>OX940795.1:20751663-22016663 GCA_954870985.1 Trifolium fragiferum
CTGAAGGAATGTTGTAACATCCCCAATTACCAAATTGCCTAATTAATTTTAAATTAGAATCATCTAATGAATCTAGAATTAATTTGGGTAATCAATTAATTAGTTCAAAGGGAATTAAGAGTTTAGTGTGTAAGACTTAGTGAATTCAATTGATTCTAAGCCACACAATTAACACCTTAATTATACTCTCATGACTAAATAAGATTAGGATTCAAATCTCCCTCCCTCATATGACTCATTTTCCCTTAGCTCTACACCTCACCTTCAAATTGTGACTCATAAATCCACTCATATTCTTTCCTCCTAACCTAGTTAAGGCAACATGCAACCATTTTCATTTCTCATACTCTCATCTCAGCAAAACTGAAGCATTAGCCTCTCCATTCTCTCTTCTCCACACGCCAAACAACAACCACAACACAATCATATAATTCCAACTTCTCAATTTTGCCTAACACAAGAACTTGTCCCTTTCTCACTATACACACTATCAGTTACAGAGATTCTCTTCTGTATAAGAATCTCTGATTACCTCTGCTGCTACATTAAACTACCAGGATCACAAGTTACTAAATAACAACAATTCCCTTCACACCAAAACTTTAGCCAATCACCTTGCATGCAACCACAAATCAAATAAACAGCTTCCTGTGTTCTGAGATGGAAAGCCTATTATAAAAACTCCTTTAACCTAGCAAACCAACTCATCAAGCAGAATCAAATTCGTAACTCAAGTAGAGGGTTTCCAAAGTGTCAAAATATCCAATTCTTGGTCTGGGGTTCGTGGGGCTTACTAGGAGCTTGCAGTAGCAGATTGTAGAGCTTAGAGCAAGGTTAAAGCTTCATTATCAGGTGGGTTCTTAGGCTAGTGTAGTATAGATTCCCAAAATTATGAAAAATTGCATGTGAACATAGGAAAATCAATAGGTGTAGCTGTATGTTCGGAATTAACCCCAAATTCCATTCTATGTTCGGAAAATCAATAGGTGTAGCTGTTCATATTATTTATTTTATGTTTTTGCAATGTTTCAAATGAAGGTGGTAGGTGAATTTCTTGAAAAATATTAAATTCTGTAAAACAGGGTAAATTCTGCATCAACTCGCCATAGCGAGTTGCTAGCGAGCCTTCATGGCGAGCTGAAGGTCCTGGGCTGAAGAACTTCGCCATGGCGAGCTCTGGCTCGCCTAGCGAGTTGTTTAGGCCAAGACCTGTAAGTTCGCCATGGCGAGCTTGGTAACTCGCCGTAGCGAGCTAACCCAGAAATTACTCACTTTCCTCATTTTCAAAACTCTTAATCACTCGTTTTATACCTTCATCAGAAATAGTTATTCTGCAGCCATATAATTTATATAATATAAACAGGAGGTCAATACAGTCGGACTATCAGGGCTTAACTTAGGAAATTTAGATTTATTGCATGCGCCCCGGGTTGGGATAATTATGGTAGTATGTAATTCAACAATTAGTATCAGTCAATCAGGTGCGGTTTAGTATGCTGCTTATGGGCTTCCAATGGAATAACCCATTAGAAAAATGATTGTGAGCTTAATGCCGTGGTCGAATCGGTCAGCGGATATGGCGGACCTTCGAGACATGCTCACCTCGAAGTGTCTTAGCGGAATAAAATCAATAAGATATTTTGTGTGTTACACTTTAATCAATTATGTTCATGATATTTTAATGTTAGCTATTATTATGGACTGATTAGGAGCCCCGGCTTTATAGCCTAGGAGGGTAGTAGAATTCACTGGGACGAAGTGACTGTCTCACCCCACTCCCTTTTCGATATAGGCAAGACAGGTTATTCCAGGAGCAGGAACCAGGTTGGATCTGACGATTGGAGCCATGCTTGGATTGTTAGCTATGAAGACTCAGTCTTCATTCTTGCTTTTATTTAACTTGTTATTCTATTGTATAACTCTTTCCGCTGTTTGTATTCGAACACTCAATATTATCTTAATGATATTCGTATTATTCAGTTAATCCTCTTAATTTATTGTACTCAGATTCCAGTTATTAATGTTCTGACTAAATATTCTAGATAATTTAGTTGGGGCGTTACAAATGTAATCCATCTCTATGCAACCAATTTTGTTTGTCAAGAAACTCTAAGAGTGGCGGTTGTCTTCAAGGCTCTACCGTTTGTTGTTGTAACTTGTAACACATAAGTTTTGAATGATTTATATTTAATAAATGTACTCATTCAAATGTGTTTGCGTTTGCTTTCATATATTCAAAATATCAATATTGTAATCGCGATTAACAACAATACTAGTAGGGTTTTTAATTTTAATGAAAAATTACGAGTACCAACTATAAACTATGCAATCTTCATGACTAGTATTATAACATTTCTTTTGTATTTGTGTACATGTTGATTTATAATTAGGTTATCTCTTTATTTTGAATAAAATTATTATATGAATTTTTTGACTAAAAATAAAGGATATTCATTCATTCAAATTCATTGAGTACATCAATGCAATACAAATCCATATTTGCTAAAAACAAAAAGGATAGATTTGCGAACAAACTCATAGTATCTATGTTAATAGCATAAAACGGCCAATTGCAAAAAGCCTATAAATATGACAATATTGAAGTGTCCGGAATGTCCATGGCTCCGGATATGTAGCGTTGGTAACACCAAAGTCGACGTTGATTGGATCTGCACTAGATCAAAATTAATCTTTCAACTTGAAATAAATGAACATCACACTTATTATAACGAGAAAGAAAAAACAATTTGGAGGGGTGATTTCAGGCAAAAATTGACCTTAAATCACCCCTCTCCGATAGACTAAGAAGGAAAAAAGTTGTGACGGCTAGGGTTAGAAGAGGAGAAGAAAAGAGAAAAAGAAATAAAATTATTATATGAATTAAAATTACTACAATTGGTATCTCTGTTTTTATTGGTCAATGCAATTTGTCTTCTCTTTTTTTATTGGTCAATGCAATTTGTCTTCTCTTTTGTTATATTATAATTTGCGACAAATTTATATTTAAAGTAGTGCTATAGGAACATCATAAAACAACACCTCAACTAGGACACCGTATTAATTTGTAGGCCAGCAGCATACCAAGGTGATTTTATGTTAAAAAAAAAATTAAATCAACCGTATAAAATAGTGTCATTGTTTGATTGTGTGTTCTCCTAGCATTTTTCTTATATTTATTTATATATGGTTGCTATTAGTCAGGATTTTTCTTGTTAAGCTAGTAGTCATGATTTTATTAATTAATTTTTTTGAAACGGTGATTATATTAATTAATAATGTGATATTATTGATTTTTTTTCCCCATTTTCCAACTATGTATTTTTTCAAATGCATATTTGTCTATATTGATTTATAGTTATTTTATACGTTATATTTTTTTTTTTTTTTTTTTTTTTTTTTTTTACCAATCGTTAGTTGGTTCAGTGGTGATTGGCGCTGAACTTGGTAGGGAGGACCACGGTTCGATCCCCCGCAACTGCGATCGGGAGGGGGCTGGAACCACTTGATGCCAGAACTGACCCCCGAACCAGATTCAACTGGTGGTGAAAACCAAAATACGTTATATTTTGTGTGATGATTAATACATATCTAAAGCAAAAATATACTAAAAACCATACATACCAAAAAATAAACCATCTTATAAAAAAAACCAAAACTCTAATAATAATTAAAATCACAAAATATTTGTACCAAAAAATATATATAACCACAAAAAGATTGTGATATGATTAAGTTTTATTTTTGTGATTCCATAAAAAAAAGTGTTACCTATCAAATTTTATTCTATATTTCAAAAATTGATCAATTTTTTAAATGCTCACATAATTTCCTTTTGAAGGTTGAATCACGTAATGATTTTCGCTCCAAAATATTTTTTTTTTTAAGCAAACACAATTAACTCATTTTATTAATAATAAAAGATTCAATATAAGGAGGGATATTGTTAAAAGAGCGATGCTATTTATCGCGAGAGCAGCATTCACGAATTCCTCACGAATCGGTCTTAACCGTTAAGATTCATTTTTTACCGCAAATCATGGGCGTGAAATAAAAATGTAAAAAATTGTTAGCTCTGTTTTATTTTAAAATTGTTTTACTTCACCGACCCACACTTTCTTCCTCATCTTTTTACATTGTTCCCCATCTTAATTTTCAGAGTCTAGATAATGAATCCTTTTATTCAAATAGCATGCAACACACATTCCACAACAAATTTGCTTCGCCAGCACAAATTCACCAGGAACAGAAACAACATAATAACACAATAGAATGATTTGAATAAATAAATCTCAATACTAAATAGAAGGATAATTTTTCTTAATCAATGTGTGATGAAATACAATTTTGTAAACAAACAACTCAATCAATCTTAAAATCCAAAGAAGAAAAAAACTGGAAGCATGACAAGAATTAATCCCAAAGTGAAAAGTCACCACCGCTACATTAGAGTCGTCACCGCCATTACGTGGTTGTTCAAGTCGTAAACTCAATCGTACTCCGCTGAAAGGGCTATTGCGTTCTTCCCCACAATTGCAAAGTGGGTAGTCTCTGTAGTGTTGCCGCTGTGGGTTGGGTATCAGACAGGAACTTGTCGTTGTAGCTGTGAGTGAAAAAGTGTGAAAATGTCTGCAGAGTTTTTAATTTTAATTGCAAAACAAATAAATTTCAAGTTTTTTTAAGTGTGAAACGCTTTACTTAAGGGGACACGTCATTCGCGATAAGTTCGTGATTAGTGTTTCGCTGCATATAACATTTTCCTTGTTAAAATAAGTACCACTAGACCAAGAAATGATCGCCCTAACTAAAGTGTTCGCCGTCATGTTTGCTTGTCGCCTAATGAACTTAATCTCAAAGTTCGAATCACAATGTAACAAAGCCTTGATCGATGAAACAATTGAGCATAATACCGATGTTCCTTGGGAATTAGCTTTTATGGCTTCTACCACCACTAATTTGAAGTCACTTTCGAACACAATATTGGACCACCTTCTAGATGTGGCTTCTCACATTGCCTCCAAAATAGCCATTGATTCGCCCTCCGCAATAGTAAGATTATGTCTACAATTATTAGAACCTGCAGCAACAAAAATTCCATTGGAGTCTAGAACACACCAACCCCATTAGATTTTTAAAAAAGTTTGCATCTACGTTGCATTTTAACCAACCATCACGAGGCCGCTGCCATTGCAGCAACTCTGCATTGCGCGAATGTGACTGGAAGCTGAAGGCACCATTATCAGTACGGTGTGTCTGCACGGCAGCAGTAGAGTGTCTGTTGTTCTGCTGCACGAGTTCGGCTGGGAGCTGCAGATAGGTTGTTGTTCTGTTGTATGTTGTTAACATGTAATTTTCTCTTTGTTATCATGTAACTTTTTGTTTGGTCTTCATGTTCTATACTATTTTCACATTACGTTATACTCTTTCCAGTCCAATATATAACAAAAAAATTATTTTCAGATTAATTATTGAATAAATATATTTATATAATATTATAGTTTAGATATATCAATTTAACAATGAATTTAAAAAGTAAATTATTTTTTATATATAAAAACTAGAGGGGCTACTAATTAGTAGTTTTTTAGATTTTTTCCGCATCTCCTACTATTTCTCACGCGCCTTCTGAAATGACCAAAATTCTCCCTCACTACTAAATAGCGAACCGGACCTTATTAAAATATTAGTAAATTGTCCTCTTGCAAAACTTATTAAAATAAAAATAAATTGTCCTTGTAGTTCTTTTGAGATTAGCTGCATCATAAGGCTAAAACAACTTGGTCAGAATGACTTAGCTAAAGCACCAATGCTAAAGCAATTGAGTCTAAACCACTTGTGCATATTGAAGATGTGCAGATGCAACATGTTAAACAAGATGTCCTAGACATCTTGTCATTAGGTTCAGAACATGTTAAGGCAACATGTCGAACAATATGTCATAAGACATGTGGGTAGGACATCTTGACCCAGTTCAACTTAAAAGATAATGCTTATCCATTAAGCATGCGTATCTTTCAAATTTGAATAAGGCGTGAATCTTTTAGTAACAAGCTGAGATTAGGATTAATGATAAAGTTTGTTATTAATCCTATGTGTTAGATACGATCGGAATCGTATTTAATTTGTGGATAAAGATTAATTTTTTTATCTTATGGAGTTTGTTTTAAAACAAGTTTGTTTTAAAACTAATTCTTATTGTAGTGCATCTGAAAGATTGAAGATTATCTGAAGACTTGCACCCCTATATAAAGGACTCAACATAGAGCTTGAAACTCAACCCACAATAACTGAAGATTGTGAGTCCAAAGCTTTGTGCCCACTGTGCAAAGCATCTGTAGCTTCTAAGTATTGTTCTTGATATTTAGTTGCTTGTTGTCATTGAATGTTTTCGTTCAACAAAGTCTTAAACTGAAAACTTTAGTTTCGATTACTTGGGATTAGTGATTAGAGGGATTTGGGTAGATTCTCATATTCAAAGGGAGTTAGCCCTTGGGTAGAAGATTGCTAGGATTAAGAAAAGGCATACATATCAAAAGGTGTTTGGTATGTGTTGTAAGACTAAATATTAATTCAGAGTAGTAGTTTTCACTTCCTGGATTGGTATCCCCCATAGTAGGTGTGGTTTGCATCAAACTGGGTTAACAAACATTGGTGTTGTTTGTTGCTTTTATTTACTTCAGTACGGCAATAACGTTTGATCCTATAATCAGTTGTCAAACCAGTTGTCTAAGACATCTGGATTGTTAGACACATTATCCTAGACATTGTGTACAACATCTGTCATGCCAGAGAACAAATCAACCATAACCACATTGATTTGATTTGGATGACTTTTTAAAACCAACCAAACCAAACCAAATCGCATGCAATTTTATCTCGCTTACACTAGTACAAATATGACATTTGGTTAAGGGATTTCACTTCAGGTATTGATATATCTGAAGTGAAATATAATTGGGCAAAGATTCCACTTCTGTTGAAAGAATTACATGAAGTGAAAAATACATTGATAATTCATTCATAAAGATTCCACTACGATTTTTTATTACAACAGTAGTGGAAAATAAACAGGTGGCAGTGTGGTAATTAGTGTGAAATTTTGTTTTAAAGATTCCACTACGGATTTTTGTTCCACCGAAGTGAAAATGCCTCCCATGAAAATTTATATACTCGTAGCCGTCTCTTTCATTGTCCTAACTCTCATACCCTGAATCTTGATCTCTCTCACTGATTCCTTGTTCATTCTAATTTCGGCTTCTTCGTCGTCCTTACTGTTCTCATGTTCAATCTCTCTCACTGCATCGCGTTCAATTTCACACTGGATCTCATTCACGAATAGTCGGTTTGGAACCCTAAGAGAAAGCTATTCACGAATCCATTTCTCAGTTCAGCGAACAACCACCTAATCCGCCGCCGGAGCTCTCACTCACCGTCTCACGCGTTTCTTGCTCTCCGTCTCTCTCTCTCGCACGCAGCAGGGGTAAGTAAGTGAAAGTCAGTGTTTGATTTTATTTTTTAGGGTTTTGATTTTGTTTGTGATTTTGATTTTAGGGTTTTGATTTTGCCCTTTGTTGATTCTGTTTGTTGAATAAGTTGACACATACAATGTTAGGGTTTTGATTTTGTTTGTGAGTTTCTTGTTTGGAACCTTGGTTATGTTATCTGTGTTGATTTTGACAATTTGAGTTGATTTTGGAACTGTTTATACATTAATTCATTATATATGTTTGTTATCTCTTTAATTTTGGGACGGTTTGTTCTTTGATTTTGGGACTGTTCTTATGGTTAATTTGCTTCATTTTGTGAAATTTCATAGGTATGAAGAAGACTTTGGTTTACTATAGAGGCAGTTATGTGTAGTTGCATTGTGTTTTTTTCTAAGATGTGTTACTAGCTTTTCTGTTATAATTCTCAAATTCTCAGTTTCTCCATGATTAAAGATTTATATACTTGATAGACTTTTATTAACTTGAGGTTACAAACAAATAAGCTGCGTCTCAATTTTGGAACGATTTGTTCTTTGATTTTGGGCCTGTTCTTAGGTTCTATGCTTGATTTATTACTCTCGATGATGTTTGATTTCAAGTTGTGTTGACATGTAGAGTTACTATTTTCATACAAGCTTGAGTTTTACACACAAGAAACTTGTTGACATGTCCCAATGATTTTATTCATGTTGAATTTGAGCCAAAAATGTTATTAATGGCTGTAACAGGTTTCCAAGTAGATAATGTTTGTTTAGAATGGATGATTTCTTGTTTGGTTGAGTAGTTGAAATTAAAATTTAGGTGATGTTAATTGAGAAATTAAAGATATCATGTTAGGAATTGTTTATGTCTTGTATGAATTTCTGAGTTATGAGTATTCTTCCTTATTTGAATGGATTGATTTAATATGCATTTAAATGTGTATGTAAATGTGGTGGCCAATTTTGGTGTTTAATCCTATAAAGGCTGAAATTTTGAGAACTTAATTTGATTCAAAGTTTGATTTGGATTTTACTTTAGTATCATCAACATATATAATTTATTTGTGGAAAAAGTAAACTTAATATTTCAAATGATCTAATTGGGTTAGTAGGTCTTTACCCCCTGCAAAGTAGGCGAGTTTTGCTTTACCCCCCTGTAATTTTTTTTTTTTTTTAGATTACCCCCTGCAAAATTTATTTTTTTTTATTTACGCCCTTCAATGCACTTTTTAAATCGGTTATTTTGTTCAACCGATTTAAAAAGTGTTGTTTTTAAATCGGTTATTCTGTTTTTTTTGCCTGTCACGTCAGCAATAGGGGGGTAAGTCCTTACTGTTCTCATGTTCAATCTCTCTCACCATTGTATGTCATACTCCCAGATAGCTATATGCATTAAAGATTGGTATTGAAATGTATGATTTTAATTTTTGTATAGCAACAAAAAAAAAATGATTTTTTTTTTATAAAAAGTAATAGTATAGCAGTAGCAAAAAATTGATTTTTTTTAAAAAAAAAAAACATTTCATGTCTGTTGAGCGCATGAGCGGACGTGCGGATGTGAAATCCTCACTTTCCACTTCGGGGACTACAGAAACCAGACGTGGAATCCCAAATATTTTTATTGATAAAAAATTTGAAATTCACATATCACGTCGGGTAATAAGTGCATCCGTCGTGGAATCCCCATTTTTCATTACGGTTGGGTATCCGACGTGGAATCCCTCACTTACAACGTCGGGAGTCTTTACGTCGGGTCCAGAACCGACGTGAAAAGTAGTTTTGACCCGACGTGGAATCTCCAATCTGTACTAGTGTTATGCTGAAAACCGAACCAAACCGCACCACGAACACCTCTAAAGTAAAGGGACCTACAAGATTGTTGTGCATATCCTCATGCACAATCACACCTGCATATAGACATATGTACTCACTCTAAAGGTGCACACATTTCTTTCAATTCACATACATTCTGATTGAGTTCTTACCGACTCGAGCTTTAGAATACTAATATTCTTTTAAGGACCCTTTACCTGCTATACAAGAGCTCATAATCACCGTCAAGATACACATATCTCATTGGAGTAACCATCAGTTCTCACTACTAGAAATATGCTAATTTCCTGCGGATTTTCCTGCAGATTTGGACAAAAAAACCGTAGGTAATTGGTTCCTGTGATTTTTTAAATCCTCAGGAAACTTTCCTGCGGAATTTTCTGCCAAAATTAGAAATAAATCCGCAGGTATTGTAACATCCCCAATTTCTAAATTTGCCTAATTAATTTTGATTGAAATATATCTATTAAAATTGAAATTAATTAGAGGTGGTTAATTTAATTAAACAAGTGATTGAGTGTGTCATGTGTTTTAAATTAGGAAATTTCTAAACATAAGTCATACACCTAAACACTAATCTCATAGACTTGATTTAATTAACACCATTAGAATTCAAAATTTCCCTCTTTTATGACTCATAATTCCACCAAACTCAAGGTATCACCTCAAGCCAACACCTCATGTGAATCCATGAGTCATGGTTCCACTTTAAACCAAACTCTACTCCTTGCATGCAAACTGAATCACTCCCACTCACATTCATTCAGCAAAGGAAAAACAGAAATATTACTCCCTCTCAATTCTCTCCTCTCTCACGCATGCAAACAACACAAGCATAACCACCAAAGTTCATTTTTCTAAAATCACAAGTTGTCCTCTTGTATCACAAGCCATCTAACACAATGACAGAGATTCCTTTTCTCTGCAACATCACAGAACTCAGAACCCCTGATGAGAATCAATTCTCAAGAACCTCACAAGTTCACATAACAACAACCTTTCCATTTTGCTACTTCCATAAGCCAATAGCATTACATGCAGCCCATGAAACAACCAAATTCGTGCACTGTTTCCACACATAGATTCACCCTATAAAAGCCACTCCATTCCTGATGAATTAATCATCAAACACAACTGAAATTCGTAGAGCTCAACTAAGGGGTTTGCAAGTGTCTAGAGTTCAAAGTCAGTTCTGGTAGTTCGTGGGGCTTGCTGAGGAGGTTCAGTAGCAGTTAGAGGGTCCATTTGCAAGTCTAAAGCTCCATTAACAGGTGGGTTCTTAGGCTAGTTTAGTTAGAATTCCCTTAATTTATGAATTTGCATGTTAACTTAAGAAATAAGGAATTAATTGTGTGAGGAGAATTAGCTCCCAAATTCTCTTCTATTCTGTTATATATTGACTATATTATATAACTGCACTTTCTCAGAGTTTGGTTGTAGGTGAATCTTTGAAAATATTAAAAATTCGTAAAACAGGGGTCTTTCTGACTTAACTCGCCGTAGCGAGTTGCTAGCGAGCACTCATGGCGAGCTCAAGGTTCTGGGCTGAAGAACTTCGCCATGGCGAGCTCTAGCTCGCCTGGCGAGTTGTTTAGGCCAGTACCTGTAAGTTCGCCATGGCGAGCTTGCTAACTCGCCGTAGCGAGCTAGCCCAGAATTACTTCACTTTTTCAGTTTTAAAAATGATTTAATCACTCGTTTTATATCATAACCGGAGAAAGATAAATTGCAGTTGTATAATGTATTTAATATTGTACAGAAAGTCAGGCACAATTCTAAAAATTAGGGATAACTTAGAATTAAGGTTGTATGTTCCCCGGGTTTTGGGATAATTATGGTAGTATGTAACTCAACATTTAGAATCAGTCAATCATGCGCGGTTTAGTATGCTGCTTATGGGCTTCCAATGGAACAACCCATTAGGAAAATGATTGTGAGTTTAATGCCGTGGTCGAATCGGTCAGTGGATATGGCGGACCTTCGAGACATGCTCACCTCGAAGTGTCTTAGCGGAATAAAATCAACAAGATACTTTTGTGTGTTACACTTTTATTACTTATGATTATGATATTTATTATGATAGAATATCAAATATGGACTGTTTAGGTACCCCGGCTTTATAGCTTAGGAGGGTAGTAGAATTCACTGGGACGAAGTGACTGTCTCACCCCACTACCTATTTGAAACAGGTAAACAGGTTGATTAGGTAAGCTTTGGTGTTGAAGTCGCTGCTGCTGTTGGAGGATCGCATTTAGTCTTTTTATGCTTTCTTCACTATCTATTCGTGTTGTCTTTCGTTTCCGCTATGTTATTTGAACTCGTTTGTATTTCTGCACCTGTGCGTGCTTATTTGAATAATGTAATTGTAATGAACTCAGTACTATTTATAATATTCTGCATTATATTGTAGATAATAATGTGGGGTATTACATTTGGTATCAGAGCAGGTCGATTCAGATCTTGCGTGAGTTCATTAGTATTACTATTCCAATCCCAGTAGTTGTCTAGTTTCCCTACATACGTTCTAGGTGTCATGTCACTTTAGGCCTAGCTAACTTGATTTGATATTGGCAGTTAGAGCGAAATGTCTGGAGAGAGACGAGGACCTGGAAGGCCACCAAGAAGGCAGAACGTAGAAGAAGAAGAAGAACCGCAAGTGTTTGGAGATGCTAACGCCAACATGTGGGCAGAGATGATGCATCAGCATCAGCAGTTTCAAGCCCAGCAAGCGCAACAGCATCAGGAGTTTATGGCCATGTTTCAGCAGCACATGAATGCTCCCCCTCCTCAGAACTTGGGGTCGAGCGCTGCCTTCCGAGAATTTTGTAGAATGAGCCCTCCAGAGTTCTATGGTGAATATAACCCCGCTAAAGCCAGGGAATGGTTGCAAAGGATGACTGGCATTCTGGACTCCATGACTTGCTCAGAGACAGATAAAGTAACTTTCGTCTCCCGCTTCTTCAGGGGTGACGCTTGCAATTGGTGGGAAGGTACCAAGCAGTACATGGAAGCCAGCCATACGGAGATTAACTGGCAAAACTTCAGGCGTTTGTTCATTGGTCATTACATTCCTGAGAGCTACCAATTCCAGATGGAACGGGAGTTAACTGAGTTGAAGCAAGGTAGTCTGACGGTAGCTGAATATACCATGAAGTTCAACGAGTTGGTCCGGTATGTTGCTGATGGTGACGATGCCCCTACCGAGGCCTGGAAAATGAAGAAATACAGGATAGGGCTTCGAGCTGACATAGCCCACGATGTGTCAATGCAGCAGATCACGAGCTTGGTGATCTAGTGCAGAAAAGCTATCATGCCGAAGCCAGCCTCAACAACATTCACAAGGAAAGGAGTGAGACCACACAGAAGAAGAAGGGTTTGTTTGGAAAGTTTGGTTTGAACTTAAAGTCGAAGGGTAATTCCAGCATGGGCAAGCAGAATCACCCTCAACGCTCGCCCAAGAACTGTTCATACTGTGGATATCCTCACAGCGGAGAATGCATGAAAGGCAAGAATATGTGCTATTACTGCAAGCAACCTGGGCACTTCAGGAATGAGTGTCCGAAGTTGAAGAAGCACGGAGAATCCAGTGGATCCGCAAAGAATAAACGTCGGGTATATTCTTTAGACTGCAATGAAATAAGATCTAATAATGCTTTAATTATGGATGTATGTTTGTTAGGACAGTCTAAGGTCTTAGTACTCTTTGATTGCGGAGCCACCAACTCTTTTATAGCCGTAGACTGTGTCATGCGGTTAGGAATTCCTTCTATACCTCTCGTACCCCCAATGTCTGTCGCTGTCGCTACTGGCGGCAGAGTCACTTCAAAGAAAGTCTGTCAAAATTGTCCCATCTTAGTCGGAAGTAAGGTCTACCACATTGATTTAATATGTCTGCCTCTAAAGGACTTCGATGTCGTTCTTGGCATGGATTGGCTCTCAGCCAATACCATGTACATTGGTTGTGCGGAAAAGAATTTGTTCATTCCTTCAGAAACTTCTGCAGAAAGTAGAGCCTTATCTGCTTTATTGCAAAACACTCACCAGTTGATCCAGTATTTAGGTGCCAGCAGCAAGTGTTTCAGTGTCTTGTTCACTATTGATCATGAGTCTAGTTTGAGTCCTAGCGATATCCCTATAGTTAGCGAGTATTTAGATGTTTTCCCTGATGATATCATGAGTCTCCCTCCCGAGCGTGAAATAGAGTTCTCTATAGATCTTGTTCCGGGTTCACAGCCCATCTCAGTTGCCCCTTATAGAATGTCTCCATTAGAACTTCATGAGCTTAAAACTCAACTTGAGGAACTACTCCAGAAGCATTTCATTCGTCCAAGTGTCTCTCCTTGGGGAGCACCCGTGTTACTTGTGAAAAAGAAGGACGGTACTATGCGCTTATGCATTGATTACCGCCAACTCAATAGAGTGACTATCAAAAACAAGTATCCGCTACCCCGGATTGATGATCTCTTAGATCAACTCAGGGGTGCCACTGTCTTCTCAAAGATTGATCTTCGTTCCGGCTATCATCAAATCAGAATCAAATCCTCAGACGTGTCTAAGACGGCATTCAGGACGCGTTATGGGCATTACGAATTCCTAGTTATGCCTTTTGGATTGACTAATGCTCCTGCTGTGTTTATGGATTACATGAACAGGATTTTTCAGCCTTACCTCGACAAGTTTGTTGTCATCTTCATAGATGATATCTTAATCTATTCTCGTAATCAAGAGGATCATGCTGAACATCTCAGGATTGTTTTGGAAGTTCTGAGAGAGAAGAAGTTATATGCCAAGTTCAGCAAGTGCGAATTCTGGCTCTCAGAAATTAAATTTCTGGGACATGTCATTTCCCAAGGCGGTGTATCTGTCGACCCATCCAAAGTAGAAGCAGTTCTTAACTGGGAAAGACCCAACAATGTATCAGAAGTCAGAAGTTTCCTGGGATTAGCAGGTTATTACCGGAGATTCATTCTTGGATTTTCGGAAATCGCCTTACCCTTGACCCGTTTGACCAGGAAAGGTACTCCTTTTGTTTGGGATGCTGATTGTGAAGTGAGTTTTAGGACGTTGAAAGAAAAGCTGACCAGTGCTCCAGTATTGGTCATTCCTGATCCTAATCAGAAGTACGTGGTGTATTGCGATGCATCACATAAAGGTCTTGGTTGTGTTCTAATGCAAGATGGAGCTGTGGTAGCATATGCCTCTCGGCAGTTGAAACCACACGAGCAAAATTATCCAACCCATGATCTGGAATTAGCAGCAATTATTTTCGCTCTAAAGATTTGGAGGCATCACTTGTATGGTGTCCAGTTTGATCTCTTCAGCGACCATAAAAGTCTGAAGTACCTGTTCGATCAGAAAGACTTGAATATGAGGCAGCGTAGATGGATGGAATATCTGAAGGATTTCGATTTTAATCTTAACTACCATCCTGGCAAAGCGAATGTTGTGGCAGACGCTTTGAGCCGGAAGGCCTTGTATGCTTCTGAACTTTTAATGCAGCAATGTGGATTATATGAGAAGTTCAGAGACTTGAATCTGAATGTGGTGTACAGAAAGAGCGGCATTAGAATCAACCGTATGGAGTTGTCATGCGATCTGCGCTCGAGGGTAGTGCAGGCGCAGCGAAGTGATTTGAACCTTCAAAGGAGATTGAATAACCCAGAGTTCTCAATTGCATCGGATGGTGCTATGTTGTATGATGGAAGATTGTGTGTACCTAATGACGATGAACTGAAAAGGCTGATTCTTGACGAGGCACACAAAAGTGGATTCTCGATTCATCCAGGATCCACCAAAATGTACCATGACTTGAAGCAGAACTACTGGTGGCCGAACATGAAGGCAGAAATCGCTGTTTTTGTGTCTAGATGTTTGGTTTGTCAACAAGTGAAGATTGAACACCAGAAGCCTGGAGGTTCATTGCAACCGTTAGAAATTCCAGAGTGGAAGTGGGAACACATCACTATGGACTTTGTTGGAGGTTTACCCCATAACCAGAAGGGTCAAGATTCAATTTGGGTAGTTGTGGATAGATTGACCAAGTCAGCTCATTTCATTCCTGTGAAATCTACTTATAAGGCCACGCAGTATGCAGCTATTTTTATAGAGCATATTGTGAGATTGCATGGTGTACCTCTCAGCATCGTTTCAGATCGTGATCCAATCTTTACTTCTAGATTTTGGAAAGCCTTCCAGCATGCGATGGGTACTCGTTTGAGAATGAGTACGTCGCATCATCCTCAGACAAATGGACAGTCTGAAAGAACTATTCAAACTCTTGAAGATATGCTTCGTGCATGTGTTTTGGAAGATGGCGGTAGTTGGAGCAACTACTTGCACTTGATAGAATTCTCTTATAATAACAGTTACCATTCCAGTATCGGGATGGCACCGTTTGAAGCTTTATATGGAAGAAAGTGTAGAACTCCGTTGTGTTGGACGGAAGTCGGTGATCGCGGATTGTTGGGACCAGATCTGATACAAGAGACAACTTTAAAGGTTAAGTCAATCCGTGAAAAGATGAAGGTTGCGCAGAGTCGGCAAAAGAGTTATGCCGACAAGAGAAGGAGACCGTTAGAATTTGATGAAGGAGATCATGTGTTTTTGAAGGTTACGCCGAAGTTAGGTTTACGTGGTGTGTTTAGGACCAAGAAACTCTGTCCAAGATATATTGGACCCTATCAAATCCTTCGACGCGTTGGTTCAGTAGCCTATCAGTTAGCTCTTCCTCCTTCTATGTCAGGGCTACACGACGTGTTCCATGTCTCTCAGCTTCGCAAGTATATTCCAGATCCTTATCAGCCAATAGCAATCGAGCAGATAGATCTTCAGCCGGACTTGACTTACCAACCTGATCCTATTAGAATCGTTGATCGTGATGTCAAAACTCTTCGGAATAAGAGAATTCCCATTGTCAAAGTTGAATGGGCGTAGTCTCCGGACGGCGAGTACACTTGGGAATTGGAATCAGACATGATGAACAGTTATCCTCACCTATTCTAAGGTAAATTTCTGAATTTCGAGGACGAAATTTCTTTAAGGGGGGTAGATTGTAACATCCCCAATTTCTAAATTTGCCTAATTAATTTTGATTGAAATATATCTATTAAAATTGAAATTAATTAGAGGTGGTTAATTTAATTAAACAAGTGATTGAGTGTGTCATGTGTTTTAAATTAGGAAATTTCTAAACATAAGTCATACACCTAAACACTAATCTCATAGACTTGATTTAATTAACACCATTAGAATTCAAAATTTCCCTCTTTTATGACTCATAATTCCACCAAACTCAAGGTATCACCTCAAGCCAACACCTCATGTGAATCCATGAGTCATGGTTCCACTTTAAACCAAACTCTACTCCTTGCATGCAAACTGAATCACTCCCACTCACATTCATTCAGCAAAGGAAAAACAGAAATATTACTCCCTCTCAATTCTCTCCTCTCTCACGCATGCAAACAACACAAGCATAACCACCAAAGTTCATTTTTCTAAAATCACAAGTTGTCCTCTTGTATCACAAGCCATCTAACACAATGACAGAGATTCCTTTTCTCTGCAACATCACAGAACTCAGAACCCCTGATGAGAATCAATTCTCAAGAACCTCACAAGTTCACATAACAACAACCTTTCCATTTTGCTACTTCCATAAGCCAATAGCATTACATGCAGCCCATGAAACAACCAAATTCGTGCACTGTTTCCACACATAGATTCACCCTATAAAAGCCACTCCATTCCTGATGAATTAATCATCAAACACAACTGAAATTCGTAGAGCTCAACTAAGGGGTTTGCAAGTGTCTAGAGTTCAAAGTCAGTTTTGGTAGTTCGTGGGGCTTGCTGAGGAGGTTCAGTAGCAGTTAGAGGGTCCATTTGCAAGTCTAAAGCTCCATTAACAGGTGGGTTCTTAGGCTAGTTTAGTTAGAATTCCCTTAATTTATGAATTTGCATGTTAACTTAAGAAATAAGGAATTAATTGTGTGAGGAGAATTAGCTCCCAAATTCTCTTCTATTCTGTTATATATTGACTATATTATATAACTGCACTTTCTCAGAGTTTGGTTGTAGGTGAATTTTTGAAAATATTGAAAATTCGTAAAACAGGGGTCTTTCTGACTTAACTCGCCGTAGCGAGTTGCTAGCGAGCACTCATGGCGAGCTCAAGGTTCTGGGCTGAAGAACTTCGCCATGGCGAGCTCTAGCTCGCCTGGCGAGTTGTTTAGGCCAGTACCTGTAAGTTCGCCATGGCGAGCTTGCTAACTCGCCGTAGCGAGCTAGCCCAGAATTACTTCACTTTTTCAGTTTTAAAAATGATTTAATCACTCGTTTTATATCATAACCGGAGAAAGATAAATTGCAGTTGTATAATGTATTTAATATTGTACGGAAAGTCAGGCACAATTCTAAAAATTAGGGATAACTTAGAATTAAGGTTGTATGTTCCCCGGGTTTTGGGATAATTATGGTAGTATGTAACTCAACATTTAGAATCAGTCAATCATGCGCGGTTTAGTATGCTGCTTATGGGCTTCCAATGGAACAACCCATTAGGAAAATGATTGTGAGCTTAATGCCGTGGTCGAATCGGTCAGCGGATATGGCGGACCTTCGAGACATGCTCACCTCGAAGTGTCTTAGCGGAATAAAATCAACAAGATACTTTTGTGTGTTAGACTTTTATTACTTATGATTATGATATTTATTATGATAGAATATCAAATATGGACTGTTTAGGTACCCCGGCTTTATAGCCTAGGAGGGTAGTAGAATTCACTGGGACGAAGTGACTGTCTCACCCCACTCCCTATTTGAAACAGGTAAACAGGTTGATTAGGTAAGTTTTGGTGTTGAAGTCGCTGCTGCTGTTGGAGGATCGCATTTAGTCTTTTTATGCTTTCTTCATTATCTATTCGTGTTGTCTTTCGTTTCCGCTATGTTATTTGAACTCGTTTGTATTTCTGCACATGTGCGTGCTTATTTGAATAATGTAATTGTAATGAACTCAGTACTATTTATAATATTCTGCATTATATTCTAGATAATAATGTGGGGTATTACAGGTATGTTTCTTGCGAAAAAGCTGCAGATAATTCCGCTGAAATTTCCGCAGAAGATTTGTTCCCGCAGCAAAATCCGCAGGAAATGCATTTTTTAAAGTTTTTTTAAATTTATTAAATACCAAAATGCATATTAAAAATGATTTTTTTTTAAAAAAAATAAATTTGAATTTAACTAAATACTTAATTGAACTGCACATTAAATCCTTGCAAAAAAACTGCACATTAAATCATATAAAATAGAAAAGAGGAATTACATAATCTTGTTATTATTACATTCTATGAACTAAGAATGCAAAAAATATAAATATATACACATCAGTTGCTTCTCATGAAAAAAATACAAAATATTCTTTGTAAATGAATCCAACTTTTTGCCCTCAAGAGTTGATGTTGCTGATTCACATCTATTTCCTCAACCTACAAGTCAAACATAATGCAAAGAGTATTATAATAGTGCAAATATCTTCATCAATTATCTAGAATAGTGCAATTATCCACAGTTGGAAAGCTGTACAAACAAAAACAAGGCAAAGAATAAGGAAAAACTTCTTCAATAACAAGTAAAGTGTGGACCAACATTTTCAATTTGATGCACCATGTCTTCTATGCAAACGATACCAAACTTTTCTAATTCCAACAAAGGCAAAAAGTAGAAGAATTATAGAAACAATTAAGTAGGAGGGTCAAAAGAAAACTAGTAATCTAGGAACATTGTGTATTACCTGCTCAATAATGTTATTATCTGTCAAACGAACTTTTCGCCTATCGATTTTTGCATTTCCCTTACCTTACCTTACCCATAAAAGCTGCAAAAGTTGTCTTCAATCTCAAGACATCCACAAAACACTCACAAGCAGGAGGATAATTGGTCATTGCGAAATCAAGTGCCCTTATAGCAGACACATAAGCCAATTTCTTTGTTTCATAATAATAATAATCATCAAATCAACCCCTTCGGCTTGTGAACTGCAGTATTATTGTGATAGACATAATCGGTTTATTACTCCAAATATACATTAATCAAGTAACAAACCACAAACACAAAGCAACCACTTAAAACCCTAAATCAAATGTATTATAGTAACAAACCACAAACACAAACCAATATATTCGACTAACAAACCAATACTAACATGTTAACATCGATAGTTTGAGAAAATGGAAGTAATTAAATGTAATTAGTAATTACATATTTCAGTTTTACTATACATAATCTTAAACTTCGAAATTCTAACACATACGGAGACATGATACCAGTACGTCGACACCAGCAATTATGCTCAAGAGGAACGAACAAACAAGCATCATTCTAATAGAAAGCTCACCTCTTCAATGGACTCAAGATAGTGTTGAACCCCTCCCAAAAATTCGGACCGGTAATTGGTTGTCATTCATTACCTTGTAAGCCAGAGAAGTCCATTGGTACAACTGGATGATGACTTGGCAGTTTTAGTTTCAACCTCTACTTGTACCAAACTATAGAGGCATTTGAACTTGGCTGGATTAGATGAATACTTAGCTTCCAATCGCTGCAATGAAAGTCAACATAGTATAGAGTAAGAATGCATAGCATCTGAATTATTGACTCCGATATTATTTAAGTTTGGAACATACAATTTGCCAAAAGTTGTATAAACTTAAAGAATAATCATACATATGCACAGTTACACATGAATTTGAAAAACCATAATCATACCGGATCAACTTCATTTTTGTCCAGGAAAATGAATTCAAACTAACACATTAGAACTGCTATACTCACCATGGATAACATGTCAAAAAGGTCCTTCATTCCTTCAACCAAAGGTTGTTTAAAGATTACCTGATAAATCAAAAACATAAATTAGTACACGACTGACCCATCTATGCCCTTAGCAAAACCAATAAGACAATTAACTTAAGTACAGCTGCACACACCAAACACATCTCAGACAGAAAACAACTAGTCTATTTATACAAATAACAAACTAATAATATAATACTAATAATGTCATGTAATACAACCTAAATAGTAGTCAAGTCATGTAGTGGAGGAATTTATGTGAAGCACACAGAAATTGTTAACTCCATAGCTAGTTACATGATAAGACTAGAAGTGAAGCACGAAATGAATAGTCTATGTTAATACAATTGTCATGAATAGCACAAAATGAAAGTTACTTTATGTTATGCAACATATTGGTCAAACTATTCAATGTAGCACTTGCAGAGTACAAATAGCATAAATAACAACTCTAAGAGTACAAACTAACTAGTATGAAATGTAGCACTTGCAGAGTACAAACTATGAGATTAGATAGAAATTTCTTCAATTTCTAAATTTCAAATATATGAAGGCTAGGCTTCTAATTTATAAGATGAATCATGAATGAAACAAGAACACCAATAATTTAAGATGAAGCATAAAACTCTTAACAATATTCAAATTCAGCGGGCTGAAGATGCGTGCTTATTTGAATTTCTATTATGAATGATGCTTATTTGAATTTCTATTATGAATGAAGATGCTGGGTCTAACTTATTAATCTTAGTATTAAATTTAAAAGATATTAATTTATTTTTAGGTAAATGTTGATATTAATTCATTAGTTAAAATATCATTAATCAAAATTTTATAGTTTATGTATCCAAAAAAAAAAAAAAATTTATAGTTTATTTATGTAACCAAAACAATTTTTTATGAAAAAAAAAAGTTAAACATTACCTGCAGAATTATCTGGAGTAATACAATCCGCAGGAAATTGAAGTGGCAAAATCCGCAGAAAAATCCTTAAAAATACCTGCGGAATTTCTTGAAACTACAAAATCCGCAGGAAACTCTTCTGGATGCCAAAATCCGCAGGAAAATCCTTGGGAATACCTGCGGAATTTCCTGAAACCCTGAAATCCGCAGGAAAGTACTTAAAATTGCAAATTCCGTAGGAAAAACCTTGGAAATACCTGCGAATTTTTTTCCGCAGAAAAGTCCGCAGGTAATAAACAGATTTCTAGTAGTGTCTGATACCTTCAGATCACATACTACCATGAAAAATATTTCTCTCAAGTTTTGGACGATCTAATTAAACCATCAACCTCATGAATAATTGTTCTATTGCTAGGAAACAAAAATAAAAGGCAAACACGACATCATTATAACATGGACAGAAGTTTAGTTACAATAAACTTCTGAGAAAAAAAAAAATGTCTTTTATCATTTAGGGGTCTTAGTCGGTGATATGAGTTGTTTCCCTTTCAAAGATGAAGTTTTTCTTAAAATGAACTTACAAGATATAAGTTGTAGATCATCAGCTCAAAATTTAACATTTCCAAACAAAGTCTAAACTTATAAATTTTTCTCAATATGAATTTATAAGCTATAAGTTATAGATCATGAACTCAAATTTTTCAACATTGTCTGAATTTTTTTTTTTTTTTTCACAATTTGATTATTAGGTTATTCTTTTTATAAATTAAAAAACACACATCACCTAAACTATTTATATACTAGTAATTTAAACTATCCCATCTGTGATAATAAAATCAACATAATTTTTTTTGGTCAAGAAAATCAACATAATTTAACTTTGGGGTAGCATATTTTTCTTAGACAGATTTTATAGAGTTTTTATGAACAAATATTTATCTGTACGCCATGGGTCTCACATCAGTTTACGCATCAATTATGAAATGGTAAATTATAAAAAAAAAAAAAACCTACAAGAGCATTAAAAATAAATAAATATTACTGAATAAATTCAGTTTTTCAATTTTTACACACTAATTCAGAATAGAAAATTTACAATAATACAACCCATAAAACAGAAAGCCCATCACGCTCTAACATTTCCCCTCCTTCTCCATTGGCCTACCCCAAATCTTTCATTTTTTAATTTCGATATGAAAATAAAGATGGAAACATTATATTTTAGTCAAATAAAATCTCATTCACAATACGCCGGACAAACACAATACTCCGCACAAAGACGGGACAACAAAAATCAAAACAAACAAATATGTGAAAATCACATTTATTTGCTATAACGAGAAAGAAAAAATAATTTGGAGGGGTGATTTCAGGCAAAAATTGACCTTAAATCACCCATCTCCGATAGACTAACAAAGAAAAAAGTTATGACGGCTAGGGTTAGAAGAAGAAAAGAGAAAAAGAATAAAATTATTATATGAATTAAAATTTCTACAATTTGTATTTTTTTTATTGGTCAATGCAATTTGTCTTCTCTTTTGTTATTATTATAGTATAATTTGCGACAAATTTATATTTAGAGTAGTGCTATAGGAACATCATAAAACAACACCTCAACTACGACACCGTATTAATTTGTAGGCCAGCAGCATACCAAGGTGATTTTATATTAAAAAAAATTAAATCAACGGTATAAAATAGTGTCATTGTTTGATTGTGTGTTCTCCTAGCATTATTCTTATACGTATTTAATATGGTGCTATTAGTTAGGATTCTTTTTGTTAAGCTACTAGTATAATTTACCCGTACGGGTTAGCTTTTATCTATAAAAATATATAAATGGTTTAAAATAAAATGTATAGCTTTTTGGTTTTTGATATAAATGTGATGTGTAGTAGTTATATTGTAAGCAAAAACATATATTATTATGTTATATGGGTATATGATATAAAAGTCTGTATTAGCTTTCACTATTAAATGTTTATCCCCATGTATACGATTTATATTAAACATTGATCATTCATTTATTCATAAAATGTTCATCCCCGTATATTAACAAATATTGTGAAATATTCATCCTCGTGTATTAAATGTTCATCCCCGTGTATTATTTATATTAAACATTCATTCATTTATTTATAAAATGTCCATCCCCGTATATTAACAAATATTGTGAAATATTCATCCTCGTGTATTAAATGTTCATCCCCGTGTATTATTTATATTAAAGATTCATTTATTTATTTATAAAATGTCCATCCCCGTATATTAACAAATATTGTGAAATATTCATTCTCGTGTATTAAATGTACATCCCTATGTATTATTTATATTAAACATTATTTATTTATTTATAAAATGTTCATCCCCGTATATTAACAAATATTGTGAAATATTCATTCTCGTGTATTAAATGTTCATCCCGTGTATTATTTATATTAAACATTCATTTGCTTGTAATATGTTCACCCTGATGTATATAACTTTTTTTTTGTTTCTTTTATTTTTTGAAAAAGGTATAAGATTTTTTATTAATATGTTACTTCTACTAAAATATTAATTCATAGTAAATAAAACATTACATTCGTCCAAAACTATAATTAAAAAAAATTGAAAAAAATCATGGTGGTCATATTTGTTTTTTCCTACTAAACCATGGTGATCATATGAAAGTGTAAATACATCGTTCTGTAAGCATGAAATTTGAATTTGAGCAACATGACAGTCTACAATAATTAATTCGTCATAAGAATGTAAAAAATGTAGTAAAAAATCTAAATGTTTGAAAGAAAAAAAATACTCATTTTATTTGAATGGAATGATTGGCTGACTTCAATATTGTATAATGTGTCTTATATATGAAAAAAAAACCTTTAAAAACTGTGCTAACTTATGCCCTTTATACGTGTTTTAATTTATTTTTTTAGCTTTCACCACCATTTTTATCTGGTTCGAGGTCGCATCGAATGATTTCAGCCCCTCCCTATTTGATACAATGATATAATTGGTAAATTGGTTATTAATTACAATTAAGAGTTTGATTTGTTTCCAAACCCAATTTTTTTTTGACGATTTGTTTCCATTTACAATTATAATTATTAGGAGTTAATATATGCAAGGAGAAAAATAGGACCATAAATTATTTGTGGAGATTTAATTTTCGTTTCTCTTTGATTAATTTTTTTAGGGTACAAATCTATCATTGATTTTTATTTTTTGGGATCTCTTTGTTATTTTTTTTTACAACAGTTAAAATTCTTTTAATTATCATAAATTTTTATTGAAAATAGTAATATATGTAAAATTTATTTTTCTCTCCCCAATTGTCTCACCCTTTTCTTTTATGTGTCTTTCTCTCCTATCATTTATTCTCTATCGTCATTACTTGCTTACTTTTTATTTTTAAATTTCACTTTTTTCTGACTCACAAAACGAAAAACTGCACTCATGTGGCACATGAGAATCCAAATCTGTTTATTGAATGAGAGAATAATTTAAATAGTTAAAGAAGTATTACAACTTATAAAATATTTAATCAAAAATAAATATCTTATAAAACGTAGTATATGTATTATAGAGACAGTAAAAAAAAAAAAAAGTATTATAGAGAGACATATAGTTCTTCTCACAACTTCTGATTCTACTAACATGTACATATATAAAATCACAACTTCTGATTCTACTGACATGTACATATATAAAATATATTTCTGTAAAAAAAAAATAAGTTTACAGAAAAAGTAAGGGTTACAAAACCATTCATCAATAATTGTTGTTTTCGACTTCGTAACACATCTCAAAGTGTTATCGAGATTGAAAGGACATATGTAAATCTTCTCTCCGTAGCTTTCTAATTGTTACATTCCTGAAAAGAGGAAATCATCAAAAGATATAATAAGAAGAACAAAATAAAGAAGAAAAAATTTAAAATAAGTAAAGAAACAAATATGTTACATAAAAGAGTGAATAAATTAAAAAGTAAAGAAACAAACAAAATCACATGAGGAATTTTGCGTGAAAAATGTATATGATTCAAAGATCCTATTTATAGACTCAATTAGGGAACCCTAATTTGGCCTTAGTTTGGATATGGGCCGTTAGGTTTTTAGGTTTTTAGAGGGAATCAAAATTGAATTTTGAATTTTGAATTTGAAAAATTGAAAATAGAGATATGAATCGGGTTTTTATTATTGTAATCAAATGTTATTATGAACTTCTATATTTAGCCATTTGTTGAAAAATTAAAATTATATATACAATACATCAATGTAATTATATAACAAAATTGTGATTTGATATAATAATAGTAATAGTAATAATAATAACATAATATTAATTTTCCAAAATAATATTAATAATAATATTAAAAATACTAATTTTCGAAAATAGTAATAATAATATAATATTAATTTTCGAAATATTAATTTAATATTAATTTCTAAAATAGTAATAATAATAGTATAATATTTGTAACGCCCCAACTAAAAGTATCTAGAATATTTAGTCGATGCATTAGTAACTGGAATCTGAGTACATTAATTTAAAAGAAATAAAGCTGAATAATACATTATCATTAAGATAATAATGAATATTCGATACAGACAGCGGATGAAGAAACTACAACAGATCAACAAGTTAAATAAAACAAGGAAGAAGACTAAGTCTTCTAAGTTGACAATCCAAGCACAGCTCCAATCGTCAGATCCATCCTGGTCCCTGCTCCGAAAAATAACCTGTCTTACCTAAATCAAAAAGGGAGTGGGGTGAGACAGTCACTTCGTCCCAGTGAGTTCTACTACCCTCCTGGAGGCTATAAAGCCGGGGCACCTAATCAGTCGTAACATATTTTATTCGTAACATAATGTCATAAGCATAAATAATAATGGTGTAACACAGAATTAGTCTTGTTGATTTTAAACCGCAGGCACTCTGAGGTGAGCAGGTCTCAGAGGCCTGCCTTGTCCGCGAACAGAAAGCGTTCCGGCGTGCAGCTCACAAAATTTTACTGGTGGAACATCTAAAACGAAGTCCACAAAGCGATATTAATAATCGCGCATAACTGACTGATGCTAAATTAATCCATACTACCATAATTATCCCAAATACCCCGGGAACATGCAACTTAATTCTAAGTTATACCCTAAGATTCAGAATTGTGCTTGACTTCCTGTTTAACATTAAATACATTATATAACTGCAAGCTATCTATCTCAGATGAGGATATAAAACGAGTGCTTTAGAAATATTTTAGAAATTGAAAATATGAGTCATTCTGCACTTAGCTCGCTACGGCGAGTTACCAAGCTCGCCATGGCGAACTGCAGGTCCTGGCCTAAATCAACTCGCTAGGCGAGTAGTTGCTCGCCATGGCGAGTTTCATCAGCCCAGAACTTGGATACTCGCCATGAATGCTCGCTAGCAACTCGCTATGGCGAGTTCATGCAGAAAACACCCTGTTTTACGAAAATCATTAATTTTAAAAGGTTACACCTACAATCATCCTCTGAGATAGTGCAGAAACATAATATACTTAATATCGAACAGAATAGAAGAGAAATTGGGAGTTATCTCTCTTCACACAATTAATTCCTAATTTCCTATGTTGACATGCAAACATTCAAATTGGGGAAAACTAACTAAACTAGCCTAAGAACCCACCTGTATTGAGTTTAACTCAGGAGCTTTAACACTGAATCAAAGCTCAGCTACAGCCACAAAGCCTTGTGCATCAGAACTTCACAGAAACGCCAATTGTGCCTTTGAACAAAGAAATGGAAAGAAGAGAATCACTTGGTAAGTTCTACAGAAATCAAGATGGTTAAAACAGTAATGAGTGGTTCAGACTATCTCACCTCAGGTATTGGAACTTAGCATGAACAGAAGGAAATACATGCAGCAGCAGCTGCTAAACTCGCTGGGGCGAGCACGACAGGATTGAAAACAGAGTTCTGTCGTTTGCTTCAAAACCTCACCTTCTACAGCACCCATGACATACCCAATGTCTTAGGATTTGCATTTTCGGTTATATATACACATGCCATCAAGAGTTTTGAACAAGGGTTAGAATTTAGGGATTAAATCAAAAAGGGGATTTAAAAGAGAAACTTTATGAGTTGATAAAGGTTGGGTTCTTACCTTGATTTCCATGAACAATCAAGACTCCCATCCACTGAGGTCAACTTACAGGGAAGAGATGTTCGTCATGCTTCCAATTATCCTCACAAAAGTTGAAGAATTTGGTATTGGTTCAATATCTCATGGGGTTTACAAAATTGCAGTTGCATGTGGGAATTGATGCTGAACTGATGTTGATGACGGTGGTAATGGAGGAAGGGCGTGAAAGAAAGGAGAGGGAGATGAGAGCTTCTGACTTGTGTTTCAGGAAGTGATGAAATGAACTAAAGGAATGTTTGTTTCTTTTATAAACCTTCTCTATGGGTAATTCCCATCATACCCCCTTCACTCACTATCAAAATAACTCTTATTCCTCAAAATCACTTTTATTTCCAATTAATTCCCCAATAATTTTCTCTCAACTAATATTCTTTTATTAATTGAAGCTTGGGGTGTTACAATATTAGTTTCGAAAATATAATTTTTTTTAATACAGGCTTAATTTGTCGTGTAATTAGGATTTTAGAGGGAATAATAGTTGCCCAAATTTGAATTTTGAATTTGAAAAGGTGAAAATAGAGATATGAATGAATCAGGTTTTTATAATTGAAAAAGTGAAATATATTTTATTATATAATGCATGTTTTTATTCAAAGAAGTCACGTAAGAAAATTCATTTCTAATTATATTTAAATTTTTCGCATGTTATTTATATTATTTTAATTAAATATTAAAATAAAGAAACAAACAAAATCACTTGAGGAATTTTGCGTGAAAAATGTATGACTCAAAGATCCTATTTATAAACTCAATTAGGGAAACCTAATTTGGCCTTAGTTTGGATCTGGGCCGTCAGGTTTTTAGGTTTTTATAGGGAATCAAATTTGAATTTTGAATTTGAAAAATTAAAAATAAAGATATGAATCAGGTTTTTATTATTGTAATCAAAGGTTATTATGAACTTCTATATTTAGCAATTTGTTGAAAAATTAAAATTATTTATACAATACATCAATGTAATTATATAATAAAATTTTGATATAGTAATAGTAATAATAAAAATAATAATAAAAAAAATAAAATTAATTTTCGAAAATAATATTAATAATAATATTAAAAATGCTAATTTTCGAAAATAATAATGATATAATAATATTAAATTCAAAAATAATAATATAATATTAATTTCCGAAATATAATTTTTTTTAATACATGGTTAATTTCTTGAAATATTAATTTCAAAAATAGTAGTAATAATTTTTGTTATTAATTTTTTTAAATAAGGCATATATTTTATTTTTTGTTTTTTACGGTTCGTGAGACACAAATATGGTAGCTAGTAAGAATTAGTCAAAACAAAGAGTTTTCAATAAAGATTCCTAAATATAAACTAATTTATTTAAATTATTTTCAATATACGGTTTTAAATTATTCCAATATTTTTTTTGTGTATTATTTTATAGTGTTAGTAAACAAAGAGATTGTAACATCCCCAAATTCTAAATTGCCTAATTAATTTTAATTAGAGATTATCTATTAAAATTGGAATTAATTAGAGGTGATTAATTAGAAGTGGAATTGTGAATTAAGTGGATTACGTGTGGAAATTGGGAATTTTAATTAAACCTACATTACACCTTAATACACTTATGTTTCAAATATGAATAAATATATCACAAGAGAATTCAAACTCCCTCCCATTCTTTCTTCTCCCTCGTGATCTCTCCTCCTCATTTCTCTCTTGCTTGTGATTCACCATTCCATTATCTCTTGTGATCTCTCCTCCTCATTTCTCTCTTGCTTGTGATTCACCATTCCATTATCTCTTGAACCAACACACACCATGACACCTCACCCTTAAGAATGAGTCATGATTCCACTCAATATTCTCACCCCTTACATGCAAACTAAGCCAAGTTTTCTTTCATTTCTCTTCAGCAAGAACTTAAGCTAGTAGGCTGTCCCTCTCTTCTCTTCCCACGCCAAAACAACATACACAACACTAAGCTCCAAAATCCTCATTTTACTTCAAGCACCAGTTGTCATTTTGCATATCACAAGTCTCAATCACAACCCAACATGTAGAGATTCCCACTGCAAACATCAGAGCAAGAATCTCTGAAAATTATCTTCCCAATTCATCACAAGTTTACAAAACTACAACAACCTTCATATCACCACTTCTCCAACCAATGACCTTGCATGCACCTCAAGAACAAGCCAAATTCGTGTACTGTTCCCACCCTCAGAAACTACACTATAAATAACACCATCACCCAGCTCAATTGATCATCAAACACTCCTCAAATTCGTAGAGCAAAAATAGTGGGTTTTCAAGTGTCAAAGTTCAATTCTTGGTCAAGTCTGTTCGTGGGTCAGTAGCTGAGGATTCTAGAGCTTTAGAGGAGCCCATGAGCAAAGTAAAGCTTCATCCAGGTGGGTTCTTTAGGCTAGTGTAGCTAGTTTTCCCCCATTAATCAATTTGCATGCAAACTTAAGAAATTAAGGAAATTTTGTGTGAGGAGAAATAACTCCCAATTTCTCCTCCAAACAGTCGTAATTTATGTCTATAATATTGTTTCAATGATTTACTTTGAGGATTGTAGGTGTTTATTTCGAAAATGGCATTTTTCTGCAAAACAGGGGCTGAATATGCAGTTTTCGCCCGGTGAGCAGCCGGCGAGCCTTCTAGCGAGTGAACAATTTCTGGGCAGAGTATGAATGGTCCGGCGAGCCTTTGCTGGCCCGGCGAGGTAACTCAGAACAGGAATTGTTGCTTGCTTGGGCTCGTTGGAGTGCTCCTTGGGCAAGACATGTAAGATAGTCCTATTTTTCTCTAATATTTTCAAAACTGTATACGCTCGTTTTATATCCTCGAATTAAATTAATATTTCGTAACAATAGAATTCATATAAAATACGAGTTGTTTGTTATCACGATGTAATCCTTGGGTATAACTTAGGACTTTAGAAATCATGTATGTTCCCCGGGCTTGGGATAATTATGGTAGTATGAAACTCAATTTAGTATCAGTCAATCATGTATGGTTTAGTATGCTGCTTATGGGATTCCAATGGAACAACCCATTAGGAAAATGATTGTGAGCTTAATGCCGTGGTCGAATCGATTGACGCATATGGCGGGCCTTCGAGACATGCTCACCTCGAAGTGTCTTAGCGGTATAAAATTAATAAGACGTTTTCTGTGATACACTTTATTTATGCTTATGTTTATGATAATATTATGCTAGTATATCACTTATGGACTGATTTAGGTACCCGGCTTAGTAGCCATTAGGAGGGTAGTAGGACCCACTGAGACTTAGTAGTCTCACCCCAATTTAATTTTTTTTTTTCTTCAGGCAAACAGGTTGAATAGGTAAGCATGCTTTGGAGTAGCTGCTGTTGTTCGAGGATCGCATTATTAGTCTTTCTTTGCTTTTCTCATTATCTGATCGTGTTGTATCTTGTTTCCGCTGTGTTTTATCTACTCCTGTGTATTCCAGCACATGCGTGTGCTTGATTTTCAATAATGTAATTGTAATGAACTCAGTACCATTTATAATATCTTGCATTATATTCTAGATAATAATGTGTGGTGTTACAATTGGTATCAGAGCAGGTCGATTCAGATCTAGCGTGAGGTCATTAGAATTACTAATCCAATCCTAGTAGTTGTCTAGGTTCCCTACATATGTTCTAGGTGTCATGTCACTTTAAGCCTAGCTAACTTGACTTGATATTGGCAGTTAGAGCAACATGTCAGGAGCGAGACGAGGACCTGGTAGGCCACCAAGGAGGCATGATGATGATGAGGAACCAGAAGTTTACGGTGATGCCAACGCCAACATGTGGGCTGAGATGATGCACCAACATCAGTAGTTCCAAGCCCAACAGGCGCAACAACACCAGGAATTTATGGCAATGTTTCAGCAACATATGAATGCCCCTCCTCCCTAGAATCTTGGGTCGAGCGCTGCCTTTCGAGAATTTTGCAAAATGAGTCCTCCAGAGTTTTACGGCGAGTATAATCCCGCCAAAGCCAGGGAATTGTTGCAAAGGATGAGTGGGATCTTGGATTCGATGTCCTGTACCGAAGCAGATAAAGTAACATTCGTCTCCCGCTTTTTCAGGGGCGACGCATGTAACTGGTGGGAAGGAACCAAGAATTACATGGAAGCTAGTCAGATGGAAGTGAATTGGCAGAATTTCAGGCGTCTTTTCATTGGTCACTATATACCGGAAAGTTACCAGTTCCAAATGGAAAGAGAATTGACGGAGTTGAAGCAGGGCAGTTTGACCGTAGCTGAGTACACTATAAAGTTCAATGAGCTAGTTCGATACGTGGCAGACGGTGATGATGCTCCCACAGAAGCGTGGAAAATGAAGAAGTATCGAATTGGGCTTCGGGCAGATATAGCTCACGATGTTTCTATGCAACAGATCCCCAACTTTGGTGATCTGGTGCAAAAGAGCTATCACGCCGAGGCAGGCCTCAGCAACATTCACAAGGAAAGGAGTGAAACCTTGCAGAAGAAGAAGGGTTTGTTTGGAAAGTTTGGTCTGAATTTGAAGTCTAAGGGTACATCAAGCATGGGTAAGCAGAGCCACTCCCAACGCTCACCTAGAAACTGTGCTGACTGTGGATATCCTCACACTGGTGAGTGCATGAAAGGCAAGAATATGTGCTACTACTGTAAACAACCTGGCCATTTCAGAAATGAGTGTCCTAAGCTGAAGAAGCACGGAGACTCCAGTGGAACCACCAAGAACAAAGGTCGGGTATACTCTCTTGACTGTAATGAAATAAGATCCAATAGTTCTTTAATTATGGATGTATGCTTGTTAGGACAGTCTAAAGTTTTAGTTTTGTTCGATTACGGAGCCACAAATTCCTTCATAGCCGTAGACTGTGTCATGCGGTTAGGAATACCTTATATTCCCCTCATACCACCAATGGCCGTCGCCGTCGCTACTGGCGGCAGAGTCACTTCAAAGAAATTTTGTCAGAATTGTCCTATCTTAGTTGGAAGTAAGGTCTATCGCATTGATCTAATTTGTTTACTTCTAAAGGACTTTGATGTCGTTCTTGGCATGGATTGGCTTTTAGCCAATACCGTGTACATCGGTTGTGCGGAAAAAAATTTGTATATCCATTCGGAAACCTCTACAGAAAGTAGAGCCTTATCTGCTTTGTTGCAAAATACTCACCAGATGATTCAATACTTAGGTGCCAGCAATAAATGTTTTAGTGTTCTGTTCACTATCGATCATGAGTCTAGTTTGAGTCCTAGTGACATCCCCATAGTTAGCAAGTATCTGGATGTTTTTCCTGATGATATTATGAGTCTTCTTCCTGAGCGGGAGATAGAGATTTCCATAGACCTTGTTCCGGGTCCACAACCCATATCTGTTGCTCCGTATAGAATGTCTCCACTAGAACTCCATGAGCTTAAGACTCAATTAGAAGAACTACTCCAGAAACATTTTATTCGTCCTAGTGTCTCTCCTTGGGGAGCACCTGTTCTGCTTGTTAAGAAGAAGGATGGTACCATGCGCTTATGCATTGACTACCGTCAACTCAATAAAGTCATAATCAAAAACTAGTATCCGTTACCTCGGATTGATGATCTATTGGATCAACTCAGAGGTGCCACTGTTTTCTCAAAGATTGATCTCTGTTCCGGTTACCATCAAATCAGAATCAAATCATCAGATGTGTCCAAGATGGCGTTCAGAACGCGTTATGGGCATTATGAATTCCTAGTTATGCCTTTTGGTCTGACTAATGCTCCAGCTGTATTCATGGATTACATGAATAGGATCTTCCAGCCCTATCTCGACAAATTTGTTGTCATCTTCATAGATGATATCTTGATCTATTCCCGTAATCCAGAGGAGCATGCTGAACACCTGAGAATTGTTTTGGAAGTCCTGAGAGAAAAGAAGTTGTACGCCAAATTCAGCAAGTGTGAATTCTGGCTCTCAGAAATTAAATTTCTGGGACATGTTATTTCCCAAGGCGGTGTGTCTGTTGATCCATCCAAAGTGGAAGCAGTTCTCAATTGGGAAAGACCTAACAGTGTGACTGAAGTCAGAAGTTTTCTGGGTTTAGCAGGATATTACCGGAAATTCATCCTTCGATTTTCGAAGGTTGCTCTACCTTTGACTCGTTTGACTAGAAAGGGTGCTGCTTTTGTTTAGGATGTTGAATGTGAAGTGAGTTTCAGAACCTTGGAAGAAAAGTTGACCAGTGCACCAGTGTTGGTCATCCCTGATCCAAACGGGAAGTATGTGGTGTACTGTGATGCATCACATAAAGGACTTGATTGTGTTTTAATGCAAGATGGAGCTGTGGTAGCATATGCCTCTCGGCAATTGAAACCACATGAGCAAAACTATCCAACTCATGATCTGGAATTAGCCGTTATTTTCTTCGCTTTAAAGATTTGGAGGCATCACTTGTATGGTGTCCAATTTGATCTTTTTAGCGATCATAAGAGCTTGAAGTATCTGTTTGACCAAAAAGACCTGAACATGAGACAACGTAGGTGGATGGAGTATTTGAAGGATTTTGATTTCAATCTTAATTACCATCCTGGTAAGGCGAATGTTGTAGCAGACGCTTTGAGCAGGAAAACCCTGTATGCCTCTGAACTATTGATGCAACAATGTGGTTTGTATGAGAAGTTCAGAGATTTGAACCTGAATGTTGTGTACCGGAAGAGTGGTATTAAAATCAACCAAATGGAGTTGTCCTGTGATCTGCGCTCGAGGGTAGTGCAGGCACAACAGAGTGATATGGACTTGCAGAGGAGATTGAACAACCCATAATTTTCAATAGCATCTGATGGTGCCATGCTGTATGAAGGGAGATTATGTGTACCGAATGATGATGAGTTGAAAAGACTGATTCTTGAAGAGGCACATAAAAGTGGATTCTCGATTCACCCAGGATCTACCAAAATGTACCATGACTTGAAGCAGAATTACTGGTGGCCAAACATGAAGGCAGAAATCGCAGATTTTGTGTCCAGATGTTTGGTATGTCAGCAGGTGAAAGTTGAACACTAGAAGCCTGGAGGTCCATTGCAACCCTTAGAAATTCCAGAGTGGAAATGGGAGCATATTACAATGGACTTTGTAGGAGGATTACCCCGCAACCAGAGAGGTCAAGATTCTATATGGGTAATCGTGGATAGACTAACAAAGTCACCTCATTTCTTTCCCGTGAAGTCCACCATTAAGGCCACACAGTATGCAACTATCTTTATAGAACATATTGTAAGGTTACACGGTGTGCCACTAAGTATCGTTTCCGATCGTGATCCTATTTTCACTTCTAGGTTTTGGAAAGCCTTCCAGAATGCGATGGGTACTCGGTTAAGAATGAGTACATCGTATCATCCTCAGACAGATGGTCAGTCAGAGAGGACCATTCAAACTCTTGAAGACATGCTTCGTGCCTGTGTGTTAGAGGACGGTGGTAGTTGGAGTAACTACTTACATTTGATTGAATTTGCTTACAACAATAGTTACCATTCCAGTATAGGGATGGCACCATTTGAAGCCTTGTATGGAAGGAAGTGTAGGACACCCCTGTGTTGGACCGAAGTTGGTGATCGCGGACTGTTAGGACCAGATATTATCCAAGAAACAACTCTAAAGGTTAAGTCCATCCGCGAAAAGATGAAAATTGCACAAAGTCGAAAAAAGAGTTATGCTGACAAAAGAAGGAGACCTTTGGAATTTGACGAAGGTGATCATGTGTTTTTGAAAGTTACTCCGAAGTTGGGGTAACGTGGTGTGTTCAGAACCAAGAAACTCTTTCCAAGATATATTGGACCTTATCAAATTCTGCGGCGCGTCGGTCCTGTAGCCTACCAGTTAGCTCTTCCACCTTCTATGTCAGGCAACACGACGTGTTCCATGTCTCTCAGCTTCGAAAGTATATTCCAGATCCATATAAGCCGATAGAGATCGAGCAAATAGATCTTCAGCCAGACTTGACTTATCAACCTGATCCTGATCGAATTGTTGTCGTGATGTCAAAACCCTTCGGAATAAGATGATTCCAATTGTCAAAGTTGAATGGGCGCAGTCTCCGGACGGCGAATACACTTGGGAATTGGAATCTGATATGATGAAAAGTTATCCTCATATATTCTAAGGTAAATTTCTTAATTTCGAGGACGAAATTTCTTTAAGGGGGTAGATCCCCAAATTCTAAATTGCCTAATTAATTTTAATTAGAGGTTATCTATTAAAATTGGAATTAATTATAGGTGATTAATTAGAAGTGGAATTGTGAATTCAGTGGATTATGTGTGGAAATTGGGAATTTTAATTAAACCTACATTACACCTTAATACACTTATATTTCAAATATGAATAAATTATATCATAAGAGAATTCAAACTCCCTCCCATTCTTTCTTCTCCCTCGTGATCTCTCCTCCTCATTTCTCTCTTGCTTGTGATTCACCATTCCATTATCTCTTGAACCAACACACACCATGACACCTCACCCTTAAGAATGAGTCATGATTCCACTCAATATTCTCACCCCTTACATGCAAACTAAGCCAAGTTTTCTTTCATTTCTCTTCAGCAAGAACTGAAGCTAGTAGGCTCTCCCTCTCTTCTCCCCCCACGCCAAAACAACATACACTACACTAAGCTCCAAAATCCTCATTTTACTCCAAGCACCAGTTGTCATTTTGCATATCACAAGTCTCAATCACAACCCAACATGCAGAGATTCCCATTGCAAACATCAGAGCAAGAATCTCTGAAAATTATCTTCCCAATTCATCACAAGTTTACAAAACTACAACAACCTTCATATCACCACTTCTCCAACCAATGACCTTGCATGCACCTCAAGAACAAGCCAAATTCGTGTACTGTTCCCACCCTCAGAAACTACACTATAAATAACACCATCACCCAGCTCAATTGATCATCAAACACTCCTCAAATTCATAGAGCAAAAATAGTGGGTTTTCAAGTGTCAAAGTTCAATTCTTGGTCAAGTCTGTTCGTGGGTCAGTAGCTGAGGATTCTAGAGCTTTAGAAGAGCCCAGGAGCAAAGTAAAGCTTCATCCAGGTGGGTTCTTTAGGCTAATGTAGCTAGTTTTCCCCCATTAATCAATTTGCATGCAAACTTAAGAAATTTAGGGAAATTATGTGTGAGGAGAAATAACTCCCAATTTCTCCTCCAAACAGTCGTAATTTATGTCTATAATATTGTTACAATGATTTACTTTGAGGATTGTAGGTGTTTATTTCGAAAATGGCGTTTTTCTGCAAAACAGGGGCTGAATACGCAGTTTTCGCCCGGCGAGCAGCCGGCGAGCCTTCTAGCGAGTGAACAATTTCTGGGCAAAGTATGAATGGCCCGGCGAGCCTTTGCTAGCCCGGCGAGTGATAGCTCGCTCGGCGAGCTAACTCAGAACAGGAATTGTTGCTTGCTTGGGCTCGTTGGAGTGCTCCTTGGGCAAGACATGTAAGATAGTCCTATTTTTCTCTAATATTTTCAAAACTGTATACGCTCGTTTTATATCCTCGAATTAAATTAATATTTTGTAACAATAGAATTCATATAAAATACGAGTTGTTTGTTATCACGATGTAATCCTAGGGTATAACTTAGGACTTTAGAAATCATGTATGTTCCTCGGGCTTGGGATAATTATGGTAGTATGAAACTCAATTTAGTATCAGTCAATCATGTGTGGTTTAGTATGCTGCTTATGGGCTTCCAATGGAACAACCCATTAGGAAAATGATTGTGAGCTTAATGCCGTGGTCGAATCGATTGACGGATATGGCGGGCCTTCGAGACATGCTCACCTCGAAGTGTCTTAGCGATATAAAATTAATAAGACGTTTTCTGTGATACACTTTATATATGCTTATGTTTATGATAATATTATGCTAGTATATCACTTATGGACTGATTTAGGTACCCGGCTTAGTAGTCATTAGGAGGGTAGTAGGACCCACTGAGACTTAGTAGTCTCACCCCAATCCAATTATTTTTTTTTTCATGCAAACAGGTTGAATAGGTAAGCATGCTTTGGAGTAGCTGCTGCTGTTCGATGATCGCATTATTAGTCTTTCTTTGCTTTTCTCATTATCTGATCGTGTTGTATTTTGTTTCCGCTGTGTTTTATCTACTCGTGTGTATTCCAGCACCTGCATGTGCTTGATTTTCAATAATGTAATTGTAATGAACTCAGTACCATTTATAATATCTTGCATTTATAATTGTTGTTTTCGACTTCGTAACACATCTCAAAGTGTTATCGAGATTGAAAGGACATATGTAAATCTTCTCTCCGTAGCTTTCTACACGTTACATTCCTGAAAAGAGGAAATCATCAAAAGATATATTAAGAAGAACAAAATAAAGAAGAAAAAATTTAAAATAAGTAAAGAAACAAATAAGTTATATAAAATAGTGAATAAATTAAAAAGTAAAGAAACAAACAAAATCACATAAGGAATTTTGCGTGAAAAATGTATATGATTCAAAGATCCTATTTATAGACTCAATTAGGGAACCCTTATTTAGCCTTAGTTTGGATATGGGCCGTCAGGTTTTTAGGTTTTTAGAGGGAATCAAAATTGAATTTTGAATTTTGAATTTGAAAAATTGAAAATAGAGATATGAATCGGGTTTTTATTATTTTAATCAAATGTTATTATGAACTTCTATATTTAGCCATTTGTTGAAAAATTAAAATTATATATACAATACATCAATGTAATTATATAACAAAATTGTTATTTGATATAATAATTGTAATAATAATAATAATAACATAATATTAATTTTCCAAAATAATATTAATAATAATATTAAAAATACTAATTTTCGAAAATAGTAATAATAATATAATATTATTTTTCGAAATATTAATTTAATATTAATTTCTAAAATAGTAATAATAATAGTATAATATTAGTTTCGAAAATATAATTTTTTTTAATACAAGCTTAATTTGTCGTGTAATTAGGATTTTAGTGGGAATAATAGTTGCCCAAATTTGAATTTTGAATTTGAAAAAGTGAAAATAGAGATATGAATGAATCAGGTTTTTATAATTGAAAAAGTGAAATATATTTTATTATATAATGCATGTTTTTATTCAAAGAAGTCACGTAAGAAAATTCATTTCTAATTATATTTAAATTTTTCACATGTTATTTGTATTATTTTAATTAAATATTAAAATAAAGAAACAAACAAAATCACTTGAGGAATTTTGCGTGAAAAATGTATGACTCAAAGATCCTATTTATAAACTCAATTTGGGAACCCTAATTTGGCCTTAGTTTGGATTTGGGCCATCAGGTTTTTAGGTTTTTATAGGGAATCAAATTTGAATTTTGAATTTGAAAAATTAAAAATAAAGATATGAATCAAGTTTTTATTATTGTAATCAAAGGTTATTATGAACTTCTATATTTATCAATTTGTTGAAAAATTTAAATTATTTATACATTACATCAATGTAATTATATAATAAAATTTTGATATAGTAATAGTAATAATAAAAATAATAATAAAAAAAATAAAATTAATTTTCGAAAATAATATTAATAATAATATTAAAAATGCTAATTTTCGAAAATAATAATAATGATATAATAATATTAAATTCAAAAATAATAATATAATATTAATTTCCGAAATATAATTTTTTTTAATACATGGTTAATTTCTTGAAATATTAATTTCAAAAATAGTAGTAGTAATTTTTGTTATTAATTTTTTTAAATAAGGCATATATTTTGTTTTTTGTTTTTTACGGTTCGTGAGACCCAAAAATGGTAGCTAGTAAGAATTAGTCAAAACAAAGAGTTTTCAATAAAGATTCCTAAATATAAACTAATTTATTTAAATTATTTTCAATATACGGTTTTAAATTATTGCAATATTTTTTTTTATATTATTTTATAGTGTTAGTAAACAAAGAGTGGTATGAAAAAAAATTCTTAATTATTGAAAACCAATATTATTTTCATAATGTATATTATTTTATAATTTTAAAATAAATAATTCTCAATATATGATTTTAAATTATTCCCAATATACATTTTTTTAATATATATATATAGATGTATTATTTTTGTAAATTAAGACATTTATTTAAATTATTCCCAATATACGGTTTTAATGTATTCCCAATATTAAGACATTTTGAAGACATTTTTTTTTTAAAAAAATCAATATTATTTTCATAATCTATAGTCTTAATGTCTTATTTTAAAATTTTAAAAATAATATATTAAAAAAAATGATATTGTTAGTCATTAATTGTTAGTCATTAATGTAAATCATTAATACTATTGTAAATATTTCTATAAAAGTTTTCAATAGGGATTCCTAAATATAAAATAATATAGATATAGATTAGTCATGATTTTATTAATTAATGTTTTTGAAACGGTGATTATATTAATTAATGTTTTTGTGTGACGATTAATACATATCTAAAGCAAAAAAATACTAAAAACCATACATACCAAAATATAAACCATCTTAAAAAAAAAAAACCAAAACTCTAATAATAATAATAATAATGTAACATCCCGGAATTTTAACCGCTTAATTAATATTTTTTTTTTTATTAATTAGAGCTCGTTCCATAATTCCAAGATTTATTAGAGGTAATTAATCGATTAAATCTCGCGGATTAAGCGAATTATGTGTAAAAATATTAGAAAGTTCTAATTTAACTCAACTACACATTAGCACCTTGATCCCATACTTGAGGAATTAATTAACACTAAATCTCAAACCTCTTCTCCCAATTTAATTTGTTAGTGACTCATCTCTCCTCCCACTTCAACACCTCATCAAGCCACTATGACTCACTTAGACTTTCTCTCCTAATGCAAACACCTCACCCATTAATTGTGACTCACATTTCCACTCTTGTGACTTCTCATTACAACACCTAAATTCTAAGTTTCTCTCCTCATATCACATGCAAAAATAGTCTCTAATTCTCTCAACTCTCTCATTCATTTCTGAAGCAAACTCATTGAACCTTCCCTCTCATTATTCTCTCTCAAACTCCATCAACAACAACATAACATTAGAAACTCAACCTCTCCTCATTGCATGTAAGTGATAACCTTCTCATCAACATCTCACTAGACCACCTATGCAAATCAGAGAATTCCTTCTCCTCTGTTACTAACACAAGATTTCACTTTGAGCTTTCCTCTTCATTCCTACAAGCTCATCAAGCTATCAAAACCACAACAAACACATAAACCCTTTTTCCTCAATTTAAGCCTCTCAATAAACTAACCATTCCTGTAAATCCTTTTCTGCATGTATACCTGTCTTCAAACACGAATTTCTGCAACACTGGGTATGCCATACCTACTAAGGAAAAGTGGAAATCGGGAGAAATGGCAAAAACTCGTGTTCAACACTGATTCAACTCGCCATGGCGAGCTGGAGTACTCGCCTAGGCGAGCTCAGCAGCCCAGGCTGCACAAGTTTGTCCGTTCGTGCGAATCTCTGGGTTTTAGGGTCCTGCTGTAGAGCCAAGGATTGTGGAATAAAGCTTCTCTACAGGTGGGTTCTTAGACTAGTGTAGTTTAGATTCCAAAATTATGAAATATGCATGTTAATTATGAATTAGGAACTTTGTTGTGTGAGGGGAAATAACTCCCAAATTTTCCCTCCGTTCTGTTCTATATTATATGTTTTACATTACTGCACTGTTATAAATGAGGATTGTAGGTATTTCTCTTTTAAACTGTTGATTTTCGTGAAACAGGGGTCTCCCTGCATGAACTCGCCATAGCGAGTATCAAGCGAGCATGCATGGCGAGCTGGGTTTCTGGGCTGATGAAACTCGCCATGGCGAGCACCTGCTCGCCTAGCGAGTTGATTTAGGCCAGGACCTAACATCTCGCCATGGCGAGCTGGCTTGCTCGCTGTAGCGAGCTAAGTGCAAAAAGTCACTAACTTTTCAATTATTTTCTAAAAACCTCATACTCGTTTTATATCCTCATTGTCTCAGATAATTTGCAGTAATCTAAATAATATAATGTTAAACAGAATGTTAATCACAGATAATCATTAGGGCTTAACTTTGGGAATCTAGAAATGATGTATGCTCCCCGGGCTTGGGAAATTATTGGTAGCATGTTAATAATTTAGTGATCAGTCGAATTAATTATATGAACAAGATATCAGTATGGACTTCGTTTTAGATGTTCCATTAGAAAATTTATGTGAGCTTTATGCCGGAGCGCTTTCTGCTCGCGGATAAGGCGAACCCCTGAGACGTGCTCACCTTAGAGGGTTTGCGGTTTAAAATGAACAAGATAAACTTTGTGTTACACCTTTATATTATTGCTTAAGATAATTATGCTATGGATATAGATTATGATATGACTGATTAGGAGCCCCGGCTTTATAGCCTAGGAGGGTAGTAGAACTCACTGGGACGAAGTGACTGTCTCACCCCACTCCCTTTTTGATATAGGTAAGACAGGTTATTTTCGGAGCAGGGACCAGGATGGGCCTGACGATTGGAGCTGTGCTTGGATTGTCAGCTTAGAAGACTTAGTCTTCTTCCCTGTTTTATTTAACTTGTTGATCTGTTGTAGTTCTTCTTCCGCTGTCTGTATCGAATATTGATTATTATCTTAATGATAATATATTATTCAGCTTTAATTCTTTTAAATTAATGTACTCAGATTCCAGTTTTTAATGCTTCGACTAAATATTCTAGATATTTTTAGTTGGGGCGTTACAATTGGTATCAGAGCAGGTCGATCCAGTATCGGACCTTGCCATGAGTCATTTCAATCCCTTCCTTAGTAGTACGGACCCTTTGGAGTCTGGACTGTTTACGCTGAAACCATCGCGTGCTGAGTCTGATCAGCTCAGTATTGTGCATGGTAGGCAGGGTAGTACGGTTGAGAACCGGAGTGGACCACGGTGGTTAAGTAAGAAGATCATAGTGGAGATGCAGTTCAGAAGCAATCGTTGGCGAATATTCCCACTAACCGGATGTTAGAGCTGGAATGGTTAGGACTAAAGGAGTAAGAACAGTCTGTTGGAAGTACCAATCGCTTGAAGTAGAATCGTTCATAGAAGAACTTAAGTGTGTGGGTCAATTTAGTATCCAACTGACACCGTGTGTCAGGTAAATTCCCCGGACTTGAGAGTAACCATACCTTCTGGTGAATATGTTTACAAGAAACATGTGAGCCAATTAAGATTCAACCCTTAGTAAGTCAAGACTCTTCCTGAATACTTAGTCTTACCTTTCAGCCGCAAAATTCACTAGTGTTGTTAGATCTGTTCAATACCATGACTAGAGAAACCAAGTTGGAATATTCATCTGAGAACTTCCCAATAGATTATCCTATAGGAAGCCAACTCTTAATGCCTCCCTAAGAATAGTTTAGCGTTTCAGCATTGTAACTCGTATTCCTACCGTACCGCGAGAAGCCAGAGTTTGTTTAGCTTGACAAATAGGATTTCTCTTCCGAGACCAGCTTAGGTCAGTTAATTCAACAAAACTTTAGGGATCAACCTTGATTAGCATAATGATTGGGAATCATTTTACGACACCATTGGATACATAAGTTAGTTCGAGAGACACCAACCTTGAGTGGAAGAAAACAAAGTTGAACCGAAGTAGCTTCTCTAGATAGCAACCAATATTTATACTTTACCGCTAAAAGTGAACATTAACAGATAAACTAATTAGGATTGCACCTTATAGGTTGGTTTACCTAAGTAGCCTTATTAGGTATAGTTAATCACTTATAGTGAATCGGTAACTTAGCGTTCCAAGCTACCCAACTAAGCATATAGGAATTAGTTGAATTAGATTGCCTTCGATTCAACACCTTCTCACCTTTCAGTCAGTCCTGTTGCCATTTAGGAAATTACTATAGGTCTAGTAAGATAATCTCAGCCTAACATGTTACATTAGAGATCACAACAAATCAGTTGGAATATAACCTTCATCCGGAGTGACAAGTAGAACTATTTCTTGACCAAAACCTAGTTGCCAGATAAATTACTTAGCACTATCACGCATCACTTACACTAGCAGTTTAGTGTTGTAGCCTAGATAGATACATTATGAGAGAATTAAGTCGAACCACTCGTACTAGTTAATTACTTAGACGCCAGCCTGCTATCTTGTAATTTAGTACATTATCAATAGGAACTAGTTGCTATAAGCAGTCAGTCTCTTGGAACTTACCTTAGCGTCGTAACACTAGCTTTCAAGCCTCAATAAGATTAGTAACTCAGAGGTTATCCTTGACAAATTCAGCCATCTAAATCAATTGTAGAGTACCTATGACAGATATCTCGTATCGAAAATAACTAAGTCGGATTTATTCCTTATCAGCCATTTGTTATTCTTATTTATTCAAACCTTCGAGTTAGAAATCCATTAGAGCTAGTCAGATTTCCTTTAAGAGTGCCTTCAATACTTTGTTTGAGCCGGGACCAATAGGAGTTAAAAATTCGAAATTCATGACCATTCTTTCGGACCATCGTTAAGCTAAGTTCGTCGAACCAACTACGTTGGATTGGGTATCCAGTAGACTAGGGAACTTGGAACGGGTTCATTACCTAACTTGCTCGATTTTGTCTCGGACAGACAATTTATTCTTGTGCCCTATCATTTGTTAGTTGTAGTTATCCCTCGGGGTAGTTGAAAAGAAAATTTTCCAATTCTTCGACATCGGTCAGTTAAACTGACATTGCGAGACCTTAAATGCAAGCAATGCTGTTCAATCTTTTCGACCTTTCAGTTACGTTGTTAGTAACTAAAATTCGTAGAATCTAGTTTTCTAGAGAGGACATGTGTAAATTCAGCTCAAGCTCCCATTCATCGTATCGACATTTAATCAGTATCATCCGTCAATTACCCTCCGAACTATTCTGTTATGTGCCAGTATCAATTAATCGTATAGGTCTTCGTACACCTGAACGACCCATCAGTAACTCAATCACGTTGTTAAATCCTTCGGATCCTTATCAGCTAATTTTCCAGTTAGGTTTCAGATCTTCCAGTACGTAGTAATAGAAGCTAGTAGAAGTCTTAGTATTTAGATACCTCATCAAACTATTCTCTGAATTCGAGTTGAACCATCTCATTTTCTATCAACTGATTCAGTCTCTCCCTGTACATTAATATCGGTAGGTATGGATCATCAATCAAGTTCCTTAGAGAGTATAAGAGTTCCTTATTGCGAACCCAACGCATACGCCAACACATTGACTATGGTGAATATGGGATTTAAAGCCATTCTCTGTGTTAAGGGATCAAACCTTCCGTATTCAGTTAACCGTCATTAGAATCCAATCGCTTTAGCCAGATTCTCCCATGTCAGCCTATCAGTGAATTATCTAGTCAACTTAACCGTATCCATAAAGGAAGATTCGAGCCTTAGTTCTTCGACATGTTGAATGTATTACTCGACCATAGTGTTGTGCTAGGATTAATTGAAATAGTAGGTGGAAAATTCTGTAGTACTGTGGACTCGGTTGCGGATGAGTCTAACTCATCGGCGATAGAATCTATAGTGCTTAAGCATTCTCCACTCGTTTTATATTTTGATTAACCCTAGAAATCTTTATACGGCACTATGAGACAGTGGTACGTGTAACGTGCCACGAGCTACAGCATTCGGAATTGAGAAACCCTGAAGAGAAATTTTGGATTAATGATGTCAACCCTTAAACTTATCCCATTCAGCTATTCAATGATGGCAACCAGGCCAGAACCCGACATGTGGAAATGTAGTGTGGAGTTATTCAATAGAAGAGATATTGTGACATCGCAATTAGTTGAATTTGGAATAAGGTCTTGTTGACGTAAATACAAATGAGTGACTATAATTAGTCGGGTCAGAGTGCGCAGCACGAGATTAGACGAAAATATAGTAAGTGATTAAATTTGGACGAATAACCCTTTGAGAGAGGAAAGTGTTATTCCAAGGGATAAAGATAAACAAGAGTTATGGGAGAATAACGCCAAAGTGGGACTTACGAGGTGTTTCCAAACGATGAAATTCTATCTGAAGTATATAAGACTTTATCAGATCATTCAACGAATCGGTCCTGTAACCTATCAATTAATTCTATATCTATCCACACCAGGGTTACACGATGTGTTTCATGTGTCTCAACTTCGGAAATTCATTCTCGATCTTTATCACTCTTTAGAAATTGTTAGTCAGTCAGCCTTAATTTGTTAGCCGAAATCCAGTTAATTGTGAAGTTAAGATCCTTCGGAACAAGAAAAATTCCAATAATCAAGTCGGATGAGCTCAATCTCATAACGACTAACTCACTCAGGAACGGAAACCTGTCATGCGAAGAGTTATTCCTATCTTTCTTAAAGGTAAATTTCTGAATTTTGAGGACGAAATTTCTTTAAGGGGGGTAGATTGTAACATCCCGGAATTTTAACCGCTTAATTAATATTTTTTTTTTTTATTAATTAGAGCTCGTTCCATAATTCCAAGATTTATTAGAGGTAATTAATCGATTAAATCTCGCGGATTAAGCGAATTATGTGTAAAAATATTAGAAAGTTCTAATTTAACTCAACTACACATTAGCACCTTGATCCCATACTTGAGGAATTAATTAACACTAAATCTCAAACCTCTTCTCCCAATTTAATTTGTTAGTGACTCATCTCTCCTCCCACTTCAACACCTCATCAAGCCACTATGACTCACTTAGACTTTCTCTCCTAATGCAAACACCTCACCCATTAATTGTGACTCACATTTCCACTCTTGTGACTTCTCATTACAACACCTAAATTCTAAGTTTCTCTCCTCATATCACATGCAAAAATAGTCTCTAATTCTCTCAACTCTCTCATTCATTTCTGAAGCAAACTCATTGAACCTTCCCTCTCATTATTCTCTCTCAAACTCCATCAACAACAACATAACATTAGAAACTCAACCTCTCCTCATTGCATGTAAGTGATAACCTTCTCATCAACATCTCACTAGACCACCTATGCAAATCAGAGAATTCCTTCTCCTCTGTTACTAACACAAGATTTCACTTTGAGCTTTCCTCTTCATTCCTACAAGCTCATCAAGCTATCAAAACCACAACAAACACATAAACCCTTTTTCCTCAATTTAAGCCTCTCAATAAACTAACCATTCCTGTAAATCCTTTTCTGCATGTATACCTGTCTTCAAACACGAATTTCTGCAACACTGGGTATGCCATACCTACTAAGGAAAAGTGGAAATCGGGAGAAATGGCAAAAACTCGTGTTCAACACTGATCCAACTCGCCTAGGCGAGCTCAGCAGCCCAGGCTGCACAAGTTTGTCCGTTCGTGCGAATCTCTGGGTTTTAGGGTCCTGCTGTAGAGCCAAGGATTGTGGAATAAAGCTTCTCTACAGGTGGGTTCTTAGACTAGTGTAGTTTAGATTCCAAAATTATGAAATATGCATGTTAATTATGAATTAGGAACTTTGTTGTGTGAGGGGAATTAACTCCCAAATTTTCCCTCCGTTCTGTTCTATATTATATGTTTTACATTACTGCACTGTTATAAATGAGGATTGTAGGTATTTCTCTTTTAAACTGTTGATTTTCGTGAAACAGGGGTCTCCCTGCATGAACTCACCATAGCGAGTATCAAGCGAGCATGCATGGCGAGCTGGGTTTCTGGGCTGATGAAACTCGCCATGGCGAGCACCTGCTCGCCTAGCGAGTTGATTTAGGCCAGGACCTAACATCTCGCCATGGCGAGCTGGCTTGCTCGCTGTAGCGAGCTAAGTGCAGAAAGTCACTAACTTTTCAATTATTTTCTAAAAACCTCATACTCGTTTTATATCCTCATTGTCTCAGATAATTTGCAGTAATCTAAATAATATAATGTTAAACAGAATGTTAATCACAGATAATCATTAGGGCTTAACTTAGGGAATCTAGAAATGATGTATGCTCCCCGGGCTTGGGAAATTATTGGTAGCATGTTAATAATTTAGTGATCAGTCGAATTAATTATATGAACAAGATATCAGTATGGACTTCGTTTTAGATGTTCCATTAGAAAATTTATGTGAGCTTTATGCCGGAGCGCTTTCTGCTCGCGGATAAGGCGAACCCCTGAGACGTGCTCACCTTAGAGGGTTTACGGTTTAAAATGAACAAGATAAACTTTGTGTTACACCTTTATATTATTGCTTAAGATAATTATGCTATGGATATAGATTATGATATGACTGATTAGGAGCCCCGGCTTTATAGCCTAGGAGGGTAGTAGAACTCACTGGGACGAAGTGACTGTCTCACCCCACTCCCTTTTTGATATAGGTAAGACAGGTTATTTTCGGAGCAGGGACCAGGATGGACCTGACGATTGGAGCTGTGCTTGGATTGTCAGCTTAGAAGACTTAGTCTTCTTCCCTGTTTTATTTAACTTGTTGATCTGTTGTAGTTCTTCTTCCGCTGTCTGTATCGAATATTGATTATTATCTTAATGATAATATATTATTCAGCTTTAATTCTTTTAAATTAATGTACTCAGATTCCAGTTTTTAATGCTTCGACTAAATATTCTAGATATTTTTAGTTGGGGCGTTACAAATAATCACAAAATATTTGTACCAAAATAATATATATAATCACAAAAAAGATTGTGATATGATTAAGTTTTATTTTTGCGATTCCATAAAAAAAAGTGTTACGTATCAAATTTTATTCTATATTTCAATTATCAAAGGCAAAAATTGATTAATTTTTTAAATGCTCACATAATTTCCTTTTGAAGTTTAAATCACGTAAGGATTTTCGCTCCAAAATATATATTTTTATTAAGCAAACACAATTAACTTATTTTATTAATAAGGAGGAATATTGTTAAAATAAGTACGATGTAACATCCCGCTCTTTCAAATATCTAATTAAACTTAATTAGAATTGCCCAATAATTTCACGACCAATTGGAGGTAAATAATTGATCGAGACTTGAGAATTTAACGTGGTATATGTTAAAGTTTAGTGTTTTATTTGAACTTAAACTCTACATTATCACAATTAAATTCTCACTTGTAAATTTAATTTAATTCCAAGAATCTTCCCTCTCATTTTTCCCTCCCATCTCATGACTCACTTCTTTCTTGTTACCACAAGGCAACACCTCATACAATTACTATGACTCATTATTCCACTATACCTTGCTTCACCACCTCATAACAACACCTCTTGATGCATGAGTGAGTCATAGTTCCACTCCTAACAACCACACTTAGTCACCTGCAATTAGAGCTCACTCACACACAAAATTCAGTTCAGCAAAATCTGAGGCTAATCCCTCTCAATTCTTTCTTGCTCTCCCACGCCAAACACACATACACATGCAACAAAACTCCAAACTTCTCAATTACATTAACCCTCAAAAGTGTCATGATCCTTCTCCAACCCACTTCAATATTTGCAGAGATTCCTCACATGCAATAAACATTAGAGAAGCAGCTCTGAATCACTACAACTTCCTCTTCCCAAAATCTTCATATGACACAAAACAACAACAACCTCCATCACACCATTTTCTCTACCAATAGGATTACATGCAAGCTGTGGAACTGAGCTTACCTCCACTGTATACACATCAGAAATCACACTATAAATACCACTCCATTCTAGCTGAACAACTCATCAAACCAACTCCAAATTCGTAGTTCAAATTAAAGGATTTTCAAGTGTCAAAGTTCAAGTCTGGGTCAGTTCTGTTCGTGGGTGCTAGGAGAGGTTTCAATAGTTGATAGTAGAGCCCAAAGGAAGTCTAAAGCTCCATTATCCAGGTGGGTTCTTTAGGCTAGTTAGCTAGATTTCCCAACTTTATGTAAATGTATGCCAACATAGGAATCTTAGGAACTAACTGTGTGCATGAATTTAACTCCCAAAATTCATGTTATTCTGCTCTATGTCTTTTAATTTATGTTTCTGCACATTCGGGTATGAGGATTGTAGGTGTAAATTACAAATTTAATGATTTTCGTAAAACAGGGGTTTTCTGACTTAACTCGCCATAGCGAGTTGCAGGCGAGTCTTCATGGCGAGCTCCAGGTTCTGGGCTGAAGAACTTCGCCATGGCGAGCATTTGCTCGCCTAGCGAGTTGTTTAGGCCAAAAACCTGCTAGTTCGCCATGGCGAGCTTGATGACTCGCCGTAGCGAGTGAGCCCAGAAAAGACTTATTTTCTTGTTCCAAAAATTAAAATGTTACACTCGTTTTATATCCTCGTCAAAGATTGATATCTTGCAGAAATATGAATAAATCGATGTAAAACAGGAGGTCAATTACAGTTAAACTTTTAGGGTAACAACTTAAGGAAATTTAGTATGTTGTATGCACCCCGGGCTTGGGAAATTATTGGTAGCATGTCAATGAATTAGTGATCAGTCGAAATAATAAATATGTTATCAGTATGGACTTCGTTTTAGATGATCCATTTAGTAAAACTTATGTGAGCTTTATGCCGGAGTGCTTTCTGCTCGCGGATAAGGCAACCCCTGAGACGTGCTCACCTCAGAGGGTTTGCGGTTTAAAATGAACAAGATAAACTCTGTGTTACACCTTTATATTATTGTTTAAGATAATTGTGCTATGAATATAGATTATGATATGACTGATTAGGAGCCCCGGCTTTATAGCCTAGGAGGGTAGTAGAACTCACTGGGACGAAGTGACTGTCTCACCCCACTCCCTTTTTGATATAGGTAAGACAGGTTATTTTTCGGAGCAGGGACCAGGATGGATCTGACGATTGGAGCTGTGCTTGGATTGTCAGCTTAGAAGACTTAGTCTTCTTCCTTGTTTTATTTAACTTGTTGATCTGTTGTAGTTTCTTCTTCCGTTGTCTGTATCGGACATTCATTATTATCTTAATGATAATTTATTATTCAGCTTTATTTCTTTTAAATTAATGTACTCGGATTCCAGTTTTTAATGCTTCGACTAAATATTCTAGATATTTTTAGTTGGGGCGTTACATACGATTAGACCAAGAAATAGTCGTCCTAACTAAAGTTAGCCGTCATATTCGCTTGTCGTCTAATGAACTTAATCTCAAAGATTGAATCACAATGTAACAAAGCTTTGATCGATGAAAAAATTGAGCATAGTACCGATGTTCCTTGGGAATTAGCTTTTATGACTTCTACCACCATTTTGAAGTCACTTTCAAACACAATATTGAACCACCTTCTAAATGTGGCTTCTCACATTGCCTCCAAAATAACCATTGTTTCGCCCTCCGCAATAGTAAGATTATGTCTACAATTATTGGAACCTGCGGCAACAAAAATTCCATTGGAGTCTCGAACACACCAATCCCATTCCGTAAGGCTCATATTTTTAGAAAAGCTTGCATCTATGTTGCATTTCCACCAACCATCACGATGCTGCTGTCATTGCAGCAACTCTGCATTGCGCGACTGTGACTGGAAGCTGAAGGCACCATTATCAGTACGGTGTGTCTGCACAGCAGCAGTAGAGTGTCTGTTGTTCTGCTGCATGAGTTCGGTTGGGAGCTGCATATTGGTTGTTGTTCTGTTGTATGTTGTTAACATGTAATTTTCTCTTTATTATCATGTAACTTTCTGCTTGGTCTTCATGTTCTATACTATTTTCACAATACGTTATACGATTTCCGGTCCAATATATAACAAAACAATTATTTTCTAGATTTATTATTGAATAAATATATTTAGATAATATTATAGTTTAGATATATCAATTCAATAATAAATTTAAAAGTAAATCATTTCTTATATATAAAGATTAGAGGGAGTACTAATTAGTACTCCCTCTAGTCTTGATTATAAGCAACAACAAAAAAAAGGCACATCCTTTAAGAAAGTGGTCAAAGTAGTAGAAAAGTAATGTCATTTCCAATTTTATCCTTACAAGCAAGCTACAAAAGTCTTGGAAACTACAAAGTAATGATTTATAGACTTGTATGAAAAATTATTTGAAAAGTAAAATCAAGGGTAAAATTGGAATATTTAAAATAAATACAATCATTGTAGTTGCTTTTGCTTATAATTAAGACTTTCTAATTTTTTTTTTCTTTCTTATACATGAGATCGGAAGGAGTAGTTTTTTAAAGCATACACATCCAAAGAATCCATTTGAGTTCTTTAAATGTGTAACATCCCGCAATTTTATCCACCTAATTAATTTCAAACTAGAGTCTTATCTCACAATTTAGGAATTTAGGAATAGGAAATTCCATTCCACCTCACACAAGAGACAATTGTCAATTTAAAAAGAGATGCTTAGCAATTAAACTATCCCTCATATCTCTTTCATGTGACTCATTCTCATAATCACTCTCACACTAACACATCACCAACAAACAATGACTCAGCTTTCCACCATGCTAACACCTCTTCACTTCTTACCTATTAGCATGCAAACCATCTCTAACTTTCTTATTTCATAAACTTCAGGAAAACTGAAGTTCTACATCCCCTCATTTTCCTTCCTCTCACACCAACACCAACAACAACAACATTGTATATTCTCCAATTTTACTTAAACACGAGAGCTTGGCTATTCTCTTGTAACCAACACCATGCAACAGAGATTCTTGCACGCAGCAACAGAACAACTCTCTCATCTCATATCTCTCACATGAATTCAGCATCAACTCACCAAGTTCTAAGCTTAACAAAACAACAACCCTTTTCTCAAACACCTTCCTCCACCCAAAGGCTATACATGCAATCAGAACTACAAACAAACCCCATACTGTTTCTATCATCAGAACATCTACTATATTAACTCTTAGCTTCAGAGGATTCAAACCTCATAACAACTCCAATCTTAGAGCAAGAACTAGAGGTCCATTTCACACCAAAGTTACAAATTCTGTCAAGTCTGTTCGTGGGGAAAGCTGAGGGTTTCAGTAGCTGTTAAGAGAGCCCAGGAAGCAAGGATTAAAGCTTCATAACAGGTGGGTTCTTAGGCTAGTGTAGTTAGAATTCCCAAATTATATAATTTTGGCATGTTAACTTAGGAATTATGGACTTGTTGTGTGAGGGGAAATAGCTCCCAATTTTCCCTCCGTTCTGTCCTATATTATATGTTTTACATTACTGCACTGTTACAAATGAGGATTGTAGGTATTTCTCTTTTAAATTGATGATTTTCGTAAAACAGGGGTCTCTCTGCATGAACTCGCCATAGCGAGTATCAAGCGAGCATGCATGGCAAGCTGGGTCTCTGGGCTGATGAAACTCGCCATGGCGAGCTCCTGCTCGCCTAGCGAGTTGATTTAGGCCAGGACCTATAATCTCGCCATGGCGAGTTGGCTTACTCGCTATAGCGAGCTAAGTGCAGAAGGTCACTATCTTTTCATTTATTCTAAAAACCTCATACTCGTTTTATATCCTCATATGTCTTAGATATATTGCAGTAATCTAAATAATATAATGTTAAACAGAATGTCAATCACAGATAATTATTAGGGCTTGACTTAGGGAATTTAGAAATGATGTATGCTCCTCGGATTTGGGAAATTATGGTAGCATGAATTAATTTAGTATCAGTCAGTTATGTGCGATTTGTGATGTCGCTTTATGGACTTCCGTCGGAAGCATCCATCAGGAATTATTTTGTGAGCTGTATGCCGGAACGCGTCGCGTTCGTCGGACAAGGCAGGCCTCTGAGATATGCGCACCTCAGAGTGTCCTCTGTGTTACACATTTATTTATTATGCTTTATGATATTATGATATGAATGTGATATGACTGATTAGGTGCCCCGGCGTAGTCGCCATTAGGAGGGTAGTAGGACCCACTGAGACTTAGTAGTCTCACCCCACTCCATTCAATTTTTTTTTAGGTAGACAGGTTACTTCGGAGCAGGGACCAGGATGGATCTGACAATTGGAGCTGAACTTGGTTTGTCAGCTTAGAAGACTTGGTCTTCTTCCTTGTTTCAATTTAATTTGAAAACGCTGTCATATTTATACATAATCATATTGTTGAATACTATAGTAGTTGAAGATATAAAGAACGGTGGAGGAATTTTCAGTTCTAAAGTGTAACATGAATTTAGGCTTAATTAGACACTTTTTGAATGAACCTATAGCCATAAAATTGTCCATGTTCAAGTTTCAATATATTGTTTCCAAAAAGAAAAAAGAAAAAATCAACAAGGGATTATTATTACAATCATTCATCATCCAAACTATACCTTATCTTCATCATTATTATATGGATAAAGAAATTTTTTCACAATTTTCTTACTCTTCAGCTTTCTTTATTTTAAAATTTCTCTTTTTAAGTATATTAAAATTTGGATTTACCTCTATAAAATTGATTGTGAGGTGACAATTGTTTCTTACATTCTATTTATTATACTAAGATTGTATCAAAATATTATTTTTATAGATCTTTATTTATAGAATAGTCCTTAATTAATAGTTAGAGACTATTATGAAAATTCTAATTGTATTAGTCAATTAACGGAAAAAGCAAGACTTATTATGAAAGAATAATAGGCCTTTACTTTTCCATTGATTAATTAATGTTATATGCAATTAAGATTTTCATAATAATTTTTTATATCATTATAACTATTTAGGATTATTTTATAAATAAAGATCTGTACAAATAATATTCTAATACAATACTAGTCTAATACTTTTTATAAACACATATTTTTGTCATTTATGAAACTCTTAACATGTCATTCACACTCAACACCATTGAATTTGATGCGTGAATATAAATAGTGATGATCTGATAACAAAAATTTTATGGTAGGTGGCACAATATATTTTGGATAAGCTCTAATCTATTTTTGAATTTGGGTTGGGTCAAACTTAACCATATAAAATCGGTTTGTATGATGAAGATTGTTTGATTTGTTTCTACTTATAAACTTATGTTCATGTCACCTAACTCTTAACATGGGTTAGCACTTTCGTTAATTTTATTTACTTTTTAAAAAATCTAATAGTGAAAATGACATACAATAAGTGTTGAGAAGTGAAGAATTACAAATTCAAATATATATCCTAACATATAAAATGTTCCTGCAATTTTTTACCTGAGTTGTATTTATGATATTATTCTTCTATCCAAATAGAAATGTAAATAAAGTACCAACAATGAATTGATTCAAGTGGTAAGGGTATTGATCTTTTTAAGCATGTGATTAGGGGCAAGGTCGGCCCCACGAGTATTTGGAGGCCCTGTCTAAAATTATTTAAAAAGAGTCATTCTGTAACGCCCCAACTAAAATATCTAGAATATTTAGTCGGAACATTATTACAGGAATCTGAGTACATCAAATTATAAAGGAGTTAACTGAATAATATGTTATTATTAAGATAATAACAGAATATTTGATACAGACACCGGAAATGAGACTACAGAAAGATAACAAGCTAAATAAAAACAAGGATGAAGACTAAGTCTTCTAATGCTGACGATCCAAGCTCAGCTCCAATCGTCAGATCCATCCTGGTCCCTGCTCCGAAATAACCTGTCTTACCTAAAAAAAAAATGGAGTGGGGTGAGACTACTAAGTCTCAGTGGGTCCTACTACCCTCCTAATGGCGACTACGCCGGGGCACCTAATCAGTCATAACATATTTTGTATCATATTGTCATAAAGCATAATTAAATAAAGGTGTAACACATCATTAGTCTTGTTGATTTTAACTGCAAGGCACTGTGAGGTGAGCATATCTCAGAGGCCTGCCTTGTCCGCGAACAGAAAGCGTTCCGGCGTACAACTCACAAAATTTTACTGATGGAACATCTATATTGATTTCATGCTACCATAATTTCCCAAAGCCCGGGGAGCATACATATTTCTAAATTCTTAAGTTATACCCTAGGATTGCATCGTGATAACAAACTGTACGTATTCTATATTATTCCTATTATTGCAAGAAATATCAATTTAATTCGAGGATCTAAAACGAGTGTATAATTTTAGAAAACATTAAAAATTAGAGTCAGTTAGGCCTAACTCGCTACAGCGAGCAATCCAGCTCGCCATGGCGAGTAATCATATTCTGGGCTGAGTCAAGCTCGCCGGGCCAACAAGTGCTCGCCGAGCGAGCAGAAGCTCGCCGGGCTAGCCTTTGCTCGCCGGGCTACTCATCAGCTGCCCAGAATATGAGTACTCGCTAGAAGGCTCGCCAGGAGCTCGCCGGGCGAGTTCTGCATAAAATGCTTCTGTTTTGCATATTTTTACATTTTTCACAAAAACCACCTACAATCCTCAAATTAAACCTATGCAATAATATTACAGATATAATATACGACAGTTTGGAGGAGAAATTGGGAGTTATTTCTCCTCAAACATAATTTCCCTAATGTTCTTAAGTTTGCATGAATGTTTGAATTTGGGGAATCTAAACTACCTAGCCTAAGATCATTTTTAGATTATTTTTAGAGTACGTATCGAACACGATACTTCACTATTTTTAGAGTATCGGAGTTTCATTGAATAAGACCAAGCGTGGATGTGTTCAAACAAAATCATCAGCTCCACAATAAAACATAACTTAACAATGATTTTTCTCAAACAAACAAAATAATTGCTAACAATGAACCTTACTTAATTGCTTCCTATATCTACTAAATTAAACTGGCAAAAATTCTATTAGAGATGTGCATTAGAGAAATTTGATTTCTAGCACATTTTGTGCCCACCTCTAAACAAATAGAACAACCACATAATAGTACTCTTTAACTATACAAAAAACACTTTCATAATCTAAAGTTATCAGAATTTAATGCACTAGTCAAGTATCCAATTCTAAATCCATTATTAATCCTCAAATAATCATCCCTACAGTTATATGCTTTCACATGACGTGCTTCAAATCCCATAAATTTTTTAGGTAAAAAAGACCCAGCTGAAAAATGTGACGATGCTTTTTTAGGTTCTATTGCATTAATTGTTCTTTTGTAAGAACTAAACCACTTTGTCTGCATGTACATATTTCTCCTCCATGGTGGTATGTGTAGGTTCATCTTCTTCATTGAGTCTTTAATTGCATAGCACATTAGTCTCACAATTCGTTTGAGTTCTTCCATTTTACCAACAAAAATTCTTGGAAAAATATTTAGCAAGGATGAATATTGGTTTGTTGGACGAGCTATTTCAAATTTGGTAGCTAGAGAAACTTCAACTATGTAACGCTTTTCAGAAAGATTAACATCAATGTATTCATAGTCCCCGGCTGTTAATTTCCCATTTTTCTCCCATTTGATTTTGCACAGCCCTAAAAAAAAAAAAAAAAAATTTATATTCAAAATCAAATATTATAAATCAATTTAAAAGGCAGAATCAATTTTATATATAAATTTATTTAAATCAAATGTTGATGACATAAAGACAAACAAACACTAATATTATGTAGGGGTTAATTTTTCACAAACAAATATTTTCAAATATTGGAATGAACTATTAACAAGTTATAATAAGTAGGGTAAATAGGTCTTTACCCCCTGTAATATAGGCAAGTTTTGTTTTTTCCCCTTGTAATATTTTTTGTTATGATTTGTCCCTTGCAAAGTAAATTTTTTTGGTTTTCCCTCTTGGGTGCAAGGAATTTGCACTTTTTAAATCGGTTGAAAAGATTAACCGATTTAAAAAACAGCACTTTTTAAATCGGTTTGAACAAAATAACCGATTTAAAAAGTGCATTCAAGGGGCGAGTCCAAAAAATTCAACATTAGAAGGGACGAGTCACAAAAAAAAAATTACAGGGGGAAAAAACAAAACACGCCTACATTACAGGGGGATATAAGCTTATTTATCCTAATAAGTACTTAATACTAGTACTAGTACTATAATAGTAGAATGTAATTGGCACTCACCTACATCAAAGCCTTTCTCCCTTAATTGAGACATCAACCTCTCTTTGAATCCATTAGCAATTGAATCACTTCCACCAAGTTCTCCAATTGCAACCTCAACATTCTTCCTAATCATTTCTTTAGCATCCCTTTCATCCTCATCAGCATCATCATTCCCATCAAACAACTCCTTCAACATTTCACTCTTCTCATTATCACACCATTCACTAATTTTTTCAACCTCTTCTCCATCACTCTTCTCATCGCAATCTCTGCGACGAACGATATCTTCTTTTTCATCCAATCTCCCGTTGTCTTCCATAAAAGACAATGCAAGATCAAACAAATCAGTTGAACTCTCCGGTGAGTGCTTGCTTCCGCTGCAGCGCTTCCCACGTGCTAGTGCCACATCAGCATCAAATGCCTCCCTCATTCTACGAAACCTCATTGGAAGATTTGCTATAATTCAAATAGCACACCACTAAGAATAATACAAACAATGTTCTTTTTTTTTTTTTTGGTGTAACAAACAATGTTCTATAATAGATGAATAGAAGTATATTTATACTATGTAGTAATTACTATATGTCGTTTGTATATATGTTGATATGGTGTTTACATATATGACGATATAATAAGGTGAAAATGTTGTCATATTTATACATAATTATATTGTTGAATACTATAGTAGTTGAAGATATAAGGAACGGTGGACGAATTTTCAGTTCTAAAGTGTAACATGAATATAGGCTTAATTAGACACTTTTTGAATGAACCTAGCCATAAAATTGTACATGTTCAAGTGTCAATATATTGTTTCCAAAAAGAAAAAAGAAAAAATCAACATGGGATTATTATTACAATCATTCATCATCCAAACTACCTTATCTTCATCATTATTATACGGATAAAGAAATTTTTTTCATGCTTTTCTTACTCTTTTAGCTTTCTTTATTTTACAATTTCTCTTTTCAAGGATAATAAAATTTGGATTTACCCTCTATAAAATTGACTTGTAAGAATATAAAACCTTGGCTTTTCCATTGATTAATTAATGTTATATACAATTAAGATTTTCATAATAGTTTCTTATATCATTATAACTATTTAGGATTATTCTATAAATAAAGATCTGAACAAATAATATTCTGATACAATTCTAATCTAATATTTTTGTAAACACATTTTTTTTTCATTTATGAAACTCTTAACATATCTTTCCCGCCCAACACTATTGAGTTTGATATATAAATATAAATAGTGAGTGATCTGATAACAAAAATTTTATGGTAGGTAGCACAATATATTTTGGATAAACTCTTATCTATCTTTGAATTTGGGTTGGGTCAAACTTAACCGTATAAAATCGGTTTGTATGATGAAGATTGTTTGATTTGTTTCTACTTATAAACTTATGTTCATATCACTTCTCATATGATATGGAACTCTTAACATGGTAATTACTAGTTAGCACTTTCTTTAATTTTATTTACTTTTTAAAAAATCTAATAGTAAAAATGACATACATAAATGTTGAGAAGTGAAGAATTACAAATTCTGTAACGCCCCAACTAAAATGTCTAGAATATTTAGTCGGAACATTAATAACTGGAATCTGAGTACATTAAATTACAAAGAATTAACTGAATACTCCATTATCATTAAGATAATATTAAAATATTCAATACAAACAGCGGAAAGATTTGACAACAGAATAACAAGCTAAATAAAACAAGGAAGAAGACTAAGTCTTCTAAGCTGACAATCCAAGTTCAGCTCCAATCGTCAGGTCCATCCTGGTCCCTGCTCCGAGATAACCTGTCTACCTAAAAAAAATAAATGGAGTGGGGTGAGACTACTAAGTCTCAGTGGGTCCTACTACCCTCCTAATGGCGACTACGCCGGGGCACCTAATCAGTCATAGCATATTCAATTTCATAACATAATTATCATAAAGCATAATAAATAAATGTGTAACACAGAATTAGTCTTATTGATTTTAACCGCAAGACACTCTGAGGTGAGCATATCTCAGAGGCCTGCCTTGTCCGCGAACAGAAAGCGTTCTGGCATACAGCTCACAAAATTTTACTGGTGGAGCATCTAAAACGAAGTCCACAAGCGATATCACAAATCGCGCATAATCGACTGATTCTAAATTCATTACATACTACCATAATTTTCCGAAAGCCCGGGGAGCATACATAATTCTAAATTCCTAAGTTATACCCTAGGATTGCATCGTGATAACAAACTATACATATTTTATATTAATTCTATTATTGCAAGAAATATCAATTTAATTCGAGGATCTAAAACGAGTGTATAGTTTTTAGAAAATATTAAAATTAGAGTCAGTTTGGCATAACTCGCTACAACGAGTAATCTAGCTCGCCATGGCGAGTAATCATATTCTGGGCTGAGTCAAGCTCGTCGGGCCAACAAGTGCTCGCCGAGCGAGCAGAAGCTCGCCGGGCTAGCCTTTGCTCGCCTGGCCACTCATCAGCTGCCCAGAATATGAGCTCTCGCTAGAAGGCTCGCCAAGAGCTCGCCGGGCGAGTTCTGCGTAAAATGCCTCTGTTTTGCAGATTTTTACATTTTTCACAAAACCACCTACAATCCTCAAATTAAACCTATGCAATAATATTATGGATATAATAATATTATAGATATAATATACGACAGTTTGGAGAAGAATTTGGGAGTTAATTCTTCTCACACATAAATTCCCTAATTTTTCTTAAGTTTGCATGCATATTTGAATTTGGGGAATCTAAACTACCTAGCCTAAGAACCCACCTGGAATTTGACGCTCGAACTGAAACAACGACGACTCTGAAACTTTCCGGAATGCTGAATTTATTTATATTCCTCTTCCAAAATCACCAATTTCTCCAACATCTTGGTGTTCCCATTTCTCTTGTTTTCAGCCCCAACCAATCATCAACTCCCAATAATTCAAGCTGGCTGTTATCAACCCTTATCCCATTCACATCACATCTTTGTTACATCTCTAACATGGAAGATTAAATTAGAATGAAGGAGAGACCTATGTCATTTGCATGCCTATCAAGAACATTGTAAGGCTTGTGCTTGTTCTGATTTACCAAAGTGCCACTGTCACTTTCCACTTTATTTATAAGTTGTCTTCAATAAATACCTCTAATTAATATTCCCCTATTAATTAAAGTCGGGATGTTACAAATTCAAATATATATCCTAACATATAAAATGTTCCTGCAATTTTTGACCTCGGTTGTATTTATGATATTATTCTTCCATTCAAATAGAAATGTAAATAAAGTACCAACAATGAATTCATTCAAGTGGTAAGAATATTGATCCTTTTAAGCATATGATTAGGGACAGGGCCGGCCCCGAGTATTTGAAGGCCCTGTCTAAAATTATTTAAAAAGAGTCATTCTCTATTTAAATTGTCAATAACATAAAACAAAAAATAAAATACATCAAAAGTAGTCAACATAGTAACTAAATATAACATCTAAAAGAGACATTTTAATCAATAACATTAAAATACATCTTCAAACTAATAATATTATCAACTTTAAAGTTTTTTCAAAAATAAAACTTTCTAATAATGATGCTTTGTTTTAACAATCAACCGCAAATTATTTATAAAATTAATAATGCGTCTTTTTCTTAATTTTTAGGATTTTCTTAATTTTTAGGATTAAGAAAAGGCAGACATGCCAAAAGGTGTTTGGTGTGGTTGTAAGACTAAGTATTGATTCGGAGTTGTAGTGTTCACTTCCTGGATTAGTATCCCTAAGAGTAAGGCTGTTTAGCGCCGAACTGGGTTAACAAATTACTGGTGTTCTTTATTGCTTTTATTTACTTTAGTACTACAATAAGTCGTGATCCTGATAACCAGTTGTCTAAGACATCTGGACTGCAGACACATTGTCCTAGACATTGTGTACGACATCTGTCCTGCCAGAGAACAGAATTTCACTCTCAGCTACTTTGGATGAAGCAGATGTTGGGTGAGTACAATGTGCAGCAAGATGTGCTCACATTATACCGTGACAATCTGAGTGCTATAAATATTTCCAAAAATCCTATCCAACATAGTAGGACAAAGCACATTGATATTCGTCACCATTTTATTACAGATCTTGTGGAAGACAATGTTGTGACTCTAGAGCATGTTGCCACTGAGAAAGGCTTTAGATGCAAATAGGTTTGAGTTGTTAAGGGGTAAACTTGGTATTTGCCTCTTTGAAGATCAATAGCAATTACTGCTACTCCGGCGTGCAACGGTTACATGTCTTTCCCTCCATTCACAGTTGCACGCAATCCAAAGGCAATCATATCAAATATTTCCAACGGTTATTTCGCTATCATATCACCACAAAATCTGTTTGTCAAGAAATCTTCTCATTGCCTATCACATTATTCTCTACATTCGAGTCTCTCACTCAAACGACCTAATTGTATCTGCAACCTTCATCTCCCTCACAACAAAAATCTCAAACTCTCATCTCTTACCTACGATCACCATTTCTGCTACTACTCAAACTTCTCCTTCCACAAAGAAAACCAATGTTCCATCATCACCAAACCCTAGCTCTCCAAAGATGAATCAAGAAATTGATTCCTCTGTTGTGATCGTTGATGCAACCCCTGTTTCTATGATCAAACCATCAAAGAAGAAGAAGTCGAAGCGATCAAAGAGGGATACTACTCCCATTGTTGAAGAGGAAGCTGTAACTCCATCTCCTTCTGTAGAGAAATCAAAGAAGAAGAAGAAGAAGAAGAAGAAGAAGAAGAAGAAGAAGAAGAAGAAGAAGAAGAGCAAGAAATCCAAGATTGGATCAACCAAGATGGCTCACTCTATGTCAAGTTTACATCTTGACCCTTTTCCCTCTGACTCTGTTGATGCTGCTGCTGAAGCATCTATTGTTCAAGAATCATCAAAGCCCGAATCTAAGAAGGCTAATGTTGAAGAAATTTCTGGGGATACAACACATCCTATGGCCCAGAAGATCATAGATTTTGTGCTCAAGGAACTACAAGAGCCTAATGTTGTGACAGATGTTGGCACATCTTTGTTACCTGGAGTAGAAGATGTTCAAGCTGATGCTGAAGAGACTCCTGTTGTTGCTGATTCACCATAACAGGATATGGTAGAAGAAGACCAACCTGCTGAGGTTGAAGAACCCAAAGATGACACCCAGTCTGACAAGGGTGAAGAAACTGAAGGTTCTGAACATGGAGATGACTCCAATGATGCTGATAAAGACGCTGATGGAGACACTGTTGTTGTGGATGTGGATGACTATGACTCAGACATGCCTTTGAAGAAGATTGCTGAAGATAGCATTGCTAGAAGGACTAGAAGTGGTAAAGGTCCTGCTGTGGTTGTTTCTCCTGTGGCTGCCAAGGAGAAGAAAAAGCCTGTTAAAAGACAAGTGTTGTATGGACCCAAGAAGGGGTATAGTAAAGCTGTTGTTGCACCAAGCAAGAAGAAGACTCTGAAAAGAAAAGAGCCACCTTCAAGTGACTCTGAATACGATGTGGAGCAGGATGTAGCTCACATCAATGAGTCTGAAGAAGTAGTTCCTGAAGAGCAGGATGTGGAGCTCGATGTTGTCCACATTGAGACTTCTGTCAAGAAGAGCTTTGGGAAGAAGAAGATTCCTCAGGGAATTCCTGATGTCCCAATTGATCTTATTTCCTTCCACAACATTGAGAATGCTGCAAAGTGGAAGTATATTGTTCACAGAAGGTTGGCTCTGGAAAGAGAGCTCACACCCCGTGGTCCATTCCCGATAACCACTTACTATGAATGCATGAGCATACGATTCCCCATATATGCTAATGCAACAAATACATATCTTTCAAGCATATGTAATTCTCAACCACATGCCAATACATATATTTCGCAAAATCATATGTAAGATAAATAACATCATGTACAACAAGATTATCAATCAAGTACATGCATCAACATTTCATATTCTTCAATCATATAAAATTCACAACAACCATTCAAACATGTGTAGAATATAGCATGTTCTCAAACAAGTTCTCGTCACGAGAATACATCACAAAACAACCATGCTCATAATTCATATTGCATCACATCAAGCAAATACACATATGCAAGCAACAATTACACATGCATAAAAAGCACTCGATATTTCAAGGTATATGAAATCGTTAGAAAGTGCCCTTACCTCGGCAAGCTTCCAACACATTCAACTTACGCTACGCAAGCAATATCTGTCTCTCTCGACGAAGTCCCATAATCGGCTAATCCTCTTAACCTTTTAAAACATATAACTTCTTTAAGTTAATACCACATTCTAATTGGTTACTCAAATAAGTCTTAGCTCGGCTACTAATGGATTCAAGGTCTAGGATTGTTCTCTCACAACTAAGTAGGTTCAAGTCATTTTCAAAACAACTCTTCAAAACATTAACACTTAAATAAAATAGTCTTTCTAGCAAAAACGTCATCGAATTAATCTCAACTATTTTAAAAACATTTCCAAAAGAAAAATCCTTTTTCCAACAACTCATGCCTTAAATCATAAGTTCCAAAATCTTTTCAAACTAAACAAGTTCGAACTAAAACTTCTTTCGTTCGACTTATAACAAAAATATTTTTCGCTCGTACATAAATAAAACCTTTTTCGAAATAGTTCATAAACCTCAAACTCTTAAAACATAAATCCTCAACAAAACAGTTTCAAATTAAAACGGCCATAACTCAATCAATTTTTATTGTATCGAGACAAACCATACGCCAAATTCATCGTCTTGAAAAGAAGGATTTTATGGTCAACCTTTTAGGACACAAAAACAATTTTAAAATGACGAAAATGCCCCTTCAAGTTTCGGACATAATTGGAATCACCTCAAAATCATTGTTTTCAAAGATCAAACATAGTTAAAGTACTTAAACCATCACTACTTAAACCATCACTAGTTTTCCTCAATGATCAAGTACACATACTAAATCATTTTGAATCCAAGAATACCATTTTTCTTCAAAACTTTGCAAATCTTTTCTTTTCACATAAAACCCCAAAACATTCTTTACAAAGACCATGATCATTCATCACACTAAATGATCATTTTCTTATCATGTTAGGACTTGAAAAATTTGAAACCTCATGGCCATACACCAATCCATGCCACGGCCATTTTCATCAAACACACTAGCACTCAAATTTTTCCATTTTCAAAAGCATAGTATTACCCATTTAGTTTCCAAAATCATTGTTTTGAACAAACAAAATATTTCCAAGCACAATCCACAACCAAAATAGTTTTTCACAATTTCTCAAGAACACCAAAACTATTTTTTTTTTTCTTCTTGTTTCTCAAAACAAAATTATTTATCATATATCCATTTCTCTAAAAAAGCTCAAAAACATCATCATAAGCACAATCACTAAGCAAAATTCATGTTCATGATACATATAAATTTTTCATCAAAACCCTAACCCAAAATTTCATGAAAAATCTCATTACTCCATGGAAATCAACATTACTAAGCTTAAACATGCTAGTCTAACACTAATGAATAACTTCTATGGAACAAAATCCAATTAAAACCAAGTACTAAGAAATTTTTCTCAAGAACATAATCAACAAAATCCTAAACTCTAAAAGTTTGAACCAACAAAAATAAAGGAAGAGGTTAGTTACCTCAAGAGAAGATGATTTCCTTTCAAACACTATGATCCAACAAACCAAAAAATCCTTAGCTATGCTGAAGAAATGAAGAATTTATGATGGTAGAAACAAAGGGTGGAGGTTCACGGCCAAGGGAGAGAGAGAGAGAGAGAGAGAGAAGTTTGTGATTTCCTTTCTAAGTCCACAAAGTGATCAAAAGTCTCCCTAAGTCATGTGGTCTTGTTGCATGAGGACCATTGGATTAAATAGTATAAAGGTTCAAGACTAAATCCTAGCCATCAAAAGCTTTACTCACAAACTTAAAATAATAATAAACCAAATAAATATCTAGATATTTTCATGGTCATGCCAACTCATCTCGCTCAGTTCCCGTGCTCGCGCTTAAACGATTCGTATCTCGCATACCGATAAACTTTACGGAAACAGAAAATTCTACAGTAAATCACTTAATTAAAACAATTCACAAACTTTCGAATAAATTTTATTCCGAATAAATTTTCGCTCTTAAGCTCGGAAAAATACCATGAGGTCAAATTATCATAACAGTCGATATATAAAGTCTTTGTTTAAATTTTGACGGAAATCGAAAACCGTAAAATTTTCAAACAGCTGGTATATCTTGCCCGTTTTCTCAAAAACCACTAGAAAATTATTTTCAACATTTCAACGAGACAAAAATGTTTCTAAACTCATTTAAATCTTATAAAATCATTGTGCCCATTTTTCAAACGTTAAACTACGCGCAGACACAATTTCAGCATAAATTCTGTCAAAACAGACAATTAAACAGAAAATCAATAAAAACAAATAGCACAAGCTAATTAATATATCAAAAATCATATTTCTGCTATAGTAATTCTACGGGTCTTACATTACTACCCACCAAAAAGAAGTTTCGTCCTCGAAACTAAAGATAAGAGTAACAACTCAACAAGTCATTACTAACACCAACACTGACACAACCGTGCACCTATTGCAACCCTCTACAAAGTCGCAAAGGTTCAAACTCTAGACACAAAGCTAGACATCCCTCAATGAGTTCACCACTCAGAATCACCCTTACTACAAAGGTTCACAAACTCTAGTTCTCAAAGATCCTAGGTCAACAAATTTCCAAGGTCACCTTTTTCGCTTCCGCGACATAGCCCTTTCCAATAAGTTTACACGAAGTGGTGACTTGCTACCCACCAAAATGAAACACCAAAAAGTTTCTACACACTACCAAAGCTAGCAAAACGAGTCGATTCCAGTCAACACAATTCCGTCTATTATTAACAAGAGATTAAGGATGATCAGTTCCTCAATTTGTCAATAGATAGCCGACAATCATGATGGTGGCTTAGACCATCTTTACCTAACTTTCATAATGCTCCCTTCCACTTGGGCTCCAGGTCATCCGAGGCACAAGGGTCTAACTTTCCTTCGAGGTTTTCTACACATTTCCTCAATTCCTACTACCTCGATCTCCCCAATGAGACCCAATACTCAAAACACAACACTTAAACCCTCATGCTTCCACTCTTGAAACATCTGTTAAGTATCGCCCAACAGTAATACAGTGCTACCACGACAAGTACCACCCAAACACACTCAGAAAGAAGTTGTCATCTCGTTAAAAGAACTTCACAACTTCACTAACATCCATAAGTCCTTAATTTAATAAATATGCCTAATCGTATGTTCACATTCGGATCTCGTTCCAATCACGATTTTAATAATACCATCCCAACATCCGGTTGGTGATCCAAACTCCTCATTTTTCTTGGCACTTGCCAAACTATAACATCTAATCCTTTTGGACTCCCTTTATTCAAATCTCACATTTCAAAAAAAAATAAATCAATTTCTTATGCATCCACATATTTCCCAAATTAATAATTAGCTTATCCTTGTCTGCCTTAGCATAAAACATTTCTCCTCGTTGACTGCCATCGTCGGCTTAAACCATTCCACGTCATATTCTCATTCTATTTCTAAACTCTCTTGAGTTTCTTCCTCTTATCATTAAATTCTCTTTTACTCAAAAGAGCTTCTCACCCTGACCATTCTTAATTGTTCCAACATCTTATCCTTAGAGTAAATTCCTACATCCAATCATATGATGAGATATTTCTCACCTTAACCGTCGATCAACCGCTTCTACTGTCAACGACCAAAATCATTTGTTTTCTCAATGTGCATTTTCCTCTATGCTACGCCTATCCTCATTTTAACAACTATAATGAATCAAGGTTCCATTAGTTTCCACCAAACTTTGCCATTAGACAATTGCTTACCCTTTTTACTTCCACATACAACACACACACCTCCATGACATCCATTCAGGTGGTGCTTTCGAATCCTTAATATACACACACAATCATAATTTTCCAAATCATGTGTGAATCCTTTCGCCAATCCTTAATTGACATAAGCCACATTCTCATGTGCTTCTTTCTTACTTATTCATAACATGTCTTCCCAACGATTAACTTCCTTTGTGACTAACTCATTTATTTACTAATTTGCAACTTTCAAGTTCAACAACTGTCTAGAGTTGGTTCCCAAACCACCATAACCCATAGCTTGTTGATTCCAAACAACATCTTTAATTCGCCGCACACAATCCAAATACTCTCTCATTCCACATAATTTTGAATCACAACAAGCATACCCTTCTCTGTTCGACCAATCTCAAATCTTCATAACTATATAAAGTTATAGTATTCTCCAATACCAATAAACAACTTCACACATACGTTCACGCTACCCAACCTGACACATCCATTCACTAACTGGATTCTTATTCATCTCTAACTTCCCTTACGGTGTCAACTAATGTACGCATCGTAATCAAACCCTCCAATTGATTAATTCCTCAAGTTCCTATTAAGTATCTCTTTATGATAGCTATATCCTAACTTATCATCTTAAGGTCACTATAATTCACCTCCAAATTTACTCATCTTACTCATCTATCAAGCCACTGAACACTTACCTCAAATATTAACGCTTGACCTTTCAAGAACAGCTACCTAAGCACAACACTTTGCTATGATTTCAACCTTAATACGTTCGATACCCAAATCAAACTCTTGAATCTACTCCTCAAGAACTACAATTACCATCTAGATCCATCCATTAAATCCTATTATATAGTACAGGGCCTTTCTTTATAGTAATCATCACTATCTCAATATTCTTACGAATGAATCCTTGTCTAATCACAACTTGATATTTCTAGAAAATTTCCAAATATTGTCGTCCATGACCTGAATTTCTTAACATTTGGTTACCTCAACTCCTATGATTCCATAATTTCAAGGTACTACTTGCTCCTTCAACCCTCTTGGTCGATCAAAATCATTAACTTAAATGCACATCCACACGGGATCTCTACTCAATCTTGACTAATCTCTTCAAACTACTCAATAATTTTTTTACTAATCACTTAAGAATTACTCAATATGTTTACTTTCTCATAGAGTTTAACTGTCAATAATTAAAAATTCTAACTTACACTGTTACAATTCTCTAGGTATTTCCATACCATACACCTCTAGTATCACATATCATCGACCTACAACTCACTTTCCAATGTTGAACTCCTCGTTCTTTACCTAAATATCTCTCCAAATCCATCCTTAACCAACAATCAATCACCTATAGCTTTTTCTCATATCGACATCTATACTTACTATCTTCCGAACTATGTATAAATTGTCACTTATCAACGTGATACTTGGTCTCCTACCTTTAATCATAACGAGATTCGTCCATAGTAATCTCATTTTCGAATCTAGTTTATCTCAAACTCTTAACTTAAACCCTTAAGGTACCCATTGTTCGTGCAACCGTCTTCTAACACCACTAAGTTCACTGACTCTTGACGTGCAACACACTTTAATTGCAATACGAATCACCCAAATGATTATCCAATCATCGTAATTAAATCCAACTGACATCTCTGCCTGGTCCACAATTCCACAGTGGCCACATCCCCTTGGCAACCGACGGACTTCATCAAGTCCCACCCTAACTCACTCGACGGACATCCAATACCTTCTTCAAAAGGTCGTCCCAATCCGATCCTTACTCGCAATCCTTTATCAGTATGACGCCCACTCGTCCATACTCAGCACATCCGAGTTACAACGACCAATGTCACTTCCAATTCATTATATTAGTACCAAGAATCCCTTGTAGTTCTTATTCGCCTCAAGTCCATCCTCCTCGGACCACTCCGTCTAAGGAATTCAAAGACACTGGTCGACTAAATTCGACCAATGCTCGAGGGTTTCAACTATTCTACTTACCGAAGCATCATTCCCTTAAGTACTTTAGTAAGAAACAGTCCAGTGCCTGTGCATATTCCATGCTAGACTCAAGACAAATAACCACATAACCCACAACACAAAAAAAAAACCGATCGCTAGAACTAACACAACTCTAGCTATATTCTGGCTGACTTTGGACTAACCACTCTACGACACACTTTCCCTTTGATGATCTAAAGTCGAGCTCTGATAGCACAATGTAATACCCCGATTTTCGAAGCCCAAAAGTAGGCATTTTTTTTTTAAAACAACAAAGACTTTGAAATAAAACATTCACGATTGCACTTAAATTAAATCAGAATAAACCATTTTCAAAATAACGATCGTAATGCAATGCCTCTTTTATAAATTGTTTTCACGAATAAAAGTTTAAGATTAGAACCAAACGCTATGTCTAAACAAACATAGCGACATCATTTATTCCAAATAAATATCGTAATACAATTTCACTATAAATACAGCGGACAATAAATAAGAGTGAACGAGACTCTTAAACTACTACCCCTAAGCTGATCTTTAAACTCCAACTGAAGATGACTGGGTGACGAAGACCCACAGACAGCTTCAAGCCTTGCCGCTTCTCCACGCGGTACAAATAAATCCCTAAAAATGCTCGTAGAGGGTCACGATCTAAAAATAATATATAACCAAAAATACGCAGCTCAAGATATACAATACATGGCAGCATATACTCATTTATCATATGAATCACACATCATAGAATTTAAGTGCACAAATCGTCTATCAATCACACACAACAATACTCAAATGCACAATTAGCCTATCAATGCAGACTCTACATGATTGTGATCACCCTACCCGGGACTGTTTCACATGCATGAATTTTGGAATTTAACCTCTCCGCAGAGAGTCGTAGGTCCATCCCCTACTAAAATCAATAAAATCCCGAAGGATTAGTGTGGATCCATTCCCGATAATCACACTCTGTGGTCCATTCCCGATAACCACGTATTGAACTCAATAAATCCCGCATGATTAAGGTGGATCCATTCCCGATAATCACACCCTGTTGTCCATTCCCGATAACCACTTACTATGAATGCATGAGCATACGATTCCCCATATATGCTAATGCAACAAATACATATCTTTCAAGCATATGAAATTCTCAACCACATGCCAATACATATATTTCGTAAAATCATATGTAAGACAAATAACATCATGTACAACAAGATAATCAATCAAGTACATGCATCAACATTTTATATTATTCAATCATATGAAATTCACAACAACCATTCAAACATGTGTAGAATATAGCATGTTCTCAAACAAGTTATCGTCACGAGAATACATCACAAAACAACCATGCTCATAATTCATATTGCATCACATCAAGCAAATACACATATGCAAGCAACAATTACACATGCATAAAAAGCACTCGATATTTCGAGGTATATGAAATCGTTAGAAAGTGCCCTTACCTCGGCAAGCTTCCAACACATTCAACTTACGCTACGCAAGCAATATCTGTCTCTCTCGACGAAGTCCCATAATCGGCTAATCCTCTTAACCTTTTAAAACATATAACTTCTTTAAGTTAATACCACATTCTAATTGGATACTCAAATAAGTCTTAGCTCGGCTACTAATGGATTCAAGGTCTAGGATTGTTCTCTCACAACTAAGTAGGTTCAAGTCATTTTCAAAACAACTCTTCAAAACATTAACACTTAAATAAAATAGTCTTTCTAGCAAAAACATCATCGAATTAATCTAAACTATTTTAAAAACATTTCCAAAAGAAAAATCCTTTTTCCAACAACTCATGCCTTAAATCATAAGTTCCAACATCTTTTCAAACTAAACAAGTTCGAACTAAAACTTCTTTCGTTCGACTTATAACAAAAATATTTTTCGCGCGTACATAAATAAAACCTTTTTCGAAATAGTTCATAAACCTCAAACTCTTAAAACATAAATCCTCGACAAAACAGTTTCAAATTAAAACGGCCATAACTCAATCAATTTTTATCGTATCGAGACAAACCATACGCCAAATTCATCGTCTTGAAAAGAAGGATTTTATGGTCAACCTTTTAGGACACAAAAACAATTTTAAAATGACGAAAATGCCCCTTCAAGTTTCGGACATAATTGGAATCACCTCAAAACCATTGTTTTCAAAGATCAAACATAGTTAAAGTACTTAAACCATCACTACTTAAACCATCACTAGTTTTCCTCAATGATCAAGTACACACACTAAAACATTTTGAATCCAAGAATACCATTTTTCTTCAAAACTTTGCAAATCTTTTCTTTTCACATAAAACCCCAAAACATTCTTTACAAAGACCATGATCATTCATCACACTAAATGATCATTTTCTTATCATGTTAGGACTTGAAAAATTTGAAACCTCATGGCCATACACCAATGCATGCCACGGCCATTTTCCTCAAACACACTAGCACTCAAATTTTTCCATTTTCAAAAGCATAGTATTATCCATTTAGTTTCCAAAATCATTGTTTTGAACAAACAAAATATTTCCAAGCACAATCCACAATCAAAATAGTTTTTCACAATTTCTCAAGAACACCAAAACTATTTTTTTTTCTTCTTGTTTATCAAAACAAAATCATTTATCATATATCCATTTCTCTAAAAAAGCTCAAAAACATCATCATAAGCACAATCACTAAGCAAAATTCATGTTCATGATACATATAAATTTTTCATCAAAACCCTAACCCAAAATTTCATGAAAAATCTCATTACTCCATGGAAATCAACATTACTAAGCTTAAACATGCTAGTCTAACACTAATGAATAACTTCTATGGAACAAAAACCAATTAAAACCAAGTACTAAGAAATTTTTCTCAAGAACATAATCAACAAAATCCTAAACTCTAAAAGTTTGAACCAACAAAAATAAAGGAAGAGGTTAGTTACCTCAAAAGAAGATGATTTCCTTTCAAACTCTATGATCCAACAAACCAAAAAATCCTTAGCTATGGTGAAGAAATGAAGAATTTATGATGGTAGAGACAAAGGGTGGAGGTTCACGGCCAAGGGAGAGAGAGAGAGAGAAGTTTGTGATTTCCTTTCTAAGTCCACAAAGTGATCAAAAGTCTCCCGAAGTCATGTGGTCTTGTTGCATGAGGACCATTGGATTAAATAGTATAAAGGTTCAAGACTAAATCCTAGCCATCAAAAGCTTTACTCACAAACTTAAAATAATAATAAACCAAATAAATATCTAGATATTTTCATGGTCATGCCAACTCATCTCGCTCAGTTCCCGCGCTCGCGCTTAAACGAGTCGTATCTTGCATACCGATAAACTTTACGGAAACAGAAAATTCTACCGTAAATCACTTAATTAAAACAATTCACAAACTTTCGAATAAATTTTATTCCGAATAAATTTTCGCTCTTAAGCTCGGAAAAATACCATGAGGTCAAATTATCATAACAGTCGATATATAAAGTCTTTGTTTAAATTTTGACGGAAATCGGAAACCGTAAAATTTTCAAACAGCGGGTATATCTTGCCCGTTTTCTCAAAAACCATTAGAAAATTATTTTCAACATTTCAACGAGACAAAAATGTTTCTAAACTCATTTAAAGCTTATAAAATCATTGTACCCATTTTTCAAACGTTAAACTACGCACAGACACAATTTCAGCATAAATTCTGTCAAAACAGACAATTAAACAGAAAATCAATAAAAACAAATAGCACAAGCTAATTAATATATCAAAAATCATATTTCTGCTATAGTAATTCTACGGGTCTTACACTATTAAGGCTTCCTGGCTAGCTACAACAGAATAATTATCATGGTGCACAATTTGCTTATCATCGCTATAATTTGATCATCTACAGGGGCTGGTTTTCTGGTTTGATAAACCTTGTAACATGTATGCTATAGTATGAACATTATGCAAAGGTTCATGTTGTTAAATTGCTTCTGTGTCATGTCTGCTTTTTTATTTACTACTTGCTAGTACATTGTTGTATTTACTCATTTGTGATTGGAATTGCTGCAGGTTAAGTTCTGTCGAGGATAGGATAGGACAAGCGGAAATATGTGTTTCCTTATTTCGCATTCATCTATTATGGAACCAGGCTGTGAAGTGAGAATCTTGAAGTTGCAACTTTCTCTTGGAAAGAGATAACTTCTCTTTAATAGACATCACTTATATTATTAATGGACAATTTTATGTATGCGTATTTAAATTTGAGTGGCATTCCCTATTAATAAATTCAAAACCAATTTTATGTTGTTTGTTAAAACTCATTTATGTGTCATACTTTAAATTTGATGAGAGAAATGTGTACTTATGAAGCAATTTTAGTGGCCTCTTTTTATCCTTATTTCTCTTATTGTCATTCCTTATTTCTCTTTTTATACTTACGAAGTAATTTGGTTTGAATTATGAGTTGTGTGATTATTGTTAATATAAATGTATGATTTTGGAGTGATTTTGATTTTTGTATAGCAGCAAAAAAATGAATTTTCTTTTTTTTTATAAAGAGTAATAGTATAGCAGCAGCAGCAAAAAAGTGGTTTTTTTTTTAAAAAAAATATAATACATTTCACGTCTGTTGAAACCAGGAGCATACGTGGGATTCCAAGTTTTCACTTCGGGGAATACATAAAACAGACGTGGAATCCCCATTTTTTTAATAAAAAAATAATTAAAATTCACATATCACTTCGGAGAATAAGCACATCCGTCGTGGAATCCCCAGTTTTCACTACGGTTGGGGGCCCGACGTGGAATCCCTTAACTTACAACGTCCATTGTCTTTACGTCGGGTCCGGAACCGACGTGAAAAGTGATTTTCACCCGACGTGAAATCCCCAATCTATACTAGTGTCCTTATGTGGGCACATCCAGCTCAACTGATGTAATGTCTAGGAAAGACATGATTGCTGCTTTGAAGGAGACTTGTAAGGCCCTGGATGAGAAGAAGACCAAGCTGGAGGCAGTCATTGCTGGACTGGAGCTTAAGGATGAGCAAACAATGGCTGAGGATGAGGAATTGGAGGAGGAGGAGCCCAATGACTCTGAAGCTGAGGAAACTGATGGGAGTCAGGATATTTGAATTTTTGTAATTCATTGATATTTCCCTGTATTCAGTATTTCCTTTGTTTTGCTTGTATTTTGTGGGTTGTGCCTTGGATTTCTATTGCACCTATGTGTGCCTATGCTGTACTCTTTGCACTGTTAATGGCCTAGTGCCTTTTCTTGTTCATGCACCATCATCTCTGCATCTATGCTGTCTGCATTATCTGGTGTTTTCATTTACTCTCTATGTTTTTGACTTTATTTGTCAAAATTCTAGCTAAAAAGGGGAGTAAAAATTGAGTGCAAAACTTTTCTTTGAAGACTAAAGACTAAAAACTACAGCAACTGTGATGTGTGCACATCTGACTACACATCTGTCATACATGCTTATTTTTCTTCAAGATTTTTCTCAACAAATTTTCTTTGAAGACTTATTTTCTAAAGCATGTTTTTCTGAAGATGTTATTTTGTGTAATGTTTGACACATTTGTATGATTTCTACATGGCGATGCATTCATAAGAAGCCTGTAGAAGTTGCCTTTGTGTGTTGTTTGATAACATCTGTGAGGTTTTTAACATGGTCATGCATTCTGAAGATGCCATGTTTAAAACAGTTGTATGTCTTTCTACTTGGTCATGCATGCTTAAGAAGCCAATAAAAGATGTGATATTTAGGGGGAGTAAAGGGGAGTAAAATACTACATGTTTGCATGATTCTATGCATAGCTGTATTTACTACCCTCCCTCATGTGTGCATGGAATCTCATGCTTGTATGTGTCTGAGAATTTATTTTTCTCAGTCTTTAGGAATTTATTTTTTCCTATTGTGTGAGAGTTTATTTCTCTCCTAATCTGTGAGGCTTATATCTGCTGCTGCAAAGTCTCTGATGTGCCTACACATCTCTCCATGTCTTATTGGCTGACTCAAATATTATTTTAGCCAAAATTTGCCAAAGGGGGAGATTGTTGAGGATTTTAGGGTGTTGGCTTCATTTGCTAAAATAAAGCCTAAGTCCATGATGTGGAGCATGATGTGTGCACATCAGGATCCACAGCTGGACGCCCTAGCCAGACGCGCTTTCTGTTATTTTTTCACATGTGATCTTTAAAAAGATTTGTTTTCAAAATAAACTCATGCCTGCGCGCCAAGGAACAAGATAATCTTTCATGGTTCTATTTTATTTTATTAGCCAACTTTGATCAAAAAGATTTGAAACAAATATATTTTGATAAGGATCAAATTTATCTCAAGGCAAATTTGTGATGGCCAGCTGTCAACATTGAAGATCCAAGCCCATGAAACTTGTTCTATATAAAGGAAGACTGAAGACATTATTATTGACCAACAACCAGATATTGAAGAATCGAGTCTTTCAGGTTTTAGTCTTTTCTTTGTTAATTGTGAGCCTTCACTTGAATCGTGTTTGATACAAGTAAGGACTGAGTTTGATAGAGTTGTAATCTCTAGTGTTCTTTCTCCAAAGCTTTGAAGCAAGGAGTTAGATTGTGCAACACTCTAAGACTTTAGGTACGAGTGTATAGTTTGTTTAGGAGTGTGTCTCCAAACTGAGTTTGTTATTAAATCCTTACTGGGTAAGGTTGAGGGGGAGTGAGCAGAGGTTCTCAAATCTAGGAGTTCCTAGGTAGAATTAGCACGGGTAGTGATTAAGTGACAAGTTGTAAACGGGGGAGTTTAGCTTTTAATTGATTCTACCATAGTGGATTCATCCTTGGATTGGTATCCTCCAGAGTAGGGCTGATTAGCGCCGAACTGGGTTAACAAACTCTGTGTGTTTGTTTATTGTTTTCTGCACTTTACATTGTTTCTTGTTCATCAAGTTCAGTATGTCCACGATGTTGGCACATTAGGCTAAACATCATACTATTCCTAAGGTGTACACATTGTGCTGCCCATCTGACACTTGCCACTAGCATTTCACAAAATCTTCCGGCGTAATTTTGCCGAGAATGGTCTCTTTGCATAGAACTTAGACTTTGGTAGCAGCCTATTCCACCTCTTGAGCCACTTCACATGTTCTCTCCACTTTTTACTGTGCTAAAGCTCTATTTCTCCAAAGCTGCCTCCAAGTGTGTCCACTTCTGTGGTGTTCATGCAGACACGTGATGTCATTGGAATCTCGGAGAAGTTATCCCCTACGGATTCCAAATCCAGCCCTTCTAGGTTATCCCAACATATCCCTTCAGAACTATCTGAGCTGCTTGGTGATGACCACTCGAGTTCTTGCATGACATTTATTTTGTTGTAGTAATCCCTTATTTTCTCCTTTTGCTCGTGCCCCATGGCTTTGGTGGTAGGCTCTTCTTCTTCCCTGAGATTACTGATTTCTGCTAGCTTTAGGGCTCGCAGTCTCTTCCTAAGCGCTCTTTCTGGCTCTTGCTCGTATTCAAAATCCAGAGTACCTATTATCAAACACAACAAATGAACACCTTCAGTAGCACTAGAAAAGATAATTTAAATATTTTTAGTTTTGTTTCATGTGTCTTTGTCACCGTAAAAATTCCCAGGTAAGTGAGGTGGATCACTAGGATCGCTTAAATACCAAAACTTTGTCTTAGCCATAATTTCACAGATCAAATTCCACATTCATTAACAAGATTTTTTATTTTTTAAACTTTTTTTTTTGTATTTTAGAAATTTTTTGACAAACTCAAATAAATCTAACAATGCCTTGTGAACACAATCCCCGACAACGGCGCCAAAAACTTGACTACAGTCTGGCAAGCGTACCAGTCTGTCGTTAAATAATAATTCACACTCTAATGAGTAGAATGAGTTCGTATCCACACGGATCGTGCCAAAGATTCGTTAGCGATATCTGAGTTCGTGGTTTTGCATTCGCTTTGGTTTTGGAAAAGGTTTTTTTTAAAAAGAAGCGTAAGGTGTTGCAGAAAAAGTAAAGTTTGATTCAAGAAACATAGATGATAGGTATGGTGGTTTGGACTTACTCCCTTCTTCATATATGGCATGATCGGTGTATAACATCGTTATTCAGATTATTATTCGGCGTTGATTTTATTCTTATTATGGTAGTACCTTACTACTACCCTATATATGAGAAGTTTCCCTACATTTATAACTAAGGTAACTACGAGAGCCTAACCTCGCTGTGTCACATACCCTAATTACTAAGTGAGTTATTCATCATACATGCATTATGTTCATTAACCATCCAATGCCTCTAGATCCTAGTTTCGGGCTATTCAGCTTCTAATTGCTATGTCACAACTAGTTCAGGATGTTACCGTCTCTATTCATCTAGCATATTTATTACTAGTTCCAGACAAATAATAAAGTAAACCCTAATATTACTATCAAAGTTAACCCTAATATTTATTCTATGGACGGTCCCGCTTATTCGGCCAGATTTTGGACAACGTCATTAAAGTGCAAGAAAATAAATAACAAACATAATACTGAGTAATATTTTATTATAACTTTGACTCAATCACATGACCCAAATATTCATAGGGGAGTTCATCTTCTCCACCACAACCTAAGGCATCTATTACAAAAGACTTACATAATTATATTACAAGAATCTAATAAGAAAAGCCTAAAGAAAACATACCTAGCTAAGATAGCTTTCCCGTAAGGGGAGAAAACTATGCCCGTAGAGCTCCTCTGAACCTCTCTAGAAAGTATAGAAAATTTCTTCTATTTCTGAATGAATTACAATGGAGGAGGAGAGCTCTATTTATAGTTTTTGAAACGGGCCTCAGCAAGTCATCGCAGCCACGATAAGCCCATCGTGCTGCGATTGAGAGATTTAGTTCAGAATTATAACTAATCTTGTGCGTTTCATCAGCTTGGTCGCCAAGTTATGTCATCGTTATAAGATGGTATGTATCGTACTACGATGAGAAGATTTCTTTGAAAAATAGAACTTCTGATTTCTTAGCGAGCAAGCAGCTCTCATCGTGGCCACGATGGGAGCCATCGTGCTACGATGAGGTGCAAATTTCTTCACTTTTTTGGCTTTTTCTTGTCTTTTATGTATTTTAGTTTTGTCTTGATTCCTCGATTCTGGAGGTTGTTCTTCGTACCTAGGGCTGTCTTGGTCAATTTATTACTAATATTACTACCTAAAGTACTACAGAAATTCATGTCATCAGCGTGCAATCATCAGAATATCTAAAGCACGCCTACAGAAAAGAGACAAAAAAAATAAACAACCCAACAATACCTGTCTCTTGATAAAATAGATTGTGGCCTACCAAATGTCCTAGACATTGAAGGCTTAGACATCCGGCACTTAAGTAAGTGCAAATTTTGTAAGTTGTTATGTTCCTTTTAATCAATGAATATTTTCCTTTACTTTTGACAAACTATGGTAAAAAAGGGGAGTAATAATTGATGATAATGAATAGTTTTTTGGCAAGTAGAATCACCTTCTCTTGCTTACGGATGAAAAATAGCATGCTTTAAAAATTAAAAACTAAAAGCTATGCTAAAGTAAGCGTGTTCAGAGCATAATTAAATGCTTAAAATTGAACCTCTGAAATGTCTAATGAGTCTTGATCACTCTGATTAAGTACTTTCCGCTGCAACACAAGACTATGGTTCACTAAGTCACTAGGGAGTCCAGTTCTAGGACTTAGAAAATTCTGTAATGGATCATATGAAGACAAGAATAAGACTGTCTCATACTAGAAAAGGTTCACCACAACAATCAAGATTGAAGAAGTTTTGAAAATTGAAGACACACAAGACTCTGAAGATCAAAGACCTTGAAGACCTGAAGATCTCAAAACAGAAGTTGCATCAACAAAGATCAATTTGAAGATTGAAGAATTTGAAGATTGAAGACTGAAGAATGCACACTCAGTAAGTGGTTTGTGGTTGTTTTAGCCATAATTTGCCAAAGGAGGAGATTGTAGTTCTTCTGAGATTGACTGCATCATAAGGCTAAAACAACTTGGTCAGGATGACTTAACTGAAGCACCAATGCTAAAGTAATTAAGTCTAAACCACTTGTGCATATTGAAGATGTGTAGATGCAACATGTTGAACAAGATGTCCTAGACATCTTGTCACTAGGTTCAAAGCATGTTTAGGCAACATGTCGAACAAGATGTCCCAAGACATGTGGGTAGGACATCTTGACCCAGTTCAGCTTAAAAGATAATGCTTATCCATTAAGCACGCGTGTTTGTTCAAATTTGGATAAGGCGCGAATCTTTAAGTAACAAGCTGAGATTAGGATTAATGATAAAGTTTATTATTAATTCTAAGTGTTAGATACGATTGGATTCGTATTTAATTTGTGGATAGAGATTAATTCTTTATCTTGTGGAGTTTGTTTTAAAACAAGTTTGTTTTAAAACTTAAATTCCTATTGTTGTGCATCTGAAAGATTGAAGATATCTGAAGACTTGCACGCCTATATAAAGGACTCAACTTAAAGCTTGAAACTTAACTCACAATAACTGAAGATTGTGAGTCCAAAGCTTTGTACGCACTGTGCAAAACATTAGTAGCTCCTGAATATTAATCTTTAATATTTAGTTGCCTGGAGTTGTTGAATAGTGTTGTTCAACGTGTTTCTTAAACTGTAAAATAGTGTTGAATAGTGTTGTTCAACGTTGTAAGACTAAGTATTAATTCGGACTAGTAGTTTTCACTTCCTGGATTGGTATCCCCCAGAGTAGGTGTGGTTTGCATCGAACTGGGTTAACAAATATTGGCATTGTTTACACGCTTTTATTTACTTCATTATTACATTGATCCTAGTAAACCAATTGTTGAACCAGTCGTCTAAGATATCTGGATTGTTACACAAATTGTCTTAGACATTGTGTACGACATCTGTCCTGCCAGATAACAGAATTTCAACAAGAGTTTACAAAATGATTCAAGTAAGTAAAACATATGAAAAAGTGACAATTAGTCGATGCCCAAGCATATTAATGGGTTTGATCACGGTCGTTTCGTGATCAAAAATAAGTAATTAAAATGTAGTAACAAGGTAAGTTAACCTTGGTTGTCTTGTTGTGAATTCGACATAAACTCACACCAATAAAAACTTGATGTGTGGGGCAAGCATAACAAGCAACCAAATATAAGGACAGGATAGAGACGATGATGCAATAATTCAAACAATAAACACGGCAAGAAGATAAAGAACACGATCAATTTGTTTACCCAGTTCGGTGTTAATGAACCTAATCTGGGGGACTGAAGAGTGTGTGGTGAAGCTTGTAGGATTGTCCTAAAATTCCAAGGAAAATTGGAGGCAAGAGTTTCTTTGAGAGTACGAAGCGGTTCACTTCGGGGTTCAAAGAGGGTGTGGTGTAATCAGGGTGGTTGATGGGAAGTTGGCATCACCATCGTTTTGAAGGCAAGGTGGAGATTGTTGGATATTGCCTTCGAAAACTCAGAAACAGGAAGGAAACAAGTGCAGGAACAGGTGCTGCCATCTGCGCCCAGGCGCAGCTATCCTGTGCGGGGCGCAGCCTGCTGAAGGGTTGGAGTTTTGCTGCTGCCATCTGCGCCCAGGCGCAGCTATCCTTCGCGGGGCGCAGGTCCGCGAGCCTATATAAGGCTGTTTGCGTTTTCTGAGTTGTATAAGGTGTTTTTAGGGTTTCTGAAGCCAACAAAAAGACTAGGGTTAATAGAAAAAGTTCTTGAGAAGACTCTAGGGTTGGGGAAACATTCTATCACCTTGGGAAACACTTGGATTGAATCTCTTGGTCACGGGGAGAGATTCGGGACTAGGGTAGAATTAGGAAAACACTAATTCTTGTAACTCTTGTGGAGAATCTCATTGTAATCAAGATTTCTATTGATAAGTGAAACGGAGAGGGCTGCCCTCCCCCCAGATTAGGTTCATTAACACCGAACTAGGTCAACAAATAACACTGTGTCCTTTACTTTTCGTTGTTTATCTGTTCGTGATTATATTGCTTGGTTCTCACTGTTTTGGTTGCTTAATTTATTTGCTCCACACACTAAAGGTTATTGGTGTGAGTTAAGCGAATTCACAACAATTGGCGCCCACGTCTCATAAGGATCTCTAATTTGATAATTAACAAAACTAAGAACGATTAATAATAATACAATTAAATGATGGGTTTTTGGGTTGTTGAGATCGAAAGAGTATAAGAAATTCAATTGATAAACACGATCAATTCATTGGTTTTAGGTAACTCGTTCTCAATTCTATCACAGGTTCATAAAATCATTCATTCATCTATTTAAGCTTTGGTTGATTTGCAAAACTAATTATACAAGCGACAACTATTTTTACAAAACGAATTCATTCGATTAAGCATCTCATGCGTTCAACCAACCATATAAAGTGAACAAGCGTCAGAGAATATGGTCAATATCATGACATATTCGATCAACCTATTGCTAAGCGCAAAACTAAATCAATTCATATTCGGATTAATCTAAACAAGTGATGGATTAAAACGAATAACTCTACCATATAAATTCGAATATAACAATTTAAGCAATCATCTAACACGAATTCATAAAGTGGAATAAAGAAAGGAATTGATTACAGAAAGCATAAATAGAGAAACGAAATAGCTATTAAAATCAGACCTCAAGAACCTTAAACGAGTTCCTTACACCAACAAATTGATAAAAGAGATTAGTTCTCCATTAGCAAGCGGCGGATTTAGGGTTTAGTTTCGTGTAAATCAAAAGTGCTTTTGACCTAGGTCATATGTTCCTATTTATAACAGCAAGCAAAACAGGCCATAAAACAATTGGGCCGAAAAACATAAGTTTTTGGATCGAAAATAATTATTCAATAACGTCTGGAAGATAAATGCAATTCTTTGACTCCTTTGCGCTCCGAATTAGCTTCTGGCTTCAACCTGAAAGTTGTAGCTCTATGTCTCATCTTTCCAACGCATTTTAGAACGCCTCGATCCGATATTCGTAGCTCTAGATATGGTCTGCGCAATGAGAAGGTGTCAAATTACTGCTTATTACGAAAATAAATAGCAAAACTGAAATATTAGTAAAAGGAGACTCTAAATAGAAAACATGATAAAAACACTAAAATACTAGGAGAAGTCATAAAATTGCCATAGCACATGACAAATAAAAGTGCACTAAAAATGCACTGATCAGGGTTCGACCACCAACAATGAAAGTTGGAAACTAAAGTAACGTCTGTCGTCTGCATCTACCGATAGGGAAAAGCTTGACTTTATCAAGGAGTTATGCCACAGAACTCGCCGAATTTCTAAATACCAAACATTTCTTTCATTCCACACTACCCAAACACAAGCCAGCCAGACGAGCTGCAAGAAGGACCGTCGAGCACAGAGACCACCCGCTAAAAAAGTGAACTGATCAAAGTGATCCCTGAGATTCTGTAAATCCACCGCCGAGAACCAAAGGTACTACATGAGGGAAACAGGTGTTGCGCTGTCTCAATGCCTCCACAACCTGTCACACAAAAATTAATTCGTTGGGTACAAGTTTCTTTAAATATTTCTAACAGTGATAGGGATTTGTAAATAAAAAATATATAGATTATTTCAAAAAAAAAAATTTGAAGCATAAAATTATTTCAACTTAGAAACAAAGAAGTTGGCAAAAAAAAAAACTATATCCAGTCTTTTTTTTTTGTTACCATGATATTAGTATGAAGTTTCCACCATCGTTAACAATAACTAATCTCTGTCGGTGAAGATTTTTTTTATAAATATGAAAAAAAAGAATATATATATATATATATATATATATATATATATATATATATATATATATATATATATAACAGGGATAGATTTTTTGAAATTCATAAAAAAACATTAATTAATTTATTAATATTTAATTAAACAATATTAATAAATTAATTAATTAATGTTTCTAAAAAGGATTAATAAATATAAAATATAAAATATATAGGTATAGATATAGATATAAAATATATAGATTCGTTGGGTACGTTTTCATCTATGAAGCCCCGATACTCAAAAAATGGTGACGTATCGTGTCCGATACGTACTCGATACCGATACTCAAAAAATGGTGATGTATATGTCATTTCATCTATAGATATATATTTCTTCAGCTTCCCCAAATCTTCAATTCTTTAATTTCAATTTCAAATATAAATGGGAACATTAAATTTTAGTCAAATAAAATTCCATTCAAAAAATATAAATGGAAACATTTTATTTTAGTCAAATAAAATCTTATTCAACTATTGACTAATTTATTATTTTTTAATATCCCATAGTGATTATAAATAGCCTGTTGTAAGGTGTTACTTTGTGAATCTATAAAAAAAAAATGGCAACTCGCATCAATCTTCTCGTTTTCACTATTGCAATTATGTGCTTTGCTTCGGTGATGTTTGGTGGTAATAAACTAAACTCTTAACTAAATTTTGTTATATTTTTTCCCATGAAATGACATATAATTGTAGAATTTGAGAATGATGTTTTAAATGCCTATATTTTATTTATTGTGTTTTAGAAACATACCAAAATGTATATAATATCTTGAAATGCCAAATATCTTGTATATAAGATGATATCTCTAATGGTGTTTAATTGATTGTAGTTGTAGCTGATGTGAGAGATGTAGGTAATTGCTTTGTTTGGACCACATGTAATCGACCTCTATGCAACCAATTTTGTACGACGTCAAGAAAGGCTTCTGGTGGCGATTGTCTTTTTGGCACGAGCATTTGTTGTTGTAAATGATAAGTGTTGAAAAATTTATATTTGATAATTGTACTCCTTTAAATGTGTTTGCACACATATATCTACAAACACAATCTATAAAATTTTCATAATAATAAATCAAAATATCAATATTGTAATATCAATCAACAATAATACTAGTAGGGTTGTTTATTTTAATGAAAAATTGTTAGCTTTTTATGTTTTTACATTCTTTTGCCGCATCTAATAAACACTTATATTCTTTACGTACTATTTATTTTTGACTATTTATATTCTTTACATACTAATAAACACTTATGTTTTTAAAATTTGTATTTGTGTACACGTACGTCGATTTATAATTAGTTTATCTTTTCATTTTGAATTAAAAATTACTACAATTTGTTATTTCTTTTTTTATTGGTCAATTCAATTTGTCTCTATTGATGTGTATGTTAAAAGTAGTTTGCTTTTTTTTTTTTACTAATGTTAAAAGTAGTTAGATATAGTATAATCGCCAACAAATTTATATTTGTGGTGCTATATAGTAAAAAAGTCGTTATAGACAATTTTAGAGTAAGGGCGTTCAAAATCCAGTTAATTGAACTAAATTGTAGTTTAAACTGTACTGACCTATATTTTAAATTGAATCATTTAATTTAGTTTTGAATTGAACCAATTTTAAAAAACAATTAGAATCTAGTTTATAACTGGTTCAGAACAAGTTTGAACTTACAAATTGGTTATTATTAAGAAAAGAACCTTTGATATTTTTTATAAATTTATGAATTCTTTTTGACAAAAAAAAAAAAAAAAAACTTAAGTTACTTAATCGATTCAAAAATCTAAAGTTGACCTGAAACCCTAAAATCGATTCTAAACCCAACTTGAATCCTAAAATCGATCAAAAACCTAAATTCGACCCTAAACCGTCAAATCGGTCGAAAAAACAAAAAATCGTCTAAAAATCTTAAAATCGACTCCAAACTCGAGCATAACCCTAAAATCAATAGAAAAATATAAAATTGACCCTAAACCCAACATGAACCCTAAAATCGGTCAAACAACCTAAAACCAACACCAAACCCGACATAAATCCTAAAATCGGCCGAAAATCCTAAAATCGACAAAAAAAATTAGTAAAATCAACTATAAACCTGACCTAAACCCTAAAATCGGTCAAAAACCCTAAAATTAGCTATAAATCCTAAAATCTGCCGAAAACCCTGAAATCGACTACAAACCCTAAAATCGGTACCTTATATTATAAGTTAAGAGCATCTCTAATTAATAAGGGGATTAAAGAAAGTTTCGTAGACTAATGATCTGTACCTTATTTTTTTTATATTGGAGTTCCATGACGTGAAATAATAGATATCAAAATTGATGATACAGTACCTTAAATAAGGTACTGTATCATCAATTTAATATTACTTTTTTTTAATATCAAATTAATTAGAATTGACAACTTGTTGGGTATATGCCCTCATCATTATAAAAAAAAAGAATTGACAACTTGTTAATAATGTGTGATACCCAAAGTGGTATCACCATTTGAGCAAAATATGTATGAGTTGCATAAATATTATATGACATTGTAGCAGTGGCGGAACCAGGGGGTGGCTGGTGGTGGCCACGGCCACCCCCGAAAAAAAAAATTACTAGGATACCCTTTCAAAATCCTGGTATATATATGTTTTTGTGAGTTTTAACACAAAAAGCGAAGTCCAGCCCATTGGTTAAGGTGTCACGCCCTTTCACTTAGAGGTACTGAGTTCAACACCTGCTGGGTGTGTTTTCTCATTTTTTAAGCCTTTTAAAGGATATTTTTCTTAAAAAATTAATTTTCATATGTATTTAATACAAAAAAAAAAAATGCACAATTTCTATATGCATTTTCTATTTCTTTTAGCCATTTAAACAATATTTTCCTTAAAAAACTAATTTTCATATGTATTTATCAATACAAAAAATGCAACAATTCTATTTTCTTTTTTTAAACAACACAACTATTTTCTAATAATCAAATTTTATGGAAGTATTTATTCAAAGTCAATTATTGATTATTTGAAGTCACTTAGCATGAATGAAGTATAATTTTTAAGTGTGTAATTTGTTTTATTAATGATTAAATTTTTATAGACAATATAATTTTTTTATTTAATTTATATACTACAACTATTTTATCGGCCCCCTCAGAAAAAAGAATCCTGGTTCCGCCACTGCATTGTAGGATCTATTATTTAAGGGTTAATAGGTATTTACCACCCTGCTAAGTGGGCATGTTTTGCGTTTGCCCCCTGCTAAAAATTCCTTGAAGATTGCCCCCTTGCAAAGTTTTTTTTTTTTGTTTCCCCCCTTTTCCTCTCTTGGATGCCAGAAATTTGAACTTTTTAAATCGATTGAACAAAATAACCGATGTAAAAAGTGCACTCAAGGGGGGAAACCAAAAAAAAAAAAAACTTTGCAAGAGGGCATTCTTCAAGAAATTTTTAGCGGGGGGGTAACGCAAAACACGTCCACTTAGTAGGGGGTAACAACCTATTAAACCATTATTTAATGATGTATAATACCTAGAGTGGTATCACCATTGGAGATGCTCTAAGAGGGTGGCACATGAAAATTTTAGACAAAATTAACTCAAAATTTAACAAAAATTTAGACCAAATTAACTCAAAATTTAACGAAAAAGATGAACTTATGTTGACATCAATAACGTAAGGGACCAACTTAAATTTTTTTTAAATAAGGGACCAAACTAAAAAAAAAAAAGAACATAGGGACTAACTATGCAATTAAGCCTTCAATCAAATAGTTATTAATAAGATGAGGAGTCGATTCGAAAATACGGCGACTAGCCATGGAATAGACCGCTCATGATAGAAAGTAAGCAACCATATTCATTTGCCGTTTTACAAACTTTACCTAAAAGTTGAGATTCGACAATAATAACAACTTAATGTGGGAAATCAATATACTCAATTCATATATTCTTACTTCTCTTCCTCCCTCCTTTTTTTTCTTATCTAATTGTATTTCAATAGCTTCAGTGGTGTTTCGGTTCATGCTTGGTTTCAATTTTGTGGGTTTGTTTATGGGTCTAGTTCGGTTTAGATTGAGTGGGACTTTTGAGTTTTGTTTACTATATTCTTAGCAAAAATTTGAGGGGTAACTATTTCGGACTGAACTAAAGCCCACACTACATAAATGTCCAATATATCTCAAAGTTCAATACAACTCATCCATACTCAACTAGGGGACACACCATTCCTTATACTGCACTACCTATAGCAAGATAATGATCCATGCATGAGATCTACTATTCTCAATTACACTAAGGTAAAGGGACCTACAAGGTTGTTGTGCATATCCTCATACATATAGACATATGTACTCACTCTAAAGGTGCATACATTTCTTTCAATTCACACACACACACACTCTTATTGAGTTCTTACCGACTTGAGCTTTAGAGTACTAATATTCTTTTAAGGACCATTTACCTGCTATACAAGAGCTCATAATCACCATCAAGATACACATATCTCACTGGAGTAACCATCAGTTCTGATACCTTCAGATCCCATACTACCATGAAAAAATTTCTCTCAAGTTTTGGACAATCTAATTAAACCATCAACCTCATGAATAATTGTTCTATTGCTAGGAAACAAAAATGAAAGGCAAACAAGACATCATTATAACATAGACAGAAGTGTAGTTACAATAAACTTGTGAGAAAAAAAAGCTAGAAAACATGTCTTTTATCATTTAGGGGTCTTAGTCGGTGAAGTTTTTCTTAAAATGAACTTACAAGATATAAGTTGTAGATTGTAAGCTCAAAATTTAACATTTCCAAACAAATTCTGAACTTATATAATTTTTTCAATATGAATTTATAAGCTATAAGTTATAGATCATGAACTCAAATTTTTCAACATTGGCTGACTTTTTCTTTTACAAGAATTAGATTATTAGGTTTTTTTTTTTATAAATGAAAAGACACGCATCACCTAAACTATTTATATATTAGTAATTTAAAATATTCCATCTGTGATAATAAAATCAACATAATTTTTTTTTGGTCAAGAAAACCAACCTAATTTAGGTCAAGAAAATCAACATAATTTAACTTTGAGGTTAGCATATATTTCTTTGACAAATTTTATAGAGTTTTTATGAACAAATATTTATCTGTATGTCATGGGTCTCACATCAATTTACCATCAATTATGAAATGGTAAATTAAAAAAAAAAAAAAAAAACTACAAGAGCATTAAAAATAAATAAATATTACTGAATAATTTCAGTTTTTCAATTTTTACACACTAATTCAGCATAAAAAATTCACAATAATACAACCCATAAAACAGAGAGCCCATCACGCTCTAACATTTCCCCTCCTAACTCCTTATCCATATGAAAATAAAAATGGAAACATTATATTTTAGTCAAATAAAATCTCATTCAATTATGATTAATTTATTATTTTTATAATATGTTGTCTTCCATTGTGATTATAAATAGCCTATTATAAGGTGTTACTTTGTATGTACCAAAAACAAAGGTGTTACTTTTCAACTGAAAAAAATGGCAACTCGTATCCATCTTCTCGTTTTCACCATTGCAATTATGTTCTTTGCTTCAGTGATGTTTGGTGGTAATAAACTAATTTCTCAACTAAATTTTGTTATTTTTTTCCCCGTGAAATGACATGTATATTGTAGAATTTGAGATTAATGATATTTCTAATGGTGTTTAATTGATTGTAGCCGTAGCTGATGTGAGAGATTTAGGAAATTGCTTTCTTCTGAAGGAATGTAATCCATCTCTATGCAACCAATTTTGTTTGTCAAGAAACTCTAAGAGTGGCGGTTGTCTTCAAGGCTCTACCGTTTGTTGTTGTAACTTGTAACACATAAGTTTTGAAAGATCTATATTTAATAAATGTACTCATTCAAATGTGTTTGCGTTTGCACTCATATATTCAAAATATCAATATTGTAATTGCGATTAACAACAATACTAGTAGGGTTTTTAATTTTAATGAAAAATGACGAGTACCAACTATAAACTATATATGCAATCTTCATGACTAGTATTATAACATTTCTTTTTACGTTCTTTTGGCGTATTAAATTAATAGACACTTCTTTACGTATTAATTTATGCATGTTTTGAAATTTGTATTTGTGTACATGTTGATTTATAATTAGACTATCTCTTTATTTTGAATAAAATTATTATATGAATATTTTTATTATGCTTTGATGTTAAACCCTATTTTAAACCCTTCTTTTAAGTAAAAAAACGGCAAAACCCTATTTTTTTATATTCATTTTATGTTAAACTTTTGAGTACTTTTATATTTAAGATTTGGTTGTTTTATGTTTGATTTATGATTTTAAACTTTTGAGTATATATATATATATATATATATGAGTTGAATCCATCGATTTTGGTTGCGATTTACGATTTTTTGATCATACCATCCTCTTTCGATTCAAAGTAAACTCTCGATTCTGACAACCTTGATAATCATACCGGATCAACTTCATTTTTGTCCAGGAAAATGAATTCAAACTAACACATTAGAACTGCTATACTCACCATGGATAACATGTCAAAAAGGTCCTTCATTCCTTCAACCAAAGGTTGTTTAAAGATTACCTGATAAATCAAAAACATAAATTAGTACACGACTGACCCATCTATGCCCTTAGCAAAACCAATAAGACAATTAACTTAAGTACAGCTGCACACACCAAACACATCTCAGACAGAAAACAACTAGTCTATTTATACAAATAACAAACTAATAATATAATACTAATAATGTCATGTAATACAACCTAAATAGTAGTCAAGTCATGTAGTGGAGGAATTTATGTGAAGCACACAAAAATTGTTAACTCCATAGCTAGTTACATGATAAGACTAGAAGTGAAGCACGAAATGAATAGTCTATGTTAATACAATTGTCATGAATAGCACAAAATGAAAGTTACTTTATGTTATGCAACATATTGGTCAAACTATTCAATGTAGCACTTGCAGAGTACAAATAGCATAAATAACAACTCTGAGAGTACAAACTAACTAGTATGAAATGTAGCACTTGCAGAGTACAAACTATGAGATTAGATAGAAATTTCTTCAATTTTTAAATTTCAAATATATGAAGGCTAGGCTTCTAATTTATAAGATGAATCATGAATGAAACAAGAACACCAATAATTTAAGATGAAGCATAAAACTCTTAACAATATTCAAATTCAGCGGGCTGAAGATGCGTGCTTATTTGAATTTCTATTATGAATGATGCTTATTTGAATTTCTATTATGAATGAAGATGCTGGGTCTAACTTATTAATCTTAGTATTAAATTTAAAAGATATTAATTTATTTTTTAGGTAAATGTTGATATTAATTCATTAGTTAAAATATCATTAATCAAAATTTTATAGTTTATGTATCCAAAAAAAAATATATATATATATTTATAGTTTATTTATGTAACCAAAACAATTTTTATAATTTATTTTAGTATTGAAATTCTGGTGGCAAGTGTCAGATGTGTAGCACGATGTGTACACTTTAGGAATCGTACGATGTGTAGCCTAATGTGTCAACATCGTGAACATGCTGAACTTGATGAACAAGTAAACAATATAAAGTGCAGGAAACAATAAAACACGATGAGTTTGTTAACCCAGTTCGGCACTTATAACAAGCCCTATTCTGGAGGATACCAATCCAGGGATGAATCCACTATGGTAGTATCAATTCAAAGTTAAACTCCCCCGTTTACAAGTTCTCACTAAATCACTACCCGTGCTAATCCTACCTAGGAACTCCTAGATATGAGAACCTCTGCTCACTCCCCATCAACCTTACCCAGTAAGGATTTAATAACAAACTCAGTTTTGGAGACACACTCCTAGAAACCTATGCACTCGTACCTAAAGGCTTTGAGTATTGCACACTCTAACTCCTTGCTTCAAAGCTTTGGAGAAAGAACACTAGAGATTACAACTCTATTAAACTCAGTCCTTACTTGTATCAAAATTATGATTCAAGTGAAGGCTCACAAATAACAATGAACAGACTAAGACCTAAGACTCAATTTCTTTAACTCTTGGCTTCGTGCTTCATTATGTCTTCAGTCTTCCTTTATATAGAACAAGTTTCATGGGCTTGGATCTTCAATGTTGACAGCTGGCCTTTGTTAATTCTCCTTGAGATTTATTTGATCATAATCTTTTAATTGTTTGTTTCATATCTTTTTGATCAAAGTCGGCCAATAAAATAAAACAGAACCATGAAAGATTATCTTGTTCCTTGGCGCGCAAGCTGGCACGATTTAATTTGAAAAACAAATCTTTTTCAAAAGATCGCGTGTAAATTAAAAGAGAGCGTGTCCAGCTAGGGTGTCCAGATGTGAAACCTGATGTGCCACACATCATGCTCTACATCATGGAATCAGGCTTATTTTACCAAATGAAGCCAACACCCTAAAATCCTCAACAATCTCCCCCTTTGGCAAATTTTGGGCTAATATAATCTTTGAGTCACCCAACAAAACTTGGAGAGATGTGTAGGCACATCAGAGGCATGCAGCAGCGGATCAGAGCCTCACAAATGAAGAGAGAATTAAACTCTCACAAGATAGGAAAGTAACTTCCCAAAGATTGAGAAAAATAAATTCTCAGACACATGCAAGCATTAGATTCCATGCACACATAAGGGAGGGTAGCAAACCCAGTAGTAGTTTACTCCCCTTGAACTAGAGCACTTTCCAAGTACTCCCCCTAAATCTCATATTCCCTATAGGCTTCTTCAGAATGCATGACCTAGAGAGATATAGAGAAGTTTTAAACTTGGCTTCTTAAGAATGCATGACCAAGTTAAAACTTACAGATGTGTCAAACATCACACAAATTAGCAACTTCTACAGGCTTCTTAAGAATGCATCACCATGTAGAAATCATACAAATGGATCAACCATTACACAAAACAACTTCTACAGGCTTCTTAAGAATGCATCACCATGTAGAAATTAGATAACATCTTCAATTGGACTTCTTAAGAATGCATCACCCAGTTGAAAACGTACAGATTAAGTCTTCAGAAAAACATGCTTTAGAAAACTAATTCTTCAAAAAGTTGTTGAGAAAACATTTGAAGAAAAATAAGCATGTATGCCAGATGTGTAGTCAGATGTGCCACACATCACAATTTGCTGCAGCTAAGACTTCAAAGAATTGTTCATTTTAAATTTTACTCCCCCTTTTTAGCCAGAATTTTGACAAATATAGTCAAACACATAGAGAGTAAGTAAAACACCATAGAATGCAGATAGCATGAGATGTAGAGATGATGGTGCATGAACAGAAAAAGGCACTCAGGCCATTATTAGTGCAGCGGTACAAGAACAGGCACACAAAGGTGCATCAGAAATCCAGGGCATAGCCCACAACATACAAGCAAAAACCAAGGAAATACTGAGTCAGGGAAATAATGAATTACAAAGATTCAAATATCCTGGCTCCCATCAGTTTCCTCAGCTTCAGAGTCATTGGGCTCCTCCTCCTCCAATTCCTCATCCTCAGCCATTGTTTGCTCATCCTCAAGCTCCAGTCCAGCAATGACTGCTTCCAGCTTGGCCTTCTTCTCATCCAGAGCCTTACAAGTCTCCTTTAAAGCAGTAATCATGTCTGTCCTAGACATTGCATTAGTTGAGCTGGATGTGCCCACATCAGGAGTTACATCAGACTGCTTGAGACTAAAAGAAATAGCAGACTCTCTTCTGCAAGAAAAATCATCCTTGCCCAGAACATCAGGTCTCTGGCTCAATATGATTCCACACAGCAGGGAAGGAAATGCAATGGGTAGTTTGACAGCTAGGGTTTTGGCATGTTTGATAGTCTGATCAAAAATATAAGTACCAAAATCAAAGTTAATTTTGTTACCTACAGTATAGATGAACCTAGCCAAACCTGTAGCCACATCACAGTTGTGTGTGGTAGGCACCCAGTTAGCAGCAGCAATCCTATTCAGGATGTTGTAGATTGGAGTGAGCTTGCTTGCTTGCAACTTTCCCTTCTTAGGCCAAGTCTTGACCTTTCCAGCTGTGATGGCCTTGATTATGTAGTTGTCATTGGCCTCCATCTCAGCATAGGGCTCCTCACTTCTGCCCAGAAATTTGTTGATCACAGTGGGAGAGAAGTGAATTTCCTTGCCTCTCACAAAGACTGGTTGATACTCCTTGTCCAAAGGATTATCACAGCCAGCAGGAATGTTTACCAAAAATTCTTTGACCACTTTCTCATAGCAGTCAGTCAGCCCAGTAACAGTCTTCATCAAGCCAGCACGCTTGATCAACCTCATAACTTCCTTGCACTGCAAGGCTTCAACACTTAGCTCCCTCTCCAGAGCTAACCTTCTATGACCACTATCTCATAGCAGTCAGTCAGCCCAGTAACAGTCTTCATCAAGCCAGCACGCTTGATCAACCTCATAACTTCCTTGCACTGCAAGGCTTCAACACTTAGCTCCCTCTCCAGAGCTAACCTTCTATGAGCAATGTACTTCCATTTACCAGCATGTGCAGGGTTGTGGAAGGAAATCAAATCAACTGGGATGTCAGGAATTCCCTGAGGAATTTTCTTCTTCCCATAGCTCTTCTTCACAGCAGACTCAATGTGGATCACATCAAGCTCCACATTGCGTTCCTGAGCAGATACTTCTTCAGACTCACTGATGTGAGCTACATCACGCTCCCCATCGTACTCTGAGTCACTTGTAGGTGGCTCTTTTCTTTTGAGTCTTCTTGGCAGGTGGAACCACAACTTTACTATATCCCTTCTTGGGACCATACAGAACTTGCCTCTTGACAGGCTTCTTCTTCTCCTTGGTAGCAGTAGGAGATTCACTAACAGTAGCAGGACCTTTTCCACTTCTTCCACTTCTAGTCCTTCTAGCTATGCTATCTTCAGCAATCTTCTTTAAAGGGATGTCAGAATTGTAGCCTTCTACATCCACAACAATTGTATCTCCATCAACATCCTTGTCAGAAGGATTGGAGTCTTCCACATCTTCAGAACCTTTGGCTTCTTTACCCTTGTCAGACTGGGTATCATCTTCAGGTTCTTCAACCTCAGCAGGTTGATCTTCTTCAACAATTTCCTGTTCTGGGGAATCAGGAACTTCAACAGGTTCTTCAGCAACAATAGTCTCTTCTTCAGCAGGAGACTCTTCTTCACCTTGTGGCAATGATGTGCCAACATCTGCCACAACATTAGGCTCTTGCAGGGCCTGGAGCACAGAATCAATGATCTTCTGAGTCAAGGGGTGTCTTTGACCCTCAGAGATCTTCACAGCAGCCTTCTCAGGGTTAGGGTTTGAAGAACCTATACCCACAGATGCTTCAGCATCAGCATCACCATATTTAGCAGGAAGGGGATCAATGTGCGGGCTTTCCATGGTGTGAACCCTCTTGGGTGAGCCAGTCTTTGGCTTCTTGCTTTTCTTCTTCTTCTTCTTTGGTTTTTCTGTGGAAAGAGAAGGAACAACATCTTCCTCTGCAGCAATGGGGGTTGATTCCCTTCTTGATCGTTTAGACTTCTTCTTCTTTGATCCAGATGGTTTGATCATTGAAACAAGAGTGGCATCGACGATCATGTCACCTTGAATATCTTCTTGATGTGGGGAATTAGGTTTTGGTGATGATGGAGGAGTGTTTGTTTTTGTGGAAGGAGATGTTTTGGTTGCAGTAGACATGATGATGATGATGATTTGGTATGAAGATTTCAAAGAAAATTGCAGAAAGATGAACAGAGGTTTTGAGAGAGAGATCAAGACAAGTTCTTGGTCGTTTGAGTGTTAGAGAGATGAATGTAGTGATCAATGTGGTAGGCAATAAGAGAAAATCTTGAATAAACGGATTTCTTGGAGTTTTGATCGCGAAATAGCCGTTGGAAATATTTTTGTAATGATTGCCTTTGGATTGCGTGCAACTATGGATGGAGGGAAAGACAGGTAACTGTTGCACGCCGGAATAGCTATTATGGCTATTGATCATCAAAGAGGCAAATACCAAGTTTGCCCTTTAACACCTCAAACCTATTTGCATCTAAAGCCTTTGTGAATATATCTGCCAGTTGATTCTCTGTGGCAACATGCTCTAGAGTCACAATGTTGTCTTCAACAAGATCTCTAATAAAATGGTGACGTATATCAATGTGCTTTGTCCTACTATGTTGGATAGGATTTTTGGAAATGTTTATAGCACTTAGATTGTCACAGTATAATGTGAGCACATCTTGCTGCACATTGTACTCACTCAACATCTGCTTCATCCAAAGTAGCTGAGAGCAACTACTTCCTGCTGCAATATACTCAGCCTCAGCTGTAGAAAGAGAAACACAATTTTGTTTCTTGCTGAACCATGATATAAGGTTGCTTCCCAAAAAGAAACATCCACCAGAAGTGCTCTTCCTATCATCAGCACTACCTGCCCAGTCAGCATCACAATAACCCAACAATCTTGTGTCTTCACCATGAGAGTAGAGAATTCCATAATCACTTGTACCACTGACATACTTAAGAATCCTTTTGACTTGATTCAGATGACTCATCTTAGGCTCAGCTTGGTACCTTGCACACACACCAACAGCAAAGCTAATGTCAGGTCTACTTGCAGTGAGATAAAGTAGACTGCCAATCATGCTTCTGTATAGGCTTTGATCAACACTGACACCATGCTCATCTTTAGAAAGTTTGAGATGGGTTGCTGCAGAAGTTCTCTTGTGATTTGCATTCTCCATTCAAAATTTCTTCACAATGTTCTTGGCATACTTGCTTTGAGAGATGAAAATTGTATCTTCCATCTGTTTGACTTGCAGACCAAGAAAGTAGGTAAGTTCACCTACAAGGCTCATCTCAAATTCAGACTGCATCTGATTCACAAACATCTTGACCATTGGATCAGACATTCCTCCAAACACAATGTCATCTACATAGATTTGTGCAATCATGAACTTGCCCTTTTCTTCTCTGACAAACAAGGTTTTATCTGATTCTCCTTTCTTATAACCTTGCTGCACAAGAAATTTGGTTAGCCTCTCATACCATGCCCTAGGAGCTTGCTTTAATCCATATAATGCCTTCTTCAATCTGTAGACATGATCTGGATAATTTGGATCAACAAATCCCTTGGGCTGCTCCACATAAACTTCCTCATTCAAGTAGCCATTGAGGAAAGCACTCTTCACATTCATCTGGAATAGCTTGAATTTCAAGATACATGCTACTCCCAAAAGTAACCTTATGGACTCAAGACGTGCCACAGGAGCAAATGTTTCATCAAAGTCTACTCCTTCAATCTGGGAGTAACCTTGAGCCACAAGCCTAGCCTTGTTTCTAGTCACAACACCACTTTCATCAGATTTATTCCTATAAACCCATTTAGTACCAATGACGTTGACTCCTTCAGGTCTAGGAACTAAATCCCACACTTCATTCCTCTTGAACTGGTTCAGCTCCTCTTGCATAGCTTCAATCCAAAACTCATCTGTCAAGGCTTCTTTCACATTCTTTGGTTCTACCTTTGACACAAAACAAGCATTGGATACAACCTCTCTTGATCTTGTCATAACCCCTGACTCAGGATTCCCTATTATGAGTTCTTTTGGATGATTCTTTTGAACTCTAACAGAGGGACCCTTGTTCACTGGAGTCACATCTTCTTGCTGATCAGTCTTCTCATGAATCTCTATGACTTCAGAGTCTTCAGGCAGGGGGTGAGATGTGTCCACGTCAGGATCAACATCAGGCACATTGTCTGAACAGTCATCTATGACAACATTGATGGATTCCATCATAGTTCTTGTTCTGTTGTTGAAGACTCTATAGGCTCTGCTGGTTATGGAATAGCCTAGAAAGATTCCTTCATCACTCTTGGGATCCATCTTCCTCCTTTGCTCTCTGTCAGCTAAGATATAGCACTTGCTACCAAAGACATGGAAGTGTTTGACAGTTGGTTTTCTTCCTTTCCATATCTCATACAGTGTGGTTGAAGTACCTTTTCTCAGAGTCGCCCTGTTGTGTACATAGCATGCAGTACTCATGGCCTCTGCCCAGAAATAGTAAGGTAGCTTCTTGGCATGTAGCATAACTCTTGCAGCCTCTTGCAAGGTTCTGTTCTTCCTTTCAACTACACCATTTTGTTGGGGTGTGATTGGTGAGGAGAACTCATGCTCAATTCCTTCATCAGCACAAAACTCAGAATCTTGAATTTTCAAACTCTTTCCCATGATCACTTCTGATTCTAACAATGCCACTATCCTTCTCTCTTTGTAGTCTAAGGCATAGTTCTTTGAATGCATCAAAAGTGTCAGACTTCTCTCTGATGAAGCTAACCCAAGTGAACCTTGAGAAATCATCTACAACCACAAAGGCATATCTTTTGCCACCAATACTCTCTACCTGCATTGGTCCCATCAAGTCCATATGTAGCAGTTCAAGAACTCTGGATGTCACCTGATATTGCAACATTGTGTGTGACATCTGAACCTGCTTTCCAACTTGACATTCACCACAGATACTGCCTTCAACAATCTTAAGCTTTGGTAGTCCTCTAATAGCTTCCTTGGACATAATCTTCTTCATTCCCTTTAGATTCAAATGACCAAGTCTTTGGTGCCAAAGCTTAACTTCTTCTTCCTCACTAATAAGACATGTAGTAGAGTGAGCAGTTTCATCAGGAATCCATAGATAGCAGTTGTCTCTTGACCTAGATCCTCTCATCAACAATTCTCCTTTGTCAGAAGTAATAAGACACTCATTCTTTGTGAAGTTGACTTTAAGACCTTGATCACACAGTTGGGTTATGCTGATAAGATTAGCCTTCAAGCCTTTAACAAGTAACACATCATCTAGGTCAGGTAAGCTTTTGCTGCTGAGTTTACCACTGCCCTTGATTTCACCTTTTGCTCCATCACCAAAGGTTACAAAGCTTGTTGTATGAGGCTTGATATTAGTGAGAAATTTCTCAACACTAGTCATATGCCTAGAACAACCACTATCAAAATACCAATCTTCACTGGAAGATGCTCTGAGAGAAGTGTGAGCAATATGAGCAGTTTCAGAAACTTTTGGCTTCCACATCTTCTTAGGAGTGACCCTTGCTGATTTGGCTTGGACCTGAGGCCTTTTCTTGGGATACCCATAGAGTTTGTAGCAGAAGGGCTTGATGTGACCATTCTTCCCACAGTAGTGGCATCTCCAAGCATTAAACTTCTCTTTGCCAGTAGGTCTCTGATGTGGGGTGTGATGTGTCCACATTCTGCCAGGGTCAGGTTTCTTCTGAGCAGGAACAAACATAGTATTTGTATTCTTGTTGTGATGTTTGTTCTTAAATCCTACACCAGATGAGTCACCAGCATGCTTTCCAAGTTCTGCTGTCAAGTGACTTTAGGAAGGCAATCATCCTTGGCTTCCAGTAGTCATAGTTAGTTCCATCCAGGAGGGGTGGTTTGTTGACCATGGTTCCATCCTTGTCCATGTTTCCAGAAAGTAACTTCCCTGGAGCTCACCCTCAAACAGGCAGGGTGCCTGCTCTGATGCCAATTGAAATTCTGGTGGCAAGTGTCAGATGTGTAGCACGATGTGTACACTTTAGGAATCGTACGATGTGTAACCTAATGTGTCAACATCGTGAACATGCTGAACTTGATGAACAAGTAAACAATATAAAGTGCAGGAAACAATAAAACACGATGAGTTTGTTAACCCAGTTCGGCACTTATAATAAGCCCTATTCTGGAGGATACCAATCCAGGGATGAATCCACTATGGTAGTATCAATTCAAAGTTAAACTCCCCCGTTTACAACTTCTCACTTAATCACTACCCGTGCTAATCCTACCTAGGAACTCCTAGATATGAGAACCTCTGCTCACTCCCCCTCAACCTTACCCAGTAAGGATTTAATAACAAACTCAGTTTTGGAGACACACTCCTAGAAACCTATGCACTCGTACCTAAAGGCTTTGAGTGTTGCACACTCTAACTCCTTGCTTCAAAGCTTTGGAGAAAGAACACTAGAGATTACAACTCTATTAAACTCAGTCCTTACTTGTATCAAAATTATGATTCAAGTGAAGGCTCACAAATAACAATGAACAGACTAAGACCTAAGACTCAATTTCTTTAACTCTTGGCTTCGTGCTTCATTATGTCTTCAGTCTTCCTTTATATAGAACAAGTTTCATGGGCTTGGATCTTCAATGTTGGCAGTTGGCCTTTGTTAATTCTCCTTGAGATTTATTTGATCATAATCTTTTAATTGTTTGTTTCAAATCTTTTTGATCAAAGTCGGCCAATAAAATAAAACAGAACCATGAAAGATTATCTTGTTCCTTGGCGCGCAAGCTGGCACGATTTAATTTGAAAAACAAATCTTTTTCAAAAGATCGCGTGTAAATTAAAAGAGAGCGCGTCCAGCTAGGGTGTCCAGATGTGAAACCTGATGTGCCACACATCATGCTCTACATTATGGAATCAGGCTTATTTTACCAAATGAAGCCAACACCCTAAAATCCTCAACAAGTATAAGAAATTGTTAATTAATCTTTTCAATTAAAATATTTCTACATTTCTATTTTCATTTTTTATGAAAAAAAAAAGTTAAACATTACCTGCGGAATTATCTGGAGTAATACAATCCGCAGGAAATTGAAGTGGCAAAATCCGCAGAAAAATCCTTAAAAATACCTGCGGAATTTCTTGAAACTGCAAAATCCGCAGGAAACTCTTCTGGATGCCAAAATCCGCAAGAAAATCCTTGGGAATACCTGCGGAATTTCCTGAAACCCTGAAATCCGCAGGAAAGTACTTAAAATCGCAAATTTCGTAGGAAAAACCTTGGAAATACCTGCGAATTTTTTTTCCGCAGAAAAATCCGCAGGTAATAAACAGATTTCTAGTAGTGTCTGATACCTTCAGATCACATACTACCATGAAAAATATTTCTCTCAAGTTTTGGACGATCTAATTAAACCATCAACCTCATGAATAAATGTTCTATTGCTAGGAAACAAAAATAAAAGGCAAACAAGACATCATTATAACATGGACAGAAGTTTAGTTACAATAAACTTGTGAGAAAAAAAAAAATGTCTTTTATCATTTAGGGGTCTTAGTCGGTGATATGAGTTGTTTCCCTTTCAAAGATGAAGTTTTTCTTAAAATGAACTTACAAGATATAAGTTGTAGATCATCAGCTCAAAATTTAACATTTCCAAACAAAGTCTAAACTTATAAATTTTTCTCAATATGAATTTATAAGCTATAAGTTATAGATCATGAACTCAAATTTTTCAACATTGTCTGAATTTTATTTTTTTTCACAAGAATTAGATTATTAGGTTATTCTTTTTATAAATGAAAAAACACACATCACCTAAACTATTTATATACTAGTAATTTAAACTATCACATCTGTGATAATAAAATCAACATAATTTTTTTTGGTCAAGAAAATCAACCTAATTTAGGTCAAGAAAATCAACATAATTTAACTTTGGGGTAGCATATTTTTCTTAGACAGATTTTATAGAGTTTTTATGAACAAATATTTATCTGTACGCCATGGGTCTCACATCAGTTTACGCATCAATTATGAAATGGTAAATTATAAAAAAAAAAAAAAAAAAAACCTACAAGAGCATTAAAAATAAATAAATATTACTGAATAAATTCAGTTTTTCAATTTTTACACACTAATTCAGAATAGAAAATTTACAATAATACAACCCATAAAACAGAAAGCCCATCATGCTCTAACATTTCCCCTCCTTCTCCATTGGCCTTCCCAAATCTTTCATTTTTTAATTTCGATATGAAAATAAAGATGGAAACATTATATTTTAGTCAAATAAAATCTCATTCAATTATGATTAATTTATTGTTTTTATATAATATGTTGTCTTCCATTGTGATTATAAATAGCCTATTTATAAGGTGTACTTTGTATGTACCAAAAAAAAAAAAGGTGTTACTTTGTCAATTGATAAAAAAAATGGCATCTCGTATCAATCTTCTCGTTTTCACCATTGCAATTATATGCTTTGCTTCAGTGATGTTTGGTGGTAATAAACTAATTTCTTAACTAAATTTTGTTATTTTTTTCCCCGTGAAATGACATGTATATTGTAGAATTTGAGATTAATGATTTTTCTAATGGTGTTTAATTGATTGTAGCCGTAGCTGATGTGAGAGATTTAGGAAATTGCTTTCTTCTGAAGGAATGTAATCCATCTCTATGCAACCAATTTTGTTTGTCAAGAAACTCTAAGAGTGGCGGTTGTCTTCAAGGCTCTACTGTTTGTTGTTGTAACTTGTAACACATAAGTTTTGAAAGATTTATATTTAATAAATGTACTCATTCAAATGTGTTTGCGTTTGCACTCATATATTCAAAATATCAATATTATAATCGCGATTAACAACAATACTAGAAGGGTTTTAAATTTTAATGAAAAATTACGAGTACCAACTATAAACTATATATGCAATCTTCATGACTAGTATTATAACATTTCTTTTTACGTTCTTTTGGCGTATTAAATTAATAGACACTTCTTTATGTATTAATTTATGCATTTTTTGAAATTTGTATTTGTGTACATGTTGATTTATAATTAGGCTATCTCTTTATTTTGAATAAAATTATTATATGAATTTTTTAACCAAAAATAAAATATATTCATTCATTCAAATTGACTGAGTACATCAATGCAATCAAAATTCAAATTCACTAAAAACAAAAAGGATAGATATGCGAACAAACTCGCAGTATCCATATTAATAGCATAAACCTATAAATATGACTATATTGAAGTGTTCGGAATGTTCATGCCTCTGGATCTGTAGCGTTGATCACACCAAAGTCGACGTTGCTTGGATCTACACTAGATCAAAATTAATTCTTCAACCTTAAACAAATGAACACCGCACAAAGACGGGACAAACACAATACGCCGGACAAACACAATACTCCGCACAAAAACGGGACAAGAAAAATCAAAACAAACAAATATGTAAAAATCACATTTATTTACTATAACGAGAAAGAAAAAACAATTTGGAGGGGTGATTTCAGGCAAAAATTGACCTTAAATCACCCATCTCCGATAGACTAACAAGGAAAAAAGTTATGACGGCTAGGGTTAGAAGAAGAAAAGAGAAAAAGAATAAAATTATTATATGAATTAAAATTTCTACAATTTGTATTTTTTTTTATTGGTCAATGCAATTTGTCTTCTCTTTTGTTATTATTATAGTATAATTTGCGACAAATTTATATTTAGAGTAGTGCTATAGGAACATCATAAAACAACACCTCAACTAGGACAGCGTATTAATTTGTAGGCCAGCAGCATACCAAGGTGACTTTATATTAAAAAAAATTAAATCAACCGTATAAAATAGTGTCATTGTTTGATTGTGTGTTCTCCTAGCATTATTCTTATACGTATTTAATATGGTGCTATTAGTTAGGATTCTTTTTGCTAAGCTATTAGTCATGATTTTATTAATTAATGTTTTTGAAACGGTGATTATATTAATTAATGTTTTTGTGTGACGATTAATACATATCTAAAGCAAAAAATACTAAAAACCATACGTACCAAAATATAAACCATCTTAAAAAAAAAAACACCAAAACTCTAATAATAATAATAATAACAAAATATTTGTACCAAAAAAATATATATATATAATTACAAAAAAGATTGTGATATGATTAAGTTTTATTTTTGCGATTCCATAAAAAAAGTGTTACGTATCAAATTTTATTCTATATTTCAATTATCAAAGGCAAAAATTGATTAATTTTTTAAATGCTCACATAATTTCCTTTTGAAGTTTAAATCACGTAAGGAATTTCGCTCCAAAATATACCATTTTATTAAGCAAACACAATTAACTTATTTTATTAATAATAAAAGGTTCAATATAAGGAGGAATATTGTTAAAATAAGTACGACTAGACCAAGAAATAGTCGTCCTAACAAAAGTGTCAGCCGTCATACAAGCGAAACAACCAAGGCTAGCACCATTGTGGTTTCTAAAAATACCAGCACTTGCAGTCAAGGAGATAGTGGCCCTGACGGAAGGCTTAAGATTTTTAAATCTTACTGAATTTCTGCAGAGCCAGATGTTGTTGAAAATTGACACAATGGCAGCAATGATAGTGAGTTGACATTGAGGACTCCATCCTCTATTAGCTAAGCTGAGAACTTCTTCAATAGAGTTGAGATTGACATCGAGATTAATAATTGAAGAGAACCAATTCCACAAAGAAAGAGCAAAGGGGCACTAAAGAAACAGATGAACTATGGATTCAGAATGGTTGCAACACAAGTACACATGGAAGGGGAAAGAAAACCACGCAAAACCAAGTTATCATCAGTAGGCATTCTGTTATGGATAAGCCTCCACATCATGAAAGATTTGGAAGGAGAAATTGCATTGTTCCAAATAAGTTTAGTCCAGCTTAGCTTCTGATTAGAAGGAGAAACAAATTGGAAAGCATCTTTCAAGCTAGCTCACCACTGTTAGTATGCTTCCATAGTAAAGAATCACGTTGAGGGACAAGAGGAATAGAAATTTTGTTGACATAAGACAGTAAGTTAGGAAACATTAGCTGAAGCTGCCAAGGAATGTGCCATTGTTGGTCAATAATATAATCAGCCACCATAGAGTGAAGATTAGAGGAAATTTGTTGAGGAATGTTGAAAACAGTGCTAAGAGGAGAGCCACACCAATCATGGTTCCAGAAATTGATTTTAGAACCATTCCCAATTTTCCATCTAGAATTATCCATGAAAAGATGAGCTTGAGATTTAAAACCACTCCAAATTGAAGAATAAATATGGTATCTGATGAAACCACTATCCCTAACCACTCTACTTCTTAAGAAAGTAGCCCAATGATTTTCTGAGTTCATCAATTCTCCAAACAATTTTAAATTTGAAGCTTGGTTTAGAACTGACAAAGATCTAATGCCAAGACCTCCTTCATCAAAAGGTGAACAAACTGTATTCCAAGACACAGTTACAGTTTTTCTAACATTCAAATCTCCACTCCATAGGAAATTTCTCAAATATCGTTCCAGCTCTTTGATGAGGCTAACAGGCCAAGAGTAGATAGAAATGGAATAAATCATCATGCTTTGGAAAACACTTTTAATTAACTGACATCTACCAGCATAAGAGAGTAAGGAAGCTTTCCAAGAGGCAAGCTTAAGTTTAATCTTGTCAACAAGAGGCTGGAAGTATATGGCTTTAGGTTTCCCTTTGAAAATTGGAACTCCAAGATAAATGAAAGGGAGAGTACCAATGCTAAAACCTAGAGAGTTGGCTAAGGAAATCAATCTATTGTTGGAGATGGAACCAGCAAAAATAGTAGATTTTTGAGGGTTGATGATCTGACCAGAAATCTGAGCATATTTATTAAAGAAATTTGATAGAACCTGGATGTTGGAGGAGCTGCCTTTGCAAAATAACATCACATCATCAGCATAGAGGATATGTGAAGGAATATTGATATTTCTAGTGCCCTTCAGAGGTTTAAGATTGCCTTCTTTCACCAGCTTAGACAAGCCTCTACTCAACACTTCCTCAGCAAGGCCAAATAGGAGAGGAGAAAGAGGATCTCCTTGCCTTACACCTCTTGAACAAGCAAAAAAGCCTTCTTGTTTACCATTGATGGATATAGATAACTTAGCAGAGTGGAGAATGGTATGAATCCAGTTGCAGAACAGTGGACTGAAACCAAAAGCATTGAGAACTTTTAATAAAAAATTCTAATCCAAAGTGTCAAAAGCCTTTGCAATATCAATTTTGATAGCAAGATTTCCACTAACAGATTTCTTGTGCAGTATATTAATTGCTTCTGAGGTCAAACAAATGCAATCTTTAATCTCTCTACCTTTAATGAACCCTCTTTGCTCCTTAGATATGATTGAAGGCATAATCTGAGCTAACCTGTCAGCTAAAACCTTTGAAATGATTTTGAATTTGAAGTTAGCAAGGGCAATTGGTCTGAATTGAGCTATGGTGTCTGCAGCAGTGTTTTTGGGAATCAGCACAACAGTATTAACATTATAATTGGGCATGATCCAATTATATTGAAAAAATTCAAGAACAGCTTCACAAACATCAACCTTGATAATATCCCAGTAGGTTTGAAAGAAGAAAGCTCCAAAACCATCTGGACCCGGGGCTCCATCTTTATTCATAGAAAAAACAGCATTCTTGATCTCAAGGTTGGAGGGAAGCAAAGTCAGCAGACTATTGGTGTTATCATTCACAAGCTTAGGGATGATATCTTCAACTAAACCATTGTCCATAGTAGCATTGTTATCAGAAAAAAGAGTGGTAAAGTGATTGACAATGTGGTTAGAAATGATATATGGGTCAGTAACAATATTATTGTCAACTCTAAAGGAGCTAATATTCTTGCAAAATTGCTTTATCTTGGTGGTTCTGTGGTAAAAAGCTGTGTTTCTATCTCCTTGACAGTGCCACTTAACCCTAGATTTTTCTTGCCAAAAAAGCTCTTCCATATTCAAAGCATTTTCCAATGTTTCTTTAGCCAAAATTTCTTGTTTCATTAGAGAATCAGTGTAACCATCAATGTTGATGCAACTTTGAATAACATCCAAATTTGCAACAGCATTTTTGACCTCATTGTTTATGTCACCAAAAACATTTTGATTCCAAGATTTTAGTTCACCATTCAAAAGCTTAAGTTTAAGACTTAATTTTTGCATAGGTGAGCCAAAAACTTGAGTACTCCAAACCTGAGAAATAAAATTGGAGCAATCTTTGTGGTATGACCACATTTTTAAAAATTTAAAGTTAGAAGCATACTTGTGCAAATTGAATTGCAAATCAAGAAGCAAAGGAAAGTGGTCCGATCTATGTTTAGTGAGTGTAGAACATGAAATGGAATTACAAATGCTGAGCATGGCTTGGTTACAAATGACCCTATCAAGTCTTTTTTTAGTACAGTTTGAACCTTGTCTCCCATTAGTCCAAGTAAATTGACTACCTTTGGTTGGTAAGTGAATCAAATTATTGCTATCAGACCAGGAAGCAAACTCTTCCATTGGAAGTCTAGCTGGAGCATGATGACTTCTAACTTCATGAGCCCCCAGGGTAGTATTAAAATCACCAATAAAATTCCAAGGCAGCTGCACACTATTTTGAGTCACAGTGAGAGAATGCCATAGCTGCCTTCTTTTCAAGTAATTAGTAGAAGTATAAACAATGTGTTGGAAAAATGAACATAGTAGTGTTCATTTAATTTGTGGAATTTGGAACATTGTGATTGGAAATAAAATGGGATAAATACATTGGTCTTGTAGGACTTGAAACTAAAGAGTGTGAATTAAAAAAGGTGAATAAAAAAATTCTCACATTATTTAGAACATTCTCTTTAGTAGTATATATATCCCAAGGTGACTAATAAGAGTGTGTCCCAAGAGGTACCCAGTTTTATAAACGAGGGACTCCGCACACTATATCGATCATCACACGCGCGCGACGTCACCATCGTCGGACCGAACTTGGTTCTATGTGATGTGTTATTTTTTAGTCACAAAATTAACTAATTTTTTATTAGTTAATTATGCAAAAATTTAATCACAAAATCAAAACATGAGTAACCACTCAAACATAATTTTAATGTGTTTCATTTCCACTTAATTCACATGTCCCCCTATTGATATTGTGTCCGTTATTCTTATTATGGTTATTGATTTGTCAGCTCCACTTTTCAATACATAGAGTATTCTTCTTCATTTGGTTTTTCACGAGAAACAAAGAATACAAAAGTCCAAAACAACAAATCCATCTTCTTCTCCATTCTTTCTTACCAAATAAATTATATTTTCTTTTGTGTTTCATTGGTTTGGAAACTGATATTGTCATATCAGTTGAATTGATATTGTCGTATCAATTATTTCATTTCGAATGATTTTGTCGAATCATTTAAGAAGGTGTTCCTTCCGATCGTTACAGTGCAGTATTCGATCGGGTTAGTTTTTGAACTGGGCTGTTTTATCCTGGAGGCGGCACGGTTGATTGTCTGCTTTGCACCATTTGAGCAGTACCGTGAAACGTCTTAAAGAGAGCGTATTGTCCCGCGACTCAGCCAGTAATTCTCTTCGGTTCCAATTTTCGGAAAATTATTATTTTTTAAAATCAAAAACAACAATTTTAAGACGATTTCAAAACTGCTATGGATACCGAAGAAATTATTGGAAATTCGGCTGTTGGTGCAACCGAAAGGCCTTTCAAGTTTGAAGGTCTCCATTTCAAACGTTGGCAACAGAAAATGTTTTTCTTTTTAACTCTAAAAAAAGTTGTCCACGTTTTGAATGAGGATATGCCCACTGTTCCTATCGGTCTTGTAGGATCGAGTTCTGGAACAAAGGAACAACCACTCACCATCGGTGACAAGGTTGATAAGCCTGATGCAGCTACTGAAAAACAAAAAGAAAAGGATTCGATTGATCCTGCTGCAAAAGAGCTTCAGCTGAAAAAGGAACAACAACTCTGGTTGCATAATGATTATTTATGCAAAGGTTACATTATAAATGGCCTTTGTGATGATTTGTATGATTATTATAGTACATACAAAAGTGCTAAGGATGTTTGGGAGGCGCTGAAAAAGAAATATGATACCGAGGAGGCCGGTGTGAAGAAATATGCTGTTAGTAGGTACCTGAAGTACCAGATGGTTGATGAAAGGTCGGTGGAGGCACAATCTCATGAACTTCAGAAAATTGCTCATGAAATAATAACTGAAGGTATGCCTCTTGACGAACAATTTCAAATTGCAGTGATGATTGACAAACTGCCCCCTGGTTGGAAAGATTTTAAAAATCAGCTTCGTCACAAAACAAAAGAATTTTCAATCGAGAGTTTGATTACTCGACTCCGTATTGAGGAAGAATCCAGGAGGCAAGATCAGAAAGAAGAGGCCTATGTGGTCTCCGGCAACACCAAAAAGAAATTCGGTGCGGTTCTGAAGCCTACGGGCAAACCTTTTAAGAATCAGAACCGTGGTCAAATGAACCGAATTAAGAATGGTAACCCTTCACGGGCCCATAATGCTAAACAGCATCCACCTGCTCAAAAGAATGATACTGGTACAGTTAGTGTGACTTGTTTTAACTGTGGTAAACCAGGACATTTTGCTAAGAAATGTAGAGCCAGGAACAAACCTGCTGCTGCCCCTAATGCACAGGCTAACCTGACTGATGAGCCTTATATGGCTATGATCACCGAAATCAATATGGTTGGTGGTACTGATGGCTGGTGGATTGATACTGGCGCTACTCGCCATATCTGCTATGAACGTGCTATGTTTAAGACATACACTGCTGCTGAAAATAAGAAGGTGCAAATGGGAAATGCTCACACCTCTGATGTTGCTGGTATTGGAGATGTTGAATTGAAGTTCACCTCCGGGAAGACTCTGATCTTGAAGGATGTCATGCATGTGCCTGACATTAGAAAAAATTTAGTTTCTGGTTTTCTTCTTAATAAGGCTGGGTTTAATCAAACTATTGGGGCTAATTTGTACACCATCACTAAGAATGGTATGTTTATTGGGAAAGGTTATGCTACTGATGGCATGTTTAAGTTGAATGTTGATTTGAATAAAATTTATCCTTCTGTTTACTCTGTTTGTGACTTTAATATTTGGCATGCTAGACTTTGTCATGTTAGTAAACGTTCTTTACTTAATTTAAGTAATCTAGGATTAATTCCAAAGTTAATTGCTAATGACATAGAAAAATGTGAATTTTGTAGTCAAGCGAAAATAACTAAATCGTCACATAAATCGGTAATTAGAGAATCTGAACCGTTAGATTTAATTCATTCTGATATATGTGAACTTGATGGAACTTTGACTAGAAATGGTAAACGTTATTTTATCACTTTTATTGACGATTGTTCTGATTATACTGTTGTATATCTAATGAAAAATAAAAGTGAAGCGCTTGACATGATTAAGATTTTTGTGACTGAAATTGAAAATCAATTTAGTAAGAAAATTAAGAGGCTTCGTAGTGATAGGGGAACTGAATATGATTCAATGTTGTGCAATAATTTTTATAAAGAACATGGAATTATCCATGAAACGACTGCACCATATTCACCTGAAATGAATGGTAAAGCAGAAAGAAAGAATAGAACTCTTACTGAACTAGTTGTAGCTAGTATGCTCTATTCTGGTGCTGCCTCACACTGGTGGGGGGAAATTTTATTGACTGTTTGCTACGTCCTGAATAGAGTTCCCAAGGCTAATAATGTGGTCTCACCTTATGAGATATTAAAGAAAAGGCAACCGAACTTGTCTTATTTGAGAACCTGGGGATGTCTTGCTTATGTCAGGATACCGGATCCAAAGCGGGTAAAACTCGCAAGTCGTGCCTATGAATGTGTATTCATTGGCTATGCAGCAAACAGTAAGGCATATAGGTTTTATGACCTTAATGCTAAAGTGATCATAGAATCGGTTGATGCTGATTTCTATGAAGATAAATTTCCCTTTAAATCGAGAAATAGTGGGGGCGTTGAATCCACAAATAGTGGGGGCACTGGATCAAGTCACATTCCTGTGATAAGAAACTCCGAGAGCAACAAAGAAATAGAAACAGAACTTCGAAGAAGTAAAAGAGTAAGAGTAGCTAAAGATTATGGACCGGATTATTCGGTATATTCTTTAGAAGAAGATCCTACGAGTCTTCAAGAAGCATTATCATCTCTTGATGCAGATTTATGGCAAGAAGCTATAAATGATGAGATGGAATCTCTAGAATCTAACAGGACCTGGCACTTAGTAGAGTTGCCTCCTGGTTGCAAACCAATTGGTTGTAAATGGATTTTGAAAAGGAAGCTAAAACCCGATGGCACTGTTGATAAATACAAGGCTCGCCTTGTGGCCAAAGGTTTTAGACAAAGAGAAAATATAGATTTCTTCGACACTTTTTCTCCGGTCACTCGAATAACATCCATAAGGGTACTAATTTCAGTTGCTGCTATTTATAACCTTATGGTTCACCAAATGGATGTTAAAACCGCTTTTTTAAACGGTGACTTAGAAGAAGAAATATATATGGAACAACCTGAAGGGTTTGTAATACATGGACAAGAACACATGGTCTGCAAGTTAGATAAGTCCTTGTATGGACTTAAGCAAGCGCCAAAGCAATGGCATATAAAGTTTGATAGTTTGATGACATCAAATGGATTCAAAGTGAATGAAAGTGACAAATGCATTTATTATAAATCTGATAATGGCATTTGCACCATAGTGTGTCTCTATGTAGATGATCTACTCATCTTTGGATCAAATATTTCTGCTATAAACGCAGTGAAATCATTGTTGAGTAACAACTTTGATATGAAAGACCTCGGAGAGGCAAGTGTGATTCTTGGAATCAAGATCACTAGGTCAAAGGAGGGAATAACTTTAGATCAATCCCACTATGTGGAAAAGATTCTAAAGAAATATAATTACTTTGACTGTAAAGAGGCTAATACGCCGTATGATTCCGGTGTAAAACTATTTAAGAACACTGGTGAAAGTGTAAGACAAACTGAATATGCTAGTATCATTGGTAGTCTGAGGTATGCCACTGATTGTACCAGACCCGACATCGCATATGTCGTGGGACTGTTGTGCAGGTTTACTAGCAGGCCCAGTAATGAGCATTGGCAAGCTATTGAGAGAGTCATGAGGTATCTTAAAAAGACCATGAATCTCGGATTACATTATAAGAGATTTCCTGCTGTACTTGAAGGGTACAGTGATGCTGATTGGAACACCTTGTCGGATGATTCCAAAGCGACCAGTGGCTATATTTTTAGTATAGCTGGAGGAGCTGTGTCTTGGAAATCAAAGAAACAGACCATATTGGCTCAGTCCACTATGGAGTCTGAAATGATAGCGCTTGCCACTGCTAGTGAAGAAGCAAGTTGGTTGAGATGCTTGCTATCTGAGATTCCCTTGTGGGAAAAACCTATGCCAGCTGTGTTGATCCACTGTGATAGTACCGCGGCTATTGCTAAAATTGAGAATCGATTCTATAACGGAAAAAAGCGTCAAATTAGACGTAAGCACAGCACAGTGAGAGAAATGATCACTAAAGGAGCTGTGAGAGTGGATCATGTACGCACTGATGATAATTTAGCGGATCCTTTGACGAAAGGACTAGCTAGAGAGAAAGTCTATAATACATCTGTAAAGATGGGACTAATGCCGATATGAACTTATCATGATGGGAACCCAACCTAATAGACTGGAGATCCCAAGAAATAGGTTCAATGGGTAATAACAAGTTGTGATGAGTTAACGATGAACATGCTAGTAAAAATGAGAAAAGCATGAATCCTGATAGCGAAAGGATGAGTTGATTAAAACTCTTAATGAGATCTATACTCTGTATGAGTGGAGTACCGAGCTACAGGAGTACTCTTGATAGACTCACCTATATGAATGTGGAACTGAGGCCGGTTCCTATGGAATTTCGAGGCAGAATTCCTAGAGCATTCATGAATCCGGGATTGACGTGCAGGGCCATTAAAGCACGGGCTACAAAGAAACACCTTATGGGAAGGTTGTGTGCGGGTTTGAGAAAAATCTGAGATAGAGTTCAAGACAAGCGTCACTCTTGTTAAATCAGGCTCTTACTTGCTACGCAAAGGTTCAAGTCATAGACACCTTCGCTTATGCGCAATCTTTCATAAAACCTCTGAAACACTTTTTTAAATTCAAGTGGGGGATTGTTGGAAAAATGAACATAGTAGTGTTCATTTAATTTGTGGAATTTGGAACATTGTGATTGGAAATAAAATGGGATAAATACATTGGTCTTGTAGGACTTGAAACTAAAGAGTGTGAATTAAAAAAAGTGAATAAAAAAATTCTCACATTATTTAGAACATTCTCTTTAGTAGTATATATATCCCAAGGTGACTAATAAGAGTGTGTCCCAAGAGGTACCCAGTTTTATAAACGAGGGACTCCGCACACTATATCGATCATCACACGCGCGCGACGTCACCATCGTCGGACCGAACTTGGTTCTATGTGATGTGTTATTTTTTAGTCACAAAATTAACTAATTTTTTATTAGTTAATTATGCAAAAATTTAATCACAAAATCAAAACATGAGTAACCACTCAAACATAATTTTAATGTGTTTCATTTCCACTTAATTCACATGTCCCCCTATTGATATTGTGTCCGTTATTCTTATTATGGTTATTGATTTGTCAGCTCCACTTTTCAATACATAGAGTATTCTTCTTCATTTGGTTTTTCACGAGAAACAAAGAATACAAAAGTCCAAAACAACAAATCCATCTTCTTCTCCATTCTTTCTTACCAAATAAATTATATTTTCTTTTGTGTTTCATTGGTTTGGAAACTGATATTGTCGTATCAGTTGAATTGATATTGTCGTATCAATTATTTCATTTCGAGTGATTTTGTCGAATCATTTAAGAAGGTGTTCCTTCCGATCGTTACAGTGCAGTATTCGATCGGGTTAGTTTTTGAACTGGGCTGTTTTATCCTGGAGGCGGCACGGTTGATTGTCTGCTTTGCACCATTTGAGCAGTACCGTGAAACGTCTTAAAGAGAGCGTATTGTCCCGCGACTCAGCCAGTAATTCTCTTCGGTTCCAATTTTCGGAAAATTATTATTTTTTAAAATCAAAAACAACACAATGGAAAAACCAACATCAACACCATTATCCTTGATTGTGAAAGATACTTGCTGATCATCAACATGTAAAACAGCAGGGTCAAGTTGAGAGGAGCAAAAACACCAAAGGTTAGGAAGCATATCTTGCCTCTTGTTGACCACAAACAGCTTAAGATTAAGTCTAGAAAACCAGTTGTTGGGAAAATTTTCAAAATTCATCCATGGTTCGGAGATGTGACAAAAATCAGGCTTATAAGCTTTAAGTAATCTTTTGAGAGCTAATTTTGAAGGGGAATTAGCTATGCCCCTTATATTCCAAAAGATGTTCTTCATTGACCAAGGTTTAGATTGCCAACCTTAGACCTTGTGCCATAGGATTTGTAGCCAGCAGCTGCTTTTTTACTCTTTTTCTTAGAAACAATTTTTTGAAAACCATCTTCATTAATGAGCATTTCAAATTGGTTCTTAATAGTTGTAGGCTCCATAGTAGAATTTTGATCCAAGACTTGGCAGTCCAGGCCTGGATCATCTTCTTCTAGTTCAGCAAGGTTTGCCCAAGAGGTATGCAGAAATTGCATATCATTCACAACTCTATCTGGTGTAGTCAGTTTGGAAGCAGGAGAGGTAACAATATTCAAGGGAAGGCTTGACTCAACATGCTCAGGATCATCACAATTAACATTACCATCATCATTCCCTGTTTGAGTTGCATCAACAAATTCTGAGGTTGTTGAACTGGAATCATCAAGAGGTTGTTCTATAGCAGGTAGGCTAGCCACAAGGCTATCAACAAGAATTTGTTCAAGTACGGGAGGGTTAGAAACATGTGACTTGTTGACAGCAACGGTTCTGACATCATCCACTAATGGTGACTTGTTGACAGCAACAGTTCTAACATCATCCACTAAAGATGTGGTTTCCTCTCTATTTTTCAAAATGCTCTCTAACAAAGGATCACCTTCGAGAGTTTTCTTAGGTGATTGCTTCTCTAAATCAATAACTTCCACAGGTGAAATCTTATTATGGTCAACAGTATTTGCTTTGGCTACAAACACCTTTTTTTGATGATGAACTTGTGTTTTAGTGTTTTGGTCCTCTCCTTTCTTAATGTTGTCAAGGTTAAACCTCTTACAATGCTCTTGATCATGGCCAATACAATCAAGGTTTTAAATAGCGGTCGCGGTCACGTTCGCGGTCGCGTTAAGGATTTCACGATTTCGGCTGTTACGGCTGTTGCGTTACGGATTACGGTCGTCGCGATGTGAATTAATCACAATATCGCACAAATCTTATTAAAATTATTTGTACTATAATATATGTATAACAACTTAAATTTGAGATAAATGTAAAGTTTTAAGTTAGGTAAACTTAAAAAAGGTAACATTTTATAATTTATGTTCATATTTGTATTAAAAATGTGATTTTTATTCATTTCTATTGAAAAAAATGAAAGTCTCTATCTACTAGAATTTTGACGCAGTCGTATTGTGTCTCGTCGCGGTCATATTGCGTCTCGTCGCGACTGTATTGGTGTTTTGTCGCGGTCGTACCGGTGTTTCGACGTGATTTTTTTCACCATATAAAAACGGTGAAAAGCGGTAACAGTGAGCACCAAAACCTTTTCGTCACGGCCTTTTTTGCGGTAACGGACCTTGATTTAAAACCTTGAATACAATTACAAAAGTGACAGAAACTTGGCCTATTTTCATAGTCAACCTCAACAAAAAAAGCAAAACCAATTCTCTCAACATGAATTCTGTAGATAGGTTCTTTCTTAAGGTCTTGGTCAACTAGCACCTTAGCAAAATGACCAAATTCACGATCCAACCTAGGCTTGTTGGTGAGATGATCAGTACAAATAGGAGTTCCCACACCACTAGCAATAGCAAAAAGAATTTTAGGTCTCCAATATTCTTGGGCAAGACCATAGATTCTCACCCAAACTTGAGCATTAGAGTTTTGTTGGATATTAGGGTTAAAATCTCTTGACCAAGTGAAAAGTTTAAGAAAACCAGGGTTCAAATTCCAAGAACCTACAGATCTAACATTCTGAACATCTTCTAAAGAGGAAAAGCAAAACTCATAAAAGCCTTTACCAAGAGAAGTAAGTCCCCACTTACCTAGGGTTTTCCAGATAGGAGAAATCTTGGCTTTCAAGTCAGCCACCTTCAAAGGAGAGGTACCCTTTGGCCAAATGATCCTCCCATGGAGATTATGTTTGCATGCAGACAAACCAGCTTGATACTCCTCCTCCGGCATCGAAATTGCAATATCGTCGCCTTTGACAACCGGAGACGATAGCTGCGATGATGGAATATCGCACACGTTGTTCACAGCGTCAGAGAAAGATTTTTTTGCAACCAACGTTGGGGATTTAGAAATTGATTGAGGTTTTGATGGTGATTGTTGGAGACACATCCAAGGAATAAGAACGTTTTCAGGGGAAGAAGAGGTGGAAGCCATAGGGTAAAATTGGAATATTTAAAATAAATACAATCATTGTAGTTGCTTTTGCTTATAATTAAGACTTTCTAATTTTTTTTTTTATACATGAGACCGGAGGGAGTAGTTTTTTAAAGCATACACATCCAAAGAATCCATTTGAGTTCTTTAAATGTGTAACATCCCGCAATTTTATCCACCTAATTAATTTCAAACTAGAGTCTTATCTCACAATTTAGGAATTTAGGAATAGGAAATTCCATTCCACCTCACACAAGAGACAATTGTCAATTTAAAAAGAGATGCCTAGCAATTAAACTATCCCTCATATCTCTTTCATGTGACTCATTCTCATAATCACTATCACACTAACACATCACCAACAAACAATGACTCACCTTTCCACCATGCTAACACCTCCCCACTTCTTACCTATTAGCATGCAAACCATCTCTAACTTTCTTATTTCATAAACTTCAGAAAAACTGAAGCTCTAGATCCCCTCATTTTCCTTCCTCTCCCGCCAACACCAACAACAACAACAACATTGTATATTCTCCAATTTTACTTAAACACAAGAGCTTGGCTATTCTCTTGTAACCAACACCATGCAACAGAGATTCTTGCATGCAGCAACAGAACAACTCTCTCATCTCATATCTCTCACATGAATTCAGCATCAACTCACCAAGTTCTAAGCTTAACAAAACAACAACTCTTTTCTCAAACACCTTCCTCCACCCAAAGGCTCTACATGCAATCAGAAATACAAACAAACCCCATACTGTTTCTATCATCAGAACATCTACTATATTAACTCTTAGCTTCAGAGGATTCAAACCTCATAACAACTCCAATCTTAGAACAAGAACTAGAGGTCCATTTCACACCAAAGTTACAAATTCTGTCAAGTCTGTTCGTGGGGAAAGCTGAGGGTTTCAGTAGCTGTTAAGAGAGCCCAGGAAGCAAGGATTAAAGCTTCATAATAGGTGGGTTCTTAGGTTAGTGTAGTTAGAATTCCCAAATTATATAATTTTGGCATGTTAACTTAGGAATTAGGGATTTGTTGTGTGAGGGGAAATAACTCCCAATTTTCCCTCCGTTCTGTCCTATATTATATGTTTTACATTACTGCACTGTTACAGATGAGGATTGTAGGTATTTCTCTTTTAAATTGATGATTTTCGTAAAACAGGGGTCTCTCTGCATGAACTCGCCATTAGCGAGTATCAAGCGAGCATGCATGGCAAGCTGGGTTTCTGGGCTGATGAAACTCGCCATGGCGAGCTCCTGCTCGCCTAGCAAGTTGATTTAGGTCAGGACTTATAATCTCGCCATGGCGAGCTGGCTTGCTCGCTGTAGCGAGCTAAGTGCAGAAGGTCACTATCTTTTCATTTATTCTAAAAACCTCATACTCGTTTTATATCCTCATATGTCTCAGATAAATTGCAGTAGTCTAAATAATACTCTCTCCGGTTCTATATATAAGAAAAAAAAATGTTATTTTTTATGGTCTAAAATATAAGCAACTTTTGACAATTTTTAGTACATTAAATTCTAGTTTTCCCATAATACCCTCCATTTAACATGATTGTTTTGGCAGCTATTACTTGTTAGACTAAAAAAGCACTGTACACATACTCTATTTTCAATAAAAGTAACTATTGAGTGTAGGAGTAACAAGTAGATTCGTATAGACTGATTTTAATGGTTTCATCATGATTGGAAATGGCATCTTCAAACTGATTTTCAGAGAAATCTTCTTCACTTGATAAGGACATGTTTAAGTCCATAGGAAGCAAATTAATCATGCTTGAAGATGGAGTATTCAAATCAATGGAAGATGATGTGTTTTCCTCAAGATTAAAATGAGAGGTAGCTATAAGTGTGTTGTTGAAATCCACTGGTGTTGTTGCATTACCAAGGTCTTCTAAGTCATTTGAAGATGTGAAATTTAAACCAATATTGAGAGGCATGTTGAACACTTACTGAGTTTGTGGGAGACACTCAAAGTGAAGCAAGTATTTATAAGGCAAAATTTAGTGAAGCTACTGGCGGAAGTGTTTTGATTTGTGAAGTTCAAATTGGCAAAATTTCAAATTGGCAAAGTGAAGCAAACTTTCTCTCCCGCCAGAGAGAGGTGAAGATGGAGAGTCTATGAAAAAAGTTGTTTATTATTTATTATTATTACTACTTTGTTTAATGATGAAAAAAGTTGTTTTACTTTTGAGTGAAATGTACTCAACCATACTACTAGTATCTGCTGCACCAAATCAAAGTGAGGGTAATTTGGGAACTTTGATTTTTTTTCTTCTATCACTCCCAATAAAAATAATGAATAACCACAAGTTTCTTAATTTGTGTGTCACAAATATTTTTTGCTAATAAACAAAACCGGAGGGAGTATAATGTTAAACAAAATGTTAATCACAGATAATTATTAGGGCTTGACTTAGGGAATTTAGAAATGATGTATGCTCCCCGGGTTTGGGAAATTATGGTAGTATGAATTAATTTAGTATCAGCCAGTTATGTGCGATTTGTGATGTCGCTTTATGGACTTCCGTCGAAAGCATCCATCAGGAATTATTTTGTGAGTTGTATGCCGGAACGCGTCGCGTTCGTCAGACAAGGCAGGCCTCTGAGATACGCTCACCTTAGAGTGTCCTCTGTGTTACACATTTATTTATTATGCTTTATGATATTATGATATGAATGTGATATGACTGATTAGGTGCCCCAACGTAGTCGCCATTAGGAGGGTAGTAGGACCCACTGAGACTTAGTAGTCTCAGCCCACTCCATTCAATTTTTTTTTAGGTAGGCAGGTTACTTCGGAGCAGGGACCAGGATGGATCTGACGATTGGAGCTGAACTTGGATTGTCAGCTTAGAAGACTTAGTCTTCTTCCTTGTTTCAATTTAATTTGTTTTTCTGTTGTCGTTTCTTTCCGCTGTCTGTATCAAACATTCTTGTATTGTCTTAATGGTAATATGCCTTTCAGTTAATTCTATGTAATTTAATGTACTCGGATTTCAATTATGTAACACCCCAACTAAAATGTCTGAAATATTTAGTCGAAGCATACATAATTGATTTCCGGGTACATTAAATTATAAAGAAACTAACTGAATGATATATTATCATTAAGATAATAAATGAATATTTGATACAGACAACGGAAAAGAAACTACAATAAGATAACGAGCTAAATAAAAACAAGGAAGAAGACTAAGTCTTCTAAGCTGACAATCCAAGCTCGGCTCCAATCGTCAGATCCATCCTGGTCCCTGTTCCGAGATAACCTGTCTACCTAAAAAAAATTGAATGGAGTGGGGTGAGACTACTTAGTCTCAGTGAGTCCTACTACCCTCCTAATGGCGACTACGTCGGGTACCTAATCAGTCCATATAATATTCGTAACATATCATAACATAATTCATAAATAAAGTGTAACACAAATTACGTCTTATTGATTTTATTCCGCTAAGACAATCTGAGGTGAGCATATCTCAGAGGCCCGCCTTGTCCGTCGACTGATTCGATCACGGCATTAAGCTCACAATCAATTTCCTAATGGGTTGTTCCAGTGGAAACCCATAAGCAGCGTACTAAACCGCACATAATTGACTGGTACTAAATTGTTGAGTTACATACTACCATAATTATCCCAAATCCCGGGGAGCATACATCATTTCTAAATTCCCTAAATCAAGCCCTAAGATTGCATTGTGACTACAAACCTTACACATTTTATATTAATTCTATTATTGCAAGAAATATAAATTTAAATTGAGGATATAAAACGAGTGTAGAGTCTCGAGGAAATATTAAAAATTAGGGTCAGTTTGACCTGACTCGCTACAGCGAGTAATCTAGCTCGCCATGGCGAGTAATCATATTCTGGGCTGAGACAAGCTCGCCGGGCCAGCAAGTGCTCGCCGAGCAAGCAGAAGCTCGCCGGGCTAGCCTTTGCTCGCCGGGCCACTCATCAGCTGCCCAGAATATGAGCTCGCTAGCAGGCTCACCAGGAGCTCGCCGGGCGAATCCTGCGAAAACAACCCATGTGTTGCAATTTTTCACATTTTTCAAATAATCCACCTACAATCCTCAACTTAAACCATTGCAATAATATTATAAACATAAAATATGACAGTTTAGAGGAGAAATTGGGAGTTATTTCTCCTCACACATAATTTCCCTAATTTTCCTATGTTTGCATGCATGTTCAAGATTGGGGAATCTAAACTACCTAGCCTAAGAACCCACCTGAAATGGAGCTTTAATCCTTGCTCCTTGGGCTCTACAGCAGCTACAATCCACCCAGCTAAACCCACGACCAAGCTTTGATAGATTTGGAAAAATGTTGAACTCTAGCTTGCTCTAAATTGGAACTTGTTGGATACTTTGAATCACTGAGTTTAATGGTTGATTTATGAAGTATTTAGATGCTTGAATGGTAGGGGTTTGCTCTGATCACAGTGCCTACATGCAATTCTAATAGTTGAATGAAAATGAAGGATTGGGGTTATTGTATGAGTGAATCTTGTGTGAGGGAGAAGAGATTAGGAGAGTTTGATTTGATTCCTTTTATAGTTGCATGCAAGAATCTCTGAATCAAAGGCTGTGTTGTGTGATAGTTACAAGGTATAGACAAAGATATTGTATTTAGAAATAATTGGAATTTAGTGAAATAAGCATGTGTTGTTGTTGGTGTTGTTGTTCGAAGAAGAAGAGAGAAATGAGAGGGTTTGTTGGCTTAATTTTCTGAAGTGGTGAAGTAATGGAATGGCTTTGCATGCTTCTATCATTAAGTCAAAGTGGAGTGAGTCATGGCATGCAACTTAGTGAGGTGTAGGCTCACAAGACAAGGAGAAAGGTGAGTCATGGAATGAGGTGTCTCTAGGAGAGGAAGTATTCCATTGAGTGGGAAATGAGTCACTAGAGGGAGTAAATTGGGAGGGAAGATTGAACTCTCATGTGTTAATTAAATTCATAAGTGTGAGCTTAGTGTTTTACTGTGTAATTTAGGTCCAATTAAAGTTCCTTCTATTACACAATATACATTTAAATCCCAAGACTTAATTTTAATTAATCACCACTAGTTAATTGTTAAAATATTAGGCAAAGTCCTAATTAAAATTAATTAGGTAATTGAAAGAGTGGGATGTTACAAATTATGTATGCTTCGACTAATTATTCTAGACATTTTAGTCGGGGTGTTATAAAATGGGTGCCACTTCATTTTTTATATTATTTAATATTTATTAACTATTTAAACAACTCAACCATATTTATGAAATATCCATACAACTCACTAAAAACTCTTAAATGGATCCCACATGCTCTTACACATTTATATTTTACAATAGATTTAAAAGGCAAGCATTAATTTATTAATGGATTGAAATAAAAATTTAAAAAAAAAATAAAAAATAAAAAATAAAAAAAACATGTGACTTGTCCAGGTGGCACATAAGTGCCATTGGTAAACAGAAGGACGTACGTTCTTTAGTATATGAATTATGAACTATGCATTTGAATCAATTATCCATCTCCAGTGACAAACAACATCTTTTGCAGATAAAGCACGGGTAAATAAACGACCGATATTGATGCTCTTAGTTGTTTTTTCCCGCATTTATTACTATTTCTCAAGAACCTCTTGAAATGATCAAAATTCTTTCTCACTACTAAATAGCGAATCAGACCTTATTAAAATATTAATAAATTGTCCTCTTACCATTTTCTCATCTCGAAACAATTTTTAAAAAAACACAATTTAGGATCTGTTTGTCAAAATTAGCGATTGGCTGATAAGGTAGCTGATGGCTGATAGTTTATAGCTTATGGCTGATAGCTGATGGCTTATGACTGATGGCTGATAAGTTAATTGAAGTGTTTGGTAAAATTAGCGGTTCAACTAGCTGATAAATGTAAAATGACATAAAAGGGTATTGTTAATTCAAAATAAAATTTATGTCAAATTAATATTTAATATACTTGAAATTTAAAAATTAAATGTACTAATATAATATATATTTTTTATATTACTAAACTAATTGTTATTGGTTGAAATTTATTTTTTTAAAAATTATGGGTTATCTTATTGACTTTTTTATTAAAAAAGTATGGTTTTTATTTTTACAAAATTAAAAAAGTATTGTTTATTATTATATTTTGGTCCAAAACAATAATTATTAGCCTATTTTATAAAACTGAGCAACGTTATTTTTTTATAGTGAGTAGCATACATAAGGTTTTTTTTTTGTAGTGCATACATAAGGTTTATATTCACGTAAAAATTGTCATAAGATAATAATGAATGATTATGCATGGTTTATAAAAAAAAAGTATGGTTTATATTTATTAAAAAAAACTATGGTTTATCTGGTAGCAAAAAAAAAGGTATGGTTTATTTTAAAGTGAAATAAAAAAAAAGGGTAAGAGTGAACATTAGTAAAATAATAAGGGGTAAAAATGGAAGAAAAAACAATAAGCTATAAGCTATAAGCTTATAAGCTACTTGAAATAGCGTCTGGAAAATAAGCTATAAGTCAGTAAAATAAGCTATAAGCTCATACAAAAAAGTCTGTTACCAAACAGGTCTTTTAGCTTATAAGCTATAAGACATAAGCTATAAGCTAGCTTTTTTGGCTAGCCAAACAGACCCTTATTGTCTAGAGTGCCAATTGAAACATAATTCGCTATTTAGAGTGCAAACTCAATTTACACTTTAATTAGTGAACCTTATAAAAATTTGGCTACCGTTCAATACAAGTCTGGCCCTGAGCATAGACAATGAGTGCGACGGGCCGACGGCCTGAGGCCCATTATTTTAAGGGGTTCAATTTTTTTTTTTTTATATTTAGCTACTACTAGTTTTGAGATCCGTGCGAATGCACGGGTCTATTAACTTTTATTTATTAAATATTGTTAAAATATAAGTGATGTCGTGTACAAAAATAAAAACAAAATTAATAAGTGATGTTATTCTGCTATTTTGTTGTAAAACTTATTAAATTAAGTTATTTTTTTATCAAAGCAATTGTCTCATGTATATTTTTTTGTGTAATAAATTATGATTAATAATAACAAATATTTATTATTCAATTCTTTTTTTTTATTAAAGCAATTGTCTCATGTATGATTACATTTTTTTTATTAAAACAATTTTTCCGTGTATTATTATAATATATATTCATCAATAATATATTTATCAACAATTATTCTATTTATTATTATAATATATTTTTTCTTTTTTAATCTTTTTTTCTTTTTGTCGGGGTAAGGTCTAGCACCCCATGTATATATATTTTTTTTCCTATTTCTATTAAAATACATATAAGCTTATAGATAGAGGATGGCGATGAGTGAGGGTGCCAACATAGTTGGTATGTCCACTTATAATTTGATATCTAAACGCTCTTAATTTATCAAAAACAATTATTATAATCTATTATTCAATTCTTTTTTTTATTAAAGCAATTGTCCTGTTTATGATTAAAAAAAATTATTAAAACAATTGTCACGTGTGTTATTATAATATATATTTACCCCATAATTATTATAATATATAGTAATCAATAAAATACTTCTCCTCTATTTTTTATATAAGAGTAAACAAAAATAGAGTAGATTTTTTTATAATAAATATAGAGTACAATTTAACTATTATATAGAAAAATAGTAAATTAAAAAATATAATTTCTTTTTTTACGAAATAAATGATTTGAAATATATTTAATAATTGATGAGGACAAATTAAGATTTTTAGTAGTAATATCTTTAATATATTGGGCCCGTTTGAATTTGGCTTATTTTTAAGCTTATGAAAATACTTTATGATTATAATTTATAAATAAACTTTTCTGTTATTTCATAAGTTATTTTTACGCATGTTAATTCATAAGTTTTCACTGACAAATATTATATCTTTATAAACTGTTTTCATAAACTACATTAAAAAACTTATAATAATACATAAAAGCTTATATATTTGCATAATTTATTTCGCATAAGATCATAAATAAGTCAATTCAAACGGGATCATTGTATTTTTGTTTTATGTTCTTTTATTTTTAAGCTCATAAATAAGTATCATCTTTTATTAGGTTCTTCTATTTTTATTTTTATTTATATATAAGTTTTTATATATTAGATTGAGTTATTATTTTGTCATTGAAAATTTTTTTACTATTTTTGGTGCGTATCTTTTATCGTGATTTTTGTTTCTATTTTTATGCGTAAATTTATTTTTGAAGGTAAAATAGATTAGATTCTTATATTTTTTTTAGAGGTGGTTTCCGTTGCTATTTTTATGGGAAGATTTTTTTATGCTTAACTTCTTTTTGTTTGTTTAGAGATGTGGTTTTTAATGCTATTTTTATGGGAAGATTTGTTTTATGCTTATCTTTCTTTTTTTTTCTTTTTTTTTTTTATTAGTTTTGAGTTAAAATTACATTTAAGGGCGCAAAACTTGAAACACCATTAAAAGTGATAAGGACAAACTTGAAACACTATAAAATATAGAACTTTTTTTTACGAATTAAAAAATATAGAACTTAGACCATATACAATGGTGTTTAATGTGTGTGTTTAATGGAAGTTTCAACATAGGAAGTTGGTACACTGATACTGTTGAAAATGAGGTGGAGGAAAGAGATGATGAAGGAACTCAACATGTTGAAAGTCTGGCCGAAGCGACACGTGGCGCGTTGCCAAACGCTGGAACACACATGTGTAGAACACGTGGGGACAGGGCGCGTGGGAAGGAGTGAACACGGAGAGAGAAGGAGAAAGGGATAAAGAAGGGGATACTTGTCTGTCTTTGATTGGCTGTATCATTTTTTATCATATTATTATTTGAACTCAATTATTTCATTGCAAATTAATTTTTTATTTTTTTTTACCAAAATTCATGATTTTTTTTCTCGTTCATTTGATTTGGACACAGAAAAAAAAATTAATCTTATTAGGGTTAATAGGTCTTTACCCCCTGCAAAGTAGCGAGTTTTGCTTTACCCCATAAAAAATATTTCTTTAAGTTTTCCCTCTTGCAAAATATATTTTTTTGGTTTTGCCCCTTGGACGCACTTTCTAAATCGGTTATTTTTTTCAACCGATTTAAAAAGTTCTGTTTTTTAAATCGGTTATTCTGTTCAACCGATTTAAAAAGTGCAAATTACTTGCACCCAAGGGGGAAAACAAAAAAAAAAAAATTTGCAAGGAGGGAAACTTAAACAAATTTTTTACAGGGGGTAAAGTAAAACACGCCTACTTTGCAGGGGGTAAAGACCTATTAACACATCTTAATTATTATCTTTCTATTAGTGTTTATTTTGAAGTTTTAATCTTTTTTTAGTGAAATGGATCCCAATAATCATTTCAACACCCAAAATTCTTCTAATTATCCCAACAATTATCTAAATCCCAACAATTATCAAAATCTTAACAATTATCAAAATCCAAATACATTTTGCAACCAACGTCCTCAAAACATACCTAATTTTGGTTTTGCACCGCAACTATACTCGATCGATGTGTTACCCACTTTTGCAAATCATGTGCGTGCTAGATCCGAGTTCTGTGATCCAAATGTTCATCAAGGATTGCAAGCAGATCTAGTGAAGCACATATGGACAAAGTTTGGAATGTTTCGTGAATTAAGATGATTTGTATCGTACTAATTACGTTACTTGTGTGTTGTATTGCATTTTAAATTATTTGTATCGTACTAATTATGTTACTTGTGTGTTGTATTTTAAATTAAGTTAAGATGATTTGTATCATATCCAATTATTATTTTATGTAAACATTGGAGAGAGTAAAAAACTAAAAAATAAATTGTTATTTTAAATAAGAATATGAAATATAAATTTAAATAAGAATATGAAATAAAAAGTGGTGGGGTAGAGTGTTGAATAAAAAATCATTGGAGAGAGTAAAAGTTGAATGAATGTTAAATTATTAGATTGAATAAAGAGAAAATAAAATTGCATATTGGGAATAGAAGAAGTTGGTGTTGAAGATGAAAACCATTATAAATGGTGGAAAAGAGAAAAATAAATTGTCATTTGAATTTTGAAGTGTAATATGTATTGGTACTTGGTTGGTGGTACTGTGAGTTACCCTGTAAGGACTATGACGCAACAACAAGCACAATTTAAAAGCTTGCTAGGAATGATTACTAAAATGAATAGCAAATTGATTTCATCCTTGTCAGTTCTGAATTTTCTAGGAAAGGTGTCACATTTCATTCTTTAAATTTGTTCATGTCTTTCTTATAGGGCGGTTTTAGTAATTGCATGAGGTAAATTAATGGTGTGTTTGATTTGCTAAAAAATAACGAATTGGATATGATAATTTTTAGTTGCACTGTGTTTGATTTCAAAATTGTTTATGGGACTAGACAAACTGGGGACCAAGGGACTGGATAAAAACCTAAAATTTTGTCCCTTACTGAATCACGGTACAACTTTTTGTCTTCTGCATAAATTGTCTAAAATATCAAAATACTCTTTTATCTATTAAACATCGTACAAAGATAAAATTTGTTCAACATCTTAAATTTTGTCCTTTGTTGTTTTATCTTGTACTGTTCTGTCCAATACTTATATTTTACGGATCAAACGAACTCAAAATTTAATTTCTCTTGTAACTCATTTGTCAGTAGCTGTCAGACCCGTAATTCCACAGTACCTTTTGTGTGAGGGAAATAAGTAATGGCTAAGCACTTTAGGGTTTTTGTTAAGTGTTTTTGTGAGTATCGTCGTAATACCAACATTTTTTGCTGAGTTGGAGCCTGTCTTGTCCTCGTGTGTTGGAAATGCACAGACTTTTGTTCCTTAGTCTTTAATTATCTATGAGAACGTTTCTATGTTTTCAGAATTTTGAAATTCGACTTTCTCCGTTTTTTGGAAAAACGAGTAAAAAATCGTACCCGCTGTTGGAAAATTTACGGTTTCTGTTTTCCGTCGAATTTTAATGGGAGATGTTGAGACCTTTTAGGGTGTTGGCTTCATTTGGTAAAATAAGCCTGATTCCATGATGTGGAGCATGATGTGTGGCACATCAGGATTCACATCTGGACGCCCTACTGGACGCGCCTTTATTTATTTAAACGCGATCTTTTGAAAAAGATTTGTTTTTCAAGTATATCGTGCCAGCTTGCGCGCCAAGGAACAAGATAATCTTTCATGGTTCTGTTTTATTTTATTGGCCGACTTTGATCAAAAAGATTTGAAACAAACAATTAAAAGATTACGATCAAATAAATCTCAAGGAGAATTAACAAAGGCCAGCTGTCAACATTGAAGATCCAAGCCCATGAAACTTGTTCTATATAAAGGAAGACTGAAGACACTTTGATGTGACGAAGCCAAGAGTTGAAGATATCGAGTCTTAGGTCTTAGTCTGTTCATTGTTAATTGTGAGCCTTCACTTGAATCATAATTTTGATACAAGTAAGGACTGAGTTTGATAGAGTTGTAATCTCTAGTGTTCTTTCTCCAAAGCTTTGAAGCAAGGAGTTAGAGTGTGCAACACTCAAAGCCTTTAGGTACGAGTGCATAGTTTTCTAGGAGTGTGTCTCCAAACTGAGTTTGTTATTAAATCCTTACTGGGTAAGGTTGAGGGGGAGTGAGCAGAGGTTCTCATATCTAGGAGTTCCTAGGTAGAATTAGCACGGGTAGTGATTAAGTGAGAAGTTGTAAACGGGGGAGTTTAGCTTTGAATTGATACTACCATAGTGGATTCATCCCTGGATTGGTATCCTCCAGAATAGGGCTTGTTATAAGTGCCGAACTGGGTTAACAAACTCACGTGTTCTTTTGTTTTCTGCACTTTATATTGTTTACTTGTTCATCAAGTTCAGTTGTTCACGATGTTGACACATTAGGCTACACATCGTACGATTCCTAAAGTGTACACATCGTGCTACACATCTGACACTTGCCACCAGAATTTCAATTGGCATCAGAGCAGGCACCCTGCCTGTTTGAGGGTGAGCTCCAGGGAAGTTACTTTCTGGAAACATGGACAAGGATGGAACAACGGTCAACAAACCACCCCTCCTGGATGGAACCAACTATGACTACTGGAAGCCAAGGATGATTGCCTTCCTAAAGTCACTTGACAGCAGAACTTGGAAAGCTGTGCTCAAAGGCTGGGAGCATCCCAAAATCTTGGATACTAATGGTGTTGACACTGGTGTACTCAAGCCAGAGGAAGATTGGTCAGCTGCAGAAGACACTGCATCACTTGGAAACTCCAAAGCTTTGAATGCTTTATTCAATGGAGTGGACAAGAACATGTTCAGATTAATCAAGCAGTGTACTGTTGCAAAGAATGCCTGGGAGATACTCAGAACCCCTCATGAAGGCAATGCCAAGGTAAAAAGCTCAAGAATCCAACTTCTTAACACTAAGTTTGAAAACCTCAGAATGAAAGAAGAAGAATCAATTCATGACTTTCACATGAATTTGCTTGAGGTGGACAATTCCTTTGAGGCTCTAGGTGAGAAATTGTCTGAAGAAAAGCTTGTGAGAAAGATGCTTAGGTCTCTACCCAAGAGGTTTAACATGAAAATCACAGCTATTGAAGAAGCTCAAGACATCCCAAGTATGAAACTTGAAGAACTTGTGAGCTCGCTTCAAACTTTTGAGATGAACTTTAGTGAGCCAACTGAGAAGAAAGGAAAAGGTATAGCCTTTGTATCTTGTGCTGGTGAAGAGGAAGAAGCTGATGAATCAGATGATGACCTCTCAAATGACTTAGCCATGTTGGGAAGACAATTCAACAAGCTTCAAAGGAGGGTGGACAGAAGACCAAGGAGGAATGTGAGGAACATCCAGACTGACATCAGTAAACTAGGTAACACTTCAACAAAAACCAAAACTGATGAAAAGTCAACTCAGAACAAGGGTGTTCAATGTCATGAATGTGAAGGCTTTGGTCATATAAGATCAGAATGTGGCACATATCTGAAGAAGCAGAAGAAAGGCCTAACTGTCTCATGGTCTGATGAAGACTCTGACACTGACTCAGAGAATGTTGCTGCTAATCATGTTAGTGCCATGACTAGGGTGGATAATACTGATGTTGAATCTGATGATGAAGAACTCACATTTGATGAACTAGCCTCAGTCCATAAAAAGCTATTTATCAAGAGTGAGGAACTGTACAAGGTCAATGAAGAGCAGAAGGAAATCATCAGTCAACTGGAGACAGAGAAGGGTCAACTACAGAGTCAAGTTGCTAGTCTTGAAAGTGAAGTCAAGTTACTGTCAACCAACTTGAAAAATATGACCAAGTCTGTAAAGATGCTCAATCCTGGAACCAACATGCTTGATGAAATTTTGAAAGTAGGAAAGCATGCTGGTGACTCATCTGGTGTTGGATTTAAGAACAAACATCACAGCAAGAAGACAAATACTAAGTTTGTTCCTGCTCAGAAGAAACCTGACCCTGGCAGCATGTGGACACATCACACTCCACATCAGAGACCGGCTGGCAAAGAGAAGTTTAATGCTTGGAGATGCCACTACTGTGGGAAGAATGGTCACATCAAGCCCTTCTGTTACAAACTCTATGGGTATCCCAAGAAAAGGCCTCAGGTGCAAGCCAAAACTGCAAGGGTCACTCCTAAGAAGATGTGGAAGCCTAAAGTTTCTGAAACTGCACATATTGCTCACACTTCTCTTAGAGCATCTTCTAGTAATGATTGGTATTTTGATAGTGGTTGTTCTAGGCATATGACTGGTGTTGAGAAATTTCTCACTAATATCAAGCCTCATACAACAAGCTTTGTAACCTTTGGTGATGGAGCAAAAGGTGAAATCAAGGGCAGTGGTAAACTCAGCAGCAAAAGCTTACCTGACCTAGATGATGTGCTACTTGTTAAAGGCTTGAAGGCTAATCTTATCAGCATAAGCCAATTGTGTGATCAAGGTCTCAAAGTCAACTTCACAAAGAATGAATGTCTTATTACTTCTGACAAAGGAGAATTGTTGATGAGAGGATCTAGGTCAAGAGACAACTGCTATCTATGGATTCCTGATGAAACAACTCACTCCACTACATGTTTGATAAGTCAGGAAGAAGAAGTAAAGCTTTGGCACCAAAGACTTGGCCATTTGAATCTGAAGGGAATGAAGAAGATTGTGTCCAAGGAAGCTATTAGAGGTCTACCAAAGCTTAAGATTGTTGAAGGCAATATATGTGGTGAATGTCAAGTTGGAAAGCAGGTTCAGATGTCACACCCAATGTTACAACATCAGGTGACATCCAGAGTTCTTGAACTGCTACATATGGACTTGATGGGACCAATGCAGGTAGAGAGTATTGGTGGCAAAAGATATGCCTTTGTGGTTGTAGATGACTTCTCAAGGTTCACTTGGGTTAGCTTCATCAGAGAGAAGTCTGACACCTTTGATGCATTCAAAGAATTATGCCTTAGACTACAAAGAGAGAAGGATAGTGGCATTGTTAGAATCAGAAGTGATCATGGGAAAGAGTTTGAAAATTCAAGATTCTCTGAGTTTTGTGCTGATGAAGGAATTGGGCATGAGTTCTCCTCACCAATCACACCCCAACAAAATAGTGTAGTTGAGAGGAAGAACAGAACCTTGCAAGAGGCTGCAAGAGTTATGCTACATGCCAAGAAGCTACCTTACTACTTTTGGGCAGAGGCCATGAATACTGCATGCTATGTACACAACAGGGTGACTCTGAGAAAAGGTACCTCAACCACACTGTATGAGATATGGAAAGGAAGAAAACCAACTGTCAAACACTTCCATGTCTTTGGTAGCAAGTGCTATATCTTAGCTGACAGAGAGCAAAGGAGGAAGATGGATCCCAAGAGTGATGAAGGAATCTTTCTAGGCTATTCCATAACCAGCAGAGCCTATAGAGTCTTCAACAACAGAACAAGAACTATGATGGAATCCATCAATGTTGTCATAGATGACTGTTCAGACAATGTACCTGATGTTGATCCTGATGTGGACACATCTCACCCCCTGCCTGAAGACTCTGAAGTTATAGAGATTCCTGAGAAGACTGATCAGCAAGAAGATGTGACTCCAGTGAACAAGGGTCCCTCTGTTAGAGTTCAAAAGAATCATCCAAAAGAACTCATAATAGGGAATCCTGAGTCAGGGGTTATGACAAGGTCAAGAGAGGTTGTATCCAATGCTTGTTTTGTGTCAAAGGTAGAACCAAAGAATGTAAAAGAAGCCTTGACAGATGAGTTTTGGATTGAAGCTATGCAAGAGGAGCTGAACCAATTCAAGAGGAATGAAGTGTGGGATTTAGTTCCTAGACCTGAAGGAGTCAACATCATTGGTACTAAATGGGTTTATAGGAATAAATCTGATGAAAGTGGTGTTGTGACTAGAAACAAGGCTAGGCTTGTGGCTCAAGGTTACTCTCAGATTGAAGGAGTAGACTTTGATGAAACATTTGCTCCCGTGGCACGTCTCGAGTCCATAAGGTTACTTTTGGGAGTAGCATGTATCTTGAAATTCAAGCTATTCCAGATGGATGTGAAGAGTGCTTTCCTCAATGGCTACTTGAATGAGGAAGTTTATGTGGAGCAGCCCAAGGGATTTGTTGATCCAAATTTTCCAGATCATGTCTACAGATTGAAGAAGGCATTATATGGATTAAAGCAAGCTCCTAGGGCATGGTATGAGAGGCTAACCAAATTTCTTGTGCAGCAAGGTTATAGAAAAGGAGAAACAGACAAAACCTTGTTTGTCAGAGAAGAAAAGGGCAAGTTCATGATTGCACAAATCTATGTAGATGACATTGTGTTTGGAGGAATGTCTGATCCAATGGTCAAGATGTTTGTGAATCAGATGCAGTCTGAATTTGAGATGAGCCTTGTAGGTGAACTTACCTACTTTCTTGGTCTGCAAGTCAAACAGATGGAAGATACAATTTTCATCTCCCAAAGCAAGTATGCCAAGAACATTGTGAAGAAATTTGGAATGGAGAATGCAAATCACAAAAGAACTCCTGCAGCAACCCATCTCAAACTTTCTAAAGATGAGCATGGTGTCAGTGTTGATCAAAGTCTATACAGAAGCATGATTGGCAGTCTACTTTATCTCACTGCAAGTAGACCTGATATTAGCTTTGCTGTTGGTGTGTGTGCAAGGTACCAAGCTGAGCCCAAGATGAGTCATTTGAATCAAGTCAAAAGGATTCTTAAGTATGTCAGTGGTACAAGTGATTATGGAATTCTCTACTCTCATGGTGAAGACACAAGAGTGTTGGGTTATTGTGATGCTGACTGGGCAGGTAGTGCTGATGACAAGAAAAGCACTTCTGGTGGATGTTTCTTTTTGGGAAGCAACCTTATATCATGGTTCAGCAAGAAACAAAATTGTGTTTCTCTTTCTACAGCTGAGGCTGAGTATATTGCAGCAGGAAGTAGTTGTTCTCAGCTACTTTGGATGAAGCAGATGTTGGGTGAGTACAATGTGCAGCAAGATGTGCTCACATTATACTGTGACAATCTAAGTGCTATAAATATTTCCAAAAATCCTATCCAACATAGTAGGACAAAGCACATTGATATACGTCACCATTTTATTAGAGATCTTGTTGAAGACAACATTGTGACTCTAGAGCATGTTGCCACAGAGAATCAACTGGCAGATATATTCACAAAAGCTTTAGATGCAAATAGGTTTGAGGTGTTAAGGGGCAAACTTGGTATTTGCCTCTTTGATGATCAATAGCCATAATAGCTATTTAGGCGTGCAACGGTTACCTGTTTTTTTTCTCCATCCATAGTTGCACGCAATCCAAAGGCAATCATTACAAAATATTTCCAACGGCTATTTCACGATCAAAACTCCAAGAAATCCGTTTACTCAAGATTTTTCTTATTGCCTACCACATTGATCACCACATTCGACCAAAAATTTTCTTGATCACTCTCAAACCCTTTGTTCATCTCTCTGCTATTTTCTTTGAAAATCTTCATACCAAATCACCATCATCATCATCATGTCTACTGCAACCAAAACATCTCCTTCAACCAAATTCACGACTCCTCCATCATCATCAAAACCTAATTCCCCGCATCCTGAAGAAGTTCAAAGTGACATGATCGTTAATGCCACTCCTGTTTCTATGATCAAGCCATCTGGATCAAAGAAGAAGAAGTCAAAACGATCGAGAAGGGAATCAACCCCCATTGCTGCAGAGGAAGATGTTGTTCCTTCTCCTTCCACAGAAAAATCCAAGAAGAAGAAGAAGAAAAGCAAGAAGCCAAAGATTGGCTCACCAAAGAGGGTTCACACCATGGAAAGTCTGCATGTTGAACCTCTTCCTGCAAAATCTGGTGATGCAAATGCTGAAGCATCTATGGGTGTAGGTTCTTCAAACCCTAACCCTGAGAAGGCTGCTGTAAAGATCCCTGAGAGTCAAAGACATCCCTTGACTCAGAAGATCATTGATTCTGTGCTCCAGGCCCTGCAAGAACCTAATGTTGCGGCAGATGTTGGCACATCATTGCCACAAGGTGAAGAAGAGTCTCCTGCTGAAGAAGAGACTGCTGCTGTTGAAGAACCTGCTGTCATTCCTGATTCTCCTGAACAGGAATTTGTTGAAGAAGATCAACCTGCTGAGGTTGAGGAACCTAAAGATAATACCCAGTCTGACAAGGGTAAAGAAACTGTTGAAGGTTCAGATCATGAAGACTCCAATCCTTCTGACAAGGATGCTGATGGAGATACAGTTGTTGTGGATGTAGAAGGCTACAATTCTGACATCCCCTTGAAGAAGCTTACTGAGGATAGTATTGCAAGAAGGACTAGAAGTGGTAAAGGTCCTGCTGTTGTTGAGATTTCTCCTGCTGCTACTAAGGAGAAGAAGAAGCCTGTTAAGAGGCAAGTCATGTATGGTCCCAAGAAGGGATTTAGTAAAGCTGTGGTTCCACCTGCAAAGAAGAAGACTCAGAAAAGAAAAGAGCCACCTACAAGTGACTCAGAGTATGATGTGGAGCAGGATGTAGCTCACATCAGTGAGTCTGAGGAAGAATCTGCTGAGGAACGCAATGTGGAGCTTGATGTGATTCACATTGAGTCTGCTGTGAAGAAGAGCTATGGGAAGAAGAAAATTCCTCAGGGAATTCCTGACATCCCAGTTGATTTGATTTCCTTCCACAACCCTGCACATGCTGGTAAATGGAAGTACATTGCTCATAGAAGGTTAGCTCTGGAGAGGGAGCTCAGTGCTGAAGCCTTGCAGTGCAAGGACGTTATGAGGTTGATCAAGCATGCTGGCTTGATGAAGACTGTTACTGGACTGAGTGACTGCTATGAGAAGGTAGTCAAAGAGTTTTTGGTAAACATCCCTGCTGGTTGTGACAATCCTTTGGACAAGGAATACCAAACTGTTTTTGTGAGAGGTAAAGAAATTCACTTCTCTCCCACTGTTATCAACAAGTATCTGGGCAGAAGTGAGGAGCCCTTTGCTGAGATGGAGGCAAATGACAACTACATAATCAAGGCCATCACAGCTGGAAAGGTCAAGACTTGGCCTAAGAAAGGGAAACTGCAAGCAAGCAAGCTCACACCAATCTACAACATCCTGAATAGGATTGCTGCTGCTAACTGGGTGCCTACCACACACAACTGTGATGTGGCTACAGGTTTGGCTAGGTTCATATATACTATTGGTAGCAAATCTAATTTTGATTTTGGTACCTATATTTTTGATCAGACTATCAAACATGCCAAAACCCTAGCTGTCAAACTACCCATTGCATTTCCTTCCCTACTGTGTGAAATCATATTGAGCCAGAGACCTGATGTTCTGGGCAAGGATGATTTGTCTTGCAGAAGAGAGTCTGCTATTTCTTTTAGTCTCAAGCAGTCTGATGTGACTCCTGATGTGGGCACATCCAGCTCAAACAATGCTATGTCTAGGACAGACATGATTGCTGCTTTAAAGGAGACTTGCAAGGCTCTGGATGAGAAGAAGGCCAAGCTGGAGGCAGTCATTACTGGACTGGAGCTTGAGGATGAGCAAACAATGGCTGAGGATGAGGAATTGGAGGAGGAGGAGCCCAATGACTCTGAAAATGAGGAAACTGATGGGAGCCAGGATATTTGAATTATTGTAATTCATTAATATTTCCCTGTACTCAGTATTTCCTTGTTTTTGCTTGCATTTTGTGGGCTATGCCCTGGATTTCTGATGCACCTTTGCGTGCCTGTTCTGTACTTGCTGCACTATTAACGGCCTGAGTGCCTTTTTCTGTTCATGCACCATCATCTCTACATCTCATGCTATCTGCATTCTATGGTGTTTTACTTACTCTCTATGTGTTTGACTATATTTGTCAAAATTCTGGCTAAAAAGGGGGAGTAAAAATTAATATGATGTGTGGCACATCTGACTACATATCTGGCATACATGCTTATTTTTCTTCAAATGTTTTCTCAACAACTTTTTGAAGAATTAGTTTTCTAAAGCATGTTTTTCTGAAGACTTAATCTGTACGTTTTCAACTGGGTGATGCATTCTTAAGAAGTCCAATTGAAGATGTTAATTTGTGTAATGGTTGATCCATTTGTATGATTTCTACATGGTGATGCATTCTGAAGAAGCCTGTAGAAGTTGCTAATTTGTGTGATGTTTGACACATCTGTGAGTTTTAACTTGGTCATGCATTCTTAAGAAGCCAAGTTTAAAACTTCTCTATTTCTCTCTAGGTCATGCATTCTGAAGAAGCCTATAGAGGATATGAGATTTAGGGGGAGTACATGGAAAGTGCTCTAGTTCAAAGGGGAGTAGACTATTACTGGGTTTGCTACCCTCCCTTATGTGTGCATGGAATCTCATGCTTGTATGTGTCTGAGAATTTATTTTTCTCAGTCTTTGGGAATTTATTTTCCTATCTTGTGAGAGTTTATTTCTCTCTTTATTTGCGAGGCTCTAATCCGCTGCTGTATGCCTCTGATGTGTCTACACATCTCTCCAAGTTTAGTTGGGTGACTCAAAGATTATTTTAGCCCAAAATTTGCCAAAGGGGGAGATTGTTGAGACCTTTTAGGGTGTTGGCTTCATTTGGTAAAATAAGCCTGATTCCATGATGTGGAGCATGATGTGTGGCACATCAGGATTCACATCTGGACGCCCTACTGGACGCGCCTTTATTTATTTAAACGCGATCTTTTGAAAAAGATTTGTTTTTCAAGTATATCGTGCCAGCTTGCGCGCCAAGGAACAAGATAATCTTTCATGGTTCTGTTTTATTTTATTGGCCGACTTTGATCAAAAAGATTTGAAACAAACAATTAAAAGATTACGATCAAATAAATCTCAAGGAGAATTAACAAAGGCCAGCTGTCAACATTGAAGATCCAAGCCCATGAAACTTGTTCTATATAAAGGAAGACTGAAGACACTTTGATGTGACGAAGCCAAGAGTTGAAGATATCGAGTCTTAGGTCTTAGTCTGTTCATTGTTAATTGTGAGCCTTCACTTGAATCATAATTTTGATACAAGTAAGGACTGAGTTTGATAGAGTTGTAATCTCTAGTGTTCTTTCTCCAAAGCTTTGAAGCAAGGAGTTAGAGTGTGCAACACTCAAAGCCTTTAGGTACGAGTGCATAGTTTTCTAGGAGTGTGTCTCCAAACTGAGTTTGTTATTAAATCCTTACTGGGTAAGGTTGAGGGGGAGTGAGCAGAGGTTCTCATATCTAGGAGTTCCTAGGTAGAATTAGCACGGGTAGTGATTAAGTGAGAAGTTGTAAACGGGGGAGTTTAGCTTTGAATTGATACTACCATAGTGGATTCATCCCTGGATTGGTATCCTCCAGAATAGGGCTTGTTATAAGTGCCGAACTGGGTTAACAAACTCACGTGTTCTTTTGTTTTCTGCACTTTATATTGTTTACTTGTTCATCAAGTTCAGTTGTTCACGATGTTGACACATTAGGCTACACATCGTACGATTCCTAAAGTGTACACATCGTGCTACACATCTGACACTTGCCACCAGAATTTCAGGAGACATTATATATCGGCACGAGTTAGAATCTGGATTCAGAATATTTTTTAGAGCATGGGATATAAATTTCAGTCGGAGAATCAAGTTTAGCGATAATTTTTAGAAATGGTTTACGGCGAACTTTTACTTCGTAGATTTTCTATTTTTCACAAGTTAGACCGTTAGCAAAGTACGACTCGCCTGCGACCGAAAGCAAGAGCTGAGTAACGTAAAGTGAAAAATATCTAGATATTTTCGAAAAGGTAATCATTACACTCATTTGATCCAAGGGCTAGGGATTAGTTAGAAAGCTTTTACAATTGGTCCAAGGGCTCAAAATTCACCTAGGCCAAATTATGAAGCATTGTATCACTCATGAGCAAGAGAAAATCAAAAACACTCCCTTCTTTTTTCTCTCCCTCGGCTGACCCCTCTCTCTCACACTCTCACCCATTCAAACTTTCAATTCTTTCTACAAGCCTTGATCTTTGGTTGCTAGGATCTTTGAGTTGCAAGAATCACCATCTCCTTGAGGTAACTAAACCTCTCCTTCCCTAATTTGTTCATTAAACTCATAGATTTAGGAATATTGTTCTTGAGCACAAAAATTCTAGAATCTAGTTTTAATTAGTTTTTGGTTTCATAGAAATGTTCATGAGTAGTAGACTAACTTGTTCAAGCTAAGTAGTATTGATTCCCATGGTGATTTGAGTTCTCACAAATTTTGAGCTAGGGTTTTGGTTGTGAAATTTTAAATTGATCATAAACATGAGATTTTGTTTTTAAGGTTGTTTATGAGCTTTGTAGAGAAATGGATGTTAGATTATTAAGTTTGTTTTGAGAAACAAGAAAATTTTATTTTGGTGTTCTTGAGGGTTTGATAAACACATTTTAGAAACTTTTGTTTTGATTCTTAAAGTAGTGTAGTTGATCAAATAAATGACTTTGAAAACTAATAGATTATTACTAGGGTTTTAAAATGAAAATAATTTGAGTGTTGGCCACATTTTCCTTGTGCTGGCCGAGGCAAAATTGTAAGGAGGAGGAGGAGCTTTTCAAAATTGTTCTAAGTCAATTTAGGAGGACATATTCATGGTTTTTAAAAGATGATCAAATAGGGTCTTGGTTGGGAAGAAAATTAATGGTTTTTGCCTTAAGAAAACAAATTTAAAAATTGTCAAAAGTATGGTTTTGATTAAATTGGTTTTGATTGCTAGGGAAAATGATTTTGTGGTATTATGAGATATTACTATGCTTTTGAAAATGAAAAAAATTTAGTGATGGTGTGTTTTGTTGTTTTTGGCCGAGGCCTAAAGAGGAAAATGGGTGAAGGATTTCAAAAAATTTCTAAGTCCACAATGATAAGAAAATGATCATGACATTGGTGAATGATCCTAGTTTTTTAAAAGAATGATTGTAGGGTTTGTAGTTGCAAAGAAAACTTGTAACTTGCGACGCAAGAAAACTCTTATTTTCTTTGAATTATTTTTTAAGAGTTTTGATTTGTTTTCAAATGAGCTTGTTGTGTGAAAATGAATTATTTAGGGTTGAAAACAAAAGAATTTCATAGTATGCTTTGAAACGAAAATATTTTCGTATAGCGAAAATAATGCATTTAACTTCGTGAATTTTTAATCACTACGGGGAGGACTCGAAATCACTATCCGAGAGTTTTAGAAAGTACCCAAAACCCCTCTAGAACTTTGAGAATAGGTTTCGTTTGGTTAGGATGTGATGGGAGTATTTTATTGATTGTACGCTACTTAATTTTAGGTAGCGCGAATTGTAGAGTTGTACGAGAAAAGTTAGTGGAAGCTTGTCGAGGTAAGGGCACCTTTCTTTTTGTATTATTTCCGTTGATAGCATGTATGTATGCTTCGTTTGTGGTGTGTTTGAGTGCTTGGCATGTATGTGTGATGTATTCTCGGGATGAGAAATTGTTTACAATACGTGTGTTGTTTACATATGATTGGAAATATATGTATGATTGTTGTAGTTGTTTACATATGATTGGAAATATATGTATAATTGTTGTGATTGAATTACATATGCTTGGAAGGTATGTAATTGTTGCATTAGCATATATGGGGAATCGTATGCTCATGCATTCATAGTACGTGGTTGCGGGAGTGGACCACGGGGTGAGGTTGCAGGAGTGGACCCACCTTAATCCTGCGGGATTTTATTGAGTCCAATACGTGGTTGCGTGAGTGGACCACGAGGTGTGATTGCGTGAGTGGATCCACCTTAATCCTTCGGGATTTTATTGATTCGCCCTGCGGGGTATAGTAGGGGTTGGACCTACGACTCTCTGCAGAGAGGTTAAATTCCGGAATTCATGCATGTGGCAGCCAGTGATTGGTGCCACGATCATTGTAGAGTCTGCATTGATAGGATGTGTGTGCATTTAATTATATTATGCACGAAATGTGAAATTGCTAAGTGTTTACTCGCTTTTTTCCATATTTGTTATTTGTATTAAGTGTTACTTGTGATGACCCTTACAATGAAACATGAACGGGTTACCCCCACCTAAACAATGGATTCCTGTCCGAGACCGTGGGGCGTGAGGACGACGGTGGCTTCTTGAGCCCCTAGTGATCGAGTGGCGTGGCTGATCTAATTAGATTGTGTCCCAGTGTGTCTTGTACACCGTGCTTTAGGTTAGGCGTAGTATTGAGACTCTTTTGGATAACTGTATCTGAGTACTTATACTTTTGGTTTAGACGGTTGTCTTTTGGATTTTAAATATTCAGGAACACACTTTGCTTATGGAAAGCACTTTCATGTATAATTAGTACCATGCCGATGCTTTGGTTGTACTAATATATATAATTAGTCCTATTGTATGATTAATGCCGGCTCGTCACAAAATCTTTGCGCGCTCTGTTTTGTTTTTAAAAAAATAATAATAATAATGCCCCTTTTTGGTCTTTGAAAAACGGGGTGTTACAGTAGCTCTGATACCATAATTTTAATGCATAATTCTTTGCCTTTAAGAGAAAAGTACGAAGGTTTAATGTAAAAGTGGAAGGAGGAGGAGGAGGAGGAGGAGGAGGAGGAGGAGGAGGAGGAGGAGGAGGAGGAGGAAGAAGAAGAAGAAGAAGAAGAAGAAGAAGAAGAAGAAGAAGAAGAAGAAGAAGAAGAATTCGGTAAGTTACCGTCCCGAAGGAAAGGAGGCAACGAATACCCTCAAAAAAGAGTCTTCATAGAATAAGACCATTTTTAGAGTACATATCGGACACGATAAGAAGAAGAAGAAGAAGAAGATGACAAATTCGGTAAGTTACCGTCCCGGAGGAAAGGAGGCAACGAATACCCTCAAAAAAGAGTCTTCATAGAATAAGATCATTTTTAGAATATATATTGGACACGATACTTCACCATTTTTAGAGTATTGGGGTTTCATTGAATAAGACAGAGCGTGGATGTGTTCAAACAAAATCATTAGCTCCACAATAAAACATAACTTAACAATGATTTATCTCAAACAAACAAAATAATTGCTAACAATGAACCTTACTTAATTGCTTCCTATATCTACTAAATTAAACTCGCAAAAATTCTATTAGAGATGTGCATTAGAGAAATTTGATCTCTAGCACATTTTGTGCCCTGCTCCAAACAAATATAACAACCACATAATAGTACTCTTTAACTATACAAAAAACACTTTCATAATCTAAAGTTATCAGACTTTAATGCACTAGTCAAGTATCCAATTCTAAATCCATCATTAATCCTCAAATAATCATCCCTACAGTTATATGCTTTCACATGACGTGCTTCAAATCCTATAACTTTTTTAGGTAAAAAAGACTCAGCTGAAAAATGTGACGATGCTTTTTTAGTTGCTCTTGCATTAGTTGTTCTTTTGTAAGAACTAAACCACTTTGTCCGCATGTACAAATTTCTCCTCCATGGTGGTATGTGTAGGTTCATTTTCTTTAATTGCATAGCACATTAGTCTCACAATTCGTTTGAGTTCTTCCATTTTACCAACAAAAATTCTTGGAAAAATATTTAGCAAGGATGAATATTGGTTTGTTGGACGAGCTATTTCAAATTCGGTAGCTTGAGAAACTTCAACTATGTAACGCTTTTCAGAAAGATTAACATCAATGTATTCATAGTCGCCGGCTGTTAATTTCCCATTTTTCTCCCATTTGATTTTGCACAGCCCTAAAAAAAATAATAAATTAATTTATAATCAAAATCAAATATTATAAATCAATTTAAAAGGTAGAATCAATTTTATATATCAATTTATTTAAAATCAAATGTTGATGACATAAAGACAAACAAACACTAATATTATGTAGGGGATAATTTTTCACAAACAAATATTTTGAAATATTGGAATGAACTATTAACAAGTTATAATAAGTAGGGTAAATAGGTCTTTACCCCCTGTAATATAGGCAAGTTTTGTTTTTTCCCCTTGTAATATTTTTTATTATGATTTGCCCCTTGCAAAGTAAATTTTTTTGGTTTTCCCTTTTGGGTGCAAGGAATTTGCACTTTTTAAATCGGTTGAAAAGATTAATCGATTTAAAAAACAGCACTTTTTAAATCGGTTTGAACACAATAACTGATTTAAAAAGTGCATTCAAGAGGCGAGTCCAAAAAATTCAACATTACAAGAGACGAGTCACACAAAAAAAAATACAGGGGGAAAAAATAAAACACGCTTACATTAAAGGGGGATATAAGCTTATTTACCCTAATAAGTACTTAATACTAGTACTAGTACTATAATAATAATAGTAGAATGTAATTGGCACTCACCTACATCAAAGCCTTTCTCCCTTAATTGAGACATCAACCTCCGTTTGAATCCATTAGCAATTGAATCACTTCCACCAAGTTCTCCAATTGCAACCTCAACATTCTTCCTAATCATTTCTTTAGCATCCCTTTCATCCTCATCAACATCTTCATTCCCATCAAACAACTCCTTCAACATTTCAGTCTTCTCATTATCACACCATTCACTAATTTTTTCAACCTCTTCTCCATCACTCTTCTCATCGCAATCTCTGCGACGAACGATATCTTCTTTTTCATCCAATCTCCCGTTGTCTTCCATAAAAGACAATGCAAGATCAAACAAATCAGTTGAACTCTCCGACGAGTGCTTGCTTCCGCTGCAGCGCTTCACACGTGCTAGTGCCACGTCAGCATCAAATGCCTCCATCATTCTATGAAACCTCATTGGAAGATTTGCTATAACTCAAATAGCACACCACTAAGAATAATACAAACAATGTTCTTTTTTTTTTGTGTAACAAACAATGTTCTATAATAGATGAATGAAGTATATTTATACTATGTAGTAATTACTATATGTCGTTTGTATATATGTTGATATGGTGTTTACATATATGACGATATAATAAGGTGAAAATGTTGTCATATTTATACATAATTATATTGTTGAATACTATAGTAGTTGAAGATATAAGGAACGGTGGACGAATTTTCAGTTCTAAAGTGTAACATGAATATAGGCTTAATTAGACACTTTTTGAATGAACCTAGCCATAAAATTGTACATGTTCAAGTGTCAATATATTGTTTCCAAAAAGAAAAAATCAATATGGGATTATTATTACAATCATTCATCATCCAAACTACCTTATCTTCATCATTATTATACGGATAAAGAAATTTTTTCACGCTTTTCTTACTCTTTTAGCTTTCTTTATTTTACAATTTCTCTTTTTAAGGATAATAAAATTTGGATTTACCCTCTATAAAATTGACTTGTAAGAATATTAAACCTTGGCTTTTCCATTGATTAATTAATGTTATATACAATTAAGATTTTCATAATAGTCTCTTATATCATTATAACTATTTAGGATTATTCTATAAATAAAGATCTGTACAAATAATATTCTGATACAATTCTAATCTAATATTTTTGTAAACACATTTTTTTTTCATTTATGAAACTCTTAACATATCTTTCCCGCCCAACACTATTGAGTTTGATGCATAAATATAAATAGTGAGTGATCTGATAACAAAAATTTTATGGTAGGTAGCACAATATATTTTGGATAAACTCTTATCTATCTTTGAATTTGGGTTGGGTCAAACTTAACCGTATAAAATCAGTTTGTATGATGAAGATTGTTTGATTTGTTTCTACTTATAAACTTATGTTCATGTCACTTCTCATATAATATGGAACTCTTAACATGGTAATTACTAGTTAGCACTTTCTTTAATTTTATTTACTTTTTGAAAAATCTAATAGTAAAAATGACATACATAAATATTGAGAAGTGAAGAATTACAAATTCAAATATATATCCTAACATATAAAATGTTCCTGCAATTTTTGACCTCGGTTGTATTTATGATATTATTCTTCCATTCAAATAGAAATGTAAATAAAGTACCAACAATGAATTCATTCAAGTGGTAAGGGTATTGATCTTTTTAAGCATATGATTAGGGGCAGGGCTGGCCCCGAGTATTTGAAGGTCCTGTCTAAAATTATTTAAAAAGATTCATTCTCTATTTAAATTGTCAATAACATAAAACAAAAAATAAAATACATCAAAAGTAGTCAACATAGTAACTAAATATAACATCTAAAAGAGACACATTTTAATCAATAACATTAAAATACATCTTCAAACTAATAATATTATCAACTTTAAAGTTTTTTCAAAAATAAAACTTTCTAATAGTGATGCTTTGTTTTAACAATCAACCGCAAATTATTTATAAAATTAATAATGCGTCTGTTAAATTTTCTTTTTTTTTTAGTAAATATTTTTAGTAATAATGAAGTCATTAATTTTTTTTTTTTACATATATAAAAAATTTAATAGATCGATATAAACAGTTGGATGCCTCTAAATATTTGAGGCCCTGCGTGGTGGCTTACCTTGCACACCCGTAGAGCTGGCCCTGATTAGGGGTTTGATTACTGATTCATGTGTATGGAAAAAAAATATTAGGAGGGAAGAACCCACCTTGGGTGGCCCATAGGTTCCCTGGTGAAGATTATTCATCAATAACAACGGTGAAAATTTCGTACCAACATGATAATAAAAAAATTAAATAAAATTGACTTATTATTTTTTGACTAAAAGATCGAAAGGTGAATCTTTATCATTTTTAGTATAAAAGTATTATAATAATAATAAAGAGAAGGTAGATATATATATATAATTTTTTTTTACGCAATATATATTATTTTACTATTAAATGCATGTAAAAAAAAGTTTGCTAAATGTAGTAAATGGCATATTTATAGAAATATTTTTAAAATTAATCTGGAAAAATAGCAACACAGATTATTTAATTAACACAAAATCATTTAATAGAATTGACGTGTAATTTTTTTTACGGTATTGATAAATATAAATTATTAAGTTTATAATATAATAGATTGTCACACTCCATGGAAAAATATTATTGTCATGAAAGAAACATATCTGTCAATTTATTTATATTTGACTCTGATTTGCTATGCACCATTACCATAAATAATTTATAAAGAATTATATTCCTCACATTATAAGTTAATTTTGTAAAAGAGTAGTGTGTTATTGAAGAACTAAAATTGACAAGTGTATTGGACACTACAAGGGTTGGTGATCAGAGAGATGAGCAGCCATTAAGATCAAAATTTCCCTTGACATGAATTTTGTCATCTAGTGAGTCCAATAGATGGAGTCATCAATTCTAGTTTATATGCTCATGGACCAACAACAACATACTCTTGATGGGGGGTAATTTTGCGAATCAATTGAACATGTGCTTTATTTTTCATCTTTGGTATATTTTGTGTGTTAAAAACAAATTGTACAATACAATTTCGATTTTAATTTTTTTTTTTTCCCACTTAGGAATTAGGACCATACGATCTCAACTCCTATCTGGATGGTCTTATCTTATTTGATTCATATAACATTAAACAATTTAGACATAATATGTGTTTTACTTAATCAAACAATGCGATTTTAGATTCTAATTGACTAAATCGTGTATAAAATCTCAATTTATTGACAAATTTTAATAACATCTATTTTAACACTTTGTTAGGTCACGAAGAGTAGCTGGAGACAAATTTGCATAAAGTTAGGTCAGGAGAAGTAGCTTTGCAAATAGTCGGTAGACAAATTTGTTAGGTCATGAGGACTAGCTGGAGATCATTTGCATTAAGTTCGGAGCAATCATATAAATGAGTTAAACACGATACTTGTATCTAAAACCTTAAAACATTAGGTTTATGGATCTTCCCACTTATAAAACGTTCAATCTTCACTTTTCTAAACAATGTGAAACTTCACTCACCTAACACTTTTTGTCAAAAAAGAAAGAAAAAAAAATTCACCTCACACTTGACACAACAAAATTGTTGATTTTTCGTTGTAGCTTTCTTCGGTCATTTGTATCTTTATTTTGACTTATTACGTAGCTTTTTTTTTGTTGGCTTCAATTGTGATCCCTTCAATTTTTTGTCTTAATTCTTTGGCGCCTTCGCGTCTCGAGTTATAATGGATTAGATTAGACTATTTTATACCGTTCCAAAAAAAAAAAACATTAGACTATTGTATTTGGTGGACTTCAATTATGATTCCTTCCTTTTTTTTTTATCTTGTTTCTTTGGTACTTTCGCATCTCGGGTTATAATAGATTAAAGCATTTTTATATTCAGAGTTTTATTTAATTTTAGATATATATATTTTTTTTGAACAAGGATATATAGATATATTTTTTGCTAATTAACAAAATTAAACACAGCATAATCATTGAAAATGTGGACTTAACATGCCTCAAAAATATATTAATGTTAAAATAACAATTTGAAATTTAACTTCTGAGGTCAATATAGATTCATGGCTAATAAACCAATAATTCTCCACTGTACAAGAATTTTTTTACAAGATTTATCTCAAACAAACAAAATAATAAATTGCTAACAATGAACCTTAATTGCTTGCTATACCTCCTCAAATTAAACTGGCAAAAATTATATCATAGATGTGCATTAGAGAATTTGATCTCTAGCACATTTTGTGCCCTCCTCTATACAAAAAAAAAAAAAAAAAAAAAAAAAAAAAAAAAAAAAACAAAACACATAACCATACTCTTTAACCACCCAAAAAGCACTCTCATAATTACAATCCAAAGTTATCCGAATTCAATGTAGCACTCAAGTGTCCAATTCTAAACCCATTATTAATCCCCACATAATCATCTCTACAATTATATGGTTTCACATGCCGTGCCCGTGCTTCAAATCCCATAAATTTTTTAGGAAAAAATGACTCAGCTGAAAAATGTGACACTGCTTTTTTACTTGCAATTGCATTAGTTGTTCTTTTGTAAGAACTAAACCACTTTGTTTGCATATACAAATTTCTCCTCCATGGTGGTATGTGTAAGTCCATTTTTTTCATTGAGCCTTTAATTGCTGAGCACATTAGTCTCACAATTCGTTTGAGTTCTTCCATTTTACCAATAAAAATTCTTGGAAAAATATTTAGCAAGGATGAATATTGATTTGTTGGACGAGCTATTTCAAATTCAGTAGCTAGAGAAACTTCAATTATGTAACGCTTTCCAGAAAGATTGACATCAATGTATTCATAGTCACCTGCTGTTAATTTTCCCTTTTTCTCCCATTTGGTTTTGCAAAGCCCTGTACATGAGTAGGAATGTTAATATTTGGCTTGAATTTAAATGCAATAATCACTTCTTATATTCTAACATAATCTAATATCAATTAAGTGTATGGTTGATTCCATTTTTAGACTTTGATTATATTAGTCATAATGATGTTTTTGGATTTACAATCGATTTTTAGCCTCAAACTTAAATTATAGTCAACTTTAACATGAATGTATATACATAAATTACATTACACTCAAATTACAGTTAGGCATAATCAATTTAGCATAAACAATTCACTCAATCAACAAAACACATTTTTAAATACTCGAATTAACTAAAATGAAATGAATCCAAATCATTTGATTAACTTCATGGCAAATGATGAATTAAATAATCAATAGTTAACCATAAAACAAGTTAGTAATTAGTAATTAGATGAACTATAATGTAATTGACACTCACCAGCATCAAGACCTTTTTCCCTCAACCAAGACATCAACCGGCGTTTGAAGCCATCATCAATTGAATCACTTCCAATTGCAACTTCAACTTCTCTACTAATAATTTCTTTAGCATCCCTTTCATCCTCATCAACATTTTCATTCCCACCAAACAATCCCTTCAACATTTCAATCTTCTCATTATCACACCATTCACCAATATTTTCAACCTCTTCTCCATGGTCCTTCTCATCATCATCTCCATTTTCACGACGAACAATATCTTCTTCTTCCCCTGATCTCTCGTTGTCTTCCATGAAAGACAACACGAGATCAGATAAATCAGTTGAACTCTCAGGTGAGTGCTCGGTTCCACTGCTCTCACTGCAACGCTTTCCATGTGCTAGTGCCACGTCAGCATCAAATGCCTCCATCATTCTAGAAAACCTCATTGGGAGATTTGCCATAATTCAAATAGCACCACCACTAAGAATATGCAAACAATAGTCTTACAATTGAATATTTATAACTATGTAATGAACAAATGTTGGGATATGCTATGTCTAAAGTGATTAGTTTATGTCGTTTGGATGTTGATATGGTGTTTATATTATATATGATAAGAAGATTAAAATGGATTCATAATTATACATAATTGTTGATATTGTGAATACTTATATATAGTATTTGAAGAGATAAGGAACGGTGGAGGATTTTTCAGTTCTAAAGTGTAACATGAATGTAGGCTATATTAGACACTTTTTTAATGTACCTAGCCCACAAAAGCGTCTGGGTTCCATGTGTCAAATTTTGTATCAAAAATCAAACATTGGATTATTATTACAATCATGTATCGTTGAAGCTACCTTATCATTATTATACCAATAAATCACGCTTTTCTTGCTATCATTTGCTTTCTTTATTTTACAATTATTTTTACTGAAAATTAAAGACAATTCTTTTTTCTTTTTTTGGTGAAAATGATTATGAAAGGCCAATTGTTTATTTTATAACTACTTTTTTTTTTCTAATATTGATTTTACGATTAATTTTGGTTATTTTTGTTTTTGACATTATTTTGGTCATGTTATTTACATTATGAGAAAACTTACAATACAATGACGTAATTAATAGTGAAAAATATTTAAATGCATTCAAATAGGAAAATTACTTGTATATTCACAAATAATGAACAAATAGATTTAACTTAAACATCTACTATTTTAATTTGAAGTTCTAACTTTGACATTCAGTGAACAAATGGGGGCTGGTGAATAGTCAGATAAGCAGCCTTTTGATCCAATTAAGCTTCAACTTCCACTTGACATGAATTATGATTTGGTTTCAGTGCAGTCAGGAAAAATTGACTGCAGTGCAGTCGGTAATAAATAAACCGTCTGATCAAGATCAAACAACCTAAATTTTCTGATCAAATTTTATAATTAAAATTGATTTTAAAATCTGAACCGTCTGATCTTGATCAAATGGCTCAGATTCACTGACTGCATACAGTCAACTGCATAGAATCCAAATCCCATGAATTATGTCATGTACTGTGGGTTCAATGGAATCAATATTTTATACTTACATGGATATGGACTTATTAGATGCGAGGTAAATTTGCTCATGAATTCAACATGTGCTTTATTCTTCATCTTTTGTAGTTTTGCACATCTTGTGCTTAAGGGTCCCATTTTTGGTAAATACTACTAGTACAATACAATTTTTATTTTGAAAGTTTTTTCACTTGACTTAGCTAGGATATACTACTTGGTACACCTTTACAATCTATACTTTTTTTAAAAAAAAAAATTGGAAGATAGGAGTTTTGAGTCTTGGAACAAGTGTGAATTAAAAAAATTGAAAGATCTATATATTTTAGTAGTGTTTATATAGTGAAAATGTTTATATTTGGAGTTTGTTTTAAGGGTATCCAATTTTATAAGGGGAAGACCTCGCGACTCTTGACGTCAACACGCGCGCCACCGCTTTTCATCCGTGTAACTTTTTTATGGATTCTACATTTCTACTGCCTTCCAACTCAACTTTGAGAGACCATCACTCACTGTCACACTTTCTTCTCCGTTGGAGTGTCTCCTACCTGAACCACCACCACTTCCTCCCGCGGCCGCTTTCCCACCAGCAAAAACGAGCTCAAAACAACCACCGATCGATAAAGCCAATGTTATATTTGTGCACATTGATCTCATTATCAATATTTGAGATTTAATAGCTATATGTGTTTGGTAGTATTTTCGAGTTTTTTTTAAGTTTGTATCCATTTTGTTCGTTGAAACGCATTCCAAAATGTTTGGTGGTTTATTTATATACATGAAAATATTGTAGTAATGTTTCTTTTAAAATTATAAAATTAAGAATTTATCTATATTAAATTTAGTCAGTAAATCTAAAATATTTTTTGAGTAATTTTTTACGAAGTCAGAAAGTTACTAACAAAATTATATATTTTAGGTCAACACAATTACTTCTAAAATAAACTGAGTTTAAAATGACTTTATAAGTCATTCTAATTTGTCCCTTGTTCACCCCTAAATTGTCTGTTTGATTTGTAAAATAGTAAGTACTGGATAGAACAGTACAGCATAAAACAAGACAGTACAGGACATAACAAAACTATACTTGAGAGAGATAGAGAGAGAGAAATTTTTTTATATTAAAAAATAAAATTGATATTTTTGTATTTTTTTATAGTTGTACTGTTGACAAAAAGTTGTCTTGTGGTTTAGTGAGGGATAAAAAATCTTATTTTTGTCATGTCCCTTACTACCTCTTTTATCTTGTCTCATAACCAGTTTCTGAATCAAACAGGATACAACAAAAGTTGTTCAGTCCATTCTTCTGTTTTTTAACATATGTATAATGTGATGTGGAAATTGGGAGATGTTTTTGTTTGGGCAGCTGATTTTTGATTGTACAATTATTAAGTGAGACAAGACCAGACTAGGTTCAATGAACCTGAATTAAATGTCTTCATTCAATGAATACTCATTCATTACTATCTTCTTCAAACTCCCATGCCATTTTGGGTAGAGCTTGTAGTACTTCCTTCATCTTAATTTATAAAGTAACAGATTTTTTCTTCTTCAAATTATTAGTACAAATATCAATTTTTATTATTTTTAATTTTTACTTTTATCAATTCATTTAATTTACTCTATTTTTCTTTTACTCATAATTAGTAACTAATAAAAATTCTTTTATCAATTGTTTTGAAGCATGTCAAAAATCTTCTTACAAAAAACTTATTTTAAGAAAAAATAAAAAAATTATATTTTATTTTTCTTAACAAGTGTGATTTTTCTCCTTATAATTTAGGAGGGAGTATATTTCTGTCTTTTTCTGCAAAAACTATTGATGACAAACCATAGACACATTTTTTCTTCTTTTAAACATTGCCATCTTTCTTCTTTTGGAAATGACCATTAACAATGATTACTTGTTAGAATTGGTATCATTAATTCATTATCATTAAGAATGGTAATGGGATGAGTCGGGAACGAATTTTGTCATTCTCAAATCCAAATTTAAGTTTGGGTATTTTCAAACTCATCTCAATTTTTAACGATGATGAAAACTAAAACTCAAAATTCATACTCAACGGGGTTCGGGTATCTCCATTCCGCTCTACCTTTATATGAATTTGAGTTGCACTTTTTTTTTATTAAAAAAATAATTAAAAGTAGAAAATTATTTTATTTCGACAAGAAAATAAATTGATTAATACTCAACTTAAAAATATGAATGTAATAATCTAAAAAAAATAAAATATTAATGCTAATATATATTTATATTTTATATTTTAAAAAATGTAACACTATTAAAATAGTTTAAAGGATATCCATTGTTAGTGTAAATTAATTTTACACTGACAATCAATAAAAATAGTTCAAACTTCAATGTTATATCAAGAAAGTGGAGTGAAGTAAGGTGATATGGCGAAAAATATGATTGTGATTGGTTCACAGTATAAATCAATGCATATTCTTTTTTTCTCATTAAATTTTTTTTCTAAATTGTGGGTTCGAAAACAGGGATTATACTACCTCAGTCATTGTCATGCCTAACCATGGGAACATGGTTTATCATTCTGTGAACATATTGGTACACTACCGATATTGACAATTTTAATAGGTTCATAAATAATGTTTAATATAAAAAAATTAATAAACACTATTTCTGAACATATCACAATTGTCCATATCAACAAATATACTGCTGCGTATTTAAATAAGGAAAATCGTAAATAATGCACCCGATGCACTGATTAAACACATATATGAGGAAATTTTGTTTTGAAATTCGTGCATTCAATACATTAAAATTGAAAAAAGTTATATTTATCAACTTTAATTTTATATTTTATTTCTATTTTTGATATATTTAACAAATATCGGGTGCACCGTTTAACATGACCTTTAAAATAAATTTGTACTAAAAATTCACCTTATGGTAACCCAAAGGAAATTACAAGATTTTTTTTACCAAATTACTAGAATCAAAATTTGTTAATTTAATAATTTTACATTTACTCAACTACAAACCTAAATTTTGTCAAAAAAAAAACTACAAACCTAATTAAACCAAAAAAAAAAAATGAATAGAGGAAAAGAGATTATCCAACCCATGCATCTGTTAATCTGAGAGAATGTTATTTATTTTCATACAGAAACAAACAAAAAAACAAAGAGAAACCAAACGCAGAATTCATTCATTCATGATTTTGATCAACATATTTCTTCACAACCGCTTTCCTTTTCTTCCTCAAGTATGCATTTTTTTCACAATTTCATTACTTCTATTATTACTTTTTACATTTTTCACAATTTCATGTTTTGTTTTTGTGTTTTTTTCTTCATCAAGCATTTATTTGGCATGAACCCAGATGGAAATTATTGGCATTATGAATAAAGTTTTGTTTTTTTGTTGACCCTTTTGTTTAATGTGAACGAAAAAGGATTCAGAATGGATCTTCTCTGTAAATTTTGGTAGAATTTGAGTGCTGCATGTTCATAAGCTTTCATTATTTTGAGGATTTTCTTAATCCTTGTCGGATCTGGTTGTGTCTATATTTGATTAATTTTGAGGATTTCATTAATTTTATAACGAATTTGTCAAAATATTGTATTTTTGAACCCAAATTGCAATTTTTTTGTTTTGTTTGCGTTTTGAAATTGTTATTACAGTGTTGTGTTTTTTATGTTATGAAGTGACTATTGTGGTTTATAAAAGATGTATGCTTGTTAGGGTATATTTGACATTGCAGAATTCACACTTTGAACATTGTTGGTCAATTTTAATTTCATCTGTAGTTATTTTCCAGCTTCCTTTGTCAGATTTCAAAGTTTATGTCGATACTTTTATCAACATTGTTACTCTTGTAATAAAATTATAGGTTATGTAGCGATAATCTACTTATCACTTGCACTTTGAACCAGAGTTTTAATTAAATGTTTGCGATCTGGGACGCAATTTTAAATTACCTAAACCGCAATGTAGCTGTGATTGAGATTGCATCCTTCACATTTGACTGTGATTCTCTGCAATATCAAGGACCGCGATGCGATCTCAACCATTAATGCTATTTAAAATCCTGCTTGGAACTATATTGAATTGGCAATTACCCACGAGCGCTTAGATGATATGGCATGGGTCTCTTCTAGCCTAACCAAGGTCCTGAGTTCGATCCCTGGCTTGGGCATTCAGCATCGTTAAAACTCTTAGGGAGAGTTTGCCGCCTATTTGGGTCCCACAAGGTTTGAAGGATTAGTCTTTATAGTTGTGCGTAGAGAGTATCCGGTTTACACAAATAAAGATTGAATTGGCAATTTTTCTTTGTTTTTCATGTTGTGATTATTTACTACGGTTGTTATGGTTTCCTTGTGAGTTAACATGCTGATGTACTTGATCTATGAATACTTCATGTCGTATCGTTTCCATCCCTGTAAACAAGTTGCAGAATTTGACTGTATTTTGGCATATGTTGCCACGTGATTTGCAGGAGTTTGTGATCTCTGCAGCTTTAGATACAGATAATTAGATAAGCGAAGCATCTGGCTGTAGAGGAAAATGGCAGAAACAATATCTAGCTTCTGGGGTCCAGTCACATCAACTATAGAGTGTTGTGAAAACAATTATGCATATTCATCTTATATCGCAGAATTTTACAATACAATATCCAACATTCCGACCATTCTTTTGGCTCTCATTGGTCTTATAAATGCTTTTAGACAACGGTTTGAGAAAAGATTTAGTGTTCTTCACATATCAAATATGACGCTTGCCTTTGGAAGCATGTTATACCATGCTACTTTACAACATGTGTAAGTATTGATCTTTGTCTTCTTTTGCACTAATTTATCTACATTTTTGTTGTTTGTGTTCTTTTTTATTTTTTGAGTTGCTATGCATCATACAAAATGTTTGCATGGATGGGATACATCATGCAATAGGCTTGTTCTGTAGTAGAAAACCTAAATATTGATTGGATTTTGGTATAATGATGCAGCCATACATCAAGAACGGTTTATAGATATATTAGTTGCTTTCCACCGGCACTGCTTTCTTTGACCTCACAAATATCAATCAGTTATTATATTATATACATATACAGAACTTATGCTTCAGTTTTGTCAATCACATATCGCCAAATATAGCAATTTGTTCAAATTTTGCCACATTAGAGTGTTATAGCCACTATTTGACAACATTTTGTACTAAATAGTGTATTGCAAAACCAAATAGATTTGCTCAAATTTTGCTACGCTGTAGCGCTACTATAGCCTCCTTTTGACAACACTTTCACACACAAGACACTTATGCATTTAAATTAAAGGGCTAATTTTTATGTCATTACATTCTTTTTTCCTCCTTGTAATTATGTATTTCCTTATGTTAGATGTCCTTACTTTTGCTACTGCGAGGAAATGCTTTATTTTCAATTGACTGTTTCATTAAACTTGAGTGTTCATTATTGAACTATTTTAGGACTAAGAGCTAGTTGTCATCATTGATGGTTGGAAATTTTCTTTATATGCATACTACTATATTTTAGAAAAGTAGCATGCATAATTAGTTTCTTAACATAGTTTCTTAAAAAAGGTTTCAAGTTTATAACAGGTTCTAAATCAGATTATCCTGTTTAATAGAGCACGCTTTTATTATTGCTAATGAGATATGAGAATTGTATATGTGCTTCCAAATGCATGCTACTTTGATTGTTAAGTTTGTCGAATTTATAAAAAAAAAGTTTATCAATCGATATCTGTTGTTTTTGGGTGACTATTTACTCTTCAGATGTTGCATTTTAATTTAGGCAACAACAAAGTGATGAAACTCCTATGCTGTGGGAGATTCTGTTGTACATGTACATCCTCTACTCTCCGGATTGGCATTACCGTTGTACAATGCCCATCTTTCTATTTTTGTATGGTGCTGCTTTTGCTGTTGTCCATTCATTTGTCCGTTTCGGCATTGGCTTCAAAGTCCATTACGTCATCCTCTGTCTCCTCTGCATTCCAAGAATGTACAAGTATTACATTTATACCGCAGATGTTTGTGCCAAGCGGATCGCAAAGCTATACGTAGTTACTCTTCTATTAGGAAGTTTGTTTTGGTTTTGCGACCGAGTTTTCTGCAAGGAGATATCTCAGTGGCAGGTTAATCCACAAGGTCATGCTTTATGGCATGTTTTCATGGGCTTTAATTCTTACTTTGCAAACACATTCTTGATGTTTTGCCGTGCTGAACAACGTGATTGGTCTCCAAAAATTGTTTGTTTATTTGGTGTTTTGCCATATGTGAAGATTAAGAAGCCAAAACAACAATAAGAGAAGATAGCCGAAGATTCAGAAGGCTTTTGTCATGATAGAATTTGGAAGAGTTATCGATGTTTCACTCTTGATCCTCAGTTTTGTTTATCTGATTTAGATTGGTTTACATGATGATTTTTTATATATTTTTTTTTAACATATGGATGCTTTCTTGGCCTTAGCTTTAGGACATGTACCATATTTATACCATATGGATGCTTTCTTGGCCTTAGACTTTTGTTAACACTACTTATGACAACCAAAAGTTTTGCAGTAACATGGTTGTTTGATTCTCAGTTTCATACCACAATTTTACTTGTAACATGTTGTGTAACCCTTTCTAGGTGGGATTTTGAGTATGTTATTAACTTGTGGAGCTTTAAACATTGCTTTCACTGGTAAATTTCTTTTCTGAAAGTTTCAAGGCTAGTTTTGATTTTTCACATTTAAGTGACCATAATAACACAATCACTTTTGGATTGGCTGAAAATCTGACTATTTCAGAGATACGTGGCTCTTATGGTCCGTTTGGTATGGAAGAGAAGTTGTGAAGAGAGAAATAGGGAAGAGAGAGTGAGAGAAGAGAGAAAATGGTGAGAAATAGAATAGATTTAAGTTATTGTTTGGAATAATAAAAAGAAAAGAGAAATAGAGAAGAGAGAAATAGAATAATTTTATAAATTGACAAAAATAACCTTGTCAACATTTGCAAGTATAAATATTTAGTCAATTAATTTTTTAATTTATTAAATCATATAATTAACATATAATACACACTATTTTAATATTTATTCTTACTAAACTTTTAATTTAATACCTATTGGTCAAAAAAAAAATCTATTCATTAATAAATTGAATGTTTTTATTTTAACATTGATTAATTAATAACTTAATTAAACCAAACACACCCATTGTTTCTCATACCCAGCTATTCCCAACATCGTCAGAATACACGAACCAATTCATATTTAAATTTTTAATTGTTATGAAAATGTAAATAACTTAAATACACTATATATATAAATAATCCACACAACAAGTTTCAAATCCTATACAAAAAAAAATCTGATAGAATAAAGGGCAAATATGGAAAATTATAGAAAGGTGGGGTCCTCTTGCCACTTTCTCGCCTGTTTTGAGGAGAAACAAAAAGGTGGTGGGACCCACTAATTTTGGTCTCTCTTCTCTAATTCATTGATGCTCCAAACAGGAGAAAAAACATATTTCTCACATTTCTCTCTCGTCTCTATTTCTTTCTTTGCTTTCTCTCTTAAACCAAACACATAGTTAAACAGATTCAACATTATAATTTATAACATTGGTAAAATAAATTGTAACAATAAATGGGTTCCATATATACACATCACAAATTTAATAATACTTACGGTCCGTTTGGCCTAGCTTATTTTTGAGCTTATACAAACAGGTTATGCAATTTTTATGTATTATTATAAGTTTTTTAAGATAGTTTATGATAAAATAGCTTATAAAAATTCAATTTTCACTAGTTTAAACTTATAAAATAGCATAAAACCTAATTTATATTGCATAAGCTAAAAAATAAGCTAGACCAAACGGACCCTTAAATGAGTTCCACATAAAAGGATCCAAAATAGAGCTCTCCATTTTATAATACTTAAATGGGTTCCACATGTACATATCACAAATTTTATTTTTTTTTTAATAATAGTACTCTCTTCGGCCTTATTTATAAGTAAAAGTTGTTTTTTAGATTCATTTAATTACTAATGTATCTAGCTTAAATATAAGCTATATACATCAATTGTTCAATGAATCTAAAAAGAAACTTTTGCTTATAAATAAAACCCGAGTGAGTATCTAATAAACACTAAAACTCTCCAATCCAATACCTCTTAAAAAATTCTAAACGGGTCACATCAAAAACACATCTCACTAAAAATATTAAATAATTATAAATGGGTTCCACACAAATAACATAGGTACAACTTCTTATTGTAGCATCGATACCTATTAGGTACTCTTTTGAATTTTGCTCCAATGAGGATACCTATTAGGTACCAATTATTAAGAAATAGGTACCCATCATTAGAGATTGTCTGAGAGCATCCACAATAGAGCACACCAATTTATAGTACTTAAATGAGTCTCACATGTACACATCATAAATTTAATTTTTTTTTTAATAATATAAGCACTCAATTCCTATAACCCAACACCTCTTAAAAAAATTTAAGTTGGTCTCATAAAAAACACATCTTACCAATAACACTACATAATTATAAAAGGGAAAAGCTTTTTAGTAAGAAAATTTAAAGAGAATAATTGCAAAAATGAATCTCCACCCTTGTTTACATCAACTACCCCCATGATTTTCACTAAAAGAGGAGATTAAAATAACATCATCCTTTAAGATATTGTCATGTGTTATTCTTGCATTTCTTCTATTAAATCATTCTTAACAAATAGCATCTCTAAATTATAAATGGATCAGACACAAATAACATAGGTACCACTTCTTATTATAACACCGGTATCTAATAGGTACTCTTTTAAGTTTTGCTCCAATAAAACTACCTATTAGATACCAATTCTTAAGAAATAGGTACTGACCAATGAAAATGGTAAGAGTTTCAACCTAGTAATTTGTAACAATATGGTTTTAGATCGGTATTTTCAATGCATTAACACCATTAGACTTTTTTATAGAATTTTATAAAAATGTATAAAGTCAACGCATTGAAAATTGTAGTGTTTAATTTTTTAAATAAAAAACTCTTTAAATGGAACGCTTAAAGAGTGCTCCGAAAGTTAGCAAGACTTTTTTTCTTTAATGGCAATGTTAGCAAGACTTTTTATTTAATAAAATTTGAGTAGAATTGTCTCATTGCTTTTTCTCTTATCATGAAGCCCCCTTATTGGATTCGCGTGTCGATACCATACACAAAGCAATTTTCACAATGAATATTGAAAGATACCATACTTGACTTGCGATACAAAGCAATTTTCACCATGAATATTGAAAGCTCCAATTAGTATATTGTGCCTAACTGCAAATTTTCACCACAATTTCGCCAATAGTTCCAAGGCGAAGTCTAATTCTCCCCCCCATCCGGAGTGACGATCAACACAAAATTAGGTTCATTCCTTCCCCTTTAATTTGTTTTCCTGTATTTGTGCTCATGGTATCTTAAGAACAAACCAAGACACAAATTGATTATGAATATGAACCGAGATCTTCTCAAAAGAAAATGATGCCGTAGCCAATATGTTTTGGGCTAGAATTTCTCCATTTTCTACTTCGATTAGAAGTATCCGATTTTGTTGTGCAATAAGTAGAAAAGGCGATAATTCAAGAAACCAACACAATCTTCCATAGACAGAACTCTAATTCTAAATCAAGGGGAAAATCATGGCTTAACAAGGTATCATTTGTTAGTGTTAGTAATGGTATCGCAAACTTCAAAACATATGATTCTCTAGTCGATTTGATTCGTCCAATTGTATTACCTAATATACTACAAAGTAGAAATATTGATTGAAAAAGTTAGGGTTCATAGCGAAAGGAAAAAGATGGATTTGAGAGATATTCTACTTTAATTGAGTCAATAGCCATTAGCCACATTCATATAATGACAGACTTTGAGGAAGAACAAAAAGAACAATCCAAACTTTAAATAAGATATTTGAAGTAAACTTCTGCTGTGTTTTGACTGAACTTGCCTTGGATTAGACCTAGAATACAAATAAGTTTTCAACGTACACATTGTGTTAGAAATAAACTACAAGAGCTGGAGTATAGAGATAGATAGAATGAAGACTTGTATTATTCTCTTTATATGTACTCCATTCGGCTTTAATTATAAGGAAATTTTTACTTTTTAGATTCATTGGATATCTAATGTATCTAGCCTTAATTATATACTAGATACATTAGATATACAATGAATCTAAAAGTGGAAATTTGCTTATAATTAATTCTGAAGGGAGTATATCTTTACAATACAATAAGAGTCTTATTTATAGAATACAAGTAAGCAAGTGAAGGATTAAAAGTAATGATTATCCACTCACTAGTGGGAGTTATAAGAAAGGGAAGAGCTAGGATGGACATCCATTAAGACCGATATTAATTACTCATAACACACATCCAATTTAAAAAAAATTAATAGTAGCTTATATCAAACTAAAGAAATTTAGTTTTATAAGTGCATATTCAAATAAACACTTCTAGGTATTTTTGTATGTAGACATAACACTTAGTAGTGAGTGATAAATGGGTCATGAAAATAGAAAAACAAACATGCCAAAAGAATCATAAAAATCCACTTGAGAAGGATGACATGCCAACTCAAAATCACAGCAACATTTGAACAATAAAGTATCCAATTATGTACTTTGTCATTGTTTCCCTTCACAATATTTGCAACATATGATAGCAAGTAGAACAAGATTTATTGTTTATTGCAGTAGAATAAACTATCCAAAGTCATTCAAATTACAGTTAATTGCAAAATGTTAACATTGCCCCAAGGAACTGAAAAACAATAAAGGCATCATCTTGACCTGCCATTGGCTATTTGAATATTCCAAGATATTTGAGTTAGCTATGGCTGTTCAAGTAAAGCAATCAATAAAATATTCGACAGTAGTGAGAGAAACAGAATGCCATATTTTAACTGTCAAGATACACACTGTACAGATCTTGACAGGTTCCTAAATATTTGATTCCTTTCACTCAATAGATAGAACACACATTTACAAAGCATCTTTTTCCATTTTCCTTGTAAATGAAGGAATCAAATAGAAGGAGAAAGGACAAATACACCTTGCAATGAATCTAAGTCATCCTTTGAATTCCTTGTTGCAACATTTCCCCAAGCCTCCTATACAGAGCTTCTTGTTCATCGAATGATAGGTTCATCAATATCTGAAGCAACCAGCGTATACACCATAAATACAACATTTTTCAAAATATTATTTAAGAGTGTGTTGGATAACATTTTTGTAAATAAAATACCTGGTCCAAAATCATTTCAACCGATAAACTTTGCGGTACAACAAATGACTGATGATAAATATACGCAAACACGGCCATAACCATCTACACAAGAACAAATTGGTCAAATCTTGCTTGAATTGTACATCACAGCATAAAACTAGGATGTTTTCACTTCCAGTCTGATACATATAATGAACTGAAAAGGACTAAATGTACAAATAGTGTAAAGGCAGCAGCATCTAAAGGAGACATAAGTTAAAATATAGTGGGACAGGAGCGCACAAAATACCTCTAACCACTTTCACAATGATATAAAATCATTCTTTTGATGGCATATGTTTATTAGTCATTGAATATCTTTTCAGCAAGTTCATTGAAGATCCTATGAAATCTGAATGCTTTCAATTACTAGAATTTCCCTACTATTTGCATAATTAATGTGCAAGATCATCTTTAATGCTTCATCATTTTCTTCCACGGATGTTTCTTTTCTCTCCTTTTTTTATACTAATTTATTTTGGGGGTAGGGCAGAGATGTGTGAGAAAACTATGGTTTTGATTCTTTTTTTTGAAACAAACAAAAGATTTTATTAATGGAGAGATTCTTTTACAATTTGGAATATAGTTTGTATGTATTATGATATTTCCAAGTAGTCAAATATTACCAACTTAGAATAAATTTGTAGATTGAAACATCAAAAGTCTACCTGGCAGTCCATTCTGTCGGTAATTCCACCGTGTCCTGGAATACTATCACCAAAATCCTGCAAAAAATGGAAACACCCATCAAATCTATTTATAACTGAGACCTAAATGGGTGATATTCGCTCGCATGATCACATCTTGATCATAAAAATGGAATAGCCAAAGAGCATACCTTTATTTTAAAAGCCCTTTTGAATCCACTTGCAAAGAAGCCTCCGAAAGGTGCAATAATTGAAGCAAACAGGCCAAGACATAAAGCATGCCATTGAACTGGTAGAATTGATATCTCTTTCCAAGGAAACTGCACAGGACAACATAAAGTGTGTTAACAGTTAGATTTTCAGATATTCTGGGTTTATAATGGATAGTCATATCCTGATTTCAGTCCAGCCATATTATATAAGCTGAACCGTAAGATGGAAATAGAAAGCTTAACATTCAGTGGTTGGTAGAAATGTTGGCTTTCAAATCCTATGTCGATGTCTTTCTAATGGCAATTTTATCTAAGAATCGGACTTAGAATGAATGTTTCAAATTCGACTGTTTACATTCATGATAATTTTGACCAAGTAAATCATAGGGTATATTGAGTTTGAGTCATTAATTGAGCTGTCTGAGTCTATAACCCAACTGTTTTCGAGATAACCCGTATTCTTTTCCTGATAATATTCACATTCTAATTCTGTACGTTTTTCTTCTTTGAGTGTCCTAAGTCAAATTGGATGTCCTTGATGTTTGACGTATCCAACTTGTGTTATTGGTAAATATGGATAAGTTATCTGGCGAATTTTGGCCTAGTGCCCCACATACCCATATAATGCAGAGTAGATACTGTTGTAGGTTATATAATTTAAAGTTCAGCTGAAAGTCAAGTGATTACCCAGTGAGGAGTCCATCCCAACAATGAGTAAGATTCCGGCGTAAACAGTAGTCCTGGATCGCAGTCAAGCCAACCAGTTGACAAATCCTGCATTTATTCAAACGATGTCGGTGATATGAATACAAGTAAATTGGTTGTTGAATAAAAGACCTTTTAATATGTTATGTGTTAGAGAGAACTACCTTCCTTGGACATGTCAGCCACTGAGAACGGCCCATGATGTTAGCAAGCTGCAAAATGAGTTTTACAATGATATTAGCATCCAGTACGGAATAACTTACATAAAGATTAAATAAGCGACAACTTTAATTGCCATAAATAATATCAAGCTCTCTGAGTTTTACTTGGCTGTTACTATCATTCAACAGTGTCACAATAATGAATATATAACATCCCAAGTGATCCTGGTTCAATGGAAGCCTCACCCCGAAAAAAATGCTCATTAGCTAATTAAAATTTGCTCACCATGAACGCAGATATGATGGTTGTAACAGATGCTCCGATAAAACCCTCCCATGTTTTCTTTGGAGATAACTTAATCAAAGGGGTTCTTCCAAAGAAGAAACCAAAGAAATAAGCGGCAATGTCATTAATGACAATAAGCGTTGCTGGAAGAAGAAACCTGTACAAAAAATCAGCAAAACAGTAACATCAATTCAATTAAAAAGCAATGGGGCGGTGACATGAAGGGTTGCTATTCTAATGAAGCTACATAGTACGTACATACACAAAATCACTTTAAATTTTGGCAGTCAGGTGATGCCATTTTACTAGCAAGAAAATACTTTTTATTGAGAAAATGAATCAACATAATATTATTCAATCAATCCAACATAACCAGATGGATTAGGAACAGCATTACGAAGTATGATATCATGCATAAGAGAATCCTCAAAAAATATTAAAGTTTTTTTAAGCATAATTGTTAAACAATTGTTATTTGCTTTTTATTAGTTATAGTATGTACCAGAAAATCCCTTCAAAAATGCTTGGCACGGTGAAAGAGGACTGCCCAAATACAACAATCAGAATCATGTGGGTCCAAGCATACTGGCCAAATTGGTACTTGTACATCTTCTTCTTCAATGTGAGAATGAACCATATAAATCCTGAGCCCAATCAATAAAAGGGATGACAACAAAGTATAAGAGTCCTTACAATGGTGTAAAATAATCAGTAAAATTGCAATCCTAAGATACTAGAAACCAAATTTGCCAAGCATCAGGCAGAGACATTGCACAAGAACTGGTCCATGAACATTAAAACAACAAAAGTGATACGCATAAGTTACCTGTAATGTACAGGGAGTAGCAGACAACCATATGATACTTTATAAGACTGCTCACAAGCCGATATAAAACCTTGTCGGAATTTACTGTGTTAACCAGTCGTTGACTCAGAATACGTCCATAAACAAATAGCATTGCAGTGAAGAAAAAATGCCTGAAATGGTATATGACAATTTAAACTGGAAAAAATTTATTACATGATTTTTTTATAAATCCAATGGCGGATTATGGCAGTCAGCCAAAAACCCGCCGTATAAACATGGTGATGCGGCCTATGGCGGATATAATCAGTGTAGTCAAAATCGCGAACTGGCGCGTGAGATCGTTCAAAATCGCGATCTTGCAATAGGTGTCGGAGTGTCGCAGCCTATGGCAGCTGCCTGGCACAAAATCTGTCATGCAATGATATGACGGCACGGCACCGCCATGGCGGAAATCGACAACACTAATTCAAAAATAATAAATTGCCTTGCTGTGAGGTTAATGAGTTTGTATGTAATACTTACCAATTTAATAGCCTAAATCCCGGAAGCTGCTTATCTTCATGAGCTCGACGGAGTAGGTTGAAAAGTTCTCTTGCCATGAAGATTTGGATAACAACAATCATCGCAGTAATGTAGAGGTGACCCATATAGATGATCAACACAAAGCTCCCAATCATCCAAACGGAAGAATATGCACGAATTAACATGGACTTGTATTTGCTTTTATCATTAACAAGTAACTGCCCTCCGTTCGCTTTACCAACTTCTGGAATAACCTGATATATAAAGAGTAAAGAAATTATATAATAAATCATCTTCAAATAGTATACAAAAACTTTTCCAAAAATATACGGCAAAGATTCAGTTCCTAAATCATTCAACTTATTAATTGCATGTTTGGAATTATTGTGAGTCAACGTCGACTGTCATCAATCGCGTAAGGTAGAAAATAGCAAAATAGCAATTTGTTCATTTTCCTCTACGCAGCATTGCTATAGCACCACTATAGCTACTAAAATCATGGCAGGTCATCGTGATTCTAGCATACCCACCATAATACCAAACATAGGCTATATACACTATAGCGCCACTATATAACAACTCTACGGTGAGTTTGACAAAATTGCGGGACCACTGTAATTTTGTTGAAGCTCTAGAATATAACTTTTACCAAAATTACAATGGCGCACCGTAATTCTACCGAACTCAAGTCAAATAATACAAGTGATAAAAATATAAAACCTAGATTTTGTATATAAAATAAATAAATAATTGACATTTCTTCCAATCATGTTTTCCATATTAGACACATTTAACAAATTTTCATGTTTTCTTCAAATTTGTGCAGGTTGAATCAATTTCAATTAAAAAAGAAAAAAAACAAAACTACTAATACAAAATATTTTAAGCACAAAAATAAACAACAATTAAAAGCGATAAAACCAAAGTTTAAAGAAGTAATTAACCTCATTAGAGCGTTTTCGATGCCTAATCCTTCCAGTATTAGTTGCTGGAGTAGCACTACTACTAGTAGTATCCTTTTGCATAGTTCTTCAATCAAATTTCACAAAAATTGAAAAATCAATGCAAATTAGAAACCTGTTAAGCCGCTACAAAGTAAAAACCTGCAAAGTAATGATAATTTTGAAGTTTCAGATTCAAAAATGAAAATCATAAATAAACACTGAATTTGAAAAGCACGAAACCTTGTTTTTGCTGTGAAAAATGAAGAAGAACACGACGGTGAGAGACGAAGTGTGCGAAAATACGAATAAGAATAATAATAATAACGTGAACGAACGGTGATGATTTTTTTTTTTTTTTGTTACTATGTTTTGAAAATAAAACTAATTGTTCCTTCTTTTTGGGTGAATAAACAGCGCACACACATGAGAGGATTTAGGATTCGCTGGCTTTAGAGGATGGTGACTTTAATTTAATTTCATCTGTCGGATGCATCTCATGTGCCAGATCATGCCACGTTTCAGTACAACTTTTAAAATTATGATTTTATTTTTTGCGACTTTTGTTACTACTCCGTAATATTTTAGAACAAAAACAATTTTTGCCTATCTGTTTGGGAGTGAACGATTATTCGAATCTAAAAAAGCAAAAGTTAATTTTTAATGTTGCAGCAAGGAATATAAGTAGATTCTTCATCTAAAGATGCTATACTTATCACTTCATTTTTTTTTACTATTCGTTGAATTTGGTTCTGAGATCAGTTCTGAAATCAAGTGGTTTGAACCGTGAAAGATTGAACTGTGATTTTTTCTATCAAATTTAGCGTCAATCACCACTGAATACTCACCACTTTGTTTTGTCCACAGAATTGAATCTAAGGTAGTCAGTTTGAATGCAGTAATGAGCTCTTTTGAATTGTTTGATTAAAATTAAATGGCTCAAATTTTAATATAGTTTAATTTTTTTAAATATAAATATTTTGATTGCACTCAATCTATATTTGATGAAATGAGACAGCGCAAATGGCAAAAGAACAAGTTATGGGCTTATCTATATTCTATTAAGCCTCCGATGCAAGACATGATGTTGTGAATTCGACGAAAACTCACACCAATAACCTTGATGCGTGGAGCAAATTGAACCAAATAACCAAATTAAGATGATAGAGTTGATGATGCTATAATTCAAGAACAAACAAAGAACGATAAAGAACACACTATGATTTGTTTACCCAGTTCGGTGTTAATGAACCTAATCAAGGGGAGGGAGCAGCCTTTCCGTTCTACTATGATCAATGAGAAACTTACACAATAAATCCCAAATAGGGTTACAATAATTAATCCTAATTCTACCCTAATCCTGAATCTCTTCATGTGACCAAGAGACTCAATTGACCTAGCTACCCAAGGCAAAACAACAACCTTTTGCCCTTGACGACAAACCCTTGTTTACTCAACTCTCAATTTTTCTATGAATAAAGCAATCCCTATTTATAAAAAATACATGCCAAAAAACTAGTAACAAATCTATCTTAAAAATAAAACAAATCCAGGTCAGAGTGTCCTCCAAGAAAATATATTTTCCAAAGAAATCTCCAAGTGACACGCGCCCGCGCCCCGCGCCACCTCGACCGCGCACGGCGTCATCGACAGAGCTGAAACCACTTTCCAGACCGCTCCTGGCGCGCAGCGCCATAAGACCTGCGCGCGGCGCCGCAGACAGATTTCCAGGAAATTTCTGACTTCTTTATTACCGAGATTTTAAGGCACTTTCAACAATTCTCCACCTTGCCTTCAAATCACCGGTCAAGTCCAAGTTCCACTTGAACCTTGACCTCTTCCACTTGCTTCCAACAACTCTTGCTAGAACCACAACTTGTACCTCTACCTCTTCATTCCTCGGAATGCCTTCCGCCATCATGAAGGTCTTTTCTCCAACTACCATAGGAATTTTAGGTAGCCCCACAAGACTCACCACAACCTCTTCAGCCCCCGGAGTGATCAAACCCGTCCTCCTGAAGATACGCTTCCATCCAACTATCATCGGCCTTTTGGATAGTCCAACAAGCTCCACCACACCCTCTTCGAACCCCAGAATGCCTTCCATACTCTCGAAGCTTTTCTTGTTCCCAACCAACCCTAGAATTTTAGGTGGTTGTTCAAGCTCCAACATTGAACCCTCCTTGTTCTCGACTACCTCAGGTAGCCCTACAAGTTCCCAAGTTCTATTGTCGGTGTTCCCAATTACTTCCTTGAAGTTCTTCAAAAGGTTTTGCACTTCTTCAGCCTCAATTGGAACATACCCCACAAGGTCTTCACAATCATACCCCAAAGGTGCAACATCACCGCTCTCCTCCCTATCTCCTGCTAGATAGCCAAGAGCTAATGTTGGCTCGCCTCCTTTAGTCCCACTATCTGAAGACTCCACCTCAACTTGAAACTCCACCAAAGTCTCAAACCCGGTACTCGCACTATGAACTCCACCTTGCAATTTGCAAAACCATCCGACTTGATCAGAAACAACCCCAAAATCCCATAACCCCATCACGTCATGAGAGCCGCCAGAGTCTAGAGTCTCACTCTCCTCCGGTTCCCAACTCGACACCATAAGTGCCTCTGCCTTCTCATAACTCTCCTCTTCGGAGGAACCTTCCCCAACATGCACAGAACCAGTCTTGTCCTTCCATTCCGGACAATCCCTCTTGAAGTGACCTTTCTTCCCACAATAGAAACAGATCCACCTGTCTCCAGACTTAGCCGACTTACCCCTACCTCTACCTTTCCCTCTTGAAACGGTTAAGGCATCCGCACCGCTTTCCACCTTCAAGATTTGAAACTTAGTAAGTTCTTTGGTCCTTAAGGCCGCTTGAACTTCCTCTAAGGTGACAGGGCTTTCTTTGCCATAGAGCATAGTATTCTTGAAACCTTCATAGGATTTAGGTAAAGCACACAGTAGGTGTAAAGCTTTGTCTCCGTCATCTAGGACCACATCAATATTCGCCAAATCATCCAAGAGTTTGTTGAATTCTGTTAGTTGCTCTGTTATGGGTTTCGTCTCTACCATTCGGAAAAAGTAAAGACGTTGCTTCATGAACTGCGTATGTGCCAATGACTTGGTCATGTATAATGAATCAAGTTTGGCCCACATAGACGCAGCCGTCGTCTCCTTCGCTACTTCTCTCAACACCCGATCTCCAAGACACAAGATGATCGCACTCAAGGCTTTTTCATTCAACTCGATCTTCTCCGCGGCTGAGAGACTAGCCGGCATCAGTGCTTGCCCATTTAGCGCCTCAACACACTTGTTCTGAATCAGCACAGCCCTCATCTTCACCTTCCACAACCCGTAATCGTTGCTCCCAGTGAACTTCTCAATATCAAACTTCGAACCCATGGTACCTGATTATCGATTTGATCCTTGCCCCACGGTGGACGCCAATTGTTGTGAATTCGACGAAAACTCACACCAATAACCTCTATGTGTGGAGCAAATTGAACCAAATAACCAAATTAAGATGATAGAGTTGATGATGCTATAATTCAAGAACAAATAAAGAACGATAAAGAACACATTATGATTTGTTTACCCAGTTCGGTGTTAATGAACCTAATCTGGGGAGGGAGCAGCCCTTCCGTTCTACTATGATCAATGAGAAACTTACATAAGAAATAATAAATAGGGTTACAAGAATTAATCCTAATTCTACCCTAATCCTGAATCTCTTCCCGTGACCAAGAGACTCAGTTGACCTAGCTACCCAAGGAAACTTTTGTCCTTGACGACAAACCCTTGTTTACTCAACTCTCAATTTTTCTATGAATAAAGCAATCCCTATTTATAGAAAAATACATGCCAAAAAACTAGTAACAAATCTATCTTAAAAATAAAACAATTCCAGGTCAGAGTGTCTTCCAAGAAAATATATTTTCCAAAGAAATCTCCAAGTGACACGCGCCCCGCGCCACCTCGACCGCGCACGGCGCCATCGACAGAGCTGAAACCACTTTCCAGACCGCTCTTGACGCACGGCGCCATATGACCTGCGCGCGGCGCCGCAGACAGATTTCCAGGAATTTTCTGACTTCTTTATTACCGAGATTTTAAGGCACTTTCAACACATGATACTGATACGATACTGATATGTCGATACAGAATTTATTTTAAAATTCTCAATCCGATACTGCCTCGATACGTTATTGTAAAATTAAATTTAAAATTAAATATATAAATACACAATATATAAACATGACTAAAATTAATAATAATATTATTAATTAAAAGCAGAAAACATCTATTCTTATACCAGAATTTCGGGACAAGTTCAAATGCTTAACAACCTATTATATCCCAATCCCCCTAGCCACCGAGCACGGCCCAATGAAGAGTTCAACCCGCAAGCAACACAACCACAGGTCAACGGCCATGACATCTCGCTATCGTAACGATAACTGCTCATCATGGCTCCTCAGCCGTTTTTCGGCAGCCACTTGATGGGCATTTATTGCTCATCAGGGGCCTTGACCCAGCGCTGAGACTATATATACTCCTCACTCTGAAGGAGCCAGGTGCACATTTTTACCTCTGAAAACCAAAGCTTACACAATATACTGACTTGAGCGTCAAAGTGTATATAAGTACACAACCCCCTTCCACTTCAACAAGGAGCTCATGCTTGACGAACACCAACAAGGTCGACTCTAATCAGGTAAGATCAGTTTTGTTTTTGAAAAGTAAAAAAATATATTGACAAAGGAAAAACACAAGAAGTGATAAAAATACAAACAAGCAGGTTTTATATAGGAGCATCACAATTATTTTTTTATTTAAAAATAATAATTTAATTGGTACTTTTCCGATATGCGTATTGGGACGTATCAGACTCGTATCGGGTATTTTTTTATTTAAAAATAATAATTTAACGGATATTTTTCCAATACGCGCATCGAGACGTATCGCAATAATATCGATATTAAATGCATATCGGACATAATTCGTCACTATTTTTTAAGTATCGAGGTTTCATAGCCTATATTTAAGGTAAACTTTTGAGAAAGTAAATACTAAATGTATTGGAATCGACCATTTTAATAAAATTACCTCTTTTTCTTTACCATGGGTAAATGTAATTTGACCACACAGAAAATCAAAAACAAACAAACCCCATGAGTGAATGTAATAATGTTCTCAACATTTTTTTAAATTTTTTAATGTTTTGAAATAACTTATTTATTTGTACATTTTATTTTATAATAAATTATAATTTGTATTATTTAGTTTGCTTTTTTTTTTTTTTACAAAATGATTTTTTTTATAAAGCACGAAACTTTTGACGGCTCACTTAAAACTTAAATTATGATTTGTATTAATTATGATTGAACTATTCGCAGTTAAAATTGTTGGACGGCGGCGTGGTGGCGTGGAACTTTACTGTGTTGGATCAACATATCTAACACTAGAGACTTTTAACACCACACTTTCAAACAAAATCTTAAAACCAAATTTTATATGTTGCTCAATCCTAAATCAATGTGAAACTTAACTTCACAGTGTTATTTGTATGATTGCTAGGTCCAATATATTATTTGAATAGAGTGAAACTCTCTCACGGCCTTGGCTACGATACAAGAGCTAAATAGGTCATGTACCGTACATGTGATACTTTTTTTTTTGCAAGTTGTTTTTGGGCCTTAGATTAAAAAGTGGTACATGATATTATGATACACATCATTATATTATTTTCATTTTTTTCCATCAATTGTTTTTATACTATTATTATATTTTTAATCCCTACAAAATGAAGACCTTTTAAGTTTAGTCCTTACTTAATTTTAATAGTATTTTTAGTCCTACAAATTTTTTTTTGAATACATTGTTTAAAGCTTAAACCCTGTTAAAATAAAATTTGTTTATTAATCTTAAACTCTTAATTTTTTTTAATAATTTTTTACACACATGTTTATCACTTTATAAAATGCTCATTTACCAAAACTTATAATTTTTTAATGTGAGATGAGTTAAATATCAATTTTACGCAGACATATTAGGCCTCATACCGTACGCGAATGACTTTTTTTTTTACTTTATGTTTTATGGTTTAGATTAAACAAAGTACATCATATTATAGTGCACTGTCAATATTAAATATCGATTATAAATGTCTATGAGATTCTTATACGACTTGATCACTTTTATCCCACTTAAATATCAATTATAAACGTCTATGAGATTCTTAGACGACTGAATCACTATTACACATTTTTAATAAAAATATTTATTTATAACATAATGCAAATATGTTAATAAAGAAATTAACTTTAGCATGATATTACTAATAATTTTGCGTATAAATTTCATGAGTCCACATTAAAATCTTTCAATTTTTTAAATTCTATTAAAATGATTTGATATTTTATAATTTATCAATTTATTTTTAACAAACATGTGGGTAACGGATACGGATATGGAGATGAGGACAAAAATTGTCACCTACACGAGTATGAGAATGGTCATGTACTACTATTTAATCTAAGGCCCAAAAGCAACTTACAAAAAAAGAAAAGTATCATATATACGGTTTGAAAAAAATTTCTCTACCCCTACAATTAACTCTTTACCCCTACATTTTTTATAATATTCCAATTTTACCCTTTATTATTTTTATTTTTTTTAACTTTATTTTATTTAACTTTTTCATGATCTCTACACACCTTCTCCACTACAGTTTGTAGTAGGCTTAAACTATTTCTGTTTTATACATTTTATATGATGGTTGAATTATCTGATAATCGTTCATAATAAATTAAAAATAAATTAAAAATATCATACTAGAATGGTTTGATATTCATACTAACACAGTTTTGTATAATTGTGTAGGTATCACCTATCAATATTCATACCTACACACTTGTGTGTAAAGTGTGATGGTATGAATATTCATACCTACGCACTTGTGTATAAGTGTGTATAATTAATATACACACTTATACACAAGTGCGTAGGTATGAATATTCATACCATCACACTTTACACACAAATGTGTAGGTATGAATATTCATATTTGGTATGAATATCAAACTGTTCTAGTATTATTTTTTTAATTTATTAGGAATGATTATCAGAGGTGTAGAAATCATGAAAAAATTGAATAAAATAGAGTAAAAAAAATTCAAAACTAATATAATAAAGGGTAACAATGGAATATTGTAAAAGATATAGTGATAAAAGATTAATTGTTAAAGGTAGAAAAAAATCTTTCATACAGTATATGATTTATTTGGCTCATGTACAGTAACTAGGCCTTTCTCACCTTGGGTCAAAACTCAACAATGACATTCTAATAAAAAAGACAAATTATATAAGTCTTTATTCTTATGTTCAAATGATCACCACAACTCATCTCCGGTAAAGTGTGGATTGGTTTTTGATGTGTGTTTCAATTATTTTATGTATGTATATAAAATTAAAATAAGATAATAATTTAATTGACAACGGTAACATTATAAGATGGCTTATGCGCAAGAGCATACGATACAACGTGGCTTGCATTTAATTATATGTTTTAAAAATGTTTGACATTGCTAAAAAAAATTATGTTTGACTAATCTCTATATATATAATTTGTGAACCTTTTTCAAATGAAATTGTACACGTGGCATTCCCACATTCATTCTTCTCCCATATTGATTTGCCATTCAATGCTTTTGTTTCAAAAAAAAAAAAACCTTATTAAAAGCAAAGTTGACCATTCTATAATCAATAAACATTATTAAAAAGGAAATTATTCAAAATCAAATATGAAAATGAATATCATACTAACATATATAACATATAAAATATAAATATTATTCATGATTTAATCCAAAAACTATTATTCAACATTAAATAAGAAAAATTCAAGTTTTTTTATTTGTTTTTCAACAAACGAATTTTTACTAATTAGCTTTGTATTGTCATTAAAAAAATCAACTTAGTAACAAAAAACAAAATATATATATATATATATATATATATATATAAACTTTTTTCGTTTTTAAATATATTTATAAAAAAATTCATCACTTTTGTTTTATAAATAAATCAATATATTTATCTATATAAAACACCATACCAAAAAGGATATAATTGTAGCATCAATGTTTGATGTTTAAGGCAATATATGGTTTAAGAAATAAAATATATTCATAATAAAAACTTGTGTGCCTTGAATAAGTCTATACACATCATCATAAATGTAATTGATTTTTTCAATTTTATATGCTACGATTTTTTTTTAATTGAAATAAGTATACAATTTTTTGTTCCAATTAAATCCCTAAATTAAGGGAATAATCAATATGATTACTTCCTTTTTTTTACTATAAATATTGCTTTTGAATCTTAGAATTTTCACATCATTACAAAATGCATTATGAAAGTTTGAAATTCTTCTCAAAATCTCTCTTTTCTTTTATTGAAGCAATTTTCTTATTTTCATTTTTTTTCCACAACTCTAATCTAAAAACTAACTCAATTTATGTTGATTTTTTTATATATAATATGTCCACATTTTTTTTTTTATAGAGCATTGCTATTTAGTAAAAATTATTTTAGAGAAGAAATGCAAGAATAATACATGGCATTATCTTATAGGATGATGTAATTTTAATCTCCTCTTTTAGTGGAAATCATGGGGAGTAGTTGATGTAAACAAGGGTGGAGATTTATTCTTGCAATTATTCTCCATAGGTTTTCTTACTAAATAGCATTTTCCTTTTTTATAAAAGTATGTCAATATACTGTAATCATATATATTATGCAGGTGTGTAGGAGGATTTTTTTTCTTTCTTTTAGCCTATTACCCCCTCCAAAAATGATTGCAGCATGTTGTTAGATGCTGCTACCGGCTCCCACTGTTCGCTTTGTTTTCCTTACTCATTAGTTTTATATTATTGCAGGAGGAATATGACATGATCGTCGTTATGATAAAGTTATAAGCAATTGAATTTAATTATCAGAGATTGTGTTACATTTTATTTGTATTTTTTTAAAATTGGTATGCATTATCTGATTTTAATATTTATCGATTTGTTTCGCATTTTCTTAATTCATTAATTGATATATGTGTAATTGATAAATTGTGTTTCTATTATATGCAGAAGAAATAGTGTTTACATTTGATTATATTTAGTTCTCACAATTAGTAATTTACTATATATTTTGATCAATGTGATTTTAAGTGAATCTTTTTTATAAACTTTTTTTATGGACTTATTATTTTTTGACATACTAAATAAGAAATGTCCATTATCACGAACTAAAATACTAAATTAGGAACATAAAAAATAATTAGACCGGTCCAGATTTTTAGACAAAATTTAAAATGATGCTTAAACTGTTCAATAAGTAATTAATTATAAAATCTGTTTTAATTAGTAATATGACATATTTTTTTTGACCACTAATAATTTCCTTTTGTAGCATCAATATTTAAGATGATATATGGTTTAAGAAAGAAAAATTCTTAATAAAAACTTTTGTGCCTTGAATAAGACTATATACATCATCATAAATGAATGTTATATGCGGTTGACTTTGTTTTTCTTCTTTAACATGTCATAATTTATTTTATTCAACTATTAAATAATATTATTTTTGTATTTGTACAACATGTAAAGTATGTTATTCAAACAGATTATGCTTATAGAGTAATATTTGATAAATATGTTGATCAACTTAATGAGTTTATGTCGTCCCGTTAAGTTTCTAATATTTTGGTTGATGTTTTTAATATTAATTTTGAAAATGACAACATTGTTATTCAATTTATACTTTTAAGCTATTTAACTTATTCCCCTGTCGATTTTTTCCTATGAACTTATTAAGTTTTATTTAAATGACAAAACACTTTTGTGCACATTCCAGCCCACCGAAGTTATTTTTAATCCATTGCTGCATTTAATCAATATATTTTAAATATCATTTTATATTTTGTTAATCATATTATAATATAGAGCTAATTAAAAATTTATTTGATTTATGATTTTCTATGGAATGATGTATAATAAAACAATCACAATTTTATCTATAAGTGTGATGACTAGAAGTCAATCAATTCATGAATATGATATTTGAGATTTTTACCCTAAAACAACTATCTTTGGACTTTTATTTTGTGAAGTGGTAACTTTGTGCTTTATCTATTTTTTTTAAAAAATTATAGGCGAATCTTATACTCATATATTACTCTTAATATGGGAGTTTTTTTTTTTAATTTATAATACGAGGATTATATTTATACTTTTATACTCATATTAATTAATAAGGGATCCTATTTTATTTTTTAATTTATACAATACATATATTTGTACTCATACATCAATACTGGGACTTATTTTTACACGAGGCTTATACTTTTAGTCATATATTAATATAAAGCCTTTTTATTTTATTTTGATTTATATGTGACATATATTTATAGTCATATATGAGTACGAGGTCCTATTTATACTCATATTGATACGAGAGTCGTATTTATACTCAGATATTAATAGAAAACATTTTTTTTTTAACAATTTTTCCGGGGATCTATATTTATATTCATCTATTAATAAATGGGTCCTTTTTTTATAATTTATACGAGACCTATATTTATTCATACTTTAATACATGGTTTTTTTTTTTTTTTTTTGTAATTTATATGGGACATATATTTATACTCATATATTAATTTGAGGGATGTTTTTTGTAATTTATACGAGACTTATATTTATACTCATATTTTAATACAAGATTATTGTTTTTTGTAATTGATGCAGGGACATATATTTATACTCATATGTTAATATAAATTTTTTTTTAAAATTTACATGAGCACTATATTTATACTCACAAATTAATATGTGGCTTATTTCTTAGTAATTTATATGTATGTGGACCTGTCTTTATACTCATATATTAATTTAAAGATTGTTTTTTATAATTTGTAATTATATGGGAAACTACTATATCAAGCCAATATTTATTTTTTTTAATTTATATGCTGCAAGTATATTATCACTTATAATATATATATATATATATACACGTAACATATTATTTTAGTAAGTTATATATATACGTGGTACTATATAAATAGTGTGTTTATTGTGAGACGAAAGTTAAGACTTCAAATCATATGTGACTTTTTAACATTTTTTGTCATATTAAATATTTTTTAAATTTAACACAATTACGACCTACTCCCTTCGATTATTTCAAAATTGTCTATATCATTTATCAATTCAATCGGTGGACCGAACTAATTTTTAAAATATTAAAAAATTAGTATTAGCTTTTGTGTTTATTTTGAGTTTATTCTAAATTTATATTAACTTATATGTCAATAAAATGTAAATAAATACTACTTTCTTTGAAAGATGTAAATATATAATACTGTAAATTGACTTTAAATTTTTATTTAAATTTTATAGGTATTTTATTTCCCGTGCTTGGCACAGGCTCATACACTAGTATGTTTCATAGGACTAAAACTACATAAATTAGTTGGGTAAGTATTGCTAAGGAATCGGGGTGAATTATGTTGTTTGCGATATATCATTCCATTCAGACACTATTATTAAGAAAAATTATTATTTGGATTTATTAAATATTAATTTATGGATGTGGTTTATAATATAGATTTGTTATATTATTTATTTACCGTAAATATTATTTATTTACCGTATAAAAAAGTTATGTTAGTTATTTAATTGAAGTAAAATATATTTTTTACTTATAATAGTGTTTTAAGGGTGATAGTCTTTTACACTAATTCGAAAAATAAAGGTAAAATTATGTTAGTTTTTTAATTGAAGTAAAATATATTTTTTACTTATAATGTGTTTTAAGGGTGATAGTCTTTTACACTAATTCGAGAAATAAAGGTAATAATAAAAATGATAATGGCTGAATTTCTTGTTTGTTGTTTCATTCAATGCAAATAATTGTCTTCTATGTTTTTAAAATGACGAAGTGCTTTAGAGAAAGAAAGTGTAAAAATAACCATTACTTCATAAATATTGAAATTGTTATTACTAATAACTAGCCGACACTTGTTTGTTTTCGTGCTTTTTTAATGAATACTCTCTCCGTTCCTTTTTATAAGGAACAACTAGCATGCAGACCCGTGCCAAGCACGAGTAAAAATGCGTTTGTAAATTTTTTGGTTTATAAATAATATATTTTACTTTAAACTTAAAAATTAAAATTTTAATTGCTAATGGAAGATAATTAAATGACAGCTACATGATATTTATAATCTTATATAATATAATTTAATAATTAAAATAACACTATGTGATAAAAACTAACTGTAAATTTTATTTATGGTGTTGTAGGTTTTTTTAGGGAAGATTCCAATAGTTCGTTTTTTTTTTTTTATCAAATTAAAAATGTGTCATCGCTGATGTTTCTATTATTCTTCACTAAAATAATTAGAGTTAAATATATTTTTAGTCCCTACATTTTGTAAAAATATATCAAGAATTGTCCTACATTTTAAAAATGGTCAATAAAAATCTCAAAAGTTTTTTCGTTATCAAGAATGGTTCATCCCACTATTTTAATTTTAATCCCTGTATTTTTATTTTTTTTATTATAAGAAGTCCCTACAATTGTCTTTTTATAAGCAGTCTCTATATTTTGTGAAACAGGCAAGAATGATCTCTATATTTTAAAAAAAGTCAAAAAAAAATTCCATAATTTTTTAAAATATTGGGATCATTTTTGCCTATTTTGCAAAATGTAGGGACTAAAGTTAGAATGGTGGAGTCCACTAATAAGTATTCCGTTAGCTGACTTTGAAAAAACAGATTTTTTTTTTTGTTTTTGAATGGCAAATAAGTATTCTGTTAGCTGACTTTGAAAAAACAGACTGAATGGGCCATTCTTGATAATGGAAAAATTTATGGGATTTTTTTGGACCATTTTTAAAATATAGGGACCATTATTAACAAATTCGCAAAATGTAGGAACTAAAAACTTTTTTAACCCAAAGAATTATAAAGTTGATGGAAAATAATTTATCTATGAGATATATAGAAGAGACTTTAAGGTTTCATATAAAGGCTTTGATGTTGATATGAATTACTAAAAAAAAAAAAGTTTGTGTATCGGTACATGAGTAGAAATATAAACTACAATATAAATAACAAATCACATGTAACTAAAAATAGTCTCATGTATTAACATATAACTAAAAATATAGATGTCATAAAAAGTATAAAAGAAATAGGTCTCCGTATTAATATATGAGTAAAAATATAGATCTAAATAGAAATTATAAATAAAAAAATCACATGTATTAATGCACAAGTAGAAATATATGTTCCCGTAGAAATTACAATATAAAATAGGCCCCTATACTGATTTATGAGTTGAAATATAGGCCGCGTATAAATGGAATAAAAATAGACTTTCATAATAATAAATGAGTAGAAATATAAATTATAATATAAATCATAAAAATAAAATAAATCTCGTATTAATATTTGAAAAGAAATATAAGTTTATGTAGTAAGTTGTAACTTAAAAAAATAGTCCTCATATTAATATGAATAAAAATATATATATTTTATAAAGTTATAAAAAAAAAAATCACATTAATTATATTAATAGAAATATAAGTTCTCATAAAAATTAAAAATATTCTTCGAGTCTTTTTTTTAAAAAAAAATATTATTTGAGTATCTACACCATTTAACATTTATTTTACGGTTCCCATCTAATGTTATTACCATATAAAATTTACCATTAACGTATATGAACTCTACTCTTTTTTTTGTTTATGAAAAATTCTTTTGAGTATTATATATGCCTGTGTATAACAGCTAGCAAAAAATATTTTTTGTTTCATACATGCTTTAAATACTTCTTGCCTTATATACAACAATAAATACACGTCCAACAATTATCATGTTAGTCAACTTTTTAAGTAGTTTTAATCAAAAAAGAAAAATTTAAGTAGTTATTTGATTAATTACCATAAATATTTACTGTCAAAACAATGTAAAATATGATTCATTTGAGAGTACTATATGTACACAGCTTTGAAAAAGAAGATCCCAAATAATATATATATATATATATATATATATATATATATATATATATATATGTGTGTGTGAGAGATTCGTTGACTCAAAAAGTAAGTCTCACTTGATTTATTCTGTTTAATAATTTGATATCGGCATTGTATTTCTTCAATCTAACCGTTGAATTCAAAAATCTCATTGAGTAGATCAAGCTTATAAATTTTTATAAAAATTTAAAACAGTTTGATACTTTTTCTGATAACTTCAATTTAACGTACGACAAAATTTTCAAAAAATCGTTGAATTTTAATAATCTGAATACATAACTACATTTTTTTGAATTTTTATAAAAATTTGTAGAGTTGATCTACTCAATGAGATATTTGAATTCAACGATTAAATTGAAAAAATATAATACTGATATCGAATTATTAAGCGGGGTAAGTTAGTGAAATATTTACTCATAAAATCTATAGATCCCTTATATATATTTTATATAGTACTAATTTCTTTTAACAATAATTCGTTTTTGTGTATTATGAAATTTGAAATTGAATTGCACATTTATATACTTACCGTACATGTATTCCACAATAGCATGTGTATTTCGGCTTAATTGTTTTTAAACAATACAATATAACCTAAACACTTGATTATTATTTTTTTGGTACATTCATTTGAACATTTGATAATATAACATAAATATTTTATAGTAGATCAAAATATATAGTAAAACACTAATATACTACTTCATCTATATATAATAGAAATAAAATTGATCTATATTTTACACGATTTCATCAATAAATTAAGAAAATGTGAAACAAATTGATATATATTGTACAATTAGATAATAAATATCAATTTTTTAAAAATACAAATAACATATTCACTTATCTTTGTCTTAACATCTTTCATATCATATTCTTCTTGAAAACCTACAACAATAAACATTCTCATAACATCTGCAGATAAAATGTTTAAAAAAAAGACTATATGAAGTTAATTCTAACTCATAATAGACATATATGATTAAAATATATTGATACACTGTATGAAAAATACTGAAATAAAATAAACAAAATGTTGGAATTGGATCCTTGAAAAAATATATAAGAATAAGAAAATTGTTTCATTGTTTCATTGAAGAAGATAAAACCAAAGAGATTTTGAGAAGAACTTCATAATGTATTTCGTAATGATGTAAAAATTGTGATACTCAAAAGCAATATTTATAGTCAAAATAAAGCAATTACTCATATCAATTATTCCCTTAATTTAAGAAAGTAATTGAAACAATATAAACAATCATATATTTTTTTTTTGGTCAAGAAAAAAATCATGTATATAGTAAAAAAATCATATTACGTTAAAAAAAAAACTTACAATTATGATGATGTTTGAAGATTTGATCTACGCTTTAATTAAGAATATTTTCTTCCTTAAGTTATCTATCGATATTGCCTTATATATATTGCCTTATAAAAATACAAAGTACGTACTTTGTTGGATCAAACCAACAGCAATAAATATACATACAAAAATTAATGGTTAATTGGGATTTCAAACTATACAAAGGCGTTTTTTTTTTTCTTGCACAGCTTAAATTGGTTAACATTTTAATTAATTTAAATATGAGAAATTAATGTCAAAACAACCATAGAAGAGGGAGCTTCTAGGAATGACACGTGTACATTGTACTTTGTCAAAATGCTCACAAATTATATATATAGAGATTTGGAAAAAACACACATACCAAAAAATCTTATTTTTTTATTAAAAATTCTAAAATTTTATAATCTATTCCAAAAATAACCTTGGTGTAATTAATGCATAGGGAATATGTTAGTGTAATTAATGCATAAATTTAATGAAATAGATAAAAGGTAAAATTGAAATTACTTAATTAATAAAGCATAAATTTAATGATTGTTTCTTATAAAAATGAATAAATTTATTTTTCAAATTGTTCCTTATAAAAAGGAATGAAGGGAGTATATACCAAATTAAAAAATAATAGCGCTTAACTTCAAAAACGCTATTAAAAACACTTAGGATGCTTACGTAAACAAGTGCTGTCTAAAGTGGTGATATTTTACGGCACTTTCCTGCAAACACGCCGTCATATGCAGGGGTGGACTGAGGTGGATCACGACTTATCCCCACTCCAAAAAATAAATTTTTATGAGTATGGAGTATTAGTTTAAGTGTATTATTAATTATTTTAATTATTCAGTATAGATATTAGTACAAATATTAATGTAAATTTTATTTTAGAATTTATTATTGATGATCGTAAGTCACTCGGTACAGATATTAGTTTAAGTGTTAGTGAAAATATTAATTCATAAGCGCTCTCTCTCTCTCTCTCTCTCTCTCTCTCTCTCTTTCTATATATATTTCCTCTGTCCAATATTATAAGGAAAAAAATTTACACTTACTAAAAAAATTTAAAGTACGACCTTTTGTGTTTTTTCTTGAAATAAGTTTTATTAGAAGATGTAAAAAGATTTTGTATTGGTTATTAATTATGTGGAAAAGAAGAGAGATGATAAATTCAATGCAATTTGTATTAAATTTCATGAAAATAAGTAAAAGTAAATATTGAAAATGATAAAAATTAGTTTTTTTGCTTATAATTTGGGACAACATAAACTGATTTTTTGTTTTGTTTGTAATAGAGGACGGAGGAAGTATAAACTAGTTATCTATAAGTTCATGAAAAAATGTTACCCAATAATTTTTTTCTTCTTTTCAATACAAACTTATAAACTATAAGGCATAAATATTTTAGTGGCCCACCCGATTAGTTTTTCATGATTCTGACACCGGTCATATAGTAAAAATTAAATTAAATCTACATTAGTGACACTTTAATAAGGATGACAATGAACCAAACCAACTCGAAAATAGTTCGTGATTCGATTCGGTAATTAACTCGTTGAGTTTGGTTCATGAACTAAATAAGTTGAACTTAAACTTTATATAGTTCGACTCGTTTAGTTCATGAGTCAGCTCGATAAAGGATGCTCATAATCGATTTTAAGCATATATACTCAGCAAAGTAACAAATTTTTTTACCCACATATTATAAGAAGTGAAATAAAAAAATATGATACAGCAACCGCGTCAAAAATGTTAGTGACATTTACCAGTATATAAGCTTACCAACCAACAACTAAAATTACTCCCACATCAGAATAGATTTAATGAGCTATAACAAATTTATAGTGCAGAATTTATTATCCATTTATTGTGATTTTAGAACTATTCTCTTGCTCATTTAAGCTTTATAATTTAAGCTTCACTCTGTCTAGCTATTCTAGTGTTTTTTTTGTTTTTTTTTTTTTTGGTTCATTAGATTTGAGTTATTGAACTGAATCTATTGAGCCGAACCGAGTTGTTCGTGAGTTTGAATCGTGTCGAGGAAAAATAAAGTTTGTAACGAACTCGAGTCGAGTTTCGAGCTGAACAAATTTTTAACGAGTCAAGCCGAGCTGAGTTAAGTTCGACTCAGCTCGACTCATTTCAAGCCCTACACCTTTTGTTTTTTTTTTACTGAAAACCAGAAATTTTATTGAAAAGACAATTAGGTTACATCTCCCATATCAAAAAGGATATGGTATCAATACAATGAGGAAAACTACCGGGCCAAAACTTGTTGGGCTCTAAGATGGCATGGCGTGCAAGTTCATGGACAACCTTGTTACCCTTCCTATTCACCCAGGAAACAGAAACATGAGAGAGAGCTTTCATTGCCCTAGAACAGCTCTTCGCCACATTTCCCCACCTTGTTCGAGGAAACTTTTTCGAATTGATAGCTTTGATAATCACCTCAGCATCTGATTCGATAATGATATGGTGAAGGTTGTGAGCTTCAATCTAGTTCAGAGCTTCACGAATGCCCATGATCTCATCCAAAGTCGCATCTTCCGGACCCTTGAGAACCTTCGTCATTGTTCCAGTGCAGCGGCCATCCTCCATCCGCAGTATCATTCCAAAACCCCAATGGCCATCATCGTGAAGATGAGCATCCACATTGAGCTTTTGAAAGCTCCTGGGAGGGGGACTCCAACAATTTCTGTTACGAACGACTAAGGTGGTCTGAGAAGAGGAAATTGGACGAGCTTTGTTGATGTTGTGATGAAATTCTCGAAGAGTCTTCAATGTTTGAGCCAGAACTTCTAACACATGTGTGTCCATATTTTGAAATACTTTTTTATTTCTCGCGAGCCAAATGCTATAAGTAATGGAGGAAATTTGTTGTAAGCTATCTCTATCAGTATTTAGGATCATGTATTTTAACCAATTGCTGAACAATTGACCTTGAATGTGGGTGGTATTGATGGTGAGGGGAGAGGAAAACCATAGCTGGCTAGCCCATTCACAATGCAGGAAAATGTGTTCAATGCTTTCAATAGTTTCGTTGCATCTAGGGCACATAGAGTCACATAGAATACATTTAGAAATAAGGTTTGGTTTTGTATGAATAGCATTGTGAAGAATTCTCCAGATAAGGTGAATTTGTTTAGGTGGGATCTGTATTTTCCACATTTGGGCCTCTCCGTTGTCATTACTAGGCTGGCCATGGTCCGGGTTGTTACTTTCCCATTCAATTTGAGCGTTATAACCAGATCTAACAGTGTATATACCATTCAATTTTAGACATTTCCAATGAGCCAAAAGCATCCTTTTTTTAGAATCCAACTTGCTTTTAGAATACTCTGCCAGGAGTAGCTTGGTCTATTCCCTTGCTTTGCTTGAAGGAAATGATCCTTAGGAAAGTACTTTGCCTTAAAGACTATAGCCAGAAGAGAGTCTGGACCAGTCATAATTCTCCACCCTTGCTTAGCTAGAAGGGCTTGGTTAAAACTGCTGATGTCCCTGAACCACATGCCACCATTATTCTTTTTCTTGCACATTTTCTTCCAGTTAATCCAATGAACCTTTCTCTTGTCAACATTACTTCCCCACCAAAACCTGCTGGTCATGCCTTCCAACTGATGACAGAGACCCTTAGGAAGGAGAAAATTGCTCATTAAGTAGGTAGGGATAGCTTGTGCCACTGCCTTGATTAAAATACCCCTGCCTACAAAAGATAGGTTCTTCTCCTTCCATCCCTTTAACTTTTTCCATACTTTGTCTAGAATGTAGCTAAATGCCTGGTTTTTAGATCTTCCTAAAGGTAGGTTGACCAAGGTACTTAGAGAAGTGTTCTACCATAGGCAGAGGGAGAATTTGATGGATAGCTAGCTTAGTGTGTCGTTGAACCCTTTTACTGAAAATAATTTCTGACTTGTTATAATTCACCAATTGTCCAGATGCCTGTTGATAGGTGTTGATAATGTTCTTCATTTGGCTAGTTTCTTCTTCATTTGCCCTACAAAAAATAAGGCTATCATCAGCGAAAAATAAGTGGGTGATTTCAGGGGCTCTTGGGGCAATTTTTACCCCATGAATGAGCTTGAGTTGCTGGGCATTAGAAATGAGAGTGGAAAACACATCAACACAAATGATAAAAAGATAGGGAGAGAGAAGGTCCCCCTGTCTGAGACCTCTTTATGGAGAAAAAGTCTTGGTAGGTTGCCCATTTATGAGAATAGAGAAGGTGACAGTCCGGACGCAAAGCATGATGGTATTTATAAGGTTCTGAGGAAAAATCATTGCTTTCAGAGTTTCATATATAAAATCTCATTCCAATCTGTCATAAGCTTTAACCATATCAGTACGCTTAAAAAAAAACCTTTTCCTTGACACAAGCTTAGATAATGCTTGTAACTAAAACAAAAGCGTTTTTTTCCACTTCCATTTTCTTCTCCAATATTTCCGGAATTGATTGAATATCAAAGGAGCTAGCCTTTCTAGAGCTTGGCCAAAAGAAACTAGCTTTATCAACTCATTAGTACTATTGAGACCAACTTGATTGAAGTATATGCTGAAAACGCGCAAATATACTACTATGTTAATCATTGAAACAATAAGTTACTTATTTAGCAATGTTCATATCATGATAATTCGTATACATATCTATTATTAATTTTAACTAATTTTTGCTTCCACATGGATTGGATACTGAAGTTTACTTGGAATTTGGTTTTTGCAATGACTTTGGTAGAGTAAAAAGATGTTATATGGAGAGGTGAAAATTGCAATATAGAATTTTAGATGGTGATCAGCTTAAGTGATCTGCTGGTTTTATGAAATTAATGTATTTTGTTTCATATACTTCATGAGCTTTCTACGGTGACTATATATGCAAATGTATTACTTTACAAACAGTTTAAATTGATTTTTTGGTTGGTTTGCAACAGTAAAATGCCAACAGACAATTAAAAATAATTTTTATTTTATTTTTTATATAGAGCTTTTAACAGCACGTTTTTAATAGAGTTGTCGAATGTCACGTTTTAACAGCAGTTTAGTGCAAAAGTGTTGTATAAAGTTTTCAAAATTGACTTTTAACGACACTTATTGGTAGAAAGCGCTGTCTAAAACTGTCATTGCACTACTAAGAAAAGGGCCAGCGGCTGCAGTTCTAGAAATTAATTAGCATCGGTCAAAACCGTCGCTAAATATTTGGTGCAGTGGTTGATGAAGCGTCGGTAAGTCCGGCGTCGCAATGGTATTAGGTGGCGGTTCAGGATAACCGTTGGAATAACCGCCGCAATGACGTTAGCAACAGTTGAATTGATTTTGGCGTCGGTTTAAGACCGTCGCTATTTTGTAAATTCTTTTCACATTTTCTGAGTTTTTAGCGTCGGATTAAACTGCCGCTATTTGCTTCTTTTTTTTAAAAAAAAAAAATTTCCACTATTTTTTTTTTTTTGCCCACATTTATTTGAATGCTTTAAATTATTTTTTTTGTTAAAATACTCAATAAGCACCTTACTTCAAAAGATACCAAATCACAATTCATAAAAACCTAATATTAATTATCTCAAAACTGAGACTTACATAATCTAATACTAATGAAGCAATGTATTATATCTTACACACACAAACATATATATAATTAATTCCTCTTAATCACACATGAGATTGAGTGCAATATCTGGATAAAATTTCATCACATGTTGTAATTAAGCAGGTAAATTATTGTAAGGAGATATTCATTCATACCCTAAGCCTATGATCACCACCAATAATCCTTATGCTTAGAATATGCTCATTGTCATCAAGAACCTCCAATCTTTCAGTACTAGTTGTGTAGCAGGAAGCCCTGACTTAGCATCAATAAACTTCTCTTAAACTTCCAATCTCAATGTTGCCCCTCACCATCACCTAATGTTATTGCAGCAACATAGAAAGAATTCCAACCAAATTATTGACAAAATATGGAAAGAAAATGCTATACTCTTTAATGAAGTTGGCCTAAGTTATTTTTACCTCACATCATCTAACTATCCAATATGAAGGATAATTTTTAATTCAGTATTTATATATTTGGTAAGAGTAAGAGCTCATTATTTACTAGGATTGGTTGTTCATATTTGTACTTTCGGTTGCCCTATTTAAAGAACCCTGCTCCAAGTAAGCCGCCATCTCTTGTAATGTACTTACAGAAACTTCAGTTGACCCTGCCAGTGTTATTACTCCACTTGATGATTCACAAATTTGTATCGGTAATTTCCCAGGAATAGTTACTTTTCCAGAATGGCCAATAGAGGTAGAGTTATTTATCTGATTTACCCATAGATACCATATCCAGCAAGTCCCTTACCTATTCTTTCAAAATCTTCAAAAGAAAATACACAATTAAGACCTTGCAAACAATAATAATTCATGACAAATTTACTTTTTAATATCGAGGACTAAAAATATTTTTAAAAAATGCAGCATCTTTAAATATTTGACAATATTGTGCATAACGATGAACGAATACCTCGATGAAGGAAACATGCAACTGAATTTCTGTTTGATGCTTTAGAGTTTCAATCTTGTTGAACAAGGCATTCATAACCTGAGGAATTAACCCAATCCCACTATTTTCATTGTATGCAGTTCCCAATCCCATGGTATACGTTTTCCCGGATCTGCAACAAATATGAGCTTCAAATGAAAAATATGATTTGAATTATCCTTTTTAACTTTTGAGTACATGATATGCAATATAGACCTAAATTGTCCATAAGCAAGTACAGTAGCATTGTACCCTTGGAATAACTCATAAACTAATGGAGCAACACATTCCTCAACATTTTAGATGAAGGACATCCTCCATTTCCATAAACATGATCAAATGTAAAGGAATGAGTCCCAAGTTGAACCTGATCAACAAAATACTGTAATCAAATTCTCAGGAATACCAAGATCACTTTTAGACAATGTGAAACTCAGAGAAGGGTGAAATGCTTAAGCCAATAAAAATAAAAATACCTCATTATTATAATTATTTTCCTTTCCTTCCACTTCACTTCTTTTCAAGAGAATATGCATGTTGTAACAATTGCATAGTAGCGCACTCTCCCAGTTTTTCTTTACCAAAGACAGTATGTAATGCCTCATCCAAAGTCTGACCAGAATTTATAATCAAACCTTGAAGATTTGTCCAGCAAAACAAAATCGAGGCACCAAACTTTAATTAGGAAAACTTATAAGAAGCAGGGAACCAGCTGTATTGGTAAGATTAAGACTTCAATTATAAAAAACTGATAAGAAAAAGAGATGTCTTATTAACATATATATTAGCATCTTTGAGGCCAAATTTATTAAATCTGTCGTGATATCCTCTAAGGGTTGGCAAATTAAAAACAAAAATTTCTTACATTTTTTTCTCGAGCCTCATCAATAACATATGCCCCGTTCCGCTTCTTGTGAGCAACTACGTGCCTAACATATGAGATTAAGTCTCGCACTTCTAAAAGCACAAAGCTAAATGCAATTACCGTCACAGTAGAAAAGCTGTTGTAATAGCCAAAGCATAGCAGTCCCATTTCAGTTAAGTCATGAACAAGATGCTTCTTCATTAGAACAAATTCACCACTAAAATGCAAAAAGTTAACAACCAAGAAAAAGCACTATGAGAAGCCAAGATATAATAACATGGTATGGCAATATACCTTAGCTATTTACATACACAGTTGTCATATTGTCTGCAAGTTTATATAATAGTATAGGTCTAGTGAACTGATTGTAGCTTCGACCCCTAAAACATGAACCAATCACAAATAAATTTGTAGTCAAAACAGAAGTAAATGATTTCATTGTCATTACCAAACAAATAGTCTTGGTATACTTACAAAGAAAAACCAAAAAATATACAAAGAAAAACCAAAAAATATACTTACAAATATGTAAGTCTTAGTATTGAACTCAAATTAGGAATAACTCCTTGCGGACTGCACTTTCACCAAAAGCACCATCACTCAGCTTCTGTCTATTCTCTTCAGGAATTTCATCAAATTAAAATCATCTAACCTTGTTCACATTAACCTTGTTATTTAGTAATCATCTAAAATATGAGTGATTATTTAGTAGTTAACCTTGTTCACATTCTGTATTCACTTTTCAGTAGTAACAAAAGAGATCAGAGACAGTTGCACTTATGCAAATGGAAAAAGTAGTAATTGTTCTTCATAAGTTTGTTTATCAAGTAGATAAAGTATTAGCAATTGTTAATTGTTCATTTGATCTCAGTACTTTAATATAGTTCATAAGTTTGTTTATCGAGTAGATAAAGTATTAGCAATTGTTGTTCACACAACTAAGGATCATGTAAGGTCCATGAATAGCTCATTTAATGTACTTGTTTCAATGCCTTCTTTCACTCCAGTCTAAGGAACTTTAGCAGAAGTATATTTTAATTATCATAATTAAATACAAGTTCAAAAGAACTATAAATTGAACCTTAAAACATTGATATTAATTTAGAATAAATCACAAACCATACTAAACATGTAAGAACATGATCCAGTTTGAATTAACATACAAAACAAACATTATCACATGCATTGGATTGGATAAATGTAGAAAAATTAACATAAGAATAAAAGCAAATTAGTCACTATGGGCACAAGGAAACCTGAGTAAATTGAGAGGTGTCATCTAGAAGACCAAGATTTTCCTTTCGGCGTAAAACTCTAGCCACACTACTGACACAGCACTGCCCTACTTTGCAGCTTCTTAAACTACTAAAAGCTTTAGGTTGTTGTCCCCTTTAAATCACAGCTTTCAAGCCAACAATCCAAGTAGCCGCTACTCAAAATAAACAAGTCAAGCTATATAGGAAAAGCAAATGTATTTATAAATCACCAGATCAATAGAGTGTTCACCATTAGCAGTGAAAATGAATGGCATTACCTTGTTACTCCTGATGTGTGAAAATATATATTAGCTCCAAAAATTTGTAAAAGCTTTATAGGTCCATATCAGAGGCATTATAAAGGAATTTCAACTGTTTTGCAAGTTTCACCAAATCAATCCAAAAACACATTATGTAACATACCCGTAAATCCAGGATACTTGAATTACTCTTATGCTTCCTACTTTTGTTAATGCTACTAAACTAATATTTTCTCTGAAACAAGAGTAAATCATAACCCGAATAATCAGAGAAAAGAAATTAAGGAATGCCCTTTATATAAGCAGTATTTGTTTAATTTAACTTAAAATAAAGAGTTGTATGTTAGCTATAATGTAAATGATATTACTTATATCCTACCTAGTCACTACCCAGCGTATTGTACATAACACCATGAAGCCTTTAGAGTTAAAATAAAATTAAGTTTTTTCGATATGAGACAAGGTTTTACTAGCATGGGTGCATGTTATAAGGGTATGCACTTACAATATTATATGGCTTATTTTTAATCTCTGGGCTGTAATGACTACTCAAATTATACACCCAACTTATCATAGAATGGGGAATTTAATTTCTTCCCACATAAATATTAGCCTAAACTCAATTGCACTTATCTCAATTTTGCCCTTGAGTTCCTTAGCTTCAAAATAAAATCAGTATAGTTCATATCAAATTAGGTAGATACTCCTATTTGTTCTGTTATTCAAGTGGTTATTCACATAGTTCTGGTTTCCTTAACATAGTTAACATGCACTGAAGATGCCAATGAGATATTAAGCAATGATGGAGATGCCATGTTTGTGATCAAGTCCTTTCAAAGAGGTAAGGATTATTTTATTGGGATCTGTTGATATGAGAGAAAAGGAAGAAAATTCAAAGGCTTGTTAATTTCAAACTCTTCCTGCTTCTTCTAGTTTACAAAGGAACAAAATGAACTATTGTTGTTGTGAAAAACATGACAAAAGATTAAAGAACATGTTTTTGTTTTTCAACAGATCATCTAAAATTCTAAAACACAATTATCCTTCTACACTAGCCGACACACATTCATAGATATGTGGTTTTTTCTCTTTTTTGTGAATTAAACGTCAATCTTTAATTTTTTATATTTTATTTCTGGGTTCTACAGTTCGGTTCGAAACAATTCGGTTCTACACTGATTGAAATTTCAAAACTAATTACATGACCATAGCTAACAAAAACTCTAGATAATCATAATCAAAGACCAAAAAATTGATAGCATCTCAAGACTCTAAATCATCATAATCAAACACAATTGGAAACAAAAACCCTAGAAAAGAAACATAGTGAAGTATCAACAAAACTCAAAACCTTAAATGGACTAAAAAGTTTATAGAAACAAAAACCCTAAATCATCATAAGCAAACAAAAATGGGGACAAAAACCCTTGAAAGAGAAACAAAGTTAAGTATCAGCAAAATCTAATAGATACTCAATTCTAAATCATCATAATCAAGATATCAACAAATTGTAAGAGAAGAACACAAAAATTGAAGAGAAAATTCAATTGTAAAGAAGAAGAGAAAATTAATTGCAATTCAGAGAGACCTGTAGAGAAGATTACTACGATGAGAAAACGATGGTGAAAGAGAGAGGAAGACGAGACACAAGATGAGAGTGTTTGGTTCTCTCCATTGCCGGGTTGAAAAATTTGGGAAAATAATTTAGGGTAGTATATTTCAATTTCCCTCGGCATATAAAGCACGCAGCGGCGGTTGAGAACCGCCGATAATCCTGTTGGAACAAAGTTGGTTCTAATATAACTCAAGTAGTTTTGATGATAAAAATAGTATTAATATACAATAGGGAATACTGATAATTTACTCTAGTGTGCAGATATACAAGTTAAAATTTATATTCACTAGAAATTGAAGTTCTGGTTGCTATGCTAAAGTATCCCCAGAAGTTGGGAAAATGCAAGTTCTGAAGACAACACCAGAAGTTGAAGTCATCAGAAGTTGCAAGTCAAAGTCAACCAGAAGTTGAACTCATCAGAAGCAAATTTAATATCTGTAGATTCTGATGACGATGAAACAGCAGAGGACGCCAGAAGAACATTCTATTCTCATTAACGACTATCATCTATTTGGCAAAGATCTGAAGGAGCAGAAGAATTTCTTTCAGACCGTTATCCTCATGATAATGACGTTTGTACTATTGTACTATCTTTGTTTTCCTGATTTGGGCGAATATTTGAAATCAAGGCTCAGATTTTGATCTTTACTTGATTTGGATAAGCACATTTCAAATGAAAACAATAGTACAGTACTACGTAGCTGATTTCATCATTGTCCGCTCAAATTCAAGACGCTCCAACTTCATCTATAAAAGGAGGAAGAATTTGAAGACGTGACAACACACTTGCGAAGAACAAAAGAGCTGTTATTCTGCTAAAATTCAAAGAGCATTTTTTAACTTAGATACAACTTGAGATTATATCAAAATTCAAGACAAACAGTTTTCAACTTCTGACTTGTCAGTTGTTGAACCTTAGTTTTCTTTTCAAGAATTCTAAGAATAGTCTTGTTATTTAAGTTGTATTTCTTTGTTCTTAGAACTCTGATATTATTTATCAGTTGTTCGAACTTTGTATTTTCTATTTGTGTTAGAAGTCTCTTGCTGGTGAGCTTGAGCATTTGGAAGTCTCTTGTAAGGTGTTACTTGAGCAAAGGAAGTCTCTTGCTGTTGGCTTGAGCATTTGTAATCTTGTGTGATTATAGTGAAATCCCTTGGAAGTGCAAGGGGACTGGACTACTCTCGGTTTGTGAGAGGAACCAGTATAAATCTCTTGTGTTCTCTATTCTCTCTGTTTTACTCATTCTTGCTCTGTTTTCGCTTTCACCATCCCATAAGTTGTTTGTGTTAAAACTTGGCCCGCTGCGAAATCTGATAAGTTGCAAAACTTTGAAGAAGTTTTTAAAACTACCCAAAACACAATTCAACCCCCCTTCTTGTGTTTTCACACCTTCAATTGGCATCTAGAGCCCGGTTCTGTTATATCACTTTGCAGTGAGACAGTTACTTGTTGTGTCAAAACACTATGTCTGGATCTGGATCTGGTGAGAAGAAAACTGAAGGAGTGTCTATTCCTTTCAACTATGATGTTGATGATAAAAACAACAACAACAAAGCTCCTAAGTTCAGTGGTGATGGTTCTACCTTCTCCTGGTGGAAAGATAGAATCTACAGTCACCTAGTTGGTATTGATGATGAACTTTGGGACTTAGTTGAAAGAGGAACTACATTTCAAGGTTTGGATGAAAGAGGAAGATTAGATTATGATACAAGGCAAGCTTTCACTGACAAGGACAAGAAAGCGTACAAGAAGCACCACAAGGTCAAGGATATCTTGATAAGCTGCATATCTCATGAAGAGTACCTTAAGATCACAGATAAATCTACTGCTAAGAGTATCTATGATTCTTTATGCTCATCTTATGATGGAAACAAACAGGTGCAGGAGGCAAAAGCAACACTTTTGATCCAACAGTATGAACTCTTTAGAATGAAGGAAGATGAGAACATTGAATCTATGTTTTCTAGATTCAAAGTTCTGGTTGCAGGTCTTCAAGTTCTGAAGAAAAGTTATACTACTTCTGATCATGTGAAGAAGATTCTTAGAAGCTTACCTGCTAAGTGGAGACCTAAGGTCACTGCTATTCAGGAGGCAAAGGATTTAGACACCCTAAGTCTAGAGGGTTTAATTAGTTCACTCATGAGTCATGAGATTGAGCTATCCTCTGATGAACCTCAGAAGAGAACGAAGTCTTTGGCTCTGCCAGCTACTTCTGGACCTTCTAAGGCTCTCAAGGCTAAGGTTGTTGAATCTGAGACAGAAGAATCTTCTGTAGATGATCAAGAAGAAGGATCAGATGATGATGTATTTGCACTTCTGACCAAGAGGTTCCAGAAGTGGGCAAGAAGAAAACCAAGATACTCTGGTAGAAGTTCTGGATCCAAAGGTTCTGGTTACAGAAGTTCTGGAAACAAAGATAAGAAGGATGATTCTAAGAATTGCTTTAACTGCAACAAGCCTGGACACTTCATTGCTGATTGTCCTGACTTGAGCACCAAGGGAAAAGGAAGAAAGAGCACTTTCATGAACAAAGCTAAGAAGAGTCTTCTAGCTACATGGGAAGATCTTGACAAGCTGTCTGATGATGAAGCTGAAGATGCAGAAGCTAACTTGGCACTCATGGCCACAGCAGAGTCAGATGTTGAAAGTGATGTTGAGTCAGATTCAGAAGATATTGAACAGGTTATTTCTAAACTATCTGATACTCAACTCTCTAAGGCTTTGAAAGATACTGTGATGAAGTACATGGAAAAATCAAATGAGCTAGAGCTTTTTAAACAAAAGTTTGACATGCTCAATGATAAGGTCAATCATATTCAAGAAGACTATAAGTGTCGCGGTGATTTTTGGATGTCAAGCTATTGGGAAGCGTTGAATCACAAAACATTTAAATACACCACCGAGCTTTTTATTTTTCCGAAGAAGGGAGAAAAGTCCGTTAAAACACCCTAAATAAAGAGATCGAGGTAAGGGGGTTGGTTACGCAAAGGGAAGGTATTAGCACCCTAGGCGTCTATAGTACTCTATAGGAACCTCTTGTATTCTATCTTAAGCGCTTTGTTTTTATGTGTTTGAAAATATGTATAAGATTTAGGGCTAATTGAGTATTTTATTGGGAAAATGAGTTTTGAGTGACAAAATGCACTTGGCTTGAGTTCCAAGGTTTTTTAATCTAATGAAAATGAGTTTTGAAGTTGAAAATAAGACTTGATTTGAAAAATCAAGTGTTTTCACCTAAAGAAAATAAAGTTTGATTGATTGAGGACTTGGTTTAAAATCCAAGTTGTTTTTTGAGAAAAAGTTTGATTAACGACTTGGTTTAAAATCCAAGTTGTTTTGAAAAAAAAGTTTTTGATAAGTGATATATTTTGGATATTTTTTGAGAAGAGGTGTTGACCTCTATTTTTTGGCTAAAAAGGGTTAATGGTTCTAACGAGAGTTCTAACGCTTTAACTAAACAACCTAAAATATTTGAATCGCGCCTAGACTTTTTGCAACGACATATAGGTCGAGGTTTTTTTCCTTTCTTCGGATTAACACATTAAATATACTAACGAGCAATAATAAGCGAGAATTTAAAGCACACAATACATCCGGGGGGGGTAGCATGCAAAGGGGATTGAGTTAAATAAATAATAGCAATAAATAATGACTGAAAATAAATCGCGTCAATAATGCGCATTTAAAATTACAACCGGGGGGGGGGGGGGGGGGGGGGGGGAACATGCGTGGGGGATTTGAATAATAATAACAATGACATAAATATAAATAAATGGGATATGAAATTAAAGCATATAATATAATGTAAATGCTAGAGACGTAAACACAAAGCATAATAATCATGAAGCATAAAATGAACATAAAGCATGTAGTGAATAAATAAATGTGAGGTGAATAATAAAATATGAGTGGTGTGTGAAGCATGAAAGTGAATAACGATTAATAACGAAATTAGCACATAAAACACGAGAGTAAAAACAAACAAGAAAGAAGCAAAGAAAAGCAAAAATCATCACATCATAACAAGATAAACAATTGAAAGAAAGTAAACCAAGCAATGTCACACATATTTTCAAATTATAAACACATGCATTTATTTTCTAATTAAAATGGAAAAAAAGGAATTGAAAATTCATCAAAGCATACAATACTACCTCAAACCATGGAAACATTCCCACAATAAATCAAACATTTTCAAACTCACATACATGCATATTTATTTTTAATTGAATAAAGAAAACAATTTACAATTGCATCATATTATTAAAAATTAATCATATTAAATCAAAAATCTAGGATCAAATCATAGAGACAAGAATTTAACATATTATCAAACATAGGGCAAAGTTAATGGTAATTAAGAATTAAAACATCAAACAAGTCATTTAAAAACTAACATGTAAATTTCATAATTAATTAATACAATTAAAAACATAAAATAAATGAAAATCAATCATGTGATTAAGACAAAAATGAAGTAAAATCAGAGGGTAATCATCTACAAAAATTAATCAAGAGTTCATGGTATAACAAGAACATAAGACAAATAATTTATTAACATATTAAGCTAATTTTTAACAATCAATCTTAATTAAATGGAATTAAAAGATAGCAAAAATATAACATGTGATCATAAATCCAAAACCTAAAGCTAAGTCATAGAGACAACAATCAAGCATGTTAACAATCATATAATAATTTTCATGGCAATTAAAAGCATCAATTAAAAATTAATTAAAACCCTAACATGTGAACATTATAACTAATTAATACAATTAAAATGGAATCAAAGCAAAATAAATCAATAAAACAAAAAAACAGAGAGTAACCTTCAACAAATATCATTTAAAAGTTCATGGCATGACAAAATCAAAAGAAAATAAATTTCATATTATTTAAAGCTAATTATTAGCATTTAGACCTAATTAAAATAGTGTAAAAAGACAAAGAAAAATTAAAATAATATATGATCAGGTATACAAACAAGATAAAAGTCCAAATATCAGTATGTCACTCATATTACATCATAGATCAAATAACACAAACATATTATCAAACATTAATTAAGTTAAACCAAATTTATACACTAATAAATAGGGAAAATATAGGAAAAATATCAAAATAAATGTTTTAAAAAATGATTTTGTGACATATCAGTTTAAAATGGCCAAAAATATAATTTAAAACTAAATTTACATCTCAGAATAATAAAAATAAAATTTATACAGAGGGGGGTGCAAATATCAAAGAAAATAAAAAAGGGGTGCAGTAGCAAAAAAAGCCCAAGCCCACGCGCAGAGAAAAAAAATCTGAGGAAAATGTTGGCTGTGATTCAGTGTGACGCACATATGCGTGAGTACGCAATACAACCATTAGATCTTCCCAAGGAAGGATTAAACGGTCGTTTCGCCTTCTCACGTACGCCCTTGGATGAAAACAACGGCCTAGATTAAATCTGGGAATTTATGAGAAACACGCGTGCATACAAGCATGCTAGGATCAGGTACGGACACGTATCGTGGTCCTATCGTCTGACCACCGTCAGATCTTCCTTTAATGAGATCTGACGAGTGCGATCAAAGGAACACACGCGCCGTGTGATGAATCCAACGGCCATGATTAAAACTGGGTAAGGATGGAGATTCACACATGGATCATCATCTCCGTTGAGTCCTCGCCGTCGCCGGCGCCGTTTCCGGCACCGGAGTACTGAAAAACGCCCAGAAATGCACGAATCATATATGGTTCTTCTCGTATTTTCACAAGGAATCCAAATATGCAATTAGTTTCATGAAATAACACTTAGATTTTAAAAAACGAAGAGAAAAAGTTTTGAAAATTTCAAATCAAACACACAAACTAGCACGTTTCATGACAAACTAACAACCCAGATAGCTTCATAGTAATGAAATAAGACGAAAGGCATTAAAAAGGAGCAAGAAAGCTACCAGAAACACGTTAGGAGAAGTTGATTTTTTTCACGAACTTTGAGCTTGAACACGAGCTCCAAAACGTCTCTGAAGCTTCAAATTGGAGGTAGGGTTTTTGTTCTGAAGGTCTTTAGAAGGTTATTAACATGTTAATTGCAAGAAAACAATGAGAAATTCGTGTTTGGGAATTTTTGTAAAAGTGAGTAAAAATGGGTTGTTCTTCAGCTGCCTCCTTCTCCCAAAATCACCCCCCTTTGGCTCTGAAAAACGTGTGTGTATTTATAGAATAGGTTTAGGTTATGAGAAGAGTGATTGTGAGTGAATGAGAGGGGTATTCTTAAATTTTTGCAAAATGGATATTTTGTGATGATGCTCAATCAAGAGTACAAGTGTATTGATCTGATGCAAATGGCATTTTGAGGTATATTCTGAGATCAAATGGTTGGGAGATGATCATGGGATTTTTTGGGATTTATTTGATGGAAGAAATAATTTTAAACCAATTTAAAACTATTTTTGTAAATAAATAAATATGTGAAAATGAAAATATTTATGAGCAAGGGCAAAAGTGTCCATTTTTGGGGTTTATAAAATGCATGAGTTAAGTTGAAAGTAATTGAAAAAAGTTTGAACAAAAAAGGTTACTTGTTGGTGAAGAAATGAATTTTTGAATTTAAAATGTAAATATGAATATAATAATATAATATATAAAATAAAAATGCAAATGAAAATTAAATTTTTTTTTGTCATGCTCATAACATATAAAAGTGATGGAGATGAAATTATAAATCAAAAATTATGATGAAATGGATGAAAAAGGAGATAACTTGCAAAAGAAGTTACCTCAATATTTGAAATTTTGAAAAGGGTAAAATGGGAACAAAATCAATTTATGGTACAAGAGCATATTTGGAAATTTATGGTGCAAGAAAAAGATCAAAATGTCATGTAATTAATTATCTAAAAATGAAACAGTTAAGCAGCGTAAACAGGATAAAATACTATTTTTTATCAATTTTAAATTAACAAATAATAATAATGTGATGAAAATTAACATGTTTAAAATGAGCCAAAATTAAATGAAGAAATTAGGGGTGGTCAAAAAATGGGGTATGACAATAAGAAGTCCTTAAAGACTATTCAAGTTCTTGAAAATGGTTGCAGAACATGTAACAAACCCTATGATAAGCATGAGATTGCTCTTCAAGAGTTTGTTCATCACAATATTGACAAGCATAAATTAGCCTCTATGATTTATGGTGCTGGCAAATACACTGGACAGGGTTTGGGGAGTACTGTCAAAGGAAACTCAAATCAGTCTGTGTGTATTAGCAAAACATCTTCTGATCTTTACTCTAATTTTGTTTCTAGTAATGGTACAGAAAATCCAAAAGTGTCAGATGCTCAAGTAAGCGTGGAGTCTTTGAAAACCTCTGCTCCCATTGCTTCAGTATCCAAGTCTTATAAAGGAGTACAGAAGATCTTCAAGCCTACGAGTATTCGGGGCATGCGATCAGGCTGTACAAACTTGAAAGCTGGTTTGCTGACACACTCTGGGTCAAGGTCCAAAGGAAAGGTTAAGCCTAAACCTGTTTTTAAAGGCTCACCTCACTATGGACCCTCTGGAAATTACAAGAGACAGAAGAATGATAAAAGAACTAACTTTAGAGGACCCATCAGAATATGGGTACCAAAGTCTGAGATAATGTTTACTGCAGGTATGCATCCCAAGAAAAAGGCAAAGCTCATGGTATCTGGACAGTGGATGTTCACGACACATGACAGGAGACAAGCACTTGTTCCTCACCCTGACTCTGAGAGAGGGAGGAACTGTAGGATTTGGTGGGAACCAGAAAGGCAAAATCATTGGTATAGGTAAAGTAGGTAATTCTTCTCTTTCTATTTCTGATGTTTGGTTGGTTGATGGACTACAACATAATCTACTTAGCATAAGTCAATTATGTGACAGTAATTATGATGCTGTTTTTAATAAGAATTCATGTACTGTAATTAACAACTCTGATAAATCTATCTTGTTTAAAGGTTGTAGAAAGGGCAATGTTTATAAAGTTAATTTATCTGATCTGGAAGATCACAATGTGCTTTGTTTGTTAACTCTAAGTGATGAGAAATGGGTTTGGCATAAGAGATTGGGTCATGCTAACTGGAGATTAATTTCCAAGCTTAGCAAAGACAATCTTGTGAGAGGCCTTCCTAAATTGACTTATCACTCAGATTCTCTTTGTGACTCTTGTCAAAAAGGGAAATTTGTCAAAAGCTCATTTAAACTTAAAAACATTGTTTCTACCTCTAGACCTTTAGAACTTCTGCACATTGATTTGTTTGGACCAGTTAGCACTGCTTCACTCAATGGAAAGAAGTATGGACTAGTCATTGTTGATGATTATAGTAGATGGACTTGGGTAAGATTTCTGAAATCTAAGAATGATACATATGAAGAGTTTAGTGTCTTCTGTGCCCAAATTCAAAATGAAAAAGATTTAAGGATTTTAAAAGTTAGAAGTGATCATGGTGGAGAATTTGAAAATGAACCTTTTGAAAAAATTTGTGAAGAACATGGAATTTTCCATGAGTACTCTTCTCCTAGAACTCCACAGCAAAATGGAGTTGTAGAAAGAAAGAACAGACCTTTGCAAGAGATGGCTAGAACCATGATGCATGAACATTCTTTAGCAAAAAATTTCTGGGCAGAAGCAATAAACACTGCTTGTTATATTCAGAACAGAATCTATATTAGACCTATTCTGAATAAAACAACATATGAACTTTTTAGAGGAAGGAAACCTAACTTTTCTTATTTTCACCAATTTGGTTGTACTTGTTATATTCTAAATACTAAAGTCTATCTAAAGAAATTTGACTCTAAAGCTAGTAAGGGTATCTTTATTGGATATTCTGAGCGCTCCAAGTCATACAGAGTGTATAATTCTGAAACTCAAGCAGTTGAAGAATCTATGCATGTAAGGTTTGATGATAAAGCGCCTGATCATGAAAAGTCAGAGCCTTCTATAGAAATTTCAGATTCTCAAGACTCAGAAGATGAAGGTTGTGAACCTATTCCCACTCCTGAACTTCTGGAAGCACCAGAGAACAATCAAGTTCCTGAATCTGATGATCATCAAACAACACCAACTGAAGATCCTGAACAAGAAGAAACAATTATTCCCAAGAATACTTTCAAGTATAAGTCATCACATCCTGAAGAGCTTATCATTGGTAATAAGAACAGTCCTAGGAAAACAAGATCAAGCTTTAGGGATGAAGAATCCTTATTTGGTCTAGTTTCCTTGATTGAACCTAAAAACACTGATGAAGCATTATCTTATGATGCTTGGATAATTGCTATGGAAGAAGAACTGAATCAATTTCAAAGGAATGATGTATGGGATCTGGTACCCAAACCAAAAGGCAAGAACATTATTGGAACAAAGTGTGTATACAGAAACAAGCTGAATGAACAAGGAGAAGTAACAAGAAACAAAGCTAGACTTGTTGCACAAGGATACAGTCAACAAGAAGGCATTGATTATACAGAGACTTATGCTCTAGTTGCAAGATTGGAAGCTATAAGATTACTTCTTTCTTATGCTGTCAACAACAACATTACTCTTTATCAAATGGATGTTAAGAGTGCATTTCTAAATGGTGTGATTTCTGAAGAAGTATATGTCAAACAACCTCCAGGATTTGAAGAAATTTCAAATTCAGATCATGTGTTCAGACTAAAGAAGTCACTCTATGGACTCAAACAAGCTCCCAGAGCTTGGTATGAGAGATTAAGTAACTTCTTGGTTGACAATGGTTTTGTAAAAGGTCAAGTTGACAATACACTATTCAAGAAGACCATGAAGAAAGACATTTTAATCATTCAAATCTATGTTGATGACATCATTTTTGGATCAACAAATGCTGGACTATGCAAGAACTTTTCTAAGATGATGCAAGATGAATTTGAGATGAGCATGATGGGAGAATTGAAGTACTTTCTGGGAATTCAGATCAATCAAACAAAGAAAGGAAACTTCATTCATCAGTCAAAGTATATCAAAGATCTTCTGAAGAAGTACAATCTTGAAGACTGCAAACCCATGAACACTCCAATGCATCCTACATCAAGTCTTGACAAAGGTGAGTCTGAAGGTAAAGTTGATCAGAAGTTATATAGAGGTATGATTGGATCTCTTCTCTATCTAACAGCTTCTAGACCTGATATCTTATTCAGTGTATGTCTGTGTGCAAGATTTCAATCAGATCCTAGATAATCTCATTTTACTGCTGTAAAGAGAATTTTTAGATATCTGAAGGCTACTTGTAACATTGGATTGCTGTATCATAAATCTAATGATTACAAACTGATTGGATTCTGTGATGCTGACTATGCTGGTGATAAACTTGAAAGAAAATCCACTAGTGGAAACTGTCAATTCATTGGTGAGAATTTGATTTCTTGGGCCAGTAAAAGGCAAACCACCATAGCTATGTCTACAGCAGAAGCAGAATACATTTCAGCAGCTAAATGTTGTACACAACTACTTTGGATGAAATATCAATTGGAAGATTATCAAATAAGCAGTCATAATATTCCTTTATATTGTGATAACACTGCTGCCATTCATCTTTCTAAAAATCCTATTCTACACTCAAGAGCTAAGCATATTGAGATTAAACATCATTTTATAAGAGACTATGTACAGAAGGGTGTAATTGATCTCAAGTTTATTGATACTGAAAATCAATGGGCTGATATCTTTACAAAACCCTTAGCTGTTGAAAGATTTGATTTTATCAAAAGGAATCTTAATATGATGGAAATCTGTGAATAAGCTGAACTCTGGTGAAGAATATTATTTTAGGAAGTTCTGGAAGTTTATCAGAAGTTAGGGGGAGTCAGATCCTTCTATCAGAAGTTTAGACAAACCATCTTCTGGTATCTTTATCAGAAGTTAGGGGGAGTCAGAACTTGTGTATCAGAAGTTGACAAACCATCTTCTGGTATTTCTATCAGAAGGTTATATGAGTGGTTCTGAACGTGACGTGGCAGTACTTGTTGAGTTAACTCTTCAAATTACTGTTGCTAACGTGTCAGATATTTAATTAACCTTCTAATACACGTGTCTGGTTGCTATTAGAGAAAGAAGTTGGTTAGTGATGATTGTGTTCTAAATTCATTTTGTGAATTGTTAAGTTACTTTTTTACCCGTGTCCTTTCAGTTAGTACGTTTTTGCGCGGTTTTATTTTTCTTTTCTTTTTAAACACACTAATTGTTCACATTCACACATTTGCACATTCACTACCCACATTTTCATCTCTTCTAAAACTCAGAGCAATTTCTTTCTTCTCTCAAATTAGCAAACCTTAACCCCCAAACTCAGAATCATGGCATCTTCTACCAAGCGCAATCAATCTCAAGGAGAAAGATATATCAATGTACCACCGATTGCTGACATTAAAGCCTCTACTCCTGGTGTTCTTTCTAAAGACAAAGTAGGTTTTCCTATTTTAGACCTATTTCTTCATATTGAGAGACCAGTCGACTTTGAAGGAATTAGAGCGAACGGTGTTAAAGGGATCAAGGAAGCGTTTGAGGCGCAAAAGTTGATAACTTTCTTAGATTGTTTAAATGGACCTGTCTATCCAGAAATAGTGAAGGATTTTTGGATGAAGGCAGAAGTAGCTCTCAGCGACACAATACCTAATGAAGAGTATCTGGGCAAAGAGATTCGCTCAAAGGTTAGTGGTGTCTGCATTAGGATCAGACATGAGCACATTAGGCAAGCAGCACAGTTGTCATTTACTGGTATTGTTCCTTACCCCTCTGAAGATATTAGTCACTACATACAAGAGGAAATCTATGGCAAGAATTCTACTTCCAAAAACAACAATGACATGAAGCCATACTACAAGATACTTTACAAGATTATGTGCGACTCTCTGTTACCAAAGGTTGGTTCATCTGACCAAGTTTCCAATCATTATAAAATAGTTTTATATTATTTGGGAACAAAGGCTGAGGTGAACTTTGCCAAGGTTATCTTTGAGCACATGTGTAAAGCTATCTCTGATAGTCAAACCAAGGGTACAACAAATGCACATTACTGCAGATTCCTATCCTTCATGTTTCACAGAAGTTATTTGATTCACTCTCTGAAACCTGTTTTCCCTGGTTATGGATCTGTCATTGATGCTTATCCCTCTGTGATAAGTGGTTTTACTGTAAAGAAAGTGTTGAAGACTCAAGGACCATTGATTACACCACAAGTTCAGTATAAACCAAAGAAGGAAGAAAGTGACAAGCACTTCTATCTCACCTCTGTGTCTAGAGATGAAGTTTCTCTCATTGCTGGTTTGCATAAGAAACTTCTGGAAGGAGGAGATGATCAGAAGTTGGAAGACAGACTAGCCACAAGATATATGTTGCCTGCTCAACAAAAGAAAAGGAAAGCAGTAAAGAAATCAGAAGCAACAGAATCAAAACCCAAGAGAGCAAGAAGCTCTACACCCCAGAAGAAGTCTGGAAGTACTTCTGGTGTTAGGAGTACCTCAGAAGTTGTTGTAAAGAAGATTGCTGTAGAAGAAGTGAACCCTGGGAACTCTGAGCCTGCTATTCAAGCAGAGGCAGAGTTGGAAATAATTAAGGAAGCTAGTGCTTCTGGATCTGCTGCAATGGCTGCTCCAGAAGTTACTAAGAAGGCTAGAACAAACTTGAAGAGGAAGAGGAAGCAAAGGTTGATTCTTGAAGATGATGATGATGATGATGAAGCTCAGGAAGCCATAAGGCAAGTGAAGCTTTATAAGGCTTGGGAAGAAACTAGCTGGGAAAGTGGAGTAGAAGCTGAACCTAATGAATTTCTTGATACTCCCATTCCTAAAGTTGAGTTAGTGCAAAGGTTGGCAAATCAAGGTATTTATAAAAAGATCAATGTTAAAGATATTCCTGATTATGTCATTAATGGTCCAAAGCATGCTAAAAACATCCCCTATACAGTTCCAGTTCAAAACTCTTTTTCAAAAATCTTTTCAGATTTAGAACCTAAATCCAACTATATAGAAGAAGTTTCTACTAGTGCTTCTCTTGAAACACCAGTGGTTAGCTTTGTACCATCCCCTGAATCTATGAAACAATTCTCTAAACATGTGTTATCCCTGATTACAGAAACAGGTGTTTCTACTCCTACTTCTGTGGAGAATATTGAAAAGGTAGCATCAAAAGTTAATGCAGAGGTTGCAACTTCTGAAGCTATTCCTCAAGTAAACACCCTTGTTACATCTTCTACACATGTGTCTGCTAAACCTGTTTCACCTAGTTCCCATGACTCAGAGAAGACATTATCTGAGCATCAATCTTCTCCCATTGAAGCCATTGTTGAAACTGGCATTCCTGCCAATGCTTTTCAACAATTAGAGTTGGAACTTCACAACCCCTCACCTCAAAAATCTCAAACCCCTCAACTCACAAATGCAGAAAATGACTATCTTAGAACTTTTGAAGAAGTCATTACACCCCCTCCAACAGAACAAGAAATTACCATTCATCCCTCAGTTATCCTAGAAAAACCCTCATCTTCATCTGTCCCTACACCTCACAAAGCCATCACACCAGAAGATGTTAAACGTGTGCTGATGGGCATTAATGACAAAGTTCAGGAACTTCACCAAGATCTGCCTGCCCTTGCTATTGCACCTGACCAAGTGGATGAAGAATGTACTGCTATTTCAGATATGTGCAAGCAAATGATGAGTGATCTTAGTTCTCAATACAGAAGGAACTTTATCATGAACATTGCAAGGCATAAGTTCACTGAATACAAGGCTGAAGAGAACAGAATTAGAAGAGCCAAGAGGATACATGATGAAAAGATGAAGCTGGTTATGACAAAGGCTGTAGATCAGTTTTCCACCTTCTATGCTCAAGAATTGGATAAGATTATTCAGGTGGACTCTGAATCTGCACATCTGGTTGGCAGAATGGACTCAGAAGATGTGTTCAAAAGGCTACAAACGATCTCAGAAGAAGCTTTGAAACAGATTCAAGCCAAGTTGCAGAACCCTTCTAACCTCTCACAACCCTAGGATTTCTTTGTTTTATTTTGTTTATGTTCTGTTTTATCATGTTCTGTTTGAACTTTGTTGTTTCGGATCTGTTTGTTACTATTTTGAATATTGGTATTATGTTATTTTGGTTATGTTATGTTGGTTTATTTTCTTTATTATATTCAGAAGATAGATCTATATTGCTGCATAAACATAAATACATAAATTCATGCATTCAAAATATTTTCTTTTATTCATATAAAACTGCATTACATTGTTTTTGCATTTCATCATTGCTATTCTTTCTAAATCTTTTGCATTTCATCATTGCTCTTCTTTCTAAAATGCTTTGCATTTCTTTTTCTTCATTACTCTCTGAGCAATGTTTTGCATAAGATCTAGAAAACTACCTAACCTAAAAGGAAATTTTTACAAGAAGATGAGTTAGAAGAGAGCTGAAGAGGATGGTGTCCCAAACTTCACCCTGGGAGTTTGTGACCTAAACCTCTCGAGCTACAGATTTACTGTTTTGTAAACCTGGAGCTTGTCTTTGAAAATCTCTTAAACCCATTTCTTTCAATCACTCTTCTATCCTCACAAATATTTTCTCTCATTTTGTTGAAGAAACTATTTTCTCTCATGGAAGCGTTGAGTGAAATGACAAAGAGTTGGTGCGCTTTTATAGCCATTTTGGTTGGTAGGAGTTACCTCATTTTTTCGTTTTTGCATTAACTAATTGTGGTTTTTATCATCTGTTTTAATTTATTTTTGACTTGACTAATTCTTTAGTCACGTGTTCATTTATTCTTAACCTTTTTTTATTATTCTTTTTGTTTAGTGACAAAAGGGGGAGTAAGAGTAAATTAATTTAAAGAACACTAGCTGAAGCCAAATTCAAAGTTTTTTTAATTTCATTAAGTTTCAGTTATTACATTTTATCAGTTATCAATTCTTTTTATCTAAGGAAATTTTTCTATTGAGATTAGAACTTTCTATACATGATACACGTAAGAGAAGATTGCACTTTTCTCTTAGGTAGATCTGATCAAAGAAGAAAGCTTGCAAACCTATCTTCTGGAAGTCAAATGTATACTGAAGTTCTGGATTCAATATTAAAATTTTAAACTATTTTAATCATTCATTACTGAACTCAGGGGGAGCTTGCAAAACTCATAAACCTGAAGGACGAAATTATGTGATTAAAATAACAACCATTGTAAATTAATACTTGGTTTGTCATCAATCAAAAAGGGGGAGATTGTTGGAACAAAGTTGGTTCTAATATAACCCAAGTAGTTTTGATGATAACAATAGTATTAATATACAATAAGGAATACTGATAATTTACTCTAGTGTGCGGATATACAAGTTAAAATTTATATTCACTAGAAATTGAAGTTCTGGTTGCTATGCTAAAGTATCCCCAGAAGTTGGGAAAATGCAAGTTCTGAAGACAACACCAGAAGTTGAAGTCATCAGAAGTTGCAAGTCAAAGTCAACCAGAAGTTGAACTCATCAGAAGCAAATTTAATATCTGTAGATTCTGATGACGATGAAACAGCAGAGGACGCCAGAAGAACATTCTATTCTCATTAACGACTATCATCTATTTGGCAAAGATCTGAAGGAGCAGAAGAATTTCTTTCAGACCGTTATCCTCATGATAATGACGTTTGTACTATTGTACTATCTTTGTTTTCCTGATTTGGGCGAATATTCGAAATCAAGGCTCAGATTTTGATCTTTACTTGATTTGGATAAGCACATTTCAAATGAAAACAATAGTACAGTACTACGTAGCTGATTTCATCATTGTCCGCTCAAATTCAAGACGCTCCAACTTCATCTATAAAAGGAGGAAGAATTTGAAGACGTGACAACACACTTGCGAAGAACAAAAGAGCTGTTATTCTGCTAAAATTCAAAGAGCATTTTTTAACTTAGATACAACTTGAGATTATATCAAAATTCATGACAAATAGTTTTCAACTTTTGACTTGTCAGTTGTTGAACCTTAGTTTTCTTTTCAAGAATTCTAAGAATAGTCTTGTTATTTAAGTTGTATTTCTTTGTGCTTAGAACTCTGATATTATTTATCAGTTGTTCAAACTTTGTATTTTCTATTTGTGTTAGAAGTCTCTTGCTGGTGAGCTTGAGCATTTGGAAGTCTCTTGTAAGGTGTTACTTGAGCAAAGGAAGTCTCTTGTTGTTGGCTTGAGCATTTGTAATCTTGTGTGATTATAGTGAAATCCCTTGGAAGTGCAAGGGGACTGGACTACTCTCGATTTGTGAGAGGAACCAGTATAAATCTCTTATGTTCTCTCTTCTCTCTGTTTTACTCATTCTTGCTCTGTTTTCGCTTTCACCATCCCAGAAGTTGTTTGTGTTTAAACTTGGCCCGCTGCGAAATCTGATAAGTTGCAAAACTTTGAAGAAGTTTTTAAAACTACCCAAAACACAATTCAACCCCCCCTTCTTGTGTTTTCACACCTTCAAACCCGTCGGGAAAGATGGAGGTGAGGGCGGTTGAAAGTCACCCGTCACTGTAACAGCCCGGGCCTTCGGCGCTCCCGGCACTATTACCTCACGATCTTCTCCACCCCCCTCTCTAGTGGAGTTTTTGCCTTCCATGGGAATCGAACCATGTACCCTGAGGTTCAAGTACATGTTCAATGCATTCCCACTACCAATTGAGCTATGTAATACCCGAGGCTGACGAGGGCGGGGAGTGGTCGCCGGTGCACGAGGCATGATAGTGTGCGGCTACTGGCAGCTTCTAGGCAAACCGAATCACATCGGAATGAGAGGGATCCTGAGGCTGTGCAGGTATGGGACTGCATGGTTGAAGGAAAGCTTATAAGGATTGATGGGTACTACCTATACCAACAAGATGCATCTTCTTTTCGGGAGCTCATTCCATAAGAACTTCACAGTTAAGCGTGCTTGACTTGGAGTAATCTTTGGATGGGTGACCTTCTGGGAAGTTTCTCGGAAAGCGTGCAAGTGAGGACAAAGCACGCTGAAAAGACTCGTGTTGGTTTGTGGGGTCAGTCGGTCATCCTAAAAACAGTCTGGGGCGTTACAGTCACTGTTTGACCGACGCAAAACACAATTTTTCTTGTAGTGTTGGACGGTGCTTATGGCTAGAAAATGTTGTTTAAAGCTGCATTGGATAAAGCTTATGTGTAAAAAGTGTTGTATATAGTTGTAATATGATAGTGATTTATTCTTATATAAAGTTTTGTTTATACCCTAATAACGTCAGAATACAAAGCACTTCAAAAATGTTGTCCAAAGTAAAAAAAAAAAAAAAGCATTATCTAATGTTATTTTTGGCATAATATATATATATATATATATATTGCCATTGAGGAAGAGTTTATACTATTATTGGCGTTTCTCTCTCTAGAAGAAAATTTTCCTCTAACCTCTCTCTAGAACTAGAAGATCCATATTTACTTTTTCCATGTCCCTCAAATCCAAACCTTTCTCTTCACAATGTAAACATGGCAGTGGTGGTGGTGCGACGAGGAGGAGCTCAGCCCTCCGCACTATCGTGTCCGATCGGAGCTGGTTTGTTCTTCTCCAATTTGTGTTCCTCTTCTTTTTCCTCTGTTTTCGTTTCCTTCTTCTTTCTCGGTGTCAATTTCGTCTTCCTTGTGGTGGGGGTGGTAGCACCGGCGACAGTATTGGAGGTGGTAGCTCCGACGAAGCTATTTTCCGGCCGGTATAGGGGTTTCCAACGCAAATTCGGTGGCTTTGTGTGGTCTTGGTGCTGCGGCGGTAAGATTCGATGGAGGTGGTCGTTGTTCCAACGGCGTTATTGGTGGTGGTTCGTTGCTCCGACGATGGTTCTGGTGGTGCTGGAGTTGAGGTGATGGTTGTGGTGGAGGTGATGAGATGGTGTTGTGGTGGTGAGGTGTTGAGATGTTGGTGTGTTGGATCTGGCGTTGTCAGTGTGTGGTTGATGTCGTGCATGTTTGCTTTTCATTGACATTTGATTCTCTGACTGATTCCAAATTTATTGAGATTTGTAGGATTTTTTTCTAGTCGCTGATGGTTTCCAAATCTGTTGAGATTTGCAGGTTTATTTGTATCTTATTGAACTCTACCGCATCGGTATTGACTGCTTCAAGGAAGTCTGCAAGTCGAGACTTATCTGCCTACTTCTCTTTCTACCGGTGTCCATCAATTTTTGACTCAAAGAGCTTTTTTTTGGATTCTAATGGACCGGACACTTTTGATTCGAGTCTGGGAGTTGGTGTCTAGTGACATCTCTACGAGTTGGGTTGGTGTCTTCTTTGGTGGTTAGGTAGGGAGAGTATCTTTCTAAGAATGATATTAGAAGTAAACCTTTTTTATGTGGTGTTTGTTTTGGTATTTTCATTGGTGTTCCGCTTATATACGGCGTTTTTATTTTGTAGCTCTTCATTTACGGGTATATAAAAATTGAATATTTACAAAAATAGCATTTTTATTCAAATTAACGTTCAAATAACCAATATTGTTTGGTTATTCAAATTACTTTTTCATGGTTAAATTTTAAGTGTGAATCATTTAGTTTCACATCAATTATGAATGGATAAAATGTTGAATTTGTGACAGAAGTAACTCATATAATTAATGTCTTAAAATTTTTTATAAAATATTTCATTTCTCTCTCTTGTGGTTCTGGAGTATTGGTTCATTCTTGCTAGCGATGCTACCCACATGTGGACATTCCACTGTCTCACTCCCTACGAGGAAATAATTTATTGTCTTCGAATCTTCAAACAGAATAGTCTTCATAAAAATGCACATTTACATATACAAATTAACATTTCTGCTTACTACTGAGAAGTGGAAACCCGAACAATAATTTTTTAGTTTTGGTTAAATAGTTTAGGAGATTAAATTTTGCCTTAGTATATCAAAATTAAAATTTCAATTTTATATATTACATACAATATTCCTACCGACCGAATACTGTTCATGGAAACACCAAATAACAATTCTACTTGTTCCAAGTTTTTGAACTCAGTGTGTGAATTTGGAAGTTGAAGCCCCATTGGTTGGATGATTGATAATGGTTGGTTGTTGGGTCCATAACATCTCATCCTACTTTATCACCGACTTTCCTTGTCCTCCACATAGCGTGAAATTTCTGTACAGTATTAGTAGGGTGTGGGGAACTGGGGGTTAAAAGAGTAAAGCAAATAAAATACCTCATTTTCTATTATATTTATTTCTATACTTAATTGTATTTACTTGATAATGTTATCTAATTCTTTTCTTTTTTCAAGCAATGTCATCTAACTTTTTTTTAATAAATGAAAGGATTAATCTATTATAAACTCATATATAAACAGAATAGTCGAAGTTTGAACTCCAATTAAAATATCCAATTTAATAATTTTGATATTCTTTATTGGTTGAACTAAAACTCGTGGATTAATGTCATCTTATTCTAATATTGTCAAATCATACTTTTACCATTTTGATTTTATTTTTAAATTGTGGTTGCAAACTAAACTTACATAATATTTTCTAAAAACATTATGAGTGAATGTCAATGTAATTATATACATAAAAAAAATGTCATGTTAATTATTATTTTTTTAGACAGATATTGCGTTACTAGTAAATTGCAAGAGTCTTCTAATACATTTGTGAAAATAATAATAACTTAATTTTCATAACAAATATAAAATGATTTGTCATGAAAATTAATTTTATTATACCGAAAAAAAAAAGTTTTAAATGGAGACTGACATTTATCACAGAGATATTATATTCTCATTGAAAGAAATAAAAATCTAAAAAGAAGATAAAGAATATGACCCCATAAAAGGGGTAAGTAGCGAGAAAGGATCCTCTCAATTTTTTTTCCCTCAATTTTCTTCAATTCTTACATCTTAACCATTCACCAACTTTCTTTTTATTTTTTCTAATTAAAATATTGTCACATGCTTTTGATCCAATGGTCTAAATCCAAACATTATTTCCTCAATTTATTTTCAAATTGAGAGAATCCATTCTCTCGTAAGTAGCATAGGAGTAGTGACTAGTGAGGGAAATGTAGGCCACTCAATTTAGGTGAACCGTGAATCTTTGAGACACTATTATTATAATTTATAAATATATTTTTTAGTGTCTCTTAGTTATTTTGATCAGTTGTACTTTTAATTATTTTGATTCTCAAATGTATTTTGTATTTATCAATTCAATTCATTAAATTACAAAAAATAAAACACTAAAGACACATTAATAATTTTAATGTATTTAAAAATTATAATAACAATACTTCACACGTTTAAAGACCAAACCAATCGTGCTTAATTCTTACCATTAAACTAGCACCTTAAGTATTGCTCTTCAATTTACTGTGGTTGTTGTAATAATATAAATAGAATTGACATAAGAAATTAAATGCAATAGCCATTAACCAGCATGTCACGTACACTTTATTATAAGCATATGGGGTGGGTAATGGGTTGGGTAGGGCGGGTTTGGGCCAAAAAACACCACCCGTTTTAATCTGTGGTTGTAATAATGAGGTCCAATCTGACTCTTTTTTAAAATTTGGTTTTTGCGGGTTCGGTTTGTGCGGATTGCGGTTTGACGGGTTGGTTATTTCGGTTTGAACTAACGAATGAAAAATTATCTAAAAAATAAAATAAAAAAATTCAGTTGTGTGGTGTGAAGATAACACGAGTGCAAGTGAAACAGATTGAAGTATAAAGTAAAATAAAATAGTAACAATAAATGTATGGTGATATTAATATATGAGTGAGAGAAAGTTAATGACTTTTAACTACTAGTTAATGGTTTCTTGTTTTCAATTTTCAAGGAAACAAACGGAAATAAGTTTTGAGTTTGTGTCTCGAGATATGTTCAGACACTTCATCATGTTTTATATATTAAATAAAATAAAAGCTTACGATTTATGTAACTCGGGCGGATTCAGGTACCGTTGGGTTGAGTTTAGAAAACCGAACACGCCCATTTCAACCCGTCTAAATCCGAAAATGTGTGATTGAAAATCCGATGATCCGTAACGACCCGCTCGCTTAACTATTTTTCAGTTCGGATTGTTCGGTTTGAATCGGTGCGGATTTTTACCCACCCTACATATGGTAAGTGTGGAAGCTTATACACCTACCATCTACCGGTCAATCCTAGCTTGTTTTGCTTAGTGTGACTTTTTTAAAGAGTAAGAAAAGAAAAGTGGTTCCTTCAATTATCAACAAAAAATTATAAATAGAAACTAAAACTTATAAAGCCCTTTAGAGGGTACTTTCCTTCATAACTAAAACTACATTTCAACATACTAATTAAAACTCTACTCTCCACATTCTATATATATATATACACACTATACCACCATCCTTATTAATATATTTGTGTGAGTTTGAGGAATATTGATAGAAAAGAAAAATGAAAATGGGATGGATTATTGTTGGTTTTGTTGTGGTGGCTATGAGCATGGATGTGGCAACAAGTGAGGTGCATCATGTGGTGGGAGGTGATCATGGGTGGGATCCAAACTCAGATATCTTATCTTGGTCTTCTGGCAAAGTCTTCAGGGTTGGAGACCAAATATGTATGTCTTTTTTCTTTACATTTTTTATTTTTTATTCTTCTTTTGCTTTCCTTCTATTTCCACCTATTGTTCCTCTGAATTTCATGAGTTCTATGATAATAAAAATGATAAATGTTCTTTTTTTTCCTTTTCTCATGAGAGCTAGATTCAAAATGGAATGATAAGAAAATCAAATGCAAATTTTTTTTGTACAAAAGTTAAATTTGTTTTAATTAATGATAATTAATATATATTTCCTTCAATTTTATTTATTTTGGTTATTAACCATCTGGTTTTAGGGGAAGAGCCCCAATAATCCAAAATTGGGCCGCAGGGTAGGTAAAGTTTGGCAAAAAATTGTTCTTACCAGATCCGCCCAAATGTGTTTTAATTATTGATAATTAACATATATTTCCTTCTATTTAATTTTTAATAAATAATAAACATTTTATTTATGGGCAGGGTTTGCATACTCTTTAGCAGAGGGATTAATTGCTGAACTGAAAAGCAGAGAAGAATATGAATCTTGCAATATGAGCAACCCTATCATGATGTACACAGAAGGTTTGCATACAATCCCACTTGAGAGGGAAGGAATCAGATACTTTGTGAGTAGTAATTCTGAGAATTGCAAGAATGGTCTTAAGCTTCATGTTGAGGTTCAGCCTAAGGACTCACCATCAAGGGCCTTACCCAACACTCAAAATGTTGTTGCTGCTGAGCCCACTAGTCCTTCTGGTTCGGCCCATTATGGTCACAGTGTAATTCTTTCAATATTGTTATGTGTCATTGTGGTCATTGCTTATTGATATAAGCTTAAGTTTAAGGAGAATAATTAGTTACTTTCTATGTAATATGACATATTTGAAGACAAAATATTGATGAGTTTTCATTAGATAAGTTGTTGTAACTTGTAAGAATATATCTAAGTGTAGATTTGGTTAGAATTCAGATGGCCAGTTTGTGTTGTGTTCATTGTGAAGTATTTGGCTTTTGGGCACTTCAGCCTCGGACAACAGAAAGAATAAAACAAATATCAATGTTTGGAATTTGGGATATTTGATATGAAGCTAATAATTTTTATCTGAAATATCTCTTGTTTAAGAAATAAATTTAACTTATTTTTAAGTTTTGTTTCCTGAAATTTTGATAGTGTGTTGTAAACCCTTGTTTAGAAGTGTTCGACACATGGAGTTATAATTCTCTTTATTTTTTGTTTTTTCCATTTTTGTCATCCCTTAAGTTTTAAGAGTATAAATACAATGATGTAACATTTGATAGCCTCAATAATTTAATATATATTATTTACTCTTCAAAACTATAGTAATGAATTGGAGAGGATCATAACTCTCGACTCACATAGAATTTACAACATATATTAGTAGGAATTGAATTTGCCACATTAGAATTTACAACATAGTTTTCATATCAACTACTCGCGGTAGACTAAGATGGCACACTTGTGAAGCATCATTATACGATAAAAAAATCTTTATTTAACAATATAGAATGTTTAAAATAATAACATAAAGATTAAAGTAATAATAATATTAATAAAACAGCTAATTGATATCATGTTTTATCACACCTTGAGCAATGAATGAAGTACTTAGCCAAACAACTAATAAAATCATTAAAACTTAAACTATCATACCTATTATTACCTGCCAAACAAGACTCAAGTATAGTACTTAGTCTGAAATTACAGTTATTATCTTTTTATTTTGCTTCATAACCACAGTTAATTGCAAAAATTGATTTTCAATATTTTCCATTTAAAAATAATTTTATAATATCATTAAAACAAAATTAGTTTTTCTAACATCAATTATTTCAAAATCAATTCATTTTAATTTTTTTTATTTGCTAATAAGTCATAAAATTTAACAACTAAAATTTGTCTAAAAAAATCTAGTTATACAACAATATGAAAAATAATGATAAGTATGCACAAGCATTACCATACTGTACAATTTGCATCTTCCATATCATTATAAGCTTGTTTATGCAATGCATTAGTGTAACACCATCTCCATGTCTAATATAACACTCAGAAATCCGTTTTTTCAATAATAACAAAAACTCATACTTAATGGTCATCAACTTACTAAAATTAAAATCAAACTCCTCATGGCATCTCAAAGAAGATGCACACAATATGAAAGTTATATTCTATTAACCGGTATAAGCTGTCAACAGTGTATTATTAGCTTATTTTCTTTTTAATAATGCATCCTTTGACGGAATCAATCACTGGGTGTTGCATAGTTACTTCACTCTCAGAATAACATAACTGGCTCCATTAGTTTTCTGTATCTTAGAGATTCTCTTCAGGATCTCAGCAAAAGCTTGCTTGTCCTGCACACATATCAAACAAGCACGCGGTGCAATGTTCAGCAAAGTTTTAAACATTAAACTGGTGAGAGTTTCTGGTCAAGTTTCTGACCAATTTTACTATCAACCCAACCAGATAACATAAACAAGAGCAAGTAAATAATCATGCCAATAAATACGAACAGGAGAAGACAATTATAGTAAGCGGGAAGTAGGAACAAGTCTCGCATCCGCTAGCAAGGGGGAGGAAGTATTCTTTCCTCCCTTATCTTAATGCTGCCCTTTGTACTTTCTCATTTTGAGCAAATCAATTGTGGACTTTTCCATCAAACGGGTTTATATTAAGTCAGAGACTGAAATTTCAGCCAAAAGTTCGAAATTTTAGATGATCATATTTCCGCAACATAAACAAGTTCACTGGTTTTGACCAATTCATTCCGGTTCAACAAGGAATATTTTTTCGTTTTCTGGACATTTATCTATTTCTAATCTATAACTGAATCGGTCATTTCTGGTTTTTGAAATTGGCTATAAATCAGCAAATCATGGTTAAACTATTTTTAAATGTTACTCCCTCCATTCCTTTTTATTTGTCGTTTTAGAAAAAAAAGACCAAATTAGGAAGGTGTATTTTTGTACCTTATCTTCCTATTATACCCTTTTTTTATGGAACATATATCCTAATTTTAATCCACCAATAAATTTCTACTTTTTTGCACACACACTTTCTCTTTCAAAAAAAATTAAAACCACAAAAAAAAATGTAACAAACTTTATTAAAAAAAAATAAACTAACTTTGTTACAAAAAAAATTAGGAAGGAGGGTATAATAGGAAAAATATAACCTAAATTGCCAAAACGACAAATAAAAAGGAACAATATTTTTTTTTCCTAAAACGACAAATAAAAAGGAATGGAGGGAGTCTATATTTAGTTAATTAGTTAATACATGACTGCCTCAGGCTAAGAAAATGTGCCATAAGGATTCGTATTTTCATACTTCAAAATTCAAATATCCAATTATCCGTCCAAAACAAAAGAACACAGCCAAAAATTACCATAATATTATTAGTTAGATTGCATCATTTTAATCCAACATTGACAAATATCAGCCACAAATTTGTCTAAAGATTAAAGAAATCTTGTAAAATTTAGATGTGTGATAAGTTTTCTACTCTTTGCATCCCATAATAATTGTCACATTTGCAAAAAACAAAAATTGTCGCTTTTAGTTTTCAATCAATATAATTTTAATTGTTTTTTCCCAATTGTGCATCTAATTAAAGATTATGTGCATCACTCGCAATTTCTTATTCTACACTTTGCATTAATTGATAATGGAAATACACCAATGGTTAATAACGTTATTTTGGTAAAATCGATATTCTCTTCTCTTTAATTTGTGTGAAATAACATAATATGACAATTATTGTGGGGGTCCTTTTCGCCATATCTAAATTTGACCAAATGTTGATTAAGAATTAGACTATTAAACAAGGATGGAGAAAAATTCGAGCTTACCTCTGCACATCTTAATCTTCCCTTAAATTTAGCTACAAGCTCCTGTGTGGTTAATGGAGTCCTTTGTAATAGAACAGCCCTAATTTCTTGCTCAGTTACAGGCCCAGAAGCTGAGTTAGAAGACCCAGCGTTTGATGACGGTGGTGGTGTGCCTTTTTGAGGTGCATTACTTTTAGATGCAGATCCATTTACATCTTTTCCAGATGATTTTGGTTCCTGATTCAATAAAATAATTAAGAATTTCAATAACAGCAATAGGAAAATACTCAAAAAATCAAGTTATTTGTCTAAAAAAAAAAGTTCTCGAACAATTTTTAAAATCATTAATATTATATTATTGTGTCTTTGTTTATTATTTAGAATCATAATATGCAGGATGTCACAATATTTAGTTAGGAGAAATGCTGTCCAGAAAGTACATTGGCCTTGCTTAAATGGAACGGGTTTTGTGGAAAAAATCGCATTGTGCATGCACTACTAGGAAAGGACACCCGAACATGTTTGCCTAGCTGACAAGACTCACAATCAAGAGTGTTTAAACGAGAAAGTTGAGGAACCATCACCTTTAACTTATCCAAACTTGGACGAGCCAAACCACGATGAATGATATCTGGAGATGTAGAATCACTACAAACTGTGGATGGATGAGGATGAAGGTAATAGAGACCCCGTGATTCAGATCCTGTTCCAATTTTCTTTCCCGTACTTCGGTCTTGTATAAAGAAAGAGTCCGAATTAAATGTTACGGAACAGTTGTGAGAGCGGGTAAGTTTACTGGTTGAAATCACATTATGACGAGCACCAGGTACATATAACACATTATTCAATGATAGAGATGGCAAAGGTGAAGCTTGACCAATACCAGTAACTTGTGCCTTGGAACCATTAGCACAAATAATCTCTAGAGGTCTTTTAGGAGGAGACAAGTTAGAAATAAGAGAGGGATTACCAACTACATGAACAGAAGCACCAGAGTCTAAAATCCATGATTGACAAACCGTAGAATTATCAATATGTACCGGAGTGGATGCAGCAGGAGTTTGTTGTTGGACTGCCATCGAACTACGGGTGATAATAAGCCTCAAACGTGTATGGAGCAAAGGAGGTAGGAAACTAAAAATTGAGTCCAAACAATTTAAAAAATACTTTCCAATAATAACCAAGAAAAAAACAGCAGCTGTTCTAGACAACCAATACACTAGAGCTGCAAAAACCTCACAAACCAAACCTTGAGTGTGCGAAATACTAGGAAAACAGCGAAGAAAGCCCAAAAGCATGCCTGAAATGTGGGACCCTCGAACTGAAAGTGGGCCTAACAGAGCCAGAAGTGAGAGGCAAGTCAGGTGGAACCAGCCGCGGTGAACTGGTGACTTTTCTGACGACCGATCGAAGACCAAACAATGGTGTCTCTTGGACATCCAACAACAGAAGTAATAAAAGATACAGACTAGGATTAGCCGACGGCTGCTAAACCTAAAGATAAAATAAAACTAGGATTCCAAACCTAACTCTGGATACCAGGTTTAATAGTTTATAGGATGATTAATTAACTTGTACTTCATAATGAGGTTGTGCAAACTTATATACAACATACAACAGAGAATCAGATAAATTAGGAAACTAACTCTATCCTAAAAAATAGGGAATAATCAACACGATCCTCCTCTGCAAACAGAAGGGGAAAAAAACTAACACGCCATCTCTCCTCCAGGTCCTCCCTGCAAACAGAAGGAAAAAAAAAAAAAAAAAAAAACCAACACGCCATCTCTCCTCCCTGCAACAGATTCTCCTGCCACGACATTCATATTTGCGCCGCCACCAACTGGAACACCGTTCACCTTCTTCCCTGCCTTCCCCTGTTTTCTTTCACGACCTCTCACTGATTAGTAGAACTGGGTTTTTTTTTTTTCTTCGTGAATTGGAAAAGAGAGCTTGGCCATGAGGCCCAAACTTTTTTTTTTTGCATTAGACTTCTAATTGTTGCTGAATTGCAGCACAGGCACATGAGGTTGTTTTCGGCTGATTATGCACATAGGGTTTTTAGGATTTTTTTTTATCTGGGGTGTGCGTGTGTAAAAGTTTTTCCTTCAATAGGATCTTACGAGTTATGTTACGATCTATCTCTGGTCCTACTTGGAATTTTATGAGTACATTGTAAAAACCAGCTTAATTGTTCAGTTCTATATTTTACAAGGTCAGCAGCTAACATTAACGAAAAGGTAAAGCAGAGCACTAATTATAATAAAAGGAGCACTCATAATCAAGCTAGCCAACAAAAAGCAATGACTTACATTTTCTGTCTTCACCTTCTTAGGTGGTACACCAATAGATGGCTTTGCTTCCTCATTTGCTTTTCTTTTCCCCTTTGAAGACTTTGAAGTAGGTGTTCCACGAGCAGGTCCTGTTGCAGTAGGTTTTGAAGGACTGTTGTCAACAGGTTCTTCCTTAGGTTCCTTCTGCTTTGCAGCAGTCACAGGAGGAACAGCAACCTCGTCATCCATCTAGACAAATAAAATTGATCCGCTGATTAATGAAAGATGCTGAATTCTAGTTCAAACCAAAGGCAAGGATTTAAAAAATTTCAATAAAATTGGAACTAGTTAGACACTTCCTCGATAGAGAAGTTACAAAAAATGTAAAAGCTATATGTAGCACACCATTAAGGGAGTTTAGTTTTCGTTAAGCTATGCTTGTCTTTCATCTTATAATAAGTGGAACAAAGAACAATAAACAATTATAGTAAATCGACAATAAGGGAGAAGTGAAAAGAGAAAGAAGGAATAAAACCCATACATCATCGTCGTCGTCATCGTCATCATCTGCATCAGATTCACTCAAACCGCCACTTCGCCCAAGCAGCTTCTTCAGCTCTTTCCCAGATTTACTCAAACCTCCCTCTTCTTCATTATTTTCATCCTCCTCCTCCTCATCATCATCCTGCAATTATGTTTAAAAGATTAACTTAAAAAGGAATGCTTGAATCAACAACACCAAATAAACCAAATATGGAATTGTCCTCATCCACTCCATGTTATTAATATAAGTACAAGTTCCCAGAGATATGAAGATCAAGGATGCCTGTCATCAGTCCCGTGGGTTAGATTCCTAAAATTGGGTCAAAACATAAACAACCTCACACACAAACAAGAATAACTAATAGGAACTTGCTCCTGGAGATATAAACATCAAGGATGCCTGTCATAAGTCTCATGGGTTAGATTCCTAAAACTGGGTTAAAACGTAACCCAAGAATAACTGATAGGAACTTGCTCCTATCTAGCAAGAGAATGTATTTTATAGATGAAAGAAGGGAGATTACAGAAGAAAAAAAGCAGAGCTCCGAGAAATGGAGGAGACTTCTTAGGCCAAGGCATAACCCACAAAAAGTATGAAACCAATAAATAGTGAGAAAATACAAAAAGATTGAAACCAAAGATAGACCAATAAATAGTGAGAAAATACAAAAAGTAATCAATATAATCAACCATATCAATTAAATCCATCTAGAGGGTGACAAAATTATAGGGATAAAATGTTTTAGCTTCTTTATTAGGTCCAAAGATAGACCATTTACCTCCAAACCGCTCTCAAATGTTGACCTAGAGTTTCCTTTGTCTCTCTTTACATCTAACTATTAAATCATCTATCATCTAGTTAACCCTCCTCTATGAAGGCTAATAGTTTATTAATAAATATTTCCATAAATAAATTCATACCTAATATATAATTAACTATAGAATTAGCTATGACACAGAAAGGGAAAATATGACTGACTTGGCACAACTCACAAGTATATAAGAATGTGTGGACCGGAAACTAACCTGCTTAATTTCAGGAGGAGCGGGAACTTCGGGAGCCAAATCTTCCCTTTCCTCGGGATCATTAGCAACACCTTCATCATCATCAGTGAAAATCTCTTCGTGCTCCCAATCATCACCTGTAACAGATGTACAAGTACAACTATGCTCAAAGAATGAATAAGCACAAACTCATAAAGTGATTTGAAACTTTTCAATTTCATAGAGAGAGAGAGAGAGAGAGAGAGAGAGAGTCAACATAATAGTCAAGTCTTGCGAGCCTATCAGTCTATTACTCACTGATTAGCAGATTGTCATGTCAGGCAACTTTTAAACAATATGTTCTCATAAGTTTATAAAATTATAATTAGTTTTTCACTAGCTTTTATTTTTACTTTTTTTATTGACAAAGAAGTCTTGAGAAAAAAATTATTTGACATATTGATGATAGACCTGCACAATAATATATTTTCTTATATTTTTTATAATTATACGCACGGTAAATTTTCTTTCCAGCATTGACAAGCTATACGAGTTCTATATTAGCAGTTCTCTATCCATGGCCAAACTAAATACTTCAAAACCTGGACTGAATGATGCCTATATATGTTTCAACTTTCAAGAAGCAATCAATTTTATTTCTTTATTTACTCTCTAAGCTATCTTCTTCAAGGTGAATAGATCCACAGCACTGAAGCAATCAAGATATGGAAAAGCTGGACATTGTAATTTATGACATAATGTATACCGTATAATAATTGTTCCCTCTCATCTCCAATTTTTATGATAGATCATCACTACATAAAACCAACCAAAAGTAAACTAATAACCTTCAACATGGATTCATAAAAAAAAATATAAAACAAACAATGCAAGATACTCACCCTTTTCAACATCATAATCATCGTCATCTAGATCCCCTCCTCTTGGACCTTCATCGTCATCATCATAGCCATTTTTTTTATTCAGTCCAAGTCTTTTCTTCCTATCTACTTCCTCGTCTTCATCTTCCTCTCCTTTATCAGAGGAAGGGCCTTCATCATCATCATCATCGCCGGTTTTTTTACGGCTTCTCCCACCACCTGCGTTACTTTCCTTGTCCTCTAACTTCACATGTTCACCAAATGCAGCAGGCCCATTATTTGCTGCTTTCATCATCCATCTTTGATATCCATCAGCAGTTTTTTTTCTATTTTTCATCTTCTCTTCTGCTTCCTCCAAAGTCAACTGCTTATATTGTGCAACCTTGTTAAAGTTATACCTAAAAAAAACATGTCAAACATCACATCTGCCTACTGTCTTTGAGCAGTAACAAACACTGTCAAGAATACAAAAGCAAAGTTCTTTCAACAAACACAATCCTTAACAAGCATACCAGGACCCAGCAGGAATGGCAACAAACTCCTTCTTTTCCTTCATTAGCAGGTAATATGTAGCCGATTGTGAACCTTCCAAATGACCCTGAAACTGGGACTGACCTGTTTCGTCCTCCAAGAGCCAAGGCCTGTTCTTGTACTTCTCCTATGTAATGCAACAAGAAATCACACATGAACAAAAGAAAAGAAAAAATTGACCTATTACAACCCACAGACAATTATTCACTTTCTTCATGACAAACACATAATCATCTTCTAATGTCCAAAGCATTCATCAACTAAACAACTCAATATTTTGACCTAACATTACCATGAAATGATATCTTGGGTATTTATCCATCACACTATTAATAAAATACAATTCGTTTATCCACATTGGCAACATTGTCATATATATTTTATTCATAGATACTAAAGAAACCCCATGCAAGCCAGTTTCCTCGCACTCGTGCTAACGTCCTAGTAAGCATAATAAAACAAATACATCAAGTATACGATTTCACAACTTCTCAATAACAATGAAGCCCGGACACTTCTCGGATTAAGTGTGTCCTAGTGTCACCGACACATACAACTCCATTTAATTATGTCAATTTTTAAAATTATCATTGGTGTCGATGTGTCAGTGTTTGTGTCGCATCTGATGCATGTGTCTATGTCCATTCTTCATAGCTCAATAATGCAATCCTTCTAAATATAATGCAAGAAAACCACAAATACAAATCAATAACGCAATTTCAAATTTTCAATACCCTCATAGAATCAGTAACTTGGCGACTCTTCAATCCATCCTTCTGCAAAGACCACTTATTTTCCGCACTTTTCTTCTTCGAAAAATCAGGCAACCCAGTCATAAACCTTCCAATAAAGTAATTTTTATCGTTTGCAGAACTTGCACGAACATTATATTCCTGTCGCAAAAATTCATCAACAAATTACACAATACCAAAACCTAATAGAAAAAATAAAATTGGAAAAATAAAATCAACGAACGAAATCGAACTCGAATCAAGCGAGTGAGGGTGGCGCCACAGGTGGAACATTTGGCGCGATTTTCAGCCATGGTTTTGCCACAAGTTGAACATAGAGTCATGTGCTTGCAATTGCTTCCGTAGAGACCGGTGGTTTCTCCGCATCCGCTACAGCATGATTTCAATTGAAGATCCATTGACATTCAAATTGCACTTTCGCGACAGAGAATGAGATTTATAGATTTAAATAAACAAAGGAATTTTCTAGGGTTTCGTGATTGGGATTTCGGTCAGTTGTTCATAATTTTTGGGCCGCCACCGCCGCTGTGTTAAAGACTGACGCCACCACCGGAGTCACTGAGCTTTTCCCGATCTGAGAATGGATTGAGAATTTATTCTTACAACATTTTATTTCAAGCATTCGGACATGATACATCATTGTTTATCCGTTAAAATAAAAATATATATGGTTTTTTTTCATTAAAATTAAAAAAGACAGAGTTAAACGAAAAAATCTCAATTGTGTCATAAGAAATTAAAAAACACAAATTATTCTAAAATTATTACTTTTTTTACTTTTTTAGTGTTGAAATATCTATCTAACATTTGGAAATTTTACTTTGTAAAATGTGGCTCTTGTCAATGGATATTTATGAAAGCGGATAGGGTGATATCTGTGTACGCTCCGTTGTACAAATATTATATATGTGTTTTCTTCATATTCATGCGGATATCCGCTAAGCGGGTAATCACGGATATTGAAGTATTATGGATGACATTTTTTTTTATAAAAAAATCTAATTATTGAAAAAAAAATGTTAGTTTTTTTTAAAAACAAAATATTACTACAACATAATATTCATATATTATGCGCTGTCTCTTTTATTTAATTGCAAGAAGGAATTTTATTAAAAAGAAAATGATGGATATGTAAGAAACTGGAAAAACATTTCCTTAAAAATGAAAAAGAAATACAAAAAGTTTACTCTATATGAAAAAAAAAACATAAAATAAAAAAATACTATTTTTTTATACAAGAAAAATACTATAATTTATATTTAAGTAGAGATATATAAGTAATTTTACTAATTATTTAGCGAGTATGGATATTTGCAGGCACGTATAGTATTAAACCCACATCCGTATCCATTAAACGCGGATAATTAAAATATCCACTTATTTTATCTGCGGATATCCATTAAAGTATTCGCTTCGTGTCCATTGCGGATTTTATCTGCAGATATCCGCGGATATGGATATTTTTGTCATCCCTCCGTCTACCGTGAGGGTGTATCACTTGATTTATTTTTTTGTAACTTGTTTTTTGACCATTGATTAAAAAGAGGTACATTATATTATGATACACTATCAGCATTGTATTATTTTTCATGCATCACTTGCTCTCTTTTTTTCAACTTGCTTTTGGGTCATTGATTAAAAAGTGGTACATGATACTATGGTGCGCTGTCAGCATTGTATTATTTTTCATTTCTTTCATTTTTTTTAATTCCTATAAAATAGAGACCTTTTAAGTTTATTCCTTGCTTAATTTTAATAGTATTTTTAGTCGTACAAAATTTTTCCTAATACATTGTTTAAACCCTGTTAAAATAACATTTATTTAATTAATCTTAAAATCTTAAATTTTTTTAATGATTTTTTACACACGTATTTATCACTTTATAAAATGCTCATTAATCAAAACTTATAATTTTTTAATTTGAGATGAGTTAAATATCAATTTTACGCATGCACATTATACATCATACCGTACGCGAGTACCATTTTTTATTCTTATACGACTTAATCACTTTTATCCCACTTAAATATCAATTATAAACGTCTATGAGATTCTTAGACGACTCAATAACTATTCTCGAACTTACAAATATCGCACATTAATATCTCCCACATTAATATCTCCCACTTAAATATCGATTATAAACGTTTATGAGATTTTTATACGACTCGATCACTCTTATCCCACTTAAATATCAATTATAAACGTCTATGAGATTCTTATACGACTAAATCACTATTCTCGAACTTGCATATCTCGCATATTAGTATCTCCCACATTAATATTTCCCACTTAAATATCGGTTATAAACGTCTATGAGATTCTTATAGAACTCTGTCATACCTCATTTTTTTGACCAATTCTTTTAAATTTTGGTCATGTTTTAAACCGAAATATTTCGTCGTTTCTGACGAAATTTCGGCAGAGAAGTATTTTAAAATACCTCATTTTTTGTTTTTTTTTGGTCCGTCTACGGTAGGGATATCAACAGGGCGGGGATTGAGCGGATGATACTTTACCACTCCTTACCCCATTCTCCACTTCGGGGACATTTCTTCCTCCATCCCCATCCCCGTGGGGAGATTTCTTCCTCCATCCTCATCCACACGGATCCCCACATTATAAACAGAGATCCACGGACATAAAAAATTAACAAATTTGTTATACATTTTAATCAAAATCGCGACATTAATATCTTGTTTTTTCTTCTTTTTTTCTAAAAAAAGTACATAATTTGTATCTTTCATTTTTTTAAAATAAAAGTACATTTAGCATCAATAACAAAAACTGCAAAGCACATTCTAATATTTCTTTTTGTCAAAAATACTAAATATCCAATTGAACTTGTAGCCACCATACATATAATCATAACATTTATAATGTATTAATTATTATTTTTTATTTAAAAAAACATATAAAGTTATATAATTATATATTGTATATATAATTTAAATAATATGGTCGGGGTCGGGGAATCTGCGGTGGCGGAGGGACCTTATCCGTTCTCCGCCCCAAATTATCGACGGGGGAATTTCTCCTTCCATCTCCGTCCCCACGAGGAAAAAAATCCGCGACTTCGGATCACCGCACAGATAATCTCCACGGATAATCCGTTATCAGATACAAATTGACATCCCCAAGTCTACGGTGAGCGACCTAAATAGGTCTCGTACCGTGCGCTATTGAAAAAACCTTATTTTTTTGATAATTGTATTGCAGTTCACCGTAGGTTAATAATGAATTTTTAAAATGTGGAGCTAAAAAATAACAGGGGGCAACATCGAAATATCCATTCATATGAAAATAAATCTCACAAATTCGAGACAGTGGTGTTTGTAATAGATCTCACAAACAGATCTGAAGCTTATTTTGGTTGGTAACGAAAATCAGTCGTCAATCCAACTTGCAAACGATACAGATCGTGACAGACATAGGTGAGTATTTATTATGTATTTTCAATTTAATTTGGAATTATGCCACAATGAGAATTGATTGAGAAATGTGAAATTTATTAACTGTAGATTTAGGTGTTGGTGATGAAGCTGTTGGTGATATTGAAGGCGTCAGTTTAGGCAATAAAGTAATGGAAGCCTATGTTGTAAGTGAAAATTGTTGTTTTTATTTTAACCAATATATTAGTTTTTTAATAGTTTGATTTATTTTATCCATTTCTTTTTTTATTTAGAATGCATTGAATGAAATAACTCAACAGCATTGTAATAGAGGAGATTGTAGTAGTGATGGGAATGTTGTGGGTGATGCTGACAGTGTGTTTGAAGAAGAAAATGAAGATGAAGATGCAGACGGGGAAGATTCAGAAGTGAATGTTGGTAACTCTGCGGATTATGATGTGGATGGTGACGGGGAAAATGAATTTGATGGGGCTAAGTTTGACGGTGAAGAAAGTGATTATGGGGCTGAGTCAGAAGAATTATTTATAATTGATGATGTTGATGATATTGTAAAGATTGACATGTTGTTGGTACATCACATTTTTCTGTTTTGAACACAATCACGATATGTTGAGCAAAAAGCACTGTGGGTTGTTGGCTGCACACAGGAAGTTGTCTGAATCATATCAGATTCAAATTAAGAACTATGGCAATGCAGGGATAAAAGTAACACAAATGATTGGTGCATTTGCAAATGCTGCTGGGGGCTATGACAAGATAGGGTTTTTGAAGAAGGATTTACATAATCAAATCATGAGACAAAGAAAGGCAATGTCTTCTGATGCTAAAGGTGATGTTAAGTACCTTGTAGGGCTTAAGGTGAAAGACCCATTGATGTTTGTTTCACATACGGTTGATGGAGGTGGTCAGTTGCAACACTTGTTTTGGTGTGATGGGGAAAGTCGAGAATTATGAGGTTTTTGGTGATGTGGTTGCCTTTGATGCTACATATAAGAAAAATAAGTACAAGGGTCCCTTCGTTGTTTTTTCTGGGGTTGATCACCATAATCAAACAATTATTTTTGCTACTGCTATAGTTTCGAATGAGGTGGAAGGTACTTATGTTTGGTTGTTGGAGCATCTCAAGGATGCAATGAAAGGCAAGACACCTATATCTGTAATAACTGACGGTGATGTAGCTATGTGGAATGCAATCAAAAGAGTATTTCCTAATAGTTATCATAGGTTGTGTGCTTGGCACCTTCTGTGCAATGCAATGTCCAACATTGGTAAACTAGATTTTATCCCATACTTCAAAAAATGCATGCTTAGTGACCATGAGGTTTGGAAATTTGAAAATCTATGGAATGAAATGGTAAACATATTTGGTTTAGAAGACAATAGTTGGATCAAATAAATGCACCGGAAAGGAAGATGTGGGCAACTGCTCATATTAGGGGTCATTTCTTTGTGGGAATACAAACGATATCTCGTTGAGAAGCATTTCACAGTCACATGGTTCAGTTTGTTCACTAAAAAATGAATATGACTGATTTTGTAAAGCAGTTTCACAGATGTGTTGCATATTTTCGTTTTGGAGAGGTTGAATCCGATTTTAAATCACAATATGGACAGGCTGTGTTACAGACCACTCTAAGGTTACTTGAGAGATCTGCTTCAAAAAAATTCACCAATGAAATTTTTAATTTGGTACGTTCCGTACTTAAAAAGGTATCCCTGATATCATTACATGACAATCAATAAATGGCAACCTTTTCAATTTATTCAGGTACAAAGTATTGAGACGAAGGACATGTTTGGCGTGTGTCGCACGGTTCATTGAACAATGAATTTAAATGTTCTTGTCTTAGAATGGAATCAATTGGTATTCCCTGTGAACAAATTGTAGCAATTTTGGTACATCTTGATTTCCTAGATTCACTTGTATTAAATCGTTGGTCAATGTTTGCTAAGGAGTCAATTCGTGGAAATTATGAAGACAATTCACATTACTGGGATTCACACTTAGTTGCGAGACATGCCAATTTGGTGTATCTTAGCAAGGAGGTCTCTGATTTGGCATACAAGGATGTTGATGATTATAAAAATTATCTTGATTATTTGAATCATGAACTCAACAGGCTTAACTCCAAATACTATGAAGAAAATGGTCCTGATAATGTACATGTACCTGATGAAGTTGAAAATATAATCAACCCTCACTGTTCAAGAACCAAAGGTGGACCAAGTGCAAACACCAGAACTGGCATACCCAGGCGTCCAAATACTTGTATTAGATGCAATGCTCCTGGACACAATAGGAGATCTTGCACTCAATCAGCAACAGTTGGTGAAGTTGCTGCAGACAGTTCTGGATAATCAATGTCCGTGTGTCTAAGCGATGACGATACAGAATCAATTTTCAACACAAGATATCAGTGTAAGTTTGTTCAATCCTTTCTAATTGTAACTAAACTTTATATATGGAGTATTACACTTAAGATCGATACAATTTTGAATGCGGATAAATGATTACGTGGAATACTTAATACAACATGCAACAATTTGAAAAGTTCTTTAATCCTAAGTTATCGTTTGCTGAAGGCGTTTCCTTTTTGTTTAATCACAATAGATGTAACGATGTTTCTTCTGTTATTGTATTTTTTTTTTTGCCAATGTATCGCTTGTGGTAACATTCTAGTTGACAATCTGTTTGTAGGTTAATTGTAGCATTTGTGAATGTTTAACAAACTGTTGTTTTACGAGTTTTTTATGTTTAGAAGAATGATAATTGTAGCATTGATTTGATGCACTAAGTACATCAGGTGTTTGTGTTGAGTCCTAGCTGATATTGTTATGTTTTGCAATTGATGAGTATTTGGAATTTATTGAGGTTCAACCATTTTAGAATTGTTAGCTTGATTCCTTTTCTGCATATAAGAAGTTGGATGTTGATGCCTTTTCTATAATGGTGAGTTTTGTATTGCAAACTCATACTAAGAATTTTCTTATTATGAGTTTGTGGGAGGTTATTAGAATATATGCAATGCATCATATCTGAGTTGTTTTACTGCAAGTCACGGATTATGCGAGTCTGCATTTAGGGACGCATATTACACAGCTGAAAGACTAATTGGAATAAATATGTGCACATCGTGAGTAGCTGGCTATTGTGGTTTGATTTACTCTCCCAGTATTTTTGATTAAGTGGTTTATGCAAGTTTCTAAATGGTACTGGTACACAGAAGTACTATGCCTTCATTGTTTTTCAACAGTGTAAGCTTTCAAGTATTTGTTAGAGATGATGGTTTCATTTAGAGGCTAACATGTTGAGGTCCTATTTGGAGTCAATTCATTAAGGCTTCAACAATTGTATTATAGCCTGGAAGCAATATGCACTAGAACAGAAGCAATGCTTAGCCATAATGGCTTTCCTTGTTATTTTGAAGGTGGCTCCGAATTTCTCAGTGAGAGAGAGATCATCAAACTATGGGACAAAGTACGCACCAATATCAGACTAAGTCAAATTGCAATGGAAGCACAGCTAAAAGACTAATTGGAATAGATATGTGCACATCGTGAGTAGCTGGCTATTGTGGTTTGATTTACTCTCCCAGTATATTTGATTAAGTGGTTTATGCAAGTTTCTAAATGGTACTGGTACACAGAAGTACTATGCCTTCATTGTTTTTCAACAATATAAGCTTTCAAGTATTTGATGGATTGGAGATGATGGTTTCATTTAGAGGCTAGCATATTGAGGTCCTATTTTGAGTCAATTCATTAAGGCTTCAACAATTGTATTATAGCCTGGAAGCAATATGCACTAGAACAGAAGCAATGCTTAGCCTTAATGGCTTTCCTTGTTATTTTGAAGGTGGCTCCAAATTTCTCAGTGGGAGAGAGATCATCAAACTATGGGACAAAGTTTGCACCAATATCAGACCAAGTCAAATTGCAGTGGAAGCTTTGGTGTGATAGAGAAAAACTACCTAGTAGAAGCAATTTTATTTCTAGCTTTGTTTGTCCTTTTGTTTTTTTTCTTATTTGGCTTTGTAATCCAAACTTAGGCTAAGAATTCTCTTACTCTAAGTTTGTGGGAGGCTATTAAAATATAGAAATTAAAATAGAGTTAGTTGGCAGTTAGAAATTAGTTAGAGTTGGTTACTCTATTAGTTACTAGTTGATTTCTATAAATAGAACTAAATGCGGAGTTGAAATAGCAAGTTGTTGCTCTGGTTACTAATTTAATGATGTGTAATTATTTTTCTGTAATTATTGGTAGATTTAAGAAATTAAACGATTGAAAATGAAACAGAATGATGGTTGAAAAAGAGAGAGGTTGAAGAAGACGAGTATATAGTAGCAAAAAAACTTATCCCATTTAATACAAACATAGCATCATAGGCTAACAACCAACCTAATTGTCCATACAAGATATGTCATATGGCTTAATTAGTTCTAAACAAAATAATGGGACATCACTTTTATAGTGGCCCATATGTACATGTTCCAAATGACTAAACGTTTAACAGACCAAAATACTTAGAAGATTTCTTTCCCCACCCCCCAGCTTTCTTTTTCACCCCCTGGATTTCCATTTTTAACCCTTGAAAAAAAGTTCAGTACACGCGTACTGAACTTTTTAACGATGTAAAACACCTATTTTTCAATATCGAAAAAGTTCAGTACGCGTGTACCGAACTTTTTGAAGGTAAAATCAAGGGTAAAGTTGGATTTCTGGGGGGTGAAAAAGAATGACGGGGGGTGGGATGAGAAACCATCAAATACTTAAGCCGACAATATTTTACTGGCCCATACCTACATGATCCATACGGCTGAACATTTAGTACACAAAATAATGGGCATTGACATATTGTAGTCCATAGATACAAAATACATAAGGTTTAACCCCCTTCAAACATTATCATCAATAGTTGTTATGAATTGCCAATACTCCCTTGCTTTTCGGATGAGATCATCGCTGCATTGGGCGTGGTTTCCCATTAGGATTCTCAATGTCACCATCATTCTTGTTAATCTCTCCTCCATCTATTTTTACATTATAATTATCAACATGTAAAGATTCAGATATTATTTTAACATAACAGTTACAATGATGAAATAAACATTATGTCACCATAAAGAAGCATTTATAACTTATCACTCTTATTATGTTGTTGGTGAAACTATTTTGCATGTTCAACCATTCAGCCACCCAAAGTGTAGAATTATCACTGCAAAAAAGCATTTGCAAGTCACAAGTAAGATACATGTGCTACAACCAAATGATATTTTGTGTACATAAATTGGAGACATTTGAGTCGGTACCTATTGCCACAATTTGGGACCCCTCTAGCTTCAACTATGTTTCAATTATGAAAGTCAGCCAATGGACAGAATGTTGTAAAACCATTGCACACTATTTCAACCAGTTTAGCAAGTGATGCACTCTAAAATTTGGTAGATAGATATCTATTAGTTTCTAATAATTTTTTTGAACTAACACTTTATAAAGCTATTTATATGACGTACAATGTTTCGTATATTGCATTGTATCTCCTCCACAACATCCTCCCTTAGATGGGAGTCCAAATGATAAATCTTATGGTTATCGATTGAGATAACCATAAGATACCAATGGCCACGAGTGTCCTCAATTGGAAAAAAAAATCTACACAAAATGTTAAATCATTAAATGATAAATCAATGGAATTTACATCATTAAAAAAAAAGGTATCACGCGGTGTATACACGAGTGTTATACCAAACTTAATCGATCAAAGCGACCCATCCAATCTTTTCCATAGAACTTATGCAGATTCTCAGTCGTGTTTCCTTTAGCAAGATCGTCCTATAATTCATCTCAATTTTAGTTCCAGCATTTATACAAAATGTAATTATAAAAAGTATTACCGCAAACGATGGTGGTAGACACCAAACAATTTTGGAGAGGGCATTCTGCTGTGTCTAAGCTACCCTTAGTACTGTCATCAAAATGATCTGCAAATATAACAAACACACATCATTATATGGGCCTCATTATATAATTGCATTTGCATCCAGTACAATATATTGTTAATATTTCTATTCATTTTACCTCTCTAGTCACAAGCATCTCAGGGCATGCATTCAAAGTCAGATCTTGCATATTCATTCCTTCCAACTTTGAAGATGACATCACTGCTCAACAAACATATAAGTTTTACTAGACGTTAAAGTAAAAAAAGACCAGTTTAGCATATAATATTGTACATAACTTAAAACAAATGATGTAGTAATAGTTTGAAACACATAAGCAACAACTCTAACTTCTAAATGGTCTAGTCTCATATATGTTGTTGTTTTGAATGCACATTTGAAATTTTGTTACAAAGTACAATTTGTTATATACTGATTATTTCAACTTATTTCTTATTAGAGTGGTCAAACATATACTTGTGATACCTTAGGAACTGTAAGTCCATTATTGTTTCTGGACAAAGATGTTCTTCTGATAGCAACACCACTTTTTTAGTTTGGTACCTGGTGAACGTTTCTTAATGGTCTTCGGCATTGGAGAAGATCCGACCATTTTAGTCTGACCTAGACCAGATTTTGGTTTTGATCCTTCTCCTTTTGTGAAAGACAACTTCCTAGTCATTGTAGATAACTTTGATGTTGTTTCCTTCAATTCGTTTTTGAAGATTCATGTTATATAACTCATTATTCATATATTCTTATTACATAAAAAAATAATAAAAAGAATAAGGTTAGATCATTGGTTACCTGTTCAGCAAAATCTCTTTTGTAGACACTGTTAAAAGGCTTTTCATACTTATCCTGATACTGAATGTCAACACTTTTGAAGTTGTTTCGTTCTTGGTGAACCAGTGGAATCTTCCCTTTGTTGGTGTTCTGCCTTTTACGATCTTGATCATGACGAACAAATGCTTCCTTACCCATTGTCCTTTTTTTAAGTTTTGCATTTTCATCATCAGTGTTAGATATATTGATTGTACCAAAGTCTTTAAGTTTTCTCATTCCTCTATTTATTGCTTTATCTTGGTTAACATTTTTCTTTGGCAAATCATCAATTCGTTTAACATTTTTTTCCATTAAGTGTGATCTCAGGTGAATAGCCAGAACTACTTTCAACAGGCCGATCGTCTAGATTGTTATTTGGAGTCCTAAAAGCATCATTGTTCAATTCTTGAATGTAACACGCGATCACATCTTTGTTACACAGCTCCATGCAATTCAGTCAGTTGTTCAAAATCTAAAACCAAAGTTGTATATATTATTTAAAGCACTGAGATATTTATTTTTATAGAAGTAACTATTAAATCTGTTTATATATTTTTTTAAACTAATTTTGACCTTAATAACATCCATAATGTCAGCAAGGGTAACTTCTTTCATACTTCCATGAGTCATCAACGGTTCAGTAACCTGTGCTTCATCATGAACAGGTTCCTGTTTCATATAATAAAAAAAATAAGTAACATTGTTAATAACTAGAAGAACATCAACGATTTAATAACTAGAAGTAATTATATAGGCCTTACATTGCAAACATTTGGAGCTGTTGGTGAAAAATTCATGGTATCATCGTATGCAGCATTTTTGGGGGTAAGACCTGCACATTTAAACAAGTATTGTGTTAATAGGATGTGAATGGTATAATAATAAATAAATAATAAGCACAAACATCTTCGTAAATAAATGTATACACTTGCATTGGGTTATCCTCTGAATGACTTGGAACCAAAACATATTTGTTCATATCCATTGTAGAAGAGTTGGAGTGAAGTAATGAAAGAACAATGTTAAGTGGTTCTATTATAACTGTGATCTTGTACTAATTAATTTGTTTTTTAAATTATTTTTTCCAACCTATTAGGTATACTACTTGCTATTGACATGCCTATGGAAAACGACCATCACATAGCATTAAATGCAACCTGCCGCCTAATGAGTATAGATTTAATTTATTTTAATTTTGATTTTCATATCAAGAGTAACTATTGTTATCTGTGACGAAAAGTGTTCGATACGTACTCAAGATCGATATTCTTTCGATATGTTCCGATACTAGTATTGGAAAAGTATTAGTTAATTATTTTTTTAAATAAAAAAAAAATATCTGATACTCGTATTGGAAAAATATCGGTTAAATCTTTTTTAAATAAAAAAATAATATCCGATACACGTCAGATACTTCCCGATACTCGTATTGGAAAAGTATCGGTTAAACATTTTTTAAAAATAAAAAAAAATATTTGATACTCGTATTGGAACAATATCGGTTAAATTTTTTTTAAAATAAAAAAATAATATACGATACTCGTCGGATACTTTCCGATACTCGTATTGGAAAAGTATCGGTTAAATATTTTTTTAAATAAAAAAATAAATTTAATATATTATCAATTTCTTACTCATCTACTACTTATCAGTTTCTTGTGCGCTATATTTTATCGGGCCGGGCTAAAAAGCCCGAAAACAATTCGGGCTAAAATTTTCAAGGCCCAAGCCCAGAAAAAATTGGACTTGACGGGCCGACACATTCGAACTAGCCCATTTTGACAGCTCTAATCCGAACCATACAAATTGATATTTTTTCACAAGCACAAATATCTAAATTAATAGAAGACCTTGTCACCTTAATCAGCATATTACAAATAAACAAAAGTTTTAAAAGACATTAATGATTTCGCTTAAAAAAAATAAAAATACATTAATAGTTAACACATTGCATACACAAACAGATAAACTTTGTCGTTTTCCACACATCACCATGTGAATATGTTGACTTAGTTGACTTAGGATTACAACAAATGACTGTACTACACATAACACAACAATAACCACATGCACCATACATATCCATGACAAGTGTGATATCTAGTAAATTTCCTTCATTTATGCTTTTAATGCTCCAATCTTCATACGCAACAGGAAGTTTTCGTACACATAATTCTTCAGTTGTTCTTCAATTTGTTGAACGTTGTAATAGTTGAAATCATGTATCATCCTTCCGGTTGCACTCAATATGCGACGCAATAAAAGCACATCGGCGTCTTCTTTCGCGTCGTAATCAGACGTTGCAAATCCACCAATGCAACAAGGTTGTGTAGTGACCAAGGGAGTAGAAGTACATGCATAATATCTAACATATTGTATCCCATGCTCAACTATAGCTTCATGCGGCGTGTATGTTGGTTCGGGGATCCTTAAGCGGTTGCAGACAATTTGAAGTTTTTTCTGGATGCTCCATTGGAGAATAATATCACCCGACGATGTTTGTTCAGCAATGTTGGATGTCAGATTAGCTGTCGGCGTTATAATATTGAATATACTATAATTAAAAAATGTATGAAACAAATACAATATTGAATATACTATAATTAAAAAAGGTAAATATGCATATACTGCAATATAGGCGAGATTTGCAATACCACCCTGTAAAAAAATAATTTGGGATTCCCACCTTGTAAAATTTTTTTTATTTGTGTTACCCCCCTTGCCCGACACATGGCAACTGACTTGGACGGAATCTCCACGTAGCACCACCAAATTGTGCCACATGAAAATTAATAAAATTAAAAAAATAAAAAATTCACATAAGATAATGCCACATAATTTTTTCTTTTTGAAAAATCAGATTTATATTTTAACAAATTTTCTGATGATTTAAAAAAAACAAAATAAAAATAAAAAAAGAAAACATAATGAAAAAATAAAAATCTTGCAACCTCTCCTCTCACAGAACATCTCTTTCATAAATCTTCCGGAAAAAATAAAAAAAATATTAAAGCATAGTGTTCATATTTGCCCAGATTCCGACGCGGTGGCTGCCGGGCCAGACGGCGGCGCCACCGCGTCGGAGACCACAAAACCACCCCAAAATTAAATTTTTTTAACACAAAAACATTTGTTTCCCTCTTCTAAAACCGAATCCAAGCACAAAAATTCTTAAAGCTTCGTCAAATTATCTAGATCAGAAAAATGAAGTAAGCTGCAACAACTTATACATCTGACCCACATCAGCAGCGTTACCATGAGAATAGAGAAGTGTTAACGAAGCTGAAGTATTCTTTAAATACAAAGCAACGATGTTGTTTCCTCTTTTGGTACAAAGCTTCAAAACGTCGACGTTTTCGCGCGTTGAAACACCAGTGATCATGTTTTTACCAGTTGATTCGTCAACTCCGATTCCGTAGGAAGATGGATTTGGTGGAAAAAACGCGAAGTGAAGTAACCTGCAACAGCAGTAAATTTTTTTGTAACACTGCCTTGTTGTCTATGTCCGTGCAAAACACAAGCAAGTGGAGTAACCTTGCAACAATATCTGCATAGATTACAGATTTGTCCGAACGAACGAACACTCTCAACTCAAAATCCCCAAAACCTTTTCAATTCTTCATGTTTCTTTCTCCCGAGTCCATAGCGAGTCAAATCAAGTTGGGTTTTGTGTTTTTTCGTCAAAGTATGGAAAAGAATTTGCCTCAGCAGCAATTGAACCCAAATCATTTGGAGAAGATTATACAAAGGCTTCTCAAGACTTACAAAGGCTTCTACCGATTACCTGAATATTTGGGATTCTTTTTTGCAGGAGTTGGAGGTCAGGGAATGGATTTTAGAGATCCATATTCTGAAAACAGGAATGGTTAGAAATTTGTATTTTTTCATTATGTTTCATTTTTTATATAATAATTAATTAATAAATAATAAAAATTATTTGATTTGAATTGATGTGGAATTTAATTTAATTTTTAATTTATTAATTTCCACGTGGCACAATCTGGTGGTGCCACGTGGAGATTCCGTCCAAGTCAGTTGCCATGTGTCGAGCAAGGGGGTAACACAAATAAAAAAAATTTTACAAGGTGGGAATCCCAAATATTTTTTTTCCAGGAGGTATTGCAAATCTCGCCTATATTGCAGGGGGGTATAGGCCTATTTACCCATTAAAAAATGTATGAAACAAATACTTACGCAGTTGGATGCCAGAATGGTCACTATCTTCGTTCACCTGTGAACACTCACCCTCGTCTTTTGGTTTTTTACCTTCAAATATTAAGCATTGATGTCCCACCCTTTTACAATACTCTATGTATTCAGCTTCGGCTTCTTCATAAGTTGCAAACGATTCATGGTAGTTGCTCTTCCACCGATTTATAAACCAGGTTGTCGTCCTTCAAAAACAACATAAACTTTCCGCATTGTTTGGGTATGATAGCAGTGAAGACTTATGGAGAAGTTGGTCCCGTCTTTATATTTGAGCATTATAGGTTATAATGTATTTTTTACTCAACTATCTATTTAATTATATTTCTTAAAGTCAGTTGAATCTAATAAATACATCTATCTACTTTATAATCTTCATAATAATGATTTTCTCCCTTATATAATAAAAAATTAAAAAGTTTTGGAAACTATTTTTGCGGTATGAAATAATACAAAAATGATAAATATTAAAAGGCTTTATAACTTAACTAATATTATTATTTAATAAATATAGTATATGTAACTTAACTATTTTTGATTTTATAATAATAGGAATAATTATTGCTAGAATGTGATCTTAGTTGCTTCGGAGAGTTCAGTCCTTAAATCATGCTAGGCAAAATGTTTAGTTTTTGAAACTATATTGATTTAAAAATACTAATCTCAGTTCTCGCAAATCTTGACTAGTATTATATAATATAAAGGTGACGCTTAATTACACATCCTAGCAATATTAAATTATCTAGACATAATTAAAACTAAAGGCATAATAAATAAATAGACAGGAATAAAAATAAACATAATAAACTCCTAATTACACATCCTAGTCCTAGTGATAATTAGAATAGACTTTGTCGAGAAACATCGTAAATTAGGTTTTTTAGTTAGAATTAGAATAAACTTTGTCAAGAAACATCGTAAATTAGATTTTTAAGTGATAAGTAGAATATACTTTGTTGAGAAACATCGTAAATTATATTTTTTTTTAAGTGATAATTAGAATATAGTTTGTCGAGAACCATTGTAAATTAGATTTTTAAGTGATAATTAGAATATACTTTGTCGAGAAACATCATAAATTTAATAGTATTTTATGGCAAAAATATAAATAAAAAATATACTCCTACTAAACTAAATTAAATAAGCAGATTTATTGCGATAGACTAAATATTAAGTATTAACAAACCAGATTACAAACTATAGACTGTATCTAAATAATTTGGTTCATCCACAGTACACAGCCATCACATAGCCCTATATCTACTACTGACCTATCTGGTTCATATCTTTTATGAAATTTAACCGGAAGCTACTTGCTATTGACATGCCTCTGCAAAAGCGACCGTCACATAGCATTAAATGCAACCTGCGGCCTAATGAGTATAGATTTAATTTATTTTAATTTTGATTTTCATATCAAGGGTAACTATTGTTATCTGTGACGAAATGTGTCCGATATGTATTCAATATCGATACTCTTTCAATATGTTTCGATACTCGTATTAGAAAAGTATCGGTTAATTTTTTTTAAAAAATAAAAAAATAATATCCGATACTCGTATTGGAAAAATATCGGTTAATTTTTTTTTAAATAAAAAATAATATCCGATACTCGTCGGATACTTCCCGATACTTGTATTGGAAAAGTATCGGATAATCCTTTTTTTAAAAATAAAAATATAATATCTGATACTCGTATTGGAAAAAGATCGGTTAAATATTTGTTTTGTTAAATAAAAAATAATATCCGATACTCGTCGGATACTTCCTAATACTCGTATTGAAAAAGTATCGGTTAATTTTTTTTTAATTTCATGTTAATTTTTTCAATTACGGTATCACGAATAACAAAGGGCCGAATTTTTTATTTTTTATGTTTTTCCTTTAACATAATTAATTTTATTAAGTGAATATTTAATTTTGCTGTTTATTTTTCTTTCAAAATAAATTAAAATATATTTATAAGATTAAAATTAATTTTCATATTTATATATCCACTGTTATCTTTCGTTGTCACTATCATATTGTTTTGAACAGTGGTTGAAATATTTTACCACGTAATAATAATGATGACAAAGACAAGTTAAAGAGCATATTGATCCATATTGAGTGCAAATAAATAGATGGTTTCTTTTACTACTGATTGTTGGACATATGTACAAATTATTACGCATGAGTGTTGTATAAATAATGTTGAGTTTAAATTTGATTTTGGATCACAGCGGAAAATAATTAGTAAGAATTTAGGCATATTTGAAAGAATGAGGATTAACAAAAATTGCTATGTAATTACTAATAATGTTAATGTTAAGAATGTTTCATTCACATATCTAATTAGATGAATGATAGACATCGGGAAAAAAATAATAATATGAAATACATTCAAAAAATATAATTAAATTATCCAACGAAACCGATCCAATACGATCTAATTAAATCCTAACTATATGTGGTTATTTAATTAGGCCATTTAATTATATACATTATATATTAATAATACAATGTATTAACTATTAACCATGAAATATAGGTGTATACAAAATAGCCTACAAAATATGCGTGGCCAGCCATAAATTTACTAACCGTAACTACAGTAGAATAATAACACACATTTCCGAAAAAACCCTTTATATATTCTTAATCCAATTGCAACTTTTATATTCTATAAAAGCTTAATATTATATTTATTAAAATGGAACCGTGTGCTTGTTATTCAATCTCATTCATTCAATAAATAATAATATATATCCACCGGTTGAAATTTCATATGTTCAGGTCGCTCATAGACGTTTATAACCGATATTTAAGTGGGAAATATTAATGTGAGAGATACTAATATGCGAGATATGCAAGTTCGAGAATAGTGATTCAGTCGTATAAGAATCTCATAGACATTTATAATTCATATTTAAGTGGGATAAGAGTGATCGAGTTGTATAAAAATCTCATAGACGTTTATAACCGATATTTAAGTGGGAGATATTAATGTGCAAGATATGTAAGTTCAAGAATAGTTATTCAGTCGTCTAAGAATCTCATGGACGTTTATAATTGATATTTAAATGGGATAAAAGTGATTAAGTCGTATAAGAATCTCATAGACGTTTATAACCAATATTTAATATTGACAATGCACTATAATATGATGTACTCCGTTTAATCTAAACCATAAAACATAAAGTAAAAAAAAAATGGTACTCGCGTACGGTATGGTGCATAATATGCATGCGTAAAATTAATATATAACTCACATTAAAAAATTATAAGTTTTGGTTAATGAGCATTTTATAAAGTGATAAACATGTGTATAAAAAATCATTAAAAAAATTTAAGAGTTTAAGATTAATTAAATAAATTTTATTTTAACAGGGTTTAAACAACGTATTAAGAAAAATTTTGTACGACTAAAAATACTATTAACATTAAGTAAGGAATAAACTTAAAAGATCTCTATTTTGTAGGGATTAAAAATAATGAAAGAAATAAAAAATAATACAATGTTGATAGTGCATCATAATATTATGTACCATTTTTTAATCAATTGCCCAAAAACAAGTTGCAAAAAAAAAAAAAACCAAGTATTGCATGAAAAATAATTCAATGCTGATAGTGCATCACAATATCATGTACCACTTTTTAATCAATGGCCCAAAAGCAAGTTGCAAAAAAAAAGCAAGTGATGCATGAAAAATAATACAATGCTGATAGTGCGTCATAATATCATGTATTACTTTTTAATCAATGGTCCAAAAACAAGTTACAAAAAAAAAAAAAACAAGTGATGCACCGTGTGAGACCTATTAAGGTCTCTCACGGTAGACGCCAAAATATGTATTTAGTTTCTTAAAAATGTAAATATTAGTTTTTTTTTTTAACGAGCAAAATTGAAATATATTATAAAATCAAGAAGCCACCTCAGCATAAAATGTGTCAAGGAGACCTACAACAGTTTATAAAAAGTAGCCAAGTAGCATAAAAATAATACAAAAGCTTAGTCCATACCCAAATAATAGTAAAGTAAATTATCTATATAAATCGCAACTTACAATAGTAATATAATTTTTTATTATTATTTTGATAAATTTAATGGCTAAAATTTTATTCTTAAAGTAAATAAATGGGTGTCGGGATTTGAACTTCAATTCATGCATATATAAATAATAATGTAAATTAGCAATTTTAATTAGTAGTATAAATTCCACATTTTTTTTAAAGATAAATACCACACTTTGGTGTCTCACCATATCTATGTAGTTTTTTTCCCCCTTTGGGCCTTGGCCCCTTTTGTATTCCAAAAGATACACATATTAAAAATACAAGATAATTATTCTCTTTCATTTCCTTAAGTAGTTTGATATATATATATATATAGAGGATATATATAGAGGATATATCTAGTGAGAATGCTTTTCTTACGTGAGAATGATGAGAATACATATTGACTTTTAGATAAAAAATGGATGGATGTGATTAAAAACACTCATGATGTACCTCTCATACTCTATTATTATTGATTTTGAAATACACGCGCCCCTCTTTCTCATTCTTGCCACTGTTCATCTCCCTTACTCCTCTGAATCTGATCGTTCTCTATCCATTTCTCAGTTATTCATCCATGTTCATGTTACTATGTTGAGACTGAACGCAGGGGCCACGCGGCAGCAATTCATTGGCTGCAAACGGGCGCGTGTACAACACGCGCGGGCAAGGAGAGTGGGTGTGAAACTGACGCGGAGAGAGAAGACAAATGGGATAGGGACGGACACGTGGCAGTGTGTAATTGGTTGTCCAGATTTTCAATCTCATTTTATCTTTAAACTCAATTATTTCATTGCAAATTAATTTTTTATTTTTTTATTTTTATACCAAAATTCATGATTTTTTTTTCTCTATAAATAGAGACTTGGTTTGTTTCATTTGGACAAAGAAAAAAAAATCAAGTTTTTCACTCTCTTAATCTTCTTATTATCTTTCAATTAGTGTTTAATTTGAAGTTTTAGTCTTTTTTTTTGTGTGAAATGGATCCCAATAATAATTTCAACACCAAAAATTCTTCTAATTTTCCATTTGCCTACCAAAATCCCAACAATTATCCAAATCCTAACGGTTATCAAAATTCCAACAATTATCCAAATCCAAATCAATTTTCCAACCAACATCCTCAAAACTTACCTAATTTTGGTTATGCACTAAATTTCAACCAATCATCCTCTGTTCCAAGCTTTAATCCATATTATGGATCTATGATGAGAAATCTATCTCAAACACCCCCGTTTAATGGTTATATGCCAACGGGGAATGCATCTGAATTTCCTGAGTACTCAACACAAATGACTATAGATGGAACGACAATTGCTAATCATTTAACTCCTAATTCAGATGATTCAACTCCTAAGAGCAAGAAAAACCAACCACAACTATGGACCACTGAACACAATTTGGTGTTAATTAGTGGGTGGATAAAATTTAGCACAGACAGTATTGTCGGAAGAAACCAAAAAGGTGAAGCATATTGGGGCAAAATTGCTGAGTACTGTAATGAGTATTGCTCATTTGATCCTCCGCGTGATGCAAATGCATGCCGAAACCGTTATAATTATATGAATAAAATGCTGAATAAATGGATTGGCGCTTATGATAGCGCTAAGCGTTTGCAAGCAAGCGGTTGGTCGGAGAATGATGTTTTGGCCAAAGCGCAGGAGTTATACGCCTGTGGGAGGAATCTTAGATTCACTTTAATGGAAGAATGGCATGCTCTCCGTGATCAACCACGTTATTCAAGTCAAGTAGGACAAACTATTGGGTCGGGAAGTAGTGGATCTAAGAGATCTCACGATGATGCTTATGACTCAAACTCTGTAGGATCTAGTGTTCGTCCTATAGGTAGGGAGGCAGCCAAAAAGAAGGGTAAAAAGAAATCTGGCATGGAGGAGGTGGAGAAAGATTGGGATAAATACAGAATAATGAGGGAAAAAGAGGTGGAACATTTGGCAAGGATAGCTTCCAATCAAGAAGAGAAAATCAGACTTAAGAAAATGAGTTTGTATCTGAAGTTAAGTTCCGATGAGAATCTGGATGACCGGAAGAAAGCCCTGTTGGACTCGTTAGCCCAAGAACTGTTTCCTTAATTTCAATCAAGTATTTGCATGTAGTGTTTCCATTAATTATTGTGTTGAATATGTCAGTCTACTATTTGCTTTAAGTATTTGTCTGTAGTGTTTGCTTGAATTATTGTGATTGAATAAATCAGTGTAGTCTTTGCTACATGTTTGTTTTGATTATTGTGTCCAATTCTTATCTAATAATTAACTCTATACAATAATTATTTGAAATCCGCAAGCTGTCCACCATCCAATTCGAATATGTCAGTGTTGTGCTTTAATAATTGTGTCAACCACCCAACTTGCTTTAATTATTCAGTCCACCACTCAATCATTATCTGATAATTAACTCTTGACTGCATGCACTGGGAGTGGAAAAATTGTCCTAAAGGATAGGAAGGTCAATTTACTAGGGGGGATAAGGGAACCACCACAGTTATTCTTGAAGCGGTTGCAACTCATGATCTATGGATCTGGCATGCATTTTTTGGATGTCCGGGAACGTTGAACGACATAAACGTTCTAGACCGTTCACCTGTTTTTGATGACGTGGAACAGGGAAAGACTCCAAGTGTGAATTTCTATGTGAATCAACGTCCCTATGATACGACATACTATCTAGCTGATGGTATCTACCCTTCGTATCCAACTTTCGTCAAATCCATTAGACTTCCTCAAAGTGAACCCGATAAGTTATTTGCAAAATATCAGGAGGGATGTCGGAAGGACATCGAACGTGCATTTGGAGTGCTTCAAGCTCGATTTAAAATCATCCGTGAACCAGCTCGCTTGTGGGACATAGCCGATTTGAGTATCATCATGAGGTCTTGCATCATATTACATAATATGATTGTTGAGGATGAACGAGATTCATATTCTCAACGTTGGACCGATTTTGAGCAGTCTGAGGAAAGTGGATCTAGTGCACCGCAACCATATTCAACCGAGGTATTACCCGCTTTTGCAAATCATGTGCGTGCTAGGTCCGAGCTCCGTGATCAAAAAGTTCATCATGAATTGCAAACAGATCTAGTGAAACACATATGGACAAAGTTTGGAATGTATCCGAATTGAAGATGATTTGTTTCGTATTAATTATGTTTGTGTGTTGTTTTGCATTTTAAGTTAATTTGCATCGTATTAATTATGTTACTTGTGTGTTGTATTGCTTTTTAAGTTAATTTGTATCGTATTAATTACGTTATTTGTGTGATGTATTACATTTGAAATTAAGAATATAATAATTGTGACTCAAACTATTGGGTCGGGAAGTAGTGGATCTAAGAGATCTCACGATGATGCTTGTGACTCAAACTCTGTAGGATCTAGTGTTCGTCCTATAGGTAGGGAGGCAGCCAAAAAGAAGGGTAAAAAGAAATCTGGCATGGAGGAGGTGGAGAAAGATTGGGATAAATACAGAATAATGAGGGAAAAAGAGGTGGAACATTTGGCAAGGATAGCTTCCAATCAAGAAGAGAAAATCAGACTTAAGAAAATGAGTTTGTATCTGAAGTTAAGTTCCGATGAGAATCTGGATGACCGGAAGAAAGCCCTGTTGGACTCGTTAGCCCAAGAACTGTTTCCTTAATTTCAATCAAGTATTTGCATGTAGTGTTTCCATTAATTATTGTGTTGAATATGTCAGTCTACTATTTGCTTTAAGTATTTGTCTGTAGTGTTTGCTTGAATTATTGTGATTGAATAAATCAGTGTAGTCTTTGCTACATGTTTGTTTTGATTATTGTGTCCAATTCTTATCTAATAATTAACTCTATACAATAATTATTTGAAATCCGCAAGCTGTCCACCATCCAATTCGAATATGTCAGTGTTGTGCTTTAATAATTGTGTCAACCACCCAACTTGCTTTAATTATTCAGTCCACCACTCAATCATTATCTGATAATTAACTCTTGACTGCATGCACTGGGAGTGGAAAAATTGTCCTAAAGGATAGGAAGGTCAATTTACTAGGGGGGATAAGGGAACCACCACAGTTATTCTTGAAGCGGTTGCAACTCATGATCTATGGATCTGGCATGCATTTTTTGGATGTCCGGGAACGTTGAACGACATAAACGTTCTAGACCGTTCACCTGTTTTTGATGACGTGGAACAGGGAAAGACTCCAAGTGTGAATTTCTATGTGAATCAACGTCCCTATGATACGACATACTATCTAGCTGATGGTATCTACCCTTCGTATCCAACTTTCGTCAAATCCATTAGACTTCCTCAAAGTGAACCCGATAAGTTATTTGCAAAATATCAGGAGGGATGTCGGAAGGACATCGAACGTGCATTTGGAGTGCTTCAAGCTCGATTTAAAATCATCCGTGAACCAGCTCGCTTGTGGGACATAGCCGATTTGAGTATCATCATGAGGTCTTGCATCATATTACATAATATGATTGTTGAGGATGAACGAGATTCATATTCTCAACGTTGGACCGATTTTGAGCAGTCTGAGGAAAGTGGATCTAGTGCACCGCAACCATATTCAACCGAGGTATTACCCGCTTTTGCAAATCATGTGCGTGCTAGGTCCGAGCTCCGTGATCAAAAAGTTCATCATGAATTGCAAACAGATCTAGTGAAACACATATGGACAAAGTTTGGAATGTATCCGAATTGAAGATGATTTGTTTCGTATTAATTATGTTTGTGTGTTGTTTTGCATTTTAAGTTAATTTGCATCGTATTAATTATGTTACTTGTGTGTTGTATTGCTTTTTAAGTTAATTTGTATCGTATTAATTACGTTATTTGTGTGATGTATTACATTTGAAATTAAGAATATAATAAAAAAATTATTTAATTTTTTTTTGTTAAGTGTTTATTATTTTAATTTATTTTTAATCGATAATTATAATTTTATTTAATCATAAAAAACAAAAATTTAAATTTAAATAAGAATATGAAATAAAAGTGGTGGGGTAGAGAAGGTGGTGGGGTAGGGTGTTGAATGAAAAAACTATTGGAGAGGTAAAAGTTGAATGGGGTGTTGAGTGATTATGTGGAAGAGAGAGAAGATGATGTGGAGTGTAAAAAGTGAGTGTTGAGGGTGTTGAGAGTTGTTGACCATTGTACATGGTCTTATGAAATTTGACCGGAAGCTACTTGCTATTGACATGCCTCTGCAAAAGCGACCGTCACATAGCATTAAATGCAACCTGCCGCCTAATGAGTATAGATTTAATTTATTTTAATTTGGATTTTCATATCAAGGGTAACTATTGTTATATGTGACGAAACGTGTCCGATATGTATTCAATATCGATACTCTTTCAATACGTTCCGATACTCGTATTAGAAAAGTATCGGTTATTTTTTTTTTAAAAATAAAAAAATAATATCCGATACTCGTATTGGAAAAATATCGGTTAATTTTTTTTTAAATAAAAAATAATATCCGATACTCGTCGGATACTTCCCGATACTTGTATTGGAAAAGTATCGGATAATCCTTTTTTTAAAAATAAAAATATAATATCCGATACTCGTATTGGAAAAAGATCGGTTAAATATTTGTTTTGTTAAATAAAAAATAATATCCGATACTCGTCGGATACTTCCTAATACTCGTATTGAAAAAGTATCGGTTAATTTTTTTTTAATTTCATGTTAATTTTTTCAATTCCGGTATCACGAATAACAAATAGGGATGTCAACGGGGCGGGGATTGAGCGGAGGGTACTTTACCACTCCTTGCCCCACCATCTAAAACATTCCCCATCCCCGTCCCCATTCCCCGCTTCGGGGAGTATTCTTCCTCCATCCCCATCCCCACGGATCTCCACAGTTCCCACGGAGATCCGTCAACCTTAAAAAGTTATCAAATTTTTATTATTTTCGATCAAATTAGTTGCAAAAAAATAGTAAAGCTTAATTATAAAACTAACAAAAAAGTTAAAATATTAGTGTGAGTCTTATGACAGTAATAAACATCATATATAAACAAATGTATACACATATTGTGTGAAAATATAATTAAAAACAATTTATAAAGTACTTAAATATACATTTATAAATGTTATTTTAATAAACTTTTCGGGGACGGATTCTCCGCGGATCGGGGGATCAAATACCATCCTCATCCCCAAACCTCTTTCGGGGGAATTTTCTCCTCCATCCCCATCCCCACGGGGAAAAATTCTTCAACTTCGGATCTCCAAACGGGGCAATCCCCACGGGGATCCCCATTTACGGATGAAATTGACATCCCTAATAACAAAGGGCCGAATTTTTTATTTTTTATGTTTTTCCTTTAACATAATTAATTTTATTAAGTGAATATTTAATTTTGCTGTTTATTTTTCTTTCAAAATAAATTAAAATATATTTATAAGATTAAAATTAATTTTCATATTTATATATCCACTGTTATCTTTCGTTGTCACTATCATATTGTTTTGAACAGTGGTTGAAATATTTTACCACGTAATAATAATGATGACAAAGACAAGTTAAAGAGCATATTGATCCATATTGAGTGCAAATAAATAGATGGTTTCTTTTACTATCGATTGTTGGACATATGTACAAATTATTACGCATGAGTGTTGTATAAATAATGTTGAGTTTAAATTTGATTTTGGATCACAGCGGAAAATAATTAGTAAGAATTTAGGCATATTTGAAAGAATGAGGATTAACAAAAATTGCTATGTAATTACTAATAATGTTAATGTTAAGAATGTTTCATTCACATATCTAATTAGATGAATGATAGACATCGGGAAAAAAATAATAATATGAAATACATTCAAAAAATATAATTAAATTATCCAACGAAACCGATCCAATACGATCTAATTAAATCCTAACTATATGTGGTTATTTAATTAGGCCATTTAATTATATACATTATATATTAATAATACAATGTATTAACTATTAACCATGAAATATAGGTGTATACAAAATAGCCTACAAAATATGCGTGGCCAGCCATAAATTTACTAACCGTAACTACAGTAGAATAATAACACACATTTCCGAAAAAACCCTTTATATATTCTTAATCCAATTGCAACTTTTATATTCTATAAAAGCTTAATATTATATTTATTAAAATGGAACCGTGTGCTTGTTATTCAATCTCATTCATTCAATAAATAATAATATATATCCACTGGTTGAAATTTCATATTTTCAGGCCGCTCATAGACGTTTATAACCGATATTTAAGTGGGAAATATTAATGTGAGAGATACTAATATACGAGATATGCAAGTTCGAGAATAGTGATTCAGTCGTATAAGAATCTCATAGACATTTATAATTCATATTTAAGTGGGATAAGAGTGATCGAGTTGTATAAAAATCTCATAGACGTTTATAACCGATATTTAAGTGGGAGATATTAATGTGCGAGATATGTAAGTTCAAGAATAGTTATTCAGTCGTCTAAGAATCTCATGGACGTTTATAATTGATATTTAAATGGGATAAAAGTGATTAAGTCGTATAAGAATCTCATAGACGTTTATAACCAATATTTAATATTGACAATGCACTATAATATGATGTACTCCGTTTAATCTAAACCATAAAACATAAAGTAAAAAAAAAATGGTACTCGCGTACGGTATGGTGCATAATATGCATGCGTAAAATTGATATATAACTCACATTAAAAAATTATAAGTTTTGGTTAATGAGCATTTTATAAAGTGATAAACATGTGTATAAAAAATCATTAAAAAAATTTAAGAGTTTAAGATTAATTAAATAAAGTTTATTTTAACAGGGTTTAAACAACGTATTAAGAAAAATTTTGTACGACTAAAAATACTATTAACATTAAGTAAGGAATAAACTTAAAAGATCTCTATTTTGTAGGGATTAAAAATAATGAAAGAAATAAAAAATAATACAATGTTGATAGTGCATCATAATATTATGTACCATTTTTTAATCAATTGCCCAAAAACAAGTTGCAAAAAAAAAAAAAAAACCAAGTATTGCATGAAAAATAATTCAATGCTGATAGTGCATCACAATATCATGTACCACTTTTTAATCAATGGCCCAAAAGCAAGTTGCAAAAAAAAAACAAGTGATGCATGAAAAATAATACAATGCTGATAGTGCGTCATAATATCATGTATTACTTTTTAATCAATGGTCCAAAAACAAGTTACAAAAAAAAAAAAAACAAGTGATGCACCGTGTGAGACCTATTAAGGTCTCTCACGGTAGACGCCAAAATATGTATTTAGTTTCTTAAAAATGTAAATATTAGTATTTTTTTTTAACGAGCAAAATTGAAATATATTATAAAATCAAGAAGCCACCTCAGCATAAGATGTGTCAAGGAGACCTACAACAGTTTATAAAAAGTAGCCAAGTAGCATAAAAATAATACAAAAGCTTAGTCCATACCCAAATAATAGTAAAGTAAATTATCTATATAAATCGCAACTTACAATAGTAATATAATTTTTTATTATTATTTTGATAAATTTAATGGCTAAAATTTTATTCTTAAAGTAAATAAATGGGTGTCGGGATTTGAACTTCAATTCATGCATATATAAATAATAATGTAAATTAGCAATTTTAATTAGTAGTATAAATTCCACATTTTTTTTAAAGATAAATACCACACTTTGGTGTCTCACCATATCTATGTAGTTTTTTTCCCCCTTTGGGCCTTGGCCCTTTTGTATTCCAAAAGATACACATATTAAAAATACAAGATAATTATTCTCTTTCATTTCCTTAAGTAGTTTGATATATATATATATAGAGGATATATATAGAGGATATATCTAGTGAGAATGCTTTTCTTACGTGAGAATGATGAGAATACATATTGACTTTTAGATCAAAAATGGATGGATGTGATTAAAAACACTCATGATGTACCTCTCATACTCTATTATTATTGATTTTGAAATACACGCGCCCCTCTTTCTCATTCTTGCCACTGTTCATCTCCCTCACTCCTCTGAATCTGATCGTTCTCTATCCATTTCTCAGTTATTCATCCATTTTCATGTTAACCAACAAGACATTGGTTCAGAAACTTGCAACAAAACAATTTTTACACCTTTATCATATCAACAAGACGCTAACCCTTATCTTATCTTACTTATTTCTAATTTCTCTAATTTACAACTAATCAAAATCCTAATATGATGTTTACTTAGGCGGGAAATTTTTTCTTAATAATGTGCAATTAATTAATAAACTTGATCCTTACTCAGTTGTTCTTTAATTGTTATCCACTGAAATTTTCAACGAGATAAACATTTGAAGAGAAAAATAATGAGATAAACATTAAAAAAAATTAAGATCGGTCAGAAAAGAGATAAACACTGAAAAATAATTGTGATCCGTCAAAAAAGAAAAGAAATGAGATAGACATTAATAAATAAATAAAAATCTAATAATTAGAAAATTATGTATAGATTCCACTTAATTGGGGTTTATAAATACAAGCATCCTCAAGGTATTTTTCTCTCACTGTATTTTTTTTTGTTTATAATTTATATACTCCGTATTTATCTTCGTATAGTTTATTTTGTTTCTATATAGATTTCACTTATTTTGTTCAATTTCAATGAGTTAACTTCTCTTCACCACCATTCTGTAATTATTTTTTGCAAATTATTTTCATGCATTTGAATTACTTTGATGTGTTCTTATATTATTTTGCAGGTTAACAAATTTATTGATGAAGATTACACAATTAAAGATCTATATAGTTAACAAAGATATTTTTATGTAACTATTTATAGAGACAAACACGCTCAAAGTATCTTTCTCTCATTATGTTTTTTTTTTTATAATTTATATATTTGTCTTCATATATTTTGTTTATGACTCTATATTTTACCAATTTTCAGTATATTAATTTTCATTATATTAATTTTGATTTGATTTGAGTTTATTTAATTTCAATGAGTTAATTTCTCTTCATCTAACCATTATGTTATTATGTTTTGCAAATTATTTCCATGCATTTGAATTACTTTGATGTGTTCTTATATTACTTTGCAGGTTCACGAAGTTGTTGATGAAGGTTATACCATTATTAAAGATCTATGTAGCTAACAATTTTTTTTTTTTTTTTATCATGGATGGTTTATTATAATTAATAATAGATTATATAATTCTAATAATTGTGAGCGTTGTTGTTTTTCAATATGCTTGAAATTTTTTCTTATTCATCATTGTGCCCACCAAAAAATAATACAGTAATTAAAGTTGGCTTAAAAATAGTTGCAAGTAGTTAGTAACAATATATCTAATTTTATATACTGTGAACGTCGTTTTTTTCTTCTTCGTGAATTCATTCAAATGAGTAAAAATAGATGCAATGAATATATCTAATTATTGATTATTTTTTTTACTAAATGTTGCGCCTAAATAAAAAAATAAATAGAGATCAGTTTAAAAATATTTAATATGTATTGTGGATTCAATGAATAATCTGCATGATTTATTTTAATTCAAAATTGGTACAAATAATTAGTAATAGATATATATTCTGACACGTATAGTTTGATAATCACCAATAAAAATATACTTGATTGTATTAGAAAGATAAAAGCAATTTGTATCAAATTATGCATCATATTAATTTATGATTTTATTATTTTAAAAAAATATTTGTTAACAAAAAAACCATATGCCACACGCAAATGATAAGCATGAGAAAGCAAAAAAAAAAAAAAAAAAAAAAAATTCATGGTAAGCATGAGAAAGATAATTATGCATCATATTAATTAATGATTTTATTATTTTAAAAAAAATTGTTAGCAAAAAAACTATATGCCACACACAAATGATAAGCCAAAAAAAAAAACATCAAGTTTTTTAAACTTATCATGCTTGAAACTTCCTATTATTATTCCGGGATTAATGCAAAAATTATTTGAAATCTACATCTAAAAGGTCAAGAAGATTCTACACTATATGCTTACTACTATAAATAATCACATATTATGACATTTCCATTATATAATTGAATTGAATGATTAAGCTCGTGCGCATGCACGGGTAAAAAAGTCTAGTATGATTAATCGCGAACAACGACGGCTAATGAAGAGTGACACATCGTCATATGACAGCGGCTTGCAGCATGTCAACGAACAACGACGACAATTCTTGAGGTGCTAACGCTGGTGAATGTCTCTTGAAGATCGAGAAACAACGGAGGATGGCGAAGACGGCGAAGATGGTGTTTCAGGGGCGGTTAAAGTAGCGGTATCACAGTGAAGATTAGAAGTTTCGTGACAGCCGGGAATGATGGAAGGTTGTTGGGGCAAGAGAAAGAAGGCAAGGTGAAAATCTGAGTCAAATATCATTTTGGGGCGAGAGGAAGAAGAATGGTTATTATTTCTTGATTTCTTATTAAGTTTTTAAATCATTTAAATCCATTGTGTAATCACAAAATCAATGTTAATGTGTTAATGATGATGGATGTCAAAATAAAGGGCATAGTTTGGGTTTTTCTTTGTTAAGATTCACGTTGCAGAGATGGTGGGTTTAGAAGATGAACAATAAAGAGATTGGTTAGAGTGTGGAGTGCCTTAAAATAGAGTTTTTAATTTGAACTATTTATTTTTGATCAATTGGTTGATAAGTGTTCTCACCTTTCTTACATAAAAATATCATTCTCATAGGATATACCCTATATATATATATATAATTTGAGTAGTAATTATATTGTTCTATTTCTCTAGGTTGAAAAATAGCTGAGGTTTTAGCTAAATATTTTTTTTTTTAACTAAAAAAGAGAGTTCATTCATTCAAATTGACCAATACATAAATCATCACAAATTTAAGATTGTTAAAAATTGGAAAAAGTGAATCTACAAACAATCTTGCAGTATCTAAGTTAATAGTATACAACGGTAGCATAAAAGTGCCTACAAATATAACAAAATATCAGAATCTTCATACTCTCGGATATGCAACGTTGACGTCCAAGTCTTTGTCAGATCTTTAATGAGTTGAAGTGAATGCGTCAATTTGAATCAACAAACCTCGTGCAAAGACAAAAAACCAACAAACGCCGCACAAAACGACGTACAAACACAACGCAACACAAGACGATGAACAAACACAACGCCATACTATGACGACGAAAAATTTTAAAAAATGCAAACAAATGTGGATAACCAGTTATTTAAATAAAAAGATAAAAATTAAAAATTAAAAAAAACAGTGTTGAGGGGTGATTTTAGGTCAACAATGACCAAAAACCACCCCAACAGTGGAAGAATGAATAGAAAGAAATGTTGAGAAAAAGAAAGCGGCCAACCCTAATTTTTTAGAAAAGTTAGCTAAATACTATAGTTTAAGTTGAAGAAAACTTAGATACGGTTTTCTAAATGTTGTTCAAAATGTTCTCCAATAAATTTATGACAAATGGATTATTTAATCCATGTCAGACTCATGATTAACTGTTCTCCCTTTGGCTTTCTTATTTCTCCGTTAATCTCACCCAAGTTCATCTTTTTCCAATTCTACCCTAAGAGTCGCCGTCATATACGTGTACCTTTTCTTTCTTGCAAAAAGTATTATCACTCAAAGCTCATCATGATCGATTCTACCAATTGATCAAATTTGATTGGGGCCATCCATATGCGTTTTCGACATTGCCAAATCACACAGAGTTTAATAGCAAAATCATAACCACATTGTTTTACTCTTAAAGTTTCGATATGATATTGTTGGAGGTTGTCAATGCAAAATGAAAGTTGGGCTTCCCTGGAGTTGTGGGTTAAAGTGAAGAAAAAGAGTTCATAGAAGATCAATTTATGAAGGTCTAGCGTGGATTAATTAATCCACTTGTTATAAGTTTATTGCAAAACAATTTGAACAACATTTACACTATGTTTGGTTTAGGGGAAAGGGGAAGGAAAGAAAGTCAAGGGAAAGGAAGATGGTGGAATGTGAATCTTTCCACTGTTTGGAACAACCTTAAAAAGGGAAAGAAAGAAAGTTTTCTATGGACCCCACCCAAAAATCCTTTCCGCGCAACTTTGGACGGAAAGCGGGAAGATGCATCAAAATTTTGGGGAAAAAGACAATAATACCCTTCTCTCTCTCATGAAATTCCATTTATCTTCTTTACTATCCTTCAAATCAAAATCCCTTAAAAAAAATTCTTGCTTTGTGTCTCCTTCATAATCAAATCGGCGACCTTCATTTGCTCTACTTCAACCACCTTCAGTTGCTTTGTAAGCCATAAGGTATCATCCCTCTTCTTCTTTCTCATATGGGTTTATTTGATGCCATTGAATACAAATGTGTGGTGTTCCCAATGAATACATATGGGTTTCTTTATTTGATGTTGTGGGACGGGTTTGCTATGTTGTGTGGTGTTGTATTAGTGGGTATTAGCTTGTTGATGGGGTTTGGCTTTATTTTTCTTTTATTTTGGTGTTGGTTGGTTCCCCTTTGGAGTTCTCTATTTGTAAATATTGCCTTGCTTCAGCCTCACCTGTACTTCTTGTTGAGAAGTTGAGAGTGACTTTAATAAATTTTTGCCATCTCAAAAAAAAAAAAAAAAAAAAAGAATACAAATGTGTTCTTAATTTTTGTGCTTTGTATGTGTTCTTTGTTTACTTGACACATATCATGTTACTTGTTTCATTGTAAATAATTTGAAAAGCTTTATGTTTTATTTTAATTTTTGAAAAATTTATGAAATTTCATAATGAAGTTTGTGGGTAGAAACTGATGACCAAGCAATAAAAGCGAACCAACCCATAATATTGTAGGTTACTTCTAATGAAACTGAATTCCAAGACATCATTTTCTAATCAAACTCTTCTTACAAAAAAAAAAAAAAAAACCAGAAACTGTATTTTTGTGTGGACAAAACCTTTCTTTGGTAATTGGTACTATAACACTATGTTTGCTGCTATATATATCTATAAGTGATGTTCCCTTATGGCTACTTTCAATAAAATAGATTGTGCTCTCATATGAACATTGATGATTCAATTTTCTTGTTGTCTGGTTCATAGGTTGCTAGGAGAATTCTAGGGGCATGTACCTTATAGCAACTTGTATTGTATGAGTATTGGTGATTGTGATTTTTCCTGGTTTTTAGTAGCTAACTGAACCTCTTGCTCTGGTTTAATAAACTTTCATGTTTACCTCTTCAAAAAAAAGTTTGTGGGGTGTTGTTAATGCTAGTGGTTTTTAATTTTGTTGTGATAAAAGGATGGTTGAATATTTTACCCTTTTTCTCTATCAAATTGGTTTAATTGATGGTTAGTCTTAAAAATTGTCATTCTTTATTTTGATTATTCTATTATCCATACTTATACTTATTTGAAAGTGTATTGAAAAATACATCAAAACTCATTGATTTATTATATGTATATTGATTGAAGGTTTACATTTATACTATGATATGGAGTTTTTAATTAATGAAGAAGACAAGTTTGGTGATGTATTGGATAGTATAAAGGAAGAGCAGTCCAAAATAAAACATTTAACTAATCTTGGTATGCAAAATTTAAGTAATTTTCGTCGAGGATTTGATAAACAACAACGTCTTTGTTCTATAGTCTTGTTGTGCTATATTGTTCACGCGTTACATTTGCTTCAAACAATGCCACGTTTAATTCATAGTCCAAATTGTCATGGAAGTCATGAAAGGGAGCGTAGACGTCTCGATTTAATGAGACAATTAGTACATGCTGAAAAATGTCGAGACATCATACGAATGGGACCTGAGGCATTTATGTTATTGTGTCATAAATTGAGGGGAACTGGTTATGTGAAGGATACTATACAGTCCACAGTTGAAGAACAAGTTGCTAAATTCCTACACATCATTGGTCATAATGTGAAAAATCGTACTGTGTCATTTTTCTTCCACCGTTCTGGTGAGACTGTTAGTCGTCACTTTCACAATGTTCTTCGTGCCATCATTTCATTAGAAGATGAGTTCCTAGTCCAACCTTCTGGTAGGGATGTACCTCCACAAATATTAAACAATAGCAGGTTTTATTCTTTTTTTAAGGTACTTAGCTTTAAATTCATTTTAATATGTCTAGCCTCACAAATTCATCCTACAATTTCATCACTAATCAAATTGCTTATTTAACAAAAAGGATTGTATTGGAGCTATAGATGGGACACATATTCGGGTAACGGTCCAAGGGCGGAAGCCCCTCGATTTCGTGGAAGAGAAGACTACCCTACACAAAATGTTTTGGCTGCATGTAACTTTGATATGAAATTCACTTATGTTTTACCGGGGTGGGAAGGCACAACATCTGACTCTAGGATTTTGAAAGATGCTTTAAGTAGGGAAGACTCGCTAAAAATTCCTGAAGGTTAGTAGTCTATTAATTTGATTTGACTATTAAGTATAACAATTTAGAATTAAGGTAGTTAACATATGAAATAACAATTTATATCACGAATTTTGTAGGAAAATATTATCTTGGGGATGCCGGTTTTATGTTAAAACGTGGGGTGCTTACACCTTATAGAGGTGTTCGTTATCACTTGAAGGAATATTCTGCTAGGGGCCCACAAAATTTTAAGGAGTTGTTCAATCATCGTCATGCTTCACTACGAAATGTAATTGAGAGATGCTTTGGAGTACTAAAGAAAAGATTTCCAATTTTATCTACTGGCACCGAACCTTTTTACTCATTTGAAGTCATGACAGACATTGTACTTGCTTGTTGTATATTGCATAACTTCTTAATGGGTGTTGATGCTGATGAGGAATTAATTGCCAAAGTAGATCGTGAGTTACTTCAACAAGAAATTGATAGATCCCAAGCACAACAACCACGTGATGATGACTATAGATTGGGAACAATTTTAAGGGACAATGTTGCTGTCGGAATGTGGAATGTTTATCCAATATGATAACACCATATATGTAATATGTATTCCTAATGTGTTTTTTTTATTATTATTATTATTATTGTGTAATGTGAGTACATGCGTAGAATGTAGTACAAAACTTTTGTTCTATTTGTGTATAGTTTTGGGAAATTACATGAACATGATTATGTTGTAGTAGACATATATATTATCGAGTGGTATGCTTTACTAATTTTTCTTAGTTTACTCATGTTATTTTTGTGGATGAATTTATTATAAACTAATTTTCAAAGGAAAACGGATACATCAACTTGTGTCCTTTTGAAATTTGATATGCAGCTACTACAATGCCAAAGGGAAAAGCCACTCAATTAGATTCTAACCACCTTGGCAGAGATATCCTACAATGGAATGATGAAATGGATCAAATGTTGTTGAATGCTTTGTGTGAAGAGGCCAATAAGGGAAATAGGCATGATGGTGCTTGGACAACTGAACCATACAACAACATGGTTGAAGCCTTAAGATCTGCAATTGGACCAAATATCACAAAGAATCATATAAAGAATAGAATGAAGACACTGAAAAATCATTTTGCTGAAGCTTATGACTTGTTCCATAGCTTAAGTGGATTCTCTTGGAATCCAATAACTCGAAAATTTGATGTTGAGGATGACGTTTGGGAAGAGCTGATTAAAGTAAATTAGTGATTTTATCCTTTTTATTTGATCACTTGACTTTTATGTTAATTATAAGTACAAAATTGATCACTTGTCATGTTTGTCTTTTATGTAGGGAAAGCCACATGCAGCAAGATGGAGAAAAATGCAAATTAAGCATTATGACATCTTGAGCGAGTTATTTGCAACTAATAGGGCAACATGAAATGTTGCGAAAACAGCTAAGGAAAGGAGGAAGCAATGGGAGAAGGAGATGGACAATATTGACTTGAACAAATATTTTGAAGATACGGAAGTGTACATGCAAAATGTTGGTACTTTTGAAGAAAACCAATTTTCACCCCCCAACTTTGAGGATGCTAGTCCTCAAAATGTTCAAACAAATCCTGGTGGCTCAAATACTTCAAGGGGTACAAAACGGAAGAGGAATGTGGTTGAGTTAGCTGAAGATCAATATGAGCGAATGAATGAAAGTATCATGACAATTGCTGAAGCTTTGAAAGAGAGAAATTTTGTTTCTAAGGAGTTGCATCAAGTTGCAGAGCGTCAAGTTGAAGTTGTTGAAAGACAAGTTGCAGTCATTGAAAAACAAGTCGAAATTGCTGAAAAACAACTTACTGTGATGCAACAAACTCGACCTCGTCATTATTCAGAATTTGATGTATGGGATCTTTTAGCGGAATTAAGAGTGACAGGTCCATTGCTCATGTAGGTTTATGACCATTTATGTGATAATGAGCACAAAAAAACGTAAGCTTTTTGGCGTACCTCCTCATATGAGAGGAGAAGCTCTCTTTCAAATGATGACAGATGCAGGTATATTTCGTTAAGAGCGGTGGTAGTGCTCTTTTTTGGGTCCTATATATTTAGGACATAATGTGATGCCTTTAGTAATGCCAACCTATCATGAGTTGCTTTTTTGAGTGGTTGTGGATATGCTCTTTTGTTAGGATTGTATATATTTAAAGCATCATATGAGACCTTATTAGTTTAAGACTTGCTCTATATTAATTATCATTTTGGGATATATATATATATGAAGCACTGACACCTCTATGATTAGACGTGTCGTGGTGTCCGACACGTGTCAGGGTCCGACACTCGTATGACACCCATACGACACTCATACAAACGTGTCGGAGAGGTGTCAAAAAACAATTTTTTCTTTATTCTGACACTCCTTAAATCGGTGTCCGACACCTATAAGACACTTGTACATATGTGTCGCTATAAGTGTCCAAATTTTTTTATTTTTTATTTTTTTATTTTTTTATTTTTTCTCAGAGATATATACAACGATTAAAAATGTGTTAAAATAATAATATTGATCAATGATGGATTAAAGATATTACATTTTGAATACATTATTTTTAATTTTTCGATAGTTGTTGGATGAGTAAATGTCAAATGTACTATCATATATTTTTTAAAACTTTTTTTATTGAAAAATTTGTTCAACTTAGATGCATATGCATGTATTTTTAATTCTAAACCTATATTTTTTATAAATATGTAGCGGTGTCGGTGTCGTATATTTTTTATATTAGCGGTGTCGAAGTGTCCGTATCGTGTCATATCGCGGTGTCCGTGTCAAAGTCCGTGCTTCATAGTATATATGACTTAAGATAGAAATTAAGTATTAGTTTTTATCCCTGGAGATGCATGGTAACCTGTGACTTATGTTATTATGCTACTTTTGAATATGCTTTGGAGTCTGCTACCCTTTTTGGTGCTACACTACATTGATGATGGAGCCTTATAACATCCTTTAGAGGTGTCCATTCAATGGAAACGGAAAGGTACAATATATATATATATATATATATATATATATATATATATATATATATATATATATATATATATATATATATATCTCTTTCTTTGTGCTCGTTTTGATAATCATGTTACATGCTTTGAATATTGGTGAACATACTTGGTGGCATAGTTTTTTTTTTTTTTTTTTGTACTTGTTGTGAATTCGGACTGAACCACACCAATAACCTTTAGTGTGTGAAGCAAATTGAATTGAGTAATCAAACAAGCAAGAATAGCAATAGTAATCACAAACAATAACAACGGCGAAAAGTAAAAGACACGTTCGTTTGTTTACCCGGTTCGGTGTTAATGAACCTACGTCCGGGGGAGAGGGCAGCTCTCCTTTCTTCCTTATCAATCAAATATCTCAGTTACAATGAAATCCCAAAACAAGGGTTACAAGAGATAGTCTTCAAACATATTCTACCCAAGTCCCGAATTTCTTCCCGTGACCAAGAAATTCAATTACAAAGTGTTTCCAAGGTGTTGAATCAATTCCCAATCCCTAGAATTATTGCCAAGAGAAATACTCTATAAACCCTAGTCTTTTGATTGACTACAAACCCTAAAACACCACTTCAAAAAGTCAAAAAACGCATAACCAATATATAGGCTCGCGCACCCACGCCTGGGCGCAGCCTCCCACGCCTGGGCGTAAACGGGCAGAACTGATCCCAGCACTGCACGTCTGGGCGCAGCACCTCACGCCTGGGCGCAGCACCTCATGCCTGGGCGTAAATTGGCAGAAGCTCCCAAAAAACATAATTTTCTGATTTTCACGATTTCAAGGCAATATTCAACAATTCTCCACCTTGCCTTTAAATCGATGGTGATGCCAACTTCCCATCAACCACCATGCTGCCCTCTCCAACCTTCGTCTACTCTTCAACAAAGTTAATCAAGTCCAAGCAATGCTTGAACTTAGCTCTTGGTAACGATTTGGTGAACATGTCAGCTGGATTCTCCTCCGATGCAACTTTCTCCACCATGATTTCCTTTGTCTCCATCATGTCTCTAACAAAGTGCAACCGGATGTCGATGTGCTTGTTGGGAATTCGATTAAACTCACACCAATAACCTTGATGTGTGGAGCAAATAGAACCAAGTAACCAAATATGTTGATAGAGTTGATGACGCTATAATTCAAGAACAATAAACAAAGAACGATAAAGGACACACTATGATTTGTTTACCCAGTTCGGTGTTAATGAACCTAATCTGGGGGGAGGTCCCCCCAGATTAGGTTCATTAACACCGAACTGGGTAAACAAATCATAGTGTGTCCTTTATCGTTGTGCTTTGTCCTTTCATGATACATCTGGTGATTTGCCAAATGAATGGCGCTCTGACTGTCACAATGTATCTTCACACACCCTTGACCAATCCACATTTCTCCAATCATACCTTTCAGCCATATGGCTTCCTTGACACCTTCAACAAGGGTTATGTACTCCGCTTGAGTCGTCGACAAGGCTACAACTGATTGTTGATTTGCCTTCCATGTTACCGTTGTACCAAACAATGTAAACACAAAACCAGACAGAGACTTTCTGGTGTCTACATTACCTGCATAGTCCGCATCCACATAACCCTCCAAAGCATCATTACCTGGATCTGTCCTAGTATACTTGAGACCACCTTTCAAGGTTCCATTCAAATACCTCAACACCCACTTCAAAGCTTGCCGATGAACCGGACCAGGATTTGCCATAAATCAACGTACCACATTGATTGCATATGATAAATCAGGTCTACTACAAACCATGCCATACATGATGCTTCCAACCCCACTTGCATAGGGAGTACTTTCCATCATCCTCTTCTCATCCTCGGATTGAGGACGCTGCTTGACTGACAAATTTGAATGGTGACCAAGTGAGGTATTCACTATCTTAGAATCTTTCATTCTAAACCGCTCCACCACTTTCTTCAAATAATCATGCTGAGATAAGAACAACACACCTTTACTTTGATCCCTCACAATATCCATACCAAGTATCTTCTTCGCATTACCAAGATCCTTCATCTCAAATTCACCATTAAGTTTCACCTTGAGCTGTTGAATCTCATGCTTGTCAGAACTTGCAATAAAAATATCATCTACATAAAGAAGGAGGTAGAGAATGACTTTCTCATTCCTCTTCATCATGTACACACAACTGTCATAGTTGCTTCTCACAAAACCAGTCTTCAATAAGAAATCATCAAACCGACGATACCACTGCCTTGGACTCTGCTTCAACCCATACAAAGATTTCTTCAACAAACAAACAAACTTTAGAGTTGTCTTCCACAAAACCTTCAGGTTGTTGTATGTAGATTGTCTCTTCTAATTCACCATGCAAGAAATCGGTCTTCACATCCATCTGTTCTAACTCAAGATCATACATGTTCACAATTGCCATAAGTACCCTTATAGAACAATGCTTCACCACCAGTGAGAAGATTTCATTATAGTCAATTCCTTCCACCTGTGTAAAGCCCTTGGCTACAAGTCTTGCTTTATACCTTGGTGCTTCGATCCCTGGTATACCTTCTTTTCTCTTGAACACCCACTTGCTACCAACTACCCTTTTGTTCTTAGGTAGTGGAACAAGCTCCCAAGTCTGGTTCTTCTCCAATGAAAGCATTTCCTCTTCCATTGCCTTCAGCCAGTCTTTACTATCTATGCTTTCTGATGCTTCCCTGAAGTTCTTTGGTTCTGAGTCTTGCACCTCTTCAGTTGCATTCAAAGCATAACAAATAAGGTCAGCATAACTGTATCTATTAGGCGGAGTAATAACTCTCCTCTCCCTATCTCTTGCTAGCTGATAGTCCGGAGCAGTTATTGTTTGGCTTCCACTCTCCACAGGTACTTGAGTCTCATATTCCTCTTCTTCCCTCTCATCAGTGGAAGGCTCCACGTCAAACTGAATTCTCTCTACCCCCGTTTCTGGTCTAGTCTCCAGGTCTTTGCACTTCATCCCCATACGGGTCTCATCAAAAGTAACATCCCTGCTTATAATAAATTTTGATCCTCCAGGTTCCATCTTCCACAGCTTGTAACCTTTCACACCCTCAGGATAACCAATGAAGACACACTTTACAGCTCTAGCATCAAGTTTATCTTGTCTGACATGTGCATACGCTAGAGCTCCAAAAACTTTCAAGTTGGAGTAGTCTGCCGGCCTGCCACTCCAAACCTCCATAGGTGTCTTCAGATCAATACCTATTGATGGACATCTGTTGATCAAATATGCTGCAGTACTAACAGCTTCTCCTCAGAAACTTTTCAGTAGTCCAGCTCCCAACAACATACACCTCACCCGTTCCAACAAGGTATTGTTCATTCTTTCAGCAAGACCATTCTGCTGCGGTGTGTATGCAACGGTTCTATGCCTCTTTATACCTTTATTCCTGCAAAACTCATTAAACTGCTCTGAAACAAACTCCAGGCCACTGTCAGTTCTCAAAACTTTCAGTTTAGTTCCAGTTTGATTTTCTATTAGAGTATGCCAATCCTTAAACTTTTCAAAAGTGTCACTCTTATTTTTAAAAATGTGAACCCATACCCTTCTAGAATAATCATCAATAATGCTAAGAAAATATGAACCTCCCCCATGAGTGGAAACAGACGCTGGACCCCAAAGGTCCGAGTGAACATACTCAAATGGTCTACTAGATTTATGCACTCCCACCCCAAACTTCACCTTGTGTTGTTTGCCTAGTGTGCAGTTATCACAAAAATCTAGTTTGTTCAATTTCTCTTTTCCTAGCAACCTGTATAGCTAATTCAACTAAACCTCTTTCACTGACATGCCCTAACCTCAAATGCCATAGTTTAGTTATGTCCTCAGTTTCTACACTAACAGCTAATGCATTAGAAATAACAGTGGAACCATCTAAAATATAAAGACCATTAATTTTAGACCCTTTAGCTATTACTAATGCACCAAGAGAAATTCTCATCACTCCACGTTCAATTCTAGTGCAATACCCTAGACCATCAAACATGCTTATGGAAATTAAATTTCTCTTAAGTTCAGGGATATACCTCACATTCTTCAAAAGAAAGTCACGGTCATCAAACATTTTCAGTCGGATAGAACTCATACCTTGAACCTTGCACGCCTTATTATTACCAAGACGCACAACTCCACCTTCTTTCAATTCCAAGGTTTCAAAGTACTCCTTTCTCGGACAGATGTGATATGAGCATCCTGAGTTCATGACCCAGCTTTTCTCAGGTTCTCAATTAGTCACTGTTAGTGCTCCTGCACTCTCATAACCTTCCTCTTCACTGACAGCTATCTGAGCAGACGAACTACCACTATTACCGCCACCGCCCCCTCTCTGAGGACAGTCCTTCTTGAAGTGACTTGGTGTGTGGCAATGATAACATTTGAATTTTGTTGTGTCACCATTACCTCTAGGCCTAGACTTAGACCTATGCTTCTTCCCCTTTCCTTTACCGTGATTCTCACTCCTGCCCCTTGAGATATTCAAGCCTTCTCCACTATCATCAACCTTCAAGTCTCTAAACCTTGTCAGTTCTTTGGTTCTCAGAGCCGATTGGACTTCTTCCAAGGTGATAGTGCCCTATTTGCCATAAAGCAAAGCATCCTTGAGATTCTTTAGTGACTTTGGAAACGCACACAACAAATGGAAAGCCTTATCCTCATCTTCAAGAACTACATCGATGTTCGCCAAATCGTCGACAATTTTGCCGAACTGCGCCAATTGCTCCACCATTGGCTTGTTATCAACCATACGGAAAAAGTACAGTTGTGGTTTCAGTAGTTGCTTATGTGTCAGGGACTTGGTCATATACAATGAGTCAAGTTTGGTCCACATCTCAACCGCAGTCTTCTCCTTGGCAACCTCCCTTAGCACCTTGTCACCGAGGCACAAAATAATAGCACTAAGTGCTTTCTCATCCATCTCGGTCTTCTCCGCATCAGAGAGAGTTGCCGACATCTGTGCCGCACCCTTTAACGCCTCTACACATTTTTATTGAGTTAGTATTGCCCTCATCTTTACCTTCCACAGACCGAAGTCGTTACTCCTGGTAAATTTCTCGATGTCCCACTTAGAACCCATGATACTCAATTCGTTTGATCCTTTGCCCCACGGTGGGCGCCAATTGTTGTGAATTCAGACTGAACCACACCAATAACCTTTAGTGTGTGAAGCAAATTGAATTGAGTAATCAAACAAGCAAGAATAGCAATAGTAATCACAAACAATAACAACGGCGAAAATTAAAAGACACGTTCGTTTGTTTACCCTGTTCGGTGTTAATGAACCTACGTCCGGGGGAGAGCCCTCTCCCCCCAGATTAGGTTCATCAACACCGAACTGGGTCAACAAATATTATTGTGTCCTTTACTTTTCGCCGTTTATTTGTTCGTGATTATATTGCTTGGTTCTCACTGTTTTGGTTGCTTAATTTATTTGCTCCACACACTAAAGATTATTGGTGTGAGTTAATCGAATTCACAACAGTACTGCATAGTTTTATGTAGAAACTCAGATAGATGCAGTTAGGCAATTTGGTCGAGGCTTTGAAAGAATAGATTGAGAGACTTGTTGATTTTAAAACACTGAACTTTTATGCTTATGTTGTTTAATTATCTCAATCTGTTATAATATTAGTAACTAAAATATGGTTTGAATGTAGGTGCTTTCACCTCTAGTGCAATACAAGTAGAAGTGCAGCAATCAATTGGAGCTAAGTGCAAAGATGTGTATGCTATTGTGTAACTAGACTGCCATTTTATGTTTAATTTGCACTAAACCATGTATTATAATTGGCTAATATATGCATAACAATACTCAAACTAAATATTTATATTTAAATAGAATGATGTTTGCTTTATCACGAATTTGTCCAAGCTGCTTACTTTTTTATTTGTTTGTTCGTCTGCCAAGCTGCATAGTTTTGTTTGTGATTTCCCTGTTATGCTGGTTCATTTTATCAGATTGTTGCTTCTTAGGAGGTATCCATAGTAGTCCGACTAGTTGGCCTATTACGTGCCTTGATAAGTGCCTTGCTAATTATGTTTCGTACTAGGAGGAAGGTCATTTAACATGTGTATTTGTTTCTTTTGATTGCCCATTACTCTTACAATTGATTTAGTATATCAATATATTATGCTGTGTTAAAGAAAAAAGCACTAACTTATCCTAGAAAAACTAGAGTTAACAGGAATGAAACAAATTGCAAAGATAGCATGAATGTTATTGTCAAACAAAATAATTATTGTTATTCACACTTCGACGCACATCTGTTAAATGAAAATTGTGAATTGCAGCCGACTTATGTTGGTATCTAGCTGAACTAGTGAAATTTTTGAGCATTATTAATATACCTTAATAAAAGTTTAAGCTATAAAATTTGTTAATTTTATTTTAAAGGAATAAAAGAAGTATAATTTCAATATCAATCTTGTGTGCCCTGACTAAGTGCTTATTTGTATATGTATTATTTAAAATATATTGTTTATTTTATTTTCTTCATCATATTTAATTTTTATGTAGGGTTAGTTTTGTCATTTCGCAAATATATCTCTTTCTTTCCTTATCACTTTCCTTCCAAACAAACAAGAGAAAAGAAAGTTTTAACTTTCTTTCCTTCCACTTTCACTTGAACCAAACAACCAAGACAATCCTTCCACTTTCTACTAACTTTCTTTCCTTTAACTTTCTTTCCTTCCAGTTTCTTTTCTAAACCAAACATAGTGTTAAGTAACTGTATCTAAGTTTCTCGGTTTAAATTACAAATATCAAATCTGTACTTATACAATAGCTTTAATTTCTTATAACTATTTTATCCAATGATGTAAACCGGTATTGCATGGTGCAATAATTATATATATTATGCACCAGTAGACATCGTCTTGAATGAAAAACAAAGAAAATAACTTTTTGATTATAAAAGGAGAGTTTGTTTTTTTACACAGAATAACTTCGTGCATTTCATTATCAATAATATTTCTAATACATTGAGCATATCAATAAAAATGCGAAAATTAACCGTAGATATATGACCATTCTTACTAAAGTATGAACGATTTTATTAATTTATCGCTTAATAAATTTAACTAGTTTGTTTCTAAAATGAAAAACATGAACACATAAACAATTTCTTATCACATCACCATACTCAAACCCACCCTCTATCTTGCTATAAAATATCGTTACGAGAATCAAGTTCAAAATCAATTTTTTCAATTGTAGCTCATGAACTCAATATAAGAGAATCCGTATCTCTTATTCCAACTACTCTCTCCTTCTACATCATGTATCTATCTATCTCTAACTTTTAGAGAGAAAATCAAGAGAGAAAAAAGATAAAGAAATAAAAATTAGTTACTATCGGTCCCTCTATTATAGGCTAAAAATATACTACTTGTCTCTAATTTATCGTGTATAGAAGAAAAAACAAATGACATTCATATTCCATTGATTCTAAACATGCGGTGAATAAATCCGGCGGTGCACACGGGTGAAATGCAAAAATCAGTACACAAGGTTGGCATGTCACTATTTATAATTGCCTTACTTAGAAGGGTAGGTGGCTGTCATCTCCACGTATCTAACTTCTTCACCCCCTCTCTCAACAACCACAATAGCACACTATAAATCTAAATAATTGCTCTAACTTTTTGCTCTTAACTAATCTTATATGGAGAATCCATTTGACCATTCTTATTTTTTTGTGTAAACTAAATATTATCAATTTTTTTAAAAAAGCTAAAATTAGCAGACTCAAATCTTAAAGAGAGCATCCTTTCACGTTTCAGGTCAATACCACCAGACCATTTCACGTTCTAAAATTCAATAAAACATAATATAAATTAAATCAAATGATTAACAAATCAAGTTATTGAGTTTAAGTGATTAATAAATTTTATCAAATAATAAAATAATTTTTTGATCATATTTTATTTTATCTTACGTTCGAATTCTAATACTAAACCCATTTAAGAGGGTTAATAAATAAAAATAAAATGATTAGCATGACAAATTAATCGTAGGAAGAAAAAAAAAAGAGTTCCATTTCCTAGTATTACTCTAGCAATCCAATTTATATACACTTCACTCTCCTTCAAAATTCATTGTCTCTTTCTCTCTACTCTCATCCTTGACTTCATCATCATCTCTACAACAACAATGGCGCTTCTTCAATCTTTCATCCAAGTCCACCCAGATTCTCACTTTCCCATACAAAATCTCCCATACGGAATCTTCAAACCACAACCCACTTCTTCTCCTCGTCCTGGTGTAGCCATCGGTGACTTCGTTCTCGACCTCTCTGAGATCTCTTCTGCTGGTCTCTTCAATGGCCCTCTTCTTAATAACTCCGATTGCTTCCATCAGGTTCATCATCTCTGTTTTTCACTAACCCATTTTTTTTAATCTTCTACTTTCCATTTTTGTTGCTTCAAAATCTCAACTTTAATCGATTAACTTATCTGGGTTACTTCAAAGTCTTCGTTTTTATTGCCTAAGATTTCGTTTTTTATTTTTTATTTTTAATTTTGCTGCTTTTCAGTTTTCACACTCTTTTTGTTTTTGCTAAGAAATCGGAAGGAAGTGAATAAAATGAACCTTGTTCTTAGGATGAACAAAAAGTTTGTGTAGTATTATATACCCTTTTTAGTGATTTGAAACAAATTTGCAACATTGTAGTTTTATTTGTTTAATGTATAGTTTAATGATGTTGTTTTTGTTATGATTTTAATTTAACAGACTAATCTAAATAAGTTTGTATCACTCGGAAGACCAGCATGGAAGGAAGCTCGTTCTACTCTTCAAAAGCTCTTATCATGTATAATACAACTTTACTTTACTCTGTTTTATTTATTTATTTAGTTTTTTATTATGATTATGTCATATTCATGCATGTTCAATACATCAATTTTATATGAGGTGAAATGTCTGGTTTTCATGTTAATTGAATTGAATTGTTATTTTATTTATTTAAATGCAGCAACTGAGCCAACTTTGAGGGACAATGCAGTTCTGAGACAGAAATCACTTGTGCCTTTGGTATTACACATTGTTGTTAATGGTTATTTTCAAAGGTGAATTCTTTGGCACACTTCTTATTTGGAAATGTACCAGTACACTGATGAGGTGGATAGTTCTAATAGGTTCCCGAATAGTGCTATTAATTTTTTGACCTATTAGAATTATCCACCTCAGTGGTGTATCAGTATATATCAAAATAAGATGTGTATTGGAGTGTTCACCATTTTCAAATTTTTGTGTTGTGTTTTTTACTTAATAATTTTGATGTGTACATTTTCAGAGCCAAGTAGAATTGCTTCTCCCTGTTGCAGTTGGGGACTATACAGACTTCTTTTCATCTCTACATCATACTAAAAATTGTGGACTCATTTTTCGCGGACCGCAGACTCCTGTTCTAGAGAATTGGTGCGTCGATTTTTTAAAGGCTTTTCAAATAAACCAAGAGTGATGTTTTTCTTTCTTCGTGTGTATTGAAACATGAGTAAAATTTGTTTCATAGGTATCACTTGCCTGTTGCTTATCATGGACGAGCATCTTCTGTTGTTGTTTCCGGAACAGATATTGTTCGACCAAGGTGAGATGTTTTGTTACTAATTGAAATGTTTTCTAGTCATTAGTTCATGTTCTTAGAGGAATTTCTAAATCATCTGTTTTTTTTGTATGTTCATTATTTTATTTATGAACTTGTTATAAATATATTCAATCAATGTTTTGTTTCTTAACATAGGAAGTTTTGTAATGCATGCTTGCCTCTAGCATATTTAGTTTTTTCTTAATATGTGTTAAATAAGCAACTGTGACAATTATTGTGGGACAGAGGAGTAATAAAACTATAAATCTTTAGCGCTTTTTGTAGACATGTTTATTTTATTGCTTTGTATGTCACATTCACAATATTGTGCTATTTTGTGTGTTTGTTCAGAGGTCAAGCTCATCCTGCCGGAAACCCTTCACCCTACTTCGGCCCTTCATTGAAGCTTGACTTTGAGTTGGAAATGGTTAGCTTTTTGTCTACATAGATTTTCATATGCCACATTTCTCACTATAATGCATATTCAGTGTTGTATTTAAAATTATGAAAATCAAGGTTATTTATTCTGTCATTTACTTCTTATTTTAGTTGTTCTAAACGAGTTGTTATGGTAATTACTGCTTTTCATTTGTTTTATAATGAATTAAAATCTTAATTTGCTTATAGGCTACTATTGTCGGACCTGGAAATGAACTGGGAAAACCCGTGGATATTAACAACGCCGAAGATCATATCTTTGGACTTGTTCTACTGAATGATTGGAGTGGTAATTGTTCAATTCAATATATATTTTTGATGTTACACGCCCTATAATAAATTGAAGTTTCACTGAACTGTATTTCGCAGCTCGAGATATTCAGGCATGGGAATATGTTCCTCTTGGTCCATTTCTTGGCAAAAATTTCGGTAAGATGTTTCATTAATTACTTCAGATGTTAAGTCCTATTGAAAAAATCTGAGCATTTGGGCTCATGCAGTATACCTGACATAGATGATTGCGTGTAAATGAAATATTTTCTCTAGATGGTTGGAAGTTACCATTCTCCTTATACATGCTATTTTAGTGTTAATCTTTCTTTATGTTTATGTGTCAAAAATTATATAGCTACATCGATATCACCTTGGATTGTGACCTTGGACGCATTAGAACCTTTTGCTTGTGAAGCTCCAAAACAGGTAAACAGTCTAGAGACTATATATTTAGGTTGCTTATTGTCTGCAGTTCATAATAAACACTTCAATCCATTTTTCTCTCTCGATAAGTATAACATGCTGATCCGTAAAATGCAGGATCCTCCTCCACTTCCTTACTTGGCTGAAAAAGTATCCAAAAACTATGATCTTTCACTAGAGGTATTTCAAAGAACTTTTATACGTATGTAGTGGATAACATTTCATATTCCTTCTTTTATATATCAATGACAATACTACTTCGAGATCTTAGTAGACGACTACCTATTTTCTGATTTATTAAGTTAATCATAAACATCATTTGTGGTACAAGGTTCACATTAAACCTGTCGATCATAAAGATTCAAGCGTAGTGACACGGAGTAACCTCAAGCACTTGTAAGAAATTTATCTTCAAATAATATCAATTTAATCGGTCATGTACCATTTGAAACTGTTATACATAAATAATATGCATCCACTTATTTTAGCCCTCTTGCTATGTAGATATTGGACATTGACTCAACAACTTGCTCACCACACAATCAATGGTTGCAACCTGAGGCCAGGCGATGTTCTTGGAACCGGGACAATTAGTGGTCCGGTAAGATTCAATATTTTACACTGTCTAACTTCTCAATACATTTTTTTTTTGTCTTTCAGAAATTGTTACCTATCAATCTGGTTGATGGATTTCAGTTATATTATAATGCTTGTTTTTCACTTTAGGAGCCAGAAGCTCGTGGATGCTTACTAGAGTTAACTTGGAATGGACAAAATTCACTTTCCTTGAATGGGTTAGATAGAAAATTTCTTGAAGATGGAGATGAAGTCATCTTAACTGGATATTCCAAGGTTACTATCAATTTAACATCTTTAGTGCCTTTTTTTCTTCTCAAAAGTGATGTTATCTTTTCTTCAAATTTTTCGAAGAAAGTTCGGTTATTTGATTTTTAGAACTACTCAGGTATCTGTGCATTTGCACAAGCTGTTTTCATTTCTACGCATGTTCAAAACAGTACTGTATTTAAATTAGAAATGTGAGTTAGAATCAAAGTAGTAGTAGTTTTTTAAATTAAAATATCAATGAAGACGTACTTCAGATTGTTAAGATTTAAGAATCAAGACAAAGACGCCGTCTTGATTCTATTGCACGTCACATTGGTTTCTACGTATGATCTAACACTGCTAGTGTATACAAACAAAAGTATATATATATCTTGAATGATGATCTAAATCTTGCTTTGCAGGGAGATGGTTACACTATTGGGTTTGGTACGTGTTCAGGCAAGATTGTTCCAGCAGCTCCGTGAGGGCAAGTATTTTTCCACGCTCTTTTCCAATTCCAGTCGAGTGGTGTGATGCAGGTTGTTGAAGCTATAGAATCACGAAGCCCTTCTCATTTATACAATCTGAATTGTTAACTAGTTTTCTGCTGTAATTTACTCATTACTTGACTTGGAAAGTGACATGAATAAAACCGGCTTCTATGAGGATTGTTAAGTGCTTTTCCCAATGATCATAACGTTCTTTTGCTAGTTATTTTTTGTCATTAGAAAATTGTTATCCAGTAATCAAAATAAACCAAAGTATAAATGGAATTATATAAAACTAGTTTAGTAATTGAACTCTTATAACATATTGCAATTTGAAGATTGGGAGTTTGGACCAATCGATCAAAGTGAAGTACTAAATAAATGACTACTTAAATCGGAGTTTTTATATAGTTTCTCTTAAAGATCCTGAAACAGCAACATGGACTAAATGTCCGAGCTAAGTAAGTGACTCTAAATAATAGTCTTGACAAATGATGATTGAGGCGAGATTCAACATTTTTAAACCACATAACATTCAGCGTTATATATATCAAACGAAAGTTAAAGAAAAAGGGAACCCAAAAACATGATACATCAATGTTAGAAGATCCCATATACCTTAAGATTGGATTTAAAATAGCAAATCCAATCATATAGATTCTGATATTCAATAAAATCAGTCGAACATTCATCTCAAAAAGTAGTAATTTAAATAATCTCTGTAAAAAAAAAAAAAAGTAGTTTAAATAATCAGTTAGTACGATGAGCAATAATTACATAATGCCAACACAAAAGCAAAACAAAGAAACATTAAAGGAGAACCATGTTCTCCTAAGTCCTAATGATATTGTTACCTTGATTGAGCTTATCATCATCTTAAAGTATGAATTGGAGCAAACTCATCGAGTGATTAACAAAGCTGGTTACTGTTAAGGTGAGGGATGTCAGGAGTAATTCAAAATCAAATCTCAATCCAAGCACATACACAAGAATTCATCAAATTGGAGCAAACTAAACTTTAGATTATCAATAAAATCAAATTTATTGTATATTCAAACATGCACAACAATAAAGTAGAAAAATTAAGTCTAGCTCTCCATCAAATGGTTCTCATCACATCCAAATAGTATTTTTACCAAGTGGCGGATCTAGTATCCTGATTTAGTGGGTGCAAATTTTTTATGGTAGAATTTTTTCGATATAAAAATGAATACTTTGGTTGGTAAAAAATATGAATATTTTGAAAAATATTAACGAAATAATGAGAAAAATATTAATTAGTATTCAATGAATTATGTATAAAATGGTAGAAGAAATATGTGGTTTGTTTTTTAGACATTTCACCACTACATTAATTATTCACTCAGTTGTTAAGATTTTTATTCTACCCACTTGGGTTGGTCTGGTGGTACTGGTTTGGAACCTGAGAGTATGTTCCTTTAAGGTCACAAATTCGCATCTTATCGACGCCAATTTAAATGAGTTAATTTAACTTCTTAAAAAAAAAAACAATTAACATTAATTATCCAAATTGTTTACATGTGGAGTGACGGTTCCATATTTTCCAAGACACGTCTTTGTGATCATCTACTCTGGTGGGTTTGTGACTATCGTCTTGATTGTTGGATGGCTCATCCCCTTTGGGTAAGAAATAGATTTTTTTTCCTCATTCCTGAGTTTGTATACGGATGTTTTGACATAGAATTTTGGACAATGGTAATTTGATAGGAATAAAATTGAGTTGTATTAAATATTTTGTAATTTCAATGTGTTGGTATATTTCGTAACAATATTTCTAGTTTTGCAGAAAATGTAGGCATAGTCTCAGTTTCTTTTTTTGAATTTTTTTATGCCAGTAGAGCAGTTAAAATTGCTTCTCAAAGGAACTTGTCTAATATTTGGCTAGAGACTTGACTATACTCTTTTGTGGTTTTAGCTTTAAAGAAATCTTTTTTGCTTCCTCGGAAGATTTGAGATAGATGAAGATTTGTTTTTCCACCCCCAGATATCTTTTTCACCCCCTAGTTTTCATTAATGTCCTTTGAAAGAAAAAAAAAAAAAATCGATAAATACGTATCGAACTTTGTGATTAGCTTACATCCCTACAAAGCATGCTAGTGAAAGAAAAGTTCGGTGAATACGAACTGAAATTTTGGAAAACTTTGGTTTCTATTTATCGCTCGTCTAGGACATCGGTTTATGTTTACCGAACTTTTCTTTTATAGAAACAGAGCATGAACTCGACAGACCCATTTACATTTTCTGCGTTTTTTGAAACATAAACCCTAAAGGAACCAATCATCAAGGTTGTGCTTTTGAGGTTTAATTCCACGAAGTTCATCAATTCATACTTCATCAAGTAAGTTAATTTCGAATTTTGATCCTTATTTGCGTTCCTCTTTCCTCATCTCATGCTACTGCGTTTTTTTGATCAATTCATACTTCTCTATTAGCAAATGTTTCATCCGTCACAAAATGAGACTTTGTATCAACTTCAATCGCCGAAGCATTACAACTAATAGGCTCCGCATCACAATCCGACTTATCAATTTCCGATATCGGCTCCGCAACTGCTATGGCTCTACGCTCATCCGGAGGTTTAGATTCATCAGCCATAACTACAAAAAACACAACGGGGAAATAATAATTATAAACATATCAACAATTATCCAATAAATTTTTTCAAAAAAAAAAAAAAACAACAACAATTATCCAATTAATGAATCCATATTTACTAATCCAATGCAGGAAATTAAGGCAATATTAGTCCTAAGCTAAGCCAATGAAGTTTGTTACTGCCTTTATCAGTCATAAGCTAAGCTAAGACAGTGAGTTATATATAAAATTTCATATCCAGAAAAGTTTGGTACGCGTTTATCGAACTATTCAAATATATCAGTAAACAAAAACCAAGTGATTCTGTGTGAGAGACCTACGAAACTAGCTTGTAAGTATACGCAAAATAAACAGTATAAGTTAAAATTTACCTTGTTTTTAAGCTTCAATCAACGTAGAAATAGGTAGCCAAGGTTCCAATGTTGATTTTCAAGCCAACAAAAGTTGTAATCACGCAAGAGTAATGCTAGCAACACACCTTTTAACACACTCTTTTTAACACACTATCTTCTATTGGTCCACATCACCATATTTTTTTAATGAGTTACCTGATGATCAGTTTAACCGGTTGTAAAAAAAAAAACACAAAATTCACCGTAAGAATTTGTATTAGATCTGCTTCTTCTCTCATCGTGTTCTCTCCTCCGCCCTAGATGGCTAGATCTGCTTCTTCTCAGCTCTCCCCCCACAAACCCCAAATTTGTATGAGTGTGCTGCATTAAAAAGAAGCAGCTCTCCCCCACAAACCCTGTTTCCCAAACGTTTCTATTGCAACCTCTGCCGTTGTCGAACTAACACGCATACTTAATTGATTCTTAGAAATAAATGAAAAATCATTGTTATCAGCAGTGAAAGGTCCTTGCTTTACGAGTATGATGCGTTTTTCCTGCGGTTTGTGTGCTGCGTTTTTCCTGTAGACTACTTCTTTTCTTTGTTTTGTATTTAGTCAGTTTTAGTGGGTAATGGCTTTGTTGGCTGTTCAAAAATAAAATAAAATAGAATACTATTGATTTTCTTTGAAGAATAAAGATAGATGTGAAGGAGTTTAGTGATTACTGATATGAGTTTACTGATGTATTATAATTTTCTGATATAGTAATTCCTAGTCTTGTGGAATATGCCTAGTTTTTAGGAAGTTTAATTTGCATCTATTTTGTTGGAAGTTATCACTTTCCACTAGACCATTATTTTAGCTAAGTAGTTAGCATATCATGTCTGTTGTAATTTTGAAGAAGAAAAGTAGCTTCTTTATTTTAACTACGGCAAATTCTGTCTATACTGATACATTTAAAATTTTCGTTGATGCCGGCTGTTTTCTGAATGACTGTACAGGTTGGGGGTTGTTGCTATCGATCAAACCAACTCAGTAGAGCTCTCAGCTTGCCGAAAAGAGGGGATAGTATGAGCGACCCGATTCTTGCTGAAGCTTTGGGTTTAGATGGGGACTGCAAATGGCAAAACATCTCAATTGGAACACTGTAACGACATTCTCAGATGCGGAAGTGGTAGTTAATTGTGACAAACTCAAGATATGTTATAGCTGCAATTGATCACATAATTCAAGACTGTCATGAGCTTTTGCTAGAGATGGATAGATCTCATGTAGTTTATGTTAAGCGTAGTTTAAATTCTGTAGCTCATAGTCTAGTTAATCTGTCAAAAGAAGTTAGTTGTAGAACATGGTTGGGGCATGTCCCAATTCATTGTAATAGCCATACTGATGTACCTCTGTTTTCTTTCATCTAATGAAGTTTATTTGCTGTCAAAATTCTTTTCTTTGAGTAGTTATTTTCTTTGCAAAATTTTGTGTAACAGTGTTATGCGTACAATGCTATAGTCTTAACGAAATTCTGCATAACATGTTATGCTTACAATGTTTATAGACAATTAGTCATAACAAAATTCTGCATAACAACAATTAAAAAACATGTCCAATTGACTGGAAACTTTGCATAACAGTATACAATTACTACAATGAAGGTTAAGTCAACAATTCTGCATAATTTTGTCCCATCAAAGTATACAATTACAATGCTTATAGTCTTGAAATTGACTAGTTTACAAAAGAAACATGTCCAGCCAAAAACCAACAAAACATGATATAAAAAGAGATCATATGTCTATCAAAAGCTCAACCATCATGCCTCAAAATCAATTTTCCTGCAAAAATTACAAAAACAAATAACTTAGTGAAATCATGATAAAATAAGAACATTGTAAATTTTATATTGCAATAAAAATAATCAATGAATGTGTAACCTTTTTACGTCTCTTACGCCCTTTCTGGATCCCACTTTTCATTCTTTGTGATGGAGCCCCTTTTGTTTTTGATGGTCGAGGATCAAGTAGTGGTGTATCACCTAAATTGTTCTTACCAACATTTTCCTTGTCAATTTTCAAAGATTGATTAATAGTTGCACATTGTTTCAAGGCTTCACCAAGTGTATGACATGCAAAATTGTAACTCTCATAGCTTAATGACCCTTCCTCAATAAATTCAATAGTCTTTTCATATAAACGATCAAACCTCTCCTTACTAGAACACACATCTTCATCTGTATTTCTTTTAAGATGCTTGCTTCTTACATCCTTGCTCCATCTTCTCAATATAAACGGTTACTTGCTCTGTCTTGATCAGTTATTATTGCATTTGGAGGATTTCCACCCATAGCTCTAAGCCATGTTTTCATCAACCATATGAAAGTATTTGAGGTTTCATCCGCTAATAATGCACAACCAAGTAACCGTGACTGGAAGTGATTGTTCACACCAATAAAAGGAGCAAATGGCATTTTATACTTATTTGTGATATATGTTGTATCAAATGAAATCACATTTCCAAACTCTTGATAATCCTCTCTACCTTTTGCATCCACCCAAAATACATTTTTCACACGATTTTCTTCATCCAAATCAATTGCATAAAAAAATCTTGGATTTTCTTCTTGCATAGCCATAAAACAGTCCAACATTGCATTTGCATCTCCTGATTCTAAAGATAGACGACGAGTTTTATCTAAATGATTCATAACATCCTTCTCCAAGCAACCAACATTTTCATATCCACCATGTTTTGGCCATTGTTGCAAAAATTTTGGTTGTTCTCACTCCGGCATGTTGCAAAGTTTCAATATAGCTCTTTTGAGATTTATTGATTCGTCTATGGCAAGGAAAATAATGTGCATGTGCTGGAAAAAGCTCAAGATTGTGCTCTTTAATGAAATCGTGAACAATCCATTTTCCATTAAACTTTCTTTTTATACGTAAGTAAGCCTCACATTCCACCTTCAAACAAGGACGTGGGTTAACTGCAGTGGATTCTTGCTTTTTTCCATACCTTGTGCAAGCATATTTTACATCAATAAACCCAATGGTTTCAACACTCAACACCTATTTTTACGCTTCACATCATCTTCTCTCTCTTCCACCTAATAATTCAACATTCATTTAACTTTTACCCTCTCCAATGGTTTTTCATTCAACACTCTACCCCACCACTAATAAGATTAAAATAGTGAAAAATGTGATATTTTTTCTATGTTCAAATCAAATGAACCAAGTCTCTATTTATAAAGAAAAAAAATTATGAATTTTGGTGAAAAACAAAAAATTTAAAAAATTAATTTGCAATGAAATAATTTGAGTTCAAAGTAAGACCATGTACAATGGGGAGTTGAATATGGTGTTAAATTGAATTTCAACAAGGCAATATTCTCCAATGAGGGTGTTGAAAGTAACATGGATGAGAGAAAAGTTGAAAACTTTCAACACAGTTGAAACACAATCGGGGGGACACTTGTCTTGCTCTGATTGGCTTCTCAAATTTTTATCCAATTATTATTTTGAACTCAAATTATTTTATTGCAAATTAATTTTTTAATTTTTTTGTTTTTTACCAAAAATTCATAATTTTTTTTCTCTATAAATAGAGACTTGATTCATTTGATTCGGACACAGAAAAAAAATCTCATTTTTCACTATCTTAATCTTATTAGTGATGGGATAGAGTGTTGAATGAAAAATCATTGGAGAGGGTAAAAGTTGAATGAGTGTTGAATTATTAGGTGGAAGAGAGAAAAAATGATGCGGAGCGTAAAAATAGGTGTTGAGTGTTGAAACCATTGTACATGGTCTAATAATTGGATAAAAATTCGAGAAACCAATCAGAGCAAGACAAGTGTCCCCCCTATTATGTTTCAACTGTGTTGAAAGTTTTCAACTTATCTCTCCTCCATGTCACTTTCAACACCTTTATTGGAGAACATTGCCTTGTTGAAATTCAATTCAACACCATATTCAACTCTCCATTGTACATGATGTAATTCTAATAAAAAATTTATACGTATAGTTTGTTGATATAAAAAGATTTAGTATATATAACTTTCAAATTTAAAATAAAATAAAATTAGTAGATATAGGATCAAAATAACAAACGTAGTTTGTTACTAATGAATAAATTGGGTTGAGTTATTATGCATAAGGAATATCCTTATGTATGGTGCATAAATAAATCTCCACCATGCATGTTTTAGTGTATTTGATTGATCAAAAAATCTAATTGATCAAAAAAGCATTGGATGGTGGAGATTTGTTTATGCACCATGCATAAGGATATTCCTTATGCATAATAACTTTAGCCGAATAAATTGATTAGGTATATGGAAAATTTTATCTAGTTAAATTGACATTAACTATATCTTATTTTATTTAGTATAAGATAAATAAGACTAAACTATTTCTACGAGGCAAAATAAGGATTTGGATCCTCTTTAATTTTCTTTCCAATGTTTTTTCTCTTTTTCTTAATTCAATGGTTGTTAAATTATAAAGAATATAAAAAATACTTAAGAAAGAGAGAGCAAATAAGTAAATAAATGGTTAAGATCATATTGAAAAGAAAACATGAGAAAGAAAATTGGAGAGGATCCAAATCGACAAAATAATAGGGTCATGAACGAGCTATATCATCGTATAATATAAGAGCATCTCCAATAAGGGTATCTAAAAAAGTTTCATAGGCTAATGATACGGTACCTTATTATTTTTATCATTAGAGTTCTATGACGTGACATAAAGGGTATCAAATTGATGATATCGGTACCTTAAATAAGGTACCGTATCATCAATTTAATGTTGCCTTTTTTTTTTGTTTGATCATTAAATGACCATTTAATTTATTTTTTTACTGGAAGTTCCTAATATGGACCATAAAAATAAAGGTCTATTGGTGGACCTATGTAAATTACCTAGTATAGCCGGTTTTCTTTATTTTATTAGAATGTTTTCATACAACCTACTCTAAAAAACTTTACTCTTTGCGTTAAAAAAAATTACTCTTTTCTTTCCCTGTTTATCTCTTCCATGCCAAAGGTCATCTTCGATGTCAAATAGTCTTCTGCGTGCTTTCTTTATTTTCATGCTTGAGTTTAGAGAGATGTTCAAGGAGAGTCCAAACAACAAATATGTCATTGTGGTTGACACTGATAAAGCTGTTGGCAAATAGATGACTTCTTATGTTACTAAATAGTGCTCAATTCTTATGTTTATATTAACATACAATGTTAATTTTAGGTTCAGCCACATATCATTTACTTAAATTAGGTTTGATATATCAAAGTTTAATTTTTCTGAAACGGTGACTAAAAAATAAGAAAATGTCCCAAATTTTTAACTTCCATTTCAATAGAGTATTTATGCAGAATTTCATTAAAAAAGATGCTAAAAATCTTCTTCGACACTTAACATTCTGGAATGAGGGTAAAGAAACAACCACAATAGCTTATAAAAATTGAATTCAAATCCTGTTAATAAAAACGGATCAAGCCTAAAAAATGGGAATGATATTTATCATGTTTGTTCTTTAGACTGGTTCTCCTTCTACATCACCAATCTTATAGTTGGATTCTTCATTGCAAATGAATGTGTGTTGCAGATCTACTCTTATAAGAGACGGTGTTAGAACCAAACTATTAATTATTAAAATTAAAGGTAATCGGTTATAGTAAGTAATTTACATAGGTCCACTGGGGGACTTTTATTTTTGTGTCCATACTAGGGACTTCCTTTTTTACTTAATCATATTTTTTATTTTTTTATATTACACAATTTTTATTTGTTTTGTTCTCGAGTCATATTTTATTTATTTTCTATCAAATGAATCATAATATGTCCGGTAATAATATTCATAATTACATGAATTCGTTTCAAAATCAATCTCCTACTGGTAAAACTTTCAAAATCATCTTTATTTTATTTATTCATCACCACCACCACCCAATACAACTTTGGTTGAAGGTCCTCAAGTGACACAATTATTAACTAAAAATAATCTATAAAATATTAATAGGTTTAATGAAGAAGCACATACTTCGCAGAAGAAGAAAAAAATCATGTTTCTTTCTCGCCACAAGAAAATACATTTGGGAGCGTTTCAGACAAGAGAATAATCAAAATTAATTATATATTTTTTATTATATATTTTCCTTCATATTTATGTATTTTTCACCATTTTTTATTTACTAACTTGTATTTTTCATTATATTGAATTATTAATTTATTTATCTATGAATTTATTAAATTAAATAAATTTTTATTTTTATTTAGACAAAGTTAAAAAAATAAATATAGAAGGGACCACTTATTAATAATGTATGATACTCAAAGTGGTATCACCATTGGAGCAAAACATGTATGAGTTGCATAAGTATTACTTGGCATTGTAGGGACCAATTGTTAATAATGTATGATACTCAAAGTAGTATCACTATTAGGGCCTGTTTGGTTCGAGGTAAATGGAGGGGAGGGGACGTGAGGGAATATTTTTAATTGAATGTGTTTGGTTAAATTTTTAGGAGGGGAGGGGAGGGAAGAGGAGGGGAGCAAAATCCCTCATAAACTCAATTTTTGCTTCCCCCCAAATTGGGGGGATTTGGAGGGGAGGGGAGGGGAGGGGAGACAAACTATATAATTACAATTTTAATTATAATGACATACTTATCCTTGTATTTATTTTAAAATACCAAAATTATTCTTATTTGTATTTTTTATGTTACTAACTTGTTGATTTTTTTATCCTTATCAATTGTTATCCATATATAATTTTTGTTGCTTGTTTTCTTTTCAACACATGTTTACGTTAACTGTTGACGTATCCATACAAATTTTTTTTATAAAAATTTCCATACATCTTTTTTTACGTTGATATTAAGATTTTTTCAATTTTTTTTCTTTACTCTTTTTTATCCTTAACGTTAATATATATATATATATATATATATATATATGATTTTTTGTGTAGAATTTACTTTTATATATTATTTATTAGGTTAGATTATTCATCAAGATCAGAAAAGTATTATCAATATATAATTTGGTTTGTGAATTTTTTGAGTCTGTTGAGTTTTTTTATTTAATTATTTATGAAGCGAATAATTATTATATTTTTGACTAAATAAAGCGAATAACTTTAAAATTGGGAAACTCTTGTAATATAATAAGGATAAAAAAGTAATTTAGCTTTATCATTCTTCCCCTCCCTTCGTGAACCAAACATATTTGCAATTAAAATCCCTTCTCTCCCCTCCCCTTTCCCCTTTCGAACCAAACACATAAATAATTAAAAGATCACTCCTCCCCTTCTTGTAACACCCGTATTTATTTATTTTCATTTAATTAGACTTATTTTATTTGATTAGACGTTAATTAGTCTTTTTGGAGTAATTTAGTGTGTTTTAGTGATTAATCTAGTATTTGGCTAAAAGAGGAAAGAGTAAGGGATAAGGAAGGAAGGATTTATGAGTAGTGAGATTTAAGATAATAGTTGGATTTTAGTAAATTAGGAGGGGTAGTTATGTCATTAACCATTTAAGTTTGAATAGAAACTTAGAGTAGAGAGTAAGAACTCTCATAACAACTTGTGCTTGGAAGGAGGTAGAGAGAGAGAAGTTCAAGCTTGAAGAGAGTAGAGGGGATTCAAGTGTAGAGCTAGAAGATTAAAAACAAGGTTAGAGAGTGGTTATTAATTCTTGTGAGATGAACAAAGAAGGGGGAGAAGTCTACTCTCCACACCCAAACCCACTCATCTCTTTTGGTTGGGAATGGGAATCAAGGGAATGTGTTTATAGTCTAATGTGTTGTTGTTTGATGTTAACATGTTACTATATGCTTCTATTTCGAATTCCCATGATCAAATTCGTGTTCTATGAATGATTTGTTGTTGTTGATATTTGAAAATGTGTTTTTAATGAAATGAAGGAAAATCCTTACTTTTACCATGAAATGATGTTTAATGATGTTAAAGTTTGTACTTCTAGGCTTATACATGATATATATGCTTAAAGTTGATAGCTTTAGGGATTCACATGTTGACAAATGAGATATTTGATGATTTTGAACTTAAACCCAAAAGCAGAGTTTTCCTTTCTGCATTAGCTCGCTAGGGCGAGTATAGTACTCGCTATGACGAGTATTCATAGTTCTTGGCGTTGCCCAAAAACCATGAGCTCACCATGGCGAGTAGTAGCGAGCAGGTTGGCGAGTTGAGTTCGCCATGGCGAGGTGATGGCGAGTTGGGGGCGAGCTGAACTGCTGCTCTCTGACTTAAGCTCGCCACGAGCTCGCCATGAGCTCGCCCAGGCGAATCTGGTCAGTAATAAAATTGATTTTTTGTGGAATAAAAGAGGTTTATGTTTATACTATGATTGAACTATGATCTTATAACATGATATAAGGTTGGATTAATTGAATCTCGAGTTTAGATGAGAATGATATGTTCATATATGTGTAATAGATTGAAATTGATGATGATGACTTATGATTAAGTTAGTTAATAAGTATTGTTATGCTTTGCTTGAATGTATACCTTAATGATGATATGATGATGAGATTTGATGCAAACTTGAGAAGGAATATTAGGATGAGTGTCCTATTATTCATATGTAGATGTATAGAGTTATCATCATTGTTTGGTATGTATGCATTCATGCATCCATGAGTCAACTTGAGCGAGGTCCTCCAAGACTTAAAACTGACTTGAGCGAGGTCCTCCAAGACTTAAAACTGACTTGATGCGAGAGATACATGTGTATTCTAAACTTAATGCGGGTACCACATGCATTAGATGTGTCTATGTTGATACATACTAATTGATGGCATTAGTGGCATTAGGATTAAATGTGCATCCTACTTGTTAATTGATAATTGCCAATATCTTTCATTATGATTGTGAATGATTGGATAATGTGATCTCAATTGAATGTCTTGGCTTGTTGATAATGAGTATACTATTGCCTTTACCATGAATATTTATGTTATGCCATATGACGGATAAGCGTCAAATATGTATGTGATTAATTTACATAATGTAAGTATATGCTATACTTTATATTATGAACTTGAATTATAACTAACTCTCTATTTTGTGTATGTGTATGGTTTGGGTCCAGATTCTTCACTTGAGGAGTGATTCCGTCTTTTTGGAGTTAGCTTGTGTTACTAGCTTAGCTTGGTAAGGATGAAGAGTAGGAAATTCTAGAAACCTTAGAAGTCTAGGATTTGCTCTGATACTTGTAACCTTGCTAGAACTAGTATCTTAGTTCGTTTGTTTGAGACTTTGCATGACCTTGCTATTTATCTTATTTTTCTATAACTTGAGTATTTGGATTTGTTTTGGATTATGTGGATAAGCCTTGTGGTTGAAGGACCTAGTCTAAGTTGTAATATGATTTCATGACTTCCATGTTTAGGTTTTAATTACTATGAGTTACGGATGTCAATTTGCATCCGTCAGAGCGGATCCCCGCGGGGATTGCCCCGTTCGGAGATCCGAAAAATGGAGATTTTTTCCTCGTGGGGACGGGGATGGAGGCAAAACTTCCCCCGGAGGCAGTTCTGGGCGGGGATCGGGGATTAAGCATCCGTCCCCGCGGATTCCCCGAATCCGTCTATATATACTTAAATATATATTTTAACTACTATTATTATTCTAGTAGTTATTGGTGGAAGAATGTGAGCCAAAGATTGGGTCAAGGTGGAGCTATTATTACTTGGGACATTTTCAAAAGAGTGTTTTTGACTAAGTACTTTCCAACGGACATGAGGAACCGAAAAGTGGTAGAATTCATGGAACTCAAACAAGGAAACTTAACCGTTGCGGAGTATGCAACCAAGTTCGAAGATTTGTGCCGTTTTTGTCCACACTTCAATACCGTGGAAGCGGAAGCAAACAAATGTGTGAAATTTGAAAGTGGATTGCGTCCCGACCTCAAGCAATTGGTTGGTATGTTGGAGATTAGAAACTTTGCCAACTTGGTGAATAAGAGCAACATATGTGACTTGGATGGGAAAGCGAAGTCAAGCTACTACAAGGATATGAGTGATAGGAAAGGGAAGAGCCAAGATCATGGCAAGCCTTATGACAATAGAAACAAGGGCAAGATTGAAGATAGTGGAGGAAAGAAGAAGGTTGCTAATGGCAAGTGCTATAAGTGTGGTGCTTTGGGTCATTATTCCTATGATAGCCCAAAGGGAGATAGATGCTTTAAGTGCGGAGAGTATGGTCACAAGATTGATGCTTGCAAAGGGAAGGTTGTTTGCTTTAATTGTAAGGAAGAGGGTCACAAGAGTCCCGAATGCAAGAAGCCAAGGAAGGTGATGAGCAAAGTGTTTGCTTTAAGCGGGAATAAAGCGTATCAATGAGACAATCTTATTAGAGGTACGTGTTTCATCCATAACACCCCTTTAATTGCGATTCGATACGGGAGCAACACATTCTTTTATATATTTTGAATGCATGAAGCGCCTTAATATTCCTGTGTCTGAAATGATTGGTTGTATGGAAATAGAAACTCCTGCTAGTGGTTCTGTGACTACTTAACTTGTTTGTCTTAATTGCCCTGTGTCTATTTTTGGTAGATCTTTTGGTATGGACCTTGTATGTATTCCATTTAGTGGTATAGATGTGATTTTTGGTATGAACTGGTTAATCGTTAATCGAGTTCACATTAACTGTTGTGAAAAGACGGTTTTATTCCCAAAGATAGAGAAAGATTCAAACTTGATGAGTGGGAAGGAAGTACGAGAATCGTTAAGCGAACATGGTGAGTTGTTTATCATGTTTGCATCTTTGAAGCTTGAGAATGAAGTTGGAATTGAGGGACTTCATGTTGTGCAAGAATTTCCCGATGTGTTTCAAGAGGATGTGTCTGATGTACCCCCAGAAAGAGAAGTGGAGTTTACTATTGACTTGGTACTTGGTACAAGTCCAATATCTATGGCACCGTATCGGATGTCAGCATCTGAGTTAAGTAAGTTGAAGGAGCAACTAGATGAACTACTTGAGAAGAAGTTTATTCGACCGAGTGTTTCACCTTGGGGAGCACCTGTGCTTTTGGTAAAGAAGAAGGACGGAAGTATGAGATTATGTATAGACTACCGTCGTTTGAATCAAGTTACAATCAAGAACAAGTATCTGTTGCCGAGGATAGATGACTTGATGGATCAGTTGGTGGGTGCTTGTGTGTTTAGTAAGATTGATTTGAGGTCAGGATATCATCAGATTCGAGTTAAGGCGGAGGATATTCCGAAGAATGCGTTTAGAACAAGATATGGTCATTATGAGTATTCAGTTATGCCTTTTGGTGTAACCAATGTACCTGGAGTATTTATGGAGTACATGAACCGGATTTTCCATTCTTATTTGGATAAATTCGTGGTAGTTGTCATTGACGACATTCTAGTGTATTCCAAGACCGAAGAAGAACATGCGAATCATTTGAGGATTGTGTTGAGAACCTTGTAAGAGAAGAAGCTTTATGCGAAGTTGTCCAAGTGTGAGTTTTGATTGAATGAAGTGAGTTTTCTAGGTCATGTAATATCTAGTGGAGGTATTGCAGTAGATCCTTCTAAAGTAGATGCGGTATTGAAGTGGGGAACTCCAGAATCTGTGTTTGAGATAAGAAGTTTTCTTGGTTTGGCCGGTTATTATCGAAAGTTCATCGAAGGTTTTTCGAAGTTGGCATTACTGTTAACCCGATTGACTAGAAAGGATCAAGCTTTTGTTTGGGATGATAATTGTGAAAGAAGTTTCCAAGAATTGAAGAAGAGGTTGACGTCGGCACCAGTTTTGATTTTACCGACACCAAATGAGCCTTTTTCTGTGTATTGTGATGCATCTTTGATGGGATTAGGTGGTGTTCTTATGCAAAATGGACAGGTGGTTGCTTATGCTTCTAGGCAATTGAAAGTGCATGAGAAGAACTATCCAACGCATGATCTTGAGTTGGCGGCGGTTGTGTTTACTTTGAAGATTTGGAGGCATTACTTATTTGGTTCTAGATTTGAAGTCTTTAGTGATCACAAGAGTTTAAAGTATTTGTTTGATCAGAAAGAATTGAATATGAGGCAGAGACGTTGGTTAGAATTTTTGAAGGACTATGATATTTAGTTGACTTACCATCTTGGAAAAGCCAATGTTGTTTCGGATGCTTTGAGTAGGAAGTCGTTACATGTGTCCTTACTTATGGCGAGAGAGTTCGATTTGATTGAAGAGTTTAGAGATCTTAGTTTGGTTTGTGAGACAACACCGCATAGTGTGAAATTGGGAATGTTGAAGCTTACCAATTGTACCAGTCAGGAGTTTCTAGGCCCAATTACAGATAAAGCCCACGCCCAAGATAAGGCATCGCCCATGGCGACACCGCCCCCCATGAAGGATATCGCCCAAGATATTGGGCCAACCCATTATCCCCAACAAAGTCCAGTACCATACACCCCCAGCACACGATTTTACCATTAAGAGTAAGGAATAATGGCGGGAACCCATTCAGCCAACTTCCACACCTCATGATCACACGAAGGAAATAACTACTCCACCCTTCATGGACAGGGATCATGGGAAGTTACTTCCTTAGCATCTCTCCACCCCCTCCTCTATAAATAGAGCATTCATCAATTGGAAAAAGGATCGAACACACAAACATATTCAGCATACGTACTATAGACAGACATTAAACACATAAAATATATACCCCTACGTTCCATATAGGAACATTTTGGCGCCCACCGTGGGGCCTGGTAAAACACTTCCCAGGCCTAACAAAAAAGAAAAGCGGTCATCATCATGACAGAAAATAACAATCAACAGCAAATGAACCTGCAAGCGGCTGTCAATGAAATCAGGCGACTGTAGATGAAATTTGCTACCTTAGAAAAAGAAAAAGCAGATGAAATTGCCAAAAACAAGAGGAGAAGAACATAGAAGTCTCCCAGCCTCTTGCACAAGCTTTATGAGATGCCCAAGTCCCTACAAACTTCAAAATACCACAACTCCCAAGTTTCGATGGGAAAACTAATCCTACAGAGCATCTCATGGCAGTAGGCACCCAGACTGCCATCATTGGGGCGGATGAGCATCTTAAATGCAAGTTGCTCTCCAGCACCTTCAAAGAGGCCGCCTTGAGATGGTACATGAACTTGGCTAAGAATTCAATCACTGATCTCACGGATTTCCACAAAAAGTTTGTGCACCAATTCTCAGGGAGCAAGCATATCAAAGTCACGGCGACGAATATGTTCGCCTTGAGGCAAGGTCACGCCGAACCCCTCAGAGAATACCTCGCCCGATTCTGCGAGGCTACAATCAAGGTTTACAACCCTAACCAAGAAATGTTCGTAGCAGCCTTTCACAACGGCCTTAGAGCAGGGCACTTTAACGAGTCTCTAGCGCAGAAACAAGTGGAGAATATGCAGGAAGTTATGAAGAGGGCGGAATGTTACATCAAAGGCGAAGAGAGCAACGCCGAAAAAAGAACGCGAGATTCAAAAGAAAAAACCCTAGAAAACAGGAGTCGACCAGCGCCAGAGCATAATCGGTGCCCCTGGGCACCATCCCACAGCGGATGGCAGAACGGAGGAAGGAGGATGCAACGCCCCTTCAGGCGACACGATGAGTGTCGGTACCAGCGAAATAGATATACGCCCTTAAACGACACCAAAGTTCACATCTTGGAAGAAATCTTTCACACCAATTTGGCCACGCCCCCCCTCCAACTAATCGCCCCATGATGGGGCCCAATGCCAATGAATGGTGCAAATACCATAGGTGCAAAGGCCATGACACGGAACGATGTTACAGGTTACAAGATCTGATCGAGGCGCTAATCAGAAGCGGACATCTTCGGAAGTTCATTGAGAAAGCTACAAAGAAGGAGGGCGATAAGCCCGACAGAAATAGATTGCCACGCAGTCCACCTGGGCGTGGGCGGAAAGACGAGGAAGTACCCAGAATAGCTGTGAACACCATAGCTGGCGGATTTTCTGGAGGAGGAGAATCTAGCTCCTCTCGCAAGCGGTACGTGAGAAAAAGCGTAAGGGAGCAACACATACTGGGTCATGTAGCATTCCCGCCAGCACCAGACTTATTCTTTTCACCAAAAGACGCCCAGGGTGTCGTTCCCCATGACGACGATCCACTGGTGATTCAAGTCCAGATCCTGAACTGTGACGTGAAAATGGTACTGATTGATTCGGGAAGTTCAGCGGATATCATGTACTGGGAAGCATACAAGGCAATGCAGTTATCAGGAGAACAGCTGCAGCCATACAGTGGCACATTAGTAGGTTTGGCCGGCGAACATGCAGAGGTAATGGGGCACATCACGCTGCTCACTACCTTCGGCGTGAATGAACAAGCAAGAACCGTTAAAGTGAGATACTTGGTGGTCCGAACACCATGTGCATCCTACAACATCATCATAGGGAGACCAGCGTTGAATGCACTCGAAGCGGCGATGTCTACTCTATACTTAGCAATCAAGTACCCCTTGGAGAACGGAGGCGTGGGAATAATCACAGGGGATCAAATAATCGCCCGACAGTGCTACGCCGCAAGTTTGAGAACGAGGAAGAACGAAGTGCATCTTAAACACAAGGACACCACGTGTGTGTGTGTGTGTGTGTGTGAGGTAGGGGATCTGGACCCCAGAGAAGACTTCCAGGAACTCAGGGTAAGTCCAATAGAGGAGTTGGAACCAATCTAGATAGGGAAGGAAAGCTTTCAGACAACAAACATAGGATCAACCATGGAAAGTAAAGAGAAGGAGACAATATTCACCATTTTGAGAAAGAATGTAGATCTTTTTGCTTGGCATCCCAAGGACATGCTAGGAATATATGAACGAATAATCACACACAAGCTAGCCATCACGCCGAAGGCGAAACCCATCTCGCAGCGTAAGCGAAAGCAAGGTGAGGAAAGGCGAAATGCAGTAAATGAAGAGGTCGATAAGCTCATGAAGGCCGACTTCATAGAAGAAATCAAATACCCCGAATGGCTGGCCAACGTAGTGATGGTGAAGAAGCACAACGGCAAGTGGAGAATGTGTGTAGACTTCACAGACCTCAATAAAGCCTGTCCAAAAGACCTATACCCCTTGCCAAGCATAGACAGGCTCATCGACAGCGCCTCCTGCTACAAAACGTTAAGTTTTATGGACGCGTACTCAGGATACAATCAGATAAAGATGAATCCCCTGGACGCCGCCCACACAGCCTTCATGACAAACACATGCAATTACTTCTACAAAGTCATGCCATTTGGGCTGAAAAATGCTGGCGCCACATATCAGAGGCTAATGGATCGAGTGTTCGCCAAGCAAATAGGAAAAAACCGGGAGGTCTACATAGATGACATGGTTATTAAAACAACAGGCACGGGCTGCCATGGCAAAGACCTGGAAGAGATTTTATCAGAGGTAAGAAGGTATGACATGAGATTGAACCCCACAAAATGCTCCTTTGGAGTGCAAGCAGGAAAATTCCTAGGGTTCATGCTCACCAACAGGGGAATTGAAGCCAACCCAGAGAAGTGCAGAGCCATCATCGAAATGAGAAACCCAACTTCAGTGAAAGAAGTACAACAATTAACAGGGAGAATAATGGCGCTATCAAGGTTTCTATCATGTGCAGGCGAGAAGGCCTTCCATTTTTTCGCAACCCTGAAGAAAGGCGAAAAGTTCACATGGACGCCACAGTGTGAGGAAGCTTTCTAAAAGCTAAAACAATACATGGCATCACCACCAATTCTCACACGACCTCGCCCTGAAGTCCCCCTCCTGTTGTATCTCGCCCTATCAGAAAACGCTTTAAGCTCGACGCTCGTGCAGTAAATAGAAGGCGAGGAGCGACCCGTGTACTTTGTCAGCAAAACATTCAGAGGAGCAGAAGTAAGATACCAAAAGATTGAAAAGTTAGCACTTGCAGTAGTCAGCACGGCGAGAAGACTTCGCCAGTACTTTCAAGGCCACAAGGTGGTGGTAAAAATAGATCATCCGATAAAGCAAGTACTGAAAAAGCCAGACCTAGCAGGAAGGATGGTAGCATGGGCAGTAGAGTTATAAGAATACGACATCTCATACACCCCAAGAGGAAGCATCAAGTCCCAAGTACTGGCAGATTTCGTGTTAGAAATGACGTCCCCACCCCCAGAAGAAAACACAGCGCCGTGGACGTTATCAGTGGATGGCGCCTCCAACTTAAGGGGTAGTGGCGCATGTATTGTGTTGGAAGGACCTGATGGAATGTTGATCGAATAGTCCCTGCGTTTTGCATTCAAGGCGAGCATTAACCAGGCGGAGTACGAAGCCCTGATTGCAGGAATGAAGCTCGCCAAAGAAATGGAAGTCTCAGATTTAAAGGTGAAAAATGACTCTCAACTGGTAACCAACCAAGTCACGGGAGAATACCAAACGAAAGATCCCCAACTAGCAAAATACTTGGAAAAAGTAAAAGGATTAGCTGAACGATTTAATACGTTCGAGCTAATCCACGTGCCCAGAGAACAGAACTGCAGAGCAGACCTACTCTCCAAACTTGCTAGCACCAAAAAGCCGGGGAACAACAGAACAGTAATCCAAGAAACCATCAAAGAGCCAAGCATAAATGTTTCTGAAGTGATGGTCATGGTGATAGAGGAAGGAGATTGGAGATCACCCATCATTCAATACCTACAAGATGGAAAAGCACCCCCAGAAAAGGAAGAAGCAAGTAAGCTTAGGAGGTTGGCGGCACAGTACACGCTAGTAAACGAGAAGCTGTACAAGAAGGGTTTCGCCGCACCCATGATGTTGTGCGTAGGCGAGATAGAGTCACAAAGAATTCTGAAGGAAATCCATGAAGGCTCGTTCGGCAACCATATCGGGGGAAGGTCGCTGGCGGGAAAGGTGATAAGAGCTGGCTTCTTCTGGCTGACCATTTTGTCAGATGCCAGCAGATACGTGAGAAGCTACGAAAAATGCCAAAGGTACGCCGACTTACACCACGCCCCTGGCGAGCCATTACAGACAATCATGTCTCCCTGGCCATTTTACATGTGGGGCGTGGATATACTGGGACCATTCCCAGTGTCCCTGAACCAGGCGAAATTCTTGCTGGTGGCCGTAGACTATTTTACGAAGTGGATAGAAGCAGAGCCAGTGGCGACTATCTCAGCAGAGAAAGTGAAGAAGTTTTACTAGAAGAAGATTATATGCAAATTTGGGTTACCCAAGTTCATAGTCTCAGACAATGGTACACAATTCACCAGTGAGGCAGTAACGCAATTCTGTAGGGAAAAAGAAATTCAGAACACATTCGTTTCTATAGAGCACCCTCAAGCCAACGGCCAAGCTGAAGCGGCCAACAAAGTAATACTAAAAGCCATAAAAAGGAAGCTCACTAGCAAAAACAAAAGCTGGGCAGAACCCCTGCCAGAGATCCTATGGGCCTACCACACAACCGCCCAAACCTCAACCGGCGAGACACCTTTCAAAATGGTGTATGGCAGTGACGCCATGATTCCTATGGAAATCAACTCGCCCAGCTGGAGAAGAGAGACTACAACGCCAAAGGAAAATTGTAGCGCCTTGCAGGAGAACTTGGACTTAATGGATGAAGTAAGGGAGCGCGCACACCTGAGAGAATATGCAATGAAACAAAGGGTCACCCGCAAATACAACACCAGGGTAATCCCTAGAAGCTTTGTTGAAGGAGACCTAGTGTTAAAAAGGGCAATGGGCAGAGACAAAGGGGGAAAACTGGCAGCAAACTGGGAAGGACCTTTCAGAGTACAGGAGGCCTTCAGAGGAGGAGCTTATCAATTGGAAACTTTGAAATGCGAAGTGCTGCCAAGGACTTGGAACGTGGCGAACTTGAAGCTTTATTACAGTTAGACAATATGTGTTATTTCTTTAGTTTTCATTGTTCATGTTTTGTTTCCTTTTTTATTCTGTAAGACAATTTGTTTTTTAATGAAGAAGATGATGGGACACTCTTTTCTCCTGCAACAGCAGGAGTTTTTATCGAGGCCCACCATCCAGTTTGAATCATCACAAAGTCTCAGTTCGAAATGCCAGACCTCAAAAATAAAAGCTATACGGCGCATGACGCCAAGAGCGAAATAAAAGCTACGTTTAAGGCTTACAACACCACATAGTGAAATAAAAGATATACGGCGCATGACGCCAAGAGCGAAATAAAAGCTACGTTTAAGGCTTGCAACGCCACGTAGTGAAATAAAAGCTATACGGCGCATGGCGCCAAGAGTGAAATAAAGCTACGTTTAAGGCTTACACCGCCACGTAGTGAAATAAAAGCTATACGGCGCATGACGCCAAAGAGCGTAGTAAAAGCTGCACGGTGCATAACGCCACATGGTGAAATACACGCCAAACATCAATAAAACATTTTATTAAGGCACATAACGCCAGAAACAACATAACGAGTTACATCAAAAGAAAACCATGCACAATGCAAGTTTATTCAATAACTAGTAAAGAGAGCAAGACTTTCATTTGGAACCTATCCCCGCCTTTAGGAAGCGCTCCGGCTTGGCCTCAGATTCCACAGTAATCTGAGAGTTCTCCTCCTCTCCTGAGGAAGACACATGAGGGTACACCTCTTGGGGATCATAGGTCCTCAAAAACTCAGCATAATCCTCATCCACTTCATTCGAAATGTCAGAGGGACTCCTCGCCCGCTCCTTCTTGGGCATCGTGGCACGGCTGGCCTTAGAAGCAGGTTTGCCTGAACGTTTGTTTTGGGGCACAAGCTCGTCCAATCTCTGTTTTCCTGAATTAGTTCTCGACCTAGTCGAAACCCCTCTCTCCATATTTTTTCTATCCATCCTGATGGCCAGAACGAAAACATAAGAGAGAAAGGGACGCATCAAGGAGTATTAATAGAAAGGAGTCACATTTAATGTATGTGGGGTAGTTACACCTACTCAACTCATAACTTCATAGGACGATTATAACGGTTACATGAAACGCGATGTGTCAGCAGTAAATGCCTTGACTCAAGGCCACGCCCAAATGATAACATGGGATTTGCCCATCAAGCACGCCACGACATGAATACCGTAACGAAAAACTCAGAAAATATGAACACATGACAAAGAATATAATAAGTACTTAGCATTCAAATTATAAAGCCACAACTGGGCACAAATTGTCAACAAACCACATTACATATTGTCAGAACATGGCAAAAAGATATTACAAAAGAGACCTTCGAGGGGCGAACTAAACATGAAAGATAAAAACTTCAAGTCTGAGAAACCAGCTTTCCATCCTCAATCTTCTTCATAAAATCCGCCTGGGCCAGCACGGCGGGATCAAGATCTGGAAACAGAATCTTCACTTGCGCCACGGCGTAATTAAACCCATCCACAAACTTGCCAGCCATCGCCTCTTTCAGCTTGACAATCTCATCCTCCATGTCCTGGGCTTCCTCTTGAAGAGTATCCACGTCAGATCGGAGCTTGCCCGACTTCCTCTTAAACAGCCGCCTTGCAATCAGCTCTTCCTTGGCGTTATGGAGAATGGTGACGATGGCAGCATTCCGCGCCCCAGTCATTTCGCCCAACTTGCTTTCAAGCTCAGCAAGCTCCTTATCGTGCCCATTCTTCAGACCATTCACCACCTTCTCATGGTCAGCAACCACCTTGTCTATCACAGCTTGTTGTTCTCTCTCCAACCGAGCAACCTCGTTCTTCAAAATCTCTTTGGCCTCCTTCACGTCTTTCTCTTGACGCCCTGAGAGAACATGGTTAAGTACCAAGCTCTTCAGCTCATGCTCTAGGGCCATCCTGCTCAGTCCACCCATATCCATGCTCTCAAAGCGCCTGGAATCGTCTTTCAACACCAAATGAGTGTTGATAAAAGAGATGGGATCAAAACTCTTTCCCCAGGCGGAAGCAGCCTCCGAAGCAGATGACGGGGTAGGAATATTCGTAACAGTAGCGGCGGGTGGCGGAACCTCATCTTCATAAGAAGACGCCACAGGCGCCTTTGTCTCACCACCCCCAGATGGCTTGCGAGATCCGATGACTTCCATGGTGATCCTCTCGCCCTCTCCAGAAAGGCTAGGCGCACCATCCTCCAACTTCACAGATTTGGCGGGTTTGTCCTCCTCACCACGCCTTCGTTTCTTCGTCCTCTTGTTCTCGCCCACCACCAAGGGCGCCAATGGATCAACATCAACAGCATCTGAGTCGCCTGTTTTCTCTTTGGTCTTCGCCAAGAAGGCAACCCATTCGTCTTCTTTCAACGTCCTCATTCTTTCTGCAAAAGAAAGCAAAGGGTCAGACAAATCTTCAATTACAAAGAAACATAGAAAAAAGTAAAACAATTTCGTCAACATAAAGCTTACTTATGTAGGCTATGAGACTTGGGAAATCAGTCTCCCGGTCTAACAACTCACGAGTGTCAATAACACTAAAACTGTCCAAGAAGGACAACGTTTCCAGTTCAAAGTCAGAAAGCTTAGTTTCATCTATGCCCTTGATCGCCCTAGGGTCTTCAGTCCAGTAAAAAGGGAATAAGGGCTGGTCCATCTCGTCATACATCAGATCCTTAAGCCCGGGACCATGACGAATGCGCAAGAAAGTATTCTGGTAGTTCTTGAAATTTGAGGCGTAAAGGGTGAACAAACCCCTGTTCGCCTGACTACACAAAGTGACCGCCTTGCCCTTGGTAAGGCTCTTGACATAGCAGAAGAAGAAAAAGACACTAGGACTGGGTGGTATGTCCAAGGCGACACACAACACCTCGAAACACTTGACGTACGCCCAGCCGTTAGGGCTCAGTTGGGTAGGGGCCACGTTCAAGATCCGGAGAATCGTCATTTCAAAGGCCGTGAACGGCAACCAGAGATTAAGGCTCTTGAAGAAGGCGCCGTACATATAAAAGTAATGAGGCGGCGTCAGATTGACCGTGGTAACATGCTCGCCCTCACCTATTGGATCTATAATAATCTCTCTTTCTTTCTCTGGGAGGGTCAACTTAAGCTCTCCCCTAAACTCCGCAATCGCTGCCGCGGAATTGTACTTGGAAGAATGAGCCATCCCGGATGTAAATGTATACTGAAAGGGGGAATGGTACAACGCCAATTCCTTTCATGTGAAAGAAGAACGAGGAATGATTATGCAATCGTTATCACTCCCTAGACTGCTATCGCTAAAATCAGATCCGAAAATCTCGAAGTAATACCCTTTTTTATCTAAAGAGCCGTCAGCCCTAGTAAAGTGAGCACGAATTTGCTTCTCTAAATCTGAGTACAAGTGAGGAATCTTGGACGATTCCCCTAATTCCCGTATGATCACCATGCCTTTCGCTCAAAAGAAAAAAGAAACGGAGAAGATAAGGGTACCTCGAGAAGACAACAACGGGAGATGATAGCAGGAGAGTTCACGATAGAAACTTGATAAGAGTCAGATGAGAGAGCGAAGTAAAGAAAGAAGAAAGGGAAAGGCCATATTTATAGGCTATTGGAGGGAAAAGAAGGGGAAGTTGAAAGACCAACGGTTAAAGAAAGTAATTTGAATAAAACATTATTTTACCCAGCGGGTAAAGACACGCATCAAAATGATGAACACGTGTCTACGACGCCAAACGACATAAGAAATTTAGCACAACACATTTACATCGCCTAATGCTATCAGTAGGCGACAAGGCTCCATTTATTCAACAATATCATAGAAGGGAAAAACTCAGAATTACAATCATCAAAACAAAGGCGAAGTCCATAATAGAAGTACATAAAAACCAAAAACAACAAAACTATGGCGATATAAATAAACATGCAAATACATAAACTAAACGCCAACATTGTCGCCGGCCTCCAAGGCGGCAGCCCATTGCGTCGCCAGAACCTCTTTGCTCGCCTGCACAATCTCCATGTCATCTGCAATCTTCGCCATGGTGCTTCCCATCTTACGCTGCTGGATCTGCAAGTCCAACATATTCTTCCGTTTCATCAGGAGTTTGGTGATATCCTCCTGTATGTCATTCTTCGGTAGTTTTTTCCTCTCCTTCAGATTAGCCACCTCGGCCTCTAGCTTCTGCTCCATAGCTCTGACCTTGTCCTCTTCATCAAAAGACGCGCTCAAGGTCGCCTTATACATACGCATAGCCTCCTTGGTGTACCAGGATTCATCACTCATGGCAGCAGTGACTTTGTGGCTTCGAAGGTCAGCACACTCCACAGCAAAGATGAAAGAAGCGTCTCGAAGCAACTTCTCCCGAAAGGCGAGACAACGCTAAAAAAAGAGCAATTCTGATGGATTGAGGCTATCTTTCTCCTCCTCCAGATCGCCTACCAGCACGGAAAACTCCTCAGTGCTCTCCAGGATGTCCTCCATCCCTCTACGAAGCACCCCTTTCAAAGCATTGATAATAGGAACAGCATCTGAAGACATTTTAGACGAAATGAGTAAAGTAGAATGAGAATAGGAGTTAAGATGAATAGATACCTGAAAGCGGTTCGCCTATTTAAAGCAACAAGGCACTCAGAAAGAGAAAAGTATCCCTACCTATTCGCTAGGGGAACTTTGCAACCAACACCAAGACCTGGCAAATCCCATTGAAAAACGTGCTCAATTGGTTCATAACGCTTACCCGTGATATCCTCCAACCTGGGGACACGTGACAAATAGCTTAGACTGTCAGCACCACACCTCCCCTGGAGCCTAGTGCTTGGGGGGCTGTGTACCGGTCAGGAGTTTCTAGGCCCAATTACAGATAAAGCCCACTCCCAAGATAAGGCATCACCCATGGCGACACCGCCCCCCATGAAGGATATCGCCCAAGATATTGGGCCAGCCCATTATCCCCAACAAAGTCCAGTACCATACACCCCTAGCACACGATTTTACCATTAAGAGTAAGGAAAAATGGCGAGAACCCATTTAGCCAACTTCCACACCCCATGATTACACGAAGGAAATAACTACTCCACCATTCATGGACAAGGATCATGGGAAGTTACTTCCTTAGCATCTCTCCACCCCTCCTCTATAAATAGAGCATTCATCAATTGGAAAAAGGATCGAACACACAAACATATTCAGCATACGTACTATAGACAAACATTAAACACATAAAATATATACCCCTACGTTCCATACAAGAACACCAATGATTTTCTTGATGAAGTGAAGAATGGTCAAAAGGGAGATTTGAGTTTGGTGAATCGTCTTACATTGATTAATGAAAGGAAAGAGATTGATTTTAAAGTTGATGAGAATGGAGTCATAAGATTTCAAGGAAGAGTTTGTGTTCCTATCATACCCGAGTTGAAAAAGAAGATTTTAGAGGAAGGTCATTGAAGTAGTTTGAGCATTCATCCCGGAGCTACTAAAATGTATCAAGATCTTAAGAAGTTATTTTGGTGGCCAAGTATGAAAAAGGAAGTTGCAGAGTTTGTGTATGCGTGTTTGGTTTGTCAAAAGTCTAAGGTTGAGCATCAAAAACCATCCGGATTGTTGCAACCCATGTTCATACACGAATGGAAATGGGATAGCATTGCAATGGATTTTGTGATTGGACTACCCAAGACTAAGAAAGGAAATGATTCGATTTGGGTAATTGTTGATAGATTGACGAAGTCGGCACATTTTATTGCTTTTAGGACGGGAACTTTGATACCTAAGTTAGCCGAGATCTATGTTGAGGAAGTGGTGAGACTACATGGTATTCCATCTAGCATTGTATCGGATAGAGATCCAAGGTTCACTTCGAGATTTTGGGAGAGTTTGCAAGAAGCTTTGGGGACTAAGTTAAGAATGAGTTCGGCTTATCACCCTTAAACGGATGGACAACCGGAGAGGACTATTCAATTTTTAGAGAATTTGTTGAGAGCTTGTGTTTTGGAAGATGGAGGGAGTTGGGATAGCTATCTACCTTTGATAGAGTTTACTTACAACAATAGTTTTCATTCTAGTATTGGCATGGCACCTTTTGAGGCATTGTATGGGAGGAGATGCCGTACTCCTTTGTTTTGGTATGAAGATGGTGAAAGTGTCGTGTTAGGACCGGAAATAGTTAAACAAACTACGGAAAAGATTAAGATGATCCAAGAAAAGATGAAAGCGACTCAAAGTAGACAAAAGAGCTATCATGATAAGAAAAGGAAAGATGTGGAATTTCAAGAGGGAGATCATGTATAGGAAAGATGTGGAATTTCAAGAAGGAGATCATGTATTTTTGAGAGTTACCTCAACTACCGGTATTGGTCGTGCTTTGAAATCTAAGAAGTTGACATCGAAGTTTATTGGACCTTATCAAATTTTGAAGAGAGTAGGAAGTGTGGCGTATAAAGTTGCTTTGCCACCATCGTTATCGAATCTTCACGATGTGTTCCATGTATCGCAATTAAGGAAGTATGTTTTGGATCCATCGCATGTACTCACATCAGATGATGAGCAAGTAAGGGATAATTTGACGGTTGAAGCCAAACCTTTGAGAATTGAAGGTAGAGAAGTGAAAAAGTTGAGAAACAAGGAGATAGCGTCCGTTAAGGTCATTTGGGGAGGACCCGCGGGATAAAATGCTACTTGGGAGCTAGAGAGCAAGATGAGGAATTCTTATCCGGAGTTATTCTCAGGTAAATTTTCGAGGACGAAAATTCTTTTAAGAGGGGTAGAGTTGTAACACCCGTATTTATTTATTTTCATTTAATTAGACTTATTTTATTTGATTAGACGTTAATTAGTCTTTTGGAGTAATTTAGTGTGTTTTAGTGATTAATCTAGTATTTGGCTAAAAGAGGAAAGAGTAGGGGATAAGGAAGGAAGGATTTATGAGTAGTGAGATTTAAGGTAATAGTTGGACTTTAGTAAATGAGGAGGGGTAGTTATGTCATTAACCATTTAGGTTTGAATGGAAACTTAGAGTAGAGAGTAAGAACTCTCATAACAACTTGTGCTTGGAAGGAGGTAGAGAGAGAGAAGTTCAAGCTTGAAGAGAGTAGAGGGGATTCAAGTGTAGAGCTAGAAGATTAAAGCTTCAAACAAGGTTAGAGAGCGGTTATTAATTCTTGTGAGATGAACAAATAGGGGGGAGAAGTCTACTCTCCACACCCAAACCCTCTCATCTCTTTTGGTTGGGAATGGGAATCAAGGGAATGTGTTTATAGTCTAATGTGTTGTTTTTGATGTTAACATGTTACTATATGCTTCTATTTTGAATTCCCATGATCAAATTCGTGTTCTATGAATGATTTGTTGTTGTTGATATTTGAAAATGAGTTTTTAATGAAATGAAGGAAAATCCTTACTTTTACCATGAAATGATGTTTGATGATGTTAAAGTTTGTACTTCTAGGCTTATACATGATATATATGCTTAAAGTTGATAGCTTTAGGGATTCAAATGTTGAAAAATGGGATTTTTGATGATTTTGAACTTAAACCCGAAAGCAGAGTTTTCCTTTCTGCATTAGCTCGCTAGGGCGAGTATAGTACTCGCTATGGCGAGTATTCATAGTTCTTGGCGTTGCCCAGAAACCATGAGCTCGCCATGGCGAGTAGTAGCGAGTAGGTTGGCGAGTTGAGTTCGCCATGGCGATGTGGTGGCGAGTTGGGGGTGAGCTGAACTGCTGCTCTCTTACTTACGCTCGCCACGAGCTCGCCCAGGCGAATCTGGTCAGTAATAAAAGTGATTTTTTGTGGAATAAAAGAGGTTTATGTTTATACTATGATTGAACTATGATCTTATAACATGATATAAGGTTGGATTAATTGAATCTTGAGTTTAGATGAGAATGATATGTTCATATATGTGTAATAGATTGAAATTGATGATGATGACTTATGATTAAATTAGTTAATAGGTATTGTTATGCTTTGCTTGAATGTATACCTTAATGATGATATGATGATGAGATTTGATGCGAACTTGAGAAGAAATATTAGGATGAGTGTCCTATTATTCATATGAAGATGTATAGAGTTATCATCATTGTTTGGTATGTATGCATTCATGCATCCATGAGTGAACTTGAGCGAGGTCCTCCAAGACTTAAAACTGACTTGATGCGAGGGATACATGTGTATTCTAAACTTGATGCGGGTACCACATGCATTAGATGTGTCTAGGTTGATACATACTAATTGATGGCATTAGTGGCATTAGGATTAAATGTGCATCCTACTTGTTAATTGATAATTGCCAATGTCTTTCATTGTGATTGTGAATGATTGGATAATGTGATCTCAATTAAATGTCTTGGCTTGTTGATAATGAGTATACTATTGCCTTTACCATGAATATTTATGTTATGCCATATGATGGATAAGCGTCAAATATGTATGTGATTAATTTACATAATGTAAGTATATACTATACTTTATATTATGACTAACTCTCTATTTTGTGTATGTGTATGGTTTGGGTCCAGATTCTTCACTTGAGGAGTGATTCCGTCTTTTTGGAGTTAGCTTGTGTTACTAGCTTAGCTTGGTAAGGATGAAGAGTAGGAAATTATAGAAACCTTAGAAGTCTAGGATTTGCTCTGATACTTGTAACCTTGCTAGAACTAGTATCTTAGTTCGTTTGTTTGAGACTTTGCATGACCTTGCTATTTATCTTATTTTTCTATAACTTGAGTATTTGGATTTGTTTTGGATTATGTGGATAGGCCTTGTGGTTGAAGGACCTAGTCTAAGTTGTAATATGATTTTATGACTTCCATGTATGCATGTTCATTATTTGAAATTCTTATTATGTAACGCCTTGATTGATGCATGATCGTAATTTAAGTTAATTATAGGATGTTTATCGATTAGGGTGTTACACTTCCCTCCCCTCCCTTTCCTCTCATTAAAATACCTCCCCTCCCCTCCCCTCCCCTCCCCTCAATTGAACCAAACAGACCCTTAGAGATGCTCTAAGTACATAATTCTATGAGTTTGTTTTGTTAGGCCACACTTTATCTACTAAACTTCCAAAACAGTACAAATTACTTTTTCTCGCAACCGATTGCGTGTGAGAAACATAATAATATCCCAAACCTTAAACATATTCTAAATAACTATTCTTCTTAATTTTGTGGATCGGTGAAATATGAAGAAGTACGAGATAGTGAATGAAAAACATGGTTCCGGCAATGTGGGTGTAACTAAGTTGGCCAAAAACACCAAAATAGGATAACTTATAGCTATCAAATACATTCCAAGAGGACATAAGGTTTCATATTTTATTTTTCACAAATCTTCGATATTAAATATTTCTCTTCATCCATAGATTTTGTTGATCTTCAACCACAAAATCATCTTCTTTCATAAATTATGGATAACAAAAAATTCATACACACGGTAGCCATGACAATGGATAAAATTCACCGTATGCATAAGACGACAAATAGTTTAATGGATACATAAAGATAAAATAAATTTATATAGTAAATACCCGTAAATAATGGTGGGTTCTGGGCACGGTTCGAGAAGAACAATTTATATAAATATTTGATGAACATAATTTTATTTTTACTAGTATTGTAAATAGTTAGAGGACAATATATATTTTTATTTTTTAGTAGAAATGTACTCCGTAAATTTGTAAAATTATCTTTTATATTTATTAATGTATGCAAAAAAGATGAAAGAAAAGTATATATTTTTTTAAAAAATTAATGTTAGAAATTGAATGTGAAGTACTATGGTAAATTGCACTGTTACTGCTATTATCCAGTTCTTGATGCAATGCTTACCCATTCCTAAATGTGTGATTACCAAGATTGATAGCATGTCCAGAAGTTTTATTTGGTCTGGCAGCACTGAAGTCACTAGAAAAAGCCCTGTAGCCTGAAATTCTGTGTGTAAGCCCAAAGCTCAAGGGAGTTTGAACATTGTTAACCTGATGACCTGAAATAATGTTGCTATGCTTAAGTGTTTATGGAATTTGTGCAAAAAGGCCAACAATCTTTGGGTGAAGTACATATCCATTATATGAAAGGCGAGTCAATTATGGAGACTATGATCAAAATAAATTACTCTTGGGTGATGAAAAATGTGCTGAACCAGAGAGAGTATGCTAATAATATGAAGCATGTTTGGAATGAAATGCTTAGTAGAAATAAATTTGGAATGAAAAAGGTGTATGATAAGTTGATGGAAGCTGACAGAGTTCCTTGGAGTAATTTGCTCAGGAAAAACTGTGCCAGACCGAGGGCACTCCATATTACTTGGCTAGCTTGTCATGGTGGATTTGGGACCAATGATAGGCCGATTAGATTTGGGATGATTACTGATAAGATCTGTAGTTTTTGCAATGAGACTGAGGAAAATCTGGACCATATTCTGTTTGATTGTAGAATCTTTCGTGCTATTTGGAGGCAGATTTTGCATTGGATTGGTATAACTCATGAACCGCAGAAGTGGTTGATGGAACTTGATTGGGTTCTGAGAATGATTGGGAGGAAAGGTTGGAGAGCTTATCTCCTTAAGTTGGCAGTAACTGAACTATCTACAATATTTGGACTCATAAAAATGGAAAGATCTTTCGGGGTAATACTTATAGATATAATAGTAAAGATAGCCAAAATTACACGTTTAGTCATTTATCTTATTTTTTTGTAACATTTTGGTCATTTATCTTTCATTTGTAACAATTTGATCATTTATCTTATCTTTTGGTAACATTTTGATCCTTTATCTTTTATTTGTAACACTTTAGTCCTTTACCTTTTATAACATTCACATATAAACCCTTTTTTTTTTCATATTTTTTATTAAAAAAATTCTTAATTTTATTTGTTAAGATACCTTTTTATTAAAATTAAATAAAAATCATGATTTTGATGAAAATATTCATCATCTTCATCAATTCTTTCATATTTTCATGTTCTTTAAAGGACCAAAGTGTTACAAATAAAAGATAAATGACCAATGTGTTACAAAAACATAAGATAAAGGACCAAAATGTTACAAATGAAAGATAAATGACCAAAATATTACAAAAAAAAATAAGATAAAGGACCAATAATTTTGCCGTAAAGATATTAGTAATCATATTCAGTGGCGGAGCTAGCCCAAAATGTTTGGGGGGGCCGCAATAATTTTTTTTTATGTAGGGTTAAAAATGCATAAACTTTAATCTTATATATATATATATATATATATATATATATATATATATATAATATTGATTTGGAGAATTTTTTTATAGAAAGAATAAATTCAATCTAAAAATTCATAAACTGCATTTGAATAATATTACATTTCAATAGCATCGCGACGAATATCCACAGGACTCTTGAGTTAAAACTCGGCTGCTCTACCACTGCACCACCAAGTAACTTGTGATATTAATTAACGCTAATGTATATATATTTAATATAATCGTTAATAAAATTATAATATGTATATATCTATTAAAAAATTAAATTGTTGGGACGGGCCGTGGCACTCCCCGGCCCTAAAGGGGCTCCGCCCCTGATCATATTATAGAAACTATAGTTTATAGAGGGTGGGGATCAAAGAAGCTGAGAAAGCATATTGCTTCTTTGTTGATATAGTTTTATCTTTGTCTTTTTGGATGGTTGGATCTTTGTGATCACCTTGTATTCCTTGGTTTTTGAAATTAATATATTTCTTGGATTAACAACTATTGATATTATATATACGATATAAGATAATTACACATGAACAAAAGGAAGACGGATAAAGAAATAATGACACACCTAATATTACGTGAAAAATTAAGAGGAAAATGAATTCTAATATATTTATATTGTTATGCATGTAATAAATGGTAGTGAGAGTTTTTTGTGATTAATATGCATGAATATAAGAGTCATATTTAATTCATGAAAATAAGGGAATCATGTATGATTTGTTAATATTAATTTTTTATATTTTTCATAATTGGTCGATGGTATGCATGTAATTGGTTGGTGTGGTATTTATCTAATATTCAATAAATAAAAACAAAAAAAATCTAATGTTCAATAAAAATAAAATTCTTAATTGTAGATGAATATTCAAGTTTGATATCTAATTGGTGCGAAAAAACAGTTTCATATCTAACTTGAGCAATACTTGAGTTTTTTTTATGTCAATATATACTTTTGCTTTTTTTTTTTATAAATATAATATTAAAATATAAAGATATGTATATATTTGCAATATATTTTTTGTATTAAACATAAATGATTTGTCATCCTAATAGATTAATTACCCTTTTTTTACACATAGATTAATTACTTTCAACAAGCAACTTTCAAGGCTTAGGATCAATTATTCTTATTCGAAATATTAATTTTAATTGTATAAATCACGTTATATTAATAATAATAATAATAATAATAATAATAAATAAATAAATAAATGTTACAATAACACAAATGAAAATAGCAATAATACCATTATAAATTTGTCAGAATATGACACAAAACAAAAAAATAACACATAAAATTATGGTGCAAAGTATAAAAATAAAGGGGTTTATTATCCATAAAAATGTTATTATTGGTGTTGCACCCCCTCACTTATATGTGTCACCGCCCCTGTTTTTACCTTTTCAATTATCTAGGATCTGGATTACATGCATTGATCAGACGGTCTAAATTTTTCCTCTAAATTATATATTAAATAAAGATAAAATTATATCAAAATCTGATCCATCCGATCAAGATCGAACGGTACAAAAGATCCGACTGCAGCAAACTTGAGTGCATTTAATCCATTTCCAATTATCTATCCTTCATGTTTTCCAAGTTTCACACAGACTAACATCATAAATCTCAATTATTAATTTGACATCGAATGATCTAGATCACATAGTTAATTCACACAATAAAAACATATTAATTGTGTCTCCGTGAGCTTGACTCAATTGGTAGAGACATCGCACTATATGTGCAGGAACTCGGATTCGAACTCGAGACACTCCACTTATTCACCTTTAAAGTGGATTTTCTAGTCACTAGATTACTTGACAAAAAAAAAATATTAATTGTTAGTCTAAATCGGACGACTGAAAGTTATAACCACATTACACAACTATAAGAGAAATCTACATTCGACGAAAACATACACTATAGTAGAATTCTTGCTCACATATCAATACATCAATCCTTAGATGGAACATCATCACCCGAATTTAAATCCAAAGTCTCACGACATGTGTAAATATTTCAATAATATTTGTCATTTCGTCCATTTAGAATAAAAGTCATGCTAATCGGTGCCCCCGAGACACTGATTAAGGAAACCAAAAAAAAAAAATTAAAATTGAAAATAAACACTTTTTAAACTTTCAAAGTATTGACTGCACAAATTCTAATGACATATTATTATATTTATCTTCTTAATCAATGCTCCGAAAATACTGTTTAATATTTTCTTTAGAATAAAAAGCTACCCGAGTTTTGAACCATCTTCATCCCATTTGGTCTCACAAGTCAACACAACACCATTCAAGGAAACAAATATCCCAAACCCACAAAACAACAAAATCCTTTCCTATTTTACTCCAAACTCCACTGTCCCAAAACTGAGATCTCTCACACTCTGCAATCTCTGACTCAAAAATCACCCACCCTTTTCCCAATGAAATGAAACCTTCTTCCAATTACAACCCTATCTTTTTCCACCACAATGACCAAACTACCCCTTTCAAACACCCAAATTCTACTCAACTCCCTTCTTCCAAATCCAAATCCAAATCTCAATCCAACGCCGCCCTCACCATCCAATCAACCTACCGATCCCACCGCATCCGCACCCTCTACCGCCAAATCTCCACCGTCGATTCCGAAGCCGATCACCTCCAGCACCTGATCCAGCTCCAAGACACAGTAGACTCCATTCGCAACAACCACATAGAAAAACTCAAAATGAACGAATCACTCATGAAGCTACTTCTGAAACTCGATTCAATTCCCGGAATCGATCCAACGGTGAGAGAAGCCAGAAGGAAAGTCACCCGTCGGATCGTTGGTTTGCAAGAGATACTTGATTCTGTTTCGGAAGCTAAAGTTGATGAATGTAATTGGTGGTCGTTGAATAATTGGGATCATGTTATTGAAGAAATGGAAGAAAGTGTTTGTAGAGAAAATGGTGGTGATGATATGGAAAAGTTTTGTGCTCAGAATCTTGGATTTCGTTGCTTACAAAGGTTTCTTCGTGAACCTTGATTCATCCTTTAGTATATAAAAGTTGCATACTTAGTGTTTGATAAAATGTCTGTGATTGCGATCTGGATCACGACTGAGGCTGCATAGTTTGTTTCGTTACGATTGTATGCAATATAGAGAATTGCAATTGATCTTACCTGATAAAAAAGTCCAGTCTAGATCAGCAGCGATACTAGGATACCGGCATGATTTAAGACTTTGTACGGTTTTGAATTGCGGTTTGCAATTGCAATTTTGGCCATTTAGAGGTCGAAACAACAACATGGCATACTCACATTACGGCCATATTTGTTTGCATTTTGCTATCCTTAACATTATGGCGAAATGCAGACAAATTAAGTCGTAATAGCAGATGTGATGTTGTTTAGACTTCTAAATGGTCACAATCGAATTTGTGGACAAAAGATTTAGAACTATCCTTAGTATATAGTATGTTATGTGTTGTATAATATTATATCTTAATTGTAAGTAGTTATGTTATGTACCTAGTTACCTACTACTGTACTAGAAGCTTTACTTGTACTTTAGCTAGCTATAGCATATATACAAGGCATTGAGATTGATGTGGCATAAATGTATCAAACTAAATTAAACCTTAGTTGAATTTCAAGTTATATGATAAATTCAGAACAACTGCAAGATCCATAAACTGTTTTGGATTTTCTTATCCGTGTTGATACAAATATAGTAGGAGCAAAGGAGTTTATTTTTAGAACAAAAAACAAGTAGTTAAGGTAATAGAAGAAAGTACAGTGATTTCTCTAAGGGAGCTAGGGCTAGTTGGCGCAGTTACACTTGCATTTGAACATGCATCTCTTACAATCATAGAGTCTTGGGTAGCAAGTGTTGCAGTCGCATTTGTTGATGCAATCGGACTTGAAACCACCGTTCCACAAGCAACGAGCCATGCAGTGAAGCGTTGGTGTGCATGCTGGACAACTTGTTTTCATCTGGTATACAATGCAGTCTTTGCAGCCTCTGCCAAATAGGGGAGGACAACCCAACATCATAATAGGTGAAGCCAACAGTAAGATAATCAGTGACAGTGTTTGGATTTGGATTGCCATTCTCTGCTTCTTCATCTCCATGATGTCTTTGCCTTGTACAAAATTTAGAGAAGAGTGTAATCCAGGATATGAAGATACTACTATACTATGGTACTAATAAAGTTTTAAGGCTATAAGAATTTTAATTTCTGGATGGATCTACACAACAACACAAGGTATTGGAAGTGTGGATGCATTTAATTTGATATTGAATACCACATTTAATCTGGGAAGGTTTGGCAGCAGAGCTCTCTTGGTTTGCACAATACTCTATCTCATTACTGTCACAGGTCAAACTAATAAAATATCAAATGGAATGCAAGTGTCAAAGGCAAAGTAAATACCTGCTGGGTGGGTTTTGGACTTCATGCAGTCCAAAATACTGCGGGCAAACAATCCAGCCCATTTGTGTAGTAATCAAAATGACTTGAGTTAATCACCATTTTACTTCTTTAATTTGTAATAAGAAATTAAGAATAACTTACAAAGTCATAATTCTCTTTGCTCTGTTGTTGGTTTTTAAGAATAGAATTTTGTTAACATGTGTTTTAAGGGTATATTTTTAATATTCTAATATAGAAATTCAACATTTAATAATATAAAAAATTTAATACTTGAAAAGTTAAAATGCGCAAATTCACAAAAACAATTTCTATTTTTGTTTCCTTAATATTATGTGCCCTTAACATTTAAAAATAATTTCTATTTTTGTTTCCTTAATACTATATTCCCTTCCTATGTGCCCTCCAACACCAAAGGAAACAATAGAGAGAAAATGAAATTAGATTTTTTTAAAATACATTTATGTTTATATTTTTAATTTTTCTTTTTTATAATAATGAGGTCCTAAACCCTTTTATTGTTATAATATACTTCTAAGTTCTAACATTGACCTACCATCGGGTCGGGTTGGATATGATTTTTTTACAAAAAAATAAAGTAATGGATTGTCTATTGTAAAACCCCGGATGATTCAGATTTGCATATTATTAAAACTAACTATATTTAATTTTGATGATTAATTATTGATGGAATGGTTCAAACGAGTAACTGCGTAAAATGTGTGACATCGTCAAATCCAAATTCAAAGAAAAAGTAATTTCTTGTTTTTACTTTTACTTTACAAATGGCAAAGAATATCAACAACAATGATGGTACACTATCCACTTTTTCATTTCACACAAAAAAAGAAACACAACCCTTACAAGTTACAACATGGTATACACGTCCTTCCCAAACTCAGTCAAAGCAATCAACTCACTAGAAGCCTTTTCATAAACACCACACCGTACAAGCGCCGGAACAAATAACCACAAAGCTGTACACCACACAAAAACCACCGTAAACAACCACGAAACCACCTTCGGCAACCGCAACTTATCCCCAAAAGCTTTTTTAACTCCAACTTGTATAACCAAACACACCCCATGCAAAACAAAAAAACACATTGCATCCCACGAGGGTTCCCACGTTTCCCACGTGCGTTTCTCTCTTTTAATGTAATAAAAAATCACCTCGTGCATCATAGCCGAAACGGTGAATGTAGCGAGAATCCCGGGTAATGGGGCCCACTTTCTTCCAATCAAACGGCTAGAAATATTCATCACGGGGTCGTATACGGTGGGGTGGAGTACTCGATTCACCGTAATATTCCACCTTTTCCCCCAAAAATCTTGAAGCGATGTGCTTAGATATGGTTTATCAAATTGTGGCTCTAATTCAATATTTAGAATTTTTTTAGTGAATTTTGAAGCTAATGAGAAAATAAATTCAAGACCAATATACATGTGGAGTGTGTATAATAGATAAACAAATTTTGGATGGAAATTTTCATTTTTACCATAGAGAGGAATTAAGAAGGCTAATATGATAATCATTGTTACACATGCATAGCTAAGTGTTGATTTTGATTTTGATTTGTGGTCTTTTTTGTAAATATTGGGTTTTGAGGGGTGATTTTTATTGGGTTTATGTTGGAATTTGATGGGAAGTAATGCTAGGGAAATGAAGTGACGTAAAGAGAGAGGAGGGTTAGTTGAGAGAGGGCCTTTGTTAAAGGCAAAGAGGAAGAGTTTGAAGGTGGAAAGCCAACCTATGAAGAAAGAAGATGGGCCTCCAAGATGGAGTGAAGTGAGTCTTAGAGGGAGGAGGAAGAGGAGAATGATGGCTGGGAAGAGGGCTATGAGTCTTGGTGTGCCTTGAGATGTTAGTTTGCCAATTGTGTGGCAATAGCACATTGTTGATGAAGCTATGGTCCATACCATGATGAAATTGTTAATTTCTCCTTCCATTTTTGATCTTTGATTTGTCCACTCTTTTCTTTTGTTTTTATTGGGATGGTTGGTTACTAATAGGGGAGAGAGGGGACTAGTGCATTTCGTGTGTGGCCGGGCATCTTTTAAAGTCTTGTTAATTTTATTGTACTTTTGAAATCCCTAATATAATATACATAATACAAATTTGAAATGTTATGCATTATGTTATGTACGATGAAGCCCCTATATTTTAAAAATGGCGAAGTATCGTGTCCGATATCGATATTCATCCGATACTCTCCGATAGACAATTAAAATTATTTTTTTTAAAAAATAATTACCGATACGTGTCAGATACTTCTCCGATACACGTATCAGAGAAGTATCGGGAAAATAATGTTTTTTTTTATGATAGAAATGGAGGAGATGAGACCGATACAATTTGTGTTTCCTCTTAAATAGTGAATGTTAGAGTATGATGTTATTTATAGATTGACAACCATGTGTTTTTTGGATAGTAATAATTATCCTTTTTGGGTAGTACTTAATTAACTTGAGATATGTAATTGTCACTTGTTTGCTCATATTGAATAATTTGAATGTTAATTTATTATCTTTCTCGATTTTTGTTATGTTTATATATTGTGTATTTGTATATTTAATTTTAAGTTTATTTTTAAACAACGTATCGCGACCGTATCGTATCGGTAATTTTAAAAAAAAAATCCGTATCGCCGTATTGGTATCGTGTCGTATCGGTATCGTATCACGTATCCGGGCTTCATAGGTTATATATAATGCTAAATAATATTTCATCTTAATTATAAATAAAACTTTACTTTTCATATTCATTGAATAACTAATATGTTTGGTCTATAATATGGTCTAAATAAATCAATTATTCAATGAATACGAAAAAAATTGACTTTTGTACTAAAGCTAAAGTTTTCCTTTTTGTGAATTTTGATTGAAGAATTCAATTTGTAATTGGTTTTGAGTTTCATTTTCTAGAATAAGAGTTCTAGAGTTTTTATTTTTTTTCTAAATCTTTTTTATAAGAGTAATTGTTTCAGATTGAACCAAAGACTCCGATTCATTCAAAATTAAAATAGGGTGTTCTACTTCTACAACTGAAGTATAGGGTGTTACATTTGCAACTTGCAAGAGCCGTTATATTTAAAGAGATTAATTACTAAAAATTATTTCTCTCTAAATATAATGCTCCCTAGAGTTGTAGCACCATATGTGTATAGAATCCAAGTCATACGATATGCAAGGATGAAAAAGTACAGTGAGAAAGTTATATGCGAGAATCAGATCAGGACATATAAAGGAAGCACCAAAATAAAACTCAATAATCCAAACATGACCACAAAGTCAATGCCATCAATTTCTTCTATCCACACCACCCAACTATAGCTCTCACCCCATTTACATAATTACTGGTTATGACCCCATTGTCATTGATTGAGCCCATTTCAATTTAAATTACACTTTCTCAAGTTTCAGTCAAACAAAACTTATACAGATCTATTGTTATCACAACTGTAACTGAACCTTGTCTAATGTACTAGTACTAGCTCATGGGAACGGATCCTCTCCGGTAGATTTATCCCCGGAGAATGTGTAGTGTTAATCTGGACTTTAAATTATATTTGACATATTGTAAGTAGTAGTAAATCAATGGATAAAATTCGATTGAAAAAACTTTACACCGCAGAGAATCTATTCCAGTAGCTAATAGGTTAATGTTCACTATAAGGAGATTCTAATGTGTTGATGTAGAACCAAAGTATAAAACAGTACTTAAGAGGGACAAGATTAGAGGTATAGAAAAATCGGTCTAGAAATAGGTGATTGCTCTTCTCTCGACCTATTCTCACGAGAAGATATCATCTGATAGTCTATTTTTTCTGTGAGCAATGCAAGAGAAGTGTGATCACCCTATATTAAATAGAGGGGCCTATCTAAAATCAAGCAATAGATTTATTTTTGAACAAACCAAGACACTTCACTTCACCTTTTTTTTTTTTAACATAAAAAAGGGAAACATGTACACACAACTAATGGGCTTGAACAATGGGAAGAGGGAACAAATTGGTTGTTATTAGGCCTTTTTGCTTGTTATTTAGTAGTAAAAAAAATTTGATTTTAATGTGTTCAAAATATTGTTTATATAGAAAAACAATATTTTTTTTCCACAAAATAAGTAATATAGCTACAAAATTATTCCAAGAAGAAACAACTATATAGCATATGGTTATGCAATTAAAGAGGCAAAACTCAATTTTATTGAGAAAACTATCTATGAAATGAACAGAAATACCAATTTCATCCTTCAAAATCCTCTCATCATTGTTAAGATTACCGGTCTCAGACAGGATTAGAAACAAACAAATAAACAATGAAAAAGAAGCAAGTAAAACACTGAAGGAGATTTCAGCACAAATAACAATGATTAAGGGTTAAACATAATCAATCAATGATTAAGGAGGATAATTCAGCTAGCTTGACTCCTAATTACTGCCAATCCTTTTTGATATCAAAAGTATAGTTGATCTCCAAGTAGCACTTGTTATCATCATCGAGAAACTGAAAATAAGAAAAAGAGAAACAAAAACAAGTCAAGTAATATACAAGAACTGCATCAACACACTCTAAAATATAAGATGAATTTCATGTTGGTCTTACTAAAAACTATGTTAAAACATTGCGTCAAATAGTGATTTTAGCCTTTTTTACTTGTCCTAAACAAAAGCAAATGCTTAATGTCCCGTAAGTACAACTCAGATGACAAAAGACTCATTTGATATGTTTAGCCGCTAGACTATTCAAAAAAAAAAAAAGCAAAGGCTTCATTACAATTGTATACAAGAATTAATGACTTGCAAAAGAAAATATGATTCAAATTTCAGAAAAGTGGTTGAAGGTGTGCACGTGAAATAAAACATCAAATTTATTAGAACATTTATTGAAGGATGCAAAATAGTAAGCATTAATTCAGCTTCACATGATTTCCAAACCAAGTAAAAATATGGAAACAGATAAGATTTCAACTCAAGATTAATAACTCTTTTTCTTAACTCATAGCAGCTGGCAAGTGAAAGCTACATTCACGAAAAGTATGAACATAGTAAATACACAAAAGTTGGTAAAAATTTATACCTTTGTCTTAACTCAATTTCAAACTTTACGCAACGAGCAATATTAGCGTACATGTTTGGAATCACAGTGAATTTGATAAAGTCACATTGACACGCTATGATTCTGTCAAATGCACTGCATATCCTATCCTAACATGCACTAACTCTTTCGTTCGGTGTTAATGAAGCGGATGATATATTAAAAATTGTTACTTACTTTACTTCTAGCTGTGTATGCCCCTCTAGCAAAAATCCCAGATGGTGTTGTTTCTTCAGGCATCTCATGAGTGTAAGTCTCAGTTTGAGGACTAAAAGTTCCAATCATTTCTTTACTGCTATCAACTGTAACAAAAAAACGAACAAGATTCAACAAATGCTTTATGCTTATATTAATAGTTTGATACCAGTTTAAAACAAGGCAATCAAAACAAGGCCTGTGTTACCTTTGATACCAGTTTTCCAGACAGTGTTGGTGTATTTGAGACCTGAAACAATGTTATGGTTGACCTGAAAAGTGAACTCCAACCTGTATTTGCTACCTTCTTTCAAAGTAAACCACAAACCCTTTGGATTTCCATCTTCTGGTATTGGAAGTACCATATCATCTCTACCAGCAGATTTTATTGCAAGACTCAGGATCTTCACTTCTGGCTCTAGACTTTCTATATTACTCATAACCAATGGATTTTCATGAGGCCAAGTTACAAAACAAGGAACAATGGAATGGTATATGATTTCAATTAGTAATGTAACAACTATTACTAGTTCAAATTTTGTCATTTATCGGCATAAATAACATGATTAAAAGCAAAAATCAGCCACACTAAGAGGATATTTGATACATTTGCAATTACCAGATAAACAATTTTTGGTCTTGATCCTCCGGTTCCAGGTAGACCCTCGCAAATCAGAGTTAGGCCGGGAGGTAAAGTTTGGCCGAGGATTGTTCCAGGCCATAATTCGAACTTGGATTCACCTTAACGATTTGTAATGATAATAACAATTGAAAAAACATACTTAGGCCTAAAAAGACGATGCAGATTTTTTTATTTCTTTTTCTTTTATGAAATCAATGACCAATTTTATAATTAATTCAAGTTGGACAAAAATGACAGTTTTCTGTTTTAGACAATGCTTTGGGACTGTGACTCAAAATCTTCAAAGGAAATTCATAGTTTATTTATTGAAATTGAAGCTGATTTTGAAGCCAACAAACAATGTAGAAAAACAATACAAAGATTTAACAGATATAACAAAATTAGAAACACATAAAGTAAAATTAACATATTATTAACATGAACAAACATAAATTGAAAAGAAAAAAAAAAAATCCCAATTGAACAAGAAATTAAATTACCTCCAACAGCATTGATGTCAACACTTCCAAGAAGCTGTTCCTTCCACCTCCTCAAGCTCTCATCATCCTAAAATAACAAAAATAAAAATTAGATTTTTATTTTGTTTTCTGAAATTTCAAAGACAAGAAAATAAGAAAAAAGCAAAAACCTTATCCTTTTCAAGTTGTTCCTTTAAGGTACATTGTGGACCCAATTCAATCTTCCTATCTTCATCATCATCTTCTTCCTCAGTTGCAGCAACAGAACTTTCACTCTTGTATCTGGTAAGACCACCAGCAGCAGCAGCAGCTTCATTATCACTTTTGACATTGTCTTCTTCATTACCACTTTTGACATTGTCATCATCAAGACCCATTTTTTCTTAAGAAAAACCACTTCTTCCTTCAATGGTCGTATAGAAGATAATAATATCAACAACAATAACCCATCAACGAAAAAAGGACAAAGAAGAAAAAACAAAAATGACCCAGTTGGTAGAATCTTCTAAAACCAAGAATGACAAAAGAAAAAAGCTATCTTGGGTTTGTAACAAAAAGAAAGAAAGATAGTGTTTTTGTCAAAGAATCAGAAAAAGGGTGAAAGATTGAGAGAATAGAAAAATGAAAAAACGGTTGCAGAGAGAGAGAGAAAGAGAGAGAAAAGATGCCAAGAAGGCAAAGGGAAAGAGAGAAGTGTGTGAGTTTTTTTGGGGAAAAGAAAGAGAGAAGAAGGAAACGGTCTTGTGGTGATCCGAAACAGAGGAAGTTTCAATTTTGAAAGAGAAAATATAGTAATGAGAGAGAAACTTTGTATGGAGAGAGAGAGATCTTGAATGTAACTCTCATTTTGTTGCAACAAGATCAAGATTCGAGGAAAACATTTTTTTCTCTCTTTTACGTTTACAAAAATAATCAATTGAAGTTTTTTTAAAGCTTATTAAATTTTGATTTGAAAATAAACAGTGGATAATTGATAAATTAGTTTAGATAAATTAACTAAATTAGTTTAGAGATTATAATTTTATGAATATAAAATAATTTTAAGAAAAACAAGTTTGATTAATATTTATTTTTTAAAATAAAATTACAAAGGTAAAATTGCAGAATATGATAAATTACATTCTATAAATTCATAAAAATAAAATATAAGCCTGTAAAAAAATATTAAAAGTATAATTTTTTTGGGTTAATAAGTTTGAACCCCTTCAAAGTAGATGAAATTTATTTTACAAATTTTACAGGGGTAAAATAAAACTCACATACTTTGCATGGATAAAAGTCTATTAATCCTAACTTCTCACGCAACACGCACTCTAATGATTCATTAAATGGATCACGAAATAAGACGTATCCGAGATTAATTCATTTTTCATTATATGAGTGGAAAGACGGGGAGAAAAACATTGATAGTTTTCCAGTTCATTCTTTTTTCACATGTGATTTTTAAACTCAAAATTTGAGATTGTAAAGTGAGTCTAAAACTAGCGGTGAACACGAACCCGCAACCCGACTCGAAATCGATATAACCGCCAACATATAGAAGCATTCGGTCGGGTGCGAGTCGGGTCAACAATTGTGAAAAATTGGTCATGAACGATTGTATACGGGCATGTACAAGTCTCTAAAAATTCGTCTCTTCATAACTGAAACCGACCGAATAATTCCTAAAATACAAATTATTATTTTTTTAGTTTCGAGCACCTCTTCTATCTCTTAATATCTCATACTCTTCACTTTGTGAATTTTATCTATCTTTGATAATAGAGAAAAATTTTGTATTTTACAAGCTTATGTTTGTAATATGTTGATAAAGGTGATGTAAAAGACAATATTTTAGATTTATCTTAATTTTTACTTCTCATCTACTATCTATTATTGTCGTTGAATTTACAAATTTGAAACAAATTAACTTCATCTCATCATTTTATTGTATCTTTTGTTGCAGTGTGTACGAAATATTGAACGAATTGTCAAAAAAAATAAAAAATTTTGATCAATAAAATTTTAAATGTAACAACAACGTTTCAATCTACCCTGTTAAAACCAACCCATCACCCATATGACCCGAACCCGAACAAACCGAAGATATAAACGGTCGGAATTGGGTCCAGATTGAGAGACCACGGTTTTTATCGATTTGACGATTTTCGACCCGAATCCGACCGATGCTCACCCCTATCTAAAACTCAAATTGGACCATTTTTTTCTTCTTCTTTCTTTTTCCCTCTCCTAACTCTCTCTCTTAATTCTACTTTCTCTCTTGATCATATTATTATATTTTGGCTTAATAGATCTTTTGATCCCTGTCTGTATGTTCGCAAATTTTTTGTTTTAGTCTCTGTATCTTGTTTTGTTGCAAATAAATCAATGAATGTATAAAATTTGTTGGTTTTAATCCCTAAAGTCAAAATCCGCAGGAAAATCTACAGTTTTCATACAAATTTTCTTTCAGATTTTCTTGCGGATTTTAACTTTAAGGACTAAAACCAACAAATTTTATACATTTAATGACTTATTTGCAACAAAATATATATGGACCAAAACTAAAAATTCGCGAACATACAGGGATCAAAAGATGTAGCCTTATTTTTTTAACAAGGAGAAAGAGTAGAATTAAGAGAAAGATAGAGAGTTGGGAGAGAGAAGTAGAAAAAAGAGAATGAGAGGGATCCAAATTTCCTAAAACTAGTTATTGGAATGAAAATTTCATATTTTTTTTTTTTTGAAAAGTACAAATTCAACTATTTGATTTTGAATTATCATATATAAAAGTTTAACGTTTGAATTTTTTTTATACATTATTTTTTTTTATCTTTAATATAAGAGAAAATTAATTTCTAAATTTACTGATAATCTAATGCATCTGATTATATAATATAGACTAAATATATTAAATTTTTAATGAACTTGAAAATCAAATATTTTCTTATACTAAGGTAAAGGAGTGTTAAACATTTATATTTGAAGTTAATTGAAACTTTTGTTTTGAACGTTGTAATAATGAATCAAGATAGCTTTAGCCCTCAAATTTATTTCGTCTTTATTAGTGTAGTATACCTTACATCATCTATATTATCCTTCCCCCAACTCCCTCCACAATTTCTCCCTTTCACTTTGACATCACCATGTCTATGACATTGTAGCCATCAATACTATCCGGCCTATGGAACATTAACAATGACATTGACACATACATACTAACAATGATTTAAACAAATGGAATTGATTAATTGTACTTACATGTATTATTTTAGTGGATTGATATTAGAGACTAATACATGTTGAATACTAAATCATATTCAATTTAAAATGTTGGTACTATCCTATATTAACATCATCTTTTTTTTTTATAAGTGTTATCATTGTCTTTTACATTTTTTTTCTAAGCGAAGAGTATCAAAACATTAAAAAACAAAATATGCTTCATTACATCCTTTGCCTATATTTTTTTATTGCCTTATTTCACCTTAGACGCATCTTAAACTTATAAAATATGTGTATTCGCGACCGTGCACGGGCGCATAACGCATGTTTCAAATTATTTAAGTATTAATTTTATATTTTGTGTTAAAAAAAAGTATTAATTTTATATTTTGGTTTAAAAGTAGTTTTAATTCTTGTATTTTATAAAATGTGCAATTTTGGTCCATCAATTTTTTTACCCAATTTTTGCCACATATTATAAACAATTTAGACATTTAATCCTCCTCTTTATTTAACCTTTAATTTTGATATATTGACATATTTTTTAAAGAGTTTAAAAGACATGCATTATCAGTGTAAACTAACTTTGCACCGACAACAATTAAGAATGCTTTCAATTTCTCATGTCATATCAAGAAAGTGAGGTTAAGTGAAGTTACATGGCGGAAAACATAGTTGTAATTTGTTGACAGTGTAAAATTATTTTACGCTGTCTGTGCATATACTTTTTTTCTCTTTTTTAAATGAGACGACACATAACATGTGTTAATGGCCATTTCATATTTAAAATTTTATTTGTTATTTTTAAAATAAAAAACATGATTTTGTCAAAAAAAAAAAAAAAAACTAAAAACATTATTATTACCAACAAAAATTAGATCTTTTAAGAAACGTATCATATCCTAAGGTCTCGTCACAATTATTATCATTAAGGTTAAATATATTTTTTGTCCTTTTAAATACTCAATTTTTCAGGTTTATTCCTTATAAAATCTGTAACTCCCCAACTAAAAATATCTAGAATATTTAGTCAAAACATTAAAAATTGGAATCTGAGTACATTAATTAAAAGAAATATAACTGAATAATACATTATCATTAAGATAATAATGAATATTCGATACAGACAGCGGAAAAGAAACTACAACAGAACAACAAGCTAAATAAAAACAAGGAAGAAGACTAAGTCTTCTAAGCTGACAATCCAAGCACAGCTCCAATCGTCAGGTCCATCCTGGTCCCTGCTCCGAAATAACCTTTCTACCTAAAAAAAATAAATGGAGTGGGGTGAGACTACTAAGTCTCAGTGGGTCCTACTACCCTCCTAATGGCGACTACGCCGGGGCACCTAATCAGTCATAGCATATACATTTTATAACATTATCTCATAAAGCATAAATAAAGGTGTATCACAGATTATTAGTCTTATTGATTTTATCCGCAAAGACACTCTGAGGTGAGCATCTCTCAGAGGCCTGCCTTGTCCGCTGAACACGAAGTGTTTCCGGCATACAGCTCACAAAGTATTTTCTGATGGAAGCTTCCGAAGGAAGTCCATAAGCGGTATCTCAAATTGCACATAACTGACTGATGTTAAATTGAGTTACATACTACCATAATTATTCCAAAGCCCGGGGAGCATACATAATTCTAAATTCCTAAGTCATACCCTATGATTGCATCGTAATTACAAACTATACATACTCTATATTAATTATATTATTGCAAGAAATATTAATTTAATTCAAGGATCTAAAACGAGTGTAAGATTTTGAGAAAAATAGTAAAAATTAGGGTTATTCTGACTTTACCCGCCACGAGGAGCAATCCAACAAGCCCAGGCAAGTGATCAAGTCCTGGTCTGGATGAGCTCGCCGGGCCAGCAAGTGCTCGCTGGGCGAGCAGAAGCTTGCCGGGCTACTCATCAGTTGCCCAGAAAATCATCACTCGCTAGAAGGCTCGCCGGCTACTCGCCGGGCGAGAACTGCGAGAACTACCCTGTTTTGCAGAAAATCATGTTTTTCAAGAAAGTCACCTACAATCCTTAAACTAAACTTATGCAATAATATTATAAATATATAATACGACAGTTTGGAGAAGCAATTGAGAGTTATTCCTTCTCACACATAATTTTCCTAAAATTTCCTATGTTTGCATGCATGTTCAATTGGGGATTCTAACTACCTAGCCTAAAGAACCCACCTGGAATTGGAGCTTTAACTTGCACACTAACTCTGCTACAGCATCAAGCTTTCTCGTTCAGGACTCACTTGAAACTCCAAATGTGTTCTTGAGCAAAAAGGGAAAAAGAATGGTTTTGTGTGTTAAGTAATATCAAGGAACGAAACTGCCATTGCAGTCACTGAGAAGGAAATGGAAGGTTTTAGAAACAGCTCACCAAATAGTTGGAACTATGTACCATGAATAGGAGGCACATGCAACAATTTTGAGCTGTTCTGATAAGCTCGCCGAGCGAGTACCCTTTCTCGCCGGGCGAATACTGCGATTTTGGCAAAAACGTCTCTGTTGCTTGCAGTTGCAACATCAATCCTCATCCATTGATCAACGAAGGTTCTTCCAGACACCCACGAGGGTACAACGCGTGCATGCAACACAAATATAGCAGAAATGAAGAATTGGGTTGTTGTTATTTTAGTTCATTTGATGAGTTTGGGAATTTGAAAGGGAAGAGGTTTAGATTGATTCTCGGTTCTGGACATGCAGGGAGGAAATCTCTGAGAAATTTTTGTTTGTTGGGTGCTAGTAAGAAAATGACAATTTCTAGAGTTAGTGTGAATTGAAGAGTTTGGAGCATGATATTGTTGTTGCTCATTAGAGAGAGAAGAGAGCATGATGTGTGTGTGTGATTTTGCTAAACATGAAAAATGAAGGAAAACAAGTCTCAAGGCATTTGTATACTTGCATGTACTTGGTGATGTGTTGGTTCAAAGAGAATTGAGTCACTACATGCAAGAGTAGTGAGGTGTAGTGTTGTGAGGAGTAGGTTAATGATTCATAAGAGAAAATAAGTGAGTCACAAAGTTGAGGTGTTTCTATGAGGGGGAGTTTAGCTCTTTTGTTTTAATTAAATCTCAATGGAAATAGGTAGTGTATATATGTGTAGGTTAGGTTTAATTTAAATAAACTTCTAATTTTACACATAATACAATTAAATTTCCAAGACTTAATTAATTTATCGCTACTAATCAACTCCTAATTTATTAGATAAAGCTCTAATAAAATAAATTAGGTAATTGAAAGAGTGAGATGTTACAATCTATCCCCCTTAAAGAAATTTCGTCCTCGAAATTCAGAAATTTACCTTTAGGAAAGATAGGAACAACTTTTCCCATGACAGGTTTCCGTTCCTGAGTGAGTTAGTCGTCATGAGACTGAGCCCATCCGACTTTGATTATTGGAATTTTCTTGTTCCTAAGGATCTTAACTTCACAATCAACTATACGAACTGGATTAGGCTGATAAGTTAATGCTGACTGAAGATTAATTTCTTGAGGATGATAAGGATCGGGAGTGAATTTCCGAAGTTGCGACACATGAAACACGTCGTGTAACCCTGACCTGAATGAAGATGAAGCTAACTGAGAGGTTACCGAACCAACGCGTTGAAGGATCTGATAAGGTCTTATACACTTCGGATATAATTTCTTTGTTTTGAAAACACCTCATAGTTCCCACTTTGGTGTTATTCTCAGGAATACTTGATTACCTTTATCCCTTGGAATAAAACTTTCCTCTTTCAAAGGGTTATTCGTCCAAAACTGATCATCTGACTATGTTTTCGTCTGCTCTCACGCTGCGCACTCTGATCCGACTACTCATTATTATTATTCCACACTACACTTCCACTTGTCGGTACCTAGCCTGGTTGCCACTATATGAATAGCTGAATGGAATAAGTTTAATGGTTGGCATTAATAACCCAAAATTTCTCTTCAGGGTTTTCTCAATTCCGAACGCTGCAGCTCGTGACACATCACACGTACCATTGTCCCATAGTGCCGTATAAAGATTCTAGGATTAATCAAAATATAAAACGAGTGGAGAACGCTTAAGCACTATAGATCCTTTCGCCAATGAGTCAGACTCATCTGCGACCGATTCCATAGTATTACAGAATTTTCTACCTACTATTCCAATCCATCCTAGCACAGCACTGTGATCGAATAGTACATTTAACATGTCGAAGAACTGAGGTTCAAATCTCTCTTCAATGATACGGTTAGGTTGACTGGATAATTCACTGATAGGTTGACATGAAAGAATCTGGCTAAGTGATTGGATTCTAATGATGGCTGACTGAATACGGAAGATTTGCACACTCAACACAGAGAATGGCTTTAAATCCCTTATTCACCATAGCCAATGTGTCAGCATATAAATCGGATTCGTAATAAGGAAACTCTTATACTCTTCAAGAGGAATTTGATTGATGATGATCTGAATCTATCGTTGATACTGTACAGAGAAACTGAACAGTCGGCAGAGAGTGAAATGGTTCAAACTCGAATTCAGAGAATGGTTTTGTTAAGGTATCTTGTTACTGATATTTCTACTAGATCCTATTTCTAGGTACTGGAAAGATTCTGAAATCGATCTGGAATTTAGCTGATAAGACTCCGAAAGTTTACCCAATGCACTGAAAATGATGATGGGTCGTTCAGGTGCACAAAGACCTATATGACTAACTGACACTGACACTGAACTAAATAGTTCGGCGGATAATTGACTAATACTACTGATTAAAGATCGGTAGGATGAGTGAGAGCTTGTACTGAATTTTCATGTGTCCGCTCCAGATAAACTGGATTCTACAAATTATATTTAGTTCCTAACAATGTAACTAAAAGGCCGAAAAGATTGAACAGGAGTACTTATAAGTGAAATCTCACCATGTCAGTTTAACTGACTGGTGTCGAAGAATTTGGAAAGTTTACCTCTCAACTCATTCCGGTGATAGTTACGACTAACAGGTGATAGGGTACGAGAAGGAATTATCTGTCCGAGACATAATCAGACAAGTTAGGGAGTGAACCCGTTCTATGTTCCCATGGTTACTGGATACCCAATCCAATATAGTTCGGTTCGATGAACTTAGCTTATCAAAGGTCCGAAGGAGTGGTCATGAAATTAGAATTTTAACCTCTAATGGTTCCGGCTCAAATCAGGGTATTGATAGGTACTCTTAATGGAAATCCGACTGACTCTAACAGATTTCTAACTCGAAGGTCTGGATGATTTGAAAATGCTAAATGGCTGATAATAAATAAATCCAACTCATTTATTTTCGATACGAGATAACTAACATAGGTAATAAACAATTGATCTAGATGGTTGAAGGTGTCAATGTTAACTTCTGACTTGCTAATCTGATCGAGCCTGGAATGCTAGTGACACGGTACTAAGACTGATCTCACGGAGGTGGGCTGCTCTATGGTAATGAGTTCCTATAGACAATGTACTAGATGATACTATAGCGACTGACGTCTAAGGAAATTAATAACACGGGTGGTTAGGCTGGATTTTCTCTCACAAGGTATCTACCTAAGCCACGACACTAAGCTGCTAATGTAGCAGATCCATGATAGTGTTAAGTAAGTTACTTGGTAACTATGTCTGGTCAGGAAATGTTTCTACTTGTCATTCCGATTGAGGTTATGTTCCAAATGGTTTTGGGTGGCCTATAATGTAACTTGTTAGGCTGATACTATCTCACTAGATCTATAGTAGTTCTCTAAGTGGTAACAGGACATGCCGGTAAGTAAGAGAGTGTTGAATTGAAGGCAACCTAAATCGGCTATTTTCTTATATGCTTGGTTGGGTAGTTTATGGCACTAAGTTACTAGCATAAGATAAGTGGACAACTACACCTAACAAGCCCATATGGATACTAAGTTTATAAGGTGAAATTCCTAGTTGTTACTCTAATTAAGGTTGGTCTCAAATGGTTTGCTGAGTTATCTGACCTAGGCAGGTATCGCTAAAAGAAAATTCTATTTGTTATGCTAAACGGATTCTGGCTTCTAGCAGTATGGTAGGAATACGAGTTACGATGTTGAAAAGCTAAATTATTCTTAGGGAGACATTAAGAGTTGACTTCCTATAGGATAATCTATTGGAAAGTTTTCAGATGAGTGTTACTATGGGTGAATATTCCAACTTGGTTCCTCTAGTATGGTATTTAACAGATCTAACATCACTGGCGAATCTCACGGCTGACAAGTAAGGTTAAGTATCTAGGAAGAGTTCTGATTTACTGAAGGTTGAATCTTACTTGGCTTACATGTTTCTTGTAAACATGTTCACCAGAAAGTATGGTTACTCTCAAGTCCGAGGAATTTACCTGACACACGATGTCAGTTGGATACTATAATGACCTACACACCTTCGTTCTACCATGAATAATTGTACTTCGAGCGATTAATACTTCCATCAAACTGTTCTTACTCTCTATAATCTTAATAACTGCTCCCTTACAATCTCCAGAATTTCCTACTACTATTGGTCTTAATCCATGTAATCCATCTTAACTCTTGGTATACTCGTTGGCGTTGCACCGCTTACTCCTTCAGTCCTAACTATTTCAAACTCTAACATCCGATTAGAGAGAATTCTCGCCAACGATTGCTTCTGAACTGTGTCTCCACTACGATCTTCTCACTTAACCACCGTGGTCCACTTCGGTTCTCTACCATAATACCCTACCTACCATGCACAATACTAAGCTGATCAGACTCAGCACACGATGGTTTCAGCGTAAACAGTCCAGACTCCAAAGGGTCCATACTACTAAGAGAGGGATTGTAATGACTCATGGCAAGGTCCGATACTAGATCGACCTGCTCTGATACCAATTGTAACGCCCAAACTAAAAATATCTAGAATATTTAGTCAGAACATTAAAAACTGAATCTGAGTACATTAATTAAAAGAAATATAACTGAATAATACATTATCATTAAGATAATAATGAATATTCGATACAGACAGCGGAAAAGAAACTACAACAGAACAACAAGCTAAATAAAAACAAAGAAGAAGACTAAGTCTTCTAAGCTGACAATCCAAGCACAGCTCCAATCGTCAGGTCCATCCTGGTCCCTGCTCCGAAATAACCTTTCTACCTAAAAAAAATAAATGGAGTGGGGTGAGACTACTAAATCTCAATGGGTCCTACTACCCTCCTAATGGCGACTACGCGGGGGCACCTAATCAGCCATAGCATATACATTTTATAACATTATCTCATAAAGCATAAATAAAGGTGTATCACAGATTATTAGTCTTATTGATTTTATCCGCAAGGACACTCCGAGGAGAGCATCTCTCAGAGGCCTGCCTTGTCCGCTGAACACGAAGTGTTTCCGGTATACAGCCCACAAAGTATTTTCTAATGGAAGCTTCCGAAGGAAGTCCATAAGCAATATCTCAAATCGCACATAACTGACTGATGTTAAATTGAGTTACATACTACCATAATTATCCCAAAGCCCGGGGAGCATGCATAATTCTAAATTCCTAAGTCATACCCTATGATTGCATCGTGATTACAAACTATACATATTCTATATTAATTATATTATTGCAAGAAATATTAATTTAATTCGAGGATCTAAAACGAGTGTAAGATTTTGAGAAAAATAGTAAAAATTAGGGTTATTCTGACTTTACCCGCCACGAGGAGCAATCCAACAAGCCCAGGCAAGTGATCAAGTCCTGGTCTGGATGAGCTCGCCGGGCCAGCAAGTGCTCGCTGGGCGAGCAGAAGCTCGCCGGGCTAGCAAATGCTCGCCAGGCTACTCATCAGTTGCCCAGAAAATCAGCACTCGCTAGAAGGCTCGCCGGCTGCTCGTCGGGCGAGAACTGCCCTGTTTTGCAGAAAATCATGTTTTTCAAGAAAGTCACCTACAATCCTCAAACTAAACCTATGCAATAATATTATAAATATATAATACGACAGTTTGGAGAAGGAATTGGGAGTTATTCCTTCTCACACATAATTTCCCTAAAATTTCCTATGTTTGCATGCATGTTCAATTGGGGATTCTAACTACCTAGCCTAAAGAACCCACCTGGAATTGGAGCTTTAACTTGCACACTAAATCTGCTACAGCATCAAGCTTTCTCGTTCAGGACTCACTTGAAACTCCAAATGTGTTCTTGAGCAAAAAGGGAAAAAGAATGGTTTTGTGTGTTAAGTAATATCAAGGAACGAAACTGCCATTGCAGTCACTGAGAAGGAAATGGAAGGTTTTAGAAACAGCTCACCAAATAGTTGGAACTATGTACCATGAACAGGAGGCACATGCAACAATTTTGAGCTGTTCTGATAAGCTCGCCGAGCGAGTACCCTTTCTCGCCGGGCGAATACTGCGATTTTGGCAAAAACGTCTCTGTTGCTTGCAGTTGCAACATCAATCCTCATCCATTGATCAACGAAGGTTCTTCCAGACACCCACGAGGGTACAACGCGTGCATGCAACACAAATATAGCAGAAATGAAGAATTGGGTTGTTGTTATTTTAGTTCATTTGATGAGTTTGGGAATTTGAAAGGGAAGAGGTTTAGATTGATTCTCGGTTCTGGACATGCATGGAGGAAATCTCTGAGAAATTTTTGTTTGTTGGGTGCTAGTAAGAAAATGACAATTTCTAGAGTTAGTGTGAATTGAAGAGTTTGGAGCTGATATTGTTGTTGCTCGTTAGAGAGAGAAGAGAGCATGATGTGTGTGTGTGTGTTTTTGCTGAACATGAAAAATGAAGGAAAACAAGTCTCAAGGCATTTGTATACTTGCATGTACTTGGTGATGTGTTGGTTCAAAGAGAATTGAGTCACTACATGCAAGAGTAGTGAGGTGTAGTGTTGTGAGGAGTAGGTTAATGATTCATAAGAGAAAATAAGTGAGTCACAAAGGTGAGGTGTTTCTATGAGGGGGAGTTTAGCTCTTTTGTTTTAATTAAATCTCAATGGAAAAATAGGTTGTGTATATATGTGTAGGTTAGGTTTAATTTAAATAAACTTCTAATTTTACACATAATACAATTAAATTTCCAAGACTTAATTAATTTATCGCTACTAATCAACTCCTAATTTATTAGGTAAAGCTCTAATAAAATAAATTAGGTAATTGAAAGAGTGGGATGTTACAAAATCTTTCTTTAAATTTTGGTCTCTTAAATAACTATATTAATTTCTAATTTTAGTCGGTGTTTTTTTTTAATATAAAAGATCACGTTTCATTTTCGGAATGAATTTTTTAATAACATCTCATTAGTTAAATAATTAACCATTTTAAAACCTAATCTTCATAAATTTATCTATAACTCTAAATTAAAAAATTAATCGTTTAAACTGAAGATTAAATAATCAAGTTATTAAGTTTAAAATATAAGTTTGTATTTTTAAAAGAACTAAAAGTATGGATAACAATTTAAAAGGACTAAAATTGAATATTTTAGTTTTTTTACTGCAAAATAAATATTTTATAGGTTAGTTTTTACCCATAAAAATGCAAATATATTTTTTTGTTGAATAAAATATAAATATTTTAAAATCAGATGTGCAGTTTTTTGTTTTTGATAGAAATGTGATGTATAGTTATATACTATGTTACATAGATATATGATATGAAAGTCCGTATTAGTTTTTAATATTAAATGTCCATCCCCGTGTAGAATTAAGATATATATTAAATATTTATTTCTTTATTTATAAAATGTTCATCCCCCGTGTATTATTTATGTTAAAAATTTATTTCTCTAGCTACTTATAAAATGTTCATCCCCGAGTATAAGATTTTATTTTTTGAAAATGGTATAAGATTTTATGTTAATATTTACCTCTGCTAAAATATTAATTCACAATAATTAAAATACTACATTCGTCGAAAAGTATTTAAGTATTTAGATAGAGTCAAGTCATTTATAACATACTCCCCTGGTGCTTTTTATAAGAAACAATCAATATTATAGGTTCATTGAAAACTAATATATATTTTGATAACTTTTTAGTTTTTCAAGATCAGTTGCAATTATACCTTGTCTCGACACCATCTACGGTCGACCCTAATATTTGGTTTTGAGCTTTCATCTTCTTCTACCGATAAGGGGGTGATTTTAGGTCATTTTTCGCCTAAAATCACCGCTCTGCTCTTTTTTTCTTCTTCTTGTTCTTAATCTAAATAAGTGATTATCACATATATTAGATCTTTCTTTTGTGTTTTTTTTTTTTGTGTGATTTCTTCGTCTCAATGCGACGTTGTTTGATATCCCGTCTTGTTTGCAGTGTTTGTTTGTTGTCCCGTCTTGTTGCGGTGTTCGTTTGATTGAATCGGCAGATCAACTTCGGTCAACTACTGATTCACACATTGATTAAGTTCGTCAAAGATGCAGATCCGGAGGCATAGATATTCCGGTTACTTTGATTTTATCACATTATTTGTAGGCATGAGTGTGCCGTTTTATGCTATTAACTTGGACGTTGCGAATTTGTTCGCATATTCATCATTTTCGTTTTTAGCGGTACTGAATTTGTACTTGAATCTGATGTACTCTACCGATTTGAATGAATGAATATCTTTTATTTTAGTAAAAAAAAAACTAATATATTTGGTTTATATTATAAACCAAATACATTAATTATTGAATGAACTTAAAAAATAAAGTTTTTTATAAAAAATATCGGAGGGAGAAACAAATTCAACTTTGAATTTTGAGGTGAATCAATTTTTCAAATGTTATTTTTGTAGCCTTCGTTCCAAAGTTCGAGCGTAGATAAGTAAAGTCTAGCCAATGATTGTTTTCAACAGAAATTTACTTGATTCTAATGTCTTGGTTATTTTTTCAAATGTTTTTTTTTTGGGTAAATAAGTCTTTACCCCCCTGTAATATAGGCAAGTTTTGTTTTTCCCCCTGTAATTTTTGTTGTTGTGATTTGCCCCTTGCAAAGTAAATTTTTTTGGTTTCCCCCCTTAGGTGTAAGAAATTTGCACTTTTTAAATCGGTTTGAACAAAATAACCGATTAAAAAAGTGCATCCAAGGGGCGAGTCCAAAAAATTCAACATTACAGGGGGCGAGTCACAAAAAAAAAATTTACCGGGGGAAAATCAAAACACGCCTACATTATAGGGGGTATAAGCCGATTTACCCTTTTTCATATATAATACTTATATAAAAATGATATTTTTTAAAATAAATTATAATTATGTTAATATATCATTTATATTAAACATTCATTATTACATGTAAAATCTTCATCATCAGGGTCTCATAGTATAACTTAGTTGGTAGAAAAGACATTATAAGGGGGACATACTTTGTTGAACTAAAATTCATTATTTATCCATATTTAAAAGTTTGTCAGTATAGCTATTAATATAACTTTTTTTAGCAATGTCAATCTTCTGTCAAAGAACATGTTACCGATCGAACTTATCTGTTTTATTTTTAATATAATTTATTTGTTTTATTTTTCAAGTATTGTATGTAATTTTTTTTTTTGTAATACCACGATGAAGTTTAAAATAATTTTTATTTTATATATATTTCTTAACTTGTATTTAGGAGGAAAAAATTAAATGAAATTTCTTTTAAATTTTTGCAAAAGAAACTGTTAAATAATTTTAATTTATTTATTTAGTTGTTAATTATTTGTTACTAAAGAATTGAGAAAATATTATAAAAATATAGATTTCTTTATTCTTTCATATTTTTTGTTACAATACAACAATCTAATTAACAAAACTCATGCCATATAATTTTGGACCTCATATCTTAATATTTTCTCCTCCTATATTTTTTTTTAAAAAAAGCAATCTGGTATAAAATGTGTATATTATTCTTGATTCTAATGTCTTGGTTATTTTTTCAAATGTTTTTTTTTTGGGTAAATAGGTCTTTACCCCCTGTTATATAGACAAGTTTTGTTTTTCCCCCGTGTAATTTCTGTTGTTGTGATTTGCCCCTGGCAAAGTAAAAATTTTTGGTTTCCTCCCTTGGGTGCAAGGAATTTGCACTTTTTAAATTGGTTTGAACAAAATAACCGATTTAAAAAGTGCATCCAAGGGGCGAGTCCAAAAAATTCAACATTACAGGGGGCGAGTCACAAAAAAAAAATATTTACAGGGGGGAAAATCAAAACACGCCTACATTATAGGGGGTATAAGCCGATTTACCCTTTTTATTTATTTATATAATACTTATATAATAATGATATTTTTTTAAATAAATTAAAATTATGTTAATATATCATTTATATTAAACATTCATTATTACATGTAAAATCTTCATCACCAGGGTCTCATAGTATAACTTATTTGGTAGAAAAGACATTATAAGGGGGACATACTTTGTCGAACTAAAATTCATTATTTATCCATATTTAAAAGTTTGTCAGTATAGCTATTAATATAACTTTTTTTAGCAATGTCAATCTTCTGTCAAAGAACATGTTAACGATCGAACTTATTTGTTTTATTTTTAATATAATTTATTTGTTTTATTTTTCAGGTATTGCATGTAATTTTTATTTTTTTTGTAATACCATGATGAAGTTTAAAATAATTTTTATTTTATATATATTTCTTAACTTGTATTTAGGAGGAAAAAATTAAATGAAATTTCTTTTAAATTTTTGCAAAAGAAACTGTTAAATAATTTTATTTTATTTATTTAGTTGTTAATTATTTGTTACTAAAGAATTGAGAAAATATTATAAAAATATAGATTTCTTTATTCTTACATATTTTTTATTACAATACAACAATCTAATTAACAAAACTCATGCCATATAATTTTGGACCTCATATCTTAATATTTTCTCCTCCTATTTTTTTTATAAAAAAAGCTATCTCGTAAAAAATGTGTATATTATTCTCTCTTCCACTTTTTAATATGATTATAAAATCATTTATAATTTTACAATAATAAAAATATAATTTTACTAAGAAAAATAATAACATACATATGAAAGTTAGCAATGAAAAAATAAATCATAATAAAACAATATCATAATCATTCAACCTAAGCAACACCGTTGCTTAAAGTGTGAAATATGATTTACAATTTGCATTACACTTATTCCCGAAAACAATACAGTATATCTTCTAAATTAATTTACATTCATATGTGTGAGGAAGAATTACAGTCACTTAAAACTCATATTATATAATCAAATGTCTTTGGTTCAATTTCTTCGGAGTTGATAAATCATTTATATTCTTCTTTTGAGATCCACATCTGCAAAAATTGAAAAGAATGATGAATATAGATAAAATGAAAATAATACGAAGAAATACAAACAAAATAGCTAAAGAGAAAAAGTTGAAAAATATGTAATTTGAATTGTTCAACCAAAAACCATTTATATAGGGAAAAAAACATGGGTATATAAGTATCTTTATTGATAATATCCAATTAAATCAATTAATAACAATATATATTGATTCCTTTTTTTTGTGAATGTCATGTTATGACTTTTTTTTTACACTATCATTTTTGTAGAAAATCAATAGTTAACACAAACTTTTGAAAGAAACAAACAATCTTATTAAAATTAAATGCTTATAATTTAATACTAAAATAAAATCTTAGGAGTTTATTATTTTATAAATAATCTTGAAATTATTACTACAATAAAAAAATTATAATTTATTAAAAAAGTAAGAATTTTATAATTAAAAATAATTTTTCATAAATTCTAAATTTTTAATATAACAAAAAATATTACCTTTAATGTATAAAATAATATAGATTTATATTAGAATTATTGTTTAATAATATTGATAGTCATTAATGTCAATCATTAATGCTAATGGTAAAAGTATCCTTAAAAAATTTCAAAAGGGATTCCTATATATAAAATAGGGTCTTGCCAAACGGTGTCCCCGAAACACTCTTTAAGAATTTCATTTAAAGAAATAATTTATTCAAAAGGTTGAACATTTCAATTTCCAATTCGTTGACTTCACACATTTTCATATTATTTTTTTAATAAAATATTAAAATTTAAAAGCTTAAAGAATGCCACATGAACACTATTTAGCATTTGTCTATAAAATAATACAGATATAGACATCAAATTATTTATTTTATTAATTATAACTTTTTATTTAATATTATGTGGAAGTATTTCACTTGTCATTGAAATATTAAATTTTAATATTTTTCCTTTACATAAATGAATTACATGTCGAATGCATGCAAATAAGAATGCATGAGAGATCACCATTTTAGAGGAAAGAGAAAGGTAAAGACTCTAAAATTTTAGTGCTTGACATAGACTCTGTATGGTGGACCAATATTTTTTATCAATGGATACTTATTTCCTTTCATATGAATTTATATAAAAGACAATAATATATGTAAATTAATACATAATCTCATAAAGAATAATATTTGAAAATGCAAATTTATATTAAATTGAAACTCCAATAAAAAAACATTAAGCAAAAACTAAAAAGAAGCATACTCATGTTCAACAACTATTTCTCTATTTTAATAATTTTGTTTGCCCATTTAGACAAATTCAAATTGGATCTAACTCATGTCTCGTATAATGAAAATATTATCTTCTTAATAGAAACAACGAAGACACACTCTAAGCCAACAACCTTTGCCCCTTTCACAACTGTTGGAATTTTATTTTCTTCTTTACATCCTATCATCAAAAACTTAGATTGACAATATGATTTTTTTTTAATTTTTTCTTTCGAGTTTGAAGTCTGAAATTTATAAATACAATTAACATAAAATATTATTATATAATAAAATTACAAACATCGATAAAACCAACATCTAATAAGGATTTCTTATAAACCATATCCCTTGAAGTTGGTCTTCGAAGTTGCAGATCAATGTTCTTCGCACTAAAGCTCTAATTCGATCTCCCTACATAACAAAGAATAAATCATCATAATCTAAACTTTTAAACAAAAAAAAAATAGAAGTTTTTATTTTTTGCAATATTAAATCTCTCAAACATGCACAACTCTTAAAATCAATATCAATAATTGTTTTTTAATGATATGTCAAATTGTCAATAATAAAATCGTGCATAACAGACATTGCTTTCACACAAAAATGAGAGAAACAACACAATACAAATTTTGAAATATGGATGAAAATTTAACTTATAGAAAAATTCTTACGGTTGAATCCATTAGTATCATATCTAAAGAAAATGGTCTATTGTTGCTTGACACATCACGAACCAATCACATCTGAATTACACGAACAACAATATTCAAACTCTCATCGGCTTGGTTGATTTCTGATCTTAGGTTAATTTTTGAGCCATTTTTTAGTAACTTACAAAATGAATTTGTGAGTTGGTTGTGGCTAAAACTACAAATATTTATAGTTAGTTTTAGAAATATAAAAATTAAATGCAATTTTATGACAAAATATCGGTTACAACTTTTGTTATTTAACTTTCAAATAAATATAAAAAAATATTTATTATAATAATTAAAAATTATACGCAACGGAAATATATTTATGATCATTAAAAAATATATAAAAACGGTTAATGTATTAATTCTATTTTGCATTAATAATATAATTGTCTTTAATTTTCATTATTATAAAAAATGTACCGTCGTCAATTATTAAATAAAATTAAATGTAATAAATAAGTATGTCAATTTTTTGCATTTTAGTATTTAATTAAAAATGTAACGTTATAAAATATTAAATAAAATTTAATGTAAAAAAATTTTAAATGCATTAGGATCATGGATCAAACAAATTACCAGGGGACGGAAAATATTTTTTTCCAACATCCTATAATCCATACTAATAAATCACAATGTTAAAATTGAAAATGAATACAAAAAAGCTCACATAAATTGTAAAATACAACGTATAATAAAGAAGCAAAATATACACAACAATTGTAATGCATACCTTTTCTTCAAATAAATGACACTTATGAACTTGGAATTAAACAACAACTTAGTTGAATTAAAAGAATTTTGAATTATTGTAGTTTCTAGAAAAGAAACACATTTGTAAGAGTTTATAAGTTTATATTTGCAATGAAAAATAAAATAAAAAATAAAATAGATAACTTGATTTTTATTGTAATCAACAACATGAATATCTTGCACATATTGATTTTAGCCATTAACACAACATCTATCGTGTTTTCAGTTTTGCTAGCAGCAACAAATGCATTCAACTCAACAACATATGGACCAAAAAGGGTAACATTAAACTTGAGTCTGTGTAAATAATATGATTCAAGAATTTAATAAAGCATTGTAATATTTTGTCATTTATTTTGAGCAAGATAAAAAAAATATGTGATACTAACTCATCATAGTTCAACTAAATTGCAACCATTTTGTTCTTCAAATCATTGCGTTCATACTCCTTTTGTGATCCAATGCCGATTAACATTATCATAATGTCTACAAAATATGATTATACACATGATTATTGATACCACATGTCTACAATGTTATAACGACAAGACTTAAATATGCTTTTGGTCCCTGCAATATACACTTGTTTTGAAAAGAGCCCCTGTAAAAAAAAAAAAAAAAGATTTTAGTCCCTGTAATTTCAAAACACTTTGAAAAGAGCCCTTGAGCTGGATTCTCTTCATACCGGTACACTTTTTATAACTGCACCGGTATGAATATTCATACCGGTACACTTTTGTATAAGTGCACCAGTATGAATATTTATAAAGAGAATCAGGCTCAAGGGCTCTTTTCAAAGTTTTTAGAAATTGCAGGGACTAAAATCAATTTTTTTTTACAGGGGCTCTTTTCAAAACAAGTGTATATTGCAGGGACCAAAAATATATTTAAGCCTAACGACAAAAACAACAAATAATACCTAACATACTAATACTTCTTACCATAAAGATAATTTGTATCATAGTCATGAGCAAATGCTGGAACAAAACTTTAAATCAAATATATATTGAAAGAAACTTTTTTCAAGTTGCAAAGTTTAACCTTCGTGTGGAATTGAAAGGTTAATTTATACTCGTGCCTAGTAGTACGATATGATCCACCGTTGACAACAATTCCAAAATTCGTAATCAAGTAAACAACACCTTCCTGAAGGTCTTTTTCAAACTTATAAATTAGGGTGTGACGCATTGTACCGTGTATTTGTTTTTCCATAAACAATAAGACAGTAGAATAATATATTACAGTTGAATCCATTAGTATCATATCCAAAGAAAATGGTCCATTGTTGCCGGACACATCGCGTACCAACCACATCCGAATTACACGAACAACAATATTCAAACTCTCATTCGTTTAGTTGATTTCGGATATTAGGTTAATTTTTGGAGTCATTGTTTAGTAACTTAACAAATGAATTTGTGAGTTGGTTGCGGAAAATACCAAATGAATTTGTGAGTTGGTTGTGAAGAAAAAGAAACAATATTTATAGTTAGCTTTAGAAATATAAAAATTAAAAACAAATTTATGATAAAATATTGGTTACAACTTTTACTATGTAACGTTCAAATAAATATAAAAAATATTAATTATAATAATTAAAAATTATACGTAACGGAAATATATTTATGATCATTAAAAAATATATAGAAACGGTTAATGTATTAATCATATTTTGTATTAATATAAATGTTTTTAATTTTCATTATTATTAAAAATTGTAACTTCTTCAATTATTAAATAAAATTGAACATAATAAATGATAATATAAATTTTTTGCATTTTCGTATTTAATTAAAAATGTAAAGTTATAAAATATTAAATAAAATTCATTTCATAAATATTTTCATAAAAATGACACGTGTCACTTTTTTTTTTTTTTTGCTAAGCGAAGAGCATCTAGACATCAGGGGATGAAGCAGGCTTCGTCCCCATCCTTTGTCGATATCTCTTTATTATATGAAAAAAAAGAAAAATATATATACAAAACTGGGGGGACATAAACCTAACCCAGCGAGTCCACATGTGTCATAGTACCATGAAACAAACCAACTTCTCGTTAATCCTAACAAACTAAATAGAAGTCCCTAAATAATTGAAGGCGAATGAACTGACCGCCAACACAGAAACAGTCCACGTACCAACTACTCCTTGCGGCAAGCAGCAAGCGATGATGCTTTTTCAAGCTAAACATTCCGAAATCAAGAAATGATACGGATATTGAAATAGACTCGGACACAGTAGAGACAATACCTCTCTACGAATCAAGTCTAGTTGAAAAGCTAAAACTCTGAACCAATTGAAAGCCAGATCGAGGGATGGTCAATCAACAGGACTGAGCACCACACACACCAAAATCACCAAAAACTCTGCGGACCCATTAGCACGACGAACGACAACTACTGTCAACACGGAGTATCTACGCACTTAGCCCTTTCGAACATTATCAGGCCGAATTAGATCTTGGTGAATTCGGATAGTAGGAAGCTAACAACAAAACCGTGCACGAACTTTTTTTTTATCAAATTAAACTCTATTTTGATAAAAAAAAAATAAAAAAAAAATTGAACCTATGGAAGACACCAAGAGGTCTCATCTGAATCCAACACAATCATGATACCTTGGTCTGTCTTGATAGAGACCAAAAGTCATGAATTCATCAAATTATCCCTCTTGAGAATCACCGATGCACCATTCCTTGCTATACTGAGTCACACATCATGATGCATCAATCCAAACAACATGGCCAGAAAATAAAAAGGACCGTCAAAGTGGTTAAACAAAACCATGCCGTCCAAAACTTGCAAGCCCATCGACCAATCACGCAAAGAACACGATCCATGCCTTGAACAGAGCAATCGGACCAGAAAACAACGTGATAGCACGTTCAGAGAGCACCCAAACAGTCCGTGGCGGAGGAAGACTCCGACGGCTGGTGGTGGTGTCGCGACGCCATTAGGCTCGATCGCACCACCAGTCCTCCTTGTCTACATCTTTAAAGAATGAATTCGGATGAAGCGGAGAGAACGGCGGATCCGAGTTTAGGTTTTTCAAATAGAAAAGTCACTTTGTTGTCAACACCCATTACTTTGTATATAATATAGATGTAAGAGATTAATTGAACTTCAAATTTTGTGTATCCTACAATTTTGCACCAAACGGTGAAGTTTGTTGAAATATTTTGATGCTTCATTACATCATATGACTACACAAAAACACAGTAGAATCATGGTAGCAATTTAATGCAAAGACGTTATGGAATATATACATTTTTTGTATAGGTTTTTGGCCAACAAAAGTTAGATTTTATGTTATATGCTTGTCTTGCATGCTGTGTTTTTATCGGGGCCGTATTGAATTTTTAGAGGCCATGTGCAAATTTATAAAATTTATAAAAGTGACATCTTAATAAAAAATAAATACAATTTTTTTAAAAAAAAAAAACTCATCGATTAATATTTTTTTTTAAATTCGGTATCCGGCCCAAGAACCGACTAACTCGAGGGGAAAAAACTCATCGATTTTAAAAAATATAATTATCCTAGTAATTAACATAAAATATATTCATATTCTATAAATAACAACAAAGCAATTTATTTAAGTTAAATCTTAAATTAAAATTAAATGCATTCAGATCTAATAGTTTCATAGTTTGTTGCACTGTACGGTAGATGTAGATGATTTAATAGTCTTTATTTTTTTTTGGTTCAAATTGGGTCTGCAAATGACCTTATTTTGCTGTAATATAATATTTACACCTTCTATTTTACTAATACTACTACTTTGCAAAAAAAATTGAGGCCTTATTATTTTGGAGGCCCACTGCAACAGCACTTGTTGCAGCCAGACCCGACCCAGAAGGGGCTGCAAAATTAGTAAAATAAGAAGCCACTTTTATAAATTTGCACACGGCCTATAAAAACTCAGGACCGACCCTAGTTGTAGCCCCTTCGGGGCCGGGCCTAGTTTTTATTATTCATTTTTATTAGTGGTATTTTCTAGATTATTACATGATTCAAATGTGCTCTATGTTTCTTGTTGAACATACCACTTTTGTGTATTTTATACATTTTACTCAAGAAGTGGTAGAATCTTTTTTTTTTTCTTTTTTTACCTAAGGCTAAATTAAAAGTACTATTTTTTTTGTCACGGCCTTGGTCATAGTGGCTGTATAATAGGTCAATTTTGCGGCAGTTATAGTAAGAAAATGATGTAAAATTAATAATTTGGTAAAATATTTTAGAATTGCATTGAAATATAAATAATCCATGGTAGAGATTCTAATAACAATTCTAACACATGTTCTGTAAATTAGATTTTCAAATGGGAAAAAATTTCATCAGTCACCTAATTTTATAAAATTCTTCAACAAAATATAATAATCACTCGCACTTAAACACACTTGAATTGGTCCGGTGGTATTGATTTGTGACCTGGCTAGAAGTATGCTCCTTTTTAAAATTTCATATTCAATTATTTTCAATGTCAATTTGTATGTGCTAATTTAGCTTCTTAAAAAAAAAAAAAATCACTCACAGTTGATGGGGGAAGTAATGGGTTATTGAAGTGGGTCGTGACCACCCCTAAAAATAGAAAACTACTAAAATATTCTTGGTATTTTTATAAAATTACATACCCCTAAAAGTTGAAAACTACTAAAATATTTTTGGTATTTTTATAAAATTATAAATGTATACTGTATATATACGTCTGGGCGTTATAATATCAATTTGAGAAGGTAGGCTAATGGAGTAATGGTTAAGAATATATGCTTGAATTGTCATAGTTCATGGTGGTAGGAACGAGAATAGATTCTATCAAGTGTAGTTTTCCTTTGAGAGAATAAAATGTGATTTTATACCATTAAAATTTATTATATTCATATTTTTTTCTCCTATTAAATAGTATAAGATGATATTTTATTCTCTCAAATGAAACATTTGAGAGAATTCATTCTCGGTAGGAACACAAGCATCTGTTTTCAATTAAATATAATCATTCTCATTTTAGTGTATGTATAATATAATAAAACATGATTTTTTGATCTCTGACCATCAATTTTATGCAAGTATTAATTCAAAGTTAATTTTTTTAATTAACCGAAAGAACCAAGATGTGCACAATATATTAGTGATTTCTAATAACTTTATACACATAAAATATTGTTTTGAAGTATGCAATTTAATTTTTTTTTAATGATCAACTTATGCTATGAATTTTTTTTGACACAAACTTATGCTATGAATTAAACTTTTAAGTCTTGTAATCTTAATCTGATGATGTACAATGCATAAAGACATAAAATGTGTGATTTTAAGTCTTCTAATTAAAATATTATTTTTGCATTAAAAATGGGAAACCCCTAGTATGGACCTCAATTTAAAAGGACTATTGGTGGACCTCATTAATAGACTGACTATAGTCTGTCAGCCGATTTTGTTTGTTTGTTTCTTTTGTGTTTTAATATGTAAATGTGTTTTCTAAAGGTATTTTGGGTTTAACTGTGCATCGTTCCTCTATTCCTTGGTGATTTTGACTGCATCCATTTTCAGAATAGTTTCTCTTCCTTCGCATCTTCATTATACAAGATAACATGCCTAACGTTTTCTTCTTTTTTGTTTGAAAAATATGCTTAACATTTTCAAACCATAGATATAGAGCTTCAATTTTATTTTATTTCTTTTAATATTTGTGATTAGTTCAAAATCATTGTTTACATTTAGAGAAAATGAGAGCAAAATAATCTTTATTGATTGAAGAATATTCCGAAACAATTTCCCCAATTTTTGTTTGGGTATTCTCTGTGTTTTACTTTTAGTGTCTCAAACACAAATTGGGAAAAAAATATGAAACAAGTTTGATTTGGGTTTTGGGGTCTTTGTGTTTTAGTTGTTGTGACTTGTGATTGAAATTTTGAAGCTTTGGAATGAAACGGAGTTAAAGACACAAGTGTGATGTGGTCATTGTTGTTGATGATGAAAATATATTTTTAGTGCTCTCAAAGAAGCAAATCCAAATATGAACTGGCACACAGAAATAAAAGTCTCACAAACACATGTTTACATAAATGGGAGAGTCAATCTCATGGAAGGAGATAAAGAGAGAGATTATGGAGACGGTGTTTTGATTTACCATGGGAAGTTTCAGACATTGACATAAAATAATCCAAAACAAAAAAAGTAAAAGGAAAAACACATGACTGGTTATAACAGGCTACTTCATGAGGTTCACCAATGGTCCTTTTAAATTTAGGTCTATATCAAGGACTTCCTTAAAAATGTACCTAAAAATAACAAATTGTCCATGACATGATTTCTGACAAGTCTTTCTATAAAGCTCGTTTCATAAAGAACAATAAGGCAGCCATAGAGAACAAAGCAAGCACAATATATAAAATTCTTTTTGCCATATTCCCAAATTCTGACCCTGTTAATGAACTTATCTTCAAGATCTCTTTGAGGTTTGTCTTCATTTTCTGTATCAGGTGAGACATAGAAAAAGGAGAAAAAAAAAAGTGACACACAAGCATAAATTAATTATCAAATTTTTTTGAATTTTATAACATTATTGGTCATATTAAAAACATTTGTTGCATACCAGTCTCATGAAGGGTTCTAAGAGTAGCAATGGCTCCATAAACATCTCAATATTCCTGAATTAGACACAAAAATATATGTCATCAACTCTAAGAAATCTTAATTAATTGGAATTAAATTTTTGATTTTTTCAATATATCTTTGATATTTCGTGTCGAACAAAATAACAGTAGCACTGTAATTTTGTTGAAGCTATAGAATATAGGATTTATAAAATTACAATGATGTATTGTGATTTTATCAAATTCACCGCAATATCAAATAAACATTCAATTCTCCGAAATCTATTTGAGAACTAACTTTATTACTGCCTTTCCGCGGTAAGTTTGACATATGTGAAAGCTAAAACCTTTCCCTAAAGGAATGTGTATAGTGTTCCATTCTGCACATAGAAGAAAACTTATATAAGTTTAGTGATAATTTTGTGATCAAGTAACTTGATTATGTGAGAGGAGAGATAAGGATTAATATTTACCAAATTTCCAATGGACCCCAACATTCATGCCATCATGAAGACTGGGTTTCACCACAATTTGAATGTTGTCACCTAATAAACGTATCAAATGAGAAAAGAATTCCAACACTTGCTGCAATGGAAAAATGGATGGACATATAAGACATAATGAATTAGATATTTTACATTTAGAATTATGCTAGTATCTCCCTTGATTTAAACCTTGGTTCAATATTTTATTTTAAAGAGCCTATCAACAAAACACTGAGATGCTAAATGCGGAGAAAAGAGAAATTGCGAGTTCAAACTTGCACCCTATCACATTAAATGTCTCAACAATATTTTATCTTTTGAGTTGTACATAAAAAGACTTTTCGACAACTGCGATCGGGAGAGGGCTGAAACCACTTGATACTTGAACTGACCTCCGAACCAGATTAAACTGGTGGTGAAAGCAAAAAATAAAATAAAATAAAAATACTTGATACTACTATTATTTTGGATAAGATTTATGGTTTATGAATATTTGAAAATTTTAAGCAATAGCTTACAATGATGAAATAATTAGTTTGTTGGTCATTTATCTTTTTTTTTTTTTAGATTTATATTAGTCCTTTATCTTAATTTCTAACTAGTTTCTTTATCTTTTTCTTGTTTAAATTTTGACCAACATGTTCTAAAACATAAACTTCTAGGTAATTATTGGACCATCTACAGCAACAAAATATAATTGTGCCACAAAAATAACTTTTGGTATCAATTATGTCCACTAATTAGAATCTAAGAAGCGGTTAGAAAGCTAAAAATAAAAAATATGAATGCGATTTTTAGAGTTGGTTGTTTAGAAGGTAGTCCAATAATGAGCTTAACATTGTTAACATTTTATTCCGAATAAAACTAAATTGAAACAAAAAAGAATATAGGGTTAGTTAATTAATTAATTAAGAACTAAATAGAGTAATTTATTTTTGTTAGTGTTGATACCGTTTTTCCTTGAAAAGCTTTGAAGAATGAGAGGAAATTGCACACACATCTACATTCATCAGCAAGTATCTCAGACAATTCTTGTGTGTTTTTATTCTTGAATGCTGAATAAAGTTTCGTAACTGCATCCAATGCTTGATCATTATCTTCTCCAATTGGTTCTGAATTCTTAGCATCAAAAGAAATAATTGAAAATCCTCTCTTCTTTCTAGAATGCAATTTTTCATTAATTGAATTTTTGCATGAAAATGAAGTAAGAGAATTGGTATGTATATCAACATTTCTATGTGGCTTTCTAGGAAGGGAAATATAGTGACAATTATTATAGGTATTTGAAAAGGGTAGTGCAGAAAATGACATTATTCTATTATTACATTTTATGGGACCATTGATAGAAAAGGGAGACATTGAAGATGGTAACACATTTCAAATTTGCACCATGGAGGAGATAAGAAAAAACAAAATAGTTAATTTCAATCTCCAAAGCAAAAGAGAGAAAAAAGTGTTGTATAGATGTATAAATTAATATGCTTTAATCTTAAGGCAAGGTTGGAGAATATTTGATGATATAAAAAAGAATAAAAGCAATCGATCCTTGATTCAACTTCTAAGCTAGGTATTTCCTCACAAAGTCCAATGCTATTATCCAAGATTTCAACCAAGTGGTATATGATTTTTTCTATAAATTTGAATTAATATTCTTTTTTTGGAATTAATCAACTTTATCCATCTTATATCACTACTTTTTTTTTTTTTTTTTTTTATAGGAAAATGTTACTATGTATTTTTTTTTTGGAATTAATTTTCGTTTTCCAATTTGATTAATTTTCTTATTCCTTTTTTTTATTTATAAAAAAAAGTAGTAGCAAAGTGCTACTGCCTCATAACTATGGGCCTGTTTGGATTTAGCTTATTTTTAAATTTATGAAAATAGTTTATGCAAATAAATAAAATTTTATGTTGATTCATAAGTTTTTAGTGATAAAAATTATATTTTTATAAGTTGTTTTATTATAAACTACCTTGAAAAGTTTAAAATAATATATAAAATTTATTTATTTACATAAACTATTTCGCATAAACTCAAAAATAAGTCAATTCAAACAGACCATATATATATATATATATAAAAGATTTATCAAGAGAGATTACAAAAAAGAAAGGTGACTAGGCCAAAACCCCTCTAAATATGAACAACCCTAAATAAGGGTTTGCCAAGACTATCTAATTCAAAACCATATATCTTTGATGACTAGAGGGATCTCATTCCAAATAGTAAACCTATCTAAGGAAGAGACCTCTATTAGTTAAGCTATCAAAATAAAAATTTCATTCTCTATAAACATGGGATACAATGAAATTCATGGAATGAGTGATCAATAAGCAATTGTGCCATCTATTACTTAAAGCCCAAGGAATCAACACACAAAAGATTTGAAGCAAAAGATTATTCACTCAATTGTGAATGCAGAGGAAATACACATGTTCTCAGCAAAAGCACAAATGGACTTTGTAGCAGAATTTCTAAACAAGCCACCACATGCATATGTTGGACCATTTGAGGCAACATCAATATTACACTTCACTCAATGGATTAAAGGTGGTTTCTAGATAACTTCTTTGAGAGTGATAAAATCTCTCAAGGCTAAGGAGGATAACTTACTAGTGAACTTACCTGTCATGGTGATACTAGTAAATATCCAAGCCACTGTAGATCTCCGGTTAGGAATCTCATTGTTGAACCTAGCTTTGTTTCTTGCAGTCCAGATAACATACAAAATATGAATTAAGGCAGCATTGATCACAACTTTGCATTGAGGGGACCAATTTTTCTCAACTAACAAACAAAGATTAGTCATAGAATGGAACTGCAGAGTGACATTCAAGACAAAAGCAAACCAACACCAAATGTGAAAAGCAAAGTCACATTGAAAGAACAAATGAAACATGGTCTCAGAATGGGAGGAACACAAAGAGCACATTGAGGGTAAATTACAATCTCTATCACTTAACTTGTCATAAGTAAGGACTTTATCAAGCATTAGCTCCAAGCTAAAAGAGATCTAGAAGGGGGACTGTCTTTGCACCAAATGCTCTTACATCATTGTGGATTAGGGAAATGGTGCCTTTTAAAATCATAAGTAATTTTAAGAGTCAACAAACCATTGTTTGTGCCCTTCCAAACAAGAGAGTCAACAATAGGATTTGTTGGAAAGGGAACTTGTTGCACAAGACTTTTAATTTGAGGGAATAGTCTATCGATATACTGAGGAATAAGCCAAGCTTGGTTTTGAATCAAGCCACCGATTTTATTGGGAAGCCAAATCAAGACATTAGGGTGAATGTTTTGAGAAAAAGCTAGTGACTCACCACACCAAGAGTCTATCCAAAGGTTAAAACTCTGACCATTACCAAGCTTCCAACAAGAATTTCCTTCAATGGCACGCACTTCATATTTCACACTATTCCAAATGGAGGAGTAAACATGATGATTAATTGATTTACAATTTTTCATTACTCTATCTCACAAGATTTTAACCCAATCTTCTTCTGAAGTCAACAACTCCTAGCACAACTTTAAATTGGTTGCTTCACTCAAGACCTTTATAGATCTCAAACCTAGACCTTTAGAGATCTCACTCGAGATTTTAGCCCAATCTCATTCACTAAAAATAATATATTTTTTTAACAAAAACCCTATATACAAACACCACTAAAATATTAAAAATATATTTATATAATGATAAATAAACGAACATTAAATCCTAAATAAAATTGGAGAGCCTATTTTTCCACTATTGTGGTTCTTAAAAATCCCTTCGGTTCATAGGCTTAAGCCCTCTTCTCTCTCAAAAAATGGAAAAAATCCCTTTCGTCCAAACTTACTCATCTAAAGTCTGAACAAAAGAAAAAATACCATTTTTTTATATAAACAAACTTAATTCATTTCATTGATAATAATAGGTTCAATTCAGGTGGACAATAGTTATAAATTTGGGGACTAGCGATAAAACGAGTCGCTTGAGCTAAAGCGTGAGCTACTCGATTGGCTTGGCGCGAATATAATTGATCTTACAATGATCATTCTCAACTAATAGGCTATGGCACAAATTAATAATGCTCCCAAATTATGTCATATCCACAGGCCTTGCATGCATAGCTTGTGCTACATGAAGACAGTCTATTTCAATGGTAATGTGAACATTTGTTAGCTGTGGTTGCCGCATCCAACGTACAACTTCTAGCAGCATTGTAGCTTCCGCTTCTGCAATGTTGAAACTACCATGGAGGCGTGTCGTAAATTCTTGCACGAATCTACCTTGTTCATCATGGAGGCACGCACCGATACAATAAACATTTTGCTCATTCAAATTTCAAACATTTTTTTTTTTCTGTAATTTATTGATAAATTTCGGAGGGGTGTGGCTTTTAGGAAATGAGTGAAGAGAGTAAAAGTAGCTCTGATAAACTCCATAAAGTTCTGGTCATTTGTTGGCTCTTAAAAAATGGGTCATGCCCAAACTACGATAGAAACAATCTTTTGACAATTGCTAAATGTACCACACACATATACATATTGATGAATTTCACTAAAGTGGTAATTTAGTCTTTAAAAATCCCAAATATTGGTCAAATTGATATCTCTTCCTTTTTTATAAAAGTATTTGCGAGAGAAAAATGTTAAGACTAACTATTACAAAACTTCATTTCTTTGTTAATTAATTATTCCGTGTACTATTTTTCATTGAGCATTGCTATTTAGTAAGAAAATTTTACACAAGAAAGAGAAGAATCCATAAAAATAGGGAATTTGACCAATCAAAGATTGAATAACCATACATGGAAAAGAGTGATTATAATTTAACCAATCAAATATTGCCACATATAATTCTTCTTTTTCTTGGATACCAAAATTCTTACTAAATAGCATTTTCTTTTTTTATTAGACACAAACATTACACATTTATCATGAAAAAGTTCGTATTTAGGAAGAAAAGTATTTTTTAATGCTTTCATATTTTAAACTCTAGATGTATATATGCACTTTTCAAAAAATTTACACACGTTTATTATTTAGTCTTTTATTCAAAATTGGAGTGCTACAATATATAAGTAGAGACTAATCATATACATAAAATGTCTTAAAGTTTTAAGCAAAAACATGGTGTTCAAATTCACCTGTTCTTAGTCCAATATAATTCACACCCTAGTCTTCTCCAAAATTCCAATATCATCTATGTACGGAGTAAATTATTTTCTATAGCTCAATGTAATTCAAAGACATTAATCTTCGATTCATGAAAGAAATTCTAGTTACTACAGTCCAATTTGAAAGTCAAGACTCAAGATTGGGATTAATTATCAAATTAGTTTGTTTTGGGAGACAAGCTTTAATTTGGAAAACGACTACCACTTGAGAAACATCATTTTCATTTTGATCCTTCTTTTTGGAAATTTCTTTTATTATATTATTGTTCTATAATACATTTACCTCTTCGTTTTGTGTCCCATATTAGAAACAATTAAACAAACAAGGTCCATTTTGTGAAAGTTGGGAAGGGTGTGGTATCCATGTTGTTAAAACTTCAAATGCCATTGAAAATGATTGTGATTATGAGAATAATTTTAAATTTTTTGTTATGCCTATAAAACCCTACCTTTAACCGTTTAACGTTTGTTGAATTGAATCTTTAACGATTTGGATCTTGGTTGCAAGCATCCAATCCAAGCAACTACTATGTCATTGTCCTTTTGGCATGTTTTCGTTACATTGCCAGCTGCAATGCCCATGTCATATTATTAGAATAATTGAAGTAAATAGTGTACTAGTATTTGCTCAATCCTATGCATCATTATAGATATTGTACCGTTATAATTATTTTTTGCTGCGGATCAGATGGACTCGAATATTTCAAAGTTAGGTCTAATCTGTATTTTTTTTTACGAAAAAGTTAGGTCTAATCTGTAGTAGATGTATTTATATGTATTGAAATGGTTTGGAAGAACGTGAACAAGATAAAACTAAACTTATATATAGAAAATATGACAACACTCATATCAGCAAACAAACGAGACAAATAAAAACTCTCATTCTACTAGATATATCGATGTCGAATTTAGCAATTGAATCGCTCAAATGGTTAATTTCACGATGGATATGCTGGATCGATGTTGTTCAACAACTCTTTCAATTAATGTGAGAATGTTAATTCAAACTTGACACTTCAACATTCTCTCACTCAAGTGTGAGACTACTATCAACATTCTTGATCCAACACTACGAATCACTTATTGCTTCCCTATCAAATTAATATGAGCTCTGATATCACTGTTGGGACTTCTCAAAAACTGCTAGGATGAATCATCACATTGGCGGCAAAGAGTAACAACATAAATGAGTTTTGACACCGCATATTCACTTAAAATATCTTAAGACATTAGGTATACATGAGAGGAGCATGTATAGTATTTATATTGAGTTAAAAACAATCACACAAGTGAGTTGAACATCACATCTTAACTCAAAACCTTAAGACATTAGGATATTTTTCTGAACAGAACTCAAATTTATCCACGGGGGATAAATATGTACCGACCCGACCTCAAGTTCACATCTCTGAGAGATTGTCCGCTTTGGGGTTAAGCCGTCACAGTTTTATCCTTTGTAAAAAAGGCGCCTTGGTTGGTTAGAGGAGTGTGTCGTGTTGTATATAAACTACAATTAGCCTCGAGTTCCAAGAGATGTGGGACTTATAGGCGAGCCAGAACAGATGCTCCCCAGTCGAGGCTAAGGGGCTAGGTTCGAGAACGAATTTTATCGTTCCCACTGATGGCGCCAGTTATGCCCCCGGTGAAATGGGAGGGGGGTTGTGTACTTGTATACACTCTGACGCTCAAGTCAGTGTTTGTGTAAGTTTTAGAGGTTTTCAAAGGTAAGAATTATGTACCTGACTCCTGCAAATGAGAAATATATATAGCCCTTAACACTAGGCCAAGACCATTGATGGGGACCATCAATAGCTGTTAGAAAACGCCTGAAAAGCCATGATGAGCATTCAATGCTCATCATTCCGATGTTGGGCGTTACACTTTGTGTGTCTTTGCGCGTTGAACTGTTCATTCTAACATTGGGCTGCTCTCTTCGTTGGACCATGCTCAACAGAAAAGGGGAAGTTGGGCCGTAGACCCAGTCCAGAACATATACAAATCTTTTTTGTTGGGTTCAAGTGTGAGAGATTAGTCCCACATTTATTACGAATATGCAAACTGTTAGATATATAAGAGAGACGTTTCTTCCATAAAAAAAAAAAAGACAGATATTTCATATGTTTAATATCTTAAAATTCTGGGTGAGAATATATCGCCATCTTCTCTTGTGTTTCATATGTTTAATTTTTACTTTTTCTTTGTTTTGTCTGTTTTTACACAAACAACATACTTTCATTAATCAGATGGTGCATTATTAAAACATTGTGCAAAGAGCATAAGATAGAGATGGTCATACAAGAAGGTGAACACGACTATTTACTTGTCACCTACACATATTAAGAATTTCTTTTCTTGTTGGACAATACAAATATTAAGAACAATGTATTGAATTGTACAAAAAAAAAAAAAACAATGTATTGAATACAAAAAGTGCATAAATAAGAGAAAGAAAATGGTATTTAATGTTTAGTAAATGATGTTTTAAATAATCTATGGGTTTTGTCATTTTATAAATGTAAATTGGGCTATTATGAGAAGGACATTGTGCAGCTATTAGGAGAAAATAAAGAAGCCGACAAAATAATTTTTTTAAGAGCGCGTAATAGAATTTCAACGATAGCAAAAACAAAACAACTTCACAATACCATCAATGTTAAGGTAAAAAACCATTAAAACAACTTCACAATACCAATGGAAATAAACAAATGGAAAGTTGAAAACCCTAGTATCAAAGGAATAAGAAACTTATTAAGGGAAATAAATTAATAAACAATCAGATTTTTTTATCAAAATCAACAACAACAAAAATTATTAGATCGGGCTTAAGAGATAAGATAGCCAATTTTCATCTTAAGTAAAAAAAAAAAAAAAAAGAATAAAAAAGCACGCGGGCATACTCACCCCGCCCCATTTTTTAAGCGGGCTAGGCGGAGCGGACCAACTTAAGATACCGAGCTGAAAACCGCAGCCCGCCCCGCCCCAAATAGCGGGTTAAATGGGTCGACCCAGCGGACTCAGCCCGTTTTACCACCCCTGCCGCATGCACAAATATTTTATTAGTTATTATGTAAAATAAAGTTGTTATCAACTCAAACAAATTGCTGCCAATTAAATGATTAAATTGACAAGCATGAACGCTTGCTTGCATTATTTTGATAATTACCCATACGTAATACAAGGTTTCAATCTAATCAGCATGTATTTAGGCAAATTTCAAAACGACAAGTCACAAATCGCTTTCTCAAATTAAACCAAAATTGCAATTGACCACAGCAGCAATTTCTAGTTTCATTCAGTGAGAAATTAAAGTGTGTGAAGTGCTTATGTGACGATGTAGATGTGACTCCGCTTATGTCCATCCCAAAACTACGTGTTTACACGCTGGAACCATTATTATTATCATGCAATATTCTTTGATTACAAACATAAAATAAATATTATAATCAATAAATTGTAATACTATATATAAATAGGCCTAAAAAAGAATAGAATATACGAAGATGATGCATGGAAAGGAATCTATCTATGCAGACCGGATGATGAAGAGGAACTTTTGTGTCGATATAATATTTTGGACACAATATTGGGTTACTTTCATAAAAAAATAAAATAAAAGATTAAATAAGGTCTGTTTTTTAAATATTTAAATAATGTATATTTTTACGTCTCTTTAATCCGCAAAATATAATATAAATAATTGATAGAATATTATAAGACAAAAGAATACATGACAAAGTTTAATGTATTGAATAAGTTTTGTATGTTTCGTGGACAAAATATATTATTTTAAGGGGAATTATAATCTATCTTTTCATAATTTGAGGGCATTTACCCTTCAATTTCAACCAATTAAAACAAATCATATGTATATAGTCCCCACAAGTTTATTACAATTAGTTGTGGGGGCCACATATAAATCTACTTATATGGCTTGTTCTCATTGGTTGAAAAGTAAATGCCCTCAAATTATGAAAGAGTAGAGAAGTATTCACCTTATTTTAATTTGGCATGACAATTTAGACAACTTGTGTGGACGACAAAAAGTTGTCTCCGAGTTAAGCGTGGAGAAAAATTGCAATTTTAGTCTAGTCCCTTGACCTCCGGTTATAAAAATTTATTTGGATTGACCTAGTGGTATTGACTTGGGACTTTGGAATTTGCTCCATACAAAGTTTAAAAAAATCTACCTTTAAACGAGACACCTGCAAATAGGCGGTATGATTGGTCCCTCAAATTAATCAATCCTTAACCGGATACCGGGTTGTTGTTAAAAAAAAAAAAAAAAAATCAGTATAATTTACAATTGTTTTGTCTAATTCTTTAAACTATTGTCTCCATTGATGTATTTTTTTATGATGAATTTATGGCCACTATTATGAAAGTTGGAATGATTCAGTCACCTGGTTGGAAAGCTCACCATAACATGTTCTACCACGTAAAGGAATCAACCCCATAATGGTTAAGTTTTATTTTAGACAGCCACACATGGACTTATTCAATTTTCAAATATGTTGGTCCTAGTCAGCATTCACATGGCAAGACCTTATTGGTTTGCATATAGGTTAACAACTCCAAATTTACAATCAAGATGATGTGTATTGTCTAATTATAGTGATCACTCTCCACCGCCCTTCAAACTTTTCATCTAAACTTTTGTCGCTTTACAGACCATATTTTGTGGTAGAATTAGAATGTCTTAACAAGTTCTAAATTCTTGAGTACATCTATTCTATTTTTTTGTGTCAATAATTCATTAGTAAAAGTGACATATTAAATGCAGAATGTATTATACTAATTAGAATATTATTATTATCAATGGTAAAAATATTATCCCTAACTCTCTTGTATGTTGTGTGTCGATAAGGATTGAATTTGGTGCAGTTACCACGTAATATATTACTGCATCTGAACTGTCCAATTATAATCTAACGAATTAAATTTTGACGTCCAATATTCAAAACAGCGAGAACAACATATTTTCTGTACAACAATAAATTCAAATCTGTATCTATAGATTTATGTGGAGATTAACCACTGCTACGAATCGTACCAATAATATGGTAAGATAAAAAAAAAAAAAAGGTATCAATCAATTATTCACCTATAAGTTTCTATATATTAGAAGTTATAAGGATTGCAGAATGGATAAATTTGTGGTGACGATTTTTTTTTTATTTTTTATTTTTATCAAAGAAGGAGGCACTTTATATTACATTCCAAATAGCAATTAACATCATCATATATTTTTGTTGATAAATAGAAATTAACATTATTTTGATAGTACAATTATAGATCGATGAGCATGATCATGAAGATCCACGATAATGTTTTTTATTTTAAATTATTTCATAGCCAACATGATAGTGTCTAATACTAAAAGAACAATAAGACGTGTACTGGTAGAAAAAAAATACAAATAAAGGACAAATGCTAATTTAGTAGCGTGATTCGTGATATGATCATATCATGCACACTATTCATCACTTGTAAACAAAAACATATTCCAAGAGCAACCCTTTTTTTAGTTTTTAGTGTTTTCTTTTGTTAAAAATAGGCAAAAAGAAAGAAATAAAACACTAAGAAACCATACAAATATTGCATTAAAAGAGGATGAAATCTCTAAAAATATTATATTATACGAATTTTGATTCAAACTAAAAATAGTTACCTAATAACTGTATTGATTTTTTTTCTCACACTAAGTGTACTTATCATTACAAGTTGTTAAAATCACGAATTCTACAAATTAAAATCGGAATGTAAGTTAAGCTTACGATTCCATATTCCATGACCATTTAGAAATGTAGTCACTTTTTAAAATAATAAAATTTTGTTTTCTCACCATATTCATTCTCATGTACATTCTCTATACTTCTACACAGAGAACATCAATCGTGAGCACCAATCATTTGAATATACTTCTTCAACCAATTACCTTTTTATTACATGTAAGAAAATATAATTTTATCAACAATTTTTTTTTCTTCTCATTTTAGGATTAAAAATAATTTTAAAAAAAACCTATAACAAACACTATTAAAATGATAAAAGTAATTTTTCAAAAAATAGATTGTTTTTAATAAAAAATCTGAAAAAATATCCTCTATAGAATCTCATTGAAATGATCGATCTATGTTAGTAATAGTAGTAACTTTGGAAATTTGTACTAGTCTTTAGAGAATGGATCCTCTCAATTTATTTTTCCTCAATTTTTCTCAATTTTTATATCTCAACCATCAATCACCTTTTTTTCATTTCTTTTCAATTTAAATATTACTCTCAATTTATAATCCAATGGTCTAAAATCCCACTTTATTTCCTCAATTTCTTTTTCAAATTGAGAGAATCCTTTCTCTAGTCTTTATGATCAAGATTTTGACATAATTGAATGCATTAGAGCATCATTATCCATCAAACTCATTTGCATTTTTTAAATGGGTTCCACTTATTTTTTTATATTATTTTACACTTTCTAATTATATAAACAACTCAAACACATTTTTCAAATATCCATATAACTCATCAAAAACTCTAAAATGGGTCCCACATAACCCCACATTATACCTCATATATTTATAATTATCATTTGAAAAAAAATGAAAAAGAAAAATTATAGGCAAATTGAAGTGTAGGAACGTGGTTCTGATTGGGAGCGTGCCTATGTTAGAGAACGAGAGTGACAAGCAAATATCCATAGTTCTCTGACACATTTTCATTGGCAATGGTGTAGACACAGTAATAAAGGTAAATTTTAATATGGACTACTTCATCAAGTGGTCCATGGTGGACCAATCACAAATAACATTATAACGAATACGAATTTTACAAAATCCACCGTTGGATTGAAAGTTTATATCATATAGATCATCTATAGAAAAATTAAAAATCATTTGATATGTTATTGAGACACATCAAGATTAACGGTTGTTAAATAACATAAATCTTGATGGGTCTCAATAACATATCAAATGATTTTCAAAAAAATTTAAAAAATTTATGGATAATCTATACGATATAAACTTTCAATCCAACAAAAATTTTTATAAAATTCATATTCGGTATATCACTTGTCCACGGTGAATCACTTGTAAAGGTAGTCCACCGTAGTATTAGTCCGATAACAAATACCCGATAATGATGCTCTTAGCCATTAGAAGGAGCATGTATACATGTAACATTATGATAATGGTATGACATGGCGCATCAAACGGCTGGAACAGGGTCCTTGTCACAAGTGTATGACGTGGAAAACATAGCCATATGGGTCCACGTGGAATTTACATCTTTTACAAAAGGAAGGGTTCCCAATGCACAGATGGACCGATTCAGGGAACCAAAAGTTGTCCAGCAATTAACTTCTTTTTCTTTTGTTGTTTTTTCTTTCCTATTTTTTTCTTAAGTGGGTCCTTTTTTTTCCTTTGAATTTTGGACTGTAATGATGCCAATTGATGAATTGAAGGGTCCATTCCCTTATCATGCACCGGCCTAGTTCCTTTGTTGCCTTTCTGTTTGGCTACTTGTCCAATCTTTTCAATTTTTTGCTTACCAAAAGCTACTTATAAACCTTAAATTTGGCTAACACCTTCACTTGACCACAATAGAAGGAGAGAATATAATCTCTTTTTCTTTATTTTAGATGAAGTAACAAACTCACACACACATTTGTAAAATCTAAATTTAAACTTGAATAAATTGATTCTAATTAAAAATAAAATAATTTTCTTTCGTCTAAATTAAGTATTCTTTGTTAGAATAAAAGTGATTATGACATAACCTAATTGAGTTTTGATGACAATAAAAGTATTAATATACAATAAGGTATACTAATAATTTACTCTAAGTGTGCTGAAATACATGTTAAAATTTATATACACTTTGAGTATGAGAAGCTCTGAAACGCACTCTAAAGATTTATCAGAAGATGACTACTAGCAAGTTCTGAAGAAAAACATTAGAAGATATAAATCTACCAGAAGCTAAGAGTCAGTTGTTCAAAAGCGTATCAGAAGCTCAAGGCATCAGAAGCTATGTTGGGAACATAAATTCTGATAAGTGCAGTATTAGTTAGAAGAGATATTTTCTGCTCCTTATGATCGGAAATCATCAGCAGACTGACAAATTCAATTTAATTGGAGAATAATCATAGTACACCAACCTTATCTTTAAGGATAGTGACGTTAGTACTATTGTACGATTTTTTACTTGATTTGGGCGAATCTTTCTTTGCACGAAAGGGATAGGATAAGCGTTACTTGATTTGGATAATATCCCATGTGAATGCATGTGAAAAAATTGTACGATTCCAGCTGGCTAATCCACTGCAATGGTATTCAATTCAAAAGTCTCTATTCATGCCTATAAATAGAAGACTGGATTGAAGGTTTTTATGCACAACAACATAATATCGTTACTATGCAAAAGTTCATATACTTAAGCACAAAAACACCTGAAATACAACCAGCTCTTATTTGAAAACACAAGACCTTTAGTTTCAGCTTCCGATCATTTGATTAGTTGAACCTTAGTATTCTTGTGTTAGGATATTAAGTTAAGTCTTGTTGAGTTTTATTCAGTTATTGAGAACATTGATATTTATATCAAGTGTTCAAACTTATTCTTTTACTTACGTTGTAAGTTTGTAAGAAGTCTCTTGTTTGTGTGTTTGAGCATTAGAAAGTCTCTTGCTTGTGTGCTTGAGCATTTGGAAGTCTCTTGCTTGTGTGCTTGAGCAACTTGTAATCTTTTGTGATTATAGTGAAACTCCCTTAGAAATGCAAAAGGACTGGAGTACTCTCGACTTGTGAGGGGGAACCAGTATAAAATTTATGTGTGTCTCTTTCCCTCTCTCTGATCGTTGGGTGCGTTTGTTTCAAGGTTATTAATTTTACTCCAGGAATAATATACCCAGGAAATAACAATAGGAATTTTATTCCAAGGTATTTGAAAAAAATCGTGTTTGGTTAATATTAATCACATTCCTTGGAATTATTGATAAAGATGGGTAAAAAAGAAGTTATTAGAAGTTACTTGAAATATATTCATATTTTCATTGGAACTTTTCTTTCCCACCCATTTTCATGGGAATAAGAGAAGTTATTGGAAGTTATTTTTTTCCAAGGAACCTACATACCTAGGAATAATTTTATATCAAGCTTGTAACAAACATTAGTATATCTATTCCTACCCACATATTCCAAGGAATATTTTTTCTAAACTTTAAACAAACATCCCCTTTGTTTATTGTTTTTATTATTCGCTGCATATTCTAATAAGTTGTCAAACTTAGAAGAAATTTTTAAAACTTCTAAAACACAATTCAACCCCCTTGTGTTTTTCACACCTTCATTCTTTACCTGCAGATATTAATTCATTGAGTTTTATTCAACTCAGATGAACGAAAAATTCTTCTTAGGAGTTTTAACGTTAGGTGCTACATGTAAAAGTTATTTGAACAGTAAATTTAAATGTATTCAATTTTTAAGTTCATGAGTATACTTTAAAAAAATCAAACATATTTTGAAAACTTAGTGTACCGGACAAAATCCAAGAGGCCCAATAACTCAATGATCCAACAAATGACCCAAACAATTCAAATAAGTAACTTGGCGGGAAAGATAAGGCGAGGGCGAGATCAAAGGCTTGGGGCGACGCCCCTAGGTTGCGCTCACGTCGCCAACTAGAGATAACCACCCATTTCCATCACTTAGACACGGAGGAGAGGGAGAACCGCCCATAACCACCCCGGTAACACGGTGGAAGCGGCGGAAACCACGCACGACCTCCATGGAGAGGAGTGGGGCGGTTTGTAGATATTTTTTGTAATCCTTCCTCTATAAATAGAGGAAGAAAGCTCATTGTAAAAGGTTCAACTTTTTAGTAAATACAAGGCCCTAGTATCATTATTCCATAGTAGTATACTTGGGCTCACCCCCTATTATTTTTACCGGAACATTTTGGTGCCCACCGTGGGGCTACGGTAAAACGATTCCCAGCCTACCACTAAAACCAGACAAGGTACGAAATCCTCCTCAAGAAAATGGCAGGAGGACAACCGGCAAACGACAACCAAAACCACCTAACCTTGACGGATGCAGTGGCAGAATTACGGCGCCTACAGGCCAATGTTAACGTAATTGACAAAGAAAAAGCAAACAAAGTGGATGAAACGGAGGAGAACAACATCACCAACTCCCAGCCACTTGCACAAAACCTCTGGGATGCGAGGGTACCAGACAATTTCAGAACACCCCACTTCCCAGACTTTGACGGAAAAACGGATCCAACAGAACACCCGATGGCGGTGGGTACTAAGACCGCCATCATCGGCGCAGCGGATCATCTGAAGTGCAAACTTCTCTCAGGCACACTGAAAGATGCAGCCCTGAGATGGTATATGAATCTGCCCAAGAATTCCATCGAGAGTTGGGCAGATTTTCAGCAAAAATTCACACAACAGTTCGCCGGTTCCAAACACATAAAGGTAACGGCAACCAGTTTGTTTTCCCTACGACAAAACCACAATGAGTCATTGAGGGAATACTTGGCGAGATTCTGCAAATCCATAAGCAAAGTAAGCAACCCAAACCAGGAAATGTTCGTCTCCGCCTTCCATCACGGCCTTAAGGCGAGACATTTCAATGAATCCCTGGCGCGGAAGCCAGCCACATCTATGCAGGAAGTAACAAGAAGAGTGAAAGGCTACATAAAGGGGGAAGAAAGTAATGCTGAGAAGAGGATGAGAGACGCCAGAGAAAGAGGCCCAGTTAATAGAGGAAACGGCCAGAGCGAGTTTTACCATCATCATAGACGCCCAATACCCAATCATCACGGAATTTAGCGTCATAAGAATCCGTACCAACCCCCAAGACACTTTCAAGAAGACAGAAAGGAATACACACCACTCAACCGCGCCCGGGTCTACATCATGAATGAAATCTTGGAAACAGGATTAGGACGACTACCTCCACCGAGAAGCAAGGAGCACACCATGGGATTAAACCCCAACGCCTGGTGCGCCTATCATAGATGCAGGGGCCACGACACTGAGAAATGCTTCAGGCTAAGGGATTTGATTGAAGAACTGATAAAAAGCGTTCACTTGAGGAAGTTCATAGAGGATGCCACCGTAGGAAAGGTGGTTGTCCCAAAGGTGCAGCATAACCACCCAAAGGATCGCTCTGAAGGAGAGGGCAAAGGAAAGAGGATCTCCGTGAACACCATTGCAGGCGGATTTGCAGGAGGTGGAGAATCCTAAAATGCTACAAAGCGTTATGTAAGAAGGATGGATCAAAATGAGAAGTTTATAGGTCATACGGAAGTGACGCCCGTCCCCGATTTATCATTCACCAAAGAAGACAAAAGAGAAGTCATGCCACACGATGACGACCCCCTTGTGATACAAGTGCAAATATTGAACTGTGACGTCAAAAGAGTGCTGATCGACTCGGGAAGTTCAGCAGATATAATGTATTGGGAAGCCTTTAAGGTGATGCAACTCTCAGATGAACACCTGTTACCCTACAACGGCACGTTGGTAGGCTTCGCCGACGAGCAAGTAAAAGTTATGGGATATACTACCCTCTTAACTACATTTGGAGAAGAGGAGAACGCCAAAACTATCAAGGTGAGATATTTGGTAGTCAAAACCCCATTCACTTCGTACAACATTATCATTGGAAGGCCGGCCTTCAACACACCGGAGGCGGCATTGTCAATCCTTTATCTGTCCATCAAGTATCCTTTGGACAACGGGAAGGTAGGAACGATTAGAGGGGATCAAAAGCTGGCAAGGAGATGCTACGAGTCCAGCCTGAAGATCAGGCACAGACAAAACACAAAGACAGAATCAATGGCGTCACCCAAGAAAGGAGGCAGAGTTAACATGATCTCGCCCCTAGACCTTGATCCAAGAGAAGATTTCACAGAAAGAAGAATGAGTCCCATTGAGGAATTAGAGCAAGTCCAAATTGGCGACATGCCACACCAAATAACCAACGTCGGAACCACTTTGAAACCAGATGAAAAAGAAAATATCGTGGCCATGTTAAAGAAGAACATAGACCTTTTTGCATGGAAACCATCCGATATGCCAGGAATTGATGAAAGCGTGATAACACACAAGCTATCCATCGCGCCCAACGTCAAGCCCGTTTCACAAAGAAAGAGGAAGATAGGAGAGGAAAGGAGTACAGCAGTCAATGAAGAAGTGGAAAAACTGAAAGCAGAAGGTTTCATCGAAGAAATAAAGTATCTGTCATGGCTGACAAACGTAGTAATGGTAAAGAAAGCAAATGGCAAATGGAGGATGTGCATGGATTTCACGGATCTGAAGAAAGCTTGCCCAAAAGATCCATATCCTCTGCCTAACATAGACAGGCATATTGACGGAGCCTCAGGATACAAGATGTTGAGCTTCATGGATGCATACTCAGGATACAACCAGATAAAGATGAATCCTGCAGACGCGCCTCACACAGCTTTCATGACTAACACGTGCAATTATTTTTACAATGTCATGTCGTTTGGTCTGAAGAACGCTGGCGCCACCTATCAAAGGCTAATGGATAGAGTATTTTCGGAGCAGATAGGCAAAAATGTGGAAGTGTACATAGACGATATGGTAGTAAAGACAACGGAAGATGGCGAGCATGACGAGGATTTAGGCGACATCCTCGCCTCAGTGAGAAAGTACAACATGAGATTGAACCCGGCGAAGTGTTCTTTTGGAGTTCAATCAGGAAAATTCTTAGGCTTCATGCTCACAAACAGAGGGATAGAAGCTAACCCAGACAAATGCCAAGCCATAATTGACATGAGGAGCCCAACAACAGTGAAGGAGGTCCAACAACTAGCAGGGAGGATAGCAGCCTTATCAAGATTTCTATCCTGCTCAGGAGAAAAAACATTCCATTTTTTCTCCACTCTAAGAAAGAGCGAAAGATTCATATGGATGCCTCAATGTGAAGAAGCTTTTCTAAAGCTTAAAAGTTTTTTGGCGTCACCACCAATATTAACTCGCCCTCAGAAAGGAAACACCTTGTACTTATACTTGGCTGTCTCGGACAACGCCCTTAGTTCAGCATTGGTGCAAGAGGTCAAGGGTGAAGAGAAGCCAATATATTTTGTGAGCAGAACATTCAAAGGCGCTGAAGCAAAATACCAGAAGATAGAAAAACTATCCTTGGCCGTTGTCATCACGGCGAGGAAGTTGAGACAATATTTTCAGAGTCACAAGGTAGTGGTCAAGACGGACTATCCCATAAAGAAAGTCCTAAGGAAGCCTGATCTAGCAGGGAGAATGGTGGCATGGGCAGTAGAATTGTCAGAGTTTGATATAACCTTCTCCCCTAGGGGCGCAATAAAATCGCAAATTCTGGCGGACTTCATACTGGAGTTATCAACCCCGCCTAAAGAAAACAGCGAGGAACCTTGGACATTTTCAGTAGATGGTGCGTCTAACCTAAAAGGAAGTGGAGCAGGAGTGGTCCTAGAAGGACCTGATGGAGTACTCATAGAACAATCTCTGAGGTTTGCCTTCAAAGCAAGTAACAACCAGGCTGAATACGAAGCCCTTCTCGCTGGAATGAAGTTGGCGAAGGAGATGGAAGTCACGGACCTCAGAGTAAAGAGCGATTCACAGTTGGTAACCAACCAAGTGTCAGGAGAATTTCAAACAAGGGATCCCCAATTAACTAAATATTTGGAAAAGGTAAATAAGTTAGCGAAATGTTTCAATTCATTTCAGTTGATCTATGTACCTAGGGAGCAGAATGCTAGGGCGGACTTGTTATCCAAGCTCGCCAGCACCAAGAAACCGGGAAGCAACAGGACCTTTATCCAGGAAACCATTGCAAACCCAAGCATCAACGAAGAGGAGACTCACATGATCATAGAAGAGGAAGATTGGCGAACTCCCATCATCAAATACTTACAGAAGGATGAACTCCCCAGACCAAGAGAAGAGGCGTACAGAGTTAGAAGAATGGCGTCATTGTATTCTATTGTAATACCCCACATTATTATCTAGAATATAATGCAGAATATTATAAATAGTACTGAGTTCATTACAATTACATTATTCAAATATGCATGCGCAGGTGCAGAAAAGCAAACGAGTTCACAAAATAACATAGCGGAAATGAAAGACAACACGATCAGATAATGAGAAAAGCATAGAAAGACTAAATGCGATCCTCCAACAGCAGCAGCGACTCCAACACCAAAGCTTACCTATTCAACCTGTTTGCCTGTTTCAAATAGGGAGTGGGGTGAGCCAGTCACTTCGTCCCAGTGAATTCTACTACCCTCCTAGGCTATTAAGCCGGGGCTCCTAATCAGTCCATAAGTAATAACTAACATAACATTATCATAATCATAATTAAAATAAAGTGTAACACACAAGAATATCTTATTGATTTTATTCCGCTAAGACACTTCGAGGTGAGCATGTCTCGAAGGCCCGCCATATCCGCTGATCGATTCGACCACGACATTAAGCTCACAATCATTTTCCTAATGGGTTATTCCATTGGAAGCCCATAAGCAGCATACTAAACCGCACATGATTGACTGATTCTAAAGTAAATAGCATACTACCATAATAATCCCTTAACCCGGGGAACATACAAACTTAATTCTAAGTTATTCCTAAATTCATAATTGTGCCTGACTTCCTGTTTAACATTAAATACATTATATAACTGCAAGCTATCTATCTCAGAAGAGGACATAAAACGAGTGATCATTTACTTGTTAAAATAGAAAAAGTGAGTAATTTCTGGGTTAGCTCGCTACGGCGAGTTACCTAGCTCGCCATTGCGAACTTACAGGTCCTGACGTAAACAACTCGCTAGGTGAGCTAGAGCTCGCCATGGCGAAGTTCTTCAGCCCAGAACCTTCAGCTCGCCATGAAGGCTCGCTAGCAACTCGCTATGGCGAGTTAATACAGAAACGACTCTGTTTTGCGAAAATCAACATTTTTCCAAGGTATCACCTACAATCATCCTCTGAGAAAGTGCAGATATATCATATAATTAATATAGAACAGAATAGAAGAGAATTTGGGAGCTAATTCTCCTCACACAATTTATTCCTAATTTTCCTAAGTTAACATGCAATTTCATAATTTAAGAGAATCTAGCTAAACTAGCCTAAGAACCCACCTGGATTGAAGCTTTACTTTGCTCCTGGGCTATTCTAAAACAGCTACAGCAGCCTCTTAAAGACCCACGAACTGACTGGACCAGAATTGAACTTTGACACTTGAAAAACCCCTTGTTTTAGCTCTATGAATTGAAGGATTGTTTGATGATCTAATCAGCTGAAATGGAAGGTATTTATAGTGAATTTCTCTGAGGGTATACAGTATATAGCTTGGCTCAGTTTGAAGCTTGCATGTGATGTTATTGGTTGAGAGGTAGGTGAGGTGAAGTTTATTGTTGTGTTGCATCATGTGAGCTCTTGGGAAGTATTGTATCAGAGATTCTCTACTGGCTCCATCAGAATGGTTGTTGTTATCTTGCATGTGATGAGAATGGTTGTAACATCCCACTCTTTCAAGTACCTAATTAATTTTATTTAGAGTCTTGTCTAATAAATTAAAAATTAATTAGGAGATTAATTAATTAAGTCATGGGATTTACGTGTATAAAGTGTAATTAGAAATCTATTTTGGGTCTAAATTACACCATAATACACTAATCTCACACTTGCCATTAATTAACACAAGAGATTTATTTTCTTCCCTCCCAAACTCTCTTGCTCATGACTCACTATTCTTACATGCAATGACTCATTTCCCACTCAATGGGATACTTTCTCTCCTAGAGACACCTAACCTCATGACTCATTCTCATTTTTAAAAACCAAGCCAACACCTCATTAGCTAGTAATGCATGCAATGACTCAACCACCTATGTGAACAACACCTCACCACTACATTTCAACCAAGAGAAACTCTATGCCACCAACCCTCTATTCTCTCATTACACTTAACCACATTCAGCAAAATGGATCAAAAAGCTCTCCCCTTTTCCTCTTCTTTCACGACAACAACAAGTCACAACAACAACAACCATGCTTCAAGCTTCTAACTCACTACCACCACTAAGTTTGCTAGTTAAGTTCCTCTCTATTCATAAACAACACTATATATATATATATATCAGAGATTATTTCCAGCAAATGCAACAAGAAATCAAAACTAAGCCATTAACTTCTCCATTCTTCAAGCTCACCAAAATAGTTAAATTCAAACCTTTCACCCTTTCTCTAGCAAAAGGGGGCTGCATGCAAGCTAAGTTCTGATCAACCCTATACTGTTGCACAATATAATCCTTCTCCTAACAACCCCTCAATCTCAGGACAATCAACATCAAAACACATATCAATCTTAAGGGTTTCAAATTCATCATTCTCAACATTTCTCCAAATCTGTCCAGTTGAAATCGTGGGTTAGCTGAGGTTTGCTGTAGATGTTAGGAAGCTCAGAATCAAGAGTAAAGCTTCATTAACAGGTGGGTTCTTTAGGCTAGTTTAGTTAGAATTCCCTAAATTATGAAATTTGCATGTTAACTTAGGAATTTAGGAATTAATTGTGTGAGGAGAATTAGCTCCCAAATTCTCTTCTATTTTGTTAAATATTGTTTATATTGTACATTTGCACTTTCTCAGAACTTGATTGTAGGTGATTATTTGAAAAATGTTGAAATTCGCAAAACAGGGGCTTTTCTGCACTAACTCGCCATAGCGAGTCGCTAGCGAGCACTCATGGCGAGCTCAAGGTTCTAGGCTGAAGAACTTCGCCATGGCGAGCTCTAGCTCGCCTAGCGAGTTGTTTAGGCCAGTACCTGTAAGTTCGCCATGGCGAGCTTGCTAACTCGCCGTAGCGAGCTAGCCCAGAATTGCTTCACTTTTTCAGTTTTAAAAATGATTGATCACTCGTTTTATATCATAACCTGAGAAAGATAAATTACAGTTGTATAATGTATTTAATATTGTACGGAAAGTCAGACACAATTCTGAAAATTAGGGATAACCTAGAATTAAGTTGTATGCTCCCCGGGTAATGGAATTGTATTGGTAGTATGTTAATCACTTTAGAATCAGTCGATCATGTGCGGTTTAGTATGCTGCTTATGGGCTTCCAATGGAATAACCCATTAGGAAAATGATTGTGAGCTTAATGCCGTGGTCGAATCGGTCAGCGGATATGGCGGACCTTCGAGACATGCTCACCTCGAAGTGTCTCAGCGGAATAAAATCAATAAGATATTTTGTGTGTTACACTTTAATCAATTATGTTCATGATATTATAATGTTAGCTATTATTATGGACTGATTAGGTGCCCCGGCTTAGTAGCCATTAGGAGGGTAATAGGACCCACTGAGACTTAGTAGTCTCACCCCACTCCATTTATTTTTTTTAGGTAAGACAGGTTATTTCGGAGCAGGGACCAGGATGGATCTGACGATTGGAGCCGAGCTTGGATTGTCAGCTTAGAAGATTTATTCTTCTTCCTTGTTTTAGATTAGCTTGTTATCCTTCGTATATTCTTTCCGTAGTTTGTATTTGGATATTCATTATTATTTTAATGATAATCATATTATTCAGTTAATTCTCCTATAATTAATGTACTCAGATTACAGTTATTAATGTTCCGACTAGATATTCTAGATAATTTAGTTGGGGCGTTACAATTGGTATCAGAGCAGGTCGATTCAGTATTGGACCTTGCCATGAGTCATTACAATCCCTCTCTTATTAGTACGGACCCTTTGGAGTCTGGACTGTTTACGCTGAAACCATCGCGTGCTGAGTCTGATCAACTCAGTATTGTGCATGGTAGGCAAGGTATTACGGTTGAGAACCGAAGTGGACCACGGTGGTTAAGTAAGAAGATCGTAGTGGAGATGCAGTTCAGAAGCAATCGATGGCAAGAATTCTCTCTAACCGGATGTTAGAGCTGAAATAAGTTAGGACGGAAGGAGTAAGTGGTGCAACGCCAACGAGTATGCCAAGAGCTAAAATGGATCATATGGATTAAGACCAATAGTAGTAGGAAATTCTGGAGATTATAAGGAAGCAGTTGTTAAGATTATAGAGAGTAAGAATTGTTCATGGAAGAGCGTAGGTGTGTAGGTCATTATAGTATCCAGCTGACATCGTGTGTCAGGTAAATTCCCCCGGACTTGAGAGTAACCCTACCTCCCGGTGAACATGTTTACAAGAAACATATGAGCCAATTAAGATTCAACCCTCAATAAATCAAGACTCTTCCTGAATACCTAGTCTTACCTTTCAGCCGCAAGATTCACCAGTGTTGTTAGATCTGTTCAATACCATACTAGAGAAACCAAGTTGGAATATTCACCCATAACAACACTTATATGAGAACTTCCCAATAGATTATCCTATAGGAAGCCAACTTTTAATGTCTCCCTAAGAGTAATCTAGTTTTTCAACATCCTAACTCGTATTCCTACCATACCGCTAGGAGCCAGGATCCGTTTAGCATAACAAGTAGGATTTCCTCTTATCGATACCAGCTCAGGTCAGTTAACTCAGAAAACTATTATAGACTAAATTTGATTAGAGTAACAATTAGGAATTATTTTTCAAAACCATGTAGATACCTGGCTTAATGCATAAGGCATCACTCGTGAGCAGTAGAAATAAGAATCAACTGATTTAACCCTTGTAAGTAGCAACCAATAGTTGTACTTTATCACTAGAGGTTGAGCAGTATTAGATGCAACAGTTAAGAATTTCATCTTCTAAACTTTTACCATATAGACTTATTAGGTGTAGTCACTCCATTATCTTGAACTAATAACTTAGTGTCTCATGCTACCCAACCATGAATATAGGAACTTAGTCGGATTAGACCACCTTTGATTCAGCGATCTCTTATTTTCCAACCTGTTATATTAGCACATAAGATATTGGTACATGACAAGTAAGATAGTCTCAGCTTAATACATATTGTGTTAGGAGAACACATCAACCACTTAGGATGTAACTACTTGGATAACAGCTAGAAACATTTTTTTGTCATACTCGTATACCAGGAAGTATACTAGGCACCATCATAAATTTCTCTAAATTAGTAGCCTGGTATTGCAACTTAGTGTCGCGGTTAGGTAGATACCTTGTGGAAGGAATTGAGTTGAACCACCCGCGTTATTAATTTCTTTAGACGTCAACCGCTACCTTATCAGCTAGTATATTATCAATAGGAACTCGTTACTGTAGAGCACCCTATCGCTTGAGATCAGCCTTAGTACCGTGTCACTAGCATTCAAGTCTCGACCAAGTTAGCAAAAATCAGGAGTTATCATTAGTGCCTTCAGTCATTTAGATCAATCGTTTATTACCTATGTTAGATATCTCGTATCGAAAATAACTGAGTTGGAGTTATTTATTATTAGCCATTAGCATTTCCAAATCATCCAGACCTTCGAGTTAGAACCTGTTAGAGTTAGTCAGATTCCATTAAGATTGCCCATCAATAACCTGTTTTGAGCAGGAACCATTAGAGGTTAAAATTCCAATTTCATGACCATTCCTTCGGACATTTGATAAGCTAAGTTCATCGAACCGACATGCTGGATTGGGTATCCATTAGACATGAGAACATGGAACAAGTTCATTCCCTAACTTGTCTGCTTATGTTCCAGACAGATAATCCCATCTCGTACCTTATCATCTGTTAAACATAATTATCACCGGAGTAGTTGAAGGATAAACTTCCAAAAAATTTCGACATCGGTCAGTCAAACTGAAAACTGTGGGACGACACTTATCAGTAATCTTGTTCAATCTTTTTCAGCTTTCCAGTTATGTTGTTGGTAACTAAAATATAATTCGTGGAATCCGGTTTATCTGGAGAGGACATGTGTAAATTCAGTTCAAGCTCTCACTCATCGTATCAATCTTTTAATCAGTATCCTCAGCCAATTATCCGCCGAATTATTCTGTTCAGTGTCAGCATCAGTTAATCGTATAGGTCTTTGTGCACCTAAACAACCCATCATTATTTCCAGTGCAATAAGTAAAAATTTCGGAGTCTTATCCGCTAATTTTCCAGTTAGGTTTCAGATCTTTCCAGTTACGTAGAAATAGGAGTTTGTAGGAATACTAGTATCTAGGTACCTCATCTAAACTATTTTGGAATCCACGTTTGACAATTTCGTTCTCTGCCGACTGATTCAGCTCTCGATACCTTATTAACAATAGATTCAGATCATAGTGAATCAAATTCCCCGTGTAAAGAAAAAGGGTTTCCTCGTTGCAAATCCAACTCATACACTGGCACATTGATTAATTGGGACAAGGATTTAAATCCAATTCCTGTGTTGAAAGTGCAAACCCTCCGTGTTCAGTTAACCGTCATCAGAATCCAAACGCTTTAGCCAGATTCTTTCATGTCAGCCTATCAGTGAATTATCCAACCAATCTAACCGTACCTTTGAAGGAAGATTCGAATCTCAGTTTTTGACATGTAATTGTACTACTCGATCACGGTGTTGTGCTAGGATGGATTGAAATGGTAGGTGGAAAATTCTGTAGTACTATGGACTCGGTTGCAGATGAGTCTGACTCATTGGCGAAAGGATTTATAGTGCTTAAGCGTTCTCCGCTCGTTTTATATTTTGATTAATTCTAGAGTTTTTATACGGCACTATGAGACAGTGGTACATATGATGTGTCACGAGCTGCAGCGTTCGGAACCGAGAAAGACCGAAGAGAAAATTTTGGATTATTAATGTCAACGCTTAGACTTATCCCATTCCGCTATTCATATAGCGACAACCAGGCCAGATACCGACCGGTGGAAGTGTAGTGTGAGACAATAATAAGAACGATATGTTAAGGCGTCGTGGACATGTTGGACTGTAGTACAGAATGGAGAATGCAGTCACCATCCACTCCCATAATTTCAGACAAACATGCCTTGTGGAATTAGTCAATACAAGACGTAGTAACGGTAGAAATTAATTGGAAAAGAAGAGATGGCGCGTTATTGTGTTAGACGATTTGGAATAAGACCGTGATGACGTAGATAGAAAGAATGACTATGAGTAGTCGGATCAGAGTGCGCAGCACTAGAGTAGACGAACACCAAATTGGGACGAATAACTCTTTGAGAGAGGAAAGTTTTATTCCAAGGAATAAAGGTAATCAAGTATTCTTGAGAGTAACACCCAAGTTGGTACTGCGAAGTGCTCTCAAACAAAGAAATTATATCCGAAGTGTATAAGACCTTATCAGATCTTTCAACGCGTCGGTTCAGTAACCTATCAGTTAGCTCTATTTCATTCAGGCCAGGGTTACACGACGTGTTTCAAGTGTCGCAACTTCAGAAATTCATTCCCGATCTTTATCACTCTTTAGAGATTGATATTCAGTCAGCCTTAACTTATCAGCCGAAATCCAGTTCATATAGTTGATTGTGAAGTTAAGATCCTTTGGAATAAGAAAATTTCAAAAAAACCAAAGTCGGATGGGCTCGGTCTCATGACGACTAACTCACTCAGGAATGGAAACCTGCCTTGATGAAAGTTATTCTTATCTTTCCTAAAGATAAATTTCTGAATTTCGAGGACGAAATTTCTTTAAGGGGGGTAGATTGTAACATCCCACTCTTTCAAGTACCTAATTAATTTTATTTAGAGTCTTGTCTAATAAATTAAAAATTAATTAGGAGATTAATTAATTAAGTCATGGGATTTACGTGTATAAAGTGTAATTAGAAATCTATTTTGGGTCTAAATTACACCATAATACACTAATCTCACACTTGCCATTAATTAACACAAGAGATTTATTTTCTTCCCTCCCAAACTCTCTTGCTCATGACTCACTATTCTTACATGCAATGACTCATTTCCCACTCAATGGGATACTTCCTCTCCTAGAGACACCTAACCTCATGACTCATTCTCATTTTTAAAAACCAAGCCAACACCTCATTAGCTAGTAATGCATGCAATGACTCAACCACCTATGTGAACAACACCTCACCACTACATTTCAACCAAGAGAAACTCTATGCCACCAACCCTCTATTCTCTCATTACACTTAACCACATTCAGCAAAATGGATCAAAAAGCTCTCCCCTTTTCCTCTTCTTTCACGACAACAACAAGTCACAACAACAACAACCATGCTTCAAGCTTCTAACTCACTACCACCACTAAGTTTGCTAGTTAAGTTCCTCTCTATTCATAAACAACACTATATATATATATATCAGAGATTATTTCCAGCAAATGCAACAAGAAATCAAAACTAAGCCATTAACTTCTCCATTCTTCAAGCTCACCAAAATAGTTAAATTCAAACCTTTCACCCTTTCTCTAGCAAAAGGGGGCTGCATGCAAGCTAAGTTCTGATCAACCCTATACTGTTGCACAATATAATCCTTCTCCTAACAGCCCCTCAATCTCAGGACAATCAACATCAAAACACATATCAATCTTAAGGGTTTCAAATTCATCATTCTCAACATTTCTCCAAATCTGTCCAGTTGAAATCGTGGGTTAGCTGAGGTTTGCTGTAGATGTTAGGAAGCTCAGAATCAAGAATAAAGCTTCATTAACAGGTGGGTTCTTTAGGCTAGTTTAGTTAGAATTCCCTAAATTATGAAATTTGCATGTTAACTTAGGAATTTAGGAATTAATTGTGTGAGGAGAATTAGCTCCCAAATTCTCTTCTATTCTGTTAAATATTGTTTATATTATACATTTGCACTTTCTCAGAACTTGATTGTAGGTGATTATTTGAAAAATGTTGAAATTCGCAAAACAGGGGCTTTTCTGCACTAACTCGCCATAGCGAGTCGCTAGCGAGCACTCATGGCGAGCTCAAAGTTCTGGGCTGAAGAACTTCGCCATGGCGAGCTCTAGCTCGCCTAGCGAGTTGTTTAGGCCAGTACCTGTAAGTTCGCCATGGCGAGCTTGCTAACTCGCCGTAGCGAGCTAGCCCAGAATTGCTTCACTTTTTCAGTTTTAAAAATGATTGATCACTCATTTTATATCATAACCTGAGAAAGATAAATTGCAGTTGTATAATGTATTTAATATTGTACGGAAAGTCAGACACAATTCTGAAAATTAGGGATAACCTAGAATTAAGTTGTATGCTCCCCGGGTAATGGAATTGTATTGGTAGTATGTTAATCACTTTAGAATCAGTCGATCATGTGCGGTTTAGTATGCTGCTTATGGGCTTCCAATGGAATAACCCATTAGGAAAATGATTGTGAGCTTAATGCCGTGGTCGAATCGGTCAGCGGATATGGCGGACCTTCGAGACATGCTCACCTCGAAGTGTCTCAGCGGAATAAAATCAATAAGATATTTTGTGTGTTACACTTTAATCAATTATGTTCATGATATTATAATGTTAGCTATTATTATGGACTGATTAGGTGCCCCGGCTTAGTAGCCATTAGGAGGGTAATATGACCCACTGAGACTTAGTAGTCTCACCCCACTCCATTTATTTTTTTTAGGTAAGACAGGTTATTTCTGAGCAGGGACCAGGATGGATCTGACGATTGGAGCCGAGCTTGGATTGTCAGCTTAGAAGATTTATTCTTCTTCCTTGTTTTAGATTAGCTTGTTATCCTTCGTATATTCTTTCCGTAGTTTGTATTTGGATATTCATTATTATTTTAATGATAATCATATTATTCAGTTAATTCTCCTATAATTAATGTACTCAGATTACGGTTATTAATGTTCCGACTAGATCTTCTAGATAATTTAGTTGGGGCGTTACAATGGTAATGTGATTGCATAGAGGACAAGCTAGGTGTTGGCAAGGCTTTGGAGTTTCCTGTTGTTGTTGATGATTTTTGCATGGAAGAGAGAAATGGGAGAGAAGAGTTGCTGCTCAGATTTTGGCTGAAGTGGGGAAATGGGAGAAGTGCTTCCATTTGCATGTGATTAAGAGAGATTACTTAGTGGAACTATGACTCATGGTCTCTAGGTAGGGTGTAAGAGTTATGAGAAATGACTCATATGAGGGGGGAAAAATTAATTCCTAGTGCTAATTAAATCTTAAGTGAGAGCTAACTATATTAACATGTAATTTTTGGTTCACTAAGTTCCCAATTTTACACATAATATATTTATTCCCAAAGCTTAATTTTTAATTGTTCACTTCTAATTAATTTCAATTTTAATAGATATATTCCAATTAAAATTAATTAGGCAATTTAGAAATTGGGGATGTTACATCTATGCTAGGAGATAAGCTATACAAGAGGGGATTCTCAGGTCCTCTGTTGTTATGTGTAAGCAAAGAAGAAGCCAAAGGGATCCTAGAAGAAATTCATGAAGGATCATGTGGAAGCCACATAGGAGCAAGATCATTGGCAGGCAAGATCCTCAGAGCAGGATTCCTCTGGCCAGAGCTACATAGCGACGCTGCGAGATACGTAAGGGCATGCAATAAATGCCAAAGATTCTTAAACCTGCACTACGCCCCAGGAGAACCCCTAAAATCAGTCTTTTCACCTTGGCCTTTCTTCATGTGGGGCGTAGACATATTGGGTCCTTTCCCTACCTCATGGAAACAGGCTAGATGGATCATAGTGGCAGTGGATTATTTCACTAAGTGGGTAGAGGCACAACCTTTGTCAAGCATCTCAGCAGAGCAGGTGAAGAAGTTCTATTGGAGAAGGATCATATGCAGATTTGGTCTTCCTAAATACATCGTATCAGATAACGGCACACAGTTTGCAAGTGAGAAGGTAGTCTCATTTTGCAAAGAAAAAGGAATTCAAAACACCTTCATATCAGTTGAGCACCCTCAAGCCAACGGGCAGGCTGAATCAGCCAACAAGGTCATATTGAAAGCCCTGAAAAGAAGACTATCAAGCAAAGGAGAAGCTTGGGTGGCTCACCTCACTGCCATACTGTGGTCCTATCACACAACCCCGCAATCATCAACAGGAGAGGCACCGTTCACCATGGTTTATGGCGCTGACGCCATGATCCCAGCAGAAGTAAATCCCCCAAGTTGGCGACGCGAAACCACAACGGCTCAGGAGAACAACGAGGCATTGCAGGAGAACCTTGACTTGATACAAGAACTAAGAGACAAAGCTCACTTCAGGGAATTCGCCACAAAGCAAAGAGTAGGCAGAAAATACAACACGAGGGTAATCCCAAGAAGATTCAAGGAAGGCGACCTAGTCCTGAAAAGACCGATGGGAAAAGACAAAGGAGGAAAATTGGCAGCAAACTGGGAAGGTCCATTCAGAATCAATGAAGTCTTCGAAGGCGGAGCGTACAGGCTGGAGACCATGGAGGGCGAGGTCCTACACAGGACGTAGAACATCTCCAACCTCAGATTTTATTACAGCTAGGCCAACAACGCCTGGAAGGCGAGATGAACTCCAAGAAGCACCATCAACCTCGCCTCGCCACCCAAGAGATATTTCTTGTTTTTATTTTTGTTTCTTGTTCTTATTTTTTAAAAGAAAATGCATGAGGATGTAGTATTGATTCAAACAAATTTTAAAGTGATGAGAAACTCTTTTCTCCGGCGAAAGCAGGAGTTTTTAACGAGACTCATCATTCAAAATGCAAAAAGTCCTCTATTAATCAAAAAAGAATTGTTGTTCCAATGTTTGCAGATGGCTTGTTATTATCTCAATCTTATTCTTGAAGGCGACAAAGGAAGAAAAAGTGTTGAAACACCATGGCGTTATCCGTAAATCTTACGAGTTGGATACGTCAAAAATAGAAACGACGATACCCCTAAGTCTTACGAGCTGGGTACGACGGAAAAGTGTTGAAACACCATGGCGTTATCCGTAAATCTTACGAGTTGGATACGTCAAAAATAGAAACGGCGATACCCCTAAGTCTTACGAGCTGGGTACGACAGAAATGTTTTGAAACACCATGGCGTTATCCATAAATCTTACGAGTTGGATACGTCAAAAATAGAAACGGCGATACCCCTAAGTCTTACGAGCTGGGTATGACGGAAATGTGTTGAAACACCAAGGCGTCATCCCTAAATCTTACGAGTTGGATACGTCTAAAATAGAAACGGCGATATCCCTAAGTCTTACGAGCCGGATACGAAGGAAATGCGTTGAAACACCAAGGCGTCATCCCTAAATCTTACGAGTTGGATACGTCTAAAATAGAAACGGCGATATCCCTAAGTCTTACGAGCCGGATACGACGGAAATGCGTTGAAACACCAAGGCTTCATCCCTAAATCTTACGAGTTGGATACGTCTAAAATAGAAACGGCGATATCCCTAAGTCTTACGAGCCATATACGACGGAAATGCGTTGAAACACCATGGCATGATCTGTAAATCTTACGAGTTGGACATGTCTAAAATAGAAACGGCGATATCCCTAAACCTTACGAGTTGGATACGACGGAAAGGCGTTGAAACACCATGACATGATCTGTAAATCTTACGAGTTGGACATGTCAAAAATAGAAACGGCGATATCCCTAAATCTTACGAGTTGGATACGACGGTAAAGGAAAAGGTGCACATAGCAAGACGCAGGCGACGTCGGAAACAATAATGTAAAGGGCGAAGCCCAATAGTCGCCAAAGAAAATCAAAGGTATAATGCATGTCATTCTTTAATCATTTTTTTTTACAATATTGTATAACGCAACAGTGCAGAAAAGGAAGCAATATTGGAAAAAGACCACTTTTCATTGATAAGAGAGATTACAATGAAATCAAGATACAAATTCAAAGACAGAAGTAAAGAAAATTACAATGAAATCAAGATACAAATTCAAAGAAAAGACAGAAGAAATCCTAATTCTAACAAAGGATCCCCAGTCGCCAAAGGATCCAGCTTCTTCAATGGGAAAAGAAAAACCTGGAGGCAGTCTCAATAGTTCCTCAACTCCCCAAGATCCCAATCCCTCGGCAAGAGGAAGAAATCAGGTGGAAGGAACAACTCATCAGAGCAGAATTACTCAGGAGTTTTCCCTGAGGCCTTATGTGATATCCTCCATGGTCTTTCCTTAGTTTCCACGGTGATCCGGGATCCTTCTTCTCTACCAGAGGATCCAACATCAGGGGAAGACTCCCGAGGAGCATAAGTCCTCAAGAATTCAATGAAATCTTCATCAGCCAAGCCGGAAGAATCTGACGAAACGACGATAGTCTCCATTTTGATATTAGAAGAAGGTTTATCTCGCCTAGGTTTAGAGACACAGGTTCCTATCTTATGTTTCTTTTTCTGAGATTTTGATCTAGAGGCTACACCCTTCTTCTTGGGTTTATTTTTGTTATCCATGGAAGGATCAGAGAAAATAAAAGTGAATAAAAAAGGAATCAGAGAAAACGAAAGCGAAGGAAAAAGGGAATCAGTGAAAATGGAAGTGAAGAAAAGTGGAGATAGATGAGGCTATTTATAAGGAATTTTTGGACGATGCGCAATAAATGCGGTCAGGCAGTTGCAACCACCCGCGTTTGACTGCATGGAAAACGGCGCAAGACTTCAACAGTTATGTTGACCACATTGATATCTGCGAAAAATCCTTGGAAAACGTTACAAGGGCGACGCCGTCACCTAAAGGCATCACGCCCAAGTATTCATGTCGCCTCGGATGTACAGGCGAGAAGGTTACCACGCAAACAAATACTATCAGGTCTTACACAAGCAAATATTATTAAGATGCGACAAAAACAATAGAAGAAACACAAGCAAGTAAATAAAGGAATACTATGATTATAGCCACAAAGGGCAAGAAAACATTGTCATTGTGCCACAGCAGGGCGTACAAGCATTCATTCAAAAAGCCACAACAGGGCGTACAAAAATCCATTCATAAAGCCACAAAGGGCGTACAAGGTTAGGATATTAAAACTACATAAAGAAACAGGAATCATGGTGTAGAGTCTGAGGGAGGAACATAAGGAACCAGCTGGCCTTCCTTGATAACCATCAGAGCACTGGCCTTGCCCAGGCGGTCAGCATCAATGTCAGGGAACAAGATCTTTACTTATTCCAAGGCGAAGTTGAAACCTTCATCAAACTGAGTTCCGATGGTCTCTTCCAAATTCGTCTTCTCTTCGGCCCAGCCTGCCTTCTCCTTCAACATTACATCTCGGCCTTGGGACAGCTCCTCAATACGAGCGTCCTTACCATCAGACGCCTCCTTCAGTGCCTTCACCTCCACAGCATGATCATCCTTCAACTTCTTCAATGCAGCCTCATGGTTCTTCTCCAAATCATCCAGGGCCTTCTTGCTCTCTGCCTTAGAAGCCTCCATATCAGAGATGAACTTATCTTGAGTGGATTTCACCTTTTCCTCCATGGCGTCCAACTCCTGACGAACCACCCTCATTTTCTCCTCAGCAGCGGAGACGGCAAGCTTTTGGCGAGACGCCAAAGCATGGTTGAGCAAGATTCCTTTCAGCTCATAACCCATGGAGAGCCTTAGCCAGTTCATCAATTGAAGTGGAGAGCCTTCTCAGGATCTTCTTTTTGTGGAGACACAGCATCCACACTGGGCGTAGCCACAGAGCCCATCGATCTTAACTTCTTTGGAACGGGCTGCTCGCCCTTTGAACTCCCACCAGCTTCAAGACTCTTTCCTGGGATAGCGACGGAGATCCGTCCTTCATTCTTTCTTTTGTTTCTACCCTTGGAGGCGTCACCGTCCGCCACAATCAACTGGCTCAAGGGATTCACAGCAGCCACAACTTCTCCAGAAGCGACAAGGGCGGCATCTTTCTCCTTCTTGGCTCTGGATCTTAGCAGAAATTCCATCCTCTTCTCCTGTGCCTCCAAGAATAGTCCTGCAACTCTTTCACCATGGATGAGAAGTCTTCCACCTGGTCCAATAAGTCGTCAGTATCATAACACAGCATATTTCTCAATTGAAACATAACTGGCATAGCGGGCGACTTCGGAGTGAAAGCGGGAGAAGACATAGCTACAAAAATGAAAGATGCAAAGAACAGATGAAAGACGAGCAATGAAAGAGTTTTGCCTACAGCGAAGCTCTTATTTATAACTAAAAGAGAGGAAGCATGATCAGAAGTAGTGGGCAGTTACCACACCACGTCCGGCCATTATCAGCACTTCGCCTCTTTGAGCCTCGTGCTTGGGGGGCTGTGTACCGGACAAAATCCAAGAGGCCCAATAACTCAATGATCCAACAAATGGCCCAAACAATTCAAATAAGTAACTTGGCGGGAAAGATAAGGCGAGGGCGAGATCAAAGGCTTGGGGCGACGCCCCTAGGTTGCGCTCACGTCGCCAACTAGAGATAACCACCCATTTCCATGACTTAGACACGGAGGAGAGGGAGAACCGCCCATAACCACCCTTGTAACACGGTGGAAGCGGTGGAAACCACCCACGACCTCCATGGAGAGAAGTGGGGCGGTTTGTAGATATTTTTTGTAATCCTTCCTCTATAAATAGAGGAAGAAAATTTATTGTAAAAGGTTCAACTTTTTGGTAAATACAAGGCCCTAGTATCATTATTCCATAGTAGTATACTTGGGCTCACCCCCCTATTATTTTTACCGGAACACTTGGTATTCGACTCAAGGACCGATTAATTCAAATTATCAATTCTACCGTCTACTTGCGATTGTCCCGTTTAAAGCCAGAGTTTCTTACTCTATATGGACTAACCCATTAAAATTAATAATAAAAAAAAAATCGAACATAAAATCTTAAAAGGAACATACTCCAAAATCTCAGTGTAGAAAATATCAAACATATTAAAATTAATTTTACATCTACTGAATCAATTTTGGTGAATCAAAGATACACTTACTTTTCACATGATATTTGAGAGTATAGACGGGGCTGGTATATATATAGGGCCACTAATTTGATGTCTTTACATTCAACCAATACTAGCATTACTGCAATAGGAAAAATTACTATAATGAGTACAACACCAATCAACCAAAACCTAAATTTTTATGCATATAATTACCAAAGCTAACTTAACTACATTTTGAAGTATATTGTGTACGTTTTCAGTGCACATCTGTATTGTTCTTGTCTATGAAATTTATTGAATTTTATGTTTATCTATTTTTCTTTCTTTATTTATGATAGCTCCTTTTTGGGTGCCTCTATAGCTTCTTAACGTTTTAGTATGGAGAAAGGTTGGGTCGACTTTAGCTAGTGTGTTATAGAATTAGTGACGTATCACCAACCTTATTAGATAGATTCAAATGATAAGAAAGTTAAAATATTTTAACAAGTGATTAGAAATTAGTTACTACTAAACAATAAAAAAAAAATTGCATCTAAAATTAGTGACTTATCTGAGGCCATATTAATTAAGATGTGTAGAATTTTTTAAATAAAATAAATAATTATTTTATCTTCCATTTAAAAAATTCAATGAATAATTGTATAAACTATTTTATACTCATCATCTAGTCAATATCAATACATAATACCCAGAGTTATATATAAAACAAGTAATTGATTAGTTTGATGCGTGTTTTGCATTAACTGCCTGGTTCTTAAAAGAATGAGTCTTAATAATTCAGAGTTAGGCTGTAAAGTTAGAAAAATTTGATAAAAATTGTTCCTATCAAGAATTAAACTTGAATTCTTTCGAATATTTTGTTATAGAAAAAATTTATTAACCACTTGAACTTAATGTTTTGGTCGATTAGTTTGATGCTTTAATAACAAAGATGTTATTTGGTGAAAAAAAAACTCTTGACATGATATTTAAATCTCTTGGAGTACCTCAAATTAAACTTATTTGGTAAACTAACTTTGAGATGCTCAGTATGTTGGAAAATAAAATTGAATGACATATTTTTAGTGTACTTGTAAAATAAGTAAATGAAGAAAAATATGTGGTTATGATCAATTCTATAACTACAGTTTAAAATTTAAATGACAAAATATTACATACACATTTGATATGATGAGATGCAAATTTAAACTCACAATATCTTCCATAATTTGTATTTAGTGTTTGAGTTTCATATTAGATTCTTTAGAAAGAAAAAGAGAGTTGGGTATATTTGCTTCATTTCATTATATACACATCAAATAATTACAGTAATTTCTTCAATTTTTTATTTTTATTTTATTTAGCAGGGACAAATAAACAAAAGGAAAAATACATTGACAACTAGACATATTGAATGTGTTTTAATTAATAATAATAAGTGACATGAACAGTCTAGTTGGAAAAGATTCATATTACAGGTCACTCACACTACACACACAATCACACATGTACATTTCTACTATTATTCATGACTTTATGCACCTATATATACCACCCTCACTTTGATCCTTTCTTCATCTCACTCACTACCTCTTAATTTCCCTCTTTACTTGTTCATTCACACACCCTTTAATTTCTTTTCTTTTCTCTCCTTTCCAAATGGCCAGTGTTGAGGTAAAATAACTCAATAAGATACATAGTTTCTTTTTATTTTTTAGGCAAAGATACATATATAGTTACTCTGTGAATCTATAATAATTCTAATTTGTATATTTTCCTTTTGTTTGCTGTAATTAACAATCAACTAATTAAAGAATCAATTTGATCTTCCTTTAATTTCCTCCGTGTGATCAACAAAATTATATATTTTATTTGAGATGGCGATATAGTTAGAAGTTTGTTGCAATTTAATAATATATAATCTAAGCATATATATTTGATTACCATCAATATCCACAAATCAACACTTTGTAATAATGAATTTATTTTTTTTCCTCGATATATTACTTCAGATCGATTATATAAGCACTTGGTTGATGATCGCGCTTCATCACAAATAAATTTAATTGATCAATAGATCATATAGGGTGTATGAGTCTCGCCACTATACTATTTAAAAAAAAAAGTTCAGATAATCAAACCTACAAATGTATCTATCAAGCAAAGCTAAATAGATTAATTCTTCCACTTCTTTAATATAGCTAAGCCTAAAGTATATTTTGTTATTACCATTATGATGTAGAGTTATTTATTTATTTATTATTATTATTTGATTTGATGTTTCATTTGTGTATACTACAAAAGATTTTCTAAATGAAGATGGTGCTTAATTAATTGCAGGTTGCACATCAAGCACCACCAACAACAGTGCAAGAAAATGAAACAACACCAGAGATAATCAAGACAGAGGAAACAATTCCAGAACAACCAGCAACTGAAGTTCCTGTCACAGAACAACCAGAATCCGAAGTTCCTACTACAGAAGTACCAACAACAGAAGAAACAACCGAAGAACCAACACAAACAACAGAAGAAACTCCAGCTGCTACTGAAACACAAGATCCACTTGTAGTTGAGACCAAAGAAGTAGTAACAGAAGAAGAAGCCAAGGAAGAGAACTCAGAAGCAGCTAAAGAAGCAGAGGAATCAGTTGAAGAAGTGAAGGAAGAGGCAGCAGCAGTAGATGAGGCTAAAGCAACCAGTGAAGAAGAGTCAGCTCCACCAGCAGCAGCAGTAGCAGAAGATGAGAACAAACCAGTTGAATCAGTGGAAGCTCCAGCAGCAGAAGCAGTTCCAGTTGAAACTCCAGAAGCTTAAATTAATGAAGTGGGTGAAAGGAACTGAAAAAGAGAGTTTAAATTAATGGTTCTAGTTGTTGGGATCGGGTCTATCATTTTGCATGTCAAGGTTGAAAAGTTTTTCTATTTATTATTTCTATATTTCTTTTCCTTTATTAAGTTTATTATTACTATTATTATTATTATATATGGTAAGTCTTTGGATATGGTTAATTTATATGGAGGGTATAACTTGGCTCCACATCAGCAATATAATATATACATGCTGAGTGGTGGACATGTGAAATCTATTCCATGGGTTGTGTATTGAAGTGATCAGCTATAAAGTGTTATGGATCTTTGGGAAGGTTACATGAGTTTGTCATGGTGTGTTATTATATTTCTCTAGATTTGAATAAATGATATTTACTTTATTTTATAGTACTCTTGTTTTTGTCCCTAACCTAAGGATAGTTATTTATTTCTCATGTTATGTTTTTAGTTTGGACATGAATCAGTGTATTATATACTGTACTACCTAGCTCCTAACAAAAACTAAGGTAAGAATTTGTTTCCCATAAACCACTACACCCACTCTGTAGATTTAACAGAGGAGGCAGTCACCAGAACAATAAAAATTGATAAATTAATTGTAGGAATTATCAAAATGCTAATGTTAATGCTAATTCTTAATAATGGGGAAGAGTTGCTCTTGGAGCATGATTGTCCTAACTTAAATGTCATAGCATGGCTAAGTCTAACCCATAGCTATCTACTAGAATGACCAAACATCAAAACTTCTGTTCTTTCCTCCAATCCTGTTTTCTTGACCCCTCGATATAAACATTTCACAGAAGATCAAGTACATTGCCACCGCGAATTTGATTTTAGAAACAGAACTAGAAGGCCTTCTCAGATTATCATTTCGAGAAAGAAAAAACAAAAAAGAATAATCCTAACCTAAATCTGTACAAAGGTGATTAATTGTATTTCTATGTGCAATCAAAAGATTCAAAATCACTTGTAGCCATATTGCAGGTGCATTCTATTCATCATTCAATAAGTACCGAAACTGCAGCTCATGTGTTCTTGAGTGATGATTCCAAGGCGATCTTGCATGATAGCTTTAGAAGAATACGGAGGAAAGCACAGCTCGTAAAAACATGTGTGAGATGAGGGCAAGTGATTATCAGGTTCACTGGATTTGCAAATTAATAGACGGGAATCCAAACCATGGAAACCTTCAACTGGTAAATGTTTCACAGATGTCCAAAAGAACAGAAGAACCTTCTTTTGCTTTGCCGACATTCTCCCAACGATCTGCCAAGTTTTTTATGATAGAATACAATGATGAGTTATTTTAAAAACATTCTAGAAAGAATCATTTCAAAGGAATAACCACATGCTTTTATTTCAAATAGTAACTTAAACTATTTTTTAAAAATTAATTAGAATAATGATATTTTAAAAAGGCACAAGAACTTACTATACAGATTTATTGCATGTGAACATAAGATGTAAGTATTGAAACTCCTACATTCTGGCATTTTGGAATTCATTATAACATTGATTTTAACAAGACAATGCAAAGGTAAATACAGCTGTACTGTGATATTTTAGAGTTCAATGGTCTATCTCTGAACTCAATTTATAATAGAGCATGGTATTTATGGTGTCGTTTGATCCATCTAGCCGACCACACTTGATGGAAAAAACACTAGGTTGTTGTTATAAACGAAATATTAAAATTATCATTTCATGCATCAGTAACAATAACATGTAACTATTTGGAAGCATAAATGAACTAAAGGGAGACATTTATACAAAATGTATCAAATCAAAACTTGATCCTAACAGGCCTAGAAAAAATTAATAATTTAAACAAGCACAGAATATAACTCTAGCATTACTGATGACCAGATACGGAGAGAAATAGATTTCAAAAGTGGTTTTATGTTGAAACAAGGACCACAATTTCGTCGGGGAAACTTTACAAGTAATCAAGATTAGAGGACATGGAAACAGGGACATCCTTAGAGAGCATCATGTAGCAGGATGCATGTTTCCCAATAAAGCCACTCCTGCCTATAAAATATTCTTCTATGGGGAAAAAGATTTAGTTTGTTCTTGAATATGAAGATAGATATAATAAATTTACAGTCACCAAGGAGGTTAAAAAATGCAAGTGAAGGGGGAAAATAAAATAAAAAGTTGTGAAGATAAAGGTAAAGACAATGTGATTACATAAGATCAGTATCCTACATACCTCCCAAAACCAAGTTATCTGACGATCCTTCTCTTTATAGCCACTATACTTAGTATGTGCCTTCCAATCTTCAACAGAAATGGCATTTTCACTCCCATGCAGCATCCAATCAAGATCTTCAAGTTCTAAATATCGAAAGAACTCTAGCCTTGAGCCAGATATAATATCAGCAAAACCCGCGGCAAAATGTGATACCTGCGCAGATATGGATGTCACAAAACGATTCTGTATAAGAAGATCAACATACTTCTCCCTGTTCTTACTATCCACAACAAGGCTTTCACCACCAGGGCAAAGCTCAATCACTTTCCTGTGTCCTAATTCTTCCACCTCTATAGAAAATGTCAGTCCTAATTCATCTGAATCAATATAATCAGCATCCATCTCCAATATTTTCTTGCAGCTATGATACATTATAGGATCAGCATCTCGAATATCTTCTAAAGTAATATAGTTTCCAGCCAATTGCTTGAAAAACACACGATCAAAATAAATACCGACATGCACCTTACTCTTCAAAGCTAATGCAATCATGCGTCCAGAGAAGCTAAAGTACTTTAGGTGTAGAGGATGTACCTTAGATGCTGCAGACAATTAGAAGAAGAATATACTGAATATGATACAGAAGTTCTTCAATAATAATAATAATAATAAATATCTATTGATAAAAGATTACGGCAAAACACATAAATACTAGTATTACACAATGTCTCCCGATCCAGAGTTAACCGATGGAAACTAAAGTTTTGTGACAAAATGCAGATGATAAGACATATTAGTATTACACAATCCAGAGTTGATAGGTGACCTGGCAGCCCATCACCATTCCACTTTACTTTGGATGTCAAGATTTTGGCCTGCTATCTAGCATTCCAATGAACAATGACTTCTCAAGTTGAAAAGTCATTAGGATAGGGATGGGTTGTGGGAAAATTGTTATTCAACTCAAAAAAACAAATGACACTTTGACATAGCAAACTAGTGGGGAAGAGAAAAAATAAGCATAGAATTATGTAATAACTAAGTCCATCCCTTGAACACATAACAGTTATTGCCTAAGAGCAGTTACCATAGTCAGCAGATGGACAGAGTACATGATAGAGACTTGAATGTGAAAGTGGGCCTTGACTTTGGGCCCAAGACTAAGGTGTGGAAAGCATGAGGACTTACTCCACTATATAATGAGTGTTTTGCATAAGAAATAAGCAGCTAGAAGTCAAGGCCTCATGCTTTCCACACCTTAGTCTTGGGCCCAAAGTCAAGGCCCACTTTCACATTCAAGTCTCTATCAGTACATTACATGAGATTATGGTTAACCAATTCCTGACAACCTTCTGTTACAAGGTTATCATTGTTGAATTTGTGAGATATCTGTAAAAGAAGAGAGAAAAAAATAGGAACCTTGAATGTTATTGACACTGACTCAATAGTAGCTTGATACAAAAGTCTCAACAGTCAATACTCGCTCTCAAAGAATCAAGAAACCCAATTTGGGAACAAACGAATGACCAAAAGCTTAACCATTAAGTAGGACTAACTGCTCAAAGCTTAATCACTTAACAGAAGGATCCATATTCATCAATAAGAAAAGGCAAACTGCAACATATTAGGTCAGTGCTCACTCCGGCAGCTGAAGCCTTAATTGAAAGGTGTCACCGCATCACAACAACATTGGGTCGACGCTCATTCTGGAAGCTGAAACCCAAACTTGAAGGTGTCAACTTCAAACAAACAAAATAGGTGCCAAGCAGGCTAGTGCTCACTCCGGCTACTGAAACCTTAACCTAGAACTGTCACAACTTCAAAAACAATATTGAGTCAGTGCTCACTCCTGCAGCTGAAACTCTAAATGGAACGGATTATAGTAGCACAACTACAATGTAAACAAAACAAGCAGTGGTAGAAAACACACTGACAAGAGTGGCTTAGACAAATTATAAAAACGAACAACTTGAAATTGACAGCAAGACTTAACCACATATCTGACAAAGATGTTGCTAACGAACAACTTCAAATGAAAAGATACGCAAAAATAGACCAGAGAGAAATGCTCTAACAACACATCACAAAGCAACAAGTAACATACAAAATAACCGAGTAATGTGCACACAACAAACTAACAATACTGTGTTACGAAGGACCTAAAATACTGAAGCCACAGACATGGGGATGCAATTACAGTGACAAAAGACCAAATCACTGCAGAAAAGCCGCCTGGACACATTCACAATGATTAAAAAAATCTATGAAACGGCAAAGAAACCTCTAAAATGCACTTCAAATGTGGGACCTGCGGACCGGAAGTAGTCCTCTCCCAACAGGAACTAGGAAGAGGAGGCGAGTTTAACAGAATCAACGGCGTGATCGTTGGAGGTCTGGAGGGTGGTGTGTGTGGCCCCTATGCGCCAGAAGGACTGACGGCAGCGGAAACACACATTGCGTTGGGGACTGATTGATCTGACTCTGGCGAATCTGTTGGCGGGGTCTTTTGGGATCAGACTTGGACATGCAAAAACCCAAACTGAGAAATAAACTACGGTTAGCCTTGACGGTGGCTGAACTCCAAGACAAAGAACTAGTATTTCGAACTTTGATAGGAAAAGAGAAAAAACTATCATCATATTCCCAACTTTTGGGAATACTGCAACATAATAGTGGTGAGACGGTTCAAGGAGGATCGAACCAAACTCTAGATACCATGTTGAATTTTGTTAGATTTTATGTAAAAGAACAGAGAAAATAATAGGAACTTTGAATATTGTTGATATGGACTCGATAGTAGCTTGATACAAAAGACTCAATTCTAATCCCTATTTATAGGGATACACAGACTCAATTCTAAATCAAGAGCAAACCAAAATACCAATAAGTAATTTAAAATCTGATCCTAAGAAATACTCTAAGATACTCTAAATTAATATAAAAGATATTTTATGATATTTTAAAAGTCATGTTTGATCAAAGCCTGTTTGGATTGACTTATTTTTGAGCTTATGCAAATAAATATGTTTTTATGTTAATTCATAATTTCTCACTAACGAAAATTGTATCTTCATAAGCTGTTTTTTTTATAAACTTCCTTGACAAGCTTATGAATAATACATAAAAGTATATTTATTTGCGTAAGTTTTATATAAGCTCAAAAATAAGTCAATTCAAACGGCCCCTAAATCTGGACACCTAAAGCAGGTAGGATATGAAGTTCTATTCAGGGAGAAAAAAAAGGTTTCACAGAGGAACCATTGGGCTGTTTAATCTACCACCAAGTTTCCTGCCTTTCTGCAGAGGTCTCTAGCACTCCACTATTTTTAAAGTCAAATGTTACTTATGATGTAGAGTGTAGACTGTGTTTAACTTTTGAACTTGCATTTAGTTCTGTTGGGGCTTAACTTATTGTGTGATTATTTTGCATAAGAGTTTTGCACCCTAGAACACTAGGTCAACATTCTATTATCCAGAGAAATATCATTTTGTAAACATTCTATGTTTCTTTTGAAGGAGACGGGAACAATGTAATTGACATCGAAAATACTTTGAATGCATGGCAAACAGAAGATAAAATATTAGCATTAGATATCCAGATTACATACGAAACTCACCAGCATTAGGAAAAAATCTCCTGTGGTTATTTGGACATGCGACAAAAAGAGCCTTTTTCGGATTAAATATTTCCTTACACACCAAAACAAACCACTCCCTCAGAACACCTGGTCCTGTAGCATTCTCATTCTTGAATTCCATAAATAAACCTCCCTCCAAAGATGTAGGCTTAGCTCGTGATATGTACTCAAAAGATTCAGCCAAAACCTCAGACCTGCCAATAAGCATCTCATATCCCAACAATTCATGTTTTATGTCAGGGAATAGTGTCATTGCCAAATGCCTCCTGGATTCAAAATCGGTCACACTCATGTTCTCAAGTATCCACCGATGATTATCCTTTTTATCCGCATACCGGACAATCAATTGAGATAACATACCTTTTCGACGCAACAAAACTCCCCAAAACATCTCTTCTGCACCGCTATATAGCTTAGATATGTGATACAATTCCTTCAGGATTAAAAGATAATGAGACTGTCCATTATGGATAACATTCCCACCCCCTTCTCTCTGTTCCTTGTTAACCAAGCAATTCTCCAAGAATTGAAGGCACTCATCCATTTTGGTCAATAACTGAATAAATACATTACGAAATTGATCAACTACTTCTGCAATCGAAGGATCGTCCTCATAGCAAATTCCATTCTCATATTCATCGAATGCTGGTTGCTTCTCGGTAATTCCATTTCTCAAAGGTGTCGAGAATTTCACAAAAGCCCAAACAACACTGAACGAAATCCCCTCGCTAGTCAGACAATTTGTACTCAAATCCAAATAACTCATCAACCCATCTAAAGTCTCACAAACACAGACATAAATACCTCGAATCAAAACCCTCCATTTAGAATAATTCCTAACGGTGGTAACACCACCAAAAAACGCCAACAGAGCCGCAAAACCATTCCGGCAAAAAACATACAAAAGATCATCACAATGACACCCTACCCCTCTAAGCAATTCACAAAACTCCAAAACAGCTTCAAGGTAAAAAACCTGTACCTTTTTGCACTTCAATTCTAAACATATTTGCACAAATTCCTTAATCGATAAATCAGCAACGATTTTATTTCTAGCATTCGACGACATATAAAGTTCTACCAACAATGAAGGAATTTTCATAAACATAAAAACATCAAAATATTCAGAATTTTCCATGTAATTTCTAAAGTGATTTTGAATAATTCCGAAAGGTGGAGAAGTCACATTTTCACCTCTACAAAGTTTGCGAATCAACGAAGCAATAAAATCTGTGGCTCCCCAAACTTTAGGACACTGTGTACTCCTCAAGTATCCAAGCAATTGAAGAGTTTCATCGTTTTGAATGCCGCATTCGCCAAGAATCTGTTCTTCATGAAGCTGTTTTCCTTTGTAAATTAATCGTAATTCTTCAATCGGAATTTTGGTTTTAGATGAAAGTTTCTTGAGAAGCGATTTCACTGTGTCTTTTCTTGAAGAAAGCATCACTATGGAGTTACTGTTCCACCGTACGAAGAATTGGAACCTCGACGATGTCGTTTTGGTGTCCTCTTTCATTTTGGAGGAGGAGTTGTTGTTGCGGTGGTCGGAGGTGGAGCTATAGGTGGTGTGTTGGTGGAAATGACTGACGGTGAGGGTTATGGTGAGTGATGAGTGATAACATTTACGATAATAACCCTCACCGGCGTGAGTGAGAAAGAAGCTAAGTGATCGGTGACGGTTACGGCGTGAATGTTGCGTGTATTAAAATGCTTAATGCTACAAGTGTATCGTTTGTGCCATGGATTCAGTTTCCGAATAAATTAATAAAAAAAATTATAAAAATAAATATGAATTAGTATCTTATATTCCTCCCTATCTTATTATAAAAGAAATTTATTTTTTTAGGTTTATTGAAAATTTAATATATGTAGACTTTATTATAGTTTAGATACATTAATTTTTCAATGAATTTAAAAAGTCAAATTTCTGTTATAATAAGAAATGGAGAAAGTAAGAGTGGAATTTCTAGCCACTAGGCTACTTGACAAAAAAAAAAAAAAGAAATGGAGAAAGTACATTTTAAGTGTTAATTATTTTTTATTTGGGTGAACTTAATTTAATATGTTATTAATTTATTTTTCTATGTGAATTAAAATTTTTAAATTCTTTTGTGTTGAATTTATATGAGTAACTCTACCAATCGTTAGTTGGTTTAGTAGTGATTGGCGTTGAACTTAGTAGGGAGGATCACGGTTTGATCCCGCAACTGCGATCGGGACGGGACTGGAACAACTTGATGCCAAAACTGACTCTGAACCAAATTCAACTGGGGGTGAAAATAAAAAAAAAATAAAAAATGAGTAACTATATTTATTTGGTTTTTTATGTTTTTTCTTTTTTAACTTAAATATGTTGAGTTTATGAAATGAAAGAAAAACAATATTAACAACATTTATTTTAATTATGCACTAATAGTTAAAAAAAACAATCTATCCGAAAATCCGACCATTCGTTCCGAACTGGATTCGGACACTATTTTTTGCAGCTCATATTTCATTCCTACATTTTAGTCCAACAAAATTAAATCTAAAGTCCGTTAGGACGGCCGCTTTTTTCACAACTCTAAATCAAACCCTTGAAACAAAAAAAACATTATTTGAATCGATTACCAAGGAATCCTCACAACAAAATCAGGTGATAAATCCTACCACTTGTAAGCATAAGCACAAGCACTCTCTTCATACCATAAAAATGAAACAGCAAAATTCATTTGTTGAGTGAGAATGAGACAATTTTTTAGCTTCACAGGATCAAGTCCTTGACTTAAATAAAAGTCTAAATCTCTATAAGTGGATCACTAATACTATGGAGCCAAAAATTGAACTAGCCTTTATAGAAGTCATTTTTATTGTTACAATTTTTTATTTGACGGTATTTTTTTATTGTTACCATGACACCATGAAAATAACATATAGAGAATAACTGTTCCTAGTGAAGGAGCAAAACAATACCACGACAACCTAATGTGCCAAAAGCCTTTGACTAACCATCAAAATTAGACTTCATCCAATGAGGGAAAAAAAAATCAGAATACTAATTGACTTGTTTGATACAAGGAGATGAGCAAGGGTGTCATACCGGCCTAAAATAATGGCTTGATCAAACAAAATCAATTTGTTCTATAAACAAAGAGAGTTCTTCCGTGTCCAAGTTATCAAGATAACATCAATAACAACAGTCAGAGTTATATCCTTAATTTGCAAGCTCCAAGAAGAGTCATTGATAGATTGAAAAGCATTGAGAAAGCTTGAATGATCAAAATCATGATTGAAACCGCGCAAATCCAATGCTGCATTTTGATGAAATTACCGGTTGTTAAGTTATTAGAGACCGATGAAACAAGCGCAAATAGATTTTCCGGGATGAAAATGTAGATGGGTCACACAATTAGTGCACAACTAGTTTGGTTGACTAGTTTTCACAAGCAAACATAGCAAAAATACAATTAGTGTAAGGTTGTCAAATGTTAAAGTTTCATTACATTTGATGGTAAAAACCAGATTAACATGCATACATACAAAATCAAACAGATAATAAAATTTGTCAACACTTTTTACACTATAAAGACTTCTAGGCATTATATCTACACTTTGAATAACCGGTGCAGCAGGATACTCGCAATTATAGACCAAGTGATAGACCAGATAAAAGGAAAGTCATGTACATCTGGTATCTGATCTACAATTTCTTTTTTCGCCATCTTCAATATTCTATTCTGGCTTTGAGATTTTTGTTGTACTTCCGCAGGCCTTTTGTTCACCATACGCCATCCCCGTTCACGGTTCCACTGGGAATGGATCCCGTCGTGTGATATTTTTACATGAGGGAGAAATGTGATCTGACACCATTCCTGAAGAGAGATAAGATAAAAATGGGTGGAACACCTGAACTCCATTCCTTCCATCCCCATAAACAACCTGAACATCCAGTTTCAGCTATACATCGCCAGTTCTTCCTTCACTCGCTTACAATGTCAACTTAAATCCTTGTGACAAGAAGTCATCCCTGTAAAAAAAAATGAATCTCATTGAAGTAATCTCGACAATATCACAAAAGAATAGTGATAATAAACCAATTTTTGGAAAGAAATTGTGCATAAATTTCACTGCGAGAAAATTTCTAAACAACTTTTTTCTCCTTACATACACAGATACCACGGCAGGGTGGAATAGTCACAACATTCACAAATAAGCTTGACGAAATAATTATTTCAGAGTGAGGATCTCAAATAATGTAAGGAAAAAATCAATTCATACCAAGATTCTTTATTCAACATAATTTATTTATAAGAGAAGGAATCCTGCAAATCCTTGTCTAAGCTTTTTTTCCTCAAGAGAAGAGGATGGATTTTAGCTATTCACAAAGTGAACTCTTAAACTATGAGTACCCACACATAAATCATTCTCTTTTTTGCTACTCTTGAAATAAAGCATATCCACATTATCATATACATACATATAACAACAAGCATAAACAAATTATACAAAAAATCATATGATGTACTCATTGAAATAATATAACTTATACAGATAAAATATTCAGATAAAGTATAAGATATCTGTGTATGTACAGATTCAAAAATCATATGATGAATTTTACCTTCTCTTACTTATACTTTCGCATCTCAACTTGAGCTGATTCTCCTTCCTATAATTATCAAAAGGTAAAGAAGGCGGTACAAGGCTTCCGACACAAACCATAGCTTCATTCATACTAGGAATTCCTTGAACATAACTTATATGTCCACTCTTAAAATCATACCAAAACAGCTTCTTACGATCAACTTCCAATAAAACCATTTTTCGATCACTAGAATAACATAAAGGCCTCAAAGATTTCAAAGGTAAAATCAAACATGATTCCACCAAAGTTAACAATTTACACCAACTATCTCTACACCCATATTCTTTCATCAACCAAACATCTACTTTAGTAGCTTGATAATTCACAATCATACATAAACAACCACCCAAAACCGCAACATCGATTTCAAAACTCGCATTCTCACCATCAATAGCATCAATTTCATTGTTAATGTTAACTTGTCCTATTTCAGGAAGATCAACCTCATTGAAAATCTCACGTGTTAAATCAAAAGCAATGATTAAATCAGGTTGAAACGGTTCGAGTTTCCGAGTAACAATCCAATGAAGAGAATTGTCAACATAAACACCCATAGTTCTAGCACAACAAAGAGCATAAGGCATACTCGGAAGAATTTTCCATGAATTCAATTTCGAGCTGAAAATTCTGACCTGAGAATCAAAAGTACGGTGTTGTAGATCAACAAAATAAGAGATTCTAACGAGTTTATAATCTCCGGTTAGTGGATCGAAACCGAAACCATGAACACGAGCTGCGAAGAGACTAGTATCGGATTCAGAACGAGGAGGAATTTGAAGATAAGGAATGATCCGATATTTACGGATGTTAGGGTTCCAGAAAGCGATGTCATCGGCGATGTTAGAGATGCAGAGAATACCGTTACATGAACCGAAGAGAGTTATACGGTTACTGTAACACATGAGAGGGTGGTTGAGTTTAACGGCGGTGGTTAGGTTAGGGAAATCGATTTGGTAGAGATCGGAATTGTGACGGAGGATGAGACTGAAATTGAAATTGAAAGAGTTTTTGAGGTGAAGTTTGATGAAGTTGTAGCTATCGATTAAGGAACGAAGTGATTTTGAAGTTGATCGGTAGCAGAGAATGGATTTCACTGGTAAAAGGGAGATGATTTCGGTGAATACTTCCGGTGGAATGTCCGCCATCGGCGGTGAGATTGAGAAGCGATTTTTTTTTTTTTTTTTAAACTCTGGTGCTGAAATGAAAATGAAGGAAAATGAAGGGAGGGGAGGTTCGGGATTAGGTTAGGGTAGTTGGTGACACGTCAGCATTGGAAATGAAAATGAGTGATGTTGACAGAGAGAGTTCGTATGGCCTAGTGTTCACGAAAAGGTCGTCAGGCGGGAAGGTGACACGAAATTGCTTTCTTTTCCCTCCTTACTACGGCAAGAAGGGGTAATGTACTTGTTTGGTTTAGTTGGAGAAAGTGTAAGGAAAGGCTGTGGAAAATGTATTTCTCTATATAACTAGTCGCCGACCTGTTTGATGTACGGGTTTTGCGTAACGATATTTATATGTCAATTATGGTTGTTGCTTAAGATTAAGGGTATGTCATAAGTTAATTATAAGTAAGTGACTAAAACATAAATATAATTATAGAAAGGTTTGTTAATAGAGAGAGAGAGAGAGAGAGAGAGAGAGAGAGAGAGAATTTAAATGTCAATACAAATGAGACTACTATAACACAAAATTCAAACACAAAGATTAAAATGGCCAAGTCCAAGCATCAATTCAGAATATGAAATACAAAAAATCTTAACATCACCAAGTACTATAGTCATTACAAACAAACAAAATAGACATTATCCTAGAACATCAAAGTTTCTCAAGTTCTGACTCGAATGATTTCCACAACTAAAACCTCAGGTGGATCCAAGAGTTGAAATTGTAACATGTCTGATCCCTTCTTAAGATTGTTAGCTCTCATAAACTCAAACCAACCTTTACTCATATACATTTCCTTCTCGCCTTCTTTTCTTTCGTACGTGATGAGGGTGCACTTGATTCCATCTCTGTTGTGTTGAGTTTTAATTACAATGCCTTTCTTATTCCTAAGACAGCGCCTAAAAGAATCTTGTTGAATATACTATCAAGAGGTGTGTTTCGTGAAATTTTGAGGTCGGTTCCTATGGAATTTCGAGACATAATTCCTAGAGCGTTCATGAAACTGGGATCAACGTGAAGGGCCATTAAAGCACGGGCTACAAAGAAACACCTTATGGAAAGGTTGTGTGCGGGTTTGAGAAAAATCTAAGATAGAGTTCAAGACAAGTGTCACTCTTGCTAAATCAGACTCCTACTTGCTACGCAAAGGTTCAAGTCATCGACACATTTGCTTATGCACAATCTTTTGGAAACCTCTGAAACACTTTTTTAAATTCAAGTGGGGGATTGTTGAGAAAATGTAGAAACATAGGGTAGAGTCTTCGCTCTAAGTGTTGCGCCGCGAAAAAACGCCCGAGCGTCGGAACACTCGGTAATGATACAGAGTCGCCACCGAATTTTATTTATTCCCGAAGGAAAAAGAAAAATATCGATAAAACCTTAAAAAAAGAAGAAAAATGGTCTTCGCAACCAAATTTCGGGTTCGGGAGTCGATTATGCAAGGGGAAAGTATTAGCACCCCTCACATCCGTTGTACTCAATGGGAACCTTCTCGTTAACTTAGGGTTTTTAAAAAAAATGTTTTTAATTTGTTTGCATCTTTCTTTTTATTAATAACTAAAATATTTACGAAAGGGAAAAAATTGGTTTTTTTATTATTGCGCTTGACAAGATGTCGAATCTTGCTCCTACGTATCTCCCGGTGCGATGGAGAAATCAAAGCTACGTAGTTCTCGGTAAAAAATATTTGTGTGTTGGTTGATTTTAGAGAACGGTATTTTAAATCGCATTCTAGTGGCTAAACGTATGCCGCTCGCGCGTGGGAGACTTATGCGTTGTTTGTATCACGTTAGAAGGATTAAAATACGTTCATTCGAAAAAAGTTTGTTTTGATTTGAATGCACAAAGGCAAAAATTAGTTTTATGCGTTGAGTTTATTTGTTTTTTATATTTTGAAAAAATATATTTTTTGGTGTGGAAGACGAATAACCAATAGACAGAGCGCACGCTAAGTCTCGACTATTCGAGAGACGAACGAATGTAGAATTGTCTTCTCTTTTTTAATCCACAAATTTTTTAAGAAAAGTAATTTTATGCAAATTAATTAAAAAAAGAAGTTAAAACAAAATAGAATTGATATTTTGTATTTTTTGAGAAAATGTATTTTTTTAGTATTTTAGTTTTTTTTGAAAAAACAAAATTAAATATATTCAGATGTCATAAAAAGAATAATTTATAAAAAAAAAGTTTTAAAATTTCTCGACGAGTCGAGGTTTATTAACAAAAAAAAAGATTTTTGAAAAGTTTTTTTTAGTTTCTTAACTTTTTTTTTTTTTTTTTTTTTATGAGACGATAAAATAAAACTCACGAGGGTACATATATTTACACTAAAGACAATATGTATGAAACTTGTAGCAACGATACTACAAACAAAATAACTCATTTACATATATTTTAGCACAATTTTATGTTTACGAAATATAACTAAAACTATATAGCATATTTTTGTATTTTTCATAAGTGAAATATAAACAAAAAAATGTTGTGTAAATAAATATATACTAACATAACATGCATTTTAAATATTTATACAAGCATATCATATAAAAATAGTGCACAAATAAAATCACAATAAACGACTAAAAAATAAACGAGCACAAAAAAATATGATGTATAAAAAAATGTACACAGGGAGGTGCAAACAGCACCCACAGGGGGTGCTGAAAGCACCCTGGGCTTAACACAGAAAACTGGGCGTGTGGGTTGAAGCCCAAAGGGAGTTTGGTCCCGTTTGGTCTCTATATATACATAAATTCCGGTTTTTTTCATTTTTACACTCCCCTTTCTCTCTCTAATCCTCTCTCTCTCTCTCTCTCTCTCTCTCTCTCTCTCTCTCTCTCTCTCTCTCTCTCTCTCTCTCTCTCTCTCTCTCTCTCTCTCTCTCTCTCTCTCTCTCTCTCTCTCTCTCTCTCTCTCTCTCTCTCTCTCTCTCTCTCTCTCTCTCTCTCTCTCTCTCTCTCTCTCTCTCTCTCTCTCTCTCTGAGTTCATGAGAACTCAAGAACACCAGTGGTGTTCTTCAACCCCTTTCCAGATTCCGGTCAGTGGCCGCCAGGCCAGACGACGGCGCCACCGTGCTGGAGTACACAAACAATCCAAAATAAAATTTTTTGAAACACTAAACCCCTTCGTTTTTCTCTCCTAAGTCCGAGACTTGTTAATTTTTTTTAAAAGAATTAAAAAAGAAAAAAAAAAATTTGTAAGAATTAAAAAAAAAATAAAAATAAAAAAGGATGAGAGATGGAGTTATCTAAAAAAAAAAAAAAAGTGATTGGACCATGTGGTTATGTGTAATGCAAGCAAGGATATTAATATTGTACTTTTGGTCTCAGTCTTTAAATCAATTTATATGTATCATTTGAAATATGAATTTGTATGAATAACTACTATACGCTAGATATATAAATTCTAGCCAATTGACATAAATGTCAAAATTATTAGACCGGAAGCCATAATCAGGGTTCAAACTCCGACTTTCTCACTTATGTGTGCGAGTTTAAAGGATAAATCTATTGTTCTGTGGGACCTTCGCAACCGGTGGTTAAATTGCTTTGAGCTGAATATGCGTCTCCTTTTCTCCCATACGTTGCGGGAAGGTAACTCGTGTGCGGGCAAAATTGCTAGCTTTGGTATCTCGACTACCTGACTACATTGGTGGTCTTCTTTACCGGACTCTGCTTATGTTGACTTTATTATGGACCGACTTGGTTGTGCTCGCATCAGACTTTCTTAGGCTTTTCTTTGTTCTTGTTTAGTTTGTTTTGATGGGTTTGTGCCCCCCCCCCCCCCCCCCCACATCTAGTACCCCTTTTTTCTTTTCGTGTATATATATATATATTATGAGCACTTGGCGAAGGATAAGGGTTTACGAGGGGTGCCAACCTAGTTAAGATCCCTTCTAAATCGTCGGACGTCATTATGCTCTTAGTTCAAAAAATAATAATAATGGGTATTTTAATATAATTTGTATTGAATCGGATAACTATCATAAACCAGACAACCATCTTTACATTGGCATAATTTTAAAATTAGTACAACTTATTTAACCATGATAAAGTTTATTATCCTATTTTTTCTTCTTTCAATGATAAGTTTTATTTAAAAAGTAAAATGTTTACTTAAAATTATGCAAAAATATTAGTTTTCAAGTAACATTTGTAATAGTATCACTTCTTTACTCATTGTAAAGTCTATTATTCTAATTTTTCTTCTTTTAAAGTTGGATTTATTTTTATGCTTTATTTTTTGTATACATGAGGAATATAATATTAACTATTATACATGGAAAACACATTGATCATTTTTTTTTATTAACTATGATACACGATTACTAAATTATTGTTGATGAAAAATTTAAATAAACTATTATACACAAGAAACAATATGTTGCTGAAGAATTTTTTATTTATTTTAACTATATATAGGAAACTTGTTGTTGCCGGTAAATTTTTTAAAAACTACTAATACATGAAAAACATGTTATCAACTATTACACAGGGAACAAAGTTTTTGTTGATGTCAAATTTAAATAACTACTATTAACGGGATTAAGTTGCTGTCAATGAAAAATTTAAATTACTAATATATTTATTTTTTTTAAACACAAATATTTCTTAATTTAGTCTTTCAAATTTAAATTTCTAATAAATGCACGTACAGTAAAAAATGCAGACATATATTTATCAAAATTGCCTAAAAGATAATAACCGTAAATTTGCACAATGTAATAGGAACTCAAATTACTACTCCATCTATTTTAAAATGATACAAAAAAAAAATTTCAAGTATATTATCACAAGTAATCTTACTTCACTCTTAGGTAGATATAATGAGCGTCAGTCTTATAAATTATAGTCTCAAAACTTTTTTTTTGACGCAATAGTCTCTAAACTTTAACTCATGTCAAACCCTCTTTATTGTATTTTAAAAATTTATAATGAACTTTAATTAATAGTTTTTTTTTTTTTTTTACTTTTATGTTTTGTAGGACACATATATAAGAAATTGTTATATTAAAATGAGAAATATCACCCAACAGTTCAATATAATTCATATATGAACAAATTGTCAACATTGATTTTGCAATGAACTAATTTTATAACGAAACTAATTTCAAAATATATAATATTCATTCTAAAATAAAAATATCGCGGCAACGCCGCGACCCGTGCGTACCCACGGGTATTATGCTAGTTCTATAGTTATAAAATATGTAGATTACTCTTTCCTTAATTTTGACTTTTCTTAGTTGACATGTATATTAAAACATCCATAATTTTAATAAAGGAAAAATGTTTATTATTTTAAAAAAAAAATCACTTGAAACTTAAATCTACTTAAAACATGGTTCCATAATATATATAAATCATTTTGAACAAAAACAATCTGGTTTACATTCAATTCCAAATGATTTTTTAAATCAATATGAATTATACAATTGATGTGAATAATAATGTTTAGTAAATCATGATATTACGAAATTAAATATGTATTTTTTATTCAACAATTTTATCAACAAAAAATGTTCTACTTGTGCATAAACATGCTCTTATCCCAATGGTGCATTATTCCAACAAATAACTTTACCATGGTCCAGAAATAAAAATATCCCTTTATTGTCATGAAAGGATAAAAAAGTAAAAGTTATAGGAGTAATGAAAGGTTAAAAAAAGTTGTTTAAAGAAAAAATTTAGCAGCGTATATTATTACCCATTCACTTTTTATTCATGTGTAATTATTTTGTATATATTATATATATTTTTTTAGTAAAAAAAAGAAGAAGAAACTAAATGATTTTACATAAGGACAAATTATTTAGAAGCACTCGCGTTCGATTCTTGAGAGAAATTATTTTTTTATTAGACTTTAATTATCTTTCAATGGATTTCTAGATTACCATGATTAACACAACAAAAGAAGAAAAAAAATCTTTTACTAAATGTTAAAGAGTTTTCCTTTACTATTATATAGCTTCCTTCCTAGGTAGGCTAAAGGGACAAACACAATATACATTAATATACTTAAGAGATATATTAAAAAAATGATATTTAAGAGGTATTTAATAATGACTATAATTTTACGAAGGGTTTTTATAACTTCACCAAGTACAAAAAACTATTTAATTATTTATAGGAAAGTATGAAGTCTATACAACATAAGGAGATCAAATTATTTTCCAAATGTTACATGCAAAAGGAAAAAATATGCTTGAAATTCGAAAGTTTGCTTATGCTTTGATTTTATTTCTTTTCTTATTTTATGTTGCTGGGAAAGCTGATGATTGTAAGTCATTTTTTCATCATTTTCAAATTTGTCTCTTTACTTTTTAGTTTGTACACAATCTCTTATCATGATTTGGTAACATTATTTTTTTTTTGTTACAGATCTAGATTATCATGAACCATATTGTGAATATGATACCGATTGTTTACAAGTTTGGAACATGTATTATGTTTGTAAGTGCATTAATGAAAGATGCCAATGGGTTAAAAAGCCTCTTTGATTTTTTTTTTTGGTACAAAAAGCCTCTTTAATTCTATGGGTGGCAAAGAAGAAATAAGGTTTTTTTTTTTTTTTTTTTTTTTGACACATGAAGAATAAGAATACCTTTGGTAGTTAGGTTGAAATTATTTTTTATCTTATACTTCAAAGCTTATAATGTTATTTTCATGTCATAATATTGTTACACTTATTATTTTCAAATACTCCAATTTAATTTTCTCTGACATTTTAATTAGATTTAATAACCCCGTGTCATGTTGAATTTTAGAAGATATATTAAAAACTCCAATGTCACTAAAAAAAGTTACTACTATAATTTGTCACTATCTTATAGAGTACGTCTCTCCTGATCTAAAAAAGTTTCATAAGAATATGTTAAACAAATTAAAATAAGGCAAGATAAATGAGCTTCACATTTTTATTTGTGTACATTAAAAATCAAATTAAACTTTTGTTTTTGTCTTCAAACATTGTTTTTAGCAATAATGTAAAAAAATGGGCCAGTCCAGCTCGAATTAGTTTTGGGATTCATATACATTTGAAACTGCTTTTTAGACCCTTCAATTGTTCCTAGACCCTCCAAACTTACAAAAATACACCTCTATGATTTCGGAATGGATGTTCCAAAACGCTTCTGTTAAATTGTCTCCGATCCTAACTTTCAAAACTAACTGAAATTTCATAACTTATCTTTCAAAATGATTCTTTTGACATGTTTCGGACAATGTTTTAAAAACTGGATCGGACATTGAACCGGTGAGGGTACTGGGTCATTAGTTCATTGATCGAACCACCGGGTCATTGGTCGAACGACATGACTAAACCGGATAAACCGGTAGAACGAACCAGACTTTTTACACTTTCAATGTATTGAATGCACGTGTTTCAAGACAGACTTTCCTTATTTATGTGCTTAACTAGTGCACCGGGTGCACTATTTAGCATTTTCCTAAAAATATATAGGTATTAAACCGGTCGAATCAGATGACTCAGTCTCTAAAAAATCATGACATGACACCTAAAAATTTTAAAAAACTCAAAAATTTCATAATGTCATAACTTCTGAAATTCAAATCCTAAACATTGTCATCACACACAATAAAATTATACAAAATACAAACCCAAATAAGTTTTAAACAAAGTCTAATTGCAACATAAATCGAATAACAAAGTGTTTAATAAATTTAAATCCAAAGAGGCATAGTTGTTTCAATGTTGGACTCTCTTTTATTTCTCTTGTTTCTTCTATTTAAAAAATAAAAAATGACGGCGTTTTGGGACTTTTGACTAAAAAAAAAGCGCGCAATCAAATCGACAGTTTGGAGAAACCGTTGGTTCATCAGTTTCGAGCGATTCCTACTGGTCTAATTACATGGCATGAAGGTGTGGAAAAACACAAGAAGAGGGTTGAATTGTGTTTTGAAAACGCAATATATATATATATATATATATATATATATAGAGAGAGAGAGAGAGAGAGAGAGAGAGAGAGAGAGAGAGAGAGAGAGAGAGAGAGAGAGAGAGAGAGAGAGAGAGAGAGAGAGAGAGAGAGAGAGAGAGAGAGAGAGAGAGAGAGAAGACACAAGCAAATTTATACCGGTTCCTGTCACAAACCTAGAGTAGTACATTCCCCTTGCTTTTCTAATGAAGTTCATTATAATCAATTTTGATTACAATTGCCCAAACACACTAGTTCATGACTTCTTGTCTAGGTACTCCTAGTTAGGACTTCCTTGCTCATGCACACTTGCAAGAGACTTCACAATGCTCAAGCACAAAGCAAGAGACTTCACTAACTTAAAAGAATTTAAGAAAGTTTACAAAGAACACTTGATATGCTATAAGAGGTGTTTAAAAAATACAACACAGAAATTACAAGACTTAAGTGTTTGACAGATTTATCTAAAGGTTTTGTCAGAGTTTCTTGGTCTTATAAATATTTTTGCAGAGCAACAGTTCAACGATTTTAATGAAAGCTTGTTGTTTGATCTTCAAATGAGGTCTTCTATTTATAGAGAGATTTGAAGATGATCGTTGCTTGAAGATAAGGTATCCATTTGCAATAATGCAATCCTTATTGATTTGATTCAATCTTTTGCCCAAATAGAAAATAAAGTTTTCACTACTTGTTCAAATCCAAATGCGCTTTTACCACTTTGAGTCACTATAGTACGATAGTACTATACGCTCCTCCAAAGGATAAAAATTATGTACTATGATTATTATTTCATCCAAACGATCACAAAGGAATTAATAATCTTCAAAAAATTTCAATAGCTGGTGACGTTCTTCAGATAGAATTAATCATATTTTTCAAGTTCTGATGATGCATTTTCTGATGGACTTCATCCTTTGATGCACTCTTCAAATCTTGATAGTTTACATCTTCTAAAGGTCATCAGAGCTTGACACTCTTGTCATTTTCTGATGTCTTCAGATAGTAAGAGCTTGACATATCTACTTGTCTGCAATGTTCTGAGTGACTCATAAAATTTTAAGATATGATCCTGCACACTAGAACAATAATTAGTAATACCAATTGTCATTTTAATACTCTTGTTATCATCAAAACTTAGGAACCTCTTGGGAGACTTTTATCAGACTCACTTTGTTGCAACATGGTCAATCCAACATTCGAATCAGACCGGCCACCCCTCCGGTTCGCGGTCTGACCGGTCCGATTTTTAAAACACTGATTTCGGATCCTATCTTCCAAAACTAAGATTTTGGAACGTATCTTCCAAAAGCTTCTGTGGACTTGTTTCGTATCCTATCTTCCAAAACTAACTGGAATTTTGAAACCTATTTTCAAAATCCTATTACCTTTGTTCAGTGTTGTTGTTTACTAAAATGATACATTAATGTTGTTGTTGTATGTGTTTGCAATGTATTGTGTTGGTTGTGTTAAATTACCGCTAACATGGTTTCAGATCATATATAGGATCCCCATTGGGGCCTAAAGTTTGGATCCTAGGTTCCCATTTGTAGTTTTTTTTTTACTATTTTAGAAGACGTCTTTCGAATTAACTTGCAATTTCCGATTATAGAATCCCATTAATATTATTTCAGAACGTGTTTTCCAAAATGAATGACCATTTCATATTGTACAATCTCATCCATATCAAGTCTAAAATGGAGGATAACATGGAAGATTTTAAGAGCAATTTTATATATATTTGCATTTATTTGAACTATATCCGAATGGGCCAATAACGCCAGTCCACTTAGCTCCCTATATAGATGTAAGATAGTCTTTCTTATAAAAATGTAAGATAATTGATCTTCTCTTTCATATTACTCAAATACACAAAATACATTATCTATTAAAAAATACACTACCGAAAAATGGATTTTTAGTAGAATATATATATCAAAAAAATTTATAAGTATGAATTCTTGTGGCTTATAATTTTCATACATGATGACTGGTATCATTATTATTTGATTATTTTTGTCTTTTCCATGTCCACCAATAAAAGGATCACATGTATTTAATCAGCTCAAATATATATTACACTTCGTCCTAAATTTTAAATCCTTCTGAAAAAATATTTTCTTTTAAACTATAAGTTATTTTATAATACAAATTTATTATTGATATTATTTTTCTTTATAGATAAACAAAATGACAATACTTATTAAAAATTCATACATATAAATGGATAAGTCATGGTTTGAATTTCACTCATGATCAAATAACTTTGACATTTTTATCAATTGAACTAAAATTTATAACATTAATAATACTAGTATTATTTTTAATTATACTCTTGACTATATATCTTTCTCGTACTATTAATAAAAAATAATTTTATAAAATAAATCTGTTTTCTATACAAAATTAATTATAGACAAGGTGGACAACCACGAACCATTGGTTACACACACCTACTAGTATTTGTGTACAAAAGGAATGCTGATTTTAAGATGCCATGCCCTACAAATCGATTGTACAGTCCTAGTGTTCTATTCACCACACAATTTAGATGCAATTAATTTCCATCATGTTATAATCACAAAGTAGTAGAAACAAAAGGGCCATCTCTTTATAAGTGCTTTGAGCAACTATTTGACGGGTTTGGCAAACTTTAATTAATTTTGGACCATGTTGGTTGATGGTCTTGTGTTAAAGTGGGTACTCAACAAGAAGTTTCACATAGTTGGAAGAAAAAAAAAGTTGAAGAAAAAAAAGTTATATTGAGTTTTATCTAGCACAATAAATTTAATCTATTGAGTGTATTGAAGCGTAGTTGTGCGTTTTGAAAGGATTTACGATTTTCTTGTGTAAAAGATAGTTGAGAGTGTTTGTAATTTTATCTTTATAAAAAAAATGCAATTATGTGAGCTTGAGAGGTTTGCAATTTTACCTTGTAAAAACTAGTATTAAATTATTAATGTGAGTTAGTTTTGTTTAGTTTTATTTATTGTGTGAATATATTCTATTTTATTTTTATTTATAGTGTTAAGATTTTTTCTGATTGCCTTCGATTCATTTTTTTTATATAGTAAGGCAAACAACTAGATGTTGAACCTCATCCTATAGCCTCCATTACTCCAAGGTAGTCAATACAAAAAGTATAGATGTAGTGTTAAAAATCACTTGTATGGTTGCTCAAGACGCAATATGTTAATTCAACCCAACGAGGCTTCCCCCTTACGACCCAATATATTAAAATATCGATAATTTACTATTTTTGCTCCACTGTACATCCAAAAACTATTTTATTTTGTTTAAGTCGGAGATAACAAGTAGGTAAAAATCCTCATTTTAATTGAGGAGTAAATTCTACAAAATATCAATTTTTATTATTTTTTAGATAAGTATTAAAAAATAATGACCCATCACCCATGCAAGTCTCAAACGTACGACCTTCGCGTTATTAGCACGACGCTCTAACCAACTGAGCTAATGGGCCTTTTGATATTAATTAAGTTGTTTTGATTTTTTAGTAAGGAAATATATGTCGAAAAACATTTTAATTAATATATTCAAATAAATATATTACATTCGATCTCAAAGGATTTTCCAACATCGATGAATGAAGGCATGAAGATATAACACAAGTATCCTTTTAGGCTCAGAAGAGTTTTAGGTTACACATGAGTTGAGTTTTCATCAATTGAGTTGGACCAATTAAATTGGAATCAAAACCCACACTTCTTCTTCTTTTGATTTGACAAAAAAATGTTCCAGGTTATGATTATCATTCTAAGTTCTAACTTCTAAGAAGACAAATCTTTACTGCATCAAACAAATAAAACAAAAGCTAAATAATACACAACGATATACTTTTTTTTTAATGATAATAGAAAACAAAATAGTGAGTGTTAGAAAATATGCTCTACTTAAAATTTTATCAATAAGCAACTGAATATTAGACCAAATAAAACACAACGATATATAATAGTGAGTGTTGTTAAAATTCATATTATTCCAAAGTCTAACCTAACTTTTTGTTGTTTCAAAAAAAAAACCTAACCTTTTGTTGTATATATATGCCCCAATTAATGAGTGTACGTCCAACACTTTCACATGATTCATAAATTGAGGGAGTGCTAGGAAATAATATGACTTATAAACTAACAAAATTAAACAAAAAAGGAAGAGCTATTTTTTACCAAAAGGAATTCATTCAAAAGCGAACCAAAGTTTGACTTATTTTCATTGGTTTCACCTTATAATTTAATTTATAAAACAACTTTTTCTTAAATGTGCACCGTTCACACATCTTATTTTTACTATATTTTTTTTATAATAAATAAAAGTAAATATTAACCTATAAAATGTTGGATATATTTTGATGAATATTATCAACAAATATATATATATATATATATATATATATATATATATATATAGACAAATGTTAAATAGTGCCCCCGATGTACTAGTTAAACATATAAATATGAAAATTTTGTGTCGGAACTTGTGCATTCAATGCATCGAAAATGTAAAAAGTTATTTTATCAAAATTAATTTTATGTTTTATTTCTATTTTTGGTATGCTTAACAAGTGTTCCGGAGACACGGTTTAACACGACCCTTAAATATATTCATAATTAAAATTATGCTTTGACATATGTGAAACAATTAACAGAGTCATTCAAAGTATTAATTGTTAAGAAGTCTCAGATCATTTGCGAGATAGTTTGAATATATGTTTATAAAATAGGAGCAATCATCACTTTACAAACCGATTTTATAAGGATAAATTAAGTCAAATATAAAAATCTAAGATGATATCACAACCTCTTCACGATCCGTTGAACCGTCTATTATCAATTTTCTGATAGGATCATCTACATTTATATCCGCACGTCAAATCCAATAACATTGATGATTTTATATAAATGAATTAATCTCAATATAAAAATCTAAGAGTAATAATAAAGGAAGCTATTTTGGCTACTTCTTTGTTCACATGAAAAAATTCATAAATAAAAAAAAGCCCCACACATCATATAATATATATCTCCTAAACGTGTCCTTTCCAACCATTATCAAAATTATTTTTTTTGCTTCAATTTTTCTCTCTTCCAACATGGCCGGAGAAAACATTCTCAAGGCACCACTTCTACCACTTCACGAACCACCAATTCAAGAAACACCCAACAACAACAATTTCATTGCAATAAAATCAATTTTAAACCTTAAAAACTTTTATATAATTTTAGGACCTTTGTTGTCAATTATTATATGTCTTCTAGTGAAACTAGATGCTCCTAAAACAAGCACAAAAATGGTTGGCGTGATTGCTTGGGTTTTCACATGGTGGATCACTGAGGCTGTTCCACTTCCTGTTACTTCCATGTGTCCTCTGTTTTTGTTTCCTCTGTTTGGAATTGCTTCAGCTGACACTGTTGCTCATTCTTATATGGATGATGTTATTACTCTTGTTTTGGGAAGTTTCATTCTTGCTCTTGCTGTTGAACGATACAATGTTCATAGAAGATTGGCTTTGAATGTAAGTATTAGTATACTCATACTCCAATGTTTAAAAAGTAAAGTTTGGTCGATAAATATTTTGATCGGATTTGAACACAATATTTTTGATCGATTTAACCAGAAGCTCGTTAATCATTTGAGTCAAATTTTTTCTTCTATGGTTTATATTTTTTAACCTTATGATTTTAAGAAAAATTGAGTCTGATAATCAAAATTCGAATATAAATTAAAGTCTAATCAATAAGTATTTTGATCAGATTTAAACATAATATTTCTGATCAATTTAACTAAAAGTTTGTTAACCGTTTGTGTTCAAACTTTTATCTTCTAGTTTATGTTTATAATTGAAGTTTTCATTAATTTGATTTTGATGATTCAGAATGTTCTCTTGATTTAATATTAATTTGGTCGAGCTTATTTGATGTTTGTCTTGCAATCTTTGTGGAAAATATTTCATTTGAATATTATACTCAATTGTTTGTTGTAGAAAATATTTGAAGCTTTGTACTTTTCACCACCTATCATAGGATGACAATTTTCTATTTTTATTTTGTTTGAAATTAAGTTGATGTTAGGTGTCAGAAAATAATTGAATGTCACTTTTAAAAAATTTCTTACATATACTTAAAAAAGTTCTTAAATAATTTTATTGCACATGGTAGGCATGATTGGCACTTAAACATGTGTTTAGGATTCAATATCATGTACACGTGGTTGGAGCATATCAAAGAACATATGTATAATATTGCACTAAAGTCACAAATTTTTTAAAAAATAAAATTAACTCTCGATTTTAAAAAAAGAATGTTAATAATTAAAATATTAAAAAACTTGAGTGCAGTTTTGTCCCCCTAAATTATGCAATTGTATGATTTTAAACATCTAAATTTTACAATTCTTTGGTTTTAACCTCTCAAATTCACCCTCTTTTGAATTTGATAGCCCCCTAATGACTTTTTTGAGAAAAAAATTGATTATGTAACATTTTAAAATATTAAAAAATATTTTTTAAACAAATTAATAATAAATGATTTTTTAAAAAAATAACTTATAAAATAAGTTATTTTGTTATATGTAGTTTATAAAATAATTTTTCTATAAAAATATAGTTTATAATTTTTTTTATTATATTAACTATTTTTTTAAAACAATAATTATTTAATCTTTTATGAAAATAAAATTTAATACATCTTTTCAAACAAACACATTTATTTTTTAATTTTAAAACATATTTTAAATATTTAAAACATTTCTTATTTATTTTAAAAATATTTTTTATAATTTTAAAATGCCGCCTAATCAATTTTCCATCAAAAAATGTCAACAGGGGACTAACAATTGCAAAAGAAGATAAATTTGGAGAATAAAATTGCACAATTGAAAGTTGAATAGTTAAAATCGAACAATTATAAAATTTAGGGGGCTAAAATCACACAATTAAAACTTGGAGAGCCAAAATCGCACAAATCTAAAATTTAAAGAGTCAAAACTGTATTTAAGTTTAATTAAAAATAACACATAACATTCAAATACTTCTCAATATTTTTAAAAACAATTATGATCAAACATATTCAATTTCAATTACTAACTTGAAATAGTTAATAATTTTATACTAATTCATATCGCGCTACAATTTGCTTAAATTGATGGCTCACTATGTCTAATTTTGTTAAATTTACATTGCATTACAATTTGTTAATAGTGTAAAATATTTTACATTGACAGTATATCAAAATGATATAGTTCCTATCTCTAGGTAACCTTGGTGTTTTGTGGTGATCCAGTAAATCCATCAATGCTACTATTAGGTCTATGTGCAACCACATTTTTCGTGAGCATGTGGTTACACAATGTGGCAGCAGCCGTAATGATGATGCCGGTAGCAACTGGAATCCTACACCGGCTACCACCGGCAGATGAGCAACCAGAACTAATGAACAAATTTAGTAGAGCAGTAATTTTAACAGTGGTCTATGCTACACCAATTGGAGGCATAAGCACTCTAACAGGAACAGGTGTGAACTTAATAATAATTGGAATGTGGAAAAGTCTTGTTCCTGATGCAAAACCAATAAGCTTCAACAATTGGTTTTTCTTTGGATTTCCTGTGGCTGTTTTTTTGCTTCTATGCTTTTGGTGTATGCTATGTTTGATTTATGTTCGAAAGGGTTCAAGTAGGGTTTTGTCTGATTATTTGGATAGAGCTCACTTGAAGAGGGATCTTGATGCTCTTGGTAAGTTTTTCACTTTTAAGTTTTAAGGTATTTGATTATTTTTTTGTTCTTCATAAATAACTACATCCATCAATTTTTATTGACTCCAGTTTCTTTTATTTCTAAATATTTATAGTTTGGTTCTATATTTTGCATCTTCATCAATCTATAAATTATATCACTTAATTTCAAATTAATCTTTTGTTATTATTTAAAGTTAATAGAAAGAAAGTTGTCCCAAAAAAAAGAAAGAAAGAAGGTTGTCCCATAGTGTTTAAAATTGGAATTTTTTTTGCTTATTTGTAAAATTTAGAAGTGTAATGACTTATTTGTTCTAGTATACCTAAAAATCTTACATCATTTATAAAAAATTGAGCTAGATGTAATTTATACACAACACTCATTCTTTAATCCACTGAGACAATTTTTACAAAGGACAAAACTATAATAGCTCATATCCAAAATAGACAATACTTCAGAATACCTTCGATACACTTAAAAATCATGAGAGCTGACATGCGACCCAATGTAGACAATACGTTAGATTGTAATATGACATACTTGAGAATAGAACGGAAGATTATCTATTGGAGGAAGATTGTAATATGACATACTTGACAATACGTTAGATTGTAATATGTACTTTATCTCATTTACTCCTTTTTTTTTTTTTTTTGGCAAAAGAGTAATGTAGCTAGAGGCTACCCTCACCAAAAAAAGGAAACGGGGAAAAATGTCTTTAGCAACCCACGTTGCTTCCTCTCCCTCTCTACTTCTTTGGCTGTATTGGAAATGTCAATTTTCATGGCTTGATGGAGAAATTTACAGAAATATAGTTATAAAGTTTTGATTTTTCTTCTTCTATAGTATTAAATCTTCATCGGGAAAAAATATGATTAACAAGAAAAATTTAACAAATATATGACATATTTAATTTCATTTAGGGGACAAATTATGGTGCATAAGTCTTGTTTTATGCACCATATGCATAAATAAGGAAAAATTGTTTAGCGCGTCCCCAAATTTCTCGCGCGTCTCCCAGACGTTTAGCGCGCCTCCCAAATTTCTAGCACGCCCATAAAATAATATACTAGTATATTTTATAAACAAGATGGCAAAACAAATTATTTTGAGATCATAAAGAAAAATAATTTACAAAAAATATTTTGGATGAAGAAAACAAAGAGCAAAGATAAAATTAGAATTGTAGCCAAAAAAAGAAGAAGATAAAATTAGAATTAATTCCTCTTTGATTACTTTTGACTCCGCCTGACTCAATTTCTCTATGATTAGTTGTATAGTATATATAACTTTTCTTTTTTTGAGTTTCGGCCATCTCTTCGATAAAAAAACTTTTCGATGATTATTTTGTTGGATGATAATAATAAAAAAAAAATAATATTAAACCACTCTCTAAATTTGAGGAATTGAAACTTTTTATGTTAGTCAAGCTTTATATACTACTTTTTCCGCCATGATTTTCTCTTCTAGGAAAAAATAGTACATTTTCCCCTTCTTTTTTTTTGCCAATTTTCTATTGAAACAAACACAATGTTACAATTGACAAGAAGACAATGAAGAATCAGGAATAAAAATTGACCAGCTCTAAAAGTTGTAAAATTATTTTGCAAATAATGTGTGTGGCATAGTACATAGATGATTTTGACCTAACATTTATTTTTCTACAAATAGTAACTTAATTGATTGATCACTTATTTTCGTATTTTATATCAAATTTTTCATGCTGAATAGGATGTCTCCAAAATCAAAATTTCTTTCCTCTAACATGGAGGTTGTTCACACTGCATGCAAAACATGAAATTTGTTTCTTTTATTATATAGTTTTTTTTTTTTGAGGTAAAATTCTAATGTAAAAAATATTTCAAACATTTACTCCTAAAAAAATTGATGTAATTATAACTATGTTATGGAAATTTTTGTAGGTCCCATGTCTTTTGCTGAAAAGATGGTGTTATGTGTATTTGGGGTATGTCTAACTATAAATTTTATCTTCTTAAACCTAATCATAGATAAACTTATTTAGTTTTCCAAGGAATTAATGAAGTTTTGTGGTTAATATTAAAAATACAGTTGTTGATACTACTATGGATGACAAGAAGTGTCTCAGATGACTTACCTGGTTGGGGAGTTTTGTTCCATGGCCTTGTTGGAGATGGAAGCATTAGTGTAAGTAATATCTTTATTTTATTTTTTTTAACAATAAAAATTATAATCTCATCACCAACAGGGGTTAAGTCTAACAGGATGAGTTAGATTCTCACAACATATGGTAAACTAATTGATATTCAAATTTTAACTCGAAGAGAAACACACTTTAATATTCTACACGCTTGAATAAGATTAATTTGAGTGGAAGGAACCTATGATTAACCCAACCCACACCTTGTGTGTATTTAAGAAGTAATTCACGACAAAGATTAATCACCACTAAATAACAGTGTAAATTTCATATTTATAATATGATAACAAAAAACCATCGACACTTGTTTAGTCTTGAAAAATAACAAATAACAAATTTGTTTTAAGAATTTCCAATTTAGGTCGATCGATAATTCTAAGGGCCTTTAAGTCTCCATAAAAAATATATTTGATTCCTATTTGAATTTTGATTTTTTTTTTCAAATCAAATCTACATTGTTTATATTTTAATTGTTGTGTAACATCGTGATTCGTGACTTTATCAAACTTATCACGGACTCAAACATGCACTTCAATAATCCAAACCTACTAGTTATGTTTTTTCTCAGGTTTAATTACAGTTTTGATCCTCTATATAATTTCAGTGATTCAAAATTAATCTTCTTATTTTTAAATCATCCAATTTTAATCCTTCCATTATATTTTTTACTTCAAAATTATGATTTAACATACTTTAAATTATGTGACATACAATCTGATCATATTAAATAGTAAAAAATCATAAAATTATATTATAAAAAAATTATTAAAAACTCCGGTTTTAAATTTCAAAAATTATTCGTTTTTGTAATTTAATTAATAAAATGTAAATAATTAATCTATCTGGATAAATCTATATTATCAGATCATATGTCATTCATTTAAAACATATTAAATCACAATTTTAAGTATAAAAATTTGATGGAAGCCAAAACCGAGTGATTTTTAAAAAAGAGGACCAATTTTGTAAATCAGTAAAAATAAGGGGAACAAAACTGTAATTAAGCTTTTTTCTTAAAGAACAATTATATTATTCTCTTTTATCTTCAAAAAATAAAATCTCTTTTTAATCTATTATATGACTCATAACTCATTTACACCAAGAATTGAAGACTTCAATATAAAAATGTGATGTAGGTTTTGGCAGCTGTATTATTGTTCATAATCCCAAACATGAAGCAAGATGGTGAAAAGCTAATGAGTTGGAATGAATGCAAAAAATTACCATGGAACCTAATTTTGCTACTAGGAGCTGGATTTGCTTTAGCTGATGGAGTACAATCTAGTGGTCTAGCAGATGTAATGTCAAAAGCATTAGAATTCTTAAAAGATGTTCCATACTTAGCAATTGTTCCTGTTGTTAGTTTACTATGTAGCATAATCACTGAATTCATTACTTCCAATGATGCCACAGCCACACTTCTTGTACCACTTTTGTATAACATAGCCAAAACTATGAATGTGCATCCACTTCTTCTTATGATCCCTGGTGGTATAGCTACTGAATTTGCATTTTGGCTTCCAACTTCAACACCTTCAAATGTTGTTGGATTTGCTACTGGACATATTGAAATTAAAGACATGCTTAAAGTTGGAGTCCCACTTAAGGTTGCTGGATTTTTTGTTCTGTCTCTTCTCATGCCAACACTTGGTGAGTTGTTACTTGTTATTGTTTTTGTGTTGAGTTTTGTGGCACCGATACTTCTGATGATTTACAGCATGTGTTTGGTGTTTGATACTGACACATAAAATTACATTCAATTAGTTAATTTTTTATAGATATTAATTGTTTAAGACCAATTTGGTCGGAATAGAATTCTGATGTCTAAGGTTTGATTTTGCAGGATCTATTGTTTATGGCATAAATGGCGGTACTCAATAGGTGGCATGATGTAAACTCTCTCATTTGTTACCACATAGATTTCTTTTTCAAATTATACTTTGGTTTGTAATATGATTATTTTTTTTTGATAGAGTATGATTGTATTTAGATGGTACATGGATAAAAAATAATAATATAATTAAAGGGAGATGTTAGATACACATTTACAAATCATGAATATATTAATACGAATTGTTAGTATTTTTTAATAAACGATTTCTGAATTTTGTTTTTTCACTTTATTAGTATGGGAACTAGCCTTCAAAGAACTAAATCCAAATGCATATAGAGAAGAAATATTTTTTCGACACTTTCTCAAAAAGGAAAAAAAAATGTAGTAAAAGAAACAAATTATTGAAAAATAAAACAAAGAAAAAGCTTTGAATGAAAGAATAACTGAATTAGGGTTGATGAGATTTCATTTTGAAATTCTGTTCTCTGATGTCTTATACAATGTCTAGGACAATGTGTCAGCAGTCTAGATGTCCTAGACAACTGGTTATGAGGATCACGATTTATTGCAGTACTAAAGTAAATAAAAGCAATAAATAACACCAGTGATTTGTTAACCCAGTTTGGCGCTAAACAGCCATACTCTGGAGGATACCAATCCAGGAAGTAATCTTCTACTCAAGGGCTAACTCCCCCTGAATATGAGAACCTACCCAACTCCCTCTAATCACTAATCTCAAGTGACGAAACAACTTTAAACTTCTCAGTTTAAAAGACAAAGTTGAATGGCAACATTCAACGACTCAAGGCTACCAAGTATCAAGAACAATACGAGGAGCTACTAATGCTTTGCACAGTGGGCACAAAGCTTTGGACTCACAATCTTCAGTTATTGTGGGTTGCGTTTTAAGCTCTATGTTGAGTCCTTTATATAGGCGTGCAATTCTTCAGATAGTCTTCAGTCTTTCAGATGCACTCAAATAAGAATTAGTTTTAAAACAAACTTGTTTTAAAACAAACTCCACAAAGATAAAGAATTAATCTCTATCCACTAATTAAATACGAATCCAATCGTATCTAACACATATGATTAATAACAAACTTCATCATTAATCCTAATCTCAGCTTGTTACTAAAAGATTCGCGTTTTATTCAAATTAAAACAAACACGCGCGCTTAATGGATAAACATTATCTTTTAAGCTGAACTGGGTCAAGATGTCCTACCCACATGTCTTGGGACATCTTGTTCGACATGCTGCCTAAGCATGCTCTGAACCCAGTGACAAGATGTCTATGACATCTTGTTCAACATGTTGCATCTGCACATCTTCAATATGCACAAGTGGTTTAGACTTAATTACTTCAGCATTGGTGCTTCAGTTAAGTCACTCTGATCAAGTTGTTTTAGCCTTATGATGCAGCATACAAAAGTTGCACACATAGTGCCGGATGTCAAAGTCTCCAATGTCTAGGACATTTGGTAGACCACACTACTTACAGAAGATGAACAGAAAAAGGAAAAAATACATAAACTACTTATTTTCCTATATTCAGAGTCTGTTCTTCAAGCTTCTTCTGCTTCTTCACCATCTCCCCCTTCTTCATTCTCTTCTCCTTCTGCAGCAGCATCTTGTATGGACTTGATCAGATTGTCCACATGTTGTTTTCTTGCTGTGCTGGTCTTGATGGTTTCTCCCAAGGTTTTGGATATTTGCATCAGTTCAGCAAGAACATCCTCCTTATTTGCTCTAGGCATAGAGCCTGACGCTTCACCCACCTCCTTCATCTTTGGAAATACAATGTCTGGGACATGTGTACCAGCAAAGAGCTTATAATCAAAACTCAGGATTTGCGGCTTCTTTGTTGGAGCTTCATCAGAGTATAGAATGTTTGAGTACTGCCTTAAGATCATTCCAGTTATCAGACAAGGGAATGCTATAGGTAGCTTCACTGCATATGTTTCAGCATGCTTCATGGTTTGGCTAAAGACGTGATCACCAAAGTTGAGCTTCTTCTTTGTTCCTATGAGGAAGATCATCTTTGCTAGCATTGGAGTGATCCCAGAGCCATGATTGGTAGGTGCCCAGTTTGCAGCTCCAATCCTATTGAGGATAGCATACTTAACACTCAAGCAGCCTGTAGATAATAACCCTTTCTTAGGCCATTCCTTCACTTGGCCTTCAGTAATCTCCTTAGTCACCTCTTTGACTAAATCAGCTTCATCACCTTCCATGGTAGGATTCCTACCAAGATACTCATTGATGGTTGTTGGAAAGAACTTAACTTCTTTACCTCTGACTCGAACTTTTCTAAACTCTTCAGTTCCTTCACTGCAAGCGCTAGTGATGTTCGCTATGAACTCCTTCACAAGCATCTCATAGCAATCACCCAGATTTTTGACAGTCTTCATTAACTCAGCCTTCTCTAGTAGCTCCATTATCTCCTTACATTCGAGAGCTTGTTGGTTGAGTTCTTTCTATTGTGCTATTCTGCGCTGGTAGACATACCTCTACCTTTGAGCACTTTCTTCAGAGTGGAAAGAAACTCTGTCCATTGGAGCTGGAGGGATGTTTGCAGGAATTCTTCTTCCTCCAATTCTCTTTTTCCCTGAGGTCGTGATGTCTAGGACATCAGGCTCGACATCAGATACAGAGTCGCTTACAACAACGACCTGTTTCTTCTTCTTTGAAGTCTTCTCTCCAAAGGCTTTCTTCGTAGCTTTCCTCTTCCCTTTCTTCTCAGTGATGGGCGTCTCGACTTGCTTGGATGTGTACGTCTTAGCCTTGTTCTTGACAGGGATGCTAATACGTACTCCATCACTTTCATCAGAACTTTCCTCTTCACAGCTTTGTTGAGGTTGACTTCCTTTCTTCATCCCTTGAAGAATCTTTGACAGGGCGACCTCATCTTCATCTTCTAAATCTTCCAGTATTTGATCTTGAACTTCTTGTTCAGGAGCTTGATCATGACCAGATGTTGGAACATGTGGTTCGACATCAGGTGTTGGAGTCTCTTCCGAAGGCATAGGTTGATCCAAGTTAGGATCCTCTTCATGAGGTTCTGAGAAGATGTGAGTGGTAGTTTCTGATGGAGAAATTTCTTTGGCTGGAGGAGAGCTTGACTCAGTAGTCTTGTTTTGATGTTCATCAGGAGATGTTGTTGTGTTTGCTTCACCTGATGTTCTGACATCTTGCTCAAGTTCCTCAGATGGCTTTGGTTCTAAGTCTTTGGTTTCTTGATCAATTTCTTTTTGTTCTTTTTGATCATTCTTCTCCAAAGATTTGCCCGAGGATTTGCCCTTCTTTGTACTCTTCCTTGAGGTTGATCTTTTGGTCTTCTTCTTAGCAGGACCTTCAGTTGGGGGAATCACGCTGAGTGGTATAGCGTTGGTGACGATCCCTTCTTGATCAATTTCAATTTCTGAAACCCTAGGCATTTGAGAGGATGCCTCTTCTGTGTGCGTCTTTGAATCATCGCGATTTGAGCTGTTGTTCTTGGATGATTGTTGAGACATTGTTGCAGAGAGTTCTTTTGAGAAGAAAGAATTTCTGAGTTTGGAGAAATATGTCTGACAAGATGTTGAGACGTTTGGTAGTGTCACATATGAGGTCTTAGTAGCCTTTTATAGATTGATGGAGAACTTAAGGCTACCTCTTTTTACGTGTAGATTTTTAATGTTTCTTTACTCTGCACGTTACCTCTATAATGTTTATGACACATTTTTGGGCGTGTGAATACCCAGAGGCACACTAACGCTCCCAACCAAAATCTCTTCAGCTTCTTGTCCATTGTACAGATGTTGGGACATCTGGTATGACATCTTGTCAACTTCTTCCTTGGCAGACAAGCAAGCTATTTCTGGACCATTGTTGTGAGGTGTCCAAGTATAGCACTTATCACTTGACTTTATCCTTTTCATCACTACCTCTTGATCATTAGCAATGGTGCATTCATGATTGTTGAAGTGCACTTTTAGTCCTTGTTCACATAGCTGACTAATACTAATCAAGTTTGCAGTGAGACCTTCTACTAGTAGAACATCATCTAGGCATGGAGTGTGTGGACCAAATAGTTTTCCAATGCCTATGACTCTACCTTTAACTCCATCACCAAAAGTAACACTTCCTTTTGAATGAGACCTTAATTCTCTAAGGTATCTCTCATCTCCAGTCATGTGTTTAGAACATCCACTATCAAAATACCAATTTTTATGTGGAGATATTCTTACAGGAGTATGTGCCTTTTGAGGTGGTGTTGGCTTACATACTTTAGTCAGAACTTCCTTGTGTTTCACCCTTGGAGGTAGGATCTTCTTTTTGTTTTGACTTGGTGACTTAGGCTTCTGAGGGTAGCCATGGAGGTATAAGCATTCTGATATTAGATGCACAGTTTTTCCACAATGTTTACATCTTTTCAGTGGTCCCTTGTACTCTTTGTATTGGGGGGACACATGTTGAACATGATGTTGGGACATGTGGTCTGGCATATGCTTCCTCTGTTGAGCTGGAGGCTAAGACCTTTGTTCAAACCTTTTCTGCTTGTGTTGAGTCAGATGATATGTCTTTGTCACCTGTTTCTTTTGTTCAGTAGGTTGTTGAGGTTTGAATCCTGTCTTCTTATGCTTGTGCTGAGAAGGATGTTGTGACTTGTGGTTTGACATCTGGTCCTGAGATCTATTCTTTGGGGAAATTTTCTTTTCAGAAGCCTTGCTGTAGTTGTCATACCCTAACCCCTTCTTGTTACTTGGACTTCTACCAAGTTCAAGAACTTCTTCAAGCATGTCAGTTCCATTGTTTAACATTCTCACAGATTTTGTCATCTCAGTGAGTTTTGAGTTTGACAAGGTAACTTGTTCTTTCAAAGCAGCTGTTGATACTTCTAGTACCTCCTTTTCTTGAGCAAGTAGTGTGACTTGTTCTCTCAAGCTAGTTGTTGAAACCTCTAGTGCTTCCTTCTCTTGAGCTAGTTTCTCCATCTCCTCATCTTGTTTTCTTATGAGTTCACAAGATTGTTCCTATTTAATGGTGAGATTGTTGTATTTCACATCCAATTCTTCCTGTAGGAGATCTTCATTGCTCGTGCTGCTGCTGGTATCAAATGTTCCAGTGAAGGCTTTATTTGTTGGTTCTTCTTCTTTCTCTTCCTCAAAATCAGATAAAGTAGCTGCCATTCCCTTTTTCTGTTTCCTGAGAAAGTTTGGACATTCTGGTTTGATGTGTCCAAATCCTTCACATTCAAAACATCTTACTTCTTTGTTTTGCTCAGAAGTATTCTCCTCTTTGGTCTTGCCTTGTGACTTGATGTTGGACCTCTTGTCTGGGACATTTGTCCTATATTGGCTCTATTGAAGTCCTTTGTAAGGTAAGCTAAAGCCTGTGATAACTCATCATCATCTTGGCTTTCCTCAGATTTAAATGCCAAGTTCTTCATCTTCTTCTCTGGTTTATCATCCAGAGACATCTCAAAGGTTTGTAATGAGCCAATAAGTTCATCAACTTTCATTGTGCTCAAGTCTTGAGATTCTTCGATTGCAGTCACCTTCATGTTAATCTCTTAGGCAGTGATCTAAGGATTTTTCTGGCTAACTTTTCTTCAGGTATCTTCTCACTTAGGGCAAAGGTTGAATTTTCTATATCTCGTATTCTAGTGTTGAACTCAGATATAGTTTCTTCATCCTCCATCCTTAAGTTCTCAAATTTTGTGGTGAGAAGTTGCAGCTTTGACATTCGAAATTTGGAGGTTCCTTCATGTGCAGTTTGAAGAATTTCTCAGGCTTGCTTGGCTTCAGTACATGTGTTGATTAACTTGAACATGTTTTCATCAACACCATTGAATATGGCATTGAGTGCTTTAGAGTTGCCACTTGCCACAGTTTCTTCTTCTGGACTCCAATCTGCCATTCCTTTTAGACTTGTGGATCCATCTTATGCTGTGATTATTGGATGATTCCACCCAGTGATAATTGCCCTCCATGCTTTTGGATCCATAGATTTGAGAAAGGCAACCATTCTTGCTTTCCAATAATCATAATTTGATCCATCCAAGACTGGTGGTCTGTTGATTGATCCTCTCTTGTCCATCTTGAACAAAATATATCTCCCTGGAGCTCACCCAGTAGGTTAGGGTGCCTGCTCTGATGCCAATTGAAATTCTGTTCTCTAGCAGGACAAATGTCTTACACAATGTCTAGGACAATGTGTCAGCAGTCCAGATGTCCTAGACAACTGGTTATGAGGATCACGATTTATTGCAGTACTGAAGTAAATAAAAGCAATAAATAACACCAGTGATTTGTTAACCCAGTTCTGCGCTAAACAACCCTACTCTGGAGGATACCAATCTACTATGGAGGATACCAATCCAGGAAGTGAACACTACTACTCCGAATTATTACTTAGTCTTACAACACTACCAAACACCTTTTGGCATGTACGCCTTTTCTTAATCCTAGTAATCTTCTACTCAAGGGCTAACTCCCCCTGAATATGAGAACCTACCCAACTCCCTCTAATCACTAATCCCAAGTGACGAAACAACTTTAAACTTCACAGTTTAAAAGACAAAGTTGAAGACCTTGAAGTTATTGGAATCTGTTGTACTAAATTATTCATTGATTTGTAAGTTATTGGATGTTGTACTTATAGTACTACAAGAGGAATGATTAGGAGAATCTAGTGACTAGCCAGCTCATAGGCCTGACACATGTTGCCTAACGGCTTGATAACAAAATGAAAGGGAATAAGACAAAATAACAATATGACGAAATAAAGGAATATGCTAAGGATCCCTCTTGTGCTGCATAATCACACATAATCTTGTAAGTGGATAGGCCTTCTAGTAACTCTCTTGGGTAAGCCCAGAGTGTTGGTAGCGGTATTGTTATCAATACACTCTCCTGGGAAAGTCACCTTGTCCCCAAGGTGATAGGTAGCTTGTAAATCATCCCACTTCTCCCAACTAGTCTCCTCTGGTGGAAGTCCCAACCATTGCACTAGGACCATGCAAGTAGGAGGTTCAGTAGCTACATCCATATTAGTATCAATGATAGCTAAGGGCTCAATGATGGGTTGATGAGCAACAGTAGATGGTGGCAAGTCAACATGAACAGTAGGGAGGTCACCTTGGTGTTGCTTGAGCAAAGAACAATGGAAAATCGGATGTATCTTAGATGTTGATGGTAAATCCAGTTTGTAGGCAACAAGTCCAATCTTTTGCAGTATCTTGTATGGACCAAACTATAGCTTAGACAACTTATTATAAATGGTAAGAGAGATGGACCGTTACCTGTAGGGACGAAGTTTGAGATACACGAAATTGCCGACATTAAACTCCACATGTCTGCGTTTCTTATCAGCAATTTCCTTCATGAGAGACTGCACTTTGAGCAACTTGCGACGTAGGAATTGTAGGAAAGCTTGCCTTTCAGCCAAAATAGAATCTACAGCCTCGATAGGAGAAGTACCAAGCACGTATTGAGGGGTGGAAACCGGATCCTTGCCATAAACAACATGAAAATGAAAGTATCATGTAGCAGAGTGCTTGGTAGTGTTGTAAGACCATTCAGCTAGTGGAAAGGAAAGTGAACCATAATGAAGGCTTGTGGTGTACAAAAGCTCTGAGGTAATGTTCCAAGGATCGATTAAGCACCTCAGTTTAACCATCCATCTCTGGGTGATAAGCAGTGCTCATGTGTAACTGTGTGCCAGACAACTTGAATAATTCGTGCTAGAATTGACTAATGAATACCGGGTCTCGATCGGAGACAAGGCTTCTTGGCATGCCATGGTGTTTACAAATTATATCTATGAACTATATAGCAACTTTATAAGCCGTGTAAGTAGTAGGTAAGGCACTAAAATGGGCTCCCTTAGAAAATCGATCAACCACAACAATATAGTAGTGTAACCATGGGATGGTGGTAAGCCTGTAATGAAATAAAGGGATAAATCCTCCCAAATCCCTAAAGGAACCGACAATGGTTGAAGCAAACCAGCAGGTTTCTTGGTCTCATACTTAGTGGATTGGCACACAGAACATTGGGTTATATAGCGGCGAATGTCTTGGCGCATTCCTTGCCAAAAGAAGTTAGTTTGTAGGCGATGGAAGGTCTTGTCAATACCTATATGGCCACTAATAGGAGAACTATGAAATTCATGTAGGAGTTTGTCCTTCAAGGCATAGTCTCGGGGAAGCCCAATCTTTTCTTTGTAAAAGATGAGGTCCTGATGCACTTGATAATCAGATTAAGAGGCTGGTTGTTGCGCTATAGCCAACCTCAACTGATGGAACTCTTGATTGTTGGATAATTGGGACTTAAATTCATTAAGGAAAACAAAGTGAGGCACTGTTAATAACAAGCACGATGCAGCAGGTGTGATGCGAGATAAAATATCGACAACAACATTGGTACTTCCTACCTTTATTGAATCGTAAAGTCAAAGCCCAATAATTTAGAGAGATAAACTTGTTGTTCAGGGGTCTGTATGACTTGTGATATGAGCTGCTTCAAGCTCTTGTGATCGGTGAATATGACAAAATGGTGGCCAAGGAGATATTGATGCCACTTCTTAACTGCGGTGGTAATAGCATGAAGCTCACGCACATAGGTAGATGAATTAAGTGAACGCTGACAGAATGGTTTACTAAAGAAGACAATGGGATGATTGTTTTGCATTAACACTGCACCCATGGCAATGCCGGAGGCGTCGGTTTCCAAGTCATAGGGAATGCTGAAATTTGGAGACGCGAGCAGAGGGGCCTTGGTCATAGCCTGTTTCAGAGATTCGAAGGCAAGTTGTGCTTCCTCATTCCAAATAAAAGCATCTTTGCGCAACAACCTAGTCAAAGGAGTAGCAATAGCAACATAATTGCAGATAAATTTCCGGTAGAAACTAGTGAGCCCTAAGAATCCATGCAGGGAAGTAAAAGATGAGGGTACATGCCAATCAACCATAGCACTGATCTTAGAAGGATCGACTTGTACTCCTTTACCAGAAATATTGTGCCCCAAGTATTCTAACCGTCTTTGAGCAAATAAGCACTTGGATTGCTTTAAGCAAAACTCACCAGATAGTAAAGCAGAGAAAACCTGAGCAAGGTGTGCGTGGTCTTCAAGAGAGGCATTATAGACCAATATATCATCGAAGAAAACAGCAACAAAGCATCTGAGAAAAGGTCGCAATAAGTTATTCATGGCTGCCTAAAAAGTCAATGGGGCTTTGCACAATCCAAAGGGCATGACTCTATACTCATAATAATGGCCTTAGTGTGTGCGAAAAGTCGTATTAGGAATATCCTCTTCATGCATTCTGATCTGATGAAAGCCTTGATGAAGGTCTAGCTTAGAAAACCAAGAGGCAGATCGAAGATCATCTAACAACTCATCGATGGTGGGCATTGGGCCGAGGGTGGTGGCAACAATGGTAGTTGAGCAAACAGAGATTGAAATTGAGTAAGGATGGTTTGAATAATTGGTGGGATGGGTATGGGTTGAAGAGTCGGGTCGGGTATGTGTTGTAAGTGAAGGAAGAGAGAGATAGAATTTGTTGCAACGAACCGTTTCATTTGGGGGACATAAATGTCTTTTGCCTTGAAGGGAGCATCAGACTTTAGCTCAATGGGCCGGCCCAAGTAAGTGAAATGGTGAATTGATGTGACACCGTAAGTGAAATGTCTTTTGGCTTGGAGTCCATAGTATTACCGTTACCTACCATAAACTTGAATGGATGAGACATCAAAGTCGCCGGAAGACTGTGGTATTTGGCAACATGATCTTGTATAAAATTCTGCGTACTGCCGCTATAAACCAAAATAGTGAATTGCTTCTTCGCAATCGTGCCCAGAATGCGGAAAGTGTTGGGAGCAAGGGGGTTTGCTCAATTGAGCATCGGTTGGTGGTGCTACCAGATGGGCATGCTCAGTAGCAGGTTCGCCAGTGGGTGAATCAATACCGTGTTAGTCATCTCCATATCATCCTTTGTGGTTTGCATAAAGAAATGTCCCTTACAGCGATGTTGAGGAGTAAAGGTCTCGTCACAATTGTAACAAAGGTTACGTTCTCGGCGACAAGCCATCTCTTCGTGAGTCAGTTTGCAAAATGGGGTTTTGTGGGTATTGGTAGAGTTGTTGGTGGGTTTAATGGTGGGTGAACTAGACATAGAGGAATTAGGGGTAATGGAAGTGGTAGGGCCAAATTTTTGGGTTTTGAAGGTTTTCCATCAATCCTCAATTTTATCTTCTTGGATTTTAAACATGGGTTGAAAAGCTTGCACTTTCCGGCGAATTTCAGGGGTGAGGCCAGAAATAAAACAACTGAGCAAGAAGTGGTGTGGGAGACCTACCAAACGATTTGTCAATCGTTCAAACTCAGTGAGATATAGGTTGACAGTGTCTTTTTGGGTGAGTTTGAACAGAGTTCCTCGGGGATCGTCATAAAATGAAGGAGCGAACTGAGTTTCAAGCGCGAGCAAGAAATCGGGCCAAGCTTGAATCATGCCGCTGCATAGCATCCACTAAAAACCACCTAAGCGCAGGACCATCCATGTAAAAGGATGTGATGGTGAGTCGATCGTGATTTAGGGTTTGGTGGAAATCAAAAGGCTTAAATATTATTTATGTCCCTGTATATTTTAGTCCCTGTATCTTTTTTTGTTGCAACTAAGTCCCTATATGTTTACGAATTTTTTATTTTAGTCCACAAAGTCAAATCCGCAGTTTTCGTGCAGATTTTCCTGCCGATTTTGACTTTAGGGACTAAAACCAAAAATCCGCAAATATATAGGGACTTATTTGCAACAAAAAAGATACAAGGACTAAAACAAAAAATTGACGAACATACAGGGACCAAAATATCGTTTAAGCCAAATCAAAAACTTGAGTGATTTTGAAAATCCACCCAAGAGCATCAGATCCAGCAAAACGAGGGACTTCAAGTTTCATGTGTGGTTTGGGTAAGGTGTTGTGTAGGGGTGGTGGTGGTGGAGTTAGTGAGGGTTGTGAATCGCGGAGGGTGGCTACGTCGGAGGCGAGGGAGTTAAGTTTCTCATTAAGGGCAGAAAGTGCAGCTGCCATATTAACGGAATCCTGAGAAGAACCCATTATGTGATTTCAATGAAAGCACCAAATTGATAGGAGATGACTATTGTTGGGTTTTTCACATGTTGGCTTCATTTTGCAAAAACAAGATGCTAGTCTAAAGGTGGTGAGATATATGGTAACATTTGTCTGCAACACTGCCAGCTGTTGCCAGTTGGATTTGGAACCCTAATACGCGCCTTTCAGCGCGCCGTTTTTCTTTGAACCCTAATTTCTTTTGTTTCAGGTTTAACTTGCGCAAGACAAAAGGAAATCAGCCAGCTTGCTGAGAAATTAAATGGAAAGATTTATTTTTAAAATATGTAATAATATATTTTTAAAACAAATCTTTAGGTTCAAGGAATATTCTTGTAAGAGATCAAACACGCCTTTTTCAACAAGTATTCTGAAGCCCAATTATTTCTTGTAGTCCAAGCAGCTCAAGACTATAAAGATATGAAGACCAAGACCTAGTTCTCTAAGAGAGTCAAGCCGTATTTGGTTTTAGGGTTTAGCGTGTCAAAATCGAGTCTCTTTGTGAGCCTTTCGTGCATTCCATTGATGCATGTTTAAGACTATGTTTTATTGAGTTGTAATGTTGCTTTCTATGAAGCTTTGAAGCAAAGAGTTAGTTATTCTAAGCGCTTGAAGCCTTTAGGTAAAAGTGCATAGGTTGTCTTGGAGAGTGTCTCCATCATTGTACTTGAAGTGTGTTTTATATCCCGGTAGGTTTACGACGGTGTGGATATAACACCCCATAGATAAATCTAGAATAATCTTGGAATATTATTATTGGTAACGGAATTCATTATTATTACAACAAAGTTTATTGCACACGCAGGTGCCAAATACATCGAGAGTACAGAAAATCAACAGCGGAAACAATGATAACACGACTAGATAATAAGGAAGCAAGAAATCTAAAATGCAATCCTCCAAACAGCAGCAGCTACTCCACAACACAGCTTACCTAATCCACCTGTTTTCCTGTTTCAAATAGGGAGTGGGGTGAGACAGTCACTTCGTCCCAGTGAATTCTACTACCCTCCTAGGCTATAAAGCCGGGGCTCCTAATCAGTCATATCATAATCTATATCCATAGCATAATTATCATAGGCAATAATATAAAGGTGTATCACAAAGTTTATCTTGTTCATTTTAAACCGCAAACCCTCTAAGGTGAGCACGTCTCAGGGGTTCGCTTTATCCGCGAGCAGAAAGCGCTCCGGCATAAAGCTCACATAAATTTTCTAATGGAACATCTAAAACGAAGTCCACACTGATAACATGTTCATGTAATTAATCGACTGATCACTAAGTTCTTAACATGCTACCAATAAATCCCAAATCCGGGGAGCATACAACTTAATTCTAAGTTATCCCTAATTTCAGAATTGTGCCTGACTTCCCGTACAATATTAAATACATTATACAACTGCAATTTATCTTTCTCAGGTAATAATATAAAACGAGTGATCATTCATTTTAAAAACAGAAAAAGTGAGGCAATTCTGGGTTAGCTCGCTACGGCGAGTTAACAAGCTCGCCATGGCGAACTTACAGGTACTGACCTAAACAACTCGCTATCGCCATGGCGAAGTTCTTCAGCCCAGAACCTTGAGCTCGCCATGAGTGCTCGTTAGCAACTCGCTATGGCGAGTTAATGCAGTAAAGCCCCTGTTTTGCGAATTTCAACATTTTTCAAAGGAATCACCTACAATCAAACTCTGAGAAAGTGCAGATATATAATATAATCAATATATAACAGAATAGAAGAGAATTTGGGAGCTAATTCTCCTCACACAATTAAATTCCTAAGTTACATGCATATTCATAAATTAAGGGAATTCTAACTAAACTAGCCTAAGAACCCACCTGGTATTTGAGCTTTAATCTTCCTCTAAGCTCTACAGACAGCTACTGAAACTCCTAGCAAGACCCACGAACAGAAAGACAGAATTTGAGCTCCTAGACACTTGAAAACCCTTGCTCTAAGAAATGGAGATGTGTTGATGATCAGAACTGAGGAATGTAGGGGCTTTATATAGTTGAATTTATGAGCCATGTACAGTATACGAATTTGTTCTGCTGGTGATTGCATGTAATCTCATTGGATGGAAAAGAGGTGACATGAGGGTGTTTGTTGTTGTTCATCATGTGATGGAGTTGGGAAGTGGAGTTACAAAAGCTTCAGAATTGATTCTCTTCTCTACCTGGCAGTGAGGATTCTCTGATTATAAACAGTGAAGGAATAGGTACATGTGATGAAAAGGGACAACAATATTGTGAAGGGAAAAATGAAGATTTTGGAGCTTTGCTTATGTTGTTGTTGTTGTTGTCGTGTGAGAAAAGAGAGAAAGTGAGAGATTGGTTTCAGATTTTCTGAGATGGAATGAGAGATAGACTTGGCTTAGTTGCATGTGGTTTGGTTACAAGAGTGTGAGTGGATTAGTGACTCACCTCTAAGGGCAAGGTGTAGGCTTAAGAGAGAAAATGAAGAAATGAGTCACTAAGAGGAGGGAAAATTTGAGTTCTTGGTTCACTTATCTTAAACTCGTGAGATTAGTGTTTTAAGGTACAAATTAGGTTTAGTTAAATCCCAAATTAACATACTTAATACACTAAATCCCTATGAATTAATTAATTAATCACCTTTAATTAATTTTAATTTTTGATAAATAATCTCTAATTAAATTAATTAGGCAATTTAGAAATTGGGGATGTTATAGTGGAGGAGCATCGTTATTAAGGAAGTGACATGGGCTGGTCATATCTAGGTTAGGCCTAGGTAGAGTTTGCACAGATAGGGATTGAGTGATGAATGTTGACAATTGTTAGCCTCTGAATCAGTACTATTATAGTGGATTCATTCCTGGATTGGTATCCCCCACAGTAGGAGCAGTTGCGTCCGAACTGGGTTAACAAACAAAGTGTGCAAGTTTATTGTCTACTTTTACTTGCTTAATTATTTGTTATGTTATCGCTCGTGGAGACAAATGTGGGAACATCTGTCTCACAGTCCAACTTTGTTGCGACAGGTGTTAGCACATCCGCTATCACATCTGTCTACTGGTAGTGCCGGAATTTCAATTGGTATCAGAGCAGGCACCCTGCCTGTACTTTGGTGAGATCCAGGGAATACTTTTTGGCAAAGATGGACAAGGAAGGAGGTCTGGTTAATAGGCCACCTTTGTTGGATGGTACCAACTACGACTATTGGAAAGCTAGAATGTGCGCTTTCTTGAAATCTCTTGATGGCAAGACTTGGAAGGTTGTTGTTACTAGGTGGAAACATCCTATGGTGGTTGATAAAGATAGGAAAGAGACTACTGTGACGAAACCAAAAGGAGAATGGTAAAAAGAAGAGGATGGCCTGTCTGTGGGAAACAACAAAGCCCTGAATGCTATTTTCAATGGGGTTGACAGTGTGTATGACTTCCACATGAACATACTTGATTTTGCAAATTCTTTTGAAGCCTTAGGAGAAACGATCAGTAAAGAAAAGCTTGTGAGAAAAATGCTTAGGTCTCTCTGCCTAAGAAGTTTGATATGAAGGTGACTGCCATTGAAGAGATGCAGAATATATCCACCTTAAAGCTTGATGAGTTAGTGGGTTCACTATAAACCTTTGAACTTGGAGCAAATGAGAAATCTGAAAAGAAAAACAAAAATCTGGCATTTGTCTCTAAGGATGCTGATGAAGTCAGTGAACAAGATATGGATGAAGGCGTCTCAGAGGCCCTAGCCCTTGTTGGGAAACAATTCAAGAGGCTGCTAAGAAGAAGTGATGGAAGATCTAGGACAGATGTGCCGCACATCTCAGAGGACACTGGAAAGCAGATCAACCCTCATAAGCGAAAAGATGAAGATAATTCAAATCAGACCAGGAGTATACAGTGCTATGAGTGTAATGGGTTTGGTCACTATAAAACTGAATGCCCAAACTACTTGAAGAAGCAAAAGAAGAGTGTGATGGTTACTTGGTCAGATGAAGATAATTTAGATGTTGAGGCTGAAGGAAAGAGGGACACTGCATTCATAGGAAAGTGTGTGTTTAATACAAATTCTGAAGGTGTGCTCACTTTAGAAGAACTAGCTGAAGCGTACCAGGATCTGTCTCAAGTCTATGAAGACAGAATCAGATGTCTGCAACAACAGAAGAACCTCATTAATCAGCTCCAGGCAGAGAAGAGTGAGCACCTTGCTCAGATATTACATCTTACTGATGAGGTAATCGTGTTAAATTCACAGCTTGAGAACATGAACAAGCAAGTTAAAATGTTAAATGCTGGAAATATTGTGTCTGAAGTAAGTATTGAAGTTGATCAACCTGACAAGAGTTCTAAAGCAGTGGGGCATGATTATACAAATCTTAATAGAATACATCTACCATATGGTGAAAGATACAACCTTATAAAAAGAGCTCTCAATCCCAAGAAGTTCAGACACATGGTGCCCTGTTCCAGACCACTTCCACCTCCCAGATTTAATAAGGAGCCTAAGGAGTGGGCTTGTCATCATTGTGGAGAAAAGGGACACATAAGACCTTTCTGCTACAAACTTCATGGAAGTCCACAAGCATCTGAACTACAGGTACCTACAGGAAAGACAACTAAAATGAAGGAGTGGAAACCCAAGGTTGGGAATTTTGGACTGATTGTTCACACATCACTAAAAGCCTCGTCCTAGAAAGAATGGCACTTTGATAGTGGGTGCTCAAGGCACATGACAGGAATTGAAGATTATCTAGAGGAGCTAAGATCCCATCCCACTGGCCATGTAGTATTTGGAGATAGAGCCAAAGGACGAATTATAGGTGTAGGGAACCTGGTTAAAGACAGCTTACCTGAACTTAAAGATGTCCTACTTGTAAAAGGTTGACTGCTAATCTCATTAGCATTAGTCAATTGTGTGATCAAGGACTGAAGGTCAATTTCTCTCAACCAGAATGCTTAGTCACTGATGCTAAAGGTGTAGTCCTGATGAAGGGAATGAGGTCTAAAGACAATTGTTACTTATGGGTACCCAACCAGAAGTCACATGTTGCAACATGTATAATTGCCAAGGAAGATGAGGTGAAGATATGGCACCAAAGACTAGGCCACTTGAACCTCAGGAGCATGAAGAAAGCAACTTCGACTGAAGCTATCAGGGGGCTACACAAGCTTGCAATTGTGGAACGCAAAATATGTGGAGAATGTCAGATAGGCAAACAGACCAAAGTCTCACACCATATGTCGCTACATCTGACTACCAACAGAACTCTGGAACTACTTTACATGGACTTGATGGGTCCAATGCAGGTTGAAATCCTTGGAGGAAAGAAGTATGTGTTTGTTGTAGTTGATGACTATTCTAGATACACTTGGATACACTTTATCAGAGAGAAGTCACATACCTACTCTGTCTTTGAAGAATTATGTATTCAACTACTAAGAGAGAAAGAAATCAATATAAAAAGAATCTGCAGTGATCATTGTAAGGAGTTTGAGAATTCTAAATTCTTGGAGTTTTGTGCTAATCAAGGGATCAAACATGAGTTTTCCTCACCTATCACTCCTTAGCAAAATGGTGTAGTGGAAAGGAAAAATCGTATTATCCAAGAATGTGCTAGAGTGATGTTACATGCAAAGAAACTTCCCTATCGGTTCTGGGCTGAAGCCATGGATACAGCCTGCTATATACACAATCGTTTCACCTTAAGGGCAGGTACTACAACCACTCTGTATGAACTGTGGAAAGGAAGGAAGCCGACTGTGAAGCACTTTCATATCTTTGGAAGTAAGTGTTACATCTTGGCAGATAGAGAACAAAGGAGGAAGCTGGATCCAAAGAGTGATGAAGGGATATTCTTGGGGTACTCAACAAACAGTCAAGCCTACAAAGTTTACAACAATAGGACCCAGACTGTGATGGAATCCTCAAATGTGGTGGTTGATGACTCAGCATCAATCAATGATTCAAATGTGGTACCAGATGTTGACACATCTGTCCCTTATACGGAGACAAAAGCTGAAGAAGGTAACCCAGAAACCAACACTCAAAATGATATACCTGAACCTACAGGTCCAACCAGTCCTGAGCATGAGACTCCAGTGCAGCCTAGCACTCCTGCAACTAAAGGCCCATCCATTAGAGTCAAGAAGAACCATCCTATTGATCAAATAATTGGTGACCCTAGTCAAGGTATCACTACAAGGAGGTCTCAGGATATAATTGCTAGTGCTTGTTTTGTGTCAAAGTTTGAGCCAAAGAATGTGGAAGAAGCTCTGACTGATGATTATTGGATTGATGCCATGCAAGATGAGTTGAATCAATTCAAGAGGAATGAAGTGTGGGACTTGGTACCCCGAGCAAAAGGAACACATGTGATTGGTACTAAGTGGGTGTACAAGAACAAGACTAATGAGCAAGGAACTGTCACTAAGAATAAAGCAAGGCTCGTAGCTCAAAGGTACACTCAGATTGAAGGAGTAGATTTTGATGAGACTTTTGCTCCAGTGGCTAGATTGGAATCAATTAGACTACTTCTAGGAGTTGCTTGTATCTTAAAATTCAAGTTATTCCATATGGATGTGAAAAGTGCCTTTGTCAATGGGTACTTGAATGAGGAAGTCTATGTAGAACAGCCAAAGGGTTTTGTGGATCCTAGTTGTCCTGATCGTGTGTACAAGTTGAAGAAAGCCTTGTATGGTCTCTAACAAGCTCCTAGAGCTTGGTAAGAAAGGCTAACTGTGTTCCTGGTTAATCATGGTTACAGAAAAGGAGACAATGACAAGACTCTGTTTGTAAGGGAAGAGAAAGGAAGACTGATGATTGCCCATATCTATGTAGATGACATAGTATTTGGAGGGATGTCTGACCAGATGGTGCAACATTTCGTACACCAGATGCAGTCAGAATTTGAAATGAGTCTAGTTGGTGAACTGACATTCTTTCTTGGTTTACAGGTGAAACAAATGAGTGACACTATCTTTATTTTAGAGAGTAAGTATGCAAAGAACATTGTCAAGAAGTTTGGAATGGATAGTTCCCCTCACAAAAGAACATCAGCTGCTACTCATCTCAAGCTAACTAAAGATGAGAAAGGTGTTAATGTGGACCAAAGCCTCTACAGAAGCATGATTGGGAGTTTGTTGTATCTCATAGCCAGCAGGCCAGATATAACATTTGATGTAGGAGTATGTGCTAGGTACCAGGTTGAGCGAAAAGTGAGCCATCTCACACAAGTCAAAAGAATCCTCAAGTATGTGAATGGTACTAGTGACTATGGTTTGTTGTACTCTCATGGAGAGAGTTGTGAGGTATGTTGAGGATTTTAGGGTGTTGGCTTCATTTGGTAAAATAAGCCTGATTCCATGATGTGGAGCATGATGTGTGGCACATCAGGTTTCACATCTGGACGCCCTAGCTGGACGCGCCTTTATTTATTTACACACTATCTTTTGAAAAAGATTTGTTTTTCAAATTAAATCGTGCCAGCTTGCGCGCCAAGGAACAAGATAATCTTTCATGGTTCTGTTTTATTTTATTGGCCGACTTTGATCAAAAAGATTTGAAACAAACAATTAAAAGATTATGATCAAATAAATTTCAAGGAGAATTTACAAAGGCCAGCTGTCAACATTGAAGATCCAAGCCCATGAAACTTGTTCTATATAAAGGAAGACTGAAGACACTTTGAAGTACGAAGCCAAGAGTTGAAGAAATCGAGTCTTAGGTCTTAGTCTGTTTATTGTTCATTGTGAGCCTTCACTTGAATCATAATTTTGATACAAGTAAGGACTGAGTTTGATAGAGTTGTAATCTCTAGTGTTCTTTCTCCAAAGCTTTGAAGCAAGGAGTTAGAGTGTGCAACACTCAAAGCCTTTAGGTACGAGTGCATAGGTTTCTAGGAGTGTGTCTCCAAACTGAGTTTGTTATTAAATCCTTACTGGGTAAGGTTGAGGGGGAGTGAGCAGAGGTTCTCATATCTAGGAGTTCCTAGGTAGAATTAGCACAGGTAGTGATTAAGTGAGAAGTTGTAAACGGGGGAGTTTAGCTTTGAATTGATACTACCATAGTGGATTCATCCCTGGATTGGTATCCTCCAGATTAGGGCTTGTTTAAGTGCCGAACTGGGTTAACAAACTCATTGTGTTTTATTGTTTCCTGCACTTTAAATTGTTTACTTGTTCATCAAGTTCAGCATGTTCACGATGTTGACACATTAGGCTACACATCGTACGATTCCTAAAGTGTACACATCGTGCTACACATCTGACACTTGCCACCAGAATTTCAGTTTGCATCAGAGCAGGCACCCTGCCTGTTTGAGGGTGAGCTCCAGGGAAGTTACTTTCTGGAAACATGGACAAGGATGGAACAACGGTCAACAAACCACCCCTCATGGATGGAACTAACTATGACTACTGGAAGCCATGGATGATTGCCTTCCTAAAGTCACTTGACAGCAGAACTTGGAAAGCTGTGCTCAAAGGCTGGGAGCATCCCAAAATTTTGGATGCTAATGGTGTTGACACTGGTGTACTCAAGCCAGAGGAAGATTGGTCAGCTGCAGAAGACACTGCATCACTTGGAAACTCCAAAGCTTTGAATGCTTTATTCAATGGAGTGGACAAGAATATGTTCAGATTGATTAAGCAGTGTACTGTTGCAAAGAATGCTTGGGAGATACTCAGAACCACTCATGAAGGCACCCTGCCTGTTTGAGGGTGAGCTCCAGGGAAGTTACTTTCTGGAAACATGGACAAGGATGGAACAACGGTCAACAAACCACCCCTCATGGATGGAACTAACTATGACTACTGGAAGCCAAGGATGATTGCCTTCCTAAAGTCACTTGACAGCAGAACTTGGAAAGCTGTGCTCAAAGGCTGGGAGCGTCCCAAAATTTTGGATGCTAATGGTGTTGACACTGGTGTACTCAAGCCAGAGGAAGATTGGTCAGCTGCAGAAGACACTGCATCACTTGGAAACTCCAAAGCTTTGAATGCTTTATTCAATGGAGTGGACAAGAATATGTTCAGATTGATTAAGCAGTGTACTGTTGCAAAGAATGCTTGGGAGATACTCAGAACCACTCATGAAGGCACCCTGCCTGTTTGAGGGTGAGCACCAAGGAAGTTACTTTCTGGAAACATGGACAAGGATGGAACAACGGTCAACAAACCACCCCTCATGGATGGAACTAACTATGACTACTGGAAGCCAAGGATGATTGCCTTCCTAAAGTCACTTGACAGCAGAACTTGGAAAGCTGTGCTCAAAGGCTGGGAGCATCCCAAAATTTTGGATGCTAATGGTGTTGACACTGGTGTACTCAAGCCAGAGGAAGATTGGTCAGCTGCAGAAGACACTGCATCACTTGGAAACTCCAAAGCTTTGAATGCTTTATTCAATGGAGTGGACAAGAATATGTTCAGATTGATTAAGCAGTGTACTGTTGCAAAGAATGCTTGGGAGATACTCAGAACCACTCATGAAGGCAATGCCAAGGTAAAAAGCTCAAGAATCCAACTTCTCAACACTAAGTTCGAAAACCTCAGGATGAAAGAAGAAGAATCAATTCATGACTTTCACATGAATTTGCTTGAGGTGGACAATTCCTTTGAGGCTCTAGGTGAGAAATTGTCTGAAGAAAAGCTTGTGAGAAAGATGCTTAGATCCCTACCCAAGAGATTTAACATGAAAATCATAGCTATTGAAGAAGCTCAAGACATCCCAAGTATGAAACTTGAAGAACTTGTGAGCTCTCTTCAAACTTTTGAGATGAACTTAGGTGAGCAAACTGAGAAGAAAGGAAAAGGCATAGCCTTTGTATCTTGTGCTGGTGAAGAGGAAGAAGCTGATGAATCAGATGATGATCTCTCAAATGACATAGCTATGTTATGAAGACAATTCAACAAGCTTCAAAGAAGGGTGGACAGAAGACCAAGGAGGAATGTGAGGAACATCCAGACTGACATCAGTAAACTAGGTAACACTTCAACAAAAACCAAAACTGATGATAAGTCAACTCAGAACAAGGGTGTTCAATGTCATGAATGTGAAGGCTTTGGTCATATAAGAGCTGAATGTGGCACATATCTGAAGAAGCAGAAGAAAGGCCTAACTGTATCATGGTCTGATGAAGACTCTGACACTGACTCAGAGAATGTTGCTGCTAATCATGTTAGTGCCATGACTGGTGTGTGCAGTACTGATGTTGATTCTGATGATGAAGAACTCACCTTTAATGAACTAGCCTCAGTCTACAAAAAGCTATCCATTAAAAGTGAGGAACTGTGCAGAATCAATGAAGAACAGAAGGTGGTTATCAGTCAACTAGAGACAAAGAAGGCTCAACTGCAGAACCAAGTAGTTAGTCTTGAAAGTGAAGTCAAGTTACTGTCAACTAACTTGAAGAATATGACCAAGTCTGTAAAGATGCTCAATACTGGAACTGACATGCTTGATGAGATTTTGAAAGTGGGAAAGCATGCTGGTGACTCATCTGGTGTAGGATTTAAGAACAAACATCACAACAAGAATACAAATACTATGTTTGTTCCTGCTCAGAAGAAACCTGACCCTGGCAGAATGTGGACACATCACACCTCACATCAGAGACCTGTTGGCAAAGAGAAGTTTAATGCTTGGAGATGCCACTACCGTGGGAAGAATGGTCACATCAAGCCCTTCTGCTACAAACTCTATGGGTATCCCAAGAAAAGGCCTCAGGTCCAAGCCAAATCAGCAAGGGTCACTCCTAAGAAGATGTGGAAGCCAAAAGTTTCTGAAACTGCTCATATTGTTCACACTTCTCTCAGAGCATCTTCCAGTGAAGATTGGTATTTTGATAGTGGTTGTTCTAGGCATATGACTGGTGTTGAGAAATTTTTCACTAATATCAAGCCTCATACAACAAGCTTTGTAACCTTTGGTGATGGAGCAAAAGGTGAAATCAAGGGCAGTGGTAAACTCAGCAGCAAAAGCTTACCTGACCTAGATGATGTGTTACTTGTTAAAGGCTTGAAGGCTAATCTTATCAGCATAAGCCAATTGTGTGATCAAGGTCTCAAAGTCAACTTCACAAAGAATGAATGTCTTATTACTTCTGACAAAGGAGAATTGTTGATGAGAGGATCTAGGTCAAGAGACAACTGCTATCTATGGATTCCTGATGAAACTGCTCACTCTACTACATGTCTTATTAGTCAGGAAGAAGAAGTTAAGCTTTGGCACCAAAGACTTGGTCATTTGAATCTAAAAGGAATGAAGAAGATTATGTCAAAGGAAGCTATTAGAGAACTACCAAAGCTTAAGATTGTTGAAGGTAGTATCTGTGGTGAATGTCAAGTTGGAAAGCAGGCTCAGATGTCACACCCAATGTTGCAACATCAGGTGACATCCAGAGTTCTTGAACTGCTACATATGGACTTGATGGGACCAATGCAGGTAGAGAGTATTGGTGGTAAAAGATATGCCTTTGTGGTTGTAGATGATTTCTCAAGGTTCACTTGGGTTAGCTTCGTCAGAGAGAAGTCTGACACTTTTGATGCATTCAAAGAACTATGCCTTAGACTACAAAGAGAGAAGGGTAGTGGCATTGTTAGAATCAGAAGTGATCATGGGAAAGAGTTTGAAAACTCAAGGTTTTCTGAGTTTTGTGCTGATGAAGGAATTAGGCATGAGTTCTCCTCACCAATCACACCCCAACAAAATGGTGTAGTTGAGAGAAAGAACAGAACTTTGCAAGAGTTATGCTACATGCCAAGAAGCTACCTTACTATTTCTGGGCAGAGGCCATGAGTACTGCATGCTATGTACACAACAGGGTGACTCTGAGAAAAGGTACTTCAACCACACTATATGAGATATGGAAAGGAAGAAAACCAACTGTCAAACACTTCCATGTCTTTGGTAGCAAGTGCTATATCTTAGCTGACAGAGAGCAAATGAGGAAGATGGATCCCAAGAGTGATGAAGGAATCTTTCTAGGCTATTCCATAACCAGCAGAGCCTATAGAGTCTTCAACAACAGAACAAGAACTATGATGGAATCCATCAATGTTGTCATAGATGACTGTTCAGACAATGTGCCTGATGTTGATCCTGATGTGGACACATTTCACCCCCTGCCTGAAGACTCTGAAGTTATAGAGATTCCTGAGAAGACTGATCAGCAAGAAGATGTGACTCCAGTGAACAAGGGTCCCTCTGTTAGAGTTCAAAAGAATCATCCAAAAGAACTCATAATAGGGAATCCTGAGTCAGGGGTTATGACAAAGTCAAGAGAGGTTGTATCCAATGCTTGTTTTGTGTCAAAGGTAGAACCAAAGAATGTGAAAGAAGCCTTGACAGATGAGTTTTGGATTGAAGCTATGCAAGAGGAGCTGAACCAGTTCAAGAGGAATGAAGTGTGGGATTTAGTTCCTAGACCTGAAGGAGTCAACATCATTGGTACTAAATGGGTTTATAGGAATAAATCTGATGAAAGTGGTGTTGTGACTAGAAACAAGGCTAGGCTTGTGGCTCAAGGTTACTCTCAGATTGAAGGAGTAGACTTTGATGAAACATTTGCTCCTGTGGCACGTCTTGAGTCCATAAGGTTACTTTTGGGAGTAGCATGTATCCTGAAATTCAAGCTATTCCAGATGGATGTGAAGAGTGCTTTCCTCAATGGCTACTTAAATGAGGAAGTTTATGTGGAGCAGCCCAAGGGATTTGTTGATCCAAATTATCCAGATCATGTCTACAGATTGAAGAAGGCATTATATGGATTAAAACAAGCTCCTAGGGCATGGTATGAGAGGCTTACCAAATTTCTTGTGCAGCAAGGTTATAGAAAAAGAGAATTAGATAAAACCTTGTTTGTCAGAGAAGAAAAAGGCAAGTTCATGATTGCACAAATCTATGTAGATGACATTGTGTTTGGAGGAATGTCTGATCCAATGGTCAAGATGTTTGTGAATCAGATGCAGTCTGAATTTGAGATGAGCCTTGTAGGTGAACTTACCTACTTTCTTGGTCTGCAAGTCAAACAGATGGAAGATACAATTTTCATCTCTCAAAGCAAGTATGCCAAGAATATTGTGAAGAAGTTTGGAATGGAGAATGCAAATCACAAAAGAACTCCTGCAGCAACCCATCTCAAACTCTCTAAAGATGAGCATGGTGTCAGTGTTGATCAAAGTCTATACAGAAGCATGATTGGCAGTCTACTCTATCTCACTGCAAGTAGACCTGACATTAGCTTTGCTGTTGGTGTGTGTGCAAGGTACCAAGCTGAGACTAAGATGAGTCATCTGAATCAAGTCAAAAGGATTCTCAAGTATGTCAGTGGTACAAGTGATTATGGAATTCTCTACTCTCATGGTGAAGACACAAGATTGTTGGGTTATTGTGATGCTGACTGGGTAGGTAGTGCTGATGATAGGAAGAGCACTTCTGGTGGATGTTTCTTTTTGGGAAGCAACCTTATATCATGGTTCAGCAAGAAACAAAATTGTGTTTCTCTTTCTACAGCTGAGGCTGAGTATATTGCAGCAGGAAGTAGTTGCTCTCAGCTACTTTGGATGAAGCAGATGTTGGGTGAGTACAATGTGCAGCAAGATGTGCTCACATTATACTGTGACAATCTAAGTGCTATAAATATTTCCAAAAATCCTATCCAACATAGTAGGACAAAGCACATTGATATACGTCACCATTTTATTAGAGATCTTGTTGAAGATAACATTGTGACTCTAGAGCATGTTGCCACAGAGAATCAACTGGCAGATATTTTCACAAAGGCTTTAGATGCAAATAGGTTTGAGGTGTTAAGGGGCAAACTTGGTATTTGCCTCTTTGAGGATCAATAGCCATAATAGCTATTTAGGCGTGCAACGGTTACCTACCTTTCCCTCCATCCACAGTTGCACGCAATCCAAAGGCAATCATTACAAATATTTTCTAACGGCTATCTCGCGATTTTATCCAAGAAATCTGTTTATTCAAGATTTTTCTCTCATTGCCTGCCACATTGTTCACTACATTCGTTTCTCAAACACTCAAACGACCTTAGAAAATTTTCTTGATCTCTCTGAAACCCTTTGTTCATCTCTGCAATTTTTCTTTGAAAATCTTCATACCAAATCACCATCATCATCATGTCTACTGCAACCAAAACATCTCCTTTAACCAAAACCACTACTTCTCCATCATCACCAAAACCTCATCATGAAAAAATTCAAAGTGACATGATCGTTAATGCCACTCCTGTTTCAATGATCAAGCCATCTGGATCAAAGAAGAAGAAGTCTAAACGATCAAGAAGGGAATCAACTCCCATTGCTGCAGAGGAAGATGTTGTTCCTTCTCCTTCCACAGAAAAATCCAAGAAGAAGAAGAAGAAAAGCAAGAAGCCAAAGATTGGCTCACCAAAGAGGGTTCACACCATGAAAAGTCTGCATATTGAACCTCTTCCTGCTAAATCTGGTGATGCTGATGCTAAAGCATCTGTGGGTATAGGTTCTTCAAACCCTAACCTTGAGAAGGCTGCTGTGAAGATCTCTGAGGGCCAAAGACACCCCTTGACTCAGAAGATCATTGATTCTGTACTTCAGGCCCTGCAAGAACCTGATGTTGTGGCAGATGTGGGCACATCATTGCCACAAGGTGAAGAAAAGTCTCCTACTGCTGAAAAAGAGACTATTGTTGCTAAAGAACCTGCTGATGTTCCTGATTCTCCAGAACAGGAAATTGGTGAAGAAGATCAACCTGATGAGGTTGAAGAACCTGAAGATGATACCCAGTCTGTCAAGGGTAAAGAAGCCAAAGGTTCTGAAGATGTGGAAGACTCCAATCCTTCTGACAAGGATGTTGATGGAGATACAATTGTTGTGGATGTAGAAGGCTACAATTTTGACATCCCTTTAAAGAAGATTGCTGAAGATAGCATAGCTAGAAGGACTAGAAGTGGTAAAGGTCCTGCTATTACTGAAAGTTCTCCTGTTGCTGCTAAGGAGAAGAAGAAGCCTGTCAAGAGGCAAGTTCTGTATGGTCCCAAGAAGGGATATAGTAAAGCTGTGGTTCCACCTGCCAAGAAGACTCAGAAAAGAAAAGAGCCACCTACAAGTGACTCAGAGTACGATGAGGAGCGTGATGTAGCTCACATCAGTGAGTCTGAAGAAGAATCTGCTGAGGAACGCAATGTGGAGCTTGATGTGATCCACATTGAGTCTGCTGTGAAGAAGAGCTATGGGAAGAAGAAAATTCCTCAGGGAATTCCTGACATCCCAGTTGATTTGATTTCCTTCCATAACCCTGCACATGCTGGTAAATGGAAGTACATTGCTCATAGAAGGTTAGCTCTGGAGAGGGAGCTAAGTGCTGAAGCCTTGCACTGCAAGGAAGTTATGAGGTTGATCAAGCGTGCTGGCTTGATGAAGACTGTTACTGGGCTGACTGACTGCTATGAGAAAGTGGTCAAAGAATTTTTGGTAAACATTCCTGCTGGCTGTGATAATCCTTTGGACAAGGAGTATCAAACAGTCTTTGTGAGAGGCAAAGAAATTCACTTCTCTCCTACTGTGATCAACAAATTTCTGGGCAGAAGTGAGGAGCCCTTTGCTGAGATGGAGGCCAATGACAACTACATAATCAAGGTCATCACAGCTGGAAAGGTCAAGACTTGGCCTAAGAAGGGAAAGTTGCAAGCAAGCAAGCTCACTCCAATCTACAACATCCTGAATAGGATTGCTGCTGCTAACTGGGTACCTACCACACACAACTGTGATGTGGCTACAGGTTTGGCTAGGTTCATCTATACTGTAGGTAACAAAATTAACTTTGATTTTGGTACTTATATTTTTTATCAGACTATCAAACATGCCAAAACCCTAGTTGTCAAACTACCCATTGCATTTCCTTCCCTGTTGTGTGGAATCATATTGAGCCAGAGACCTGATGTTCTGGGCAAGGATGATTTGTCTTGCAGAAGAGAGTCTGCTATTTCTTTTAGTCTCAAGCAGTCTGATGTGATTCCTGATGTGGGCACATCCAACTCAAACAATGCTATGTCTAGGACAGACATGATTGCTGCTTTAAAGGAGACTTGCAAGGCTCTTGATGAGAAGAAGGCCAAGCTGGAGGCAGTCATTGCTGGACTGGAGCTTGAGGATGAGCAAACAATGGCTGAGGATGAGGAATTGGAGGGGGAGGAGCCCAATGACTCTGATGCCGAGGAAACTGATGGGAGCCAGGATATTTGAATTTCTGTAATTCGTTAATATTTCCCTGTACTCAGTATTTCCTTTGTTTTTGCTTGTATGTTGTGGGCTATGCCCTGGATTTCTGATGCACCTTTGTGTGCTTGTTCTGTACTTGCTGCACTATTAATGGCCTGAGTGCCTTTCTCTGTTCATGCACCATCATCTCTACATCTCATGCTATCTGCATTCTATGGTGTTTTACTCACTCTCTGTGTGTTTGACTACATTTGTCAAAATTTATGGCTAAAAAGGGGGAGAAGAAGTCAAATGAAGTCTTAAAACTGCAGCAAATTGTGATGTGTGGCACATCTGACTACACATCTGGCATACATGCTTATTTTTCTTCAAATGTTTTCTCAACAACTTTTTGAAGAATTAGTTTTCTAAAGCATGTTTTTCTGAAGACTTAATCTGTACGTTTTCAACTGGGTGATGCATTCTTAAGAAGTCCAATTGAAGATGTTAATTTGTGTAATGGTTGATCCATTTGTATGATTTCTACATGGTGATGCATTCTTAAGAAGCCTGTAGAAGTTGCTATTTTGTGTGATGTTTGACACATCTGTGAGTTTTAACTTGGTCATGCATTCTTAAGAAGCCAAGTTTAAAACTTCTCTATATCTCTCTAGGTCATGCATTCTGAAGAAGCCTATAGGGAATATGAGATTTAGGGGGAGTACTTGGAAAGTGCTCTAGTTCAAGGGGAGTAAACTACTACTGGGTTTGCTACCCTCCCTTATGTGTGCATGGAATCTCATGCTTGTATGTGTCTGAGAATTTATTTTTCTCAGTCTTTGGGAATTTATTTTCCTATCTTGTGAGAGTTTATTTCTCTCTTTATTTGTGAGGTTCTGATCCGCTGCTGCATGCCTCTGATGTGCCTACACATCTCTCCAAGTTTTGTTGGGTGACTCAAAGATTATTTTAGCCCAAAATTTGCCAAAGGGGGAGATTGTTGAGGATTTTAGGGTGTTGGCTTCATTTGGTAAAATAAGCCTGATTCCATGATGTGGAGCATGATGTGTGGCACATCAGGTTTCACATCTGGACGCCCTAGCTGGACGCGCCTTTATTTATTTACACGCGATCTTTTGAAAAAGATTTGTTTTTCAAATTAAATCGTGCCAGCTTGCGCGCCAAGGAACAAGATAATCTTTCATGGTTCTGTTTTATTTTATTGGCCGACTTTGATTAAAAAGATTTGAAACAAACAATTAAAAGATTATGATCAAATAAATTTCAAGGAGAATTTACAAAGGCCAGCTGTCAACATTGAAGATCCAAGCCCATGAAACTTGTTCTATATAAAGGAAGACTGAAGACACTTTGAAGTACGAAGCCAAGAGTTGAAGAAATCGAGTCTTAGGTCTTAGTCTGTTTATTGTTCATTGTGAGCCTTCACTTGAATCATAATTTTGATACAAGTAAGGACTGAGTTTGATAGAGTTGTAATCTATAGTGTTCTTTCTCCAAAGCTTTGAAGCAAGGAGTTAGAGTGTGCAACACTCAAAGCCTTTAGGTACGAGTGCATAGCTTTCTAGGAGTGTGTCTCCAAACTGAGTTTGTTATTAAATCCTTACTGGGTAAGGTTGAGGGGGAGTGAGCAGAGGTTCTCATATCTAGGAGTTCCTAGGTAGAATTAGCACGGGTAGTGATTAAGTGAGAAGTTGTAAAAGGGGGAGTTTAGCTTTGAATTGATACTACCATAGTGGATTCATCCCTGGATTGGTATCCTCCAGATTAGGGCTTGTTTAAGTGCCGAACTGGGTTAACAAACTCACTGTGTTTTATTGTTTCCTGCACTTTAAATTGTTTACTTGTTCATCAAGTTCAGCATGTTCACGATGTTGACACATTAGGCTACACATCGTACGATTCCTAAAGTGTACACATCGTGCTACACATCTGACACTTACCACCAGAATTTCAAGGTAGTTGGTTACTGTGATGCTGACTGGGAGCTAGTTGGTTGCTCTCATGGAGGGAGTGCTGATGACAAGAAGAGCACCTCAGGTGCATGTTTCTTCTTGGGCAACAACTTGATCTCATGGTTCAGCAAGAAGCAGAATAGTGTGGCCTTGCCCATAGCTGAAGCTGAGTATATTGCTGTTGAAAGTAGTTGTTCTCAACTGTTATGGATGAAATAGATGTTGAAGGAGTACAATGTTGAGCAAGATGTGCTAACATTATACTGTGACAACTTAAGTGCAATCAATATCTCCAAGAATCCTATCCAACACAGCAGGACCAATCATATTGATATCAGGCACCACTTTATCAGAGACCTTGTAGAAGACAAGGTGGTCACTCTTGAACATGTAAGCACTGAGAAGCAGACTGCATATATCTTCACCAAATCTCTAGATGCAAACCGTTTTGAAGAATTGAGGAGCAAATTAGGCATATGCCTATTTGAAGAGTTGTAGCTTCTACAGCGTGTGTAATGTGCAATAAACATGATCATACAAGTTGCACAGTATTTATGTTCTACTCCAGTATTATTTGTCAAATTTATTGGCTAAAAAGGGGGAGTAGTATGTAATTGGTACAGGTGTGCCACATGTGCTGACATGTGGGTACGGAAAACAGGTTGTGTGGTACAGGTGTAATTTAAAAAATTTAAAATTAAACACAGGTACTATATTCAGGGGGAGTAAAAGGTAATACAGGTGTTAAGGGGGAGTAAACTCAATACTCTCTCAAGCAGGTTACAGGTTGCAGGTTACACTCTATGTCTGGAAAAAATTGTTTCTCGGTATGCATAACTCCAGGGGGAGTGATAAGCTAGGTATTCCTGTCTAGCTAACTACAGGTGTGGTCTAAGACTTGAGCTTGTATTTCTCTTGAAGACAGAAAGAGTCTTGAAGACTGAAGACCATATGTGGTGGCAGATGTTGTCACATCTGATGGTGCCTTGTGCTCTCTGCACTGGCAATGCTTGTGCTTGTGCTCTATGCATTTGCATGTTTACTGGGAATTTAGGTTCTCAGAATATCAGGGATTTATTTTTTCTGAGCCACATCCTTGTGGTAAGTTACTTTGTAAGGGACTCAGTGTTCCATATGTGAGTCCACTATGATAGGCTAACTCTCTCTAAGTGTTGACCTTATGAGGCTAGTAGTGTCTATGTCTGCTGCCTCTGATCTCTTGTACGTTACTCATTGTAACATTGCAAAATGTGGAGTTCCTTCTCTATCAAATCACTTATTCAAGTTGAAGGAATTTGCTGAAGATTTCTCTCCAGAAGGTGCTAAGATTGTTTTAGCCAAAATTTGCCAAAAGGGGAGATTGTTGGGTTTTTCACATGTTGGCTTCATTTTGCAAGAACAAGATGCTAGTCTACAGGTGGTGACAAATGTGGTAAGATTTGTCTGCAACACTGTCAGCTGGATTTGGAACCCTAATACGCGCCGTTCAGCGCGTTGTTTTCCTTTGAACCCTAATTTCTTTTGTTTGAGGTTTAACTTGCGCACCAAGACAAAAGGAAATCAGCCAGCTTGCTGAGGAATTAAATGGAAAGATTTATTTTTAAAATATGTAATAATATATTTTTAAAACAAATCTTTAGGTTCAAGGAATATTTTTGTAAGAGATCAAACACGCCTTTTTCAACAAGGATTCTGAAGCCCAATTATTTCTTGTAGTCCAAGCAGCTCAAGACTATAAAGATATGAAGACCAAGACCTAGTTCTCTAAGAGAGTCAAGCCGTATTTGGTTTTAGGGTTTAGCGTGTCAAAATCGAGTCTCTTTGTGAGTCTTTCGTGCATTCCATTGATGCATGCTTAGGACTGTGTTTTATTGAGTTGTGAAATTCTGTTCTCTGGCAAGACAGATGTCGTACACAATGTCTAGGACAATATGTCTGTAGTCCAGATGTCTTAAACAACTGGTTCGACAACTGGTTATGAGGATCACGATTTATTGCAGTACTGAAGTAAATAAAAACAATAAAGAACGCCAGTTATTTGTTAACCTAGTTCGGCGCTAAACAGCCCTACTCTGGGGGATACCAATCCAGGAAGTGAACACTACTACTCCAAATTAATACTTAATCTTACAACGACACCAAACACCTTTTGGCATGTATACCTTTTCTCAATCCTAGTAATCTTCTACCCAAGGGCTAACTCCCCCTGAATATGAGAACCTACCCAACTCTATCTAATCACTAATCCCAAGTTACGACACTTAAACTTTGCAGTTTAAAGACTTGTTGAACGACAACATTCAACGACTCAAGGCTACCAAGTATCAAGAACAATACAAGGAGCTATTAATGCTTTGCACAATGGGCACAAAGCTTTAGACTCGCAATCTTCAGTTATTGTGGGTTGAGTTTTAATCTCTATGTTGAGTCATTTATATAGGCGTGCAGGTCTTCAGATAATCTTCAATCTTTCAGATACACTCCAATAAGAATTAGTTTTAAAACAAACTTGTTTTAAAACAAACTCCATAAGATAAAGAATTAATCTTTATCCACAAATTAAATACGAATCCAATCGTATCTAACACTTAGAATTAATAACAAACTTTATCATTAATCCTAATCTCAGCTTGTTACTAAAAGATTCGCGCCTTATTTAAATTTAAACAGACACGCGTGCTTAATGGATAAGCATTATCTTTTAAGCTGAACTGGGTCAAGATGTCCTACCCACATGTCTTGGGGCATCTTGTTCGACATGTTGCCTTAACATGCTCTGAACCCAGTGACAAAATGTCTAGGACATCTTGTTCAATATGTTGCATCTGCACATCTTCAATATGCACAAGTGGTTTAGACTTAATTACTTTAGCATTGGTGCTTTAGTTAAGTCACTCTGACCAAGTTGTTTTAGCCTTATAATGCAGCCAATCTCAGAAGAACTACAATCTCCCCATTTGGCCAATTATGGCTAAAACAACCACAAACCATGTTACACCCCGATTTTCAAAGATAAAAAAGGGGCGTTATTTTTTTTTTAACATACAAATGGACTAATTATATATTGGGTTAATAGGCTTTTACTCCCCTGCAATGTTGGCGAGTTTTGCGTTACCCCCTATAATTTTTTTTTTTGATATTACCCCCCTGCAATGTGTTTTTATTTTCTTCCGCAGTTCATTTCACCCCCTAGGGGGGTAAAACAAAACAACATTACAGGGGGGTGCAATGAACTGCAAAAAAAATAAAGGGTTAATAGGCTTATACCCCCCTGCAATGTTGGCGAGTTTTGCGTTACCCCCCTATAATTTTTTTTTTTGACATTACCCCCTTGCAATGTGATTTTATTTTTTTTTGCAGTTCATTTCACCCCCCAGGAGGGTAAAACAAAACAACATTACAGGGGGGTGCAATGAACTACAAAAAAAATAAAATCACATTGCAGGGGGGTAATGTCAAAAAAAAAATTATAGGGGGGTAACGCAAAACTCGCCAACATTGCAGGGGGGGTATAAGCCTATTAACCCAAAAATAAAAACACATTGCAGGGGGTAATATCAAAAAAAAAATTTATAGGGGGGTAACGCAAAACTCGCCAACATTGCAGGGGGATAAAAACCTATTAACCCTTATATATTAGTACATCCCAAACATCGGCATAGTACTAATCATACATAAAAGTGATTTCAAGAATCAAAATGTGTAGCTGAATATTTACAGTACAAAAGACAACCGTCTAAACCACAAGTATAAGTATTCAGATACAATTATCCAAAAGAGTCAGAATACTACGCCTAACCAAAGGCACAGTGTACAAGACACACCGGCACACAATCTAATATGATCTGTCATGCCACTCGATCACTGAGGGCTCAAGAAGCCACTATCGTCTATCGTCCTCACGTCCCACGGCCTCGAACAGGAATCCATCGTCTGGATGGGGGTAACCCATTCATGTTTCATTGTAAGGGTCACCACAAGTACCACATAATACAAATACCAAATATGGAAAACAAATAAACGTTTATCATTTTCTTCTTAACAAGCATTATAATTCAAATGCGCACATAGCCTATCAATGCAGACTCTACATGATCGTGACACCAATCACTGGCTGCCACATGCATGAATTTCGGAATTTAACCTCTCCGCATAGAGTCATAGGTCCATCCCCTACTAAACTCCGCAGGGCAGGTGAAGTCTCCATCAAACAAACACCGACTCAATAAAATCCCGCAGGATTAGGTGGTCCCATCTGACACACCCCGTGCAGTCCCATCTGACATACACGACTATGAATGCATGAGCATAATATTTTCTATTTCACATATATAGGGCAGTCTCCATCTGACAGACCCCGTGCAGTCCCATCTGACATACACGTTCATATATGCTCATGCAACCATTTACATATCACACAAGCATATGTAATCACAACCACATGTCAACACATATATTTCGCAAAATCATATGTAAGACAAATACACATCATGTACAACCAGACATTCAATCAAGTACATGCATCAACATTTCATATTATTCAATCATATGAAATTCTCAACAACCACTCAAACATGTGCTCAAACAAGTTCTCATCATGAGAATACATCACAAAATAATCAGGCACTCAAAACGCATCACAACAACAAGCATACACACATGCCATTAACGAAAATAAGACAGAAAGAAAGGTGCCCTTACCTCGGCAAGCTTCCAACACATCAACTTACGCTACGCGAGCAATATCTGTCTCTCTCGACGAAGTCTCCAATCCAACTAATCCTCTTAACCTTTTACAACACATAACTTATCTAGGTTAATACCACATTCTAATTGATCACTCAAATAAGTCCTAGCTCGCTACTAATGGATTCAATACTTATGGTTGTTCCTCACAACTAGCTAGGCTCAACTCATTTTCAAATAACACTTATGAAAACTTTAAACACCTTCAAGAATAGTTTCTTATCACAAAAATGTCATTTAAATAAATCTCGACTATTTTAAAACATCCCCATAAGAAAATCTCTTTTCAAACAACTTATACTTTAAATCCCAAGTTCAAATCAGTTTTAAACTAGACAAGTCCGAACTAAAAAGAATTTCTCGTTCAACTTATAACAAAATATTTTAAGAACACATAACATAAATCTTTTAAAATACAATTCTCGACGAAAGAATTTCCATTTCAATTCACAAATAGATTTTCCAAACATTTTCCTCTTTAAGAAAATAGTTTTGTTTTAAAGATATAACTATGAAATTTCTCTTGGTTTTCAACTAAAAACCCTATAATCATTCTTTTCAAAAGCTATGATCATCCACCAATGAAATGATCATTTTCTCATCATTTTGGACTTGGAAAATTTTGAAATCTCATGGCCATATACATATATATGCCACGGCCAAAAATAACAAAACATGCTAGCACTCAAAATTTTCCATTTTCAAAAGCATAGTATTATTCATTTAATCCCCAAAATTACTTATCCTATCAATCCAAAACCTTTTCAAAACAAAGCATAGAACTTTTCAAAACCTTACAATTTAACTTGTTTACTCAAACACAAGTTACAAATTTTCATTTCCAAACAAAACCACATTCAATCCTATCTTGGAAACCATGATCATTGCCATCCAATAGGACTTAAAAATTTGAAAACCACATGGTCACAACATTAAAGTGTCACGGCCAAAAACAAAACAAAAAGGCTAGCTCCCAAAATTTTCCATTTGAAAACCATGGCTTAAATCAATTAGCTCCAAATTTCATTAAAATGCACAAATAAAATCATTTCCAAACATAACTCAAAAGTCATAAGAGTTTTCCCAAAATTTCTTCATGATCATACAAAAATATTTTAGGGCTTTTCAAAACTAAACCAAACATCATGAATACAAGCTTCTAAAAGTCTTAAAACAATTTAACACAAAAATAAAAGCCAAGATCTGAGTTCTTGATCAATTGGAATTTTTCTCAAAAACCCTAGCTACTAACTTCATGGATTTTGTAGCATTAAAAAAATGACAACCTCTCTAGCTACCATTAATAATTTTAGTTTCTCACAAGATAGCTTCAATCTAACATCTAGAACTAATTTAGGACAAAATCATCAAAGAACATAATCCAATCTTCAAGCTTTATGAGCTTGGCCAGCTATGGAGATGAAAGAAAGCTCTAATTACCTTAAGAAGAGGAATCATGCAACTCATAGTTTCCAATCAAGCTTCCAATGAATGATTTTGGTGAAGGTATGGTGAGGGAAAGGAAGCTCACGGTTACAAGAGAAGAGAGAAAGAAAATTGTGAAGACTTGGTCTTAAGATTCTTAAATAGAAAGCTCCATAAATTCCTAGCCATTGGATTGCATAGTGTAAAGTTCTAAGATTTAATCGTAGCCATCCATTGCTTCTCTAAACTCATTTAAAGCTTATAAAATCATTGTTCCCATTTTTCAAATGTTAAACTAGTGCGCAGGCACAATCTCAGCACAAATTCTGCCAAACAAACAAATAAACAGAAAATTGATAACAACAAATAGCATAATCTAATTAATATATCAAAAATATAATTTCTGCTATAGTAATTCGACGGGTCTTACAAACCACTTTGTTGAATGTGCACTCTTCAGTCTTCAATCTTCAAATTCTTCAATCTTCAAATTGATCTCTGTTGATGCAATCTTCTGTTCTGAAATCTTCAGGTCTTCAAGGTCTTTGATCTTCAGAAACTTGTGTGTCTTCAATTTTCAAGACTTCTTCAATCTTGAATGTGTGATGAACTTTTTCTAGTATGAGACAGTTTTAGTCTTGTCTTCATATGATCCATTACAATTAATTTTCTAAGTCCGGGGATGAGATACCTAGTGACTTAGTGAACCAAATTCTTGAGTTGCAGCGGAAAGTACTTAATCAGAGTGATCAAGACTCACTAGAATTTTTAGAGGTTCAATTTTAGCATTTTAATTATGCTCTGGACACACTTATTTAAGCATAGCTTTTTAGTTTTTAATTTTTTTTAAAGCTTGCCATATTCATCCGTAAAGCAAGAGAATGATTCTACTTGCCAAAGAGCTTATCTTATTATCAATTATTACTCCCCCTTTTTACCATAATTTGACAAAGGTAAGGAAAATATTTCATTGATTAAGAAAAGCATACAAAAGTGTACTATCATGAGTGCCGGATGTCAAAGCCTCCAATATCTAGTACATTTGGTAGGCCACGGTACTTACAAGAAGTAGAACAGAACTAAAAGGAAAAATACAAAAGTACTTATTTTCCTATATTACCCAGTTGTTGTTCTTCAATCTTCTTCGTGCTCAGCCTCAGCATGAGCATCTCCTTCAGCAAGTTTCATGGTCAGTTGCTTTATCAAGTGATCTACACAGGTTTTTCTAATAGTACTTGATTTGATAGTTTCCTCCAGCTCCTTATACACTTGAAAAAGCTCAGTCAGTACCTTGTTTTGTGAGCTTCTGTCCAGTGGAGCAGAGGTCTCAGCTGGTTCTTTTTCCTTGAACATAATGTCTAGGACCTGTGGTTCAGCAAACAACTTGCGGTTGAAGGATATTGGTGGAGGTCTTTTACTCTCATACTCCTCAGGAAGCAGGATGCTTGGGTGTTGGCTGAGAATTAACTCAGTAATCAAGCTAGGGAATGCTATTGGCAGCTTTGTTGCGCTGGTTTCCACATGTTTCATAGTTTGTTCGAAGACATGTGTTCCAAAGTCCAATTTCTTTCCTGTTCCTATGAGGTATATGAGTTTTGCCAAATTTGGGGTTATACTTGAGTTGTGATTTATTGGGGCCCAATTAGTTGTGCCAATCCTTTTGAGTATTGCATACTTGACAGTCAGCTTGGACGTTGGAAGTAGTCCCTTCTTGGGCCAATATTCAACTTGCCCTACAGTAATTTCTTCAGCAATTTTATCCATTGAGAGGATCTTCTTGCTCTCAGCTTCAGTACTCCTTCCCAGAATTTTGTTGATTTCAGTTGGAGAAAAGTCAATGCTCTTTTCTCTTAGCTATACCTTGTGATAGTCATCACTTCCCTCCTCAGTGCATTCTTCAGTGAGGTTTGTGATGAACCCTCTCACAAGCTTCTCGTAGCATCTACCAACTCCCATCACCGTCTTCATGACTTTTGCTTCTTCAAGAAGAGTGATAATCTCTTTGTAGAAAAGTACTTCAGAGCTCAAATCTCTCTCTGTAGCAATTCTCCTCTGCATCACTATCCTCCATCTTTGTTCATTGTCTCCAGTGTGGAATGATGTTGAGGGTGCAGCTTTCCTTTTCTTCGACATGATGTCTGTGACATCGTCTTCGACATCTGGCTCGAACTCACTTGAGGACTTTAGCTTCCTCTTCTAAGACTTCTCTTCTAAGTAGGATTTGGGAATCTCCACCTTCTTTCCCCTATTCCTTCTTACTCTATCAGCGATAGACTGAGATCTTCTGGGAGCAACTTCTTTGCTCTCTGTTTCTTCATCAATCTCTATGACTTCCAGAGATTGTGAGCCTTCTTCTTCATCTTCTGAGGTAGATTTCTCCTGAGCATCCTTTGGATCTTCTTCCATTGGATGTCCTTCAGATGTCGTGTGTTTTGATGTTGAGACATTTGTTTCGACATCCTTGATGTTGGGGTCGGATGTCGTGACATCTTCTCCACCATTCTTCTCATTTTCTGTTGATTGCAGCTCAATATTTGTCTTCTGAGTGGAGTTCTTCAGAGCTTCTTCAGGATTTTGTTCTGCAGCCTTTTTTGGCGATGATTGGGCTTCTAGCGGAGACGCTTCTTTGGGTTCTTCACTATGTGTTGGATTAGTGAAAGGCCCGGCCAATTTGCTGCTTCTCCTCTTCCCTGCTGTAGTTCTTCTTCCTCTGGGAATAACCAAATTGTCAAGATCAACCTCTTGTTGATTGATGGTTGAGTCTGAAACCCTAGTTGGATTTCTAGGCCCTTCACTTGTGTTGACTTCTTGATTATTTGAGCTCATTGTGATTTCTTGACTAATGTTGTTCTGAGTTTTTTGAAGAAGATTTCTTTTTAGAGGGTTTGAAAGATGTTGTACCAGATGTTGAAGCGTGTGTGATAGCACAAGTGATGATCTTTGTGGCTTTTTATAGATGGAACTAGGTAGTATGTTACCTTGTTTATTGTGCAGAAGTAACGATGATTAACGTTATAATCTTTTACACGCCACCCCGTCACTTAATGTTCTACACGCTTTTGGACGTGTGGAACTCTAAAGTTCCTTTTCCTCGTTCAGGTTGAAGTGATTCAACTTCCTGACGAGTGTACAGATGTTGGGACATCTGGTAGAACATCTGATCATTCTCTTCCTTGACTGTCAAGCAAGCTATTTTTGGACCATTGTTGGGAGGAGTCCATTTTTTGCACCTGTCCCTTGCCTTGACACCTTTCATCACTACCTTTTGATTATTAGCAATAATGCACTCAGAGTTGTTGAAGTACACATCTAGTCCTTGTTCACATAGTTGACCAATGCTTATCAAGTTTGTAGTGAGTCCTTCAACCAGTAGAACCTTGTCTAGGTATGGTAATTTGGGATCTCTTAGCTTGCATATACCTTTGTTTCTACCTTTAGCATCATCACCAAAAGTAACACATCCTTTGGAGTAAGGCCTTAATTCTTTAAGGTATTTCCTATCTCCCGTCATGTGTTTGGAGCATCCACTGTCAAAGTACCAGTCTTCATATGAGGATAGCCTGATACAAGTATGGGCCTTTAGTTTTGAATTTTCTTTTGGTCTCCATACTTTTTTGACTTGAGTCTCATGGCACTTTACTTGTTGAGCAAGAATCTTCTTTTCATCCTTTCTTGGTGATCTTGATCTTTGGGGATAGCCATGAATTTTGAAGCATTCTTTCATAACATGCCCAGACCTACCACAGTGATCACGTCTATTAAAAGCTCTTCTATTTTGGGAGTATAGCTTCTTAAGATGTGGTCTAGGTATATGCTTCTTCTGTTGCTTGTGAAGCTGGCCTATGTTCCCATCCCTTTTGTGTTGAACAGGATGTTGAGACATGTGGCTTGACATCTTCCTTTTTGTTTGGACAGATTGTTGAGACTTGTAGTCTATGATCCTGTCTTTGGACAGATTTCTTGGTGATCTTGATCTTTGGAGATAGCCATGAATTTTGAAGCATTCTTTCATAACATGCCCAGACCTACCACAGTGATCACATCTATTAAAAGCTCTTCTATTTTGGGAGTATAGCTTCTTAAGATGTGGTCTAGGTATATGCTTCTTCTGTTGCTTGTGAAGCTGGCCTATATTCCCATCCCTTTTGTGTTGAACAGGATGTTGAGACATGTGGCTTGACATCTTCCTTTTTGTTTGGACAGATTGTTGAGACTTGTAGTCTATGATCCTGTCTTTGTGCTTAATAGGATATTGAGACATTTGGCTTGACATCTCTTTCTTAGTCTGAACATAGTGCTGAGATGTGTAGTCTATGATCCTGTATGTGTGTTGAACAGGATGTTGAGACATTTGGCTTGACATCTCATTCTTGGTCTGATCATAGTGCTAAGATGTATGGTCTATGATCCTGTCTGTGTGTTGAACAGGATGTTGAGACATTTGGCTTGACATCTGGTCCTTAGGTTTCTGTAGAGGAGGAGTTACCTTTTATGGAGCATATTCATCCTTTCTGAAGGGATGATCGAATCCTAATCCAATCATGTCTTAAGCTATTTTCTCAGTTTCAAGGAACTCATCCTCTGAGTCAGATTTATAGTCTAGACAACTCAAAGATTCAGTCATGCTTATGAGTTTAGACTTTAAGAAGTTATATTCTTTTCTCAGAGATGCTTACTCCTTATGCTCCCGGAGAAAGTTGGGACATTGTATTCTGATATGCCCAAAACCTTCACATTTGTAGCACTGTACCTCTGTTTCTTCCTCAGAGTTAGTTTCTTCTTTTGACATGCCTTGTGTCTTGTTGTTGGACGTCTTGTATGGGACAATTGTCCTCCACTTAGCTCGGACCCTGTTCACAGATTTGTTGAACTTCTTGGTCAATAGGGCTATTGCTTCTGATAGACAATCTTCACTTTGGCTTTCCTCAGATTTGAAGGCCAAATTCTTCAGCTTCTTTTCAGATCTATCTTCAAAGGTCATCTCAAAAGTTTGTAATGAGCCAATGAGTTCATCAACCTTCATCGTGCTCAAGTCTTGTGATTCTTCAATAGCAGTTACCTGAAGGTGTGAAAAACACAAGAAGGGGGGTTGAATTGTGTTTTGAGAGTTTTTTTAAAACTTCTTCTAAGTCTTTCAACTTATCAGAACTTGCAGCGGAATAATTAAACACAATAACTTCTGCTGATGATGAAACAATAAAAGAGAGAAGAGAAGAGAGATGAACACACGGATTTTTATACTGGTTCCCCTCACAAACCGAGAGTACTCCAGTCCCCTTAAACTTCCAAGGAATTTCACTATAATCACACAAGATTACAATTGCTCAAGCACACAGCAAGAGACTTCCAATGCTCAAGTAACACAACACAAGAGACTTCCAAATGCTCAAGCACAAAAGCAAGAGACTTCTTACAAAGTTACAAATAACAATTTTTGAACTTCTGATAAATAGTATCAGAGTTCTGAACAAAATAATACAACTCTTAAAAACAAGACTATTCTTAGAATTCTAACAAAAGAAAACTAAGGTTCAACAACTGACTAATCAGAAGTTGAAAACTGTTTGTCTTGAATTTTGATATAAGCTCAAGTTGTATTTCTCAAAGTTATAGTGCTCTTTATGAATTTGGCAGAGTAACAACGCTTTTGTTCGTAGTTGTGTTGTTGTCCACTTCTTCAAATTCTCCCTCCTTTTATAGATGATGGTGGACTACCATGGCTTCAGTTTGGGTTGTTGTTGTGGTTTTGGTTGAGTTTGTGGTGATGAAGATGAGAGTTGTGTTGGAGAAAGAAAGGTAGAAAGAAAGATTTGGTGTGGAAAGGTGCACAATAAACTTGATGGAAAAAGACACATATCACCATGTTATTGGCTAATTGTGCCACGTCAGTTTTCTGTTAAAAAAAATTAACGGCGGGGACCAATTTTGATTACGCAAAAAATTACACTTGGCAACACTTCTCTTCCGACCCCTTTGGCTCTCCTAAACCACATGACTTTGGGCGCATCTTCCATGAATACACGCTACTCTAAGTCATCATTCCAAACTTCGGAATGACGACTTGGAGGAAATTGTTCTAGATTGGCCCAAAACCCATAATTGAATATGCTTAATTAGCAAACCATATAAAGGCTCAACCCAAAAGAACCTTCATGAGCCTAAAATACATTCCGACGTATAAAAACCGAAGGTTGCTATTCAATTTGTAACGCCCGCCAACAACCATTAATCACCTCAACATTAGTGAACATCAATCGTAACAACTCCCCTCATGAATGCCTCAATGACTCTAAACAGCGCTTATATATCCTAAGTCTAACACAGAGCAATCATTTATCATATTGATTTAAATGTCAAAGTGTTTGCAGATGCTTTCACCAACTTCAATCTTGACGGTTCATTATTCGACTTCCGACCACTTCTTCTATCACTCTAGATCAACTACTATTTTTATTTTATTGATGAAAATATTTTGGCTACTTTCACGATCAAAATTTACTACGGTAATTTATCATAAAATTTTCATACTATTTTCAATCTGGACAATTAATTATAAGTCAGACATTACATATTGATTATGAAATCTCTTAAAATGATCTAGACCGTACAATTACAAATCGAAGGACCCTAATACAATACAGCATGAAAAGTGTGTTAAAATGGGAATTGGATCCTCTTATTCTCTCTCAACGCATGAAAAGTGTATTAATCTTAGCCATTATTCTAAATCTAATGGTAAAAAGAGAAAAACACATTCATAAATTGAAATACCATATAACAATTTAATTTCCTGATTTGATATTTGTCTTTTTTAATAGTATATGATTAACTTTAATTCCCATATTTTTTTTATTACAATAAAAATTTAAAAGAAAAAATGCTCCTATAATAAAAAAAACCGATCCATTTGTATTTACTTAAAAACAAAAATGAAAACATTTGTATTTTCTTCCTAAAAGAATATTATAATTTTATTTGAATATTGCTTGTCTTATAACTTTAGTAAAAAAAAACTTTATTTCTATAGTAGCAGTATAAAACTAATATCAAGATTGTGTGATTTTATTTCCGTACAATATTAATTTGAATATTAAAAGTTGTATATATGATTAACATAATTTAATTAAATTTCTTCAAAAAAAAATTATTAAATTTCAATTTTTTATAATAATTAAATTTCAAACTTTGATTCTAGAGTTTTTAAATTTTTTCAATAATAAATATAGCTAATTTTATAATTCAATATGTCACAAATAAAAAGTTAAAAATAAAATATGCCAAAAGAAACATAATTCTTATTATGGTGTATTTCTATTTATGGAGAAGTTTTTCTCTTTCCGCCGTTAGATTAAATATAGCGGCTATAATTAATTGTTGAGAGAGATTGAGATAAATGAGGATTGAGAGGATCCAAATCCATTAAAATGCATGGCAGAAAATCTGTTTCCCTACTTTCACGTCCCATGAAGAAAAAAATTCATGAATAAAATCCCCACACTTTTATATCTCCCAAACATGTCATTTTCCAATCATAGCCACCATTTCTGCTCTCATTTTTCCAACATGGCCGGAGAAGACACTCCATCATCCATTCTCGAGGCACCACTTCTACCCCTTCATGAACCAATCCAACAAACACCCAACATCAATTCCTTTACAATAACATCTTCAATTTTAAACCTTCAAAACTTTTATGTCATTTTAGGACCTTTGTTATCAATTATTATATGTCTCTTATTGAAACTAGATGCTCCTACAACAAGCACAAAAATGGTTGGTGTAATTGCTTGGGTTTTCACATGGTGGATCACTGAGGCTGTTCCACTTCCTGTTACTTCCATGTGTCCTCTGTTTTTGTTTCCTATGTTTGGAATTGCTTCAGCTGATATTGTTGCCCATTCTTATATGGATGATGTGATTGCACTTGTTTTGGGAAGTTTCATACTTGCTCTTGCTGTAGAACGCTACAACGTGCACAAAAGATTGGCTTTGAATGTGAGTACATTTATTCCAAAGTTTAAATTTTGCACAATACTTTTAACATCTAAACTGATATTAAACCGGATGATACCTCCAAGTAATGGTTCAATCGATTTAAATAGTTCAAATTTGGACAACACTACAATTGAACCGTATAAATAACTAAATTGTAGACAATAATCAATATCGGTTCACGATTCAATAATCGTCTTGTTCGGTCTAGTTTTTGACACATTAATTTTGCATTTTTTTGGTGGATAAACAGTTGTTTATGTTTCTAAGTTTTAATTAATCTTGTGTGTCAAAAAAAAAAGTTTTAATTAATCTTGATTTAATATTAATTGATAAGATATTTTATGTTTGTCATGTGATCTTTGTGGATATGCTCAATTATTGGTTGTAAAACATATTTTAAACTCTTAACTATTTGAAATAAAAGTTAAAAGAAATTAAAGAGATCAAAAGATTAGAGTTTTAGCCTGAATATCAACTATGCACGAGTAGTCTGTTTGAGGGAGAGTGTCGATATATACTTTCGGTACACCATTATTTGCAATATGTACACGTGTGATACGATTGTGATCCGCGCGTGGTGCATGAATTAAAAAAAAAAAAAAAAAACATTTCTTTTTTCCTTTTTCTTTTATTTGTTTTTTATAAGAACATTCAGATTTATTATTTGTTTATAATATAAAAGTAACTATCCGATTTGTTCACTAATTCATTGAAAATGAATAGGCTCAATCCAAAGAGAGCTTAAGATTTAGTTTTAGTTTTTATTCATACAAATCTATGTCTTCTCTCGAGAAGGAAAAATAGTAATACTTATGATGAAAGAGCAACAAAATTGTGGAGATATTTTGCAACCAATAACATATATTGCAAAAAAAAAAAAAAAAAAAAAAATACACCAATTTCAATTACTTATTTGAAATGATAATAATTTCATATGGAGTTTACATTGCACTCATGTACAGGTAACCTTGGTGTTTTGTGGCGATCCATTGAATCCAGCAATGCTACTATTAGGTCTATGCGCAACCACATTTTTCGTGAGCATGTGGTTACACAATGTGACAGCAGCGGTGATGATGATGCCGGTAGCAACCGGAATCCTACATCGACTACCACCGGCAAATGAGCAATCAGAATTAATGAACAAGTTCAATAGAGCAGTGATTCTAACAGTTGTGTATGCTACACAAATTGGAGGGATAAGCACTATAACAGGAACAGGTGTGAACTTGATAATAATTGGAATGTGGAAAAATCTTGCCCCAGAAGCAAAGCCAATAAGTTTCAACACTTGGTTTTTTTTTGGGTTTCCTGTGGCTGTTTTGTTGCTTCTATGCTTTTGGTGTATACTTTGTTTACTTTATGTTCGAAAGGACTTGAGCAGGGATTTGTCTAATTATTTGGATAGAGCACACTTGAAGAGGGATCTTGAAGCTCTTGGTAATTTTCTCTCTTCTAACATATTTTATTTGTCTTAAATATAGTTTTGTCCATTTTTGTCTACTCATTAAAATATCTCACATTATCTTCATCGATGCATTTGGCGATATTGCTGATCTAGAGTGATCAGAAGAAGTGACCGATGTCGAGCAACGAACTATCAATTTAAAGATAGGTTACTTGCAAACACGCTGACATTCTTATAGAACGTGAAACCAAAGATTTTTAGGATAGGAATCGTGTGCCTTGAGGTGATGGAGGAGAGCACCTTATATATAGGAGGGATAATGGAGCCGTTGAGGCATTGGTGGATGGCCGTTACGAGATGCCGTCCATCAATGTTGAGACTCCGACATCATTGAAAGTCGTAGAGGTGTTACGTTCCTCATTGTATTTTATTTTATTAGTTAAATGGAGCCCAAAAAAATGAAGAGAGGTGTTTCTTCGATATACACCCTTCTAATTGGCAAACCAATTTTTTTTTCTCTCCACCACAACTAGCTAGGAAAAAATATTACATTCTGCCCCTATGTTGTTTAACCTATTTTCCATTGAAACAAACACAACGTTACAATTCACAGGAATTAAAAATAGACAAGTGCTAAAGGTAAATGAAATTATTTTGCACAAAGAGTATATGATATAATATTATTATAGATGATTTTGACATATCTGTATTTTCTACAAATAGTAACAATTGATTGATCACTTTCTAAGTTTTTTTATCACGTTTTTCATGTTGAAATAGACGTCTCTAAAATTAAAACATTATTTTCTAAGTATGAATCCTCAAACTTTGCAAAATCCCTCTTTTATTTATTAAGAAAGTTGTACCTATAGAGGATTATTAATTGAGACTTGAGAGAATATATAACAATTTAAATTTAGATCTCTATAAAAAAAAATTAAATATAGATCTCACTTTCTTGGATTGGGATCACCTACTATTGTGAAGCTTGTTCACAACGGCATCCTAGAAAGAAATGCACAATAATTTCTTTTTTATATATAGATTTTAAGATTAACTATATTTTTAGTACTTATAAAATGATGACTATTTAAGTACTTCCAAATTTTATTTTATTTGTGCAACAAAAATATGTACTCGAGTCATATAAGCAAAATATGAAGTAAAATTCAACAATTCTTTTTGTAGAGATTAAAATCGAAAGATCGTAATCTTCACCAAAAAAAATCAAAATATTGTAATTGTTTTAAGAATTTAAAACATATTTATCCATATTTTATTTTTGAAGTAGAAGTGACAAATGAAGGTTAATTTAGTTGATAAGAGTTGACTCAAATTTTGTAAGGACGTACGTGTAATTTCCTTTTTTACTTACAGGCGGTATGAAAACCTTTTTGAAGGATGATCGCTAAGTGATATGTAAGTACACCCCGCAAAGCTCTTTGAGCCTTGAGACCTATTCTATATATTTTGGTGGTTTATGAGACTCAACCCATCTAAACCTTATATAATATAAAATGACAAAAATATTTCTAACATTTGCTCCTAAATAAGTTTATGCAATTGTAACTCTCAACTCTGTTATGGATTTTTTTTCAGGTCCTATGGCTTTTGCTGAAAAGATGGTGTTATCTGTGTTTGGGGTATGCCGTATATCTAGCTAGATTATTTTTTACCTTAATCATGTTCATAGAGTTTTTTTTTTTTTTGATAAAGTGGGGCAATGCGGTTTAAAATACAGTTGTTGATAATACTATGGATGACAAAAAGAATCTCAGATGACTTACCTGGATGGGGAGTTTTGTTCAATGGCCTTGTTGGAGATGGAAGCATCAGTGTAAGTATCTCTATAAAAAATTTCAACAATAAAGTCATAATATGATCGTCACAAAAAATACCAACATGTGTTTGGTCATGAAAAAGGAAAAATAGTGATCATTAAAAGTTAAAATCAAGAATTTAGTAGCTTAATTGGTTGTTTTGTTTTTGACACAAGTAGCTTAATTGGTTTTAACCGAGGGTTATCTGAACTAAGAAGTTAAATAATAATTATGTGACAAAGTATGTGTTTGTCTTTATCATTCTCCTATTTTTTACTTTCATTTTACACGCATTTGAAAATTACATAAAAAAACACTTGATAGTGTATTTGACAACATAATTTTAAGAACTTGAGTTCGAGAGAACTCGAGTTCAATTCCTGTTGAAAACAATTCTTGGACAGATTTTTCTAACCTTGCGGTCGAACTCTGAATTATTAAGGTCCATTTCCCCTGAGAAATCAGATGGCTAATGCAAAAAAAAAAAAAAAAAAAAAGCTTAATTGATCTTTTAGTCCTTGTATCTATGAAGCACAAACTCTGACACGGATACCCAGACACGACACGATACGGATATTCCGACACCGATAATGTAAAAAATATAGGACACTGACACCGCTATATATATATATATATATATCATAAAATTTTATTTTAATTATCGATTTATTATTAAAAAAATTTAAAAATATTCTAATTAAAATTAATATCTTTAATTATTCAATGATAACATTGTTTCAATACATGTTTAACTTTTTTAGAGTGTCAAAGCAAAGAAAAATATATATTTTTTGGGTGAAACTTTTTTTACTATTCCAACAGGTGTCGTACGAGTATCATACAAGTGTCGGACACGATGCGTGTCGGACACCGCGACACGTTACCTCCTAGAAGTGTCCGTGCTTCATAGCCTTGTATGTTCGCGAATATTTGGTTTTAGTCCATGTATTTTGTTTTGTTGCAAATAAGTCCCTGAATGTATAAAATTTGTTGATTTTAGAAAATCAAAATTTGTACATTCAGAGACTTATTTGCAACAAAACAAAATACAGAAACTAAAACAAAAAATTCACAAACATATAAGGACCAAAAAATCTATTAAGCCAAAAAAAAATATCTACTAACATTGTTTCTCATATAACAATGTCATGCAATTAATGTAGGTTTTGGCTGCTGTTTTATTGTTCATAATCCCAAATATGAAGCAAGATGGAGAGAAACTAATGAATTGGAATGAATGCAAAAAATTACCATGGAACCTAATCTTGCTTCTAGGAGCTGGATTTGCCTTAGCTGATGGAGTACAATCTAGTGGCCTAGCAGATGTATTGTCCAAAGCCTTAGAGTTCTTAAAAGATGTTCCATATTTAGCAATTGTTCCTGCTGTTAGTATACTATGTAGCCTAATCACTGAAATTGTCACTTCCAATGCTGCAACAACTACACTTCTTGTACCACTTTTGTATCACATAGCTAAAACTATGCATTTGCATCCACTTCTTCTTATGATCCCTGGTGGTATAGCTATTGAATTTGCATTTTGGCTTCCAACTTCAACACCTTCAAATGTTGTTGGATTTGCTACTGGACATATTGAAATTAAAGACATGCTTAAAGTTGGTGTGCCACTTAAGGTTGCTGGAATTTTTGTTCTGTCTCTTCTCATGCCAACACTTGGTGAGTAGTTAAATGTTATTGCATTTGTTTTGAATTTGAGCAATGATAGATACTTCTAATCGAATGCGTGTCTGATGATTTATACTAACATGACACTGGCACGTTTGATTATGATCATTTTTTTAATGGCAAATTATTAGTTGTTAGTATATTGTTATGTTATGATAGTTTTTCTTCTTGCTAAGACTTGGACCCTAGCCTTAAACTCTTTAACATTTAGTTCAACTAGCTTAACCAGTTAAGCTACCCATTGCACATCAAATGGTTATGATCAATTAAATAATTTTTCGCAAATAATTACTGGTTTCTATGGGTCGTGTTTGTATTCTGTGTCATTGTTTCATAAGTTTAGATAGCTAGCCATTTGCTTTGAGAAGACCAATTTGGTTGGAAAACAATTCTGATGTCTAAGGTTTGGTTTTGCAGGATCTATTGTTTATGGAACAAATGATGGTACTCAATAGATGGAAGATGCAAACACATTGGTTACCAATATAGATTCTTTCCCAAATTATTATACTTTGGTTATAATTTTGAGTATGTGATTGTTTTTAGAGAGTAAAAGGATGAAAAATTGATGGGAGGATGCTGCTAAGCCCAATTAGTATGGACTGATGTGGAACAAAATTATACAAGCTTGACATTTGCCATCTTAGGCACCTTCTATCTACAACCCCTCAACATTTCCACTCTCCACGCCGGTATTAAATTTTCTACCGTCCAAAATACTCAAGGCCTCCTCTCATTTTGATTCTACTAAGTGTGAAAAAGCCCTTTCAATTCTATTAAAAAAATAACTATAAAATGCGGTGTGCCCCACAAAGTCTTCGATAGATATTAGTTATTACTAAATAGTGACGAAAATTCTATACATATATTATAGTAATGAAAAAATAGTTTAAAAATCCAACAATAAATTGATCTAAGTAGTAAAGGTTTCTCGCGATTGTTTGATAAGAAAGAAGAAACATTTTTTAAAAAAATTATTTAACTAACAATGAATTAATCAAAGTGGTAAAGATTTTGAGCCCCTTATGCAGGTGGTCACGAGTTCGATTTCGAGCTTTTGTGTATGAAAAAAATTCAGTTGTAAGAGAATAATTCATCATACCATGTGTGCCCCACAGGTACCCTGACAAAAATAAGTCATTATTAACAACTATGGAATTATTTTATAACTTTAAAAAGTAAAAAAGAAAGGAAGAAGTAACATTGTTACTAGTGTAAGTTTTTTTATTTGTCATCCAATAATTTTTCTAATAGGCAAAAATGAAATATATATATTAACCAAAATAATCTCCTTATAGCACAAGGTATTGCGAAAAGATTACAAAACATCAATACGGAGAAAACAACATAAAATTAAACAATGCCCAAACAAGTGATTGGGCTCGACAACCAACTATGGTAGTTTGAAACTATAGTAATGTTCATTGTCTTCATCCAACGATAGGAGCATGGTTTGACTTTGTCCAATAGTTGAGGAAGGATCGGTGGTTTCTTTCATTCCACACAACCCACACACATAAGAGCCAAATGGATTGAAAAAAAGATTGACGTGCACAAGAGACCGCCTGATGAATAAGTAAATTGAATAAAATAATCATACCAAGTTTGTGAGTCCACCGACGAAAAACCAATCCATGACTGAACAAACGACCAAAGAGAGCCGAAAAAGTTGCATTAGAGGAATAAACGGTGAGCTGATTCAACGCCTCCACAGCCGGATATGCAAAAGTGAGCTTCTGGAGTAATGATGCCGTGAGATACCAAGTTTACTTTTGTTGGCAACTTGTGTCTCTCAATAGTCTCCAGCGAAGATAGATACCTTCAAGGGGACTTGTTTGTGCCAAATAAAATCTTCAGTTTCATCCAATGTAACGGTCTGCCGATAAGTCAAGAGTTGATAGCACCACTAACTGAGGAGTCACGTATAGGATCAAGCCGGCACTGCCACATATCAGGAACCTAGTATACAAAAAGATATTGTAAAGTAAAGTTTGACACTCCCCCAACATCTCCCCCTCCCACACCCACGCTCCCCTTCCATCCTCCCACCCTAAAGCATATATCTCGGCCACAATACTGTAATTGTTCTCGACCAAATCAAATAAGCGCCTAAACCTCTCCCTCAAAGGAATCACATCCAACCAACGATCAGTCCAAAAAAAGTATCTACACCATCCCCACCTTTTTGAAATGCCCTCCCCAAACCATCCCCTACGTCCCTCGCGAATTCTCACAATCTCCCTCCATCAATAAAGTCCACTCCTTCCACGATGTCGCAAACACCTTCTCTCCTCCCTATCACGGGCTGCCAGAACCCTTGATCAAATGTTTAATCAGTTGATTAAATAGCTGGTAATCGGCTAAGACCAAATTAGATTGACAATTACATACTAAATCTTAATTAAATTAAGAATCAATTTTAGGGGGATGTATTGGATTGAGATTTCAGTGGATTTTAAAAATCTTGTTTATGTTAAAAAATTCCATTGGTATTCAATTAAGACTTTTATAAAATCAAACCAAATCTTCTGGTATTCAATGGAGGCAATTATGATTTTTTTTTTCAAGGCAATGAAATCTGCTGTTATTCGATTGCGATTTCACATGATTTATAAAATGTCACTTGATATTCAAAAATCAACAGATTTTAGTGGATTCTTTTGTGTAGTGAATTTCGTGAGACTTTTTAGTTAAAAATACAGTTGAGAGACTCTTCCAACAATCTCACAAAAAACATTGAGACTTTTTCAAACTCTCCAAGACTTTTTATTTTGTTTTCACAGTTCATCATCACTGTACCTGAATTTTTCTTATTTTCTTTCTTCACTTGCTTATCAAATATTCTTCTTCTTTTCTTTCTTCGCTTGCTTATCAAATATGGTTTTTGCAAGTTTTTTTTTTTTTAACAAATTTTTCAACTTTCAGTATTCCTTGTGTTATTTCGGCCGTTGGTTTAACAATCAAATATTACATTTTTTTATACATACAACAACAATATTATTCAAAGGAATGATAATCGGTGATTCACTTGCTCCATCTGTTGTTTCATCTTCTTTTGTTTTCAACATCGATTAAGAACATAGAGCTTTTGTTGGTGATTAAAACATATACGTAAAAAAAAAAACACAGAGCTTTTCATGTAAGTTTTTTTTTTTTTTTTTTTGGATTTCTAAAAAAAAAAACTATTTATTACTGTTATAATTTCTTTTATTAAAATTTATTGAGTCTTTTGAAATTTTCGTAATATATATTGAGACTTTTGAAATTTTCCTAATATATAAAATATTGTGAAATCTTGATTGTAAAAAAAATCTCTCAAAATCCATTCAAATCATATGTCAAAAATCTTGATAGTAAAAAGTTTTTTGAAAAAAATCTGTTAAAATATCATAAAATCAATATAATCTCACAAAACCATTTAAAATCTTCAAGATTTTTTTTGTCAAAATAATCCCTTGAAATATCAATCCAATACACCCCTTAAAATGTCAAAATTGTTGAAATATCTTGACGCAACAGGGAGGCGTAAGTCCTAAAACGTCTTTGTCACGGTATGAGGAATTGGATGTATCTTCATGTTCACTTGTGAGCAAGGGTTACATCAAATTCCAAATTTGCACTATACATTTTTTTAAGATGTTCAATTGTCAATATTATTTATTATTCTCTTCGATCACAATTATAAGTAAAAATTTATTTTTTAAATATATTGAAAAACTAATGTATTTAACATATATTAAAAAATCAAGTATATTAATTTTTCAATGAATTTAAAATGATTTTTTAGTTACAATAGTTATCGAGTGAAATATTTCCTTTGTTTTTTCTAAACAATTATTTACTACTACTATTTCCTTAACACGGTTGGTTTTGCGTGTTGATATGTCTCAGCTATCTATTTATATCCAGCTACCCAAATTAAATAATTTTATTGGTATTATTGTGGTACATACAACAAGCTCTTCAAATCCAACGGCAATTTTTGAAGCTCGTTTATGACCAATGACCAATGAGTTGGAGGACGACATTTTCTTACCTTAGAAAATATACAGTTGATCAATTTGTCACTAGATATACAAATTTGTTAGCATACAATACTATTGGGGTTTATCAACAAGAGTCTAACAATTTTCCCCTCTCCTCTAATTATATGAACTAACAATTAACATTTGTCAATAAAATAATCAAGAGTTTAATGAAATTTTGAATAGTAGACTACTATAAAAAAAAGTGCTCTAACTCTAAGACATTATGCAGCTTTTATATATTTGAAATTACAAGGTCACAATTTAACCGCTAAACTAATATTTCAATAAGCAACACCTTGAACATGTAAAAATGAAGCGGTTAATATCGTTTAAGATTGCAAAAGTGTTCCATAAAAAAAAAAAAAAAAAAAAAAAAAAAAAAAAAAAAAAAAAAAAATTGCAAAAGTGTTTATTTATATAATAAAATAACGCATTAAAATATAGACAAAAACATGTATTACAATTATTATATTAATTTGAGTGGTTAAAAATTGCAATAAGTAATTGTGTGAAATATTTAATTAAATATAATTTTTACAAAATTAAATATTATAATAAATATTGTTTTCCTGATTTAAAGTGACAAATAATTCAAAACAATTGCCACAAAAAATAATAAAATACAGTGTTAATAAAATTATATAAGTTGACAAATAATTCAAAACAATTGCCACAAAAAATAATAAAAAACGAGAGAATAATTCTAATAAATCAGGTTTCCTTAATTTGTCCTGTTGTGAAAGAAAAATAAAAGGCGGTTTCTTAATAATTTATGTATAATTTAACGCCATCCATTTTTCTTTGCTTTGACACAAAGCCATCCAATTAGTTATAAGTATATCTCAGTCACGGATTTGTAAATTGTACTTAGTTAATGGTTTCCTCGGGCGATTGTTTCATAGAAAAATGGATTCTCATATTTTTAGGTTTTTATCATTTTTATACGGCTTATTGAATCGCTTTAATTTAATTGGATCAATTTTGATATCAAATGGTTCCAACATCTCTTAATTATAGTTGTAGAAGATTGAACTGTGGTTCTCCCTATCAAAGTCATTGCTTTGATGGAGAAGTCAAGTGTCTAGTATCATAGATCAATAACTGAAGTGAGCGCATTAAAATGGTGGAAAAATGTAATAGTGATGTGAAGAAAAAAAATGGATTCTTATTTATTAGGAATTACAAATTTATTAAATTTTAGGCTAAATACATTGTTTAACTTTTGTGCTTATAATAATTAGCATCCAAATAGGCACGCGTCAGTCCGCTCTTTTTTATTTTGTTATTGTCATTGCAATATTTCCACCTTATATATATTACTATAGAAGAAGTTATTTTGTCAAAAAATAAATAAATAGAAGTAATAGAAGTTAAGAGTTTTTTTAAAAAATATATATATATATATATTGTTAAGGGTATTGTGATACTTTTTAAAAAATGCTACACCAAAACTAAGTTTTCTCTTTATATATTAGTGTTGATTAGTAAAAAAATAAAATAAATTAGTATAGAAGAAGTTATTTTGGCAAAAAAAATAAATAAATAGAAGTAATAGAAGTTTAAGAGTTTTTTAAAAAAAAAAAAAAATGTTAAGGGTATTGTGGGAATTTTCAAAAAAATGCTACACCAAAACTAAATTTTTCCTTTATATATTAGTATAGATTAAGTCTTTTAAGTTTATTAGATAATAATAGTGTAATTAGTTAGAAATTTAAAAGCGATATTTTTTATCTAAAAAATTCAAAAAATTAAACTGTTATAGACGTGAAACTTAAATACTCTTCATGTATTTGGCCTAAACTTTATTCTCCGGTATGTAAGAGATTTACTGAAAAGAAAAATTTTCCCTAAGAAAATGGTGAGTGAAAAGTTCCCATGAAAATGAGGATATAATTTCATGGATAATTAACCATTAACGTCTCAATTATAAAAGTTTCCAGAAACATTTAACTATTAATCAAACATATTTTTTTTCAAAATACCTATGAAAAAAATTTATCCATATATTTCTAGAAATATTATTCCCATGAATACCTTTAATAACTTTATCATGTATAAGATTCATTTTACTAGATTGTAGATTCACTTTGGTGTTAACAATTTTCTGATGATCTAATTCAGTCTTGATTTATTAATATATATAAATTAACTTTAAAATGAATCCCCGATACTTTTATATTCAAGATAAATTTGTCCTCTATTATAACAAATCATGATCAATGGCTAGTTTATTCTCAATATAAAAATGTTATGACTAATTGAAATTTTATTTTTATTTTTTTTTAGGATTAATTGAAGTTTTACTTTTTACTAAATTGAATTATGAGAAAATTATCTTTACAATTAAATAGAAATGCTAAATCTAACCCTAAAAGACAAGTAAAAAGGAACGGAGGGAGTATTATCTTTACAATTTATCCTTCAAAAAAGAAAGTCAATTATTTTTTTAAAAAAATATTTATTATAGATTATAGAAAAAATATGTATTTTAATTAGGAGTATGTTAGTAAAGACATAACAATATGCATATAAAAAAAAAAAAAAAAAAACTAATACTATTTTTAAGAGGTTTTATAAAAATGGAGGAAAAAAATAATTTAAAGGGGGCTTTATATTTAGGGATGAAGCCCATGAAGGGTATAAATATAAAGATTAGAGGAGTACGTGTAATTAATTAACAGGAATAAAAACGCGTGGTTATCCAGAAATAATCTAGAGGGGTAAATCCGTAAAATCAGAGACGCGTATCTAGCGTAACCTACCTGCTATAAATAGCGCCACACAAATTAGAATTAGATATATCATAGAAAAAGAATTAGAAATCTAAAACCGATCTTGAATCGAATAAACAAAACATTCTCAGCGATGAAACTTGACAACGTTGCAATCTTCGTTCTTCTCATTCTCTCCGTATCAGTAATCACCGATGCTGTGAAGAAAGATGCTCTTATCGGTGGTTGGACTCCAATCAAGGACGTAAAAGACCCACACGTGGCGGAGATCGCGCAATTCGCGGTAACAGAGTACGGTAAACAATCTGGTGTGAAATTGATTCTTGTGAAAGTTGTTAAAGGTGAGACACAGGTTGTTTCTGGTACAAATTACCATCTTGTTTTGGCGGCGAAAGATAAATCTGTTACTAAAAATTATGAAGCTCGTGTTTGGGAGAAACCTTGGCTTCATTTCAAGAATCTTACTTCGTTTAAACCTCTTTAGTTTTAATTGATTGCGTTATGTTGTTTGTTCTGTTATTGTTGTTATAAATTGTGCGTATTTTGGATTAAGGGTTATAATAAGGTTTTGATTTAGCAAGATGATGCTAAATCTATGATTTATATGATGTATAGTATATTTATGCGTGTTTAGTTCTTTTCTGGCATTTGGGGTTTTCTTGACATTTGTTTTGTTGTGAATTGTGATATTGAGTTGAAGGTTTTTTTAATTAATGTATATTTTCTCTTTGGTGTTTAATGAATATGTGATGTCACAAAAAATTATTGTTGGGGTCATGTTAAATATCGGGAAGGAAAATAATAAAGTGAAAGTTAATGTTGAAAATTTGACATTTTACAATTTTGAAAGTGAAAGTTAATGTTGAAAAGTTGGCATTCTACAATTTCGATGCATTGAATGCACAAATTACAAGAAAAACTTCCTTATTACTAAGCTTAACTAAGTACTTCTTGGGGCATCGTTTAACATTTTTCTTAATTTTACACCGAATAGTAAATGTATATTTCCATTGATTCGGAAAATAGAACATTCGGGCTAAAACAGAAACATAAGATACTTCAGAACTTGGAATAGTAATCCATATCTGAATTCTGCAGAAATTATTATAGTTGAAAGATAGATAATTCTATAAAGAAATTTTTAACAAATGAAATGAATTTGATATATTAGGAGTCACATTATCAAAGGCATGAATTTGATATGCCACATAATATCTATCTGCCTGCATACTCATATCAAGGCATGAATTTTTAACAAATGAAATTCATATCAAGGTTTCAAATTCCATACTCTGCCTGCATAAACTCATGGAATTTCCTTAAACTCAACACATAAAGCAGTTATTAAGTACTTAAACACAAATGATGTTTCAACATGTAACATAGTATCTGAAACAAGAATAAGATTATGTGCATATTAAATATTTGTCCAAATTTACCATACCAATGACATAATGTAGCAGAATACATACATAGCAACACAAATGATGTTTCAACATCTAACATAAGTAATATCTGAAACAAGAATAAGATTCTGTGCATATTAAATATTTGTCCAAATTTACCATACCAATGACATAATGTAAGCAGAATACATACATAGCAACACAATTAAAAATTAAGGGACATGTTCTAGTGCATGTTGGAATTGGATTAAGCTTGGCCGAGCAAGGTTCTAACTCAACAGTCTGTTGGATTAATAGCAAACCTTTTTTTTTTATGATGGATTAATAGCAAACTTTGCAAAGATGGGTTTGTTCCTATTTTCTAGTTGCTGAGTTCACTGTTATTAATTCCCAAGGCGGCATAAGCACCAGAATAATTTATGGGATCTTGTCTGCAATGCATACACCAAAACATGAAAAATGTTAAATAAAAATCTTTTGTTTTTGGGTGGTGAAATTCATTAATTTAACTTTGATAAATATTTAATAAAATCTATTTATTAAAAAAAAAATTCAAATTTATCATCCAACAATAAAATTTTCATTGAAAAATTTAAATTTAAATGCAATATTAAAGCATCTCAAATAAAGATATCTTAGGTATTGTTTGGCATGTCTTCTTAGAAGCTATTTGAAAGCAGTTTGATAATTTACTTCTTTTAACTTCAAAAGTCTTTTTATCTATGTATTTTACTCATAAAAATTAAATAAATTAAATAATTTTTTTATTAACAACTTATTAAAAATATATTTGGCTTAATTTTTCTTTTTATTAAATAAAAAAGTTTGAAATAAATTTTGTCAAACGATATCTTAGTTAGTTAGTCTCATAGAAGAGGCTCTTATTTAATTAAGCAATTTTAAAAAGTTAAAACTAAAAACTACCCCAAATGGACCGAAATTTTGGTGGCAAGTGTCAGATGTGCAGCACAATATGTACACCTTAAGAATAGTATGATGTGTAGCCTAATGTGCCAACATCATAGACATGCTGAACTTGATGAACAAGAAACAATGTAAAGTGCATAAAACAATAAACAAACACACAGAGTTTGTTAACCTAGTTTGGCGCTAGTCAGCCCTACTCTGGAGGATACCAATTCAGGGATGAATCCATTATGGTAGTATCAATTCAAAGTTAAACTCCCCCGTTTACAACTTGTCACTTAATCACTACCCGTGCTAATTCTACTTAGGAACTCTTAGATATGAGAATCTCTGCTCACTCCCCCTCAACCTTGCCCAGTAAGGATTTAATAACAAACTCAGTTTGGAGACACACTCCTAGACAAACTATATACTCGTACCTAAAGGCTTAGAGTGTTGCACAATCTAACTTCTTGCTTCAAAGCTTTGGAGAAAGAACACTAGAGATTACAACTCTATTAAACTCGGTCCTTACTTGTATCAAAACATGATTCAAGTGAAGGCTCACAAATAAACAATTAACAAAAGAAAAACTAAACCCTGAGACTCTATTCTTCAATATTTGGTTCAGTAAATAATTCAGGTCTTCTATCTTCCTTTATATAGAACGAGCTTTATGGGCTTGGATCTTCAAAACAACAGCTGGCCATAACAAATTCCTTTGAGATAAATTTGATCCTTATCCAAATATATTTGATTTAAATCTTTTTGATCAAGTCGGCCATCTTAAAATAAAACAGAATCCATGAAAGATTATCTCGTTTCTTGGCGCGCAAGCAGGCGTGAGTTTATTTCAAAAACAAATCTTTTTAAAAGATCACGCGTAGAAAATAACAGAAAGCGCGTCCAGTCAGGGCGTCCAACTGTAGATCCTGATGTGCACACATCGTGCTCTATATCATGGACTTAGACTTATTTTATTTTAGCAAATGAAACCAACACCCTAAAATCCTCAACATGGACTCTTAAGGTTTTTGACTTTTAGTCACTATTTAAAAGTCTTCTTTCATAAAAAAAATTACTATATAGAAGTAGTCATTGTTCAGAGAATGTGGCATATAGAGTCATAGTATTTGAATTTTTTCTTAGTTTATAAACTTTATATTTTTATTTGATAGATTTATTTAATACTTTTTGTTTTATTTTACTGTCTTTTTGTTCATTGGAAGAAGTGGTGGAATTGGTGAATAATTTATTTTTAAGTTTTTGGTGATGCTGAGAGGAATTTAGGATTAATCCATTTATCTATAGATATAAATGAGGTATTAGTTGGTAAGATTCATGGGTAGGATATTGTACTATATATACATGGGTCAGATCAAATGACACCAACTAGTTTGACATCAAATGTTACACCGCTTAATAATGCTTTAACGAATTCAAATTTTACAAAATTCACCGTTGGATTGGAGGATTTTATCATATAGATCATTCATGTTAAATTTTATAAAAATCTAAAAACATTTGATATGTTATTGAGACTCGTCAAAATTAACGGTATTCAATAAAAACGCATAAACCGTTAATCTTGAGGAGTCTCAATAACATATTAAACGGTTTTGGATTTTTATAAAATTTAACATGAATGATCTATATGATATAATCTTCCAATCCAACGGTGAATTTTGTAAAATTCGAATTCGTTAAAGCGTTATTGAGCGGTGTAACATTTTGAGTCAAACTAGTTGGTGTCATTTGATCCTGTAACACCCCGATTTTCGAAGCCCAAAAGTAGGCATTTTTTTTTTTTAAAAAAACAACAAGGACTTTGAAATAAAACATTCACGATCGAACTTAAATTAAATCAGAGTAAACCATTTTCAAAATAACGATCGAAATGCAATACCTCTTTTATAAATCGTTTTCACAAATCAAGTTTAAGAATATAAACCATACGCTATGTCTAAACAAACATAACGACATCATTTATTCCAAATAAAACATCAAACTACAAGTTTGGAATACAAATGCAGGGAAGCATAAAGAAGAGTAAACAAGACTCTTAAACTACTACCCCTAAGCTGATCTTTAAACTCTAACGGAAGATGACTGGGTGACGAAGACCCACAAACAGCTTCAAGCCTTGCCGCTTCTCCACGCGGTACAAATAAATCCCTAAAAATGCTCGTAGAGGGCCACGATCTAAAAATAACATATAACCAAAAATACGCAGCACGAGATATACAATACATGGCAGCATATACTCATTTATCATATGAATCGCACATCATAGAATTTAAGTGCACGGGTAGTCTATCAATCACACACAACAGTATTCAAATGCACAATCAGCCTATCAATGCAGACTCTATATGATTGTGATCACCCTACCTGGGACTGTTTCACATGCATGAATTCCGGAATTTAACCTCTCCGCAGAGAGTCGTAGGTCCAACCCCTACTAAAATCAATAAAATCCCGAAGGATTAGAGTGGATCCATTCCCGATAATCACACTCCGTGGTCCATTCCCGATAACCACGTATTGGACTCAATAAATCCCGCAGGATTAAGGTGGATCCATTCCCGATAATCACACCCCGTGGTCCATTCCCGATAACCACTTACTATGAATGCATGAGCATACGATTCCCCATATATGCTAATGCAACAAATACATATCTTTCAAGCATATGTAATTCTCAACCACATACCAATACATATATTTCGCAAAATCATATGTAAGACAAATAACATCATGTACAACAAGATAATCAATCTAGTACATGCATCAACATTTCATATTACTCAATCATATGAAATTCACAACAACCACTCAAACATGTGTAGAATATAGCATGTTCTCAAACAAGTTCTCGTCACGAGAATACATCATAAAACAACCATGCTCATAATTCATATTGCATCACATCAAGCAAATACACATATACAAGCAACAATTACACATGCATAAAAAGCACTCGATATTTCGAGGTATATGAAATCGTTAGAAAGTGCCCTTACCTCGGCAAGCTTCCACTAACTTTTCTCGTACAACTCTACAATTCGCGCTACCTAAAATTTAAGCAGCGTAATGTCAATAAAATACTCCCACTGTATTCTATCGAAACGATTTTAAAACTCAAAAATCTAGAGGGGTCTAAGGTACTTTCTAACACTCTCGGATAGTGATTACGAGACCTCCCTATATTGATCAAAAATTCATGAAGTTTAATGCACTATTTTCGCTACACAAAAATATTTTCGTTTCAAAACAAACTATGAAACACTTTTGTTTCCAAAGAAATCAATTACACACACTAAAACCATTTGGAAACAACCCATAAATTCTTCGGAAATTTTCACAAAAAAATAAAGTTTTCTTGCATCGCAAGTTACAAGTTTTTCTCCTCAAATAAAATGGCCATAACTCATTCAATTTTTATCCGATCGAGACGAGCCATACGCCAAAATCTTCGTCTCGAAAAGACGGATTAAATGGTTAGGTTTCCAGGTCACAAAAACAATTTTAAAATGACCAGAATACCCTTCAAAATTTCGGCCAGAAATGAAATCACACCCTAAATCATTTTTCTTTCATTTCAAAAGCATAGCATTAACCAATTAGTTCCCAAAATCATTTAATTGATCAAACAAAACATTTCCAAAACATAATCCACAATTCAAAATAGTTTTCACAAATATTCTCAAGAACACACACAAAATATTTTTCTTGTTTCTTAAAACAAAGTCACTTTCCACACATCCATTTTCATAAAAGGTTCAAAAGCAACATCATTTTCACAATCAACAACCAACAACTCATGTTCTTGATCAATTAGGAATTTTCCTCAAAACCCTAGTAAAGATTTTCATGATCTCATCATCTAACAATGGAAAGCATCACTACTAAGCCTAAACATGCTAGTTCATCACTCATGAACAACTTTCAAGCAACAAGAATCATCATGAACAATTTCTCACAAATTCCTCAAAAACTCTAGCTACTAACTTCATGAGAAGAGCATGGTTTTCAATCATGGAAATCTATCTCTAAGCATGGATAAACACTAGCTATCAAGGATCAATAATACCAAAAAGGAGAAATCAAAATCTCTACCCACTCATAACCAAAAGGCCCACGGCCAAGGAAGGAAAATATAGGGATGAAGGTTTTCTTACCACTTTCCTTATGCCAAAAGCTTCACCAAGTTACAAGGATCAATTTTCATTCCAAGCTTTTCTCCTAATTCTTTCTAGATTTCTCTTAAGGTGAAGATGTGTGTTCTATAAACACTTAGAAAAATAAAATGAAAGAAGAGGGAGGAGAAGAGTTCACGTGAGAGAGAAGAGAAAAATGAATGGAAAAAGTCTCATGACTTGCTTCTTATCTTTCTCCAATTTAATTCCAAGTCATTGGATCAAATAGGATAAAGGTTCCTAGACTAATCCTAGCCATTCATCTCAATCTTGGTCACCAAGTAACTTAACATAAATATCTAGATATTTATGACTTCATCGCTCAGTCCCCGCGTTTGCTCTTAAACGAGTCATATCTCGCGTACCGACTAAAATCGCGAAAATAGAAAATCTACGAAATAAAAGTTCGCCGTAAACCATTTCTAAAAATTATCGCTAAACTTGATTCTCCGACTGAAACTTTTATCCTAAGCTCTCAAAAATATTCTGAATCTAGATTCCTACTCGCGTCGATATATAAAGTCTCTAATTAAAATTCGACGGAAAACAGAAACCGTAAATTTTCTAACAGCGGGTATAGTTTTCTACTCGTTTTTCCAAGAAGCGGAGAAAGTCAAATTTTGAAATTCTGAAGACACAGGAACGCTCTCATAGATAAATAAGGACTAAGGAACAAAAGTCTGTGCATTTCCAGCACACGAGCACAAAACAGGCTCCAACTCAGCAAAATTCTATTATCGCGACAATACTCACAATATCACTTAACAAAAACCCTAATATTCCCAGCCAATATTTATTTTCCTCACATAAAATGTATCGTGGAATTACAGGTCTTACAGATCCTGACATTATATATATATATATATATATATATATATATATATATATATATATATAGGCCAATTATATTATGCACCCCTAAAAAAGTGTGCATGCATGCACCCCTTCACTTTTACTACATTTACAGTGGGCCCCACTTCATTTAAATGAGCTGATTTTTTAAAGGCACAAAAGAAAATTACTTGGCTGCCTCTGAAGCATTGTTTCTCGTTCTCCACGCACGACACACCATCTCGACGAACTCTTCTTCTCTCCTCCACCCACCATCGACGAACTCTTCTTCTCTCCTCCACACACCACAGACGAACTCGTCTTTCTATTCTTCAAGGTCGGTTTACCGTTCTTCAGCGTTTGTACATTTCTAATTCGTTCTGTGTTTCTCTAATTTTTTGAAAACCCTAATTTTTGAAGAAATCCTAATTCTTCTGCGTTTGTTATTTTGACAGGAACATGAATAGACGTGTTTCACTAGAAGCTTCGAAGCGATTACCAATTGATAAGAAATGGGTGAGTTTCTCATAGTTTTTGTTTCAGTTCATGTTATGTAAGTTTCAATTTTTTGCTATACGTGTGTGCATTAGTCTAAGAATTTTGAATCTTGTGATTTTGGTTTGTTCGCTGTGAGTTTCTCATAGTTTTTGTTTCATTTCATGTTATGTAAGTTTCAATATTTTGCTATATGTGTGTGCATTACTCTCAGTTCAAATTCAAATTCAAATTGTGTGTGCATAAGTAGAGGGTGAGGCAAGTATAAAGATAAGTTCATGAAAGCGCTCAGCAATTGGTTCACTTGCTTCAAGCTTAGCCCAAACCTGCCAAAAGAATAGCTTTACTATCTCAGAACTTTTGCTATATGTGTGTGCATTAGTCTCAGAATTTTGAATCTTGTGATTTTGGTTTGTTCGCAATTTGAACTATGCTCACAATTTTTGGTTTATCTGATTTCTGAATGTAGTATAGGGTTTTTACCACCATTAATAAATCCTTTCCTATTTGAACTATGCTCACAATTTTTGATAAACCCAATTTGTTTGTCTTTAAAGAAGGAAGATCTTATGAATACCATTCTTGGGGATAGATTGCCAAAAACAATTATGTTCACCATTCATGCTAAATATGAGGTAAGTTCTTCTACAATTTATAACATGCTTTTTATCTATTGTTATTCTTCATGCTTTATTTGATCCTGAATTTGCAGCGTTATGGTGAAATTGATCCTGAATTTGCCTATAAATACATTAATGAGTTAGCTGAACATTGGCAAGTTTATGCGAACAATGAATTGCATTTACTTACTTGGAATCAATCTATTCAAAGACCAAGATTACTAGGTGGATGGACACAGATCCGTGAAAAGTTTGGCTTACAATTTAAATATCATTTGCTTGCATTCATATATTATGGTGATAGTAGGTTTAATTTGGTTTTTTCACCACTTAAAGAATGTCTAAGAGAAGAAATCCCTTTATTCCACTCCCTCTCCATTAAAGAAGTCAAGGAACCATTTGCTTTTGACATTGTTATATCAAGTGAGGAGGATAGCACAAGAGAACTAGTTGAGTCTTCCGTTTATTTAGTTTCTCATTTTAATTTCAAACTTTTACATGTTATAGTAACGCTTATGGTTCGACTATAATGAATATAATTTTTGCAATTCATTTAATTTCAGTTTCTCGATCAATCGGTTGGTGCATACATTACGGCTTACCATGAGGACTTAATCCTTGAAGGACCAGTAGCTGAGCCAATTTTTTCAAGAATTATCAAATCAGGAGTTCCAACTAACGAGACCAAATTTGAAGTTGATGCTTGGATGCAATTCTGCGGGGAAAATTGCTTCTCTAATGGAGATATTTTGATGTTTACTTTCTTTGATATTGAGAAATGTAATATAGTTGATGTTGATTGGGTTGGTAATATTTATGACAACTATTGATTTATGTTAATCATTTCGTGTACTAATTGTTAGATGTTTTATGGCGATAAAAACAACTTGGTGTACTATGAGTATTATATGTAGACATTTGGTGTACTATTGATTTATGTTTTTCCCTAAATTGCAAACTTATCCATTGTTATAAATCAAAGATCTATATAGCTATTAATGAAGAAATACTTTCATGGTATTTGTTTGATTCCATTCCATTTTAGGCCAGGAAGCTTGAATGGTTCTTTCCTGCATATGGTGAAACTATGTTTTCATATACTATAAGGTATGGAGATCACAATTGCTAAAAAAACCAATCAGAAATGCAAGCAAGTAAGAGATAAGGTTGATTAGCCCATACCTTAAACTTAGATAAACTTCAAAATACAACATAAACATAATACAGAGTTGTTTTCTTGGCAAATAAGATCAACGAAAATTACAAAAAAAGAGGGAATGGCCTGTATTATATGGATACACGATCATGGGCAAAAAGGGCAGCTTTTGGTTGGGCTAAAAAGGGCAACTTTAGTATCAACAAGTTGCCCCACATGTTTTTGTTTTGTTTTGCATCATTTGAGCCACTAACAACCAACAAAAAAAATTCTTTTCTCACATATGAGTAGTAATTTTGATGAATTTTGATTTATGCGTAGTAATGTTTTTTTTGAATTATGCTTTGTAATCTCCATGGAGCTAACAAAATGTTCTACATTTACACCCCTTTTTATTCTCCTGAAACATAGGTGTCTCATTTGACCATTTGAGGTAATTTTCTAAATCAATAACTCATAAATGGGCCATTCTCTCATAAGTTGCAAGCCCAATATTATTTTACACAACAAATTATTAATGGTAAGGAGAAAAGCAAATAAGATTGGTCACACTCTTTCTATGGTGTCTCCATTTTTAGTTAGTGTTCAAATTATGAATGATATTTCCGATTGTATTAAACACATTTTAATCAATGATATGCTATAAACACTGCCATAAACACTTTATCGTAAATACACAAACAAAATACCAATGTGTACCATAATTCATCTTGCTTCTTTAATTTATGGGCATACATAATATAAGAGTGCTCTAACACAATCATTCAATACATTGAGGATTTGCAAAATAATTACATCTAATTTAATCGTTAATGCAAATTGTCTTTCATAGGTGAAAGAGTCTTCCAATATTCTTGAACTTTTTCTTCTAGATAAATTCGCCGTTCATTGTGTGGTCCACGAAGTAGAATAATTGATGTCCACATTCTTACAACATCTTCGTTAAGATTTGTACTAAGATTTGTAAGAAATCCATGCTCCATCTCTAACCAATCTAATACCCATATTGATGAATTGTCCCTGTAAAATATGGTTAAATTGATTAACATAAAGCATTTCTTAAACAAGAAATATAACTTAATTGAGATTTTAATCATTACTAACCTTGAACAATTGTTAGGCATTCCTCTTGGTGCTTTGATTTCCCAATTACCAAAATCTTTTGATCCATTTAGAAAATTATTTGGATACTTATCCGTTAAAACTAACTCAGCAATGGCCTTATACTAAAAAAATTTGAAACAAATGAGTCACCATTATTGAAAATCAGTCTAAGTAAAATTGACTCAAAATTTAAAATATAATTACCAATTTCGACATTATTTCCCTTTTTGTTGCTATATTGTCAGCTTGTAGAAATGAATCTAGATGATATACAATTTTATCTTTAATAGAAATGACCATAAGAAACCAATGTCCCACTTCATCCTTTATGGGAACATAAATCTAGCCATTTCAAATGACATAATTATTAGTTATTAATATAGTTTAGAAAGTAATTGTTAGATCAACAGAATATGGGAACTATGTACTATAAATGAAAAGAACTCACATATTTTAGAGTTGTAAATGGACTCATAAAATGTGAATATGTTGTTGTCAAACTGTCTAAATTATGGCCCTTTTTCACATCATCCTGTAAATAAATATAGATAAATAAAGCTTAATCTTCCAATAACAAACAATTAATGCATCATTTTGATTTCTTAATTAACAAAGTATTGTACCGCAAAAGTTGGAGGAAATGACCAGACTGCTTTGTTAGGTGCATTATATTGAGACCAAGTTGTTTTTATCGCCATTAAATTGAATATTTGTTCTTGAACCAACTCATTAGGGCACAAACAATGAAGGTCCATTCTAGATACTTTAAAACCTCCAATTTGAATCATGACTTCACTGCATTGTTGACAAAAATATTAGGAAACAAAAATATCAGTTAATTAGTTATTAAAATACTTGTGCTTCAGATTTGAGGTATAATGCTTACTTTGGATCATGTTCTGCATTAAATACATAAGCACAAAGTTGGATGTCAGAAATTTGAAGGTTCATTGCCTTAGTTGGTATAAATGTACATTTAACCTCCTGTTACAAAGTAAACTTGTTAGCTCATATCAATTTATGAGATAGCCACCATTAAAAAATTTAAAATAAAAATAAGTCACGAACTTACATAAGGCAATTGTATTTCTTTCATATTGGTATGTTTAGTAGGAGTTGAACTATTGGTTGCACATTTGTTACTTGGGGATAGTGAACTAATCATGTTCTTCTTGTTCCTTGAATTTTCCATTGCAATTTTAATCTAATGATAAAATGTGTTTAGTAAATAAACAATCATGACAAATATCATATTTAATCAAATTTTAAGAATGAGTAAATACCCCCTGCCTTGTTCGACGACTGATGGGTTTCGTTGATACTTTTTTCATGTGTTTAATTGGTGTAGAGAGTGTACAAGTCTTAGATTTCAAAACTGACATATGTTGATACGAACTATCACTTGGATGAAGACTTGGAATTTTATAAGTTGTATCCACAGCATCTTCGTCCGAAATATCAATGACAGTAGCAGATTTGTTTATGGAACCATTGTCATCTTGACTGCAACTTAGTTTCTTACCAATTGAATTGATATTTGATTGTGGTGAACAATTCTTTGAAGAATTTTTGTTGACATGTAAATATGTGGAATTTGGTTTTTGTAGCTTTTGAATACTTGCACGCAGGCCATCTAAAGTTGTATTTAGCTGTTGTACCATTTGAGTCAATTCCTATAAAACAAAAACACCATATTGTCATGTTAAGCCATCAGTCCATCACTAAGTCATCATTCAATCAATTAGCCACTATTTATGTGCACATTTAAATAGAATGATGTATCTTACCTGAACCTTAATCGAAGCTAATTCGACACAACTAACTAGTTCCTCCAATGAAGCATGACTCTGTCCATCTTGTGTATGCACCGATTTGCCTGATGCATTTTTCTTTTGGATGTTCATGTTGATATAGTTTTTGCTCTATATTTGGGTTATTAGTACTTGTTACATATGCTTATGCTTCTTTTAAAAACTAATCCCACAAAGTGAATGAAAAATAACTTTTACTGAGTAAAAAGTTACAATTTTCACAGAGTACAAAATTTGGGAAGTGCTGCTCGAAATTGTTACACATTTTGGTGTTAGCATTTAATGAAATAGTTGACTAAGATGATAGATACCATAAGCATATAGCCCCATGTGATTGATAGTGTATTGTGTACCTTATATATGCTAACATATGAATGTGTGATAACAAAAGATGAAGCAATACTATCCATTTTTGAATTGCCATTTTCGTGTATAATCCATGTGTTTGACAGTCTAGTATCATTGCATCTGCTGCTTTAATCTCCTTTAATACGTTTTGTCATCATGTTTTAATGTATATGAGACAATATTAAACTTCTTTGTTTTATAATCATTAAAAAAGAAAACTTCTTTTAAGATAGGCTCAATCTCAAATGAAACCCTCAACCCTCAACCCTACTTTTAAGATAGTTGGCATTATCATCGTCTCGTTTTCATCGTCTAATTTAAATTTATAATTTTAGAATGAGATTAGGCATTAACATCGCCTAGTTTAAATTTATAAATGATAACATCATTTTTTAAAATAAAATTAAAGAAAATGATAATTGTGATGAACATGTTCACAATATTCATCAATATCTTCGTCTTCTTGCTTAAATTAAAAAAAATCAATTCCAACATCGTATAAATTAAGTATTTTCGAACGAGATTAATTATAAGAATCGTCTAATTAAACCAACATTATCATCGTCTAGGTATAAATGATATTATCCGTAATCATCGTCTAATTTGCATCCGGAGTCCGATGAACAAAATTCTTGTTCTCATTTTTTTGTTAGTCCAATTAGGTGAGATTGAACGGTGAAATTAATAAAAGTCGTCAGTTTTAATTGAACTATTGTCTCATTTTTTAAAATAAAATTAAAGAAAATGATAATTGTGATGAACATGTTCACAATATTCATCAATATCTTTGTCTTGTTGCTTAAATTAAAAAAGGAGATTAGTCATTATCCGAAATCATCGTCTAATTTGCATTCCATAGTCGAAATTAATTATTTTAGAAAGAGATTAGTCATTATCATCGTCTAGTTTGAATTTATAAATGATATTATTCGAAATCATCGTCTAATTTGCATTCCATAGTCGAAATTAATTATTTTAGAATGAGATTAGTCATTATCATCGTCTAGTTTGAATTTATAAATGATATTATCCGAAATCATCGTCTAATTTGCATTCCATGGTCGAAATTAATTATTTTAGAATGAGATTAGTCATTATCATCTAGTTTAGAATGATATTATCCGTAATCATCGTCTAATTTGCATTCCATAGTCGAAATTAATTATTTTAGAAAAAGATTTGTCATTATCATCGTCTCGTTAAATTCGAAGATCTAAATTATGTAGTTTAGAATGATTTTATCCGAAATCATCGTCTAATTTGCATTCCATAGTCGAAATTAATTATTTTAGAAAGAGATTAGTCATTATCATCGTCTAGTTTGAATTTATAAATGATATTATCCAAAATCATCGTCTAGTTTGAATTTACAAATGATATTATCGGAAATCATCGTCTAATTTGCATTCCATCGTCGAAATTAATTATTTTAGAATGAGATTAGTCATTATCATCGTCTAGTTTGAATTTATAAATGATATTATCCGAAATTATCGTCTAGTTTGAATTTACAAATGATATTATCGGAAATCATCGTCTAATTTGCATTCCATCGTCGAAATTAATTATTTTAGAAAGAGATTAGTCATTATCATCGTCTAGTTTGAATTTATAAATGATATTATCCAAAATCATCGTCTAGTTTGAATTTACAAATGATATTATCGGAAATCATCGTCTAATTTGCATTCCATCGTCGAAATTAATTATTTTAGAAAGAGATTAGTCATTATCATCGTCTAGTTTGAATTTATAAATGATATTATCCAAAATCATCGTCTAGTTTGAATTTACAAATGATATTATCGGAAATCATCGTCTAATTTGCATTCCATCGTCGAAATTAATTATTTTAGAATGAGATTAGTCATTATCATCGTCTAGTTTGAATTTATAAATGATATTATCCGAAATTATCGTCTAATTTGCATTCCATAGTCGAAATTACTTATTTTAGAAAAAGATTTGTCATTATCATCGTCTCGTTAAATTCGAAGATCTAAATTATGTAGTTTAGAATGACATTATCCGTAATCATTGTCTAATTTGCATTCCATAGTCGAAATTAATTATTTTAGAATGAGATTAGGCAAACGAGATTAGGCATTTTTAACTGGATGAGTAGAATTAGGGCGCGCGAGAAACTTCTAAGTAACGAATGAGTAAAAATAGGACGCGCGAAAAACTTGTAGGTAGCGGATGAGTAAAGATAGAGGAAGCGAGGAACTTCTAAGTTGTGAATGAGTAAAAATATAGCGCGCGAGATATTATCTATAATCATCGTCTAATTTGCATGCCATAATTGAAATTAAGTATTTTAGAATTATATTAGCCATTATCATTGTATCGTTTAGAAAGAGATTAGTCATTATCATCGTCTAGTTTGAATTTATAAATGATATTATCCGAAATCATCGTCTAATTTGCATTCCATCGTCGAAATTAATTATTTTAGAAAGAGATTAGTCATTATCATCGTCTAGTTTGAATTTATAAATGATATTATTCAAAATCATCGTCTAATTTGCATTCCATAGTCGAAATTACTTATTTTAGAAAAAGATTTGTCATTATCATCGTCTCGTTAAATTCGAAGATCTAAATTATGTAGTTTAGAATGACATTATCTGTAATCATTGTCTAATTTGCATTCCATAGTCGAAATTAATTATTTTAGAATGAGATTAGGCAAACGAGATTAGGCATTTTTAACTGGATGAGTAGAATTAGGGCGCGCGAGAAACTTCTAAGTAACGAATGAGTAAAAATAGGACGCGCGAAAAACTTGTAGGTAGCGGATGAGTAAAGATAGAGGAAGCGAGGAACTTCTAAGTTGTGAATGAGTAAAAATATAGCGCGCGAGATATTATCTATAATCATCGTCTAATTTGCATGCCATAATTGAAATTAAGTATTTTAGAATTATATTAGCCATTATCATTGTATCGTTTAGAAAGAGATTAGTCATTATCATCGTCTAGTTTGAATTTATAAATGATATTATCCGAAATCATCGTCTAATTTGCATTCCATCGTTGATCAGTGCATTTAGATGCACATTCTTCTACTATTGTACTTAGGCATTTCTCTAGTTTGTGTTAATATTTTTACTATTTTATTGTGTTTTTAGATTTAAGTTTATTTTAACCTTTATTTTATTTTCGTATTTTATTTTTCAGCATTAGCAGTCTGCACGAATAAATTCATAACTGGAGCTTCGAGTATCGGATTGTGGTGCGGTCAGTTGCGTTGGAAAGCTAAGAGACAGAGCTACAAGTTTAATGTTGAGTGGAGGAGCTGTTTCAGACTGCAAAAGTCCTTAATAATTCGTGGAAAGTGGCAGACTTATTGGCCTAAGTGGAAGTTTAATTTTGGTCTTTTGTAATTCTTCCATGACTTTTGGATTTCAATATTCCTTGTATTATATAAACTGATAAATCAGCCTAGGGAGAGGCATGCTGAGTTCACACAAATTAGAAAAGAAAGGCTGCTACTTTCTCATGGAGAACTAGCAACCCTAGGTTGATTCGTTGGTATACGGAAACTTCGTTCATGTGTTCCTAAGGTTCGGATTCTAATTACAATTTCGTTTACATGTCTATGTTGTCTTGTATCAATTCATGCCTCTTTATTCTGTATGAATTTCATTGCTAATGATGCTTAATTATTTTGTGATGAGTTTATGCCATTGAGATTATTCGAATTAATTTTCCGCTTGTTTAAATTAATTTGAATAGAATTGATATAAGCTTTTGCGCTTAGCAAAAGGGCTGGCTGAATTTTCTAATGATATCAACCGTGTTCTAATGGCGCTTGTTCATTGCCCATGGTTGGTTGAAGACATTCCTTGCTTAATCGAATGAATTCCTACGAATCTGATTATCGCTTGTTTAATTAGTTTCGTAACCAGCCAAGCATAGACCTTTGAATGAATATATGAGTAACCTATGATGGATATATAATGAACGAATTTTTCCTAAAACCAATGAATCGATCGTCTTTGATTATTGAATTTCCGAACTCTTTTTCAACTATTTCATCAAAACCAAAACCCCCCAAATTTACAGTTCTTCATTTGATTCTAATATTGATAAACCAATTGAGAGTCCTTATGATACGATACTCGAGTGTCGCTTTTCCTAAACTACCTTTTAAAACTCGTTTTTGACCCGTGTGCGACAGCGGATCAAATTGGCGCCGCTGCCGGGGACTTCTGATTAGAATTAGCAAAATTAAGAACCAACTAACATTACTAACATTCTCTCTTGAGTTTTTCCTTTGTTTCAGGTTCTGACATTGAATTTTGCATTGAAGCTGAAAAAAATCGGGTTTCTATTTAACAGCTCAGATGTGTTCGAAACTTGGTCACTTTTAATTTTTTTTGATATATTTAAAAAATCCAAAAAAAGAAAATTCTTAGATATGTTTGATATTTAGAGATTTTAGGTGGTATTTTTTTTTTTTAGATCTTATTTGACACGAGTTTTCATTTTTCTCTTTATTGTTACTTCTTAAAAACAAAAAAAAAAATGGGAGACGTTGGATCAAATTGGCGCCGTTGCCAGGGACTCTCTATTGATTTTAGCCAATATTAGACTCAGTTTCTTTTGATTTGTAGAGATTTTAGGCTGTATTTTTATTTAATTTTTTAGATTTTATGTAATTAGATTTTTCTTTTTTCTCTTTATTTTATTTTATTTTATTTTTACCAAAAATAAAAAACAAAATAAAAATGGGAGACTCGTTGGATCAGTTGGCTTATATCCTTAGTTGCTTGGGAGCAAGAGAACAACAATCATGCTATCAAAATCATATTCCACTTGCGATTTGTAATATTTGTTCCAATTTTCATGGTAGCAATGCATGTCCTTTGTTGTTAGATACTACTTTTTGTGGTGAGACTCAATTTGTAGGTAATTTTCAAGGACGATACTATCAAGAGCAAAATTCCTATCTTGCGGAGCAGCCTATTTGGTCACATCCACAGTTTCAACAAAATCATTCATTGGTGGTTGAGCCACAACCTAGTTTGGAAGAAATGATAAAGCAGATGGATGAATATAATAAGCAAATGGATGAATGGATGCAATCCTCTCTTCAAAGTTTAGCAGTCCAAGTTGAGCAAATAGTCTCCAATGCCAATCAAATTCGGCAGAACAAGATGTCTCATGATGATGTACAACCCGTTGCACTATTAGAGGTAATGCAATGTGATAGTCTTGATGAATCTCCAGGTGAGTCTATTAAAAGAGTGTTTATTTCCTCTGATGAACACAAAATAAGCAACAAAAATTCAAGTGAATGCATGAAAGAGATTACACCACAAAATTTCTTGAACTCTGATTTGGATGAATTATATACTTCTCTTGAAGTTGATAAATCTTGTGAAATATTTGTTTGTGAATGTGGTGTTTGTAATATTTGTCATGAGATCAGTGCAGCCATTTTAGGAGAGGACATTTTGATGCCGACAACCACTTGTGCCGAAATCCCAACAAATTCAATAACTCTTGAAGGTGAAACAAAAAATGTGGATTTTAGCCGGAAGCAACCATTGTCTATAGCACAAAGATTGTTGGTGGAACCTCTGATTAAGCCACGCAACAAGCAGTTGTCTTTCACAATTTGTGCATCTCTTCCTCCCAATTTATATGACTCACAAACTAACTATGGATTGTTTGATATCCATGCTTTTGTTATTGCAGGCTTACCGTATGTGTTGGCTATCCCTCGTAAGCCACCAGAATTTTTACTACAATTCAAGTTCACTTGTGATTCACTTTTGCCTATTTTATGTGTTCGTAATGCGGAAAGGCCTCCACCAAAACCACCAGACATGGAAGCTACAGCTGCTACACCTTAAACTCTCGGGTGTGTTCCTTCCTTTTTCTCACTATATACTTATTTTTACATTGCGGACAATGTCTGATTTAAGTGTGGGGGGGAACAATTTACATCTAGTTGTTTTATTTTATTTTTAATTTTAGTCTTTCTTTTTAAAAAAAAAATCAAAAAAAAAATCAAGATATAAAAAAAAAAGTTTTTGGCATGCATGCAACTGTTATGAGTAGTTTCATTGTTCTAGGCCTAGAGGTGTATGTCATGATATGGATAACATTTTTGCTTGTGTCGTGTGATGAGTTGACTTGATACTAGATTGTGCGTCATTTGTGATAGAACATTGAAACTTTGTGAGATTTTGAGCCTCCAGCAATTTGTTGTTTCTTGTGTGGTTCACTCATATTGTTAGTTACTTCTAAAACTTGACTTGACTCTTGAAGCACTTGTTTCACATGCATGTACTGAAATGATCTAGGCAATTTTCTTTCATAAGCTACTTTTAGCCAAATAAGTTTACCCTGATATTTTATCCCTTGTTAAGCCCCTTTGAGCCTTTTATTCCCATTCTTGGTTTTATAGCTCATTACAAGCCGATTAAGCCTTTGTTTGTATCCATTCTTTTTGTGTCCCAATTTAGGGGATAAAGAGCTTGAATTTTAATTATGATAAGTGTGGAGGTGCTCAAAATTTGGTTCTAATGTTGATATGAATTGTGAAAGGGAAATGTCTTGTTGGTATGATGCTTAGTTGGTATGAAAAAAAAAATAGAAAAGAAGAAAAATATACAAAAAAAAAAAAAAGACAGAAAAAGAAATGTGAAAAAAAAAAAAGGAGAGAGAAGGTCAGAAATGGGCAAATTTGGATTTCAAGGTGTGAAAAGAAAAATATCTTAGGATGTGAAGGAGTTATGTTGTTTAGTTCAAATATTTTGAGTTGATTTGACATGTTCTACTATGTCACTGCACTTTGTTGAGCTCCATTAACCCTCATGCTTATTAATATTCAATTGAATTTCATGCTTCTTTATCTTCTTAGATTTTATAGCCTAGTTTCCCTTAGGTTACACCACCTTCACCTTGGCCCCGTTACAACCTTAATAAAGACCTTTTGATCTTTGTGTGCATGTGTTTCATTGTGTGGATGTCCTCCATCTTTGGGGAAGGAAGAGGCTTGTCAAGCTTATGACAGTGCTAACTTTGATGATGTGCTTTGAGCGTAAACACTGTCCTTGACACTCCATTTTTGAGTGATTGAGTGCACTTTATACAAATATTCCGTGAGGTTCTATCATTTTTTAAGCACTTTTTAGTCTAATAGCCACCTTGTTCATTACACATGTTTTAAGATGTTGTTCATGATTGTTATACTCCTTGAATTTTGGAATGTGATGATTGCTTATGACTTTGCATTATGCCTTGTTTTCCTTCTCTTCCATTTTTTGAAGTCTTTTTCTTAAATTTTGCTCAGGGGTGCAAAAGTTCAAGTGTGGGGGAATTTGATCAGTGCATTTAGATGCACATTCTTCTACTATTGTACTTAGGCATTTCTCTAGTTTGTGTTAATATTTTTACTATTTTATTGTGTTTTTAGATTTAAGTTTATTTTAACCTTTATTTTATTTTCGTATTTTATTTTTCAGCATTAGCAGTCTGCACGAATAAATTCATAACTGGAGCTTCGAGTATCGGATTGTGGTGCGGTCAGTTGCGTTGGAAAGCTAAGAGACAGAGCTACAAGTTTAATGTTGAGTGGAGGAGCTGTTTCAGACTGCAAAAGTCCTTAATAATTCGTGGAAAGTGGCAGACTTATTGGCCTAAGTGGAAGTTTAATTTTGGTCTTTTGTAATTCTTCCATGACTTTTGGATTTCAATATTCCTTGTATTATATAAACTGATAAATCAGCCTAGGGAGAGGCATGCTGAGTTCACACAAATTAGAAAAGAAAGGCTGCTACTTTCTCATGGAGAACTAGCAACCCTAGGTTGATTCGTTGGTATACGGAAACTTCGTTCATGTGTTCCTGAGGTTCGGATTCTAATTACAATTTCGTTTACATGTCTATGTTGTCTTGTATCAATTCATGCCTCTTTATTCTGTATGAATTTCATTGCTAATGATGCTTAATTATTTTGTGATGAGTTTATGCCATTGAGATTATTCGAATTAATTTTCCGCTTGTTTAAATTAATTTGAATAGAATTGATATAAGCTTTTGCGCTTAGCAAAAGGGCTGGCTGAATTTTCTAATGATATCAACCGTGTTCTAATGGCGCTTGTTCATTGCCCATGGTTGGTTGAAGACATTCCTTGCTTAATCGAATGAATTCCTACGAATCTGATTATCGCTTGTTTAATTAGTTTCGTAACCAGCCAAGCATAGACCTTTGAATGAATATATGAGTAACCTATGATGGATATATAATGAACGAATTTTTCCTAAAACCAATGAATCGATCGTCTTTGATTATTGAATTTCCGAACTCTTTTTCAACTATTTCATCAAAACCAAAACCCCCCAAATTTACAGTTCTTCATTTGATTCTAATATTGATAAACCAATTGAGAGTCCTTATGATACGATACTCGAGTGTCGCTTTTCCTAAACTACCTTTTAAAACTCGTTTTTGACCCGTGTGCGACAGCGGATCAATCGTCGAAATTAATTATTTTAGAAAGAGATTAGTCATTATCATCGTCTAGTTTGAATTTATAAATGATATTATCCAAAATCATCGTCTAATTTGCATTCCATAGTCGAAATTACTGATTTTAGAAAAAGATTTGTCATTATCATCGTCTCGTTAAATTCGAAGATCTAAATTATGTAGTTTAGAATGACATTATCCGTAATCATTGTCTAATTTGCATTCCATAGTCGAAATTAATTATTTTAGAATAAGATTAGTCATTGTCATCGTCTCGTTTGAATTTCTAACTTGAAGAATTGTACTTTTCGTCGTAAATTACCCATATTCGAAATTAATTATTTTAGAATGAGATTAGTCATTATCATCGTCTAGTAGATGCAGGTGGTAGTAAATGAACAAATAAATTCACCCATATTTGTAACCTACCATTGATATGTGAAATTAATGATTTCCCTTATATAAACACCAACTTATTCATACGGCTTGCTGAGTAGAAACACCACTTATTCACTATGGACAATGTTATAGATGAAGGTTTTCATGTTGTTTATGCAGGAAAAAACCCAGGTATCTACTCTTCTTGGGAAGATGCTTCTGAACAAGTTACTGGATGGAGTGGTAATAGACATGTGAAATATCCATCTTTTACTCATGCAATGGCATCATGGGTTAAATTTTGCAACAAGAAAGGACTTGATCCGAACAAGGGAATTTATGTAAAGCAATTCACACATGTTGGATCATCTTCTCAGACAAATAATGATGTCAACGGTTTGTATATTTTACTTCAGGGCCCTTTACTTTAGTCATATGATTAAAAATTTAATTTTAATTTTTTTTTATGAGTTCTTTCATTGATGTATTGTCTTATATGTATGCATAGATAATGTTCAACCCAACATGCTTGCATTAGACACCACTTCAGATGAATTTATCATTCATCATAGTCTGCAAACAGACCTTGCAAAACTCTGTGATCTATATGGCATTCCACCACCAACTTTCACTTTACAAGAAAAGAGATTGGTTGATGGAGTACCATATGTTAGGTACTATGGTGCACTAGTTGGTGGTGCTATTGGACCCCCCTCTGTTTCACTTGGAAGATTTGCAAAATTAGATGATGATGCTAGGGAAGATGTAGCTGCTATATTGATACGCCGTTTGTTATCAACTGCTGGGCATACCATAAGAGATTTTAATTATTATAATGTCCACCTCCTTGAAGCAAAAGTTGAAATGATGAAAAGGGAAATCCTTGAATTGAAGTATGAAATTGGAATCCAAAATGAAAATAAGGTTAACTTTGATTTTTAGAGTTAATTTGTATTGTTATTGTATGTGTCCTATGCTAAGACTTTAATTTGAAGTATTTGTTATGACTTGGTTTGTATTGTTACTTGTTAAGACCTTATTATTACAATGGTTAGAGTTTGGCTTGTTTAGACCTTTGTTACTTTTGTACTATTATATTTTGCTCATAGTCTACTTGGGCAGTGCAATATTGTTGCCTAGTGTCTCTACTTCTGCGCCCACACTGTGTACATAGATGATACATGGGACTGATCGAAAAGCTTAATTGTCACATCAAATAAAACAAAATTAGTTGACCAATGTAACTAGTATCCAACACAATGTTAACTATGAACCAGACTAAATTACTTGTTCTATGAACTTGTAATAACAATATTCTAGATGTGTGGTTAGCTTAACCAAACTAAATTCTAAATATGGCATGTAGTTAAATTCCTTTAGCAAATTTTAAAACTTGGCAAATTTTATTGATGGGATGGGATGATAGAAGTTTTCATTGCGCTACAACCAAAGCATTGACACATCAATGAGGTTAACTTACCAATGAGGTAAACTTACCAATGAGGTTAACTTCATACATTTTTTCCATCATTCTATACCTCTATATATAGCAGGTATTGGTTATTGGTTATTTCACACAAACACAAATTACCAAAATCTCAAAATTCTAAGTTGTTCACAATGGAAGGAAGTAATGGAAAACTTAATGAGGGAGACATTTATGCTACTTCAACAGTTGACAAGGTAGTTCTCATTTGTTTGTGCTGTTCGTTTACAATATTTCAAATTTTAAGTCACTCATAGTTTATATTTGACATGCAGAAAAATCATGAATCATTGTTGTGTGAGTTTGCTTCCAAAGCACCATTGATTTGCGAAACCATTGAGGAAGTTATGACCCTTGTTAAGGTATAACAAACTGAAGTACACAAATATTTTGCAAATAATAATGGTAGTTTATGCATATATTCATAGTTTCATGTGTTTATGCAGAAACTAGGCAGAAGATTGGATGGGTGTGAGAAGAACACTGAGAACCTTGTCTCATGCGTTGATGATTTCGTTGAACACATCAAGGTAGAAATGATGCATTGATGATTTCTTTTTGACTATACACTAAAACATATTTTCAAATGTGTATCTAACCATTTTTTTTCCTTTTCAGAACAATATCAATCGTACAGAAAAGTTACATGACATCTGCAAAGTACTTTTGGAAAAGGTGGAAGTGATGGAGGGTCTTTTGCATAAGCAAATTCCTAAGCTGTCTCAAAATTCTATGTCAACACCTGGTACTAGTAGTAGAAATGGTTCGCAGTCTCAAAACACTATATCGCCAGCACTTACCCAAAAACATGACATAACAAACATTGTGTTTATTCCTTCCTCTGACGAGGAAGACATTCAGAAGCGTCGTAGAGTTAACAACAAACTGAAAGGCAAAGCTGTTGATAACAACCCAAACCAGAAACTACCTTCTAATAATAAAAAAGAAAAACAGAGAAAAACTTCTAAAGCTAAAGGGTCATATACTATGTCAGCTGAAGATGTAGAGGGCTTGGTTGGGAGGATGCTTGCTTTTGTACCCTCACCTAAGATTCATGGACTGAAAACTCCAAAGACTGAACCTATGATGTCACTAAAGGAGTATGATGAAAGCCATTTTAATGGCAAATCTGCAATGTTGAAACATGTCAATCCAACTGGGCATACTTTGTCTAAGGTTAAATACTCTCTAATTATTTCAACACTTACATTTACTTATTTAAATTCACAAGTTCATTTTCATTCAACTTTGTTATGTAGTTCGTGAAGACCCTTTTTCCTGTGACCCCATCTATGTGCTTGACTGCTGATGAAGCGCACATTTCAGCATACATATTTCACCCTAGCAACAAAGCAGAGTAATGTTCACTTAAATATTAACTATTACTTTATAAATAAATTCAACTACTATTTAATAATGACAATTATAATGATTTTTTTTATCCATACAGTGAAGTGTTGTTCAAAGTAGCTGATTTTGAAGGAAAAAGGAAAGATTTCCAAACACTTTGTCCTTACAGGACAGTTAATTCAGAGGTATTTGATTTGTTTACTGATATTCACGATTAAAGGACTTATTGTAGTTTATGTCAACTTATTCATGAGTAATGTTTCATAGTTAATGCACATGATGGCCTTGAAGATCAACTGGAATCAACAACTGATGAATGACCCAACTAAATGGGCACTACCACCTGCATTTATGGTACTTATGTGCTTATTAAAACACTTTTTGAAATTAACTTCTTACGACCTAATTATTAACCTCAAACACAACTTCCCTGTTTTATTAGGATGCTATCAACAGTGGCCATACCATTCAAGAGCTTGTTGATGAGTTTGCACCTCATTGGATGCCTCCATATGAAAATCTGTCACATGTATGACACTTACATTACAAGCTTGTTTATTCAATTTATCTTTATGCACTATAGATCTTATTACCTATCTTAATAAACTTGTTATTTTAGATATATATTCCAATTGAAGACGTGTGTGGTCTATGGTTCCTCATGGTGGCTTCAATAAAAGAGAAAGTCATTCACCATGTTGAACCATACTTTGAAGACACTACTGTGGAAGCAAGATTTGATACAATTATGAGAGTGGTAATGGTTTGTTTAACTATATAGTCTAGTGAATTACTATATGATTTATACACTATCTAACTTTGTGCTTTGAAAATAAATGAAGTGGGATGTAATCACTAAGATGTCTCAACTGCCTTCGTTCCCCGCACAGTTCGTTACTGAGAATTTGAATGACAGCCGCTGGTATGTTGCGGATCCAGAAGGCCATTTAGGAACTGGCTTTTGGTATGTGGTCTATGATAACAATTATTTTTGTTTAACACAACCAATGGACATTATTTGTTTATAATGTACTCACATTTTATCTATTATTACAGTCAGCACTCTGGTGTGTATGTCATGGATTGGATGGACAAGGAGTTTCCACTGAAAAGTAGTGATATTGGAGGGGTGAGTTCTTGAATACATTTCTTTGATTTTTAGACAAAATGTTATATCATCCAAAATTTAACTATAAAGTCTTGTGTTACAGCTCAAGGAAGATGTGATAAGGATGAGATTGGCTATGAAGTTGATTAGAGGAGATCACAATGAAGTCAAAGCAAGAGTTGAAGGAGATGCCGATGAGGCTTGGATCAATAGACGCTTTGCCTAAGAACAGGCTTGGAGGCTTGCAGTTGCACTATTGGAGGGCTGGTTGTATTTTGAGGTTTACATTTTGGACATGAAAAAATATTGTATTGCTATGATGTCATTTTGAAACTAAGTATCAATTAGGAGTGGTTTGGTTATGGGTATCTTTTTATGTAGTTTTATATATTTATGGTGTCTACCACTAGGTATGTTTTGTTTAGTGTCAAGTTTAAGTATTAAGCTTAGTTTGAAACTAAGTATCAATTAGGAGTGGTTTGGTTATGGGGATCTCCTTTGCACTGCTGTGGACTATGCTTGCTATGTATGTTGTATGCAGCAATGAATTATAATCAATGACTATGTATGGTGTTGGATTTTGAATTTCCATTTTCGTGTATAACCCATGTTTTTGGCAGTCTAGTATCAATTCATCTTGCTTATTTAATACATAAATTTGTACTCTTGCCAATCAAAATAAAAATAAAAAAAATACATAAATTTTTACACATGTTGGTGTTGGCATTTAATGAAATGGTTGACTAAGAAGATAGTGTGATACCATAAGCATATAACCCTATGTGATTGATATTGTACTATATACCTTATATATGCAAACATATGAATGTGTGATAACAAAAGATGAAGCAATACTTACCCTTTTAGAGTTGCCATTTTGGTGTATGACCCATGTGTTTGATAGTCAAGTATTCAACTTCTTTGTTTTTATAATCATTAAAAAAGTACACTACTTTTAAGCTAGTCTCAAATGAATGGTGTATATTTCATTGTAGTGTAACAATTGGTTTGATTTTAAATGTTAGTTTAGAATGAGATTAGACATTTTTACTACTTAAGTGGCGGATAAGTAAAAATAGGATGCACGAGAACTCGTAAGTAGCGGATGTGTAAAAATAAGACGCGCGAGATTAGGCATTATCATCGTCTCGTTTAAATTTATAAATGATATTATCTGTAGTCATCGTCTAATTTGCAATCCATAGTCGAAATTAATTAATTTAGAATGAGATTAGTCATTATCATCGTCTAGTCTAAATTCCATGATCTAAATTATGCAATTTAGAATGACATTAGTCGTCAGCATCGTCTAATTTGAATTCAAAGACTAAGTTAATTATTTTAGAATGAGATAAGGAATTGTCAGGCATGCCGTTTGAATTTACAAATGATATTATCCATAGTCATCGTCGAATTTGCTTTCCACATTCTAAATCAATTATTTTAGAATGAGATTAGTCGTAAGCATCGTCTAATTTGAATTCAAAGACTAGTATTTTAGAATGAGACTATAGCATGTGTGTACAAACAAAAGGGGGTTAAAAATTATTAACTGGGCCTTTTTAAAGAAAGCTTCACAGGCCCATTGTTAACAATACACAACCCGATCCATTCTCCTTTAAAACCGGTCAGCAAAGTTTAATTAGGGTTTTGGTTTCACATTTCACTTTCACTTTCACTTTGCATCTGCGAAGACAGCGCCGCTAAAGGGGGTTTCACAATGCATCCAAACGCAAACGGGTGAGTATGTCCTTTTCTCATTCGTTTTTGTTTTTGTGCAACATGTAAGAGTATAGTAGTAGTTTAGAATAGTATATGCCTTTTGAGAAGTGGTTGAAAGCGACAATGGATCCAACCCCAATAGTATATGCCATTTAATAATAGTCTTAGTCCCACCACTACCAGTCAACAACTGGCCACAATGAATAAAGTAGTACCTTAAAATTCGATGTTTTTGTTTTATTAGACTAGGGTTTGTTGGAATAGTTAAAGTAATAGTATATGCATGCTTTATTACTTATTAGAGTATGGTTTTTATCAATTTATGTGTTAATTATAGTCTTTATTGATCATTTTGTTTGGAGTGTGGGCAAGGGTATTTCCTCTTGCTACTGTTACCAGTGGATTTTCTTTCTATGCCAAAATTCACCCCATATAAAACTGTAAACAGAGCTGATCATTTTTTTTTTGTTAAACTGCCCATAAATTGGGCTTGCATCATCCAACTAACTATCATCAAATGAGGCTTGATGATCCTAGCATCCTTGTGATGCCAGCTTTTTTTCATGTGATTGCTGCTAGTGATTGTGAGGAGTGCTATATCCCTGCTCAATTTGTGCAGATTAGCTCGGCTATTCGGAGGATATTCGAACACAATAATAACGAAGATGATGTTGTGTAAGCTGGAGTGTGGTATGAAAGTCAGAAGTCAGAACTGCTCTTTTTGTAATATCTTATTATGTATGGTGATTAGCTCACCTTTAACTTATATATTGTATGGTGATTAGCTAATGTTTAACTTATGTATTCCTAAAGCATTCTACCATTGTTGGATACTAGAGCTTCACTCACAACCTAATTGTGCAACATTTATTCGAACTCTTCGAAAAACCACTACTGCAAGACTCTGTTTAGATGATGATGACAGCTATATTTTCTATGCTTACCAAGTTGCAGCCGACTTGAAATTCAAACGGCCTACTAGAGTGAAACTTGAGTACATTATTTTCAAGAACACATTCTATTTGACTTCTCTTGGGGTTGTGAGACAACATCAAATCAGTGACAATGAATCAATTGGAAGCAACTAATGTGACCTTATAATCTAGGTCATCCTTTTGAAATCTTTTGACTTAGGGTTTTTATGCTATATAAATGACTACTGTGAGCCAAATGACAGCAGCAAAATGCTCTAAACCTCCATCAGTATCATAATTACTTTTTGTAAATTGTTCAATATGTTAACCAATTTGCCTACAAACCTTATTAGGCTATTTTAAGACATGATTATGTAATACTAACTAAGTTTTTAGTACTAATGTTGAATTGCTTCGCAATCTTTATTCTACTATGTTAAACTCTTCTTATAACTTGAAGAATTGCACTTTTCGTCGTAAATTACCCATAGTCGAAATTAATTATTTTAGAATAAGATTAGTCATTGTCATCGTCTCGTTTGAATTTCTAACTTGAAGAATTGTACTTTTCGTCGTAAATTACCCATATTCGAAATTAATTATTTTAGAATGAGATTAGTCATTATCATCGTCTAGTTTGAATTTATAAATGATATTATCCATAGTCATCGTCTAATTTGCATTCCAAAGTTGAAATTAATTATTTTAGAAAGAGATTTGGCATTATCATTGTCTTGCTAAAATCCAAGATCTAAATTATACCCGACACGGCAAAATTTACTGCTAACGCGGCGAAACACACCCGACACGCCAAAATTAAAATAAAGCCAAATAAACAGGCATTGGAACATATTAATTTACTGCTAACAAGGCGAACACACCCGACACGCCAAAATTAAAATAAAGCCAAATAAACATGCATTGAACGTAAACAGATTGTGGACAAAAGCCTAACAAAGTAGTTGTTGTCTTGTGGACAAAAGCAAAGAACATATTACATAATTAAAGTAGATTCAAAAGGTATGTAAACCTTTTTCTTTTTTAAACAAACTAAACACATTGACTTATGAAACCTAACATAGTTATAAACTAAACACATTGATATTTGCTTTGTTGACAACCTTAAAGTTGTGTACTCCTCCTTTGTAGAATTCATCAGCACAAGTTTGCAAGGAACCTCATCACCTTATGTTGGTAGCAACTTTTCTGTTCATAGTCTGCAATTATTAAGTGAAAATTCCAAAGGTCAAAGAAGTCTAATGCAAGTATGAGAAAAACAAAAAAGACATAGTATAATGTGGTAGTACTAACCAACTAAGAGATAGAAGCAAGACAAGTAGTGAGTGTGAGCTTTATCCACGGTAGTCGTCGTCGTCAACATCATCATCATCACCATCATCATCATCATCACCATCACTACCATCATCATTATCGTCATCACCATCTTCATCATAATCTTTTTTATCATCCGTTGTCTTGGTCTTGTCAACAAGGGTTTTATGTTTTTTAAATACACCACATGTCTGTTTATTATGACCAGCCATCCCACAGAAACCACATTGATTCGTTTTTCTCTTCCTTTTTTTACCAGCCTTACCTTTAGCATTTGCGACACGCCCTTTGGTTTTAGCATTGACTGGATTTTGCAGATAACGATCACTTTGTCCTTCAATATTCTCACCATCCTCAAGTAGTTCCTCACCCATACTTTTAACATGTTGATAATGATCATTCAATAATTCCATAGTTTCGGCATAAGCCTCTGGAGTTTTACATGCCAAACTATTGATTTCCCTACATCTCTGATTTAAAGATTTGTAGCGACAAACTGACATCGAATCCCATCCGCCTACTTGTTGTTGTCCTTGCCTAGTGTAGTTTCCCAAATCCTTAGCATTCTTTGTCCATCTGTCTAACACCAAAGCTGATGGAATTTCTACCATATTCAAATAAACCATGACACATACAATATGATCACAAGGGATACCAATAGATTCCATCCTAAGACATGAACATTTTAGTTCCATACTAACAGGCCAGTAAGACACGTGCCATTCGCAGTCAGATCTGCAATATTTATTGACAATATATATGAAACAGGAAGCTGTTTGTTTGCAACCAACAACTTTGACAGCACATGATTTTCGCATAATAGAGCGAAATAGAAAGAAAACGTTCTTTGTGTAAATTTTAGATGCACTTGTCTCAAGTGAATGGAATTCAGTTTGCAACATACGGTCACCATGCATAGATAGATAGTCAGCTTCAAGCTCTTTGTACCTCAAATATTCTGTGCATTGGTTGAAATGTTCCAAGAACTCAGTTAAGTTATTGCGGTAGTTTACAAATTTGGCAATCTTTGAATGAAGCCCCTCACAGCGGGAAGTAGTTCTAAAACCTCCAAAAAACTTACCACGAATGTGTGCTGTAGCCCACATCTCCTTCTTTTCATACATATCTAAAACCCAATTATTATCATCAACTTCACACTCAGCAACCATTTCATCCCATTTTCTCTCAAAGTCAACTATTTCATAATCACACAACATTAATTTTCTAAACAAATGCGTGAATCTGTTGCTCTTCACATTGGCAGTTGAATTCCTTATAAGGTGCCAAGCGCATAATCTATGGTGGGCTTCAGGTAACACCCTTCTTATTGCATTCTTCATTGCTAAGTCACCATCCGTTATCACAGATTTTGGCATCTTGCCGTTCATTGCTTCCAACAGACATTCAAGCAACCAAACATATGTTTCCTCAATCTCATTGGCAACAATAGCAGTGGCAAAAACTGTAGTTTGGTTATGGTGATTTACCCCAGAAAATACAACTACAGGACACATATAACGATTCTTCTTGTATGTTGCATCAAAGGCCAAAACATCACCAAATATGTTGTAATCCATTTGACTCCTACCATCAGACCAAAATAAGTGTTCCAACCTTCCTTGGTTATCAACTGTATGCTTCCAGTACATTGCTGGGTCAGAATTCTTCAAAGAACGCAAATATGCTAATGCAGCTCTTGAGTCAGTACCTTTAGAACGCCTATACTTCTCTACTTAATTATACATGTCTCGAATAGAGAAAGTGATATGCTCATACCCACCAACTTGATTAGCAAAGGTTCCAAATACTTGTGACGTCCGAATACCCGACTTCTTGAAGTGATTCAATTGAAGTATGTCATCATCATCCATTCCCCTATGACCTGGTAGAAACCCAATAAAATCTTGTTCAACCATTGAGTGATTATGCACATCATTGATAAACCTTATATACCAACGCTGACTGGTATGATCAATATGCACAATACACTTTGCCTTACAACCGCATCTTGTAACTGCCTTTGGTTCACGCTGACGTGGTTTGTTGTCCTTAAATCGATCTTGTCTAAACCCTTGCCTGTAACACACAAACTCCTGTTGGACAACCTCTTTGTGTTTGTTTTTTCTTTTCTTGTTTTTGCGCCCAGAAAACCCATGCATTCGAGCATACCAGTTGTAGAAGGTAAAAGCCACCTCAAGATTAGGAAAATCATACTTCATCATATCAGTTGTTGTAAATTTCATAAAATTTACTCCACCCATATCTTCTACACCATTTACAGGAATTCTTTGTAAGCTGTAATCAACTTTCATATTGATTGGTGCACTTTCATTTTCAAAATCCTGAACAATTGTAAAACATTTCTCACATCAATTGAAGCCAACAATATTGAAATAACATGTTGTATCAGTTTAAACAACAACCCACATATAATTTGAAATAAAACACACCTCAGAGGAATCTTCATTTTGACTAGCAATTTGTTCTTCAGCTTGTGGTTCCATCCCAGGTGGTTTGTTAAAAGAGGAATTTCAACTACATAATCAACAGAACAAGAATGTATTTAAGCAACAAACCCTAAACCTTCAAGGCAAATTTCAGTTTATCCTAAGAATGAGCAATTTCCTATTCTACATGACCTAAATAAAGAGGAATTTAAACAACAAACCTTGATGAACTCGAGTGGCAGCCTTGTGTTCCGGACAAATTGCAAATCAGGAAACGTGAATTTGAACTCGAGTAAGACGTGAAATTGCAGATCAGGAGAACGATTTTTGTGGTATTTATCAAAGAGGGAAACGTGATTTCGAGAAGGAGAAGGAAAGATGTGAAGGATGAAGGAACGATGAAGGAAATCGTGTTTTCGAGAAGGAGAAGGATGAAGCAGGAGGAATGGTGTTGCTCGCCGTTGGAAAGAGAGAATGGCCGTTGGAAGAGAGAAGGATATGTGATAGTGAGAAGGGCAAAAACGTAATGTCACATTTTAATTCAATATTTCTGTATTTCTGCATTTGTGTGGGCCCACAGTAAAAAAGTAAAAAATCAGATTGGTGCATTGGTACACCCCAAATTTGTGGTGCATAATAACAGCTGCCATATATATATATATATATATATATATATATATATATATATATATATATATATATATATATATATATATAACTCATTGCATATGCTCGATTTAATGAGGAACTTCAAAACTTGGTTAATTAATATTTTATATTTGTATCCAAAGCTAGCTCGCCAAATTATAGTATTTTAGGATTTATTTTCATTTTCAGAGCTATCTATCACGCACAAATGATGAATGATATTTAAGAAATAAGAATCAAAATCAACAAATAATATATTTTAGAGGACACATGGTTTATGGAAAACGCACAAAATATGAGTTTACTTTATTTTCATAGGTTCTCTTTAATTTTCTCTGGATAATTTTATTCATGACATTGCCTAGCTTTGTTTGGGCACACCATATTATATGAGTTTATGCAACTTATAAACTCGTGATGTAAACATTATGTTTGGTAGTATTTTTCAGTTTATTGTTTATTTTACTAACTTATATAGTTTATCATTTTTTTAAAAAAATTGCCCCTGTTATTTTATTTTTTATGTCATTTTTAGGGTTGGTTCTGAGATTTTAGAAGTTCGGAACAAATAATAAAAATAGATCCCTAACATAAAGAAACTGTCATTCCACAGTGTTGAAATTGAACCAATAAATAAAAAGTTAAGCGATATATCATTAAAAATAACCGATAATTTTTAAAAAAGGAGTAATTTTTTATTTAAAATGTAAACAACATCAGTAATGTAAAAAAATAATCACTTTCAAATCAATAATAACAAAATACATCTTCAAGCTAATATCACTAATAAAAAAATAGTCATATTTTAATCAGTAATAACAAAATACATTTTCAATTTAATACCATTAAGAGGGTCTTCTTAGTGGAGAGAGATAGTGCGTATTAGAGAGGGAGGTGAGACAGTGGACAGGTGGTTCGAGGAGCATATTTCGAAGAGGGTGGGGGACGGTTCAGATACCTTATTCTGGACTGATCACTGGGTGGAAGGGATCTCTTTGAGCGAGCGGTTTGGTCGTCTGTTTAACTTAGCGGAGACCAAATAGTGTTCGGTGGCGGAGATGTTTTCGTTAGGGTGGGGGACAGATGGGGAGACTTGGGTGTGGCGGCGGCAGCTGAGGGGGTGGGAGGAGGAGGAGTTGAGGGAGTGTCAGTTTTTATTACTTACCCTTTCTTTGCAGGACCAGTCCTTGGATATGTGGCAGTGGCAGCCTGACCCTGTTACAGGTTACACTATCCGGGGAACATATCAGTTCTTGACTACTCAGGTTTCAGCTTTCACGGACGATGCAGATAACCTCATTTGGCATCCTCAGGTTCCACCGAAGGTCTTCATTTTTGCGTGGCGTCTTTTGCGTGGCGTCTTTTGCGTGACAGGTTGCCCACAAAAATTAACCTGGTCACTCGCGACATCTTATCTACTGCATCTCATCTGTGCGTTTCGGGTTGTGGAGAGGTGGAGTCAGCTCATCACTTATTCATCTCATGAGGCACTTTTGGTTCTCTTTGGGCGTTAGTGCGGTCGTGGATTGACATTCCGGTGGTGGAGTTCACTTCCATTCATGATCATTTTGTCCAGTTTACATTCTCCGCATGTGTTTCTCGGGCACGTCGTTCCTTTTTGCAGCTTATTTGGCTCGCGTGTGTCTGGGTTGTGTGGACGGAGAGGAACCATATGTTATTCCGAGGCTCAGTCAGCACTACTTCTCAGTTGTTGGACAAGATCAAACTTCTTTCTCTCGGGTAGTTGAAGGCGACTTGTGTTACCTTAACTTCGAACTACCATAGTTGGTGGTCTAGTCCTTTACTTTGCTTAGGCCTTGTATGATCTGTTTCTGATTATCTCTTTGTATCTATATGTAAGTCTTTATAAACTTTATTAGTCTACTTGACACATCTTGTGTTAGGGAGATTGTTTTTTATATTATATATCTCATTTTGTCTTGTTCAAAAAATATATCATTAAGAATTAATAGTATTATAAAAAAACTCATAGTGTAATACTCAATATGATTTTTTTTACACAAGTTGGTATTAATGATTTTTAACATATATTATTCATGGAGACCAACATTATATGTTAGTGTAACTAGTATTCAAACCCGTGCCAACCACGGGTAAAAATGCGTTTGTACATTTATTGATTTATATTTTAATATATTTTAGATTAAACTAAAAAATTAAAAATTTAATTGTTAATGAAAGATAGTTAATGACTTGCAACTACATAAATATTTACAATCTTATATGATTTAATAATTACAATAACCATTTCTGATAAAAACTAACTATAATGAATTATAAGGAAGAGACTTTGAGGTTTAGTAAAAAGATTTTCAGGTGGACATAAATTACAAAAAAAAAAAAAAAATTGTGTATCGATAAATGAGTAGAAATATAGGCTATAATAATATAAATAAAAAAATTTGATTCTCGTATTAATATTCAAGCAAAAATATAGGATCCCGTTGAAATATATAAAAAAAATAAAATCTCCCTATTAATATATGACTTAAAATATAGATTTCATAAAACTTATAAAGTAAATAGGTTCTTTTATTAATATATGAGTAAAATATAGATCTAAGTAGAAATTATAATAAAAAAAATTATCCGTATTAAAAGTAGAAATATATGTTCCCGTAAAAACTACAATAAAAATCCCCTTATTAATGTATCAGTTGAAATATATGCCACATAGAAATTTTTTTAAAAATAAATAGACTTTTGAATTAATATATGAGTAAAAATATAAACCACAATATAAATTACAAAAATAAAATAGATCCCGTAGAAATTATAAATAAAAAAAATATCCGTATTAACGCATAAGTAGAAATATATGTTCCCATAGAAATTACAATAAAAAATGGACATCGTCCCCCCTAAAGCCGAACATGTTTTGGTGAGTGCCCTTTTTGGTAAAATTGTTCAGGACATGGAAGTTGATTTTAAAATAACCACCAGGCAACAAACTGTTTTTAGGTGCTTGAAAGCAACACATGTTTAAGATTTTCTCCTAGCTATCCCCATTGACAGGTTAGGCCAACACATGTTCCCATTTGAGTATCGTACTATCCTTAGGTACCGCCTCATGATTCCGCTATTTCCAAACGATAAAGTTTGCCCTTTTTGTCGTAAAGTCTTGACACTTTTGGGGAGCATGCATCCCGTTGTAGGGAGCTTCCAGGATTCAAATATAGGCATGACTTGGTTAGAGATGTGTTTTTTGATATTTTTAGGCGTGCGGAAATTTCTCTGAAGAAAGAAGCACTGGTGAACTTCTTGATGGACCCACAAGAAGGGAGATCAACACTTCGTCCTACGGATGTTCTGGTATATGGATGGGTAGGAGGGAAACATGCTTGTGTAGATTTGACTGGAATTTCCCCACATGTGGGACTGGGGGTTGGAGAGTTTACAGTGGGACAGGCGGCCCTCAAAACTGCTTCAAGAAAAATGGTCAAACATGGGAAAATGTGCTCTGACAATCAACATGTTTTTATACCGTTTGCGTTTGACACTTTTGGCTTTCTAGTACCAGAGGCGGTAGACCTTCTAAAAAGGGGACATAACATTTTTTTTTTCACTTAAAAAAAAATGTTATGTCGCATAGGTTTATGAATGTAGTTTTTGAAAGATTGAATTTTGTCAAACAAAAAGATTTAGCGGCGCAACTTATTGACCGTCTTCTTTTTATTCATGTGTAATAATCTCATATATAATACATGAATAATGATCATGTATTAATATATGAAAAGAAATATAAGTTTATGTAGTAATTAACATTATGGATTTCACAAATTTTTTTTTTTTAAAAAAAACGAAGAAGAAAAAGATGTGTCTAGATATTAATATATATTAATAAAAATATAAGTTCTCGTATAAATTACAAAAAAAAAGCCTTTCGTATTAATATGTGAGTAGAAATATAGATCTTTTAAAAAAAGTATTCGCATTAACATGAGTAGAAATATAAACTACAATATAAATTACAAAAATAAAATAGATCCCATATTAATGTATGAATAGAAATATAGGTTCTCATTTAAAAAAAAAATCCTCGTATGAGTAAAATATAAATTTCGTAAAAACTACAAAAAATAAAACAAAAAAATTGCCTCCATATTAATATACGGGTACAAATATATATGTTCCCGCAGAGTAAACATCCGTATTAATATATAAATATAAGTCACATAAAAATTATAATAAAAAAATAGTTTCCTGTATAAATAAAAATAATAATATCTGTATTAATAAACTGACTAAACTTAATAAACAGTGATTTTATGTTATAGATTATGAAAATATTTGTAATTTTGAATTATAAACAAAGTCTATTAAATAAAGCTTCCTAATTTAAATATTTTAAATAAATTAAAAGAACATCACACATTAATTTAATAAGTAATAAAAAAACATTATTTTTATGATGAAACTATATTGTCAAGCATTTTAATTATTATAAGATGAAACTATATTGCACGATTTAAAAAAAAAAAACTATTGTATATGTATTAATTAATAAATTACAGAGAAATTAAATTGAGGAATTTATTAATTTAAAAATAAATTCAAACAAATTAAATAAAATATTTTCAGATTTTGTTGATGTATTTAATTAAAAAAAATGATATTTTCTGTCATTATTTGATATAAAAAAATTATGTTACGGAATTTGCAATTATATTTGCATATTTCATTAATAAGAAAAAAAATTGATTTAAATTTCTTAAACAAAATTCATAATTTATTTAATATTGTACTGTTTGTTTGTATTTTTGCTGAAAATATTTAATGATTTATATATATTTTTGTAGAAAATCTATAATTAACTCACAAGCTTTTCAAAAAAGCAAAGAATCTTATAAAAATAGTAAAGAATTGAATGCAAAGTAATTGTTTGTATGGTAAAAATAATTAAATCAATAATCTCATTTAATAATTTTCGATTTTGAGTTGAATAAATTGAATAGACTATTAGTAATTTATTATTTGTAAAAAATTTGAAAATAATAATAAAAAATCTTTTTTTATTATTTTCTGAATTAAAACTTATAAAAATAAAAATTTACCAAAAATTTATTTTTATCAAATATATAAACTTGTTATAATTTTTTATAATATGTCAAGAATTATTTGAATTTGAAAAATAATAATTTAAATACGAAAATAATATAATTTATTGGAAATAAATTAATTTAAAATAATAATAGTAATTTAAATACTAAAATAATATAATTTATTTGATTTAATTAAATTTAAAATAAATGTCATTAATTTGAATATGAAAATCTATATTTTCCTATTTGGGACCTATCATGATTATGCTTTTATTATTTTTTTTAATGTTGATTATTTTATTAAATTGGTTATGATCATTGAATGCTAAAAAAATATAGGATGAGAATGTTTGTGGGAATGCCATGTGTACACTTGCATTTTAAAAAAGACTCTCAAATTATATATATACTAGTATTCAGACCCGTGCCAAGCACGGGTAGAAATGCGTTTGTAGATTTATTGATTTATAAATAATATGTTTTAATTTTAAACTGAATATTTAAAATTTTATTTGCAAATGGAAGATAATTAATAACAACTACGTAAATATTTACAATCTTATATAATTTAATAATTAAAATAACATTCTGTGATAAAAACTAACCGTAAAATTTATGTACAGTCATATATTCTTTCTGGGAAGATTTTTATAGTTCGTATTTTTTTTATCAAGTTGAAAATATTTCATAGTAGTTGTTTCTATTATTCTTCACTAAATGAATTATAAAGTTGATGGAAAATAATTTCTATTTGGAATATGTGGAAGAGACTTTAAGCTTTTTTAAAATGACTTTGAGGTGGATATGAATTACAAATAAAAAAATGTCAGTGTATCAATATATGAGTGGAAATATAGACTACAGTATAAATAACAAAAAATTTGATTCATGTATTAATATTTAAGCAGAAATATAGATTCCCATTGAAATAAAAAAAAATTAGTCTCCCTATTAATATATGACTAAAAATATAGATTCTTGAAAATTATTAAATAAATAGGTCTTCGTATTAATATATGAGTAAAAAATAAAAATATAGAATTAAGTATAAATTATAAATAAAAAGTCGTCCGTATTAATGCATTAGTAAAAATATTTGTTCTTGTAGAAATTACAGTAAAAAATAGGAGTTGAAATAAAAGCCACGTAGAAATATAAAAAAAATAAAGTTTTCATATTAATATATGAGTAGAAATATAAACTACAGTATAAATTAAAAAAAAAAATCACGTATTAATATATGAAAAGAAATATAAGTTTATGTAGTAATTAAAAAAAATAGTCCTCAGATTAATATGAGTAAAAATATAAATTTTCGTAAAAATTACAAAAAAAAAAAGATGGGTCTTAATATTAATATATATTAATATAAATATAAGTTCTTGTAGAAATTAAAAAAAAAAAAAAAGTCCTTCGTATTAATATATGAGTAGAAACATAAATATCCATAGACATTTTTAATAAAAAATAGGCCTCCATATGTATGTATGAGTAGAAATATAGGTCTCGGAGAAAAAAAAGGTCTTCCTACTAATATGAGTAGAAATATAAACTACAATATAAATTACCAAAATAAAATATATTCCGTATTAATGTATGAATAGAAATTTAGGTTCTCATTTTAAAAAAAAAGATAATCAACATCCCGTAAACATAGGTCCCGTAAAAATGTAACAAAAAAAAGAGTTCATGTATTGATATATGAGTTATGTATAAATGTTTTCAAATAAAGTCTCCCAAGCAAAACAAAATTAAATTGACAATTCATATACTCCCTCCGTTCCATAATATAAGGGAAAATAAAAAAATCACACTTATTAAAAAAAATTAAATAATATATTATTTCACGACAAAAAACTTGCAAAAGTTGAAAAAAGTATTATTAATTATCATGTATAAAAATGATACACACGAACAGATTAAAAGAAAGCTGCATGCATAGAAAAAGTTATTGAGTTATGCTCATCACGTACATATTCAGAAAAGTTGGTAGAATGAAAATGAAACAAATCAAAGAAAATGAAGAAAACCCCCTAAATTCACACAAGACATGATAATTAAACAAATAAATAAAGCTGATTTTAAAGAAGTATATTTATTTTATTTAAATATAAAAAATAATACAAATTTAGGGATTTAAAGGGACGGCAAAGAGTGATCTCACACTCTCCGTTCCCAAGATATGATATTTTCTTTTCCGTTCTCGTAGAATTTATTTAAAAAATAGGGTATTGTATTGATATATTAACATAAATATAGGTCTCGTATAAATCACAACTGAAAATTGGCACTTATATTAATATATAAATAATAAATAATTGAATATATATTTTCATAGAAAATAAAAAAAGTCATCATATTAATATGAGTACAAATATAAGTTGTCATAAAAAATTTTTTTTTTTTTTGAAGAAGCTCATAAAAAAATATATTAAAGTCATCAAAACTTCTTTTTTAATTAAAGACATAATTAAGAGGATATGAAGCATACTGTTTATGCTCCTTTTAAAAAAATGTATGTATGTCTTTCTTGCTTATTCATTAGAAGATAGCATAAAAAAAATTGAAACATAAAAGGAAAAAATTAAATCAGTGATGTGAATCATGGTGATTGATTAGTCAAAGTTTAAAATTAAAAACGAAAATAATTTAGGATAGCATAATAAATTTTTTATTTTAATTCTTATGATTTTATTAGAGATTGAGATTGAGAAGCATTGAATGCATAAATTTTATTTGAGTATAGATGTTTAATAATTAACACTACAATTTTTTGAATATAGAATTAGAATATTTTGCGCATCAAATAATCCTATATACAGAAGCATTATCATATTTAAATACAAAAATACTATTATTATATTAAAGAATTACAATTAAAGGATAGAAATTTCAACACTAATATCGTGAAGCTATTCCAAATGCAGATATGCTTGTAAATATAGAATGTGATCTTTGTGGTCATTTTATTTTTCATGAGTCTTGTCCGACTGCTTTTAGTTTCCTATTTTCAAATGACATTGCAAGGGTGTTACTCTTTTTTAATTGCTTTATAGTTCTTATTCTTTTGTGTTTTTAGGCCTTATTTAGCGGAAAATTCAGCAATGATTTAAAAGAAATTTGGCCTTATTTAATCAAGTAGTTCTTGTTTTCACGTGATAAAAAATAAATTATCACCATCACCAAATCCTCCAAAATAAGTTGTCATTTTTAAAAATTTAAAACCATTGCTTTGTATTAATAACCAAGTTGAACAACAACAAAAAAAGTATTATATATAACTTTAAATCATATACAGAATCTAAATTATTTTATTTTACAATGATGAATCACAAATAATGAAAATTTGATAAATGAAATTATGCCTTACAAATAATTTTCTTCAAAGAAAGAATTGAAAAAGTAATTATATTTAAAATGCAAATAAATAAAAATTACACTGAACATTCATTCAATTTCGTGATCATCAACTCACTTTTTGCAACTTCTCATTTGAACGTCCAAAAACTCACTTGGATCAACTGAAAAAGAAAATTAAATCATTATATAGAAAACAAATTAAGAATAATAAAATAAACTAACGTAGGAATAGAGAAAGTTGGGAGATCTATATTGGAGAAATTGTATTCGATTAATTGTTTATTTATAGTGAAATGTAAAATATATAGCATTAATTAACATTCACAATTCTTTAGTCAAACAGAAATAATTGCATTTTAAATAATTGCTTGTTATATGTAGCACTACAAAAATTAATATGAATAGGTCAACATATTGGAAGGTACGAAATTAAATCATATTTATTGTAGATCCTTTATTTTGAGATTTTTTTTTTGAAGCAAAAGCATTCAATGGTAAATCAATATGAGAGGAGAATGCTTGTGGGAATGCCACATGTACAATTGCATTTGAAAAAAGGCTCTCATTTTATATATATAGAGATATATATATTTGTAAAAAAATTGAAAATAATAATAAAAAATATTTTTTTTATTATTTTCTGAATTAAAACTCTTATAAAAAAAATTACCAAAAATTTATTTTTATCAAATATATAAACGTATAATTTTTTACAATATGTCAAGAATTATTTGAAAAATAATAATTTAAATACAAAAATAATTTAATTTATTTGAAATAAATTAATTTAAAATAACAATAGTAACTTAAATACTAAAATAATATAATTTATTTGATTTAATTAAATTTAAAATAATTGTGATTAATTTGAATATGAAAATCTATATTTTCCTATTTGGGACCTATCATGATTATGCTTTTATTATTTTTTTTAATGTTGATTATTTTATTAAATTGGTTATGATCATTGAATGCTAAAATAATATGGGATGAGAATGTTTGTGGAAACGTCATGTGTACACTTGCATTTGAAAAAAGGCTTTCAAATTATATATATAGAGATTCTCAGTTAATTTTTCAGACAGATTAGCGCGCTACAAAGAGGTTGTTGTTCAAATAGGCATGATGCTAAAAATTAAACAAGAAAACATCACAGAGCGAATATTGAACACGCGACCTCATAATGCTTGAACGTTAATACAATAACGCAAATCACTACAGCACTTGCTGTTACATGTTTCACTAACTCCAGACAAATATTTAATAACTATTTTGATTTGATGGGATAAAAAAAAAGAGGCCCTCCAAAAACTGAGGCCCTGGGCTGTGGGTGTTGGAAAAAATTGGAATAGGAAAAATATAAGAATACAATCAACAATATAAGAATATAACGTCGAAATTCCAAAACCGGAGAAAAAACTACAGTTGTTGTCTAAACCGACAACTAGAGAATAAACATTATATGAAAATTGTTACAACATATAGACTTCACTCTCAACCACTCCACGACCCCAGTATACCCACACTCCAAAGTAAATATTTGAACTACATCTCGAATACTCTAAAACAAAAGCATAACAGAAAAGAAACAAAATACAAATATAAACTTAAAGTGTTTACAAGTGATACTGCTTGGTGTGTTGAAACAAAGAACTTGAGGTCTCTATATATAGCATTAAACTCCTCCACCATTCACTTATCTAAGCAATGTGGGACTTCTCAAATATAATTTTCTTGACCTTTTTTTTTATTCATTAGCAATGTGAGACTTACATTGCAATCAATCCCAACAATCTCCACCTTGATTGTAATGGTCTTCAATCTTCATTGTCTACACCGACAAATTAAATTATCATACTCCACCATAAAAAGTACACTGCACTTGGAACTAAACCATCCCAAGAATTTTCTTCACTTGAAACTAAACCATCAAAAGAAATTTCTCTCACTTGGAACCAAGTCATCGCTAGAATTTCATCTCGAAACCTTGCTAAAAATTTATGGCGCAACTTCCATGTTGGCTTTCTTCGGAAGTTCATCAGCCGTCGAGATAACCATGTACCTTGCATCAATGTCAACCAATGTCTGCACGCTATAATCACACATCTTGCATCTATGTCAACCGATGTCCATATGTCACTTGAACAACTTCAAACTACTCTGAAACCACCTTCAGGCCATTGTTAGACTCTAACAATTCCAGTTTAGTTAAATCACCTAGTAAACCTTGTTTCTCTAGTCCAACTAAACTCATGTTACTAACAAGTATCCACCTGAAGACCCACAACTCAACCACATCATAAAAATCACCACTAGTAACATATGCATGACTAATGATAAAACCAACTATCTTTGCATCAGACGAAATTTCTATAATTTCATGCTCAAATCTAGTCTCATACCCTAGATCACCAAACATAATTATAGACAACAAATTCCGCTTAAGTTCAGGAACATACCTCACATCATGTAAAAAAGAACCTCATTCATACCTTGATCTTTACAAGCTTTTCCGTCTTCAAGATGAACCACTCCACCTTCAACTAGCTCTAGGAATTCAAAGCATTCATTCTTCAAACACATATGATAGGAGCATCCAAAGTCCACACGACTCCAAAACTCCACCCGTTCTGAACTTCACACCACTAGTACCTTCAAATCTTCATGATAAAGTTGTTGTTTTAGTCATAATCCAAGTATTATTTCACCGCCTCTCCAGGCCGATGTTGAGTATTCATACCACCGCCTCTCCAGGCTGACCTTGTGTAACCCTGATTACATCAACACATCCTTGACTTGATTTTCCACAAACCAAATATGATTCTTCCACCAATTTTCTCTAGCCTAAACTTCACAGCGGAACTCCCTCCTTCCTTAATAAAACCAAGAGGCTCTGATACCAGTTGTTGGAAAAAACCGGTATAGAGAAAATATAAGAACACAATCAACAACACAAGAATATAACGTGGAAACTCCAAAACCGGAGAAAAAACTACGGCCGTTGTCTAAACCGACAACCAGAGAATAAACACTATATGAAAATTGTTACAACATATAGACTTCACTTTCAACCACTCCAGGACCCCACTTGTAACACCCCGTTTTTCAAAGGCCCAAAGGTAGGCACTTTTTTTTTTTTAAAACACGAGACAGAGTGCGCGGAAAATATTTTACAAGAGCCGACATTATTCATACAACAGGACTAAAGCAATAATAGTACGACCAACAAGGTGACTGAAATAGTACTATATGCATCATAGTGCTTCTCGGAGAAGCAAAGTGTGTACCTGAATACTTACATCCCAAAATATCGCAGTCTAGACCACAAGTATAAGTATTCAAATACAGTCATCCCAAAGAGTCAGAATTCTACTATAACCAAAAGCACGATGTACAAGACACACCGGCACACCACCTAACTAGGTCCAACATGCCACTCGATCACTGAGGGCCCAGGAAGCCACCGTCGTCCTCACGACCCACAGTCTCAGACGGGAATCCATCGTCTAGGTGGGGGTAACCCGTTCATGTTTCATTGTAAGGGTCATCACACGTATACATACAGATAATTCACACAAGATATACACATACCAAATACGGAAAGCAAATAAACATTTAGCATTTCCTCCTCAACAGGCATTATAATTCAAATGCACACAAAGCCTATCAATGCAGACTCTACAATGAGCGTGGCACCAATCACTGGCTGCCACATGCATGAATTCCGGAATTTAACATCTCCGCAGAGAGTCGTAGGTCCAACCCCTACTAAATCTCGTAGGGCAGGTGAAGCCACACAGACTATAACACCAAGGTGAAGCCACACAGACTCTAACACCAACTCAATAAAAATCCCGCAGGATTAGGTGAAGCCACACAGACTCTAACACCCGGTGCTTAGGTGAAGCCACACAGACTCTAACACCCGTACACGCAACTATGAAATGCATGAGCATATTTTATATTTCAGCATATATAGGGCAGTCACACAGACAAATCCCCGGTGAAGTCACACAGACAAACACCCATGTAGTCTCCACTGACATACACGTTCCATACATGCTCATGCAACAATCAATATACATACACAAATGTAATCATCTCCACATACCAATACATATATTCGCAAATCATATGTAAAGCATACGCATGTAATTTAAACATGTTCTCGTCTCAAGAATACATAATACCAAGCACACAAACACATCACAGAACCAAGCATACACACATGTCATTAAAGATATAAGGCAGAGATAAAGGTGCCCTTACCTCGGCAAGCTTCCACAACTATTTCTCGTTCAACTCTACAAATCGCGCTTCCTAAAATATAAGCAGCGTAATATCAATAAAATACTCTCACTGTATTCTATCGAAAAGAAACCAAAACCCAAAAAACTAGAGGGCTCTAAGGTACTTTCTAACACTCTCGGATAGTGATTACGAGTCATCCCCATAGTGATTAAAAATTCATGAAGTTAAATGCACTATTTTCGTTACGCGAAAATAATTTCGTTTCAAAACAATTTATGAAACACTTTGATTCCTAACTCCAAGGCAATCAATTATACATAATAAAACCGTATGAAGACAACCCAAAAACTCTTTGAAAATTTTCACAAAAATAAAAGTTTACTTGTGTCACAGGTTATAAGTTTTTCCTTTTAAATCAAATGGCCATAACTCACTCAATACTTATCCGATCGAGACGCGCCATACGCCAAAATATTCGTCTCGGAAAGACGAACTGAATGGTTAAATTTCTATGACAAAATATAACCTTTAAAATGGACGAAAATGCCCTTCAAATTTCGGCCAGTAGCAAAAACATCTCTAAACTATTTTTTTGAGAATCAAACATAGCTAAAACACTTATACAATTACTAATTTCACATAAACCAACTCAATTTTATTTTAATTTAAAACTTAACAACTTTTTCAAAACCCTAACTTCATAAACTCATAGAATTTTAGGGCTTTTCAATTCTAACATTTTCTTTTCAAAATTAAACCATTAAAACAACTAAGGCCAACTTCAATTGTAAGCAAAAGAACTCAATTGAACAAAATCATAACTTACAAAATATTTCCTCAAAATCATTTTCAAAAATCACAAATCAAATCTTTCTAAATGCCAATTTTTCTTTTAGATCATGGATCATGGATCTATACCCTTAAAGAAAACAAAAGTTAAATTTGGACAATCATAGTACATGAGTGTCACGGCCACTTGAAGAAAATGGTGAAAATATTTGGTTTTCAAATCATATGAATTCATAACTATGGATCCATGTCTATTAAGTCAAGGAAATTTGGAAATAATACTCTTTCATGAAACTTTTAGATTTAAAACAATCTCTTTCAAATCAATAATGTTCCTACCAAATATTTTCCAACTTAAATAAAGAAAATGTGATTCATGATTTTACATAACTTCATGATTACTCAAGTAGTGATTGAAAACTAAAATCAAAATAGTCTACCACTATAAATCATAATGGTTCGGCCAACACAAAAGAAAGTATAGAAGAAATTGATTTTTACCTCTAGCACCATAAGCCTTAAGCTAGCCTTTTCTCCTTAGTTCTCCCAACACTCATAGAAATGATATGGTAGAAACATATGAGATATATGAAGAATGGAGTAATGGTTCGGTTTGCTGAGAAAGAAAGAAATGGAATGACTAGCTTTCTCACATATAAAAGTCAAGGGATTAATTCTAGGCCATTGGATCAAATAGTAAAAATTTGTAAGACTAAATCCTAACCATTCATCCAATCTTGGTCACAAAGCAACTCACATAAATATCTAGATATTTAGTGAGCTTGCCAACTCATCACACTCAGTCTCCACGTTCGCTCTTAAACGAGTCGTATTTCGCGTACCGATAAAATCGCGAAAATAAAAAATCTACGAAATAAAAGTTCGCCGTAAACCATTTCTAAAAATTATCGCTAAACTTGATTCTCCGACTGAAATATTTATCCGAAGCTCCCACAACTATTCTGAATCTAGATTCTAACTCGCGCCAATATATAAAGTCTCTATTTAAAATTCGACGGAAAACAGAAGCCGTAAATTTTCCAACAGCGGGTACAGTTTTCTACTCGTTTTTCTAAAAAACGGAGAAAGTCAAATTTTGAAATTCTGAAGACACAGAAACGTTCTCATATATAAATAAAGACTAAGAAACAAAAGTCTGTGCATTTCCAGCGCACGAGCACAAAACAGGCTCCAACTCAGCAAAATTATATTATCGCGACAATACTCACAAAACCACTTAACCAAAAACCTTAATATTCTTAGCCATTACTCACGCTTATAACATGCGTACGATACAGTAGAATTATGGGTCTTACACCACTATACCCATACTCTCCAAAGTAAATATTTGAACTACATCTCGAATACTCTAAAACAAGAACATAAGAGAAAAGAAACAAAATACAAATATAAACTTAAAGTGTTTACAAGTGCTACTGTTTGGTGTGTTGAAACAAGGAACTTGAGGTCTATATATATAGCATTGAGCTCCTCCACCATTCACTTATCTAAGCAATGTGGGACTTCTCAAATATAATTCTTGGCATTTTTTCATTCATTAGCAATGTGGGACTTACATTGCAATCAACCCCAACAGTGGGCCTTGTTGCCCTGCCTCAGGGTCGGCTCTGGTCATTTCATATTTATATCTTTATGTTCTTGCTAAAGTTTTGATGAGTGGGTTGGTTGTTTTATAGATTGGGTTCGATAAGAAAATTCTTGGTCCCAGGGCCAGTCCAAGCCCAAAGCAAGTGAGGCTAGGACTTTAGGCCTCCAAGTATTTGGGCTCTAATATAGGCCCCTAAATAAAAATATAGGCCTCGTGTGTAATAATATAGTCAATTAGTTCCAAACATTATAACATAAATTGCGAGTGGTTTTGTAAATATAATTTTTTTTGTACATTTGACATATTTTTTTTGGTACATATATTTGTAAATACAATTTGAATAAATACAGTTTGTAACTGCACTTTATAAAAATACTTATTTGAATACTGATTAACTCGTATTTGAATAATTAAATACCAAACAAAATAAATAAGAATAAATGCATTTACAATTTTAATACTTATCTGAATAATAAAAATAAGTACTCCTATTATAAGTTCAAAAAATCGATTACAATTTTGAAAAATCAATATTATAATTTTAAAATTAAGTCAATCCAAACGGACCATAAATGATCATTTCATAAGGTGCGCGAATAATCCATTAAATGACCAAAATAGTTATAATTTTTTTATTAAAAAATATTATTGTTAAAAAGCCCCATTTAAATTTTCGCTTTAGGCCTCAACATACGTTGGGCCGGCCCTGCTTGGTCCTACGTATCCCTCTGGCGTGTTGGGAATCATAGCAACCTAGTTCTTTCTTTTAACCGGCTTGGCGAACTAATATTGACGTGTTAGCAGTGTACTCTTTTCTAGTCAACAGTGGTGCTGAGCTAGATTAAGTGTATATGAATAGTCAAGAACGTGAATGCATTGAGCAAATCTTGAGGTTCCTTTATATAGGAAGCTGGCTAGGGAGGACTGGATGGTTGGCACCTTAGTTCTTATCCTCTAGCTAATAGAGAAAACGTGCTCCTTATCCGCCGGACGGTTATATCCACGCCGTAACGAAAGGCCACGTGTTCCTTATAAATAGGCGAGGACCAAGTAAGGACATATTCTTTGATGGACGCGGACTAATCTCATACTGCTGGACTAGATGAACTGGATCATCACTGGCCCATTAAGGAAGATAAAGCGAGTTCAAAAGATTTTGAGAACTAGCTTAATACATTTATAAATTAATTTAACCGCTAATTTTTTCAAATACTACGAATAAAATTAGCTAAATTTAGTTAACTTATAAAATATTATAAGCTCATTTATACAAAGTAGCTTCAAACATAGTTCGTAACTAATTTTAATTTTTAAATTGAATTTATCCTGAATCGTGATTGTGATTGCATGATCTTTATTATTTTATGAGCCATCCATTCATCCAATCAGTATGGGTTGGACAAAAATTAGAGAAATAGAAGTACCTTATCGGTTCAGCAGTGACCTTACTGGTGTTGAGTCATACGTATCAACCTTTTTCTTTCAATTCATGTTTCTGATGGAACAAACATATGTACAACTCATCATCTTGTGGAGGGATCGATATGTACAACAAAATCTATGCTTAAAAAGATTAAACAAAAAGGATGATTGCTATAACCAAAATTATTGGTACCTTTATTTAATTTTATTGGATTGCTTTATGATTAAAAATGTAAACCAAAGTTAAGAAAGTTGATATATGTCTATAGCTTAAGAGAAAAAAAAAATATTGTTTTTTTTACAGATAAAAATGAAATATATTAGAAATTCAAGAAATCGTGTGTCAAGGAGATCTATAACAGTTTACAAAGAGTAGCCAAGTAATATCAAGATAATATAATGGATTAGTCGATGCTCAAAAAAAGGAATGAACTCAACCACCAATAATGAGAATTTGAGACTAAAATTATTGTTAAAAAAACCAGAGAGAACTACTGTTTATCCACAAAAAAAAAAAATTCAATCTGAAATTGTGATCATTCAATGCATTCATTTACCTTCATAAAATCAATTATGTTAAGCTACCATGATTTGGACAGTACAAACAAAACAGAGATCATGTCAATGCAGACATGTCACATGCACATCCAAACCATGAGCTTTCATATCTTAAGCTATATATTTGTTCACAAAAAGTAGAATAAAATGATAATAACTGAATTGATTTTTGTGAATTCGACTTAATCACTCCAATAACTTTGATGTGTGAACTAAATAGAATTAAACAATCCAAATAAGCGAGAATAAACAATAACAATCACAAACAATAAATGACGGCGAAAAAATAAAAGACTGTTCAATTGTTTACCTAGTTCGGTGTTAATGAACCTACCTCTGGAGGAAAGGGCAACTCTCCTTCTTTCTTATCAATCAAATTCTTAGTTACAATGAAATCCCAAAACAAGAGTTACAAGAAATAGTCTTCAATCATATTCTATCAAAGTCCCGAATTTCTTCCCGTGACCAAAAAATTCAATTTCAAGTGATTACAAGGTGATAGATATGATTATCCCAACCCTAGAGTCTTCCAAGATGATTTTCTATTAACCATAGTCTGTATGTTGGCATTAGAAACCCTAAAAATCACATTACAACCTCAGAAAACGTAAACAGTCAATATGTATACGCGCGTTGGCGCCCAACGCCGTTGTACCCCGCGCACGGCGCAGGAACCAGGAGCTACAGCCAAAACAGGCATGCTCTTGGCGCCTGGCGCCATGCTTCTCGCGCCCAGCGCCGTTTCACCAGTTTTTCCTGTTTTTTCCTATTTCTGAGTTTTCAAGGCAATTCCTCATAAATCTCCACATTACCTTCAAAATGACGGTAATGCCAATTTCCTATCAACCACATGCTGCCCTCTCTAACCTCCGTCTACTCTTGAACGAAGTTAATCAAGTCCAAGCAATCCTTAGATTTGATGACAATGTCCGTGTCATGAGTTAAATGACTATGGTTTTTTATTGGTTACAGATGACTATGGTTTAGAAGGGGAGAAGAAGAAAATGACACACAAAATACTTGTTGCCTTTCAATTAATACAAGACACATGTCATTGGTTTATATGCCTTAGATTACTCAAACGGCTAATTAAGAACAAAAGGTAACATAACATTCGCGCCATAAAATCACTCGATCCTGATCCGTATTTATGTATATGGATATCATAAATTATGGAGTATTTAAATTTAAATTTTCCTATTTTTTTACTGAACTTAGAGTGGTTGAATTAAAATCGGCATAAAAGGGGAAAAATAAAGACGAAACAAAAGTTTGTTTTTTCTGGTATATTAGTATCAACTTGAATCTAATCTCATAACAGATCGTATCTCCTAATGCATCTTCATTCTGCTGGATTATCCACACATAATAAATTTCATTTTCTGATAAAAATCTGAATCATAAATAGTAATAATAATTGAACTAACAAATATTAATATAGCAAAATAAAAAAAATCTCTCTCTCTCTCTCTCTCTCTCTCTCTCTCTCCTCATCTTCATCTTCATCTCCCTCGCTGAATCAGAAACCCTAACCTGAGAAGATGAAGGGTCTCTTCAAGCCAAAGCCACGCACTCCTATTGATATTGTGCGCCAAACCAGAGATCTTCTTATCTTCTTCGATAGCAGCACCGAATCACGCGATAGCAAGAAAGAAGAAAAAGTTTGTTTCTATTATCTTTAGATCGCAATTTTTTTTTTCTCGATTTTTGTGATTTGTGAATTATGAATGAACTCACTGAAATTGTTAATCGTTGATGAAATTCTTCAATTTCTATTAGCCTTGTGCATTTTTAGCTTCTGATTTTTTAAAATTTGTGTTTATGATGTTCTTATATATTTAATTTTGATATTGAGCTGTTGTTTCTTATTAGGATATGATTTTTTCCATATTTTGTATTCATGTTATAATCACCGATTTGCAATGAGCTTATGTTAGATGTATTTCGTAACTGTGGTTGGTGATTGGCAGTGATTTGTTTCAAATAATTACTTCAATTGTCGGTGATTGATGATCGTATTTTACCATTGCAATTTTCTTGAAGATGTTGTATTTTTACTTGATTAGTGCAAATTTTGTCAGTTTTATTGTGGTTGTTATTTTGAATTGTTTAGTAGAAATTTTGTTTGGGTATTTTTGGCTTGTTTGGATTGGATTATTTTAGCTTATTTACTGGCATAAATTTTGTGAGACTATTTGAGAGAACTTATGAAAACAACTTGTGACAATTTTCGTAAGTTTTTTTCAGTATATTTTCGTAAGTTCTCCAATATAACTTATGAAAACAACTTATAGCATATACAAAACAACTTCGCTTTATTTTATCGTTTGATATAGAAATAGCTTATGTAAGTTTGTACGTAAACGTTTATCATGTTAACCGCTTATGCTATATGCTACAAATAAGTTTTTTATCCAAGTAGGGCCGGTTTTGCCAGTAGGAACTTATACTTGTATGTCAATGTTAAACGTAACTGCTTTTGTTAGAGAGTAAAATTTGTGTAAGAAACGGCTGACTGCATATGCTAGCAAAACCACTCATTCTTATTTGATGTTTACTATGTTTATGTGATGCATCTTACAGCAAATGACCGAGCTATGTAAAAACATCAGGGAGCTAAAGTCAATTCTTTATGGAAATAGTGAATCTGAACCAGTCTCGGAAGCTTGTGCGCAGTTAACTCAGGAGTTCTTTAAGGAGGACACGTTGCGACTGCTTATCAAATGTATTCCAAAATTGAATTTGGAGGTATTAAGGAATTTTCAGTTCAATAAACATTTTTTTTATTGCTTATTTGATACCATAACTATCATTAGATTTATATGTATGCTTGTTAAGATGTTAGCATTGTTGCAATGTCGGGTGATGGTTTGAATCACACATGGATGTTTTATCTTTATACTGTATTGCAACCGTTTATTATTTGTAAAACTTGAGAGTCGTAACTATGGGCTTTTGCAGGCCAGAAAAGATGCCACCCAAGTTGTTGCAAATTTACAAAGGCAACCTGTTCAGTCTAAGTTGATCGCATCTGATTACCTGGAGAAAAATATGGATCTTATGGATATTTTGATTCTTGGGTAAGAAATAGTTGGATTAATATTCTGGTTGCTTAATCATTTTTGTCCTACTAAGCTTTGAAATCAACATGGTGTACTTTTCTGCTTGACCAATTAGATGGAAACAAGGCAGTCAAAATTGAGACTCTATCCTATGCAATATAGGGAAGGGGAAGTAAAATTGTGGAATCGTATCACTAATCCTAAGATTATACAAATTATGTATATATATATATATATAGGGAATATCAAGTGAGAGAAATGTTCATAATGAGAGACGAGAGGATTGGATAACAACCCTTAGATTAAATTAAACGGCTGTGATCAAATTACTCATTAAAAATATACCAAATATTATACATTCTTGCTCGCTGTTAATTTACCGTGCCTTCATGTTCGTTCTGCAACTTCTCTGTGTCCTGATGCCTTTCTATGGACAACGACATATAGTTTAAATCCTCACACTAATAAAACACATTCTTCTTTTGTCTCTGATTCAGTATTTTTTTTTTACCCCTTTGATTGTTGTGCCACTATTGCAAAATCCCTGTTTGAAATGATTTTTACCCTTTCACTTGCTGCTCTCCTCGATTGTTTTGGATATTATTAACACTCAACAGGTTTTACTAGAAAAATGGAAGAAAGAAGCATAGAGATCAATTCAATTCATTAACAGAGAATTTTGGTTTCTATTTCCTGAGTTATTTTTAGCTACATCTGGAGTTGAAAACACAAGGGGTCTTAAATTGACATAGACTGAGATAACCAAAACCATTGCAATGATTTTTCATGATAATAGTGTATTTTTGTTAGCCTTGTTTGTTGAAAGAAATTAGTCGGAAGAATCAAGAAACTGACGAACTTACGGCGTTTCCGTGAGAGAACGAGGAAGGAGAAGGTTGTAGGAAAAAAATCATGTGCAATTAATTTTATGTGGAACTTTCAATCTGCACCGTATGATTTGATTTAATGTTCATTATCTATTTCTCTTATCTCTCATAATAAGATACTCCTCTCACGTGATATGCATTAAATTCATTCATAAGCATAATTACACAAACGTTTCAAAAATCGTAGATCATACGGTTAAAATAGGATTATACTTAAACTCTTAATCGTTAGGGCAAGCATTACCGTAAAATCATGGGATTGTATGATTCAAATTGGGATTTTAACTACCATGGATGGAAATATACATTGATTTTCTCACCAACCATTGGAATAATGTCTCTGTGAATTAAACAAGATAATCTACGTCCTTGATCACCGGATTTCTGAATTTTAAGTAAAATATAGTTTTGTCATATGTCTGTTTTGCTATGTGTTTGATTTCCTTTGTTTCGTATAGACCTTTTTACTAGATTATGCTTTGCTCAGTATTGTTTCCATCATGCCGTTACTGACAATTGTCTCTTTATAGTTATGAAAACACGGATATGGCTTTGCACTATGGGGCGATGCTGAGGGAGTGTATAAGACACCAGATTGTTGCAAAGTAAGCAAAAAAGAGCAGATAATTCATTTTGTGTTATTTTTTGTTATGTGTACTATCAACCTCTAAGCTTTTAATGATGACTGCTAGAAACACAATCCTTCTAGTAATAAACAGGATCTTTTGGTTCCTTTCCTATAGATCTATGTAATTGCACCATGTAGAGATTTATGCCAAATAAGAAGGGTAATGTGCAGGAAAGTCAAATAAAGAAACTGAAATTGAGAATTAGAAAAGAAAAAGCGGTCTTCTAGGTCAGATTAACTTTTTCGCACCTCTTGTGATGCTCTAATGCTTCATGGTTTTGTATCAGATATGTTCTGAACTCACCTCATATGAAGAAGTTCTTTGATTATATCCAACTTCCAAATTTCGACATTGCTGCAGATGCTGCAGCAACTTTTAAAGTGGGTATCATCTGAAAGTATTTTTATGCTCGCTGTTTCTTCTTTTGTGGCATGCACATTTTTGAAACAGAACCAATGTGATAATTTGTTGTCCACTTTCAGGAACTCATGACGCGACATAAATCAACTGTAGCTGACTTCCTTTCTAAGAATTATGAATGGGTAGGTTCCCCTTCAACCTTAGAATCAATGTTATAATTTTAATCTATATATACACTTGTATATCGACATGCCACCATTTATTTCTTCTGACATTGTTTAGCTAGATAACATGCATGGGTGGTATGCTTGATTGCCTCATGAGTTTATTATTGCTGCTAATGTTAGCATAAGTTAGATCATGATTTTATAATTAATTATAATATGGCAGATGCCGGATACTAATCTGATTATTTTATTAGTTTAAACTCTATTTCAATTTATATAGCATAATCTGATTTTTTTTTTCTTCTAGAACAATTGTTTTGTTGCTTTTAAATAGATTTCTGTTACATATAACAATATCCTTTTTGGTAAATGAATCTTCTTGGACCGAGGGTGAAAACATTTTCTATTAATTAAGCATATTATGGCACTTAATCACTGTTACAATGATTATTTGACCACATTTTCATGTTTATTTGGCCTATCTAGGAATGAAGTTTTAAGCTAATTCTTTTTTGAGTTATGTTTTAAAACTTTCTGCTTGCATACAGTCATTTAGTTATCACTTTCACTTGTCAGTTTATTAACATGTTTTATATGTATCTGTTTTATTGAAATGATGTATCATCAGTTACTTATTAACTGTTACTCACCATCTTTATTGTTACTGTTTTCAGTTTTTTGCAGATTATAACTCTAAGCTGTTGGAATCTTCGAATTATATTACAAGGCGCCTAGCTGTTAAGGTGCTATATGAATTTCTATTTGATCTTAATTGTAACTTAGTAAATTGTATGAATATTTAAGGAAGCAAACATGCAGATCTCCTAGCTGAAAATTAACTTTGAATCGTTGAACATTTGATTTCATTGCTTTTTTTTTATTACATTTGAAGTACATTTGACCTATGAATGTTACTGAAATATTAAAAAACCATCACAGCTAGTCAACAATAACATAATTAGTGCAATGATATACTTTGTTTTTCCCTCATACAATTTGGAACAGTAGTCCATGTAATCTGATGTTGTAATTAATATGTATTGTTACTGAGGTCTTTATTACATTGTTTCATGTTTTGCGTGATGCATAGAAAATTGCTGAGTTTGATTTCTCTCTTTCACAGTTGCTGGGAGATATGTTACTTGATCGTTCAAATTCTGCTGTAATGACGCAATATGTGAGCTCAAGAGAAAACCTGAGGATTTTGATGAATCTTCTTAGAGTATGGTCCTTTTACCTAAAACTTAATTACATGCCTATCACTTATCTTCTTGCCTTGATTGTGTGCTTCCCCCTACTCCCTCTTTTGATTGTAATGTTTATTCCTTTCCTCTATCTTTTGCTATTTTTAGTTTCACCAAAATATATTGCCCATCACCATTCTTGTTATAGTTGCAGTTTGTCCAAGACTCTAAGCATCAATATCTGAATACTGAACATATTTTAATTTAGTTTTGGATGACAATATGATCAATGGCAAAACGAAGAATTTATATGTATGTGCAAAGTGGTTGTTTAATGGGTCACTCGCTGATTAACTGTGCAGGAGTCAAGCAAGAGCATACAGATAGAAGCATTTCATGTTTTCAAGGTATTACAATTAAGTTATATCATACATTTTGATCTGTGCATTGTGCAAGTTATTGATGTTTCCTTGTCAAAACAGCTATTTGCTGCTAACCAAAATAAACCAGCTGATATTATCAGCATATTTGTTGCAAACAAAAGTAAGATGCTGAGACTATTGGATGAATTCAAAATTGATAAAGGTAAGTGATACTGTCATAGTTAGTTGTTGCTTTTATGGTATCAAATATTTTCCGATGATAACATGTTTGTTGCAATTGTACAGAGGATGAACAGTTTGAAGCTGACAAAGCCCAAGTGATGGAGGAAATTGCTGCTCTTGAAGGTTAAGAAATAATATGCTTGAGTTGCAGACACAGTTAAATGACAAGTTGCAATGTGGTATTTTTACCTTAATGAATTGTGTATTATAATAGCTATGTTAGTCATCTAAATGCAACTATCATTTGTCAAAAAAAAAAAAATGCAACTATCATTTTATTCAGATTTAAATCTTTCCATTCTGTAATTCTATCTCCTCGCCTCCCTGTAATATATTAGATAAATAAATTGTTTAAACGAGCTACATCGGTTTATGGCTTTCCATGTTTTAGAAAGTAATAAACATATTCCTAGCTGTATGTAATTATAAATGTTTGAGGTCATGCCCTAATAATGTGACCCTCAGTAAATTTATTTGACTCATCCTTTTATATACTTGCCCTTCTACTGCTTTTGTAACCTTGCACTTGCACTAGCACTAGCTGGGTAATCTGCTTCGGTCCCCTACTTAGTCAGTACTTCGATGACTGTGTTGCGTACATGACTGGTTTCTCTTATGTTGGTCGATTTCAATTGATAATTTCTCAATCTGGCCTCCATGGATTACTGGCAGCAAGCATGCTTCCGGTAGTGATATTTTGACAGATTTGAGAAATTATCTTTCAATTAGATAAGTTACCTACCTTATTTCCCAAATCCCAACAGTTTTGGAGTCTTCACTGGAACAAAAGTGGACCACAAAATCTCACCTTTCTATCTGGTATAATCTATTCTTGTCGAGGGAAACTTAACGTTTGGAAAAAGTGTGGGGCACGGGAATACAAGACTGACCAAATAATGCATCAGGATAGTTTTGGCATATTCCATATGCCATTTACTTGAATCACAATTTGAAGCTAATTCCATTATGCTGTTTGAAATAATTCATTATTTTTTCCATCTCAAATTATAAGTTGTTTTGGATCTTATATTGTCTGACAATTAATAAACAGTTGTTTGATTTCGCTTAGTTTGGATCAATTCATTTTAAAGTATTTTCAATGTGCTTTTTAAGTGTAGTTTTTTTTATAAACAAAGGGTCGTTGATTCGTGAACCCAAAAAAAGAAACATTACATAGACACTACTCCTAGGAGAGAAACTCACCCAAAATCATTAGCAAACACTTGCTCCACCTCACTAGGTGGATGGTAAAGAATCACCTCTGGTGCTGTCATTGCAACCCGTATTTGCGCACATCAACACAATGATTGATTTCTTGGTACATGTGACAAATCTTAATCTACCAAATTGGTCCAAGGAAGATTTTAAATTTTCTTTATCATACTCAGCCATTGCACTTGTTTTACCATTGGTGAAGCTCCCATAGTTCAACCATATATGCACTTGTATTACCAAGTTGTCACAAATCTACCAACCCTCTTTTCTGTATTGTCGGGTAAAATCCCTCGACAAGCATTGAATATTCATTTCAGTAAAAAAGCCCGCATAAGTGGAGTTGAGATCCGGAAAATTCTAACATGGACCACTTCTTCAAGTGGTCCATGGTGGACCATTTATGAAAAATCCTATAACGAATACGAATTTTACAAAATCCACCGTTGGATTGAAAGTTTATATCATATAGATCATCTATAGAAAATTTTGGAAAAATTGAAAATCATTTGATATGTTATTGAGATCCATCAAAATTAACGGTTTATTAAATACTGTAAATCTTGATAAATCCCAATAAAATATCAAATGATTTTCAATTTTTTAAATTTTTTTTATGGATGCTTTATATGATATAAACTTTCAATCTACCAATAAATTTTGTAAAATTTGTATTCGGTTTGATCACTTTCCATGGTGGACCACTTGTGAAGGTGGTCCAACGTAGCATTAGCCTTGAGATCCTCTCCATTTTCTATGATTTCCATTTCCTCAATTATTATATAGTTTTGGAAATATAAATGCAAAAGTGTGACATTAAGTGGGTCCAAATCTCTTTTATACACCCCAAAACATTTAAAAATTTTGGTAATGGAAGAAATGGAAATAATAAGAAATGGAGAGGATCCCAACTCGCATAAGTGTTACCACACCAATAATAAGAAGCAAAAATTATTTCAAAATGAAATGGAGGTAGGAAATTAAGAAAAACCAAAATTAGAGGCAACAAACTAGTTTTAAAAATAGGAGATTAAAACTTATTTTTTAAAATAGGGGAACCATCTAAATTGCGCTTTTTCAAATGATATTCCATGTTCATTCAGAAAGCTTCTTCATTCAGTTTGAGAGTAACTTACAATTTGAATATTGTGGCCCATCCATGTAAGTTCTTCACCATGTACTTCAGCTAATGACATTTCCTACTTTTTAGAGATTTTTTATTTCCAAGAAGAAAAAAAAAAAGAAAAGGATTCCATATATAGAGAAATGAAAAATCTTGTGTTGAAGCCCATATTCATGCATACTGCATATCAATGTTCCTGACAGGAACAAAGTTTGAACTAATTGCTCTTGTAATGAAAAAAGATAACATTACATTAAAAGTTTTTTTTTTTTTAATTTTGTTTATTTACACATATTCGTTATTTATTTTTTTCCTTCTCAAATTAATCATTTATCTTTATAAAAGTGAGCGAGTTAATTAGCTTCAAGTTTTATTCCGTACTTCATTTATTTACTTATAATTTGAGTTGCATGACATGTGGCATAGAGGATCCCTCATTTTTTTTATGATTGGAGCTTCATGGAAAAAAAAAAAAAACAGTAAAAGTGGAATATACCCACTCGTGCTTATATATTCTAGGGCAAATAATCATTTTGGTGTTTGAATGCGTAACTCGCTGTTATATTACTCCTTGAATGTATTAAAATTGCAAACAGATCCATAAATGTCTTTTTTATTAGTCATTTTGGCCCTCGAATAGGTTTTAAGTAGTCAATTTAGTTCTCAAATATGTTTCTTGTTGGTCAATTTAGTCCAAAAAATTACTATAAAATGAGATACTAGAGATCTATTTGCAATTTCGATATATTCAAGGATAGCGATTTACGCTTTCAAGTTTAGTGCAGAGAGTTGTGACTGGTTAGTGCGCGAAACGAAGAAGGATCAAGAACAAAGCACAGCCTCTCCCATATCATCTCCTCCGTACCCTCTCTCTCTACAATTCCACAACAAAATGGTTGACAACAATGGTACTCTCTCTCTCTCTCTCTCTCTCCCCCTCTCTCTGAGATCTTAATAATTGTGTTTCTGATCCACTGAACTGTTCTGTAGATTCACTTTCTGAACAATTCCTCGCATCTGCAGTCGACGCTGCTCACAAAGCTGGTGACGTTAGTTCTTTCTCATTTCATCTCTCTCTCTCTCTCTCTCTCTCTCTCTCTCTCTCTCTCTCTCTCTCTCTCTCTCTCTCTCTCTCTCTCTCTCTCTCTCTCTCTCTCTCTCTCTCTCTCTCTCTCTTGATTCACTATCAATTTCTTTCTTTTCAGGTTATTCGAAAAGGATTCTACCAGACCAAACACGTTGAACACAAAGGATCGGTTTGTACTTTTCCATTCTCTTCTACATTTTTTTTAATCCTACTTTCTTTTCATGTTCAATTTTCTTCAATATTATTGCAATTGCTGTCGATTTCACTTATTGCCACTACTTTCTTAGCCTTTGATTTATATCACATTCTTCGAATTTGCTTTCAATACACAAAGTTCTCACTAAATAAGCTAACTTAGACACCAATCTAGTCATCGACAAAACCGGTGGCATGCCAGGTTCTGTGACTGAGATTAGTCATCGCCAAAATTGGTGGATACTTGACATCAATATCTTAGTTACAAAAATTAAAAAATAAATAAATAAATAAAACAAAAAAAAAATATAGTAACAATAGCGATAGAGAGTTAGGAGAGGGAAGGAGAGAAAAGAGAATGATAGGATCCAAATCCAAGACCAATAATATTTTGAGCAAATAGAAGTAGTTGAACATAACCACATGTCAGGGTCGTGGCAGTGTCACAATGTCAGACATCAAATACACTTTCAATCTTAAGTGTCCGCGCTTCATAGGAAAGTGAGAAGTTTGAGGTTCTTACTTGTACTACTAACTTCTTTTAAAGAAGTCCAGGTAGTACTCCCTCCGATCTCATATATAAGCAAAAATTTCATTTTCAGGTTAATTGAATAAATGATATATCTGGAGAGACTGGAGCGAGTAATACAATTGACTAAAATATGGACATTATCACAGCTTATGAAGAATAAACTATTGTTGCTCATTTCTTACAATGTTATCCCTTCGCTGTGGTGTACAGGTTGATTTGGTGACTGAAACTGATAAAGCATGTGAAGACCTAATATTTAATCATCTCAAGCAGCTTTATCCCACTCATAAGGTTCATCTAGATCTTCCTCCAATGATATAGTCATGTTTTAGATGGGTGGCTATTATGGCCACTTGCTGGTATTTATTTCCTGAAGTTCGTTTATATTTGTGGTCTTATTAGTTTATTGGGGAAGAAACCACAGCTGCTTTTGGCACTACGGAACTTACCGATGATCCCACATGGATTGTTGATCCCCTCGATGGAACTACTAACTTTGTGCATGGGTAATCATCAATTCTGATATTTTCATTGACGGTGATTGGTGAAACATACTCATATTTACATATTGATTAGCGATAATTTTACTATCTATATTTTGTAGGTTCCCTTTTGTTTGTGTCTCTATTGGTCTTACAATTGGAAAAGTTCCAACAGTTGGTGTTGTGTACAATCCAATAATGAACGAGGTGTGAAATCTCTCTTGTATATGCTTTATAAGTGGTTGACCACACAACCAATACATTTTTCTGAGAGCCTTCTAGTCATATGGCAATAGCTTATAGCTCCAACCATCTATACTTGACGTTGAAGTAATTAATTTAGGAATATGATTCAATATCGATTATAAGCATGGAATTCTGTGGTATTTAAAATTGAAATTTGGGATTGCTGTATTGTAGCTTTTCACTGCAGTTCGTGGAAAAGGTGCTTTTTTGAACGGGAACCCTATAAAAGGTGTGTCATCTGTTTTGTCGTCTTTTGATCATTTGTTATTAATATAGATGCATACTTATGCCTTGAATTTTACAGTATCGTCACAAACTGAATTGTTGAACTCTCTTCTTGCAACTGAGGTATGTCAAGCCTGTTATAATTGATTATGTGAAGTCTATTCAATTTTTTTTTTCTTTCACATCAATGAATTGTTGAACTATCTTCCATGTCATGTATCTGTGTCAATTTGTAGAATGACCAATCTATGTGAGGATAATGCTTTCAGTTAACCAACCAAGCACATGAACAATAATCAACTTTGTTAATGTCCTGTATTTGGTCTAACACCTAATTTGACTTGTACAGAAGTTTCTCATTCTATTAAGCAGATGATCCTTATGACATTATCAATTTGTGTTGGAATTTCTACATCTTTAGTTGTATATAATTTTAAATGTCTATAGGTATTGTATAGTCTTAATAATTTGACACTGCATAATTATGTCATGACTGATACCGCTTAACCCATTTACATCACATGTCATGACTTTGATATTTCAAATACAGTTGGTAAAACAATAAACTACTCTGAAGAGTCTCTATTCCCAATTTCGTAAAATTTATGATGCTGATATTGAATTATCTGCATATTTGTAGCTTGCCTGTATTGAATTTTGAAGTTTTATCACTTTTATGTACTACTTCCATATTTTGATGTTCTAAAACGGTTTGAAAGTGCCTTAGGGAAGGCATATTAGATTAGAGCCTTCTTTCTGGCTTGATTGCTATGTGTTGCGTTTTCAAATGATGCACATTTGAAATTCATTGAGTTTTCCCCTTCTGAAAGAGCAGGCTGGAACAAAACGCGACAAGGAAACACTAGATGCTACCACCAATAGGATTAATAGTTTGCTTTACAAGGTAAAACCATGACTTGCCATAGAATCTTTTGAACTAAAGATATATAAACTGCTCTGTCATAATAACTACCCTCTTTCTATATGTCAGGTGAGATCTATTAGAATGAGTGGCTCCTGTGCTCTGAATCTTTGTGGAATTGCATGTGGAAGGTTGGATGTATTCTATGAAGCTGGATTTGGAGGTCCATGGTATGAGTTTCTCTTGCATATATTTTTGGGCATTATCATTATGTTACTGGGCCAGCCCAACCATTGGGCAAGTAAAGAAAGGGCTTTATAGGCCCACAAATATTTTAGCTTAGTATAATATATCACTTTTATATTGACTTTATATATGTAAGATAATTACACATGAATGAAAGCAAACAGACAACAAGCTGCGCCGCTATTTCTTTCTAGATGGCAAAACCAATTCTCTTAAAACAACATCCATATAACATATAAAGTATACGAAAACAACTTTCTGGAAGCCAAAAGTATACGAAAATATAAATAAATATAACATATGAAGTACTATACACATATAAAGATTATTTTAATAAAATGTTCCGAGACAGGGGATAAAATCTCATTCCCATCCTCAAATCTCCTTCAGGGGAACTTTTTCCTCCATCCCCATTCTCGCGGGGAAATATTCCTCGTCTTCAGGTCTCTAAATTGGGCAATCCCCTCGAGATCTCCATTTATAGATCAAATGACATCCCTAATCTTGTCGGTGCAAACACTGTTTTTTTGTGTACATTTTTGAAGTGATTTTGAGGGGGTGAGAAAAGCTTTTCCCAAATAAACATGTTGAATAACTTATGTTAAAAATGTGTTTGACCTAATGGCTAAGGCCCCTAATTTTAATTAAAGGTTTTAGGTTCAAATCTTATAGGCTTCATAATTCATATTATTTTTAATGTTTTTCTTCTTATTTTACATTGTAAGGTTAAACTGTAAACTGTATTTGGATTTTATTCAAGTGATTAACATGGTCTCTCTTTCCAGGGATGTGGCAGGTGGTGCTGTCATTGTTAGAGAAGCTGGAGGTGTTGTATTTGATCCGTAAGTAACTTTGCTTAGACATAACCCTATTCTTAAAACTAAGTGAAATATGTACCAATTTCTAGATAGTTTTTACATAGTAGTTAAGTTAGGTACACAGTCCATTTTACACTTTACATGTGTCTCCATTTGATGGATACATAATGTAATCATAGTTGGATTTACTCTTAAGTACTGAAAACTATAAAACACCTGCATAGATAAATTGATACGCTGTCCGGTTTCATATATAAGCAAAGATTTGCTTTTCAAGTTCATTGAATAACTAATGTATCTGGTACATAATATGAACCAAAATATATCAGTTATTCATTGAATTTGAAAAGTGAATTTTTGCTTATATACGAGACCGAAGGGAGTACTATATGTTGGGAAAGATCTCATACTAATGTTAACATCTGATGTCTTTGTTTTCTTTCAGGTCTGGTGCAGATTTTGACATAACAGCTCAGCGTATTGCTGCTTCAAACCCTTCCTTAAAGGATGCACTTGTTGATCTTCTGCGCCAAACGGAGTGAACTAAAAATTGAAAACATTTATTATTAATTAATGATTAAGAGAAATTGTGACAGTACAAGTTAAGTAATTAGTCTTTGTTATCTCATTTACTTTTTCTCAAATAATCAAAACTATCAATTTTGGATATTAAATTATCCAATCAAATTATTGGAGTAGTTTTATACGTACTGCTACTTTTTGTGTGAATTATTTAAAGTATTCAATGATAAATCACTTTTAAAACTTCTTCAAAAACGTAGTGAATGATGCAACTTTGCTAAAAAAAATTCTTACTCTAATTTTGATCAGTGCGTCAGCATCACGTGGTGAATGATGCAACTAACTTTGAATAAAGTTCATTCATATGAGAAGTTTCATGAAAGCTTCCATCTTCAGTTATAGAATTTTGCTTTTTCCCTCCAATCTTATTTCTCGCGCGCCTATGAATTTATTAAAAAGATTTTCGCTTATTATTTAAGTAGTGAATTTTGTGTTTAAAATTTTGAAAATTTTATGGTAGAAGGTTTTTTTTTTTTTTAAAAAAGAATCTCATTCTTAGGGTCCATTTGGCCTGACTTTTCTAGATCTTAGAAGCTACTAGAAAGTTAAAAGTGAAAATAAGAGCTTTCGAAAAAAAATCTAAAGTTGTTTGGTAATTGTTTTTTTTTAGCTCCAAATTAGATTAAATTAAATTTACTAAAGATAATAACAAATTTTTAAAAAAAAAATAACATCTAATAATATTGAAATTAAAACAAACTTAAAAAAGATAATAATAACGAATAATAATAAAATAAAAATAAACTTAAAAAAAATAATAAAAACCACTTTTTTCCTAAAAGTAAGTTTCAACCTCTTCTCTTAGAAGCATTTTTTATTCAATTTTGTTCATTGAAAAAAAGTTGTTTTTTATGGCTAAGAGCTTTATTAAAAATGTGTTTGACCCAACTTCTTATTATAAAAAGAATAAAAAGTCAGGCCAAACGGACCCTTATAATGTCTTCTACTTAATCCGCTACTTAAATGGAAAATATGTAAAACTATTGAATTTCATATAAGGTGTTTTTTTTAAAAAAAATTCTTATTTTTACAACGTCCATAAGTACGTAACAAGGTTAAAAATATTTATAGGGCACTCTATAAACCGATAAGGATGTAGGCTTACAAAGGTAAAATTCCCAATTATATGCTATGATTCTTTTGTTCTTCTCTCGTGACCTTTTTTATAGTTCTTTATGTATAGTGGCATAGTCTTTTTGGCACAATCTTCTTTTTGAATCATTTTGAAGTTAGAAGAATTTGGCACATTTGGCAAGTACCAAGTCATTACTCATAGAATTAAATTCTATCAAACCAAAAATTAATAGAAAACCTATTACCATAATTTTTACTAGAAGTGGATAGCTTGATAAATTAGTTGATAGTTGACAAGATTGTGACCAATCTATTTGATCCGTCTCATAAAAAATATGAAGAAGGATCACATTTTATGGTTCAAGATTGAGGTGGGAATAGGTTAGGTTAGCCCTTTGATATTAAAAAATTAGAGTTTGCTTTTTAGATAATCCGATTTGTCCTATATACACATATAATCTTATCATATACTATTTCATTTCATTTGGTTATCTTTTCTATTTTGTTTTTATTTACTTTTTAATGTTTGAACTCCTTTTTATGAACAAAAGGTATAAAGTTTGAATTCCTTCTTGATATGTCTTTTGATTTTTTGAATTATCGCATACTTTTGTTAATTTGAAAACACACTCAACATGCAAAGTGATGCATCATTTTCCTCTTATAACAATGTCCTAAGTCCTAACATTATAATATAGTTGAAAAATGTGTCATCTATCAAAGCGTGAAATAGAAATGATGCAACGAGAATTTTTTCTTTGTAAATAGTTTTTTTTTATTAGTTTTGTTTTTTTCTTTAGCTTCCTTATAATAAAAAAAAACGGTTCAAAAAAATATATTTATCAAGTCCTCTATTAGAGAAATTATACACTTTAGTAGTGTTTATACAGTGGAGGATCACTATCTAGGGTGTGCCTCAAGTGGTTTCCAGTCCGCCACCACCTTCCGGTTAAACTTGGACTTGAGTGATGTATTAATTTTTTAAAACTCATAAATGAAAAAAAATAAATAATACTCATTAATATTTTATTAAATTCGTGCATGTATAATTTTCGTGTGGTCTAAAAATCCGATCTGATTCCATTTATTCCTACTATTTGTTAACTCGTAATCCTTGAATTGATCAGCTCTCAGCTCCCACGTTTCCCTCTTTTTCAATTTTAGACTTTCTCTAGAAATAGAGGAGTCCGCCTCACTTGCAAATCACTCCATATTTCTCTAAATACTTTCTTTTATGTTTATTAATTATTGAGTGGCTTTTGTGACATGTATGATTGGTATATGTACCGGTATTGAGTGGTTATTATTAACCATAAATGGTGTAATTCGTAGACGATTTCTATAGTGCAGTAATCATTCGATAATTTGACTTTTTATACTATTATAATAATTTCAATATTAAAATTATATTAATCACAAACATTCATTCATCACCAATATTACATTGATTTAAGTGGAATTAAATTTGAATCCCTTCGAGCGTATGCCCTCATCTAGTTGTGAACAAAATAATGCGGTTGGGAGAGGAGGCCCAACTATAGTGGCCATCCAAATTTTTTGACATAACTTAGTCATCAACAAAATTAACTGCTACTTTGTACCAATAACGGCCCTTCTACGATTCATGAGCCAAATAGGTACATATGTGACCTACTTTTTTTTTTGCAAGTTGTTTTTATTTTTTATTTTTTAATTGTTTTTATATAGTTATTATATTTTTGTTCCCTACAAAATAAAGATTTTTTAAGTTTAGTCATTATTTAATTTTAATAATATTTTTAGTCCTACAAAATTATTCTTAATACATTATTTGAAGTTTAAACCATTGATAAAATAAAATTTGTTTATTAATTTTAAACTCTTAAATTTTTTAATAATTTTTTGCACACATGTTTATCACTTTATAAAATGTTCATTTACCAAAACTTATAATTTTTTAATGTGAGATGAGTTAAATATCAATTTTATGCAGACATACGTGAGCGACATTTTTTTTTTACTTAAATTTTATGGTTTAGATTAAACGGAGTACATCATATTATAGTGCAATGTCAGTATTAAATTATTATAAACGTCCATGAGATTTTTATACACTTGATCACTCTTATCCCACTTAAATATAATTATAAACGTCTATGAGATTCTTAGATGACTGAATCACTATGCTAGAACTTACATATCTCGCACATTAATATCTGCCATTTAAATATCAGTTATAACGCCTATGAGATTCTTATACGACTCGACCACTCTTATCCAACTTAAATATCAATTATAAATGTCTATGAAATTCTTAGATGACTGAATCACTATTCTCGAACTTACATATCTCACACATTAATATCTACCACTTAACTTTTTCAAAAAAAAAAAACTACCACTTAAATATCAGTTATAACGTCTATGATATTCTTATACGACTTGATCACTCTTATCCAACTTAAATATCAATTATAAACGTCTATGAGATTCTTAGACGACTGAATCACTATTCTTGAACTTACATATCTCGCAAAAATTTTAAGAGTTTAAGATTAATAAACAAATTTTATTTTAACAGGGTTTAAACTAGGGGTGGTCGTATCCGAACCAATCCAAAAGTAAAACCGCAAACCGAATCAATCCAAACTGAAAATCGCAAAAAACCGCATTTAGTCTAAACCCCACGGATCGTTTTTCTTCTAAATCGCACGATTTTAGAAAACCGAAGCAAACCAAACCGCAAAAGTTAACGTAACTATATTAACTAGTAGCAATCAACTTATTATCTAGTCAAACTTAGTAAGCCAAACCCAAATTGAGTCCATAAACATTAGGTTGTCAAAAACATATGATTTCACGCGATTCAAAACTATACTATTAGTATTAAAAATAAGTTCTTATGTCTACGTAATTTATGTATATGCATATTATATCATGAAAACAATAAAATAAAGGCAAAATTACACATTTGGTCCTTTATCTTATTTTTTTGTAACATTTTGATCTTTTATCTTATCTTTTTGTAACACTTTGGTCGTTTATCTTTATTTGTAATACTGTGGTCCTTTAAAAAACATGAAAATATGAAAAAATTGATGAAGATGATGAACATTTTTATCAAAATTATGATTTTTATTTAATTTTAATAAAAAAGTATCTTAACAAATAAAATTCAGAATTTTTTTAATAAAAAAAAATATGAAAAAAAAGATTTATATGTGAATGTTATAAAAGATAAAGAACTAAAGTGTTACAAATAAAAGATAAAAGGACCAAAGTGTTACAAATAAAAGATAAAGGACCAATATGTTACAAAAAATTAAGATAAAGGACCAAACATGTAATTTTGTCTAAAATAAATTTAAATTTTCGATATTTATTTTGTAACATGTTAGTAATATTGTCATATTTTTTATATTGTGATAAACCGCGGAAACCGAACCAACGCTAACCGCATTGGTTCGGTTTTGTTTGGTTTGGAAGATTTTTTAAAAATCAACCGAACCAAACCGAACCGCATGCAATTTTATCTCGCAATTAGAATGCTTTTTATGCTCAAAATCGAACCAAATCGCGCCGCAACACCCCTAGTTTAAACTTCAAATAATGTATTCAGAATAATTTTATCGGACTAAAAATACTATTAAAATTAAATAAGGATTAAACTTAAAAAAATTTCATTTTATAAGGATAAAAATATAATAACTGTATAAAAAAAATTGCAAAAAAAAAACTTGAAAAAAAAAAAAAAAAAACACACATGTATGTCACGTACGCCGTAGCAAGGCCCCAACGGTCGAAAAATGATTTCATTTATCACTATCTAAACTTCTCTAAAAAATGTGAAAGATGTCTTTTTTTTCTCTCTACTCCACAAAATTCTTGCTTCCAAACCCCAAACAAAACCTTCTAGACTCAATCATAAATGGACCCACATATCATCGTTTGAATTTAGAGCAGAGTTTGAATTTAAAATTTGACCTTAGAGGCTATAGTAAGAGACAAACAAAAAAAATCTCCTTTGAACAACTACACTATGAGTTTGTCATAAGTTAGTCAAATTTGTCTGTCGTAAAAAATAATTAGTCCAATTTGTTGGTGAAATCGAACTAAGTCAACATATAAAACAGGACTTGCACATTTCCTTCGTTACCAACTTACCAATGCAGACTCTTTCCCCATTTTTTTTTAAGCAAAAATTTCCTTTTACACACTTATTAAGAAGTTTGCTTTTTATTCTAGTTTTATGTGTAATTTCAGTGCAATTTCTAAAATGTCCTTTTGACTATTATGAAATCTACTCCTATTTAAATGTAATCATTATTAGTACTACTCCAACATAGATTACTTGTAGAAATGAATAAATGCATGTGTAGGGGTATTATTAGAAAAAAAATATTAATTAGAGTTGAATTTAATGACTTTTGCCTATATTTAAGGCCAAAATTTTTTATTGACTTTTACTTATAAATAAGACCAGAGGGAGTAATTATTTGCGTGAATTTTGGTTTTCAAACACTTGAAAAGTGGGGAACATGAGGTATTAATTAAAGGGTCATGCTAAACAGTGCACCCGGTGTACTAGTTAAACATACTAAAAAAGGAAATAAAAAGATAAAGTTAATGCTAAAAACACAACTTTTTACATTAAATGCACAAATTTCAAAAAATTATTTCTATATTAATATGCTTAACTAGTGCACCAAGTGCACTATTTAACATTTTACTTAATTAAATAAAGGAAATGATAAACGAAGGTAGTGTAACAATACTCTCCATCTCTAAAGAATCGTTTAAGATTTTGTATAAGTGGAAAAATTCTAATGTAGACCGCTTTTTTAAGTGGTTTATAGTTAACTAGTTATGAATAACATTATAACGAATATAAATTTATAGTTAGATTTAAAATTTATATTATATAGATTATTCATATTTTTTTTAGAAAAATTGAAAATTTAATTAAAATTAACGACTTATGAGTTTTTATTAAATACTTTTAATTTTAATATGTCTCAATATCATATCTAATAATTTTTAATTTTTTCTTATTTTTTTTATTGATGATCTATATAATATAAATTCAATCTCACATTTAATTTTATTATAAAATTCATATTCATTATAATAATAAGGAAAATGCTAACTAGTGCCCCCGATACACTAGAAAAGCAAATATGGGAAACCTTTCTTGGAATTTCTGTAGTCAACCTTTAAATACATAATACTTGAATTAAAAACAATAAAATAAACAGTGTTTCCGGGACACTAGTTAAACATATCAAAAAAGAAATAAAAGATAAATTCAATATTAGAAATACAACTTTTTACAATTTCAAAATATTGAATACACACATTTCGAGACAAATTTTTTATTTTAATATGCTTAATTAGTATCTCGAGAATACTATTTAGCATTTTCTTTAATTATATCATAGTAAAAATAATAATAAGTTGTTATTTTAAAAATATTTATCAAAATGAATCCAACAATATTTTATATATTAATATTTATTTTTATTTATTAGTAAAAAAATACGATATATAAATACGGTGGTATAAATTCATTGCAATAATGAACTTCCAATGAACCAATCATGTTGGAGATTTGGAGTTGGTCTTATTATAGTACAGAAGTATAAATAAGCAAAAGTCGTACTACATTCATATAAATCCAAAAATAAGTTGTACTACATATACATACATGTATTTATAAAACTATATGTATAAAAATATATAATTGGTCAAAGGTTATTTTATTAATAATTAAATTGCAGAAAAGTGAGAAAGAAGTTTTTTTCACATAAATTATAAATATATTATTTAATTTAATAAAGATAAAATAGAAGTTCAAATGATAGATACAATTGTCTAAAATTCATATTTTTTATTTAAATATTTTATTGAGTGGATCTAATTTAATTAATTATTTTATTTATGAAACATGTGTGGAAGAAAGTTTTATCAATCTCATTCTCAAATAAAGATTTAATGTCTTTTCTTGAAAAATGAAGATTGAAATTTATTGCAAAGTACAAGTATTCAACAATGAGATACTATATTTTATTTTTTATTTTTTTTTGGTATGACAAAATTTTTTTGGTATGAAATGAGATACTATATTCTTGTGGTGTTGAATATTTGAAAAAGAGAGCACAATGCATCAGTCCCTTTGGAAGAATCAATTCTATATATTCCATAAGAGATAAAGGCTTGGTCAATGTACAACGAATCCTAACTGCTGCTCTCTAAATTGTAGTCTAAAAGTCTACAAAGAAATTTAATTTTATACAATTTGTTAGTTGTTTATTTAAAACTTCACCAAATTGCATGTGCATTTAATAGTGGATCTAAATAAGTTTAGCATCAAAGATTGAATTAACAATATTTATAATCTATAACATAAATCGAAATACATTTTCACGAGAGAATGTGTATGTTTGATATTACGGTGGATGTATCAGAATCACACCGACTCAATGAGATTTTGCAGAAGCTACACTCTATAGCTTCTAAAAAATCACGACGGATCACTGTGATTCTGATATACCTACCAACGTGATACCAAACATAAGCTAAGAGGAATTTGAAACTAGAAGCTAGAGAGAAACTGCAAGATAAAAAGTAAAAAAAAAAATACAAAATATGTATGTAAATGATACAAAGTATCCTCTGGAATAGCATGGAGAAAACCATACTCCAGGATTTCACTATACTATGAAAGAATAATCTAAAAATCAGAATCCAAGAGTATACTACATACACTCAAGCAACAAAATATACAAAAAATAAAGGTTCTAACACCAAAACTCATATATAAAAAAACTCATAAGCCAAAATCCAGTATCAATAATCTATTTCAATCTACACCTGCTGTGGCCTAGAACCATATCCATTAACACCATTTGTTCCATTCATTCCTTGTGATAACTTGTTCTCTGATTTTTTCCTCTTGATCACAATGATCCATGTGTATACTTCTAAAAGTACTGCAATGCCTCCTAAAGCTGCAATAATGCCAATGTATGCATGCTTCCAGTTATCGTAACGATCTCCTGCGGATACCTCTAATGCATCAAAGCCTTTGAAGATGTTGATGATGCTGATGATTATTGTGGCGTATCCGATACCCCAATGGTAAAGATTCCAGTAGATTCTAATTTTGTGATCTTTTTTAGGCCTCAATAGTAGAGCAAAAACCTGAATTCAAGTAAATAGCAGAAGTTTCAATCAATTTCATATCAATTATTATTAGTAACATATGCATAACATAACATTCGCCATGGAAATCTGAGCCGTGGCATCAATGTTTTTTTTATATTTCCACAACAATGGTTGAAATTTGTATTGTAGCAGTCATAGTTGACCGCGATTCTCTGCAGTATCAATCATCGCGACAGTTACCGCGGTCACAATTTAAAACCTTGTGTATTAGTAGTTTATAGTTCGAAACCAATCATGAAAAACAATTGAAGTTGCATAAGCTGTATTTGACCGTGATTCTCTGCAATATCAATAACCATGACGCAACCTTGTATGCTAGTGGTTTAAGAAACAAATCATGAACATGTAATTTCGTACCTGAAGGGTTCCAAGGCAGAAGAGGGTGATTCCGAGTGCTCTATGAGTTGAATATGTAACACCAACTGAATCACTGCCGAGTTTGAGACCGGTACCCCATCCAGCAACACCAACTATATAAGCTGCTGTTTGGCAGGTAACATGAAGGTAAAACCAAGCAGGATCTGCAGATTTGAACACCTTCAAGTACCTCGCAATTACAGCTCCCAACGGCATCAAGACCCCCCAGCTCACTGCATTTAGCACTCCATGAGTCTGAAAACAAATTAACATCCTTAATCAATTTCCAATTAATCAAAAAAATAACAAAACTTTCTTGTTGCCTAGCATCTTAAACATTGGTAGAATAAGCTCATAACAATCATATTCATCACCCTTTAAATATAATCAAGGTTGTCTAAAATCCATTTTACATAATCAATTCATCAATTTTAACCCACCTTAAACTAAAATCAATTTAACAGAATCAATTCATTCAAAGTCAATTTTTGTTAAACAACACTAAAACTACTACTAGTAACATCGAAACTCCAGAGACTAATCCCTAATATTATAGATCTCAATACAATCATAACCTCAATTTGTTTTCAGTGAACCAAGTTATCCTCTACGCGCAACTGCATAGACCGATCCCTTCAGATAACTGAGATCCATATAAAAGTTTGACCTCTCCCGATTTAAAATCTTTGATCATGACATTGAATTTTAATAATTGCAATTTTATAAAAAATAAAATAAAATTAGACCCTTTGATCTAAGTTGATGTTAAACAAACAAAGAACAAATTTTTATATTTTTTTTAAAAAAATTATGAAAAAAAATTACTCACATTTCTTCTTCTACTAAGTGAACCACCACCTGATCCTTGTTGAGTAGTACCAGAAAGAAGATCCAAACTTTCCTTAGATTGTGTATTAGCAGCAGTCATATCATGTTGTAGAGGTGTATTACCAGACATAGCACCATCTTGCCAAAGATGAACCAAAGAAATAGTACCAATAGGAAGATTAATTGTAGCATAAATTGTTACCTCACCATTAGTAGTATGTGTAGCACTTAATCTTGAATGAGAATAACTAATATTACTCTCTGCTAAAGAAGTACCAGCATTAGCAATTGCTGAAGTATAAGCTTTTGGTGAACCACTAGATTGTGGAACAGCAACTAAAGCTTGTGCTCCTGTCATGGAAGATGAAAGATCATTGTTTTTGTTGATAGCCCAAGCGACCCATCTGTTTGTTGAAGTTATTCCTGTTCTTCTGAATGCTATGTCGAGTTTTCCTGTGTTTTGATTGTATGTCCAATGAAGATATGATGTAAGTTGTGGTAGATCACGACAAGATGTGAATTTTTCATTGTTGGTGAAGGTTTGTGATAAACATGTTTGTGTTTGTTGTGATAAGGTTGTTTTTGTGAATAAAGTTGTTGTTAAGATTGTGACAAGGAACATAAACCTTAAACTATGAACCATGTTCTTGTTGTTTGATGATGATTTTGGGTTTTTGAGGAGATAGATGATTGAAGTGAAGAGCAGGTTTTTGGGGTTGTGGAAAGAGAAGGGGATGGAAAGGGGTTAATATAGGGATGGTGGTGGGTTTAGGTGGTTGAGTGGTTGATGTCCAACGATGACAAAAGTCTTTTGTTATAATTGATTATAAAATAATCAATAAAAAACAAAAGAGATTATAGGTTAAAATAAACACCGCAAAAGAGATTATTAGTGTGAAATCTGGTTTAGGAATATTGTATGATAATAAAAAAACAATTTCAATTGGCATATATGTTTAGATATTTCATTAAGACATTAACCTAATATGTGACTTTGATTATAATTTAGAATTCTTATTCTACGCTTGATAAGAATCGGTGTATGTTTAGTTCTTCAGTGAGAAAAATTAATTTTAGAAAATTAAAATATTGAGCTCAAGTTATTAATTAGTTTCTTTTAAGATGAATTATTCGAGAGAATTTGAATTTGATTTGTTTTGTCAAAAATAAAATTTTTGTTACACTTTTTAAATTTTGCAACCGAACTTTGGATTATCGAGGTCTCTTCTTCAAAGAGCCCGATGGCAAATGCCAAAAGAAAAGAAGATTTTAGCATACTTGGTTATGTAAAACTGATTTCGTTTAAAATGAGTTAAAAGCAAAATGATTTATATTTAGATATATTGATATAAAAGTGTGTTAAATAAAAAAATAGTAATTTGATACCAAAATTTGATACTATTACCTAATTGTAAAAAAATTATAACAAAAAATTAATTTATTATATTGATTGAATATTTCTTTTTTGGTATGGATATTGATTGAATGAATACTGATAATAAAATTATAAATAAATTAACTTAAATGAATGATAAAATTATAAAAAGGAAAAGCAATACTAAAATTTGTTATCTTTTTAAAAATAGTTAATATTGAATGTTATAAATTATTTTCCAACTAAACATAATTCATATTTCTTTTTTTGTAATTAATATCGAGTATATTATATTATACCTTGTTTAGGTTGATTTTATTTACCATTATTATTATTATTTAGGACTTTATAAATGAAAAATACTTATTTTCGCTCTTAATAAAGATGGTAGTTTTTGGTTAAAAAAACAAAATGATAGTACTTCATTTGATTTTAAATATAAATAAAAATTACTTTTTAGATTTATTAACTAATTAGTTAATATAGTTTATTTTATAAAAAAAAGTTTATTTATTATTCAATGAATTTGAAAAGTAATTTTCCTTTATTTTATTTTTTGGGTATAAAAAAGTAGTTTTCTTTTATTATATTTGAAATCGAACGGAATAGTTTGTTATTGGATTTTTAATAAAATTTTAGAATAAGAGAATGATGTAAGATGTTTCAATTCAAGACATGAATAGAACCGAAAGAACACTATAATAATAAGGGTCATAGTAACCAGTGCCCCGGGGCATTGGTTAAGCATGTCAAAAAGAGAAATAAAAAATAAAATTAATATAAAAAAGATAACTTTTTATGTTTTTGAGGTATTAAATGCACGCATTTTGAGACAAAATTTCTATTTTAATATGCTTAACCAATGCCTCGGGGGCACTGTTTAACATTTATATTAGAAAAATGATAACTAAATGTATTTAAGTTTTTTTATTCAAGTGATGAACTACCCTTAAAATAAATTATTTAGGAGAATTTGAGTACGATTGCTTGTGGAAATAATTTTTATCAGACTTTACTTACCTCGTGACCAAACTATTTTTCCCTGAAAATTTGAAGATTAACAATAATAAAAAAACACATTTAATGACACACCTCTAATTACAATGATAATTTTCCCTTAACATCAAGAAAACAAATTTAATGTTTTTTTTAATAAATAATAAAGTTAATCGTAGATAAATTAGTTGACATTTATTTATTTTATTTTTTTGACAAATGATATTTATTTATATTTAAGTCTAACGAATGTACATTGTTTTATTTATAGTTGATTACGTAAGAACTAAATTAAATCAAATTTTGTTGAACAAACAATTCAAACAAATTTGAAAGGTATTGAAAAGATATTATATTAAAGTTCTTAATGAACTTTTTATAAATAAAATATTTTAAAGAATTTGAGTTTAATTCTCGATGAGAATAATTTTTATTAAATTTTACTTTAACAATACTTTAGGATATTTTTGAGGGCCTCAATTATGGCTAGGAGGTTGTGGTTCCTAGCGATATAGGTAAATGCATGTAGATTTACTAAGTTGCGGTTAATTGTTTGAATGAGAGTGAAATTTTGATTGAAAATTGTTAATTTAAATAATGCATTTGTTGTTTAACTTAAAATGGAAAGTGGTGGTAAAACACTCAATATGCTAACAGATTAACTAATACTCATTCCGTACTTAATTATAAGCATTCTTACAAATAAAAAGTTTGATCTTAAATATAAACTCCTTTTCAATTTTTAAGACACATTTATTATTACATTTTCAAACATAATCTTACTTTACATTGAAACACGAAAAGTTAACTACAAATACATCTTTTTACCAAGAATAATTTAGTAATTGTGATATTCAAAAAATACACATTAATTACACTATCAACTTTTCTTAATATGCGTGAAAAACTCCAAGAGAAGCTTATAATTAGGGACGAAGGGAGTATTGGGTATTCATTATTTTTTATGATATTTTTTTCATGAATTATTTTTGGGTCTTGCTAACAAGTGTATCCGGGATACTCTTTAAGCATTCCATTTGAAGAAACCTTTTATTTTAAAAATCAAACAATGCAATTTTCAATGCGTTGATTTTACGCATTCCCATAAGAATTATATAAAATCCTTACTATTTTAGATTTTAAAGAGTGCCCCGAGGGCACTCGTTAGCATTTACCATTAATTTTTATGTTATTTGTCCTGAGGAAGTTTTCTTTTTTGCTAATTGTCCTGAGGAAGTTAGTTATTTGTCAACAACCAATGTATTAGGGATTAAAATTCTAAAGTTTTTTATTTTTTCTTTCACCACTAGTTTAATCTGGTTTGGAGATCAGTTTTGGTTTCAAGTGGTTTCAACCCCCTCTCAATCACAATTATGGGAGATCGAACCGTGATTCCTATTTTTATTTCTATTTAATCTCTATTTATACGCTAATTAATTAAGCGTTCATTTGTAATATAAAAAAACTGAATTTTATTTTAGTTTTTAATTCATTTGACGTTTTATCTCAAATTTCAATTCAAATTGAACCGTAAGTATCTCTGTAACACCCTAAATCTCATATTTTATTATAATTGATTGATTGATTTTATTTAATTAATTGGTGTGTTTTGTATGCATTAATTAGTTGTTACCTTTATGTTTGTTAGTAATGGACTTTTATGAGTATTTGGCTTAATTAGAAGGAATAAGAGTTTGTGATAGAAATACGGGTAATGTAATAATTTAGTATGAGTTAGTGAATTGTGTAGAGATAAGAATGACACTTTGGTTATTATCTAAAAGGATAGAGTATCCTGGGAAGGAAGTAGTGGCAATTGAGTAAATAGTACGATAATTAGTGCTAAGAGTAAAGTTGAATTTGTGAGTGGGATTTGTAGAGAAATTAAGGGTAACATAGGAAATTTACTCTAATCTAAGTGGATAGTATATAAAGGAATGGTTTTATGAGGAGTAGTGTTATGATATCACTTGTCACCAAAAATGAGAGAAAGAGAGGTGGAGAGAAAGTGTAGGAGAATCAAGCTTGAAGATGTAGAAGGGAGTCAAAGTGTAGAGCTTAGAGATGTAAAGCTTCAATTTAAGATAAGAGGCTTAGATAATATAATTTTGAGTGATCAAAGAGAGGGGAGTTTGTCTATGACTCTACACCCAAACTCTCTTCACTCATTTTGGGTTTTGGGAAGAAAAGGGTTTTGGGAAGGTGTTTATAATTGAAGCTTTGATAATGATTCATGTATAATATGTTTTTACTTATGATTGTTGTATGAAATCCATGATAAAGTTGATTACTTGAACTTTGATTTTGATTGATTATATGATAAATGAGTTTCATGAGTTAATACATGAAAATCTATGATTTATGACATGAAATGATGTTTGATGATGCTTTAAGTTGTACTTCTATGATTTTATTCTTTCATCAACATGTTGTTATAATATATGAACTTGTATGATTAAGCTTTGATGCAATAAATGAGTTGTTGTTGAAAATATGAGTTTTTATGATTCAAAGAGTTTTCAAAGCTTTTATACAAATTGTTTCTTGAGTTGTTTAAGAGTCAAAATAGGTGATTTTGAGTATGAACATGTTTAGATATGTTATATATGAGTTATAGGGTCAAATAAGTGCTTATGACATGATAAAAGTGATTATTTTTGAGTAAAAACGCGTATTAGCAACCCGGGACGCGTGCCACGCGCCCCCTGGCTGCGTGCCACGCGTCTGGGCAGATTCTGGAGGTTGGCATTGCGTGCCACGCGCCCCTGACTTTTCAGTCGCGCACTCTTGCTTGTTTTGATGATTCTAGAGTCGTTTCTAATCCGTTTTCGGTGCCGTTTGTTTCTATGGTTAGCTATCGAAGAGTATTTGAATTAGGAAGGCTATTTGGCAGTGTTTGAGACTTTTATTAATTATGTGCATGTCGATGAATAGATGATGAATTAAAGTGTATGTTCATGTGCGAATAAGTGATAATAATTAGTAATGAACCATATGCTTATAACATGTCTTAATTATGATCTTTTGATTATAGGATGGCATGATAGCTTACGTATGAGTACTTTTGAGAGATAATGTGTTATGATAATTAAGTTATTATTGAACCATGAGTATGTGATTATGATAATGATATGCTTACGTATGTGTGATTGAAACATGTATGTATATCTTATTTGTGAATGATTAATGATGATGATGATCTTGAATGTATGATCAATTGAGAAGATTAATTAATGTGATTTAATTAATAGAGAAGATATATTCTTTAACAATAAGTGTTAGGATATATGGATTATATTATCCTTGTATGTTGAGCAGATACTTTAGATGAGCCCTAAAGTATAGCAGATATTTTAGTAGCTGCGGTTGACTAAAATATAATTGGAAAAAGTTTTCCAATGAATTGATGAAATGGTACCACATGCATTAGTCGTGTCTAGGGTGACATGACATGAGTAATTGACATTAGTTGCATTAGGAATATGTGATTAAATGTGATACTTGATACTTGACATCGATTGATATTTCTTAATAAAGTGATTAAGTGTATTATGTGATTAATGATTAATATTTGATGATGATGCGTATACTTTGTCAATTGATTGAGAATATGATATTATTGTGATGTGTTGTATGTGTATGATTATGTGTTATGAATTACATGTGATTAATGTATGTTTATGAATTGAATTGTTAGACATAAGCATGCTATGTCCTAAGTGTTAAGTGTGTTTCTTACACTTAGTTTCTTTTCTGGTTATATTATCTAACCCTCTGTTTTGTGTATATGCTGAACCTTTGGGGGTTCAGATTCCCAGGTTATGTTTATGTTCAAGTCGTTGGTAAAGCTCCGCTCTGATCATGACACGAGGATAGAGATCCTTAGAATGTATATGTACATATAGTCCTTATTGTTCATTACCTTAATTTATTCTATTATGAAATTGTATCATTTTTGAAAAGTATTAGTTTAAGTGATGTTTTAACTAATTAAGTTATTAGTTGTATTTTAATGAAGTTTGTAGTACTTGAACCGTATTAATTTTATAAATCAAGTTTTATTTTCCGTTGCGTATTTGAAAAATATTTTAAAGATGGTATTTTAATTAAATACGGGTTGGGTGTTACAATCTCTACTACTTAAATAGTATATGAACTTTTATTTTTGCTCAAAAAAAAAATATATGATTTTTTTTAAACTAAAATATCAACCGCGCAAACAACTCAAATATATACTTTTGTTTACTAAAACTCAAATATATTTAACAAGTTGATTTCTTTCAATAAATATTTTACTATATGCACCTGCTAAGAAATTAGAGTTGGATATACTTTGATTATTTTTTGAAAAAAAATGATTTTTTAATTGTTTTTGTAATAGTCCGCAGATTAACCGTTTATCTCGCGGACTAACACAGATCAAACTTAAATCTACCTATCATAACTTGTTTACATTTAGTGACAGACTTATTTACCCTATTTAATATGTGAATTTATGCGAGGCTGGTGAAAGGGGGGGACTAGCTCGCATTCGCATACCTAGCTCTATAAGGTATACATCATGAATCTCTAATTTAAAACCCTTAATCATCAATTGAAAAAAAACCTTAATCATCTATCTAATTGTATTGTAAAATGAAATAAATTACTAGCTGTGCTGTGTCTGATGATAAGTGGAAGCTTCCATTACGTGTGTTATGTTAATGCAATTTGATTTGTTCTACAAATAAAACAAAACAAAGTTGGTATTTCATTCCGACTTATTAGTTTAGTTGAATCTAACTTCTTTCTCAAACGATCATCCTTTGTATTCACACCTGTCCTTTCCTTACGCCGAATCTAACATCTCTTTAGACACATTTGTTTATTTTATTTACACTATTGAAATGGTGTGTTCAAAAGTTGTGAACGTGTATTTTATGGGTGAATGAATCCTATGTGAAGCATCAAAATTTTTATTAGTTCAACTGTTTAACCAAACTCATACCATCCGTGACGATAATATGTTTAAAAGTCTATATTTTTTATTATGATATATATAACTCAATTGGTAAAATATTATTACAATATACAGAAATTAAAATTTATATTTAAAATATTCTACCTATTTATTTTAAGGGGTAAAATTAATAATCAATATTTTAAAAAATAATTATGTTTCTAGCTACTTGACCAAAAATAAATAAATAATCATGTTTCTACCATATTTGTTTTGGCCGTTTTTAATTTTGGCGTAAGAATGACGTCAGTATGTTTTCTCAAATCTTGTCTTGCCAGATGGTGATACTGATAACGTACGGTCGTATTTATTTATTAATTAATAATTGAAATTAATACATTTCATGCTACAAGACAACAGAAACTCTATCATACGCACAAACACAAACTATTTAAATTTAGGCACACATATAAAGTTAATTAAAATTGGGATAAATATGTTTCTGGTCCCTATAAATATTTTAAGTTTTGTTTTTAGTCCCTCTAAAATTTTTCTTAGACTTTTGGTCCCTCTAAAATTTTCAATTAAAACTTTTAGTCCCTACTTTTAAATCAAGTCATATGTGGACTTAATATTTTTTAATGAATTTTTTCAGAAAAGTCTAGAATATTTTAACAATCACTCACAAAAATAATTAGAATTTTTTAACAAAACATGAATTAAATATGAATTTTTAAGCACAAAAAACATTAAAAATTATATTTAATTTATGCTTTGTTAAAAAATTGAAAAAAAAATTGGGAGTGATTCTTATAATATTTTAAACATTCATAAATAAAATTCATTCAAAAATATGAAGTCTACACATGAGTTGATTCAAAAGTAGGGACTAAAAGTGTTAATTGAAAATTTTTGAGGGACTAAAAATAGAAGAAATTTTTTAGAGGGACTAAAAACAAAACATGAAATATTTATAGGGACCAAAAACATATTTATCCCATTAAAATTTAAAGATAAAAGAAATAATTGATATAAATTGATGTGACTAAATTATTTATGATTTAATTTTTATCATTTATGTGTGTGTCTAAATCCAAATAGTTTGTATTTGTGCCTATGGAAGAGTTCCTCCACTTTGGATTAGGGAATTGGATATCTATTAACATGATATTTGCATCCTTCAAATATTGTATATTTAAATAGGGGAATTTTAATATGGACAAATTTATTAAGTGGTTCATAATGGATTAATGTTATAATAGATACTATTTTATAAAATTTACCGTTAAATTGAAAGTTTATATTATATAAATTATCTATAAAAAAAATTAGAAAAATAAAAAATTATTTGATATGTTATTAGGATCTATTAAGATTAATAGTATTTAATAAATATAACATATCAAATGTTTTTGAATTTTTCTAAATTTTTTCATGGATAATCCATATGATACAAATTTTCAATCAAACGGTGAATTTTGTAAAATTTATATTCGTTATAATAATATTGATCACTTGTCTACAGTGGACCACTTGTGATTATGATCCACCGTAGCATTGACCATATATAATATATCAGGTAGATAATATCATAATATTTGCATATGTTATAGTGGATAAAATGAGTTTTTTCAACATAAGGTTGTGAGTTCAAAACCTACGACAAGGTAAAAACGTTACAATATTTGTCACGGACGGATCAATTAATAAATTATAGGGTCTTGCTAACGAGTATTATATTTTCATAAAAAGTTCATTAAAATTTATTATTCAAGGTGCTTAAAGAGTATTCTGAGAATACTCATTAGCATTTTTCAAAATTATATTATTTTAATACAGTTTCATTTTTTCTTTTTGTGCGCACATGTGTAAAATTATTTTATACTATTAATAATTCATATAAATTAACTTCCTATGCCAAACATATGGTTTCCAAATTTTTCAATGCCATATTTTTTTATAAATGTAATAATTTAAAATACTGTAACCAGAAAAATTGTAATTCTTTCATAATAAGAAAAAAAAAATTCAATAAAAGACACCATTTTTCTTGTATTTATTTATTTATTGAAAAAAAAATTGCAATTTCTTTAATTAATTATATACAATATTTAGTTTGAGAAAATAACTTAAAAATTACCCCTAAAATTAAAGAAATCCAAAACTAATGATAACTTGGCTCTCAATTTAAGTATCTTATCTCAATAATCCATTACATATTTACATTCCAATAAGGATTAAATGGAATCAAATTTTAGAAGATAGTTTTTGTTTGTTATATATCGTTGTTACTTGTGACCATGACTAGAAATTAAATAAAATTTCAATATCGATGATGGAGTAACTTGTGAGTTTTGCATTGCATCTAAGAAGACTGAGTTACCAAACATATTTATGGATTAATTGAAACACACGACCAACACAAATTACATACTCCGTCAATGTGAGGATTCCAAATTTTTTGTTTTATTTATTTATTATTGAGTGATTCTTTATCTACTGCACTACTATTACAGATTTACAGATGTACTATTTACCACACGCTAAGAATGCTTGGTCGGAGTCAACTTTGAGAATTTGTGTACATGTGTGTGTACTTGATTTAGTATAATAATAATTGTTGTGGGTGCTCCATTTGAGTCAGTCAACAAACTTGTACTTAAAAATAGCACTCACATGCAAGTTGGAAGACGCGTCTAACAAGTAAAGAAACAAGAGTAAATTAGTAACATCGTATAACATACATATTGTGATTGGATTTGGTGCGGTTATTGTATGATGTACTAGTATATTTGGACCGTTTAATTACGATCTGATGGATTAGATTTTTAAAGATTGTTTTTTGTTGTATTTAATTTAAGTAGTTCAATCAGAAATTAACAGTTGAGATTTAAAATTGCGTGAAACTGCATGTTTTCTCTACAACAGTAAATTCAAATCCAATCCTAACATATATTTGTATCAACTATTTACTAGTTTATTATTTGATTTCTTGTCGATGCATGCTTACAGAAGAATGTAAAGAGAATGTTGAAATATGTTCATTTTTTGAATGAATTTCAATTACTTCGAAGATGAGGATTAGCCGTTATGACCGAGAATATTTTGGTCTATAGAAAGAAAACGAAATACAAGAATAAATTAAGCCAATGAAATCACACCCATGCAAGGACTATAGCAGTTCTTAGAGCATTTGCATTGGATTACCATACCAACCAACAAACAAATTCCCACTACCACTGAGAAAAAGGATATGGTCTAAAATTAGGTTGTTTCCACACGTTTGAGGGATAGATATGGTGTGTTTGTTCAGGTCTTTGTAACAAAAATAGCCTTTTCAACAAATCTCATATGACTTGAATTTGGATTTTTAAAGTGAATAAAATGTAAAGTAAGATAATTAACATAAAACAATCTTATTTCCTAAGCAAACTTGATTTTGCAAATCATCAAATAAGATTCTTTTATTTCAACTATGTTGCCACCAAAGTTTTTAGATTGGCCCAAATGGCCAGCTTCGCCACTGCACCATATATATATATATATATATATATATATATATATATAGAAATTGTGTTAAAAATAACCATTTAATTTTAAAATGTTAAATAATTGAATACACAAGAAAATATTCTTATATTTAGTATATTAACTCGTGTCTTTAGTGCATATATGATAGCTATGATTATGGCAATATCCAAACCCAAACTTATAAAGTTTGGGTATCCTCATCTCCATTTTAAGTGGAGAAGAAAAGTAGAACCCCAAACCCATATTCGACGGGGTTCGGGTATCTTCAATGGGTTTCGAATATCCCCAATGGGTTTGGTATTTCCGTTTCGTTTCTCTCCACATGAATCAAGTTGTATTTTGATATCTTTTTAATTAAAAAATGATTTAAAAGTCGAGAACTATTTTGTTTCAATAGTATGATTTTATTAAACAAAGAAAATTAGGAAAAAAAATTTATTTAATACTCAATTTAAAATAAAAATAAACGTATGAATGTAATTTAAGATTTTTTTGTACATATATAATACTTTTTTTATACATAATTTAATTTAAGAAAAGAAAAATATGATATTTATATAAACGGGGCAGGTTTGGGGACGGGTTCGGGGTGGGTATAAATGTCTCAATTATCCGCCCCATCCCCGTATTTTAAAATCGGAAAAAATCCAAACCCAGTCAACTTGGGTTTTCTCCGTCAAAATGTGGATGGTACGGGCGGATATCCGTACGTATGAGTTTTATTTCCATGCCTAGCTATGAAGTATGTATACTTCTAAAATTGTAAAGTATCCGTACCAAGTACGGGTATGGTACGTACCGATCCGTATCTATTTTTATTTGGTTGATTTGAAATGATTAATACGAAAAAAAATATCGGTAGTTGAAAAATCACTTAAAATATTTTGATTTTTTATTATATTTCAATTATTTCAGCCACTTTTGATGAAAATAGTTGAAAAGTGGGGAAAAAAAATAAATCACCAAAACATAATGATAATAATTTAATTAAAAAAACCATTTTTCATACCAGTACCCATACCCACACCTAGGCGGCAATATAGTATGATAGTACTTGTTTCCTTTTAATGTTGTTATGTCATGGAAAGGAAAATATAGGCAACATGACTTATCAAAATTATACATTCTATTGATATTTGATTCTTCCATATTTAATAAAATAATATTTGAATTTTTCCTTAAAACTCTTGTAAACATTTTGTATACGTAATTGTACGGTTATGAGCTAAAATTTCAAAGCCGGGCAGCCTGATCGTACAAATTTAAAGAAAAGTATAAGAAGAAGAAAGAGTCTTTGTTGATCTATTTTGAAATAGTTTGTGCTTGAATTCAAGCAAAGCTAGAGAGTTTTTATTTATTTTTTCGACTTAATTAACAAAAGGTAGAGTGTTAGACTTGCAATTGCAATTGAATAAAGGTTTAAAAGCAGGCGTGTTTGAGACGGATTTTAAGATTGTGGTGGATGCAATTCGTCATTCTAATGGTGGCAATTCCGAGTTTAGTTTTCTTATTTTTAATATTAAGAATATATTGTCATGTAATTCAAATTTCATGGTTGAGTTTATTAAACGGCAAGCGAATATGGTTGCTCATTCTCTATCTAGGGCGGCCGTTTCATGGCCTTGTCGCTATACTTTTGAGGCATTATCCTTATGTATTACTCATTTATTGAATAATGAAATGATATATGTTATTGTTGGTCAAAAAAAAAAAAAAAGCAGGCGTGTTTGTAGTAAAATTTGTATATGTTTTTAGACAAAAAATAATCATTAATCATCTAATAAATATTAAAACAAGTTGCGATTAAGTTTGGTATTAATGATTTTTTCTTTTCAAAATTAATTTGATTCAACTAAATGTGGTTTAAGTTGGATGAGTTTTCAGTTTTTCCAACTTTCAAATGCAAGAAGGAGGTGAGAATGAGCTCCGACTTCATTTTTTCCGCTCAAGAAGACGACCAACAACTACAACATGCATAGAAATAGAAACCTCTACCTGAATCTAAAATCTCTAAGTCATCAACATCAACCAAATGTTCTTCCGTGACAAACTTATAGATTCCAACATGTATTACAATTCTTGATAGAAAGACTAGAGAAAATTAAGACAAGTATTATTGATAACTTACTTTAAAAAAAATAAAAAATTATTGATGAATATAGGAAGAATAACTAACATAACAAGCATAACTACCTACTAATACACTTATCTCTAATAACGAAAGTCCTCAAGTCTGTAAAAAAGACGGCATGGTCGCCAAAAATTTGATATCGAATAGAACAAGAAAATGAATAAATGATAACCGACTCTCACCAAAATAAGTTCTTAACATCAAAATTTTTTAGGATATGTGCACTCTATGAAAAAAATGCCTTATTGGTTAAATTTTAAAAAAAAACACTTGGACACAACACAACACAGTGAAGTATCATTTGCAGAAAATTTGGAAACTACAAGGTGAATTAGATATCACCATTTCTTTCATTCATAAAGACTTTTTCATCATCCATATTATATCAAAGAAAAAATAATATATCTTTTGAATCGATAATTTTTTATATTACGTCTTTTTTGGAAATTGTACAGTTTTGGTTCAAAAGTTACAATCTAATTGGTGATTGGAACATAACTTTCAAAATATAGAGGGGGCCTAATTTGCACATTGTTTTTTATTCTTCTTTTTCCTTTATACTAAATAATGAAATCAAATAACAAGAGAAACAAGTTCTCTCAAAACCTATTTATCAAAGGCAAACTAATATTAGTAGGAACTGTTTTATTTATTTATTTTGCTATATTTCAAAAGTTAATAATAATAAAGTTGTGACACATTTTTGTTTGCATACTAAGGTTTGGATACATATTGTTTGGTCACCTTTAATTATGCATGCTTTTAGGCAAGTTCGTATTGATGTGGATTCACGTTTTGCAACTATTTTATATATTTACTCCTTTGAACGGTCACATATATGTATCACATGTTTATAAACTATAAACACACACACATTATCAGCATATAGGAACACAATTTTATTCTCCCTCACTGATGTGTTTTGCTAACTGATACATATATAATGTTCAATTTCGTGTGATTAGAAACGGAGCTTTACTTGAAAATATCATTTTCCATCCTCATTTTACTAAGTGCCTGAGTTAGCTTGCAAATTAATTACTCGTGTATTGATATCCTCGGCACGTTTATCATCAAGAAGAGTCTGTTGTATCCTGGGGAATTGCACAATCTTGCGGATAATTCCTTAGGACAGTGACTACACGCCTCAGGTTTATTATTCTTTGGTCATCCGCAACAACACTCTAAGGAATTATGGCTGGAGATAAAAGCTATTCATATGCCACTTGTTCTACCATTCCAGTAGTTTCCGACTCTCTGATTGAAGGATGCAAACAAAGGTATGTGAATAAACCTGATCACGTACTACAAATAACTAACCCCAACTTTAAAGTTAACAGAGTGAATCATGTAAGTGATATGAGAAAATGGGTGGTAGACCCAGGGGCTACCAGGCACATATGCGCAAATAGAGCAGCCTTTACCTCATACACTTCTGTGGGGGATGGAGAAAATCAAGTTTATCCTGGTGACTCTAGAACTATTACAGTTCAAGGAAAAGGCAAAGTTTTTATAAAGCTCTCATCCGACAAGACATTTGCTTTATGTGAAGTGCTATATGTGCCTAGTATCAGGACCAATTTAACTTCAGTAGCACTGTCGAGTAAAGCAGGGGATAAAGTGTTATTCAAAAATGGAAAGATGGTAATGACAAAGAATAATATAATTGTTGGCAAGGGGTATTGTGATCAGGGACTTTTTCTACTTAATGTTTATGAAATTATTAATAATAACGCATCTTCTGCTTACTTGGTTGATTCATATGATTTATGGCATGCTAGATTAGGACATGTTAGTTTTTCATATGTTAAGAAATTACAGCATCTTGGTTTGATATCTAGCATTAGTAATAATCAACTTGATAAATGTGATGTTTGCATAGAATCTAAATTAACTAAGAAATCAACCAATCGTTAGTTGGTTCAGTGGTAATTGGCGCTGAACTTGGTAGGGAGGACCACAATTCGATCCCCCGCAACTGCGATCGGGAGGGGGCTGGAACCACTTGATGCCAGAACTGACCTCTGAACCAGATTCAACTGGTGGTGAAAACCGAAAAAAAAATAAATTAACTAAGAAATCATGTCTCTCTGTTCAACGTGAAACCGAACCTCTTAGTTTAATTCATTCTGACTTAGGAGACCTGAAACAAACTGTGTCTAGAGGAGGTAATAAATATTATGTAACCTTTATTGATGATTTTTCTAGATTCACCAAGGTTTATTTGTTGAAACATAAAGATGAAGCTTTTGATAAGTTTCTTTTATTCAAAGCTGAAGTTGAAAATCAACTGAATAGAAAAATAAAAAGAGTTAGATTTGATAGAAGAGGAGAGTATATTTCTTTTAATGATTTTTGTGAAAAAGAAGGAATAATTCATGAAGTAACTCCCCCTTATTCTCCTGAATCAAATGGAGTAGCGGAAAGGAAAAATAGGACTTTAAAAGAAATGATGAATGCTATGCTTGTTAGTTCCTATGCACCAAACAACCTTTTGGGTGAAGCTTTGTTAACTGCGTGTTTTTTACAAAATAGAATCCCCCATAAGAAAACATATAGAACCCCATACGAGTTATTAAAAGGTTATAAACCCAATTTGAAGTATTTGAAAGTGTGGGGGTGTTTAGCTAAGGTCTTGCTACCTGATCCCAAGAAAAGAAAAATAGGTTCTAAAACATCTGATTGTATGTTTATAAGATATGCTGAACATAGTGCAGCATATAAATTTCTTGTTCTTAATAGTGATGTTCTTGATTGCACTAAAATAATTGAGACTAAAAATGATGAATTTTTAGAAAATGTGTTTACTTTGAAAATTGGAAATGTTTTTAGTCAACGTTTAGAAATTGCAAATGAAAATCAAGATGAGGAATTGAGGAGGAGTAAAAGACAAAGGAAAGAAGCATCCATCAGAAGTGATTTTTATACTTATCTTGTTGAAAATGATCCTCTAACTTTTTCTGAAGCAATTTCTTCTTCTGAATCAAATTTTTGGAAAAAGGCTATTAAAACTGAACTTGATTCTATTTCTAAATGTGATACTTGGACTTTGGTTGATTTACCTTATGGAGCAACACCAATTGGTTGTAAATGAATTTTTAAAAGAAAATATTTTCCTGATGGTTCTATTGAAAAATAAAATGCTAGATTGGTGGCTAAAAATTTTACTCATAAGGAAAATATTGATTATTTTGATACTTTTGCTCTTGTAACAAGAATTTCTTCAATTCGAGTTTTAATAGCACTCGCCTCTATTCATAAACTTGTTATTCACCAAATGGATGTTAAAACAACATTTTTAAATGGTGATTTGGAAGAAGAAATTTATATGACCCAACCCGAAGGATGTATAATTCCCGGTCAAGAGGATAAAGTATGCAAATTCATTAAATCATTATATGGTTTAAAACAAGCACAAAAAATGGCATGATAAGTTTAATAACACTTTGATAAGTTATGGGTTTAAACCCATTGAAGTTGATAAATGTGTGTATATCAAAACTAAGAATGGTGAAAATGTAATTATTTGTTGATATGTTGATGACATGCTCATTTTTGGTACTTGTGATAACATCGTTATTAGAACTAAGTCTTTTCTTGCTTCTAATTTCCATATGAAAGACATGGGTCAAGCAAGTGTAATTTTGGGAATTAAAATCATAAGGAAGGGTGATAGTATAATACTATCCCAAGATCATTATGCGGAGAAACTTCTTAAAAAGTTTCATTATTATGAATTCAAATCAGTGAGTACCCCTTATGATGCTGACTATTGTCTGGTAAGTGTATCAGTCTGTCGTCGAGTAATAATTCACACTCTAGGTGTCTAGAATGAGTTCGTATCCACATGGATCGTGCCAAAGCTTCGTCAGCGCTGACTACGGTCTGGCAAGTGGACCAGTCGTCGTCGAGTAATAACTCACACTCTAGGTGTCTAGAATGAGTTCGTATCCACATGGATCGTGTCAAAACCTCATCAGTGCTATTCTAGTTCGTGAATTTTTGCATTCGCTTTGGGTTTTTAGAAAAAGGTTTTTAATTATAAAAAATAGCGAGATGCGCTGCAGAAAAGTAAAGTTTTGATTCCAGAAATATAGAGAATATGTATGGTAGTTGGACTTACTCTTTCCTTCATACTTGGCATAATCGGTGTATAACATAGTTATTTGTATTATTATTTGGCGTTGATTTTATCCTTGTTATAGTAGTACCTTACTACTACCCTATGTAAGCAAAGTTTCCCTATGTTTGCAACTAAGGTACCTACGAGAGCCTAACCTCGCTGTGTCACATACCCTAATTACTAGACAGAGTTATTTAAACACATGCATTATGACCATCAACCATCCAATGCCCCTAGATCTTAGTTTCGGGCTGTTCAGCTTCTAATTGCTATGTCGCAAATAGTGTCTGATTCCTCCTCTAATTTTTAAGTCACAACTAGTTCATGACGTTTACCGTCTCTACTCATCTAGTGTTATTTATTACTAGTTCCGAACAAATATTAAAGAGAACCCTAATATGCTACTATTAAAGTAAACCCTAATATTTATTCTAAAGGCGTTACCGTTTATCCGGCCAGATTCCGAGCAACGTTGTTACAGCAAGAAAATAAATAACAATAATATACTGAATATCATTTATTATAACTTTGACTCAATTACATGACCCAAGTATTCATCGGGGAGTTCATCGTCTCCACCACAACCTAAGGCATCTATTACAAAAGACTAAACATAATTAAATTACAAGAATCTAATAGAAAAGGCTAAAGAAAACATACATTGCTGAGTTAGTTTTCCCGTAAGGGAAGAAAACTATGCCCTTAGAGCTCCTCTGAACCTCTCTTTGAAAAGAAGAGAAAGTTCTTCTATTTCTGAATAAAAAAAATGAGGAATTGGAGCTCTATTTATACTTTTCGTAATGGGCCTCAGCAAGCCATCGTGGCACGATGGAAAGATTCAATTAAAAAATATAATTGATCATGTGCATTTCATCAGGGTGGTCGCCAAGTAAAGTCATCGTACTGCGTTGAGGTCCATCGTAACACGATGTTAAGATTTTCTTCAAAAATATAATTTCTGATTTCTTGGCGAACAAGCAGCTCTCATCGTGGCACGTTGGGAGCCATCATGACACGATGAGCTGCTTTCTTCAATTTTTTGGTTTTTTCTTGTCTTTTGCGTATCTTTTCTTTGTCTTGATGCTTTTTCTCGATTCTTCAGGTTGTTCTTGATATTTGGGCCTGTTTTGGTCAAAATACTACTAAATATACTACCTAAAATACTACAGAAATTCCTGTCAACAAGCGCTATCTGAGTTCGTGGTTTTTGCATTTGCTTTGGTTTTGAAAAAGGTTTTTAGTTTTATAAAAATAGCGAGATGCGTTGCAGAAAACTAAAAGGTTTGATTCAAGAAATATAGAGAATATGTATGGTGGTTAAAGTTACTCTCTTCTTCATACTTGGCATGATCGGTGTATAACATAGTTACTCAGATTATTATTCAGCGTTGATTTTATCCTTGTTATGGCAGTACCTCACTACTACCCTATGTATGTGAAGTTTCCCTACATTCATAACTAAGGTACCTACGAGAGCCTAACCTCGATGTTTCACACACCCTAATTACTAAGTGAGTTATTCAACAAACATTCATTATGCTCATCAACCATCCAATGCCTCTAGATCCTAGTTTCAGGCTATTCAGCTTCTAATTGTTATGTCACAACTAGTTCCTGATTCCTCCTTTAGTTGCTATGTCACAACTAGTCCAGAATGTTATCGGCTCTATTCATCTAGCATATTTACTACTAGTTCCGGACAAACATTAAAGTAAACCCTAATATTACTATCAAATTTAACCCTAATATTTATTCTCTGGGCGGTCCCGCTTATCCGGCCAGATTTCGGGCAACGTTATTAAAGTTCAAGAAAGTAAATAACAAACAAAATACTGAATAACAATTTATTATAACTTTGAGTAAATCACATGACCCAAGTATTCATAGGGGAGTTCAGCTTCTCCACCATAACCTAAGGCATCTATTACAAAAGACTACATATTAAATTACAAAAATAATCTAACATAAAAGCCTAAAGAAAAACATACCTTGCTAGGTGTAGCTATCCCGTAAGGGGAGAAAGCTATGCTCGTAGAGCTCCTTTGAACCTCTCTAGTAGTATAGAGAAAGTTCTTCTATTTCTGAATGAAAAATAATGAGGAGTGATAGCTCTATTTATACTTTTTGTATTGGGCCTCAGCAAGCTATCGTGCCACGATGGGCTCATCGTGGTACGATGGGAAGATTTAGTTCAAAATTATAACTGATTATGTGCATTTCATCAGCTTGGTCGCCAAGTTATGTCATCGTGCTGCGATGGAGGTTATCGTGCTGCGATGAGAAGATTTTCTTCAATTTTATTGCTTCTGATTTCTTGGCAAGCAGGCAGCTCCCATCGTGGCACGATGGGAGCCATCGTGCTACGATGATATGCACATTTCTTCTCTTTTTTGGCTTTTTCTTGTCTTTTATGTATCTTTCCTTTGTCTTGATGCTTTTCCTCGATTCTGTAGGTTTTTCTTCATATCTGGGTCTGTCTTGGTCAATTTATTACTAATATAACTACCTAAAATACTGCAGAAATTCCTGTCATCAGATGCTAATTCTCAATTAAAGAAAAATAGAGGTGATCCTGTTAGGCAATCTAATATGTATGCCCAAATTATTGGGAGCTTGCTGCATTTGATGAACTTTTCTCGTCCTGATATTGCCTATGCAATAGGTAGATTGAGTAGATATACTTATAATCCTAGTCAGGAACATTGGGAAGCACTTGAAAGACTCATGAGATATTTAAGAGGAACCATTAATTATGGTATTGTATATAATGGATTTCCCACTGTATTAGAAGGATACAATGATGCTAACTGGATATCTGATTCATATGAGATTAAATCCACTAGTGGCTATGTATTTACCCTTGGTGGTGGTGCAGTTACTTGGAGATCAACCAAACAAACAATTATTGCAAGATTAACTATGGAGTCAGCGTTTATTGCTCTGGAAGTGGCTGGTAGTGAGACTGAGTGGTTGAAAAACTTCTTAGCAAATATTTCCTTAGGAATAAAACCCACACCATCAATGTCAATGCATTGTGATTTCCAGTCAGCAATAGCCATTGCAAAGCATAAAACTTTCAATGGAAAAAATAGACACATACAGTTGAGACATAATGTAGTAAAGCAGCTGCTGAAAGATGGAATAATTTCTATAGATTATGTGAAATATGAAGTGAATTTAGCGGATCTGTTGACAAAGCCACTGGGGAGGAAATTAATAAGTGAAACATCGAGGGGAATTGGACTTAAGCCACTTGAAAACGACAAGTGATGGGAACCCAACCTTTGTGATTGGAGATCCCATGAAGAAGGTTCATATGGGTAAAAACAAGTTATTTGTTAGTTATGTTAACACTAAATTTTCTTGTCCCTTTTCTATGATGTTATGATAATGTATATAAGAAGTGCTAAATCTTATTTAAATTTGAGGGATAAGCTTCATCAGCTTTTAATGATTACCATAAGCCTTTATGGGTGGTGTATGGTTGTAGCATGCACTAGATGAAAGCACCTATATGAGTGTCAAGTGGGGCCACTTGAATGAGATTGTGGCGGGTCTCTAGAGTACTCATGAAAACCAGACAAGCGCACGACCTAAATGCGCAACACTGCGGTAACACGAAAATTGTGGAGATGTAGTGTGACGGATAGATCTCTGATACACACAAAGTGTCTCTGGTTCATAAAGCTTGCTTTACCAATTCACCGTGTATTAAATTTATTTGTCTAGATCTAGTTCATAAAGCTTGCTTCACTAGATTTAATTCACTACACTCAAAGATAACTTAAGCAATTTTGTTAATTTGTTTTGTTTGAAACTTTTGAAATATGTGGGGGATTATTGTATTTATTTATTTACTTTTCGATATTTCAAAAGTTAATAATAATAAAGTTGTGACACGTTTTTGTTTGCCTGCTAAGGTTTGGATATATATTGTTTGGTCAACCTTAATTATGCATGATTTTAGGCAAGCTCATATTGATGTGGATCCACGTTTTGCAACTATTTCCTATATTTACTCCTTTGAGCACTCACATATATGTATCACAGGTTTATAAACTAAAAACACACACACACACAGTATCAACATATAGGAACGCAATTTTATTCTCCCTCACTGATGTGTTTTGCTAACTGATACCAGAGGCGTCTTTACCACATGTTATTTTATTCTCCCTCACTGATGTGTTTTGCTAACTGATACCAGAGGCGTCTTTACCACATGTGTAACATGTGCGATGGCATAAGGCCTCATAAAAATAGGGGCCTCTAAAAATTGTTACAGGGTAATAGTATTAGTAAAGGAGAGGTATAAAATTATGAATTGCAGACTTTCAAATGAGAGATTGTGGAGTTTAAATACTTGAAATTCACTTTACTCTAAAATGAGAGATTTATTAGTTACAAAATGTCCTAAATAGATTTTCTATTGTGAATAAATTTTTTAGGCGCTTTATAACTAATTGTTATATTATAGTTTAATCAAATAGAGAGACGTGTAATAGAGATTGTCTTATTTATTAAACTTTTTTTTTTCATTTTTTTATCAGGGAGGGCCTATTTTTAATAATCCTACAGGGTCTCCAAAAAGTCGGAGACGCCCCTGACTGATACATATATATTGTTGTTCAATTTTGTGTGATTAGAAAAGGAGCTTTACTTGAAAATATCATTTTCCATCCTCATTTTACTAAGTTCCCGAGTTAGCTTGTAAATTAATTACTCGTGTATTGATATCCTCGACATGTTTATCGTCGAGAAGAGCCTGTTATATCTTGGGGAAATTGCACAATCTTACGAATAGTTTCTTAGGACAGTGACTACACGCCTCAAGTTTATTATTCTCTGTTCATCCCCAACAACAAGAACATCTAACATAATCATAGGAAAATCCTTATCTTAATCTTCCAGAGCAAGAACATCAATGCAAATATTTGATTTGTGACAAATGTAGTTGATATGAAAAATCCAACCTAAAAGATGGATAAGAGATTAAATCTCGTTGAGAAGAATTTGAACATGAAACATAAAGATAAATCAAAAGTGCAAGGGTATAATCTTGTCAATTTCAAGGGTGGACCACTCGTTTACTCCCGTTTGAAAGCGGGATGGTTCAATTTAGTGGTTCTAGTTAAAAAATTAAGTTCCTCCTATTTACCGACGAGTTTGTGGGTACAAATTATTTGTTTGATAAGTTAACGTGGCAATATAGATACTTATTCCATCTCAAAATATAAGTAAAAATTGATCAACTAAAGTGAATGTATTTGATCCAAATTTTTAATCAAATATATCAAGTTTCTTATATAAAGGGCTATTTGAAATTTTTTGGAGAATTTGTTGCATACGAGGGGTCTAAAGATTAATTTTATTTATTTGTATCATTACAAACATTTTCTTCACTGCGGCCCATTCTTATTTTGTTTTCATAAAATATGAGTGGTGTGTGGCCTTAGAATTGAACATGTAATGACTAGAAGCAATTGAAAAATAATTTTCAATATATAAAGTAGCTTTTTTTAAAAAAAAAGTGGTATGATATGATTTTGATAGTTGTAACCTATGAAGCTCCGATACGGGACACGATACCGATACGATATCGATATGTAAATTTTTTTAAAATCCCTAATTCGATACTGCCGCGATACGTTATTTAAAAATTAAATTTAAAATTAAATATATAAATACACAATATATAAACATGACTAAAATCAACAATATTAATAATTAAAAGCAGAAAATATCTAGTCTTATATTAGAATTTTGGAAAAAACTCAAATGTTTAACAACCTGTTATATAGTAGGACATCATAGTTTTTCTTTTGAAAAGTAAAATATTATATTGACAAAGGAAAACCACAAGAAGTGCTAAAGATACAAACAAACATCGGATATTGGGACGTATCATACTCGTCATTCTCCCTAAACTGATTTTACATAACTTTCTCCTCATAAATATACAACATTTTACAACAAAAATAAGAAGCGAGTTAATATATTTTGACCACATAATTAGTTAGGAAATCCAAATTACTTTCAACCACTCATGAGAGATTACGTTATACAACATTTGTTCCTTATTATAAGTGACAAATTACTTTTTTAATTTATTAAATAATTGATATAACTGAATCTTATATATCTTATATATCAATTATTTAATTAATCTAAAAATTAATTTGTCTCTTATAATAATGAACAAAGCTAATAATCTATAATATCTAAAAATTTAATATAAAAAAAGGTACTAATACATATTACTTTCGGTACAATATAAGTTAATACAATTTGTCTTTTCCTTTTAAAAAAATACATTTTGTACTTTTAGAAAAATATTTTAAAAAGAATAAAATTAATAATTGATTTTGACCCATATCCAATTTAATTATGGTTTGAATATTGACAGGACTTAATTTTAGCATGTGAACAACATATTATTGTCTTCATAATATCAATATGCATCCTAACAAATTCTGTACAAATAAACTCATGCCTTAATTTTCAAAACACTTAGCTTTAAATGTCTAGATTTTTATTAAAGAAATTGCAACAAAATACAAGTCACATATAGGAGAATTAAGCCAAATTCAAGATCCCCTTAGAATGGAGATTAGCATAAGCTAAATCATGTCTTTGGGGTATAGAATTCAAAAGAGGACCATCTTGCCAAGTTTGAACCACAAATTTTGAACCAACAGGAATAATACTAACTTCTGTATAAATTACCACTTCATTATTTTGATAGGTAACTTTAATATTATTTTCACCCCCTGGATAGAAAACGTCCCCCATTTCCAAATGTGTGTTATAGCCACCTTCGATGACTGTAGTATATGCATTTATGGAACCATTGGATTGAAGAATAGCCACAAAAGCTTGTGCTCCAATCATGGCTTTGTCGATTTTATTATTAGGGTTTAAAGCCCATGAAACCCACCTATTTGATGTGATTCCAATGCGTCTATATGCTACTTCCAAAATCCCTTTTGAATAAGTCCAATGTAAGAATGAGGACAAATAAGGAAGATCACTACAATTGGCATAAACTTTGTTGTTAGGGAATTTGTATTCCTTGCATTTTTGAGCTGATGATGTTAGATGCAAAGTGCTTAAAACAAACAAGCATAATACAAGCTTCAACATGTTTGAGACCATTTTGTTTTTGTTTTGTTTCTAATTTTTTTTTTAAGATTTAACTTAATAGTTTGGTTGAATGTAGAAGAGGGGTTAATATAGGAATTGGTGGATTTGATTGATTTATTATTGTATTATTACTTTACCAATTCTAAATATTTTTTGGTCAAACCACCTCCCAAAAGCAGTTTCATTAATTACATACTACAATTACTATTAAATAATCAAATAATTAACAATTAATCATAAATTGATTTTGTTTATTTAAGGTAAAAATTGTAGCTTTCGGTCCAAATCAAATCTTCACTTTAATTGGGTTACATAATTCCTTTTATTCCTTCATTATCCTTTACAAGCTGATCTTACTTGATTAGAACAATCATAGTTAGTGAAACTCCTTTCTAGTTTGGTTGTGATGAAGGGGAGGTTGTATTTGCGTGAAGTGGAGGTTTAGAAAGTAAACGATAAATTACATGACCCTTCTACATGAGAAGGGTATATATAGTACTCAACTGATAGCACCCAAAATCATCATTGTGAGGGGAAATCCGATGTCTCTGACATTAATGACTTTCGAAATAACAGATGAAAAGCTATGATTGGCGATAAATGCCAATCATTATGATGTCGACCGTTATAGAAGTGACATCTTAAGTCCAGCGACCTATTGGGCATCCTAAATGACCAAAGCTTGATGTCGAGTTGAGTCTAAGTCCAGTCCAAAACACTAGTATTACCCTTCACAACTAGTAAAGGTAAGTGTTTGACAAGTGAAACACGACAACGACATAAAATTAATTTGAAAGTACAAATTGATGAGTAACTCAAATGGTTGTTCTTTCTCAACTGTGAATTGATTATGACGACACACAAAGCAACAAAATAAAGTTGGTATAAAGTCAATTTGTCCATGTCTAGTTCTTATGGGAGTTGTAATGTTGGAGATAGGGATGATAGGTAAGCCCGAACCCGAATCGACGGGTAAAAACCCAGGTTGACTGGGTTCGGGTGACACTCGATACCCTGGATAAGAGTTTGAGATCACTTAAATCCACACCCGAAACCACACCCGGGTTTGGGTGTGGGTTTTTTTTTCCACCCAAACAACCTTTGGGTTGTGATTTGGGTTCAAGTGGTGATTTAGGGTGTGGATTTGGGAAGTATAAAACCTGCACCCGACCCTACCCGTTGCAATCCCTAATTGGAGAGACTGTGTAATTCAAGTTAAAAGTGATACAAATTTGAACACGGAAAAAAAATTAACTTACTTTATGCATAAGAACTTTTTATGTTCATTGAATAACTAATATATTCGACCTATATTATAGGTCATATACAACAGTTATTTAATTGACCTAAAATGTCAATTTGACTTATAATAGCGAGTACTTATCCTTATCCAGTCTTTTAAAAAAAACTAAAAAAAAATGAAATTAAGAATTTATTTTGACTCATTTATTCACATTAATCATGGTTTGACTATTTATAATATTTAAGTATTTATGCATTCATAGGAAATATAAATAAACTCATGCCATAATTTTCAAAACGCTTAGAAACAAAATGTCAATAATATTGTTATTAAAAGGCTTAAATATATTTTTGGTCCCTGTAATTATGTCTTGTTTTGAAAAAAACCCCTGTAAAAATAGAAATTTGATTTTATTCCCTGCAATATCTCAAAACTTTTAAAATAGCCCATGACTGGATTTAGAGATGATGTGGCCAATTTTTAAATATGCTTTTGGTCCCTGCAATTCTGCATCCTTGTTTTGAAAAGAGCCCTTGTAAAAAAATAAAGAATTGATTTTAGTCCCTGTAAAACAATAACAAATTGATTTTAGTCCCTGTAATATCATCAAGAAATCCAGTCAGGGGCTACTTTAAAAGTTTTGAGATATTGTAGGGACTAAAATCAATTTTTTTTTTTACAGGGACTCTTTTCAAAACAAAGCATAATTGTAGGGAACAAAAGCATATTTAAGCTTTATTAAAATTATTACAAGAAAATGGAAGTCACCTAGGAAGCTTCATTCAAATCTAATACCTCCTTAGAATGGAAGTGAGCATAAATTTGTTCATGCTTTTGAGGGACATAACCTAAAAGAGGACCATCTTGCCAAAGGTGAACAATAGAGTTTAAACCTTTAGGAAGAATGAGAGTTGCAACACAGGTCACCTCTTCATTTTTATAGGTAACTCTCAAATCACTATGAGGATAAATAATTTTCTTCCTTTCCAAATGTGTATCATAGCTACTTATAGAAGAAGTATATACATTTGGTTTACCATTGTGATATTGAGGGATAGCCACTAGAGCTTGTGCTCCAATCATAGTTGGTTGGATAGTATGATTTGCATTTATAGCCCATGCAACCCACCTATTAGGTGGGATTATACTGTGAATAAATTGTTTGTTCAATTTGAAATTTGCTATTTAGGCCCCCCCATCATGCTCCCAGACTCTTTAAAAATTCCAAAATACCACCATATTTGGTGCCAGAAAATATCGTTTTCTACATACCGAAATAAAAAAAACGTTTGCTACCTAGATGATGAAACACCTCATTTACCAAAAATAACCAATATTTCGTTGTCTATGCAACGAAAATGTTGTCTTCGTGAACTGTGAAACAAAATACTATATTTTGGTAACTAAGCAACGAACGCGCTGGTTTTCGGTGATTGCGAAACAAAATCTAGTGATATGAGAACGATGTAAACGGTTTGAAACTCAGTCTTGTTAATATCATAAGGTTTGATTTGTGGGCGATTTCTGGACGATTTAGGATGCTGTTTTGATCAAGAAACTTCTCCAATCCTTTTTGTTGATAATCAAACATATAGGAATCGTCAAAACATCCTCAGTCACGGTGTAAAGGATTTTGTCACATAGAAACTGAAATCGCAAGTAAGATTTCTCTCAAATTTATCAATTTTCATGATTTTTTTTGTTTTCATTCAGTAATTTGTCATTGTTCCCAGTCATTTTAGTTGTTTGATTTTGATATTTATACTCAATTACATGCTAGAAACTGTTTTGGGTTTAGATTGAAATTGATTTGGGGATTTAGGGTTATGAATCGAAATTGTGTGTTGAATTAGGGATTTGTAACGATTATTTAGGCTTAATGAGTTGGATGATTGTTGAATCAGAGATTTAGGGTATATGGATTGTATTATTGTGGAATTAGAGATTTGAATTAGGTATTTAGGGTCTATGAATTGGATTATTGTTGAATCTTGCTGATTATGATTGAATTTGTAGATTGAATAATGTTGATTATGATTGAATCTGTGTCGAATTGGACTATCGTTGAATTTGGGATTTGAATTAGTGATTTAAATTTTATGAATTTGATTATTGAATCTAGTTTGATGGAATTTTGGATTTGTTGTGATTATGTTGCAGGAATGACCGGTGTCGGAGCAGAGAATAAGGGGAATTTGCAGCGGAGAATCAGCTTGAGCCAGTGTCGGAGCTTGAGCTTAAGGCTGAGCCTTATTCTCAGCATAATCCCAAAGCGTTGGACATGAAGAAAATGAGGCGAAATTCGAGAAAAATGATATTGAAGAGGTAGATGAAGAGCAGGAAGATGAAGAAGAGCACGACGGAGAAGAGCATGAAGATGAAGTCGAGCAGGAAGACGAATTTGACCAACCACCACCATCTCCTCCTAGCAGGAAGTCGAGCAAGAGGCAACCACATAGGAGAAAGTCGCCAACGACACAGGTTCGACAAGAGCCACCAACAGATGTACCAGTTGTTGGATATCCAGGTGGGCCAAGTGATCTTTCCCTCAATGCGAATTTTGGGAAGCATATTGCATGCGCGCTGTGGAAAGGACAAGTAAGTCGACCTACCCCTAATTTTGAGTTTGTTTATATTTTTTTTATTTATTTTTTGACATATTTGTTAACTTTATATGTCGACATTTGTTTTTCAGTATCCGGAACGATATCTAAGGTGCATGAATAACGGGAAAAAGGTCAACGGTTTTGAGTTGCCTCAAGGTAATTTGAAGTGGTTTTAGGAGGCGATAAATTAAAGTGGATTGTGACTCCTACTGAAGACAAACTACAACTATGTGGATTGAGGTGTATTAACAACATTCACAAAAAGATGGCAACCAGAGAATGACACCTTTCAATTACCAATCGATGAAATGAACATCACCCTGGATGATGTGGCGTGCTTTCTTCACATTACGATTAGTGGTAAAATGCTTAACCACGAAGAAGCGGCGTGCACTCAGGATGAAGGTGCTGATATGTGCGAGTCGTTCTTGAACTTCGACAAATTGGACTGCAAGTTAGAGTTTGATAAGATGAAAGGAGTGCATATCAACTTTCTTAGGTTGTTGCAGTTATACCTCGATAATTTGAATTTTGCATTGAAAACTGAAAATGGTGAGGACCCCGAGGACGACATACGATTCTTCAAGGATTGCACGGTCAGATGTTTTTTGTTGTACTTGATTGGTTCGACGCTTTTCACCAAAAAAAAGTACATAATGCGTCAATGTTATTTTCCTCACCTACTTGTAAGATCTGGATGTTGTCAACACTTGGAATTAGGGTGCCTCGGGACTCGCATATATGTTCAGGTATTTAGATAAAACAACTAGGCAAAATAGCGAGAACAAATGGTGGTTACAATTGTCTAATTCTGGTAATATATATTTTTTAATATTGCTTATTCATATTTCGTGTTCTAAGTTATAATCCTATTTAAAGAATTTATTATTTTTTTATAGGCCTGGATTCTATCGCATTTCCCAAGATTTAGAGTCAAGTATGAGAACGCAAAATATGATCAACCAGATTCGGTGGCTGCCAAGTATTATCCTTTGAAAAGGTCTCAGCTGCCAATTAAGCATAGGACCACATTGGATCAGACAGAGATGGACAAAGTGGTAGGGCAACCATATGAGGATCATCAGCATATCATGCCTGTAAGACCCATAATTCCACGGTACCTTTTGTGTGAGGAAAATAAGTAATGGCTATGAAATTTATGGTTTTTGGTTAAGTGTTTTGTGAGTATCGTCGTAATATTAACACTTTTGCTGAGATGGAGCCTGTTTTGTGCTCGTGTGCTGGAAACGCACGAACTTTTGTTTCTTAGTCTTCTTTTATCCATATGAACGTTCCTGTGCTTTCAGAATTTCGAAATTCGACTTTCTCCGCTTTTTGAAAAAACGAGTAGAAAACTGTACCCGCTGTTGGAAAATTTACGGTTTCTGTTTTCCGTCGAATTTTGACTAGAGACTTTATATATCGACACAAGTTAGAATCTAAATTCAGAATATTTTAGGGGTTTAGGATAACAATTTCAGTCGGAGAATCGAGTTTAGCGATAATTTTTGGAAGTGTTTTATGACGAACAATCACCTTGTAGATTTTCTATTTTTCGCAAGTTAGACCGTTGGCGAAGTACGACTCGCCTGCGAGCGAGAGCTGAGAGCGTAAAGTAAATATCTAGGTATTTTCAAAAAAGTAATCATTACCACTTTTAATCCAATGGCTAGGGTTTAACAAGAGTACCCTTACACTATTTGATCCTAAGGCCAATATTGATCAAGACCTTTAGTTGTGTATATGTTTTGCCACATTGAATCAAAGGACAAAATGATATATACTTCCCTCCTTTCTTCTCTCGGCCGACCCTCTCTCTCTCACTATCATCCATTCAAAAAAATTTCATTCTCCTTCTTCAAGAACTTGGATTGATTGTTAGGATCATTGGTTTGCTAAGATCATTATCACCTTGAGGTAACTAACCTCTCCTTACTATTTTGTTCCTTAAATCTCTTTGATTCTAGGATTTTAACAACCTTGTTCTTGAGCAAAACTTCTAGAAAATTAGTTTTGAACCATAGAAATTAGTCTTGAGTAGTAGTATTGCTTGTTCTAGCTTAGTAGTGATGATTCTCATGGTTGATTTAAGTTTTCACAAATTTTTTTGAGTTAGGGTTTTAAGAAAAATTTGAAATGAGCATAACCTTGAGTAATTGATATGTGATTTTATTTTTGATGCTAGTTTTGAGCTTTGTGACAAAATGGATGTTGGATTATGGACTTTGTTTTGAAAAAAAAAAAAAAAAGAAAATTTTATTTTGATGTTCTTGAGAAAATTTGGTGAACATATTTTAGGAAATTTTGTTTTGATTCTCAATGTAGTTTGATTGATCAATTGAAATGATTTTGGGAGTTGGTAGAATACCATTAGGGTTTTGAATTGAGAAAGAAATTGCATGTTGGCCTTTTATTGTTGTTGGCCTTGGCATGTTTATGTAGGAGAAGGAAGAGTTTTCAAAATTTGTTCTAAGTCAATTAAGTAGACATATCCTTGGTTTTAAAAGAATGATTGAACATGGTTTTGTTTGGAAAAGAAAATGAGAAATTGTGGCTCAAAGAACCAAATTTAATTTTTGTCGAAATTAGTAGTTTGATCTAATGTTGTGGATTGTTCGGGTAAATGATTTTGGGATATTAGAGGATATTACTATGCTTTTAGAAGTGAAACATTTTGAGTGATGAGGTGTTTTTGGAAAATTTTGGCCGAGGCAAAAGAGGAAAAATGGGTGAGGAATTTCAAAATTTCCTAAGTCCACAATGATAAGAAAATGATCATGATATTGATGACTGATCATAGGTTTTTTAAAAGAATGGTTATAGGGTTTTTAGTTAGAAAGAAAACTTGTAACTTGCGACGCAAGAAAACTCTGATTTCTTTGAAATATTTTTGAAGAGTTTTTAGTTTGTTTTCAAATGGTTTTGTTGTATGAAAATGAGTTCTTTGAAGTTGGAAACCATAATGGTTCTTGGTATGCTTTGAAAATAAAATGAATTTCATGTAGCGAAATAGTATCATTAACTTCATGAATTTTTAATCACTATGAGGAGAACCTGAAATCACTATGGGATAGTTTTAGAAAGTACCTTAAACCCCTCTAGAACCTTGAGAACAAGTTTCGTTTCGATAGGATAAACGAAGAATATTTTATTGATCGTACGCTGCTTAACTTTTAGGTAGCGCGTATCGTAGATTTGACGATAAAAAGTTAGGGAAAGCTTGCCGAGGTAAGGGCACCTTTATTTTCGTCTTATATCTTTCATAATATGTGTATATGCTTGGTGCTGTGATATGTTTGTGTGCTTGGCATGTTTGTATTATGTATTCTCGAGACGAGATCGTGTTTTAAATTACATACGTTGTTTTAGGGATGGTAAAACGGGTCAAGCCCATCGGGTCGGCCCGTTTAACCGGCCATTTTTGGCGGGGTGGGTTGAGATTTTCAATCCGCAAAAAGAGCGGGGCCCGTCCCGCCTAACCCGCAAAAACACGGGACAACGACAGGGCGGGGCGGGTTGGCCCGTCGGGTCTAACCAATTTTTTATTTTAAAACAAATCTTAGCCCATTATTAATGAGCTCTCTTTTTTTTGACTCATATTATAAAATAAACTCAACTCAATTGACCTAATAAGGTTAATATATATATTGATGATGAGGATGATGGAAAGGAAGCTTCACCGTCAACATCGAAGCAGGCATCAATCAATGATCTTGTTAATTTGGATTGAAGATTAATTATTTTTTATTGTTTATTTTTGTTGGTGTGGATTTAAACATTGAATCCAAGTTTTGTTTGTGTTGATGGACTACTAAACCTTAGCATTTTTGTGGATTTAAATGGAATCCAAGTTTTGTTTGTTTTGGATTTAAACTAAGCACTTCTTCAGGTTTTATTATAAGTACGGTTTGTTTGGTTTTATAATCATGGATGTTTTGAAGTTTGAATGACAATTTTATTTTTCTTATCGTCTTGTTAGTTTATATTTTGCCTCTCAATTCAAGTTTATGAAAATGTGGACTCTTCATTCTGACTGTAGTAGGATTGTGCAGGATTGTTGGAAAACTACTTTCTATGGTTGCCCCATGTTCATCTTATCAAAAAAATTAAAATTGCTAAAAGACAAGTTGAAAATTTGGAACAAGGAAACATTTGGGAATGTTCATGAGTTGGTGTCATCTGTTGAGCTGAATCTTAACCTCATCCAAAACCAAATCCAAACCCAAACCATTGGTCCTTCTGACTTGCTTCTTTCTGAAGAATTAGAGGCTCACAAAATTCTTGAAGATGCTTTGAATAAGCAAGAATGTTTTTGGCAAGAAAAAGCTCATCTTAACTGGCATTTAGAAGGAGATAGGAACACTAAATACTTCCACAAATTAGCCAAAATAAAAACCACCACCAAAGCCATAACCACCCTTCATGATGGTGAACTAGTGCTCACAGATCAAAACCAGATTGCAAATCATATTGTTAATCATTATAAAAATCTTTTTTCTACTAACATTGTTTTGCAGGATCAGTTACTTGCTGAGGAAGTCATTCCAAATCTAGTCACAGATGAAGTGAACTCAATTCTCACTGTGTTGCCTTCACACAAAGAAATTAAAGCTGCAGTTTTTGCCTTGAACAAAGACAGTGCCCCTGGCCCTGATGGTTTTGGTGCTTATTTTTTTCAACACTTTTGGGATATTATTCATCAGGATGTGATTAATGCTGTGTTGGAATTTTTCACTTCCAGTTGGATTTTGCCTGGTTTTAACTCCAACATCATTACTCTTCTTCCCAAATCTGACAATGCTTCTTCAATAGATCACTACAGGCCTATAGCTATGGCAAATTTCAAATTCAAAATTATTTCTAAAATCATTGCTGATAGGTTAGCCTCAATTCTCCCTTCAATCATCTCAGAAGAGCAAAGAGGTTTTGTTCAGGATAGGAACATCAGGGATTGTATTTGTATTGCATCTGAAGCCACCAACCTTCTTCACAACAAATCATTTGGAGGTAACTTAGCCCTGAAGGTTGACATTTCAAAGGCTTTTGATACATTAGAGTGGCCTTTTCTGTTAAATGTTCTCAGGAAATTTGGTTTCAATGATATTTTTTGTAATTGGATTCATGTCATCCTTCAATCTGCTTTCTTGTCAGTTTCCATAAATGGTAAGGCTCACGGCTACTTCACTTGCTCTAGAGGTGTTAGACAAGGTGACCCTCTTTCACCTTTGTTATTTTGTATTGCTGAGGATGTTCTGAGTAGAAGTATCACAAAGTTGGTTTCTGATGGCAAACTGGATCTCATTAGAGGTACAAGGAATTACATGGTTCCTTCTCATACTTTCTATGCTGATGACTTAATGATTTTCTGCAAAGGTAAGCTAGCTGGTCTCAAAGATCTCAAAGCCCTTTTTGATTCCTATGCTATGGAATCAGGTCAGAAGATAAACAATGCTAAATCAACAATCTTCTCAGGATCCATAACACAAGGAAGATTGAATCTTATTGTTCAGCTTCTCAGTTTCAGATTTGGTTCTATTCCTTATACTTACTTAGGTGTGCCTATTTTCAAAGGAAAACCTAAAACTTTTCATTTACAACCTGTTGCTGACAGAATTAAGTTGAAATTGTCAGCTTGGAAAGCTTATTTGCTCTCTATTGCTGGTAGAGTTCAATTAGTTAAGTCTATTATTCAGAGTATGATGATTTACAGCATCACTCTTTATTCTTGGCCTGTTTCCTTGATCAAAGAAGTGGAGAAAAACATAAGAAATTTCATTTGGAGTGGAGACCTTGACAAGAGGAAGTTGGTAACTGTGTCTTGGAAGAAGTTATGCAGGCCTATTGCTCAAGGTGGTTTGAATTTGAGATCTTTCTCTGCTTTGAATAAAGCTTCAAATCTCAAGTTGTGTTGGTCAATTCTCCATTCTCAGTGCAGCTGGGCAAGTTTGCTTAGAGATAGAGTTTTTAGAGGTAAGAAAATGATACAACGCCATATCTACTCTTCCATCTGGAGTAGTGTCAAAGAAGAGTACTCAGTCATCTTGGAGAATTCTATTTGGCTTTTAGGCAATGGTAAGGATATTAATTTCTGGAATGATAATTGGAGTGGCTTCATTCTTGCTGACTTCTTTAATATCCCTTCTCATATAAGTCAGAACTTGCATTCAACTGTGAGTGATTATATCTTCAATGGGGCTTGGAATTTACCTCCTCAACTTCTTCAAAGCTTCAACATTGGCTCTCTGATTCAAAGGGTTATTATTCCTCTTGATAATCCTGAAGACAAACTCCTTTGGATTCACTCAGATTCAGGTAACTTGCTTCTTAAGGAAGCTTATTCCTTCAAGATTCCTCAGTTTCAAGAGCTTACTTGTGCCAAGGTAATTTGGAATTGTGATATTCCTCCATCAAAATCTCTTTTTGTTTGGAGATTGATGCATAACAAAGTTCCTACAGATGAAAATCTTCTTAGTGTAACCCTACACTTTAATTGCATTGAGGACTTGTGGAAATTAATTGACTTGAATTGGTCCCCTTAGTGTAAAACTATTGTTACTGCTGCCATCATCAATTTGATAAACACTATATGGTTTGTCAGGAATCAAGCTAGGTTTGAGGATAAGAGAACTTCTGTTTGCACTGCCATTTCTATGATCACTTCTAACACTGCTCTATCTGGTAATAATTCTAAGAAAGTAGCTTCAAATTCTATTAGGGACTTCACAATTCTGAAAAAATTTAATGTCACCATTCATCACCCTAGAATGAATACTGTTATCGAAGTTGTTTGGAATCCTCCTATTTTAAACTGTATAAAGTGTAACATAGATGGTGCAGCCAAAGGTAACCCTGGTGAGGCTTCCTGTGGTGGTTTGTTCAGAGATAATAATGCTAACTGTCTGCTTTGTTTCTCTGAGCCTCTTGGTTTCACTTCCTCCTACCTTGCTGAGCTTCAAGGGGCTTTGAGAGCTGTAGAGGTGGCTCATAGTATGAACTGGTTAAATCTCTGGTTAGAGACAGACTCAGAGCTAGTGGTCTCAGCTTTTAAGAATCCTAACAAGTTGGTTTCTTGGTCCCTAAGAAACAGATGGCACAATGCCCTAGTCTTGATCAAGGAAATGAATTTTGTTGTTTCTCACATCTATAGGGAAGGCAATGCTGCTGCTGACTCTTTAGCAAATCATGGCCTTCAGCTATCCTCTATTAGGTTTTGGCACACACCTCCTGATTTCATTAGTGATGCTTTGTCTAAGAACAAATTGGGCTTGTCCAATTTTAGGATTTTATCTTGTTAATGGAGTTTTGGTTTGGTCCCCTCCATTTGTCCCCTCTCTTTAGTTATATATATTTTGGTGCTCTAGCTCTTTGCTAAGCATCCTTTTAAAAAAAAAAAAAAAGTTAGTTTATATTTTGATTTACTCGAGTGGTTTTTTATTTTACTTTTTTTTATAATTCTTTATGATATTTTTGGGAATTTATAAAAAAAAAATTAAAACTTAATTGACGGGGCACTCCCGCCATCCGCCATGAAACGGGGCAGTTTGAGTTTTTAAACCCACCATCACTAGTTAGCCCGCCCCGCTCTGCCCCTTTTTAGACGGGTTAATAACGGGGCGGGGCGGGACGGGACGGGTTGGCCCGCTTTGCCATCCCTACGTTGTTTACATATGTTTGAGGAAATATGTATTAACATGTGATTTGATTACATATGCTTGAGGGGTATGTATTTGTTGCATTAGCATATATGGGGAATCGTATGCTCATGCATTCATAGTAAGTGGTTATTGGGAATGGACCACGGGGTGTGATTATCGGGAATGGATCCACCTTAATCCTGCAGGATTTATTGATTCCAATACGTGGTTATCAGGAATGGACCACAGAGTGTGATTATCGGGAATGGATCCACTTTAATCCTTCGGGATTTTATTGATTTTAGTAGGGGTTGGACCTACAACTCTCTGCAGAGAGGTTAAATTCCGGAATTCATGCATGTGGCAGCCAGTGATTGGTGTCACGATCATGTAGAGTCTGCATTGATAGGCTATGTGCGCATTTGAATTATAATGCTTGTTAAGAAGAAAATGATAAATGTTTATTTGCTTTCCATATTTGGTATTTGTATTATGTGGTACTTGTGGTGACCCTTACAATGAAACATGAACGGGTTACCCCCATCCAGACGATGAATTCCTGTCCGAGGCCGTGAGTCGTGAGGACGATAGTGGCTTCTTGAGCCCTCAGTGATCGAGTGGCGTGGTGGATCATATTAGATTGTGTGCCGGTGTGTCTTGTACACCGTGCTTTTGGTTAGGCGTAGTATTTAGACTCTTTTGGATAACTGTATCTGAGTACTTATACTTTTGGTTTAGACGGTTGTCTTTTGGATTGTAAATATTCAGGTACACACTTTGCTTATCGAAAGCACTTTCATGTATAATTAGTACCATGCCGATGCTTTGGTTGTACTAATATATATAATTAGTCCTGTGGTATGATTAATGCCGGCTCGTCACAAAATCTATGCGCGCTCTGTTTTGTTTTAAAAAAAATAAAAATAAAAAAAATAATGCCCCTTTTTGGTGGTTGAAAATCGGGGTGTTACAATGCCCTTCAAGATTGCAGTTGGTATTTGGGTTGGATAATGTGTGAAAGTTCTATGATCTGTCCATATTTTCCTGAGCGTGTCCTCAGGCAATATGGACATGTTCAGTCTATACCGAGAGCCCCCTACGTATCTACAAAGGCTGGAATGAACCGCTTTACTATTGATCAAACTTTTTAGGATACGTCAGTTAAAAACTATGTCACTGAAGAAATGTGGGGTCCAAGAGAAATAAAAGGTTTTGAAGCTGAGCCTGGATACATCTCGTGGTTGTATAAAGTGTCGTACCCGAAGATTTGGCCTGCAATGGAAGGAAGTCCACCACAGCCGGCGAATTTTGATGTTTTGATCGAGGAGGATAAAGCGAATGAGAAGATGGATGTGTTTGAGATATATAGGAAAGTTCGATTGGAGGTGACATAAAAGCTAGGTGATGAGTTAACTTTGGAGGAAGCAAAGGGAATTATTGAAAACGATTTGTGATGATTTGGAGCCCATCACGAGTTACTCGGTGCAACAGAAGATGAAGAAAGACCCGGGTGATGGAAAGAAGAGAAGCAAGGATGATGCCGGACCAAGTACAACAGAATAACTTTATGTTTAATGACGATTAGTGTAATACCTAGTTTGATTGTGTATGTTTTTAAAGCTTATGAAGTTTGTTTATTTTTGTAATTTGAACTTCCGTATTTTGTTGCTATATAGTTTGGACAATGTATTTGAACTTTAGACACTATTATTCGTATTATTTAATGTTTGAAATTAGTGTTTTGAATTTAGAAAAATTGCAAAAAAACCTGTCTTAGTACAAATTACATATCATGTCAAAACCCATGTATGAGTATGGACACAACTATAACTGAACAAGTATGGACAAAATTTAACAGTTGCGTGATTTTGAAACCATGGGAAATTTTCTGAACAAACGAAACACGTTTTGCAATTTTCGGATTCTGGTGACGAAATTTTGCACGCTTGTAACAAATTTCGTCACCTAGGTAACAAACCTGTAATTTGTCAAAATTTTCTAAGTTTGGATCCTAGGTGATGAAATTTTGCACCCTTGTGACAAATTTCGTCACGTACGTAACGAACCTGTAATTTTGTCAAACTTTTTGTCACATAGGCAACGAAATTTTTGTTATAACAAATTTTAAAAACATCTTAGAACAACCATTAGAATTGTTCTAAACCAGTTTGAGGTGTCCTGTCGTTTTTAATTTCATATCCTAGGTGACGAAAATGTGTAGTCAACGAAATCTTGGTTTCGGTAATTACGAGACGAAAATGTGTGATTTCTGCGAAGCAGCCATGCCAACCAATGCTTGCACATTTTTTCGTCTCGTAGGTAAATGTCATTTCCTTCGTTTTCTGCGCAACGAAAAATTGCTTATCAAAAACATTTTGGTCACAACGGGGGGGGGGGGGGGGGGGGGGGGTATAGGGGGCCTATTTAGCGATTTTCGTTCAATTCCCCTGTGTCATTTGAATAAGCCCAATTTAGCAATGAGTTTAATTGAGGAAGATTTTTGCAATGGGTATAAATCTCATGGTGAGGGATTAGATGTAAGGAACTAAAAATAGACAAGCACAACACATGCCTCAACATGTTTGAGACCATTTTTGTTTGGTTTGGTTTTGTTGATTTCAACCAATGTTTTGGTTTAATACACTGGAGAAGGTTATGGCAAAATAGATTGTTGAAGATGCTTTTTATATAAGAATTAAAAGACTATTGAATTTATTATTTCTGTCTTTAATTATAAACAAAATTATATATTTTTTAATATATTTAGTCAAAAAATGGGTCCACTAAAATGTATAATACATACATGACTTTGATTATTTTTTTTGGAAAAAGCAAAAAGGATATTATTATTCAAAAAACCAAAATACACTTCAAAGTACAAGGTATACTTTGAAGGTCCACCAACATCTATACAATCAAGACTGCTACAAAAAGAAACAGTACCAAACAAGCTAAAGAGAAGATCTATCTCTACACACGCCTCTTCCAAATTGCAGCACAAGGGAACCTCTACAAAATACACCCAGGACAACTAAAATCTAAACAAGACACATGAGAACACTCCAAATTGAAGCAAAGGCCCTGATTCAACTTTGAATCATCACACCTAAAGGGAATTGGAGAAGCAGCCACAAGCCCCAAATTCCTCTAAAAGGTACGAAGCTCTGCCCCTCATCCAAAAGCATTTTCTAACATTGATTGCTTACACCAATAGAATAACCAATAAGCGCTTTTGACTTGCCCAGAAAACATAAAAAATCATAAATCTATATATCCCAAACAAGATGTCGAACAAGATGTCCTAAGACATGTGGGTAGGACATCTTGACCCAGTTCAGCTTAAAAGATAATGCTTATCCATTAAGAGCACGCGTATCTTTCGAATTTGAATAAGGCGCGAATCTTTTAGTAACATACTGAGATTATGATTAATGATAAAGTTTGTTATTGATTCTAAGTGTTAGATACGATCGGATTCGTATTTAATTTGTGAATAAAGATTATCTTTTATCTTATGGAGTTTGTTTTAAAACAAGTTTGTTTTAAAATTAATTCTTATTGTAGTGCATCTGAAAGATTGAAGATTATCTGAAGGCCTGCACGCCTATATAAAGGACTCAACACAGAGCTTGAAACTCAACCCACAATAACTGAAGATTGTGAGTCCAAAGCTTTGTGCCCACTGTGCAAAATATTAGTAGCTCTAAGTGTTGTTCTTGATACTTAGTAGCTTGTTGTCGTTGAATGTTGTCGTTCAACAAAGTCTTAAACTGAAAAGTTTAGTTTCAATCACTTGGGATTAGTGATTAGAGGGAATTGGGTAGGTTCTCATATTCAGGAGGAGTTAGGCCTTGGGTAGAAGATTGTTAGGATTAAAAAATGGCGTACATGCCAAAAGGTGTTTGGTGTGGTTGTAAGACTAAGTAATAATTCGGAGTAGTAGTTTTTACTTCATGGATTGGTATCCCCTAGAGTAGGTGTGGTATGCAGCGAACTGGGTTAACAAATATTGGTGTTGTTTATTGCTTTTGTTTACTTCAGTACTACATTAACTTGTGATCCTCATAACCAGTTGTCGAACCAGTCGTCTAAGACATCTGGACTATAGACACATTGTACTAGACATTGTGTACGACATCTGTCCTGCCAGAGAACAAAATTTCAATTGGCATCAGAGCAGGCACCCTAACCTGCCAGGTGAGCTTCAGGGAGATAAATTTTGTTCAAGATGGACAAGAGAGGATCAATCAACAGACCACCAGTCTTGGATGGATCTAACTATGATTATTGGAAAGCATGAATGGTTGCCTTTCTCAAATTCATGGATCAAAAAGCATGGAGGGCAATTATCACTGAGTGGGATCATCCAATAGTCACAGCAGCAAATTGCTCCACAAGCCTAAAAGGAGTAGCAAATTGGAGTCCAGAAGAAGAAACTAAGGCCAGTGGCAACTCTAAAGCACTCGATGCCATATTTAATGGTGTTGATGAAAACATGTTCAAGCACTACTACAATTTTGACATATAATAGCGCCAATTTAATAGTGCTTTTATGTAAAACGCTATTAAAAATTATACCTAGCGACTAATAACAGCGCTTTTGGGTCGGGCGCTATTATAGATGCACCCTATAATAGCGTGTTTTGAAAAAATGCTATTATACGTTGCTAACTGAAAAATAACGGATGCATTTAATAGCGATTTGTGGATAAACGCTATTACAAGGGTAGTCCTTTGTTAGCGCTTTTTGTGAAGCGTTATTATAAGATTTTTGTCAAATAAAATGACGCAAAATTCAATAACCCATCAGGCCATCGCATGTTTCATCAAAGTCAAGCCCCCTTCTTCTCTCCTTCGAACTCGTCTTTCTTCTTCTTCTTCTTCTGTCCCTCAACGAGTTCACTTGAACCCTAGAAACCCTTGCCCTCTCCGTTCTCCTCTCCGTTGAACTCATAAACTGTCTTTTCTCAGTCAAACTCACCTGAACCCTAGAAATCTCCTTCTCTCCATCGTTTCCCTCCTTGAACCCTAAATCCCTTCTCTCCCGCTGCAAACAGTTATACGAAACAGGTCATTCCTTTGATTAGTTTCTTTCTGCTTTCTTTTTCTGTTTTCACTTTTCAATTTTACCTGAGTTGTAGAAATTGGATGTTGAACCCTATGTTCAATTGCAGATTTCTATGAATTTTTTAGCTCGGACTACTGCAGGTTGCCTCTTCTTCCTTCACTTTTGCTTTCTTTGTAGTATGTTACTACAATTGATTTACTGTTTTAGGTGATTGGTTTGTGAACCGTTTATGCCTATCCCAATTTGAATGTACCAAAGTTTATATTTCCAAAGAATATATTACACATATATTAGAATTAGAACTTTTGAAAAAGATACTTTGAAATCAAATTAAATGGAGGATAAGATTATGCCTACCATGTTTGATTTCTTATCATGCTTTACAAGTTGTGAATTTGGCAAACAAAATCTTCAAGCTGTGAGGCTTAGTGTTTTAGCTATTGTCGTTCTATATTTTTGTGTTGCTACAATTTTTTTTGATGTGGTTGTGCTTATGCCTGTGTGTTTTTTTTGCTGTACGGACTGCATTAGAGTTTTGTATTGGATTTGTTTTTGTAGCTTTTAGAGGGGGTACTTTGTTTGGCTGTAGCTAGTTTTTTCTATTGTGCCTTCTGTTTTTTTATTAATAGTCTTCTTATTAGGCATCTTTGGGTGGTTTTTGGTGCCTTACAGATTAGGTGCGTGGTTGGTGTTTGTGGTATGTATTGAGAATGTGTAGTTTTGGTTTGTTTGTGGCATGTATTGAAGTGTTTAAAACTTTTCATTTGAAGAAACTCCCTGAAGAAAAATGATTTTGTTTTATAACTAGTGCTTGTGTTGTTGCACTTGAACTAGATTGATTTATTTTTATATGAGCTTTAGTGTTTTCTATCGTTAAAGCCAAATATACTAATTCCTAAATAAGACATTTCTTGCGACAAGAAGTAAAAATAAAAAATAAGACATTTCTTAAGATAAATATTTAGAGCTATACTTTTCCCAAATAATTTGCTTCATGTTGATAGTGTTGTTCCACTATTTATTGTTTCTTTGATCTCTAAAGAAGACATGGCTGCTAATTTCTAGAAATAATCTCATTTGCATCTTTCATATTTGTTTTTTATAGTTCTTTGAGAAACAAACTTATAGACTTTCGTTCTATTCCTGGACAAATATAGACCCATATATATTACAGTTGTGATGACATTGCTATTAGGATGTCATCCTATCAATAAATTATGTACATAATTCTAGTAAGTTTTCTCACTCATTTGCTTACCATTTTTTGAATTTCTTTTCTTTTGTTTCTGATTCTTCTTTTTCTTTCAGTTTGGATTCTTGTTTTTATGTTTAGATGTGTTTTGTTATACTATCATGATGTATGCTTTAAACACTTGTCTTAGTAGAAGAATGTCATATGGATTATGGTCAATGTTTTAATTATGGAAATTTTACTCGTGGATTATGAATGCATCGCCTTAAGAGCTTGTTATAAAACCTTTAATAAAATGATTGGCGAGGGTTTAAAATTCATCTTTTGTCCCTTTGGATTTTTGCTTTATTGATTTGTGGTTTGTTCATATATTAATTTGCTCACAGGAACAAATCAATGAAGAAGCTTATATCACAAAGGTTCAGCTTTTAAATAACCCTGTTTAATAATTTAATGCTAAGAAAATCAATGCTTCCCAAGCATTTCATAATGTGACTCCTCTAGAGCCTATAAACATGGAATTCAACATATGCCAATGTCTATTTGTTTTTCTGCTGCTTTTTTTTTAATGACGTTTTACTACTGCTGTTAATACAGACCGAAATCAAGGCATTTAAGGAGAAAGTTTCACAAATTGATGTCTTGAAGGAGCAAATTGAATTTCTAATGCAAATGTAAAATGCTACGGGAAACTAGGTAAAATTTCATTCTTGTTCATCACAAGCTTAATCATAATACTAAATATAATGTTTACAGTTGGTCCAAGTGTTTTAAGTTCTGATTTATGTTCAGTTATAGAGCACATTTCAATTGTAAAGAATGATTTTGCAAAAGATTTAGTTCAATTTGTTGATCATTTTTATTTCTATCTAATTTGAGTACACTACATGATGTGAACATAGAGGAAGATAATAGATATGAACTCTTTATCACTTGAAAGTTGCCTTGGTGATTTAGATATTAGAATTGGAGAATGACCTAGGTAAATGCAATACTCTGATTGTGTTCATCACAAGTACTCTACCAATTATTCAATAATTAAGTGTTGTCTCACATTTCTAATATGATTTTTTATAGTTGTGAATTTGTGTGCGTGTGGAATAAGGAACACCTTTGTAATGTTATTTTATGCATTTTAAATAGATACAACATCAGACCAAATTCTGGAGCAATATTGATTGTTGTTGTGTGCTTGGGAGGGATTTTCCATACTAGAGTTGTTGGGTACATCGGAGGTTATATATGGCATGTATTGGCATCTACATTGGTATATTTTGGCATTTGTGTGGTGTTACACTACAAAAAATATGTTTAATTGCGACAGATTGTTTGCGGCCGTTTAATGGAATTATGAAATTATGAAATATGATTCTGTTGAACTATCTGTTTTGTTTCTATTTTTGGGTTGTAAAAAATGATGTTGCACATTTGCCAAATTTACGATTGGATGATAGGAGACATTAATCTCACTGATACTTAGGCATGTTTGGATAAACAACTTAGTTGAGCTGATCATATAAGTGAATAAACAACTTAATTGAGCTGATCATATAAGCGAGACTTTTTTAGCTTAGTATCATTCTGAACATTGTAATTTTGAAGTCTTTGTGATGATCTTATTGTAGGGATTTCAGTGAAATAGATGAGACTTTGTTGCAGCCTGTCATTGAGGTTTTGAAACCTATAGTCGATGTTATTGTTGAAAGCCAGGTTAAGTGTCCTTAATGAAGAATTTGCAAGAGTCATTGTATGCTTTGGATTCGAGTGATTTTATTGTTCTTCCTAATTGGCAGGTTTTGTACCACACACCGAAGTCTTCATTTTCTTATTGGGATGAAGAGCATGGCAGCCATATATTCAGTACTCAGGATCTTCCTTTCTTTGTATGCTCTATGGTCTTGTGTTATCATTTATACAATTATTGTAAATATAATTGCCATGTATTTAGTTCTATTTTATCTCGTGACATTTCTACCCAGATCACTTGACTTATTAGCACGATGTCCAACTTTAAAATGATGTTTTGATCGTTTAGAAGTTTCTTTATCTTGAGTTATGTATGTGTCTCTATTTCTTTTGATCCAATTTATGTGAGTCTTTTATCTTGAGTTATCAATGAGTGACACTAAACAATGATCCTTTTGATGAAACAGAAAAGTGTAGTCAGTAGTTGTGATTTATGCACAGACAAAATTTCATTTGATCACGACGCCGGAAGCATGATAAAGAACCACAAGAACCTAATTTCTTCTTCTGAATCCAGGTTCCCATCAGATGGCATCTGGGATTGGAATCACGACCAGACCGTTGCTGGTACAAAGATGGGGCTGATAAGAGTCATGGCCAATGTGTGGACAGGTTCTGGTGACCGGTTAATAATTCTAATGCAATTCAACTCTACTCTCTTTCTGTCCAGACTCCAGAAGATTGGACAATGGGTGCATTAATGTGGATAACCAATTAAGTTTATGATAGGAACAGAGTGGGTACTGAAAACTTTCTACTGATGGCAATGTGAGGCTAATAGAGTTCTGCAAAGAATCCGCAACATTGAAGATGATGCAGGATATGTCAAAGACTCAAAGTAATGAATGAAGTTTATTTTGTGAAAGGGCTGCCTCATGTCCCGGCATGGAGTCTTCGTCTATATGCTTTGGCCTTTTAGTTTTTTATGATTCTAGTGTTATAGTCCGGTCAATAAGGAGTCCTCATTTGTATATGTTTTGGGCACTTAGTCTTTTATGAACATAGTGCTAATAGTCCAGCCAATGTTAGTGATTGGAATGTGTTGTAACTAGGGTGTTTGTGTTGTAACTAATAGATGTGACTGTGTATTTGATTATGATTAATGAAAATCAAATTATTGGTATTTATTTTTTAAAATTTAGACAATTTTATAAATTCTAAAGCATGTAAAAAACAAAAAAAGAGGACATACAATAGCGTTTTATTCACGAGCGTTATTAAAAGCGATATCAGTAATAGCGTTTTACAAATGCGGGCGCTATTATAGATAAGATATAACAGTGCTTTTATAATAAAGCGCTATCACAACACGTTTCCACAAGTTTTATTAGACGCGGGCAGTTACATATTACAGCGCTTCTGGGAAAAACCGCTATTAAAAGTGCACATTTGGTAGCGTTTTATGAACGCTATTATAGGTACCCAGACCTATAATAGCGGTATCAGTAATAGCGTTTTAAAGCGCTATTAAAAGTCAAAATAAGCACTATTAAAGGTCTATTTTTGTAGTAGTGAAGTTAATCAATACATGTACTGAAGCCAAGCAAGCATGGGAAAATTCTCCAAACTACACATGAAGGAACTTCTAAAGTTCGAATGTCAAAACTGCAGCTTCTCACCACAAAATTTAAGAACTTGAGGATGGAGGATGAAGAAACTATATCTGAGTTCAACACTAGACTTCGAGATATAGCAAATTCGACCTTTGCCCTAGGTGAGAAGATATATGAAGAAACGCTCCAGAAAAATCCTTAGATCACTGCCTAAGAGATTTAACATGAAGGTGACTGCAATCGAAGAATCTCAAGATTTGAGCACAATGAAAGTTGATGAACTAATTGGCTCATTACAAACTTTTGAGATGTCTCTAGATGATAAACCAGAGAAGAAGATGAAGAATCTGGCTTTTGAAACTGAGGAAAGCCAAACTGATGATGAACTATCAGAAGCATTAGCTTACCTTACAAAGAATTTTAATAAATCTTTGAATAAGTTACAAGTCAGATGGAGGACAAATGTCTCAGACATGAGGTCCAACATCAAGTCACATGGCAAGACCAAGGAAGAGAATACTTCTGAGCAAAGCAAAGAGATAAGATGCTTTTAGTGCGAAGGAGTGGGGCACATCAAACCAAAATGTCCCAACTTTCTCAGGAAACAGAAAAAGGGAATGACAGTTACCTTATCTGATTATGAGGAAGAGAAAGAAGAAGAAACAACAAATAATGCCTTCATTGGAACATTTGATACCAGCAGCAGTACTAGTAATGAAGATCTCCTACAAGAAGAATTGGATGAGAAATACAATAATCACACCATTAAATGGGAACAATCTTGTGAACTCATAAGAAGACAAGATGAGGAGATGGAGAAACTTGTTCAAGAAAAGGAAGCACTAGAGGCATCAACAGCTGGCTTGAGAGAACAAGTCACCTTGCTTGCACAAGAAAAGGAGGCACTAAAAGCATCAACAGCTGTTTTAAGAGAACAAGTCACCCTGTCGAACTCAAATCTCACTGAGATGACAAAATCTGTGAGAATGTTAAACAAGGGAACTGACATGCTTGAAGAAGTCCTTGAGCTTGGTAGAAACCCAAGTGACAAAAAGGGATTAGGGTATGACAACTATAGTAGTAAGAACTCCAAAAAGGCTCCTAAGAAGACAATTCCCCCAAAGAACAGCTCTCAGGACCAGATGTCAAACCACAAGTCTCAACATCCTTCTCAGCACAGGCATAAGAAGACAAGTTCTAAACCTCAACAACCAGCTAGACAAAAGAAACAGGTGACAAAGACACATCATCTAGCTCAACACAAGCAGAAAAGGGTTGAACACATGCCTCAGCCTCCAGCTCATCACATAAAGCACATGTCAGACCACATATCGCAGCATCATGTTCAACATGTGTCCCCTCAATACAAAGAATATAAGGGACCACTATAAAGATGTAAACATTATGGAAAAACTGGTCATCTAATTTGAGAATACTTCCTCCTCCATGGCTACCCTCAGAAGCCTAAGTCACCAAGTCAGAACAAAAAGACGACCCTAGCTCAAAGGGTGAAATACAAAGAAGTTCTAACTAAAGTATGCAAGCCAACTACACCCCAAAAGGCTCATACTCCTCTAAGAATATCTCCACCTAAAAAATGGTATTTTGACAGTGAATGTTCTAAACACATGACTGGAGATAACAGATTCCTTATAGAATTAAGGTCTCACTCAATAGGAAGTGTTACCTTTGGTGATGGAGTTAAAGGTAGAGTCATAGGCATTGGAAAACTAGCTGGTCCAAACACTCCATGCCTAGATGATGTGCTACTGGTAGAAGGTCTCACTGCAAACTTGATTAACATTAGTCAACTATGTGAACATGGACTAAAAGTGCATTTCAACAACCATGAATGCACCATTGTTAATGATCAAGAGGTAGTGATGAAAGGGATAAAGTCAAATGATAAGTGCTATACTTGGACACCATACTTGGACACCTCAAAATAATGGTCCAGAAATAGCTTGCTTGTCTGCCAAGGAAGAAGTTGACAAGATGTCCCACCAGATGTCCCAACATCTGTACAACGGACTAGAAGCTGAAGAGATTTTGGTTTGGAGTGTTAGAGTGCCTTTGGGTATTCACACGCTCAAAAGCGTGTCATAGACAATATAGAGGTAACATGCAGAGTAAAGAAACATTAAACATCTGCACGTAAAAAGAGGTAGCCTTAAGTTCTCAATCAACTATTAAAAGGCTACTAGGACCTCATATGTGACACTACCAAACGTCTCAACATCTTGTCTGACATCCGTCTCAAGAATCAGAAATTCATCTCTTCTAAAAGATTCTCTGCAACAATGTCTCAACAATCATCTAAGAAAAACAACTCAAATCCAGATGATTCAAAGACGCAAACAGAAGAGGCATCTTCCCAAATGCCTAGGGTTTCTGAAATAGAGGTTGATCAAGAAGGGATCGTTGTCAATGCTGTACTAATCAGCGTAATTCCTCCAACTGAAGGACCAACAAAGAAAAAGAAGAAGTCCAAAAGATCAACGAAAAAGACGAAGAAAGGTAGGTCCTCAGGCAAATCTCTGGTTCAAAATAAAGAAGATGATCAAGAAAAACCAACTGGTATTGATCAAGAAACCAAAGATTCTGAACCAAAGCCTTCTGAAGAACCTGAGCAAGATGTCAAAACATCCAGTGAAGCACCCACGACAACATCATCAGATGAACTTCAAAACAAGACTACCGAGTTAAACCTTTCACCAACCAACAAAATCTCTCCCTCAGGAATCAACCCCAACATTCCATCAGAACCTCAAGAAGAATGAGATGATCAAACTCAAACTCTGCCTTCAGAAGAAGTTCCAGCTCAGGATGTTGAACCAAATGTTCCAACATCTGACCTTGTTCCAACTCCCGAACAGGAGGAAGATCAAGACATGAGGAAAGAAGAAGAAGAAGATGAAGTCCCTCTGGCCAAGATTCTTCAAGGCATGAAGAAAGGAAGTCAACCTTAAAACATTGAAGAGGAAGAATCCGACGAAAGTGAAGGTGTACGGATTAGCATTCCAATCAAAGGAAAAGCTAAGACGTATAGGTCCAAACAAGTGGAAACACCCATCACTGAGAAGAAAGGGAAAAGAAAAGTTGAGAAGAAAGTTGTTGGTGAGAAAAGCTCAAAGAAGAAGAAGCAGGTCGTTGCTGTAAGTGACTCTGACATTAATGTCGAAGTCAATGTCCTAGACATCACGACCTCTAGAAAGAAGAGAATTGGAGGAAGAAGAATTCATGCAAATATCCCTTCAGCTCCAATGGATAGAGTTTCCTTCCATTCTGAAGAGAGTGCTCAAAAGTGGAGGTTTGTCTACCAGCGAAGAATAGCTCAAGAAAGAGAACTCAACCAAGAAGCTCTTGAATGCAAGGAGATCATAGAGCTACTAGAGAAGGCTGAGTTAATGAAGACTGTCAAAGACCTAAGTAATTGCTATGAGATGCTGGTGAAGGAGTTCATAGTCAACATTACCAGTGCCTGCAGTGAATGGAGTGAAGAGTTCAGAAAAGTCAGAGTAAGAGGAAAAGATGTAAAGTTCTCTCCTATAACCATCAATGAATATCTTGGAAGAAATCCATTGACTGAAACTGATGAAGCTGATCTCCTATAAGAGATAACCAAAGAGATAACTGGAGGCCAAATGAATGAATGGCCTAAGAAAGGGTTATTATCTACAGGCTACCTTAGCATTAAGTGTGCTATCCTAAATAGGATTGGGGCTGCAAACTGGGCGCCCACAAATCATGGTTCTGGGATCACCCCCATGCTGGCAAAGATGATATTTCTCATAGGAACCAAGAAGGAAATCAACTTTGGTGATCAAGTTTTCAATCAGACCATGAAGCATGCTGATACATATGATGTGAAGCTACCTATAGCATTCCCCTGCCTGATAACTGGAATGATCTTAAGGCAGTATCCAAACATCATGTACCCTGATGAAGTTCCAACCAAGAAGCCTCAAACACTAAGCTATGACTACAAGCTCTTTGTTGGTACACATGTCCCAGACATTGTGTTTCCTAAGGCGAAGGAAACTGCTGAAGCATCGAGCTCTCTGCCTAGAGCAAACAAAGGAGATGTATTGTCTGAGTTAATGCAAATCTCAAAGACTTTGGGAGAAACCATTAGGGTCAGCACAGCAAGGAAGACTCATGTGGACAATCTGATCAAGTCCATTATGGAGAAGGGTGAAGGTGAAGAAGCTTTGAACGATGAAGAAGCTGGGAATGGTGAAGAAGCAGAAGAAATTTGAAGAACAGACCCTGGGTATAGGATAATAAGTACTTTGTGTATTTTTCCTCTTTCTGTTCATTATTACTTCTGTAATGTTCTGTGGCCTACCAAATGTCCTAGACATTGGAGGCTTTGACATCCGGCACTAATTGTGCAACTTTTGTAAGCTGTTCGTTTCTTTAATCAATGAAATATTTTCCTTTAAACCTTTGTCAAATTATGGTAAAAAGGGGGAGTAATTATTGATGATAAGAACAACTCTTTGACAAGTAGAATCTTCTCTTGCTTTACGGATGAATAATGGCAAGCTTTAAAAAAAAAATTAAATTAAATTAAAAAGCTATGCTTAAGTAAGTGTGTCCAGAGCATAATTAAAATGCTAAAATTGAACCTCTGAAAAGTCTAAGTGAGTCTTGATCACTCTGATTAAGTACTTTCCGCTGCAACCACTACAAGAAAATAAGCACTTTGCGACAGTCAAAATTGCAGTTTGCGACGGTTGGAACCGTTGCAATTGCACAACTGCGACAGTTTTCAAACCGTTGATGATTTGTGTGTCGCAATTGCACTTTGCAACGGTTTTGGAAACCGTCGTTACAACTGTCGCAATTGATGTTGCAACGGTTTCAAACCGTCTCTGTTTTTTCAAGCAAAATAGTGGAACTAGTAGCAGTTGTTGCGACAGTTACAAAACCGTCGCAAACATTTTTTTTAAATATTAATTTAAATCACTTTTTTTATTCATTTTGATGCTTTATTAAATAACAATTTTTTTTACAAAAGTAAGAAAATTAAAATGCACAAGGCATATAAATATAAATAACTTAATCTCATTAATATAATTCATTTACAACATTCATACATAAAAATAATAATTAAGGTACTTGAAACTTACAAAGAGAAAACTAAAAATAAACTTTAGTAGAATGGCAAAACATTATGTCAAAATAAAAAGTTCACAAAATATCTAAATATTTCCTAGTAGGTGATGTTGCTTCATAGTCCTTATAATTAGTGCTAGCTAGACTCACTTAAGAAGAAATGCCTAACATCTCTTGGTGATTCTATGTTTGTTGCCTGAAAAACCATATAAGACAATGATTAGCAATATCCAAGTACTCATTAGCACTCAACTAAAAAGCATTGACAATCTTCATAATGAACTTATTCAACAAATCAACAAATAATCATATATTGATCAACCAGCTATAATCATGTTTCAGTAAACAAACATTTGAATGTATACAATAAATGTGCAGAAAATTTAAGTCAAATGAGCCAAATATTACAAAATAAAATACACATAGTAATCATATTAGGATGCAAGAGATTCAATCATTTCAACCATTTGTTCATATCCTTGAACATACATAATTGGTTAAAATATCAGTCTAGAGTAGAGAGAAAATGGAGAAAGTGATTGCCTTACATAAATGGGGCTGAGAAATGCTAATTTCTTTGACCATGTACCTAAGCATCAGTTGAAAGAAACGATCAAAGAGGGTTGACGGTGGTTTATGAGAATGACCTTGCTTAATTAAAGATAAAAAATAATAATAATAAAGATAAGAAAAAGAAAGTACCAAATTCCAAATATACCAATATAACTATACCTATGAATCTAAGAAAAAATTTAAATCCACCAACTTCATAGACTTCAAATCAAAGAAATTCACCTAGCTAAAACATATACAACACAGATTCAAAAAGATTCAACTATACTAAATATTAATCTAGCATAAAGCAAGGCATTTTGGTACAATTGCTGAAATTTTATAGCATGTTTACACTCCTTCATATCTAAAAGCATAATCAATACCATTTTATCCACCATTTTATCTCTCAAAGTAGTATCCAAAGCTTCAAAACAAAATCTATGTGCCATTGGAGCTTCGTCCCAAATAACTAATTTAGTTTGTTGAAGTAACTCAGCATGATCATCTCCATATTCGATGTTGCATGTTGCGTTATCTTCACATGGGACAGGAATTTTAAATTTTGAATGAGCAGTCCTACCACCAGGTAAAAGCAAAGAAGCAATTCCACTTGAAGCTACTGTAAGCACAATTTCGGATTTGGATCTCAAAGCGGTTGACAATGTATTCCAAATAAAAGTTTTTCCAGTCCCACCATAACCACGCAGGAAAAAAACTCCCCCTTTTTGCTCATCAACAGCTTTCATGATCTTATGAAAAATCACCCTCTGTTCATCTTGATAAAATATAATGAAAGTACATATATATAAAATGAATGTAATTACCCTCTGTTATTATGTAATGAATTGATATACTACATATGTAAACAAATTGATAAAGAATGATTTTTGATATGTTACAGAAATCAAATAATTTAATTTATTTACCTGTCAATGATTTATATAGTTTTTGAAATTGTTGTTCTTGAAGATGAACATCATAACTATGTTCATCATAGATTAGCTTGTTTCCTAAGTCTGCTGTGATGTAATCTTTTGGATAAGGCATACATTTGAATTCTTTTAAGCTTCTTCTGTTATATTCCAATAGCTTTTCAATCTCAAGAAGAGTCAAATTTGAAATTTGTTCCTCTGTAAGTTGTAGATCTGTTGATAAAGAACAAATGTTGATATTAAAAGCGTATAATTAAAGTGATACATATAAAATAGTTGTAAAGGTGTTGATATACCTGGATTATTTGCTATTCTTCTTTGACTATAGAGTATACCATCAGACAACCATTGAAAAGTTTGTTTCCAAACATAAGCTGGTCTATCCATTGTTGCAGAGAGCAACATAGTTACAAATAAGTACCTTAAAACTGTACCTGAGCCCCAATCCTTAGCTTCCTTTATTGCACCGATGAATTCTTTATCATCTCCTAAAAAACCCATAGCAAAACATGCTTCTCTAAAGATTTTTAATTGTACACCAGCAACTTTTTTCATTCCTTCACAGCTTAAAGGTCCTTTGAGTTCAGTAAGCATCATCCTTAAATAATACAGTTCTCCAGTACATGGTGGAACCCAAATTAATCGGCCAATTGTATATCCCTTTTTTCTTGGAGTCCAACATCTCTTCTTCTTAACATAAACAAACTGTGTTACAAATTGGCCATAAGTCAATTGTCTTGCCTCTGAATAGGTATTATTTGCTTCAAACCATGCTGTAAACATAGATTCAGTGACACTGGGTTTCTCAAGCACATGTTCAACTTCTTGTTGATCGGTAAAATAAACACAATTTTCTCCGATAAGATGAAAAAACATGCGTTCGACAGCAAGTCCTCTTCCATGAATTGAAAAACCAAATATTCTCCAACAGGCTTCACTTGGAGAAATATATCTACAATCTAGGTACTGTTTGATTTCATCAAGGTCAGACACATTTTGATTACCATTGTTTCTAACAACAGTTGCTGAAATTCGATCATACCCTTTATGTATATATTTGAAAAGGTATTTGATGGAAGATCTTTGATTGCACCACTCCATGTTGATATGAGCTTGGTACTTCAATAGTAACTTAGGATTATATCGAACGACATGTCTGTTGTCTAATTCGATTCCAAGTTTGGTAATTGTATGACCATTTCTTCTCCTTCTGTAAACAGGGAAACCTTCATTATCTACAACAGTTTCTTCCTTCCTTTTCTTTGGAAAATTTTTGGAACATTTTCCCTTTTTGATGCAAGGTGAAGGAATTGTTGTTACACCACACGGACCATGCATCATGTGTCTCTTAACCAAGTTATATAACTCTTTTTGTGACTCAGAATTTGGAATTTCAGCACATATAATTTGGTTGATGTCTTCCGGTTTTGGATATTTGCTAGAAGGATGCAAGAAGATGAGAATGTGTGCATGTGGCAATCCTCTTTTTTGAAATTCAATAGTGTATAGATCTAGCAAAAGAACAACAAATGCAATAAAAAAGTGAATGAAAAATGTATTTGAAAAGAGATAATAAAAGAAGAATCAAACTTACATGCAAGTACTTTGCCTAAAATATGTTTTCTGGTTAAATCCTGCATCAGCTCATCAAACTTGATCTTAAAAATTCTTGTAATGATGTCTGGTCTATCTTGGGGTTTCAAAAAATCTTTTGAAAGCTCTCTTTGTATTTCTGGCCAGTTAGGATTGCAGGTAAAGGTTATGAATAAATCTGGAAAACCTATTTTGCTTGATATGGCCATTCCATCAAAATACAATTGATCTAAATATCTTCTACTTCCAACAAATGAAGATGGCAGAACAACTCTCTTGCCTCTTTTTTGTTGAGGTTGACCTTCATTGTTTAAAATTTGATCATTTAATCTATGATATTTGCCAACTCTCAACTTTGATTGGTTCCTCCTCAACCAATTTAATCTTTCTGTTTCCATCATCATGAATCCATCAACCAAGAACTGCTGAAATAATCTTCTGCTACATAATAAAGTCCGAGCTTCAGATTTTCTGCTTTGGATTCTATAGGACAGCCAAGCTTTAATAGTTAATCTGTTTCTTTTTGTGATGATGGTTTCATCTTTATACTTAAGTAAAATTCCATCTCGATATCCATCTTCTCCATATGGAAATATGAGTGGATATTGGTAACTTAAATAAGCATGATGAAATTCATCAATTCTTTGAAGATTGCCACCTCTTTTGTGCAAAATAATATCCCTCTTTTCCGCAGTATCAACATCTCCGACAATCAATGCTGCGACTTCAGACACCGTTGGTTGATTATAAATCCTACCATCTGTTGTTCTTTCTGAAATCAACTTTAACTTTAAATCTTGAATGTTTCCTTGTTTCAACAAATCTCGTGCCATTCGAAAACCTTTTGCATGAACATTGTGTTCATCTAACATCTGCCCTAACCTTTTGACAATTTCTTGATCAATTTCCTTGTTGTTCCTGTTATTTGATAACATACATTTGCATAGTGTTTATGGATATAATATTATATATAGAAAAAAATGTGATTAATTGTGATTGAAACAATATTTTTGTATAAAACTGATCAATTGAAAGTCAGAATATATATATATATATATATATATATATATATATATATATATATATATATATATATATATATATATATATATATATATAATGATATTGTTGTTAATGTTTTGTAAGAGCTTGAACTTTAATTACCTGAAGGAATTCATTCTATTTTGTACTTCATGTTCAGTATCATAGATATAAAGCTGAGCATATTTTGGTGTTTCACCAATTTCCGGTAACATTGTACCAATTCTATGGCAAGTTTGTCCTTGTATTCTTATGGTTGGTGGACCTCTACCACCATAGTTACAATTATCAATTTGCATTCCTGGAGATGTAAATGAGAACATGGCATTGTACACACGTGTATATAGTTGGAAATGTTTACTATCAGCAGACGTTGTACCAAATAATAAGTGTTGCAGAATAGGTGGGGGTTGTTTCAAAAGAGGTAATTGTACCTTTCCATTGCCACAACATAATTGATATTTAGGCATGGTAGTGTGTTTTGATTTAGCCTTTCTTTCTTGGTACCACATGTAAGATCCACATTCTGGACACTCACAAAGTGCATCACCATGATCATGATATCCTAAAATGGTTGATTTATATATTATGAATATAGATTGGCAAGAACAAAATGAATTGAGAGTGAAAAGATGTTTACCTTGTAAATTAGATGTCCCTGTAAAAGTTTGAGACATGTTGTTACGAAAAGCACGATGGTCTTGTTCTTGATCAGAATCAGAATCAGAACTTGAGTGTTCATCCAGAAGAATTTCAACCTCAGAATCGGTGTCTGTATCAGAATCGTAGTGTTCAGTTTGACTGGGAGGTTTGTAATTTGAAAGATTAGAAGGATTGGATGTTGAAGGTTGATCATGTATTGTAGCTGCAAATTTGTTCATCAAATTGGTTCTAGAATTCCTGAATTGGGGAAATGTAGTTTGTGGTGCTGCTTTGTGCTGTAGATTCGAGTTTGGCTGTGTATTTGGTGTTGTATCAGAAGTTGCGTTTGGCTGCTTGTCGTGTGTGTTTGTTACATCATTCAAAGGTTTCAATAAATTAACAGGTGAATTGTTGGTGTTTGACGAAAAAGACGAAGAGGTATTGTTGTTTCCATCTCTTTTAACTGATCTAGTGAAACGTGGATTTTCTTCTATTGATCTTCTTCTTTTTCGTCTTGCCAAACCAGCATTAGCTTTCTCAATAACATTATAATCCATTGTTGTGAAGAAGAAAATGAAATAAGTTTGAAATGTAAGACAAAATTTGAAATAATAAGTATTTGAAACTGACTTTGAATTTGAAAATAAAAACATGTTTCCCTCACTTTTTTGAAAGTACAAATGCTTTTGAAAATTTAAATTTGGCGGAAAAAAAACATAGTAAAAGTTGAGGGCTAAATTGTTTATTTAATTGATTACATTGGGGGTTAGTTCTCAACTATGGTAGTTGTATTGTAACCAATGTATCATTGAGTGATTGATTTAATAGCCTTGAAAAGAGGAGTCATGTAGACTTATAAAAAATGCAGAACTAAAGTGAATTAGTGAGTTGTGGTTTGATATGACATAACTGTTCATAGAGCAGCAAATTAAATATAAAATTGACAATCAAAAAGGTTGACAGAAGATTATAGAAGATTTGTGGACAGAAGATATTATGCTTTGAACTTGACAAACTAATATTAATAAATAAATGAAACTGACCTTATATTATATAGTATACTTGATTTCATTGTTTGATGTATATTAAAAAGACTGTAACAAAAATGAGAATAAGTATTAGTTGGGACATGAGGCAATGCTAATAGTTTGATAAGTATTACGCTGAATTTATATAGTAATTAAAATAATAAGCTGTTGCTCTTATTTTGTTGTGAAGGAAAACAGTAAGATTATTTGGTAATTAATACAGCATGGTAAAATGATTAAAAGGAATAATTTCGAAAAAAATAGTTAGGTAGAAATATGAAGTGAAAATAATGGTAAAATGATAGTATAAGTGTTTAATTTGATCTTCTGATAATTTTGATGTTGCATGATTTACTTAGACCACATTTGGTTTGTAGGACAAAGTGATATAGTTATATATTGATAAAAGTAGTAATTCTGAAATAGATATAACATATTGTGGTGTGATATATTCCAAAAGTTTGATAATACAAAACCACTTCAAGTAGTTGTTAATAGACAAAAATAATAACTAACAAAATTCATCAATATTACATTGATCCAAAAAGACTTTAGTAAATATTTAATAAGTCTGATTTGTAGAATTGGAAACTTTGATCATGGATTTTTTTCACGCTTGATAACTCTCCTCAATTGGTTTAATGAAATTTTTGTGGAAGAACGCTGGGTGGGTGCAACCTGATTCTCTTCATTATCTTGTGCCACAGACTGACTTGATGAAGTTCGTTTTGCGGGTGTGAGTGCAAGCTAATCAGGTGAATTTTCAGAAACATCAGATAAATCAACCTACAAAGAGAGTAAAAAAAATTAGATACATTGTTGGGAATAAAAGTGTGTGTTAATTGAATAAGATAGAGAAATAATGTAACAGTTGGAATAACAATGTCATCATCAGTAGGAGTATTTGGTGGTTCTGATTGGAAACATCAACTTCCTCATTCTGGTAAGATATAATACATAATGCTATGATTAGTGAAAGGAAACAAATTTGAAGGTGAGATAAGAAACAAATTGAATAAAAATGTTATAAGATATAGATATAATGTTACAATTGGGATCGCAACATTCTCAGCAGTAGTAGTATTTGGTAGGTCTGCTTTCTGATTTGAAGCAACAACTTCCTGATTTTCATCAGTTATCTACAATAATGTTATGATTAGTTGAAGGAAAAACAACTAAAGGTGAAAAATTATAAAGTTTGAATGAAGATGTTATAAGACCTTGTTGGTTTCAGAATCAGTAATGGCCAATTTAGAAGTTTCCTACAAATGGAATTTAAAATAAGTGGATATGTTGCAGAGGATTCAAAATTGGAACAGACCAAAATATAGAATATATAATGTACCTCATTGTTGGGAAACTGAGTCTCAATTTTCTTAATAATTGCTTCATCTCTGTTGATACCTTGAATAGAATTGTTACCCCAAGTTGGTTGTAGTTTAACTTTGGCAGCAATAGTTCTCTCTGTGATTTTGTCTAGTAAAAGTGGATACTGCAGAGGGTTTGTGACACCAGCCTTTAATGAACAATTGTATCGAATAAACTTATGAGAAGAATATAAAAAGTAATATGTAAGAAAAAAAATTAGATTGAATAGAAAGTGTTTGAACACCTCAACCATCCTCCTGTGCAAATCTGCAGCTGTGAATCCAATTAGTTCATTGCACTCACGATCCCAAAAAACAAAAGTTGTTGTAACTCCTTGATATTGACCTTCAACATCCAATTTGTACCTGTAAGTACCGAAAGATTGATTAAATTGGATTGCCATGCAACAATGTACTTAAAATAATGTTAAAGAAACTTAATGAAGTCCAACCTAAGATTGATTGCATTTGTTTCATGGTTTTGAGAACACTTCAGAGGCAAAGTATCTCCCTTAGCTGATCTAGAACATTGGCTACATAACTTGTAGTACCAACCGAATCGGGTAGGTAAGATTTTCACAGTTGTAATAACAGTGACACATGTAGTTGGCTAAAAGGAAAGAATAAAAATACAATTAAGATGAATATAATAATGACTTGCAGAAAACAATGGACAGTATGAGAAATGACTATGAACCTCATTAAGTTGCAAAATTGCTTCAAGTGGGAGGACTAATGCATTATTCATGAATTTATCAGCAGATGAGTACTGTGTCAAAGTAGATGACTGTGTTAGCATTTGGGATTGACAACTAAGCTGTTGACTTTGAGATGCAGAACTGTCTTCAGCACTTAACCTATATGCATAAAAAATTTATATGAGGAAAATAAATGATATAAGAGGAATGATGTGTATTTGAAAGTTTGATTTGTTAACCCTTTTTTAAATTCAATAATTTCTGGAAGATCAGCATTGATAAATAGTTGAGTGCCATTCCAAACATTGGATACACCTAGTTCATAGACATCTAGAAAAAAAAAAGTAAACGTCAAACGGGAAAAATAAAGCTATGATTTCATGAAATTAAAAAAGAATATAGAAATACCTGTAGCTTCTTTAATCTTAGCATTATGGAGAAGTACAATAGTTAGGCCCAAATCAGTACTTCCTTTGTGGTAGTTGGCAAATTGTGTTGCAAAATCCTCCCATAGAGTACAGTTCAAGATATTTCCACTATGAACAAAATTAGAGTGTTTTAAAAAAAGAATATTGTCAGATAACAAAACACATAAACATATGTTCTAATGCACAAAAATGGACATACGTTAGATCTTTGAGTTTAAAATTAACTTGTAGTTTTCTAGCCCCAGGTTGAAGATGAGTATAACCAAGTTCATAAAAAGCTCCAATGACATCTGTGGTATCCATAAGATTATGATGATTGTTAAAATATTTGTGACTATAAAAAAAAAGGCAGGTACAAAACAATAACTTAAAATTCAAACCTATTAAAAGGTCGGAAGACACTTTTCCACTTTTAATATCAGCAAAGTCTTTGAATTTGAACCCAGGATTTGGGACTTTATGCGTATTAACATCTTCAATTAAGGTACCTCCAGTACAAATCAGCTTAAACTGATGTTGGCATGCTTTGACAGATAGGTTGTTATTCTCCACATCAAAGTTTTGTAGAGTGCATGTCATGTTCAGTTTGAATTTACTGGACAATATGTCTTGCAATTCAGCAGGAAGAGTTAACTGAATCTCATCACCCTGAAAACATAACAAAAATTTAGATATAAACTTCATAATATTTAATAATATAATAGCAAATATAACTTTATTACCAACTCATCACAAATAACCATCTCGATGTGTTGTTTATTAGATTTTCCATGACGAACTATCCACAAATCCTTGACCCTTACAGCAAGCCTCCAAAGAGATTTCTTATCGTTGATGTCCTTTATTTTCTCAAAAGGCCTTCGTAGATCAGTCTCAGTTTCTTTCATTTTCCCCTTGTTTTTTTCCGTTATTTTATCCATGATTTCAGGTCTAATAATAGTAACCAAAAAATAATAAGAAGATTTAGAAATTACCAAAAAATAACCAATACAAAGGGTTATAGAAACATCTCTGGAAATACAATAAGAAGAACAATGTAAAGCAAAAATAGTTGGATCTCAAAAGATTGTTGCATGTTGTTATGGTTTCGCGATGAACAATAATAAATAAATATAAAAATGTTCAGAACAACTAAAAATCAGTGTTGGTGTGTAACAAAACAAACATAACTTCATGATAACGAAAACTAACCATGCAAACATAACTATCATATGAGTTTGGTAAACGAACTGACCCAGAGAATAGAGAGTAAAAGAACTCACCGAAAGTTTGGTAGTTAAATCAAGCATAAACTGTACCTGTAGAACTAAAAAAAAAAAAAAAAACATAAAACTATGATATCATTAGTGAAGAAATTTTGATTCAGAAAAAGAAAAAATGAAGAAGTTGGATAAACCTGGAATTTCGATGGAGAAAGAAAAAGAATAAAGCATGGAAGAAAAGTAGAAATTTTGGAATAGTTAACAATATCAAATGAGTTAGTAAGATAGTATGAAGATTTGTGATGGGATGTTTGTACAGTATTGTGAGTCTCGAAAAATTGCATCATGAAACTAAGAAGGCTATTGTTCTACCACACGTGCATAGATAGTCATCACATGCAAGAAAAAATTGAGAAGGTTAAAATGGTCATTATTGGACACATGGCAGCAAGAGAAGCCTTAGGGCAGCATGGTAAAATCAGCAGCATATTCTTTTCTTATTTTTTATTTAGATGCACTCTTAACATCCATCTGAAATAGAGTGATATCATGATTTACTGCTATGATAGAAGAAGTCGAATTGCTTCAAGTCTTGCTACTGGTGCAAAGGTTTTAGTGAAATCTATGCCTTCTTGCTGACTATAGCCTTGAGCAACCAATCTAGCTTTGTTTCTTACAACTTCTCCTTGTTCATTTGTTTTGTTTATGAATACCCATTTTGTTCCAATAATGTTCTTATGTTTGGGCTTGGGTACCAGATCCCAGACATCATTTCTTTCAAATTGATTGAGCTCTTCTTGCATTGCAATAATCAATCCATCATCTGATAGAGCTTCTTCTATGTTTGTAGGTTCAATTAAGGAAATTAGACCAACTAGAGATTCATTCTCTTTGAATGCTGATCTGGTCTTCCTTGGACTATCTTTATTTACAACAATCAATTCTTCTGGATGAGATGATCTGTATTTGAATTTTCTTCTAGGCTGAGTTGTCATATGAGTGAGTTCTTCTTCTGAATGATCTTCAGATTCAAGATCTTCAGATATCTTTTCATTCTGAGTCTCAGAAGGATAAACAACAATGGAGAGATCTTCACATTCAGATGACTTTGATGGGATTTGAAATTCTGCAAAGTTTTCAGCTTGCTCTGAAATTTTATTGTCAGGCTCTTTATCATCAAATCTCACATGTATAGATTCTTCAACTGTATGAGTTTCAGAATTATACAATCTGTATGCTTTTGAGCATTCAGAATATCCTATGAAGATACCCTTATATGCTTTAGCATCAAATTTCTTTCGATAGACTTTGTTGTCTAGAATATAACAAGTACATCCAAACTGATGAAAATAAGAAATATTGGGTTTTCTTCCTTTGAACAGTTCATAAGCAGTTTTGTTCAGAATAGGTCTTATAAAGATTCTATTCTGAACATAGCAAACAGTGCTTACTGCTTCTGCCCACAAATACTTAGCTAGGTTAGACTCAAGCATCATAGTACGAGCCATTTCTTGCAAAGATCTATTTTTTCTTTCTACAACACCATTTTGCTGTGGTGTTCTAGGAGAAGAGAATTCATGAATTACTCCATGCTCTGAGCAGAAAGATTCGAAAGACTCTTTTTCGAACTCTCCACCATGATCGCTTCTAACCTTCAGGCTAACCTTCAGAATCCTAAGATCCTTTTCACTTTGTATTTGTATGCAGAAGTCACTAAACACTTCAAATGCATCACTCTTAGAACGAAGGAATTTCACCCAAGTCCATCTACTGAAATCATCAACAATGACTAATCCATATTTCTTACCATTGATAGAGGCTGTAGAAACAGGACCAAACAGATCAATGTGAAGCAATTCTAAAGGTCTGGAAGTAGAGACAATGTTTTTAGACTTGAAAGAAGTCTTAACAAATTTTCCTTTTTGACATGAGCCACAGAGTGTGTCTGAGTGATAATCAATGTCAGGCAAACCACTAACAAGCTTTTGTTTACTAAGCTTAGAGATTAACCTCCAATTAGCATGACCAAGACGCTTGTGCCATAACCATTTCTCATCACTCAGAGACAAAAGACATATAATCTTTTGGTCAACCAAATCAAAAAAGTTTACTTTATAAACATTGCCAACTCTCATCCCCTTGAATACTATGGATTTGTCAGAGTCTTTTGATATAATACATGAATTCTTATCAAATGTAACAACACATCCATTGTCACAAAATTGACTAATGCTCAATAGATTGTGTTTAAGTCCATCAACTAACCAAACATCTTTAATGGAAAGAGAGGAATTACCAACTGTACCTATACCAATGATCTTCCCTTTTTGTTTTCCTCCAAACCCCACAGAACCTCCCTCTTTCAGAGTTAGGGTTTGGAACATATGCTTTTCTCCCGTCATATTTCGTGAGCAACCACTGTCCAGGTACTAGGGCTGCTGCTTTACCTTTCCTTGAATGAACATCTGAAGCAAATATTATTTCAGATTTTGGTACCCACATTCTGATAGGTCCTTTTGAGTTAGTCTTCTGAATTACATTCCTCCTTTGTTTTCCATGAGTAACATAAGATCTAGAATTAATTAAGCTTTGACAAGAATGTTTAGGCTTAATTTTATTCTTAGATTTTGATCTGGAGTATATCACAGTTCCAACGGTCAAGCAAGCATCTGAAGAATCTTTGCCTTGATTTCTCAGAGGTTCAGAAGACTTCTGAGCTTTAACTTGAGAACTCTTAGGCTCAGAAGTTTTGGGTTCAGAAGAACTTGGTGCTTCTGAGTCTTTGAGTTGAGGTTCAGAACCTCCTTCAGAATTAGATAACTTCAGATCTTGTGTTCCACTTTTAACAAAGGTTGAGAATAATTCAGGTGGTGTATCATCCTCACTATATGATTGCAGAGGTTTATCCCAGTTCTTAAACCGAGAATAACCAATGCCTTCACCATAGTTACGAGTTATATGATAAATCATGGAAGCCATTTTACTCCTATTAAAAGTACAACGAATAAATTCATGGAGAGCATCTTCATGATCATCATCGAGTTTGTCTGCCAAGACATAGTTAGATTCAACATGACAAATACGAATGTTTAAAGATTCATTTTCTTCATAAAGAATCTTGGCATCCTTTTTCAATGATTCATGAGCGCTTTTCAGAATTTTATGTTGCCTTACCATCTGAGTATAATGTTTCATAGCAATCTTAAGAGAATCAATTAATTCAGATTTAGTCATATTAGAATATACCTCTTGTTCATCATCTGAGTCATATTCAGAATTCTTATCAGAATTATTGTCTTCAGAAGCATTTGCCATTAGAGCAAGATTTCCTTCTTCATCATTTTTGCCTTCAGAGTCATTCTCAATTGTTTCCCAAGTAGCTAAGAGACTCTTTCCTACTTTTTCTTTGTATTTCTCTTTCCCAAAGTTCTTGCTCTTTCCTTTGTCCTTAGATGACATTTCCGGACAGTCAGCAATAAAGTGTCAAGATTTCTTGCAGTTATAGCACTTGTTCAATTCTTCCTTTTTATCTTTAGAGAAGGAACTTCTTGAGCCATTTCCTTTGCTTGGAAACCTTTTGTATTTCTTGTTCCATTTCTGAAATCTTCTAACCATGAGAGCCATTTCGTCATTCTCAGAATTTTCTTCTAACATATCATCAGAAGTTTCCTCTTCATGTTCAGCAACTTTAGTCTTTACAGCTTTTAAGGAACTTTGAGCAGAGCTTAGAGCCAAGGACTTCATTTTCTTGACAGGTTCGTCTGCCATAAGTTCTAGTTCATGACTTCTGAGTGAGCTTATCAGATCTTCAAGAGAGACACTATCCAGATCCTTAGATTCTTGAAAAGCTGTAACCTTTGGTCTCCATTTAGGAGGCAGACTCCTCAGAATCTTCTTTACATGATCAGGTACAGTATAGCTTTTCTTCAGAACTTGAAGACCTGAGACAAGAGTTTGAAACCTTGAATACATGGTTTCAATGTCTTCATCTTCCTTCATTCTGAATAGCTCATATTAATGAACTAACAGATTTGCCTTAGCCTCTTTAACTTGCTTGTTTCCTTCATAGGTAGAGCAAAGAGAGTCCCAGATGGTTTTAGCTGTAGATTTGTTAGATATCTTAAGATACTCAGCATAAGATATGGCACCAACAAGCATATTTTTGACAGTGTGATGCTTCTTGTATTGTTTCTTTTTGTCAGTATCAAATAACTTTCTGTAGGTATTTCTTACAACACCTTCTTCATCCATATGATCAAAATGTATGCCATCCTCAACTAGATCCCATAACTCATCATCAGTACCAATGATGTAACTGTACATCTTGGTTTTCCAAAAGGGAAAAGTTGTAGGATCACTGTTAAAGAAAGGTGGTTTATCTCTGTGATTGTCAGTTCTCTCACCCTTGTCATAACTAGGTGGAGGAGGAACAACATGATGTTATGGACCACAAGTAGACATGTTTTTCAACTAAGTGCCCTAGATCTTTTACTGTTTCACTGTTAAGTGAAGAGCAACAGACCGGAGCTCTGATGTCAATTGAAGGTTGAAAAACACAAGAAGGGGGGGTTGAATTGTGTTAAGATTTTTGCTAAGTCAAAACAATTTGCAGCGGGTAAAAACAAACACACACAATATAAGAGAATGAGACACACAAGTTTTATACTGGTTCCTCCCACTAATAGGAGTAGTCCAGTCCTCTTGTCATTCACAAGAGATTTCACTATAATCACTTAGATTACAAATGCTCAAGCACTAAGCAAGAGACTTCAAATGCTCAAGCACAAAGCAAGAGACTTCTAATGCTTAAGCACAAAGCAAGAGACTTCCAATGCTCAAGCACAAAGCAAGAGACTTTTCACAAGTTTAATGATGATAAAGTTATGAATGAGACACTTGATATACTATCAGAGGTGTTTATAAAATACAACACAGTTACAAGACTTCCTAGAAATGTTTTACAAAATTTCTAAGTGTTTGAATAGCTTCAGAATTTTGACAGCGTTTTAGCAAGTTCAGAAGCGTAAGTCTTGATTATTATTCTTCACAAATCTTCTTCCTTTTATAGATGAGAAATGGATGTTGAAGATTATAGCCGTTTGAAGAATTCTTGAGACGCTCCATTGTATTGATCAAAGTGCTAATAGCTGTTCTGATTTGCAGTGCTTAGGAGCTTTGACGTTTACTATAAAATGAGAGATTCCTTTTGGCTTTAGATATCTGAACCTCAGCTTAAGCCAAATGAGGAAATACTCGTTCTTGAAGCCTGACTTGAAAAGGACCTTTCCATGGTCAACCCTTTTCCTTCTTGATTCCTTTGCTGAGACCAAGACAGACACAGTCTTCAAGAAAATAACTCTGATGTAGCTTCAGAATTATTTAGCTTCAAAATTTGATGAAGCTCAGAATTACTTGCTTCAGAATTTTGGGAGCTCAGATATGGCGCACTCAGAAGTAATTCCTTCAGAATTCCAATGTGCTTATGAACTCAAATTTTAACTTTTAATCCTGCACACTATAGTAAATTATTAGTACTACCAATTTAACTTTAAATATATTGTTATCATCAAAATCAAATTAGGAGATACAAAACCAATTATGTTCCAACACATGTACCTTGTGATTGTATCTAACACAATGATAAGATTTGAAAACACTTTCAGAGACACACTATCTCCATGCTTAAAAGCTTAGGAGAAGTACACAACAATTATAACCCAAACTAAGTCCTAGTTTTGTATATGAATAACACAAGATAGGCTCACAACACAATACACTAGAAAACCCTAAACACACTGTTTTTTCAGAAGTACAATACACACACGTAACCCTAACTAGGTTTACAATGCAGCTTAAATACAAAGTCTATAATGGGCTTCTTCACATGTTGGGCTTCAAGTCTTCTATAGCAATTCCAACTCACATAAACACATAGTATCACAAGTATCCTTAAAGAGGGCACAGAGATACGATAGTGAAATAAAGGCTTGAGATACTTTGACCATCCACACAAAATAGGAGCCTCGAATAAAGGCGTGGATTCCATAAATAAACAACAACGCATTTAAGAGGCGCGCTTTCAGCATATCCTGGATTAGTATCCGGATGTTGAAACATTATATCAAACATTGTAGTATACTTTGTGTTACCAAAAAGCAGCCAACACACAAAACATTTACAATCTCCCCCTTTGGAGAAATTTTTGGCTAAAACAAATTATGATCATACAGACATGCCAATAGAATACTTAGTTCATAAGTCCTTAAATCAACACAAGCACACAAATCATAAGGCAGTCATGCAGCTGATAGTATTCCATATATTTATCAGAGGCAAAAATAACAGCAGAAGCAAAACAACAAATTCTTGACCTAGATCCATTCATACATAGCAACAACTAGAGATGTTTCAACATTGTATAGAACATAGAGAGTGCTCCCCCGTAATCTTGTCGTATCATCAACCTAAAGAACATGGAGGTATTTATACTCCCCCTCAAAACAACCATCTGCAGTTCTGGGTAGCAGATGTTTCAACATCTCATGCAACATTACACAATCAACAGAGAATCACTACTCCCCCTTTTTAGACAGAAAATTTACCATAGGAAGGCATAAATTAATCAACCATAGAGTACCATAGAGCATAACAGAAGTAGAAAGCAAATTCAAATATCCAGGGCTGCGCCCATGTGAACAAACCAAATTCAAATAACAAAACAAAGACAAAACAAGATCATTAAAACTCAAATAGGAACAAGCTAATCTTCAGAGCTGCTTGCATTGGATTCTCCAGCTTCCTCATCTTCTGCCTCAGCATCTGTGGCTTCATCAGCATTCTCATTATCAGTCCCACCAATCACATCAGTACCTGCATCCCCTTCTTCATCAGCATTGTTATTGTCATCCCCAGCAGCATTTTCTTCAGTACCAACTTTGCCATTACCAGCATTCTGCTCTTCCTGCTCCAGAGCCAGGATCATAAGCTCAAATTGAGCCTTCTTCTCATCCAGCACTGTAACAGTATCCCTGAGTGCAGCTATAATATCCTGTCGAGTCATGAGCCCTATGGGTGCTGTAGAACCAGATGCTCCAACAATGTCTGGCACATGATGTTTTCCAAATAGTTTGTAATGCAAAGACAGAGGAGATTCCCTCTTCTTAAAAACATCATAAGGATATTTGATCTGGGGTAGTTGGTCCAATATGATATCACAGAGGAGTGTGGGAAATGCAATAGGGAGCTTCACAACAGAGCTCTTAGCATGTTTCACAGTTTGTTCAAAAATATATTCCCCAAAGTCAGTTTTGTGATTTGTTCCAATGAGATAGATCATTCTACCAAGCACACTTGCCACATCAGAGGAGTGGGTTGTAGGGACCCAATTGTAAGCACCAATCCTGTTAAGAATAGCATACTTAATAGATAATTTCCCAGCAGAGATCTTCCCTTTCTTGGGCCATGCTTTCACCTGATTTGCAGTTATCACTCTGCAAATCTCATCTTCAGACACAGTGGGCTTAGTGCATGTATTAGCATCAATCCCTAGATACTTGTTAATCACCTCAGGAGAGAACTTCATCCTTTCTCCTCTCACCCATAGAGTTTGAAATTCTGAACTAACTGGATCATCACAGTCTTCAGGGATGTTCACCAGGAATTCTTTGACAAGTTGTTCATAACACTCACCCAACTTGGTCACAGTTTTCAATAACCCAGCTGTTCTGATTAGGTCAATGACCTCATTCATTCTCAAAGCATCATCACCTAATTCCCTTTCCAAGGCCAGTCTTCTATGAAAGATGAATTTCCATCTATGTCCATAAGTAGGATTGTGGAAGGAGATCTTGTCAGTAGGGACATCCTTAACAACAGTGGGCATTCTCTTTGCAGCAGACTTTTTGACACTAGAATAGGTAACTTGGATGTTTGACACATCTTCTGAAACATCCTCTTCAGATTCACTAGAGACAGCAACTTTTCTCTTCTTTCCCTTTGTAGCAGAGACCTTGGGAGTAACCTTACTCCATCCCTTCTTGGGACCAATCATAACACCTTTCGCTGTACCTTTCTTGATAGTCCTGGGTGTTTCAGATGCACTAGGGACAGCCTTCCCTTTGCTACTTCTTAGTCTTTTGGCAATGCCAAAAGCTTGAGAAATAGGAACTTCATCTTCCAATTCATCAACTACAATGACAGGAGTCTCAGCCTCTTGATGGACAGAGGTTTCTTCTGGATCAGTCTCAATTTCAACAGTCTCCTGAGGAGTAGCTTGCTTAGCAGCATTACTCACAGAATGAGTTGACAGGTTCTCGTTCTCATTGGCTGTGTGAAAGCCAGAGTCATTCTCAGTTATAGCAGCAGCCACAGTTGGCTGTTCACCAGGTTGGCCCAAGGATGTTCCAACATTCGGTCCAACATCCTTTGTACCAGCAGGAATCTCAAGGGTTTGATGAACATTATCATTCCCTTCCTCAAAAGTGTTCTTACCAGCAGAGTCAACATCCATCTTGTCTATTGCAGAATTTAAGGTATCTAACCCTATGTTTTCATCAGATTCAGGAACAGTAGATTTCAGGGTTTCAACAGGATTACCTTTTATAGGATCGGAAGAGACAACCTTGTCAGAAGGTTGGAGAGATGCTTCAACATTGATAGCCTTCTTCACTTGACTGGATGATTCAACATTTGCTTTTGCTTTGATATTGAAGGGATCATCCTTCAGAAGCAGATCTTCCATGGTCCAGTTGATTTTAGATTGACCCCTTTTCGGTTTTGAGAAGAACTTTGATCCAAGATTCGAGGTGTCCCCCTTTTTCTTTTTCTTTGAAACAGACTTGGATGGTGTTGCATGTGCAGGCTTTTCAAGTAAGATTGTGGTAATGGGTTTGACATCCATGGGAGCGTTGGAGTGGGAAGGTAGGGGAATGGAGGTTTGATTTTGTTCGTTGGTGGAAGCGGTGTTTTTGGTGGAAGAAGACATGGTGGTTAAGAGGTGAAGTTTGTGTTTGATGAGAGAATGGGAGTGAAGAGAAATTAAGACGACAAGATTAGGATTAGTGGTATAGGAAGTTGAGAGAGTGTGATAGTATAAGGAAGAGGTAGGTAACGTATGATAGGTGGCTTTTAAAAGGAAAGAAGTTATTTGATATGATTCTCCTAAGAAATCGTGCAATAAAATGTGGGAGAGACAAATAGCGGTTGCACGCTGCAACTTCCTTAATTGCTATAATTCCTCATGCAGACAAATGCCCAATTTACCCCTCAAGTTCTCAAATTGTTTTGCATCCAAGGCCTTAGTGAAAATATCAACAATTTGCTCCTCTGTGTTCACATGATCCAACACAATAATTTTCTCTTCAACTAAATCTTTAATGAAATGATGACGGATGTCAATGTGTTTAGTTCTACTATGCTGTATAGGGTTTTTAGATATGTTTATGGCACTGAGGTTGTCACAGAACATGTTAGAGCATCCTGTTCAACATTGTATTCCTGGAGCATCTCTACTGCTATATATTCTGCTTCTGCAGTGGATAGAGCAACACTATTCAGCTTCTTACTAAACCATGAGATCAGGTTGTTACCAAGGAAGAAACAACCACCAGATGTGCTTTTTCTATCATCGGCACTACCAGCCCAATCTGCATCACAATACCCAATTAGCTTGGAATCTTCACCATGAGTGTAAAATATTCCATAGTCACTAGTTCCATTGACATATTTCATAATCCTCTTGACTTGAGCTAGATGACTAACTTTGGGATCAACCTGATACCTAGCACAAACTCCAACAGCAAATGTGATGTCAGGCCTACTAGCAGTTAGATACAGTAGACTTCCAATCATACTCCTGTACTGACTTTGATCAACAGATATTCCATTCTCATCCTAGCTCAGCTTCAAGTGTGTAGGTGCAGGTGTTCTTTTATGTGTGGCATTGTCCATCCCAAACTTTTTCACTATATTCTTAGCATACTTACTCTGTGAGATGAATATGGTGTCCTCCATTTGTTTGACTTGTAAGCCAAGAAAGTATGTTAATTCCCCCACTAAGCTCATTTCAAATTCTGATTGCATCTGGGAGATGAAATGTTGGACCATCTGATGCGACATCCCACCAAAGACTATGTCATCAACATATATCTGAGCTATCATAAGTTTACCTCCTTCTTCCTTCACAAACAGGGTTTTATCAGAACCACCCTTCCTGTATCCATGAGTCATTAAGAATTGAGTCAACCTCTCATACCAGGCCCTAGGTGCTTGCTTTAACCCATATAAGGCCTTTTTGAGTTTGTACACATGATCAGGAAAACCTGCTTCTACAAAGCCCTTGGGCTGCTCCACATAAACTTCTTCCTGTAGGTATCCATTTAAAAAAGCACTTTTTACATCCATTTGGAATAGCTTGAACTTAAGAATACAGGCAACTCCCAATAGTAGCCTTACTGCCTCCAATCTGGCCACAGGTGCAAAGGTTTCTTCAAAGTCAAGTCCTTCCACTTGAGTGTAACCTTGAGCCACTAATCTGGCCTTATTTCTAATTATAATTCATTTTTCATCTGACTTGTTCTTATACACTCATTTTGTACCAATTACATTCACTCCTGCAGGTCTGGGAACTAGATCCCACACATCACTTCTTTTAAACTGATTAAGTTTTTCTTGCATTGCTTCTATCCAGCATTCATCAGTAAGTGCCTCCTTGACATTTTTTGGTTCAAGTAAAGATACAAAACAAGAATTACTAATTACCTCATTTGATCTTCTGGTAGTAATGCCATTTTGAGGATCACCTATGATAAGGTCCTGAGGATGATTCTTCTGAACTCTGATAGAAGGTCCTTTGTTGTTGATTGAGGAGCTCCTATCAATAGTTTCTTCTCCAGCATCAATTCTAACCTCAGTGTCATCTTCAGTTTCTAGTGATGCTTCAACATCCTGTTCAACATCTGTATTTTTTTCTTCATTCAAATCATCTATCACAACATTAATCGATTCCATCATGACTTGAGTTTTGGAATTGTAGACTCTGTAAGCTCTGCTGTTTATTGAGTACCCAAGAAAAATTCCTTCATCACTTTTAGGATCCATTTTTCTCCTTTGTTCTCTGTCAGTCAGAATGTAACATTTGCTCCCAAACACATGGAAGTGTTTCACAGTTGGCTTTCTATTCTTCCACAGCTCATAAAGAGTGCATGATGTCCCTTTTCTTAGAGTTACTCAATTATGAACATAACAGGCTGTGTTCATTGCTTCAGCCCAAAAATGATATGGAAGTTTTTTGGTATGAAGCATGGCTCTGGCTGATTCTTGTAATGTTCTGTTTTTTCTTTCAACCACCCCATTCTGTTGAGGAGTAATTGGTGAAGAAAACTCCTGTTTGATTCCTTCAGATTCACAAAATTCAGCAACCTTGACATTTTCAAACTCTCTACCATGGTCACTTCTGATTCTTACTATACCTGAGTCTTTCTCCCTTTGAAGTTGTAGACAGAGGTTCTTGAGAGTTTCAAAGCTATCTGACTTCTCTCTTATAAAATTTATCCAGGTGAATCTTGAATAATCATCAACAACCACTAAGGCATACCTTCTACCCCCTATGCTTTCAACTTGCATAGGTCCCATGAGATCAATGTGTAAGAGTTCAAGTACCTTGGATGTTACCTGATGTTCCAACCTTTGATGAGACATTCTGGTTTGCTTTCCAATTTGACAGTCACCACAGATCTTACCTTCTTCAATACTTAAGTTGGGCAATCCTCTTATGGCTCCAGCAGTGATTGCTTTCTTCATGCCTCTCAGGTGCAAGTGCCCCAGTTTTTGGTGCCATAGTTTGACTTCATCTTCCTTACTCATCAGACAAGAGGCATGATTCATCTGTTCATCTGGAGATGTCCACAGATAACAGTTGTCTTTGGATCTTCTGCCTTTCATTAGAACTTTGTTATTGTCATCAGTTACCTCACATTCAGACTGAGTGAAGTTCACCTTCAAACCTTAGTCACACAGCTGACTAATGCTAATCAGGTTAGCAGTTAGTCCTTTCACCAGTAGAACATTGTCAAGCCTGGGCAACCCTTTTTTTTTTTTTTTCAAGTTTCCCTATTCCAACAATTTGTCCTTTAGCACCATCTCCAAATGTGACATAACTGGTTACATATGGTTTGATCTCTTCAAGATATTCATTAGCACCAGTCATATGCCTAGAGCATCCACTGTCAAAATACCAACAATCTTTGGAGGATGCTCTCAGAGCAATGTGAGCTATCAATGCAGCAACTTCCTTGTTCTTTGGCTTCCATGTCTTAGCATTCTGATGAGCTCCTTCTTCTGTCTCCTGATGATATCACTTGGGATAACCATATAGTTGAAAACAGTAGGGTCTAATGTGGCCTTTCTTACCACAGTGGTGACAAACCCATCTTTTGGGTCTTCTTCTAGATGATAAGCCGTGATGTTGGATAGGACGCTTCAACATTTGTGTACCTGTTGTGGGATTGTATTCACTTTCAGCAGGGACGAACTTTTCAACCTTCCTAGCTTGGTTGTTGTTCATATTTCTGTAGTCAAAGCCAATACCTTTGCCCTTTCTTTGTTCTTGTGAGTCTAGGATTTCTTCAAGAACTTCTGTCCCTGTATTCAGCATCCTTACTTGTTTCAAGGTATTCTCCAGTTGGGAGTTTAGGAGAGTAACCTCATCTGTCAGCTCAGTGATCTTCTTTAGTCCTTCATCTCTTTCTGTCATGAGTTGATTGATGGTTTTCTTCTGCTTGTGTAAAGTCTTGCAGATTTCAACATCCTTCTCATACAGCTCTTTGTAGGTAGCAAGGAGGTCTTCATAGGATAGGTCTCCATCCTCAGATTCAGCATCTGAAGTGCAGACACCAGTTAGTGCAGTCACATGTTTAGCTGACTCATTTTCCTCTTCAGAATCACTTTCATCAGACCATGAAATAACCAGACTTTTCTTTTGTTTCTTGAGATAAGTGGCACATTCTGTTCTAATGTGTCCAAACCCCTCACATTCATGACACTCAACACCTTTAGATTGGATGGCTTCTCATCTCCTTTGTTTCTCTTGAATTTGTCTGACTGAGTGTTGATGTTGAATCGGATATTCTGCCCATTTGGTCTTTGTCTCCCATCTGCTTGCTTAAACTTTCTACCAATCATGGCCAAAGCTTCAGCAAATCCATCATCTTCATCTACATCTTCTAGAGATTCATTATCTTCTGTGTTAGACATAAAGGCAATGCTCTTACTCTTCTTTTCACCTCTTTCACTTATAGCCAGCTCAAAAGTTTCCAGGGATTCAATTAGCTCATCAACTTTCATTGTGTTGATGTCTTGAGCCTCCTCTATTACAGTTACCTTCATATCAAATCTTTTTGACAGAGATCTGAGAATCTTTCTTACCAGTTTAGCATCTGTCATCTTCTCACCAAGGACATCAAAGGAGTTTGCCATGTTAAGAATATTCATGTAGAAGTCATGAACAGTTTCATCCTCCTTCATTTTCAGACTTTCAAATTTTGTGGTGAGTAGCTGGAGTCTAGACATTTTTACCTTTGAGGTTCCTTCATGCACTGTCTCCAGAATGTCCCAAGCTTCCTTTGCAACAACACATTTTTTAATTAGTCTGAACATACTCCTATCTACTCCATTGAATAGGGCATTTATAGCCTTTGAGTTGTAGGTAGACAGGTCTTGTTCCTCCTTGCTCCAATCAAGTTCTGGCTTCAGTTCTCCTGTTTTATTCCCATCTTTGTCAGTAACTACTGGATGTTCCCACCCAGACAGGACAGCTCTCCAAACTTGAGAATCAATGGACTTCAGAAAAGCAGCCATTCTTGATTTCCAGTTGTCATAGTTTCTACCTTCAAGTAGTGGTGGTCTTTTAACAAATCCTCCATCCTTCTCCATCGTATCAGGAATTAACTTCCCTAGATCTCACCCAAGAAACAGGCAGGGTGCCTGCTCTGATGCCAATTGAAATTCCACCACGCAGAAGTAGGATGTTCGATGCAATGTTCCAACGTTAAAGATGTTTAGTGCAATGTTGGAATATTCACAAACAGACAGATATAAAAATTAAAACAACACAAAAGTAAAAGACACAGGATCTTTGTTAACCCAGTTCGGTGCACAACAGCAACCTAATCTGGGGGATACCAATCCAGGAGAGAAATCCACTATGATAGTTCTAATCCTAAGCTCTCAGCAAACAACCAGTTTACACTTATGACTTAGACACTATCTCATGCAACTTCAACTTAGGAACTCCCAAGTTTGAGAACTCTTCTCACCTCCTACACAACCACGTACCTTGTGATTGTATCTAACACAATGATAAGATTTGAAAACACTTTCAGAGACACACTATCTCCATGCTTAAAAGCTTAGGAGAAGTACACAACAATTACAACCCAAACTAAGTCCTAGTCTTGTATATGAATAACACAAGATAGGCTCACAACAGAATACACTAGAAAACCCTAGACACACTGTTTTTTCAGAAGTACAATAAACACACGTAACCCTAACTAGGTTTACAATGCAGCTTAAATACAAAGTCTATAATGGGCTTCTTCACATGTTGGGCTTCAAGTCTTCTATAGCAATTCCAGCTCACATAAACACATAGTATCACAAGTATCCTTAAAGAGGGCATAGAGATACGATAGTGAAATAAAGGCTTGAGATACTTTGACCATGCACACGAAATAGGAGTTTGGAATAAAGGCGTGGATTCCATAAATAAACAACAGCGCATTTAAGAGGCGCGCTTTCAGTATATCCTGAATTAGTATCCGGATGTTGAAACATTGTATCAAACATTGTAGTATACTTTGTTTTACCAAAAAGCAGCCAACACACAAAACATTAACAATTTGTATTGTTTTTGGACTATAGAGTGTAGCCAGAAATTCCTTTCATGAATAGCTTCTGCTGTGCTACAACCTACCAATGCATGTATTGTTTTGGATTTTAATCTTTATGCGGTTATTTTTTATTTTTAATTACGAAAGTTCTTGTTTTGCAATTTGGGATAAACAAAGCAAAAATATATAAAATACAAAAAAGCTTTGAAAGAAAATAAATGGGATGTGACTTTTGAAAACGATGTAAGAACAAGTAAGCACAAATTAATTTTTCCACCTCAAAAAAAACCCACAAGCTTCTTTTCTTTAACCTAAAAACCGAGAAATTAATTATCAGCAAATATATTATCAGCAAATACTATACCAAAAATCTTCTTTAACCTAATTTTTCCACCTCAATAATATCTTAATTTTTCCACAGCAAATACTCTCATAATATCTAAATTCTAAAGAAGATTTATGACTTTAATAAATTTTATATTTTAAAGAAAAGAAGCTAAATAATAAATAAAATAAGAAGTGCTTTTAAAATTGATTTTGAGATTTGTTAAATTGGAAGTAAAAGGATTGGACAAAAACTAAAATTATTGTCCCTCATTGAAACCACCAGACAATTTGAGATTAAGTATTATTCACACACATGTAAAATACTCTCATAATATCTAAATTCTAAAGAAGATTTATGACTTTAATAAATTTTATATTTAATAAATAAAATAAGTATTTCTTATTTAATAAATGATTTTCGATCCATATCCACTTTCTTTTTTCTTTTTGACCAAGATCCATATCCACTTTATTGTTTGAGTATTGACGAAAATTAATTTTAACATGTGAACAACATATAGTTTTCATAATATTGATTTGTTTATGCATTCATATCAAATACAAATAACTTATGCCTTAATAATTTTAAAAAAGATTATATCTAAATGTCTAGAATATTTTTATTAAAATTACAAGAAAATGGAAGTCACCTAAAGGAGAATTAAACCAAATGCAAGACCTCCTTAGAATGGAGGTGAGAATAATCTTGTTCATGCTTTTGAGGGACAGAACCCACAAGAGGACCATCTTGCCAAAGGTGAACAAAAGATTTAGTGCCAATAGGAAGAGTAAGAGTTGCATAAATGACCACCTCACTATTTTGATAGGTAGATATCAAACCAATGCAAGGATATATAATATTGCTTCTATTTTTCAAATGGATGTCATAGCTAGTAATTGAAGAAGTATATACCTTTGCATTACCACTGGATTGAGGGATAGCAACCAAAGCTTGTGCTCCAATCATGGCATTTTTTATGTTATTTTTTGGATTTATAGCCCATGCAACCCACCTATTCAATGCGATTTCAGTGTGTCTAAATGCTATGTCTAAATTTCCGGTCGCTTCGGAATAAGTCCAATGGAGAAAAGAGGACAATTGAGGAAGATCTTTACAATTGTCATAAACCTTATGGGCAGGGAAATGGTAATCCTTGCATCTTTGAGCTGAGGATGTTAGATGCAAGGAGTTTAAAACCAACAAGCAAAACACAAGGCTCAACATGTTTGAGACCATATTGTTTTTCTTTGTTAAGATTCAATAATGGAGAAGGTTGTGACAATAGATTGTTGAAGAAGGGTAAATATAAGAATTGGAATGTCAATAGTTTTATTTGTTTTTGACGAGTTAATAGATTTATTATTGTATTACTTTACCAATATACTCCTCCTAAGCAAAATAAACATATACACAAAAAGGGAAGGAATCAAATTACATTGGTTTAATTTTAAAAAAAGTTACATTTATTAATATTTATTGATTTTATTCTAATCTAGTGGCTAATAAAGAGTCACTTATACATTCACATAACTTTATTAACAAATTAAAGAATTTTGTTTTTCTTACTTTCCTTTTCTACAACCATATTAATACCCCTTGATTTTATTATTGTTAATTTGTACAACTTATAATAGGAAATAACTTTTATTTAAGAGGCAAAAAAACATTACGTCCGCCCCAAAATAAATAATCTAATTTTGACTTTGTGTACTATTCATATAATCTACTTTGACCTTATTTTTCTACTATTATGTACATGTAAATATTAGCATATGAGATGTTTTATTTGTTTCGACGAATATTTTCAAAATACACAATTTTTAATAATAGATAATTAAAGATATTAATGATTAAGGTTGTACATTGACAATTATGAAAGGGATCAAATATATCATTTATTTACCAAGATAATGTGGCACAAGTGGTAGATACTTGGGCCCCTTAACCATTTGGTCCTGGGTTCGGTCTCTGGCCGATGCGAATAGAAAAACATTTGTTGGAAGAGGTCAACCCTTAAAATAGATTTCAGTTACTTCGATGAAATTAATCTCTGCAGATGCTCGCAAAAAATACCTTTAATATATATATATATATAGAACAAAAGGATATTAAATAAGGCATAAAACATGCTCAAAAAACAACACAAAAGATAAATTACCCCCTCCCATGTACAGTCATGACATTACATGAGACAAATTAATTCAAACTCCTTAAAATATTGGACACATGATCTATATAATAATCTTACTCGCAAGCAAGTAGGCACGAACCCACAAAATGTGTTTAATTAATTAAAAAATACTTTAAATATAATCTTATTAATTAACATAAATTCATTTCAAATGGCACTAACTAGCCAAAAACATATTGATCATGAGATGGTCGAACATAAATTTCTTATCCTCACAGATAGTGACTTTAGTATTATTGTACTATTTCATTATTTGATATGGGCGAATCTTTGAATGCAAGGAAGGGATAGAATGATCATTGCCTGATTTGGTTAAAATATCATGTGAAGGAAAATTGTACGATCTCCAGCAGGTTATTTTACTTCAACGGTCATCAATTTATACGCTCCACTATTGCTTATAAATAGGAGGATGAATTGAAGTTTTTGTACACACCAACTACATCAAAGTATTGTTACTCTGTCAAATTCTACAAGCACAAAAACACTTTGAAAAATACAACTTGAACTCATTTGAAAACTCAATACCTTAGCTTCAGATTCTGATCATTTCAGTAGTTGAACCTTAGTATTATTTCATTAGGATTATAAGATTAGTCTTGTTTATGAGTTGTATTTATTTTTTCAGAACACTGATATTTGTATCAAGTGTTCAACACTTATTTGTTATTTCTATGTAAAGTGTTTGGAAGTCTCTTGCTTTTGTGCTTGAGCATGGGAAGTCTCTTGGAAGTTTACTTGAGCATTGGAAGTCTTTTGTTGGGTGCTTGAACAACTTTTAATCTTTTGTGATTATTGTGAACTCCCTTGGAAGTGCAAGGGGACTGGAGTACTCTCGGATTGTGAGGGGAACCAGTATAAAAATCTTTGTCTCTCTCTCTCTCTCTCTCTCTCTCTCTCTCTCTCTCTCTCTCTCTCTCTCTCTCTCTCTCTCTCTCTCTCTCTCTCTCTCTCTACCTTGATATTGTGTTGATTGTGTTATTACTCCGCTCCATATTCCGATAAGTTGAGAAACTTTGAAGAAGTTTTTAAAACTACAAAAACACAATTCAACCCCTCCCCCCTTCTTGTGTTTTTCACCCCTTCAAGTACATCTTAGTGGCTCCGGGGTGAATACTCAACTCACTCCTATCTATGTCCTTCCTCTAGAATCTTTTTCTTTAACTCATGTATGTCAGACACGCAAACTCTATCCCAAAATCTTATGACTCCATTCTCATAACCTTGAAATCGGTTTCTTTTCCTTGATTAATCAATGTAAGACGATTCACTAAGCTCAAATATCCTCTTTGACCATCCTTTACCTCATTAAGGAAATCATTTGTAAGCTTCAACATTCCCAACTTGACACAATTCAGCGTCGTTTCACAAATCAAACTGGGATCTCTGAACTTCTCAATCAAATCCAATTCTCTTGCCATAAGCGATGATACATGAAGAGATATCCTACTCAAAGCATCAGCTACAACATTTGCTTTTCCTGGATGATAACTTAACTTAAAGTCGTAGTCCTTCAAAAATTCTAACCAACGTCTTTGTCTCATGTTTAGCTCTTTCTGATCAAACAAATACTTCAAACTTTTATGGTCACTAAAAACTTCAAATCTATAACCAAACAAATAATGCCTCCAAATCTTTAAAACAAACACAACTGCGGCCAACTCAAGATCATGTGTTGGATAATTCTTGTAACAGCCAAACCCGTATTTAAGAAAATACCACCTTTATAAAAATATTATTCAAATTACGCAACGGAAAATAAAACTTTATTTAGAAAATTGGTGGTTCGAGTATTACATGATTTTTCTGACTCGATACATCCTTAAATAAATAAAAATAAGCGATAAAGACTCTATGTACATTCTAAGGATCCCTATCTCTGTGTCATGATCATGCATATGGTACCCGCATCGAGTTTGGGATAAACAAGTATCCTTCGCATCAAGTCAGTTTTAAGTCGGAGGACCATCGATCGAGTCAGTTTTAAGTTATGGTGGACCATCGCATCGAGTTTGGGATAAACATATATCCACCGCATCAAGTCAGTTTTATGTCTTGGAGGACCATCGCTCGAGTTGACTCATGCATGCATGAATGTACACATACCAAACAATGATGATAACTCTATACATCTACATATGAATAATAAGACGCTCCTAATATTCCCTCTCAAGTTCACATCAAAATTAGGATAAACATATATTCATCGCATCAAGTCACATCATCATATCATCATTAAGGTATCCATTCAAGCAAGGCACAACAACACTTAATATCTAGGTTAATCATAAGTCATCATCCTCAATTTATTATCATAACGCATCAACATCATAAACTCGTCATCATATATAATAAATCACAATCTCAACTCAACATACATAATCATCATAATTAATCATCTCATAGGAGTTCACATCATAATCATATACATCATCAACTCAATACAATATCATCTCAATTTATATATATATATATATATGTATATATATATAATGCAAACACAACACATTGATAACTAATCTCTAATCATCACATATCATTAGTTAATCAACATGCATCATTAACTAAGTCTCGCACCTCATAAATCATCACACATATCATATACATACATAAGGTTCATCTCATACTTCAAGTCAACAATTACTAAACCAATCATTCAACCTTAAGCATATTATTCACATATCCTCAAGACATAACCAATCTAATCTTATAATATGTCATAAGATCATAATCTAAGCATGTTATAAGCATACAAATCATTACTAATTATTATCACTTATTCGCACATGAACATGCACTTTAATTCATCATCTATTCATCGACATGCACATAATTAATAAAAGTTCAAACACTGCCAAATAGCCTTCCTAATTCAAGTATTCTTCGATAGCTAACCATAGAAACAAACGGCATCGAAAACAGATTAGAAATGACTCCGAAATCATCAAAACAAGCAAGAGTGCGCAGCAGATTTTTCAGGGGCGCGTGGCACGCAATACCACCCTATTCCACACTGTTTTGGAGCGTGGCACGCACCAGGGGAGGCGTGGCACGCGTGTGCCTGTGTTGGTACGCATTTTCTTCGAAAAAATCACTTTTTAACACACTATAAGCACTTATTTGACCCCATAACTTATATATAACATATCTAAACATGTTCATACTCAAAATCACCTATTTTGACTCTTAAACACCTCAAGAGACAATTTGTATAAAAGCTTTGAAAACTCTTTGAATCATAAAAACCCATATTTTCAACAACAACACATTTATTGCATCAAAGCTTAATCATACAAATTCATATATTATAACAACATGTTGATGAAAGAATAAAATCATAGAAGTACAACTTAAAGCATCATAATACATCATTTCATGTCATAAATCATCAATTTTCATGTATTAACTCATGAAACTCATTTATCATATAATCAATCAAAATCAAAGTTCAAGTAATCAATTTTATCATGGATTTCATACAACAATCATAAGTAGAAGCATATTATACATGAATCATTATCAAAGCTTCAATTATAAACACCTTCCCAAAACCTTTTTCTTCACAAAACCCAAAATGAGTGAAGAGAGTTTGGGTGTGGAGTCATAGACAAACTCCCCTCTCTTTGATCACTCACAATTATATTATCTAAACCTCTTACCTTAGATTGGAGCTTTATATCTCTAAGCTCTACACTTTGACTCCCTTCTACATCTTCAAGCTTGGTTCTTCTACACTTTCTCTCTACCTCTCTTTCTCTCATATTTGGTGACAAGTGATATCATAACACTACTCCTCATAAAAATTACTCCTTTATATATCTCCCAACTTAGGTTATGGTCAATTTCCTATATTACCCTTAATTTCTCTACAAATCCCACTCACAAACTCAACTTTACTCATACCACTAATTCTCATACTATTTACTCAATTGCCACTGCTTCCTCCCCAAGATACTCTATCCTTTTAGATAATAACCAAATTGTCATTCTTATCTCTACACAATCCACTAACTCATACTAAATTACTGCATTAACCTTAATTCTATCACAAACTCTTATTCCTTCTAATTAAGCACAATACTCATAAAAGCCCATTATTAACAAACATAAAGGTAACAACTAATTAATACATACAAAACACATCAATTAATTAAATAACATCAATCAATCAAATATAATAAAATATAAGATTTGGGGTGTTACAATTCTCTCATGTACTTTAAATTGGCTAGAAGCATAAGCAACCACTTGTCCATTTTGCATAAGCACACCTCCTAATCCCATTAAAGAAGCATCACAATACACAACAAACGGTTCATTCGGTTTTGGCAAGATCAAAACTTGTGCAGACGTCAACCTCTTCTTCAACTCTTGAAAACTTTTCTCACAAAGACTATCCCAAACAAAAGTTTGACCTTTCCTAGTCAATCAGGTTAGCAGTAAAGCTAACTTCGAAAAACCCTCGATAAATCTCCGATAATATCCAGCTAAACCGAGAAAGCTTCTTATCTCAAAAACTGATTATGGAGTCCCCAATTTTAATATCGCATCAACCTTAGAAGGATCCACCGCAATACCTCCACTAGATATAACATGACCTAAGAAGCTCACTTACTTCAACCAAAATTCTCACTTAGATAATTTCACATAAAACTTCTTTTCTTGCAGTGTCCTTAATACAATCCTCAAATGCTCAGCATGTTCCTCTTCGGTCTTAGAGTAAACCAGAATATCATTTATGAACACCACAACAAACTTGTCTAGATATGAATGGAAAATTTGATTCATATATTCCATAAATACACCAGGTGCATTAGTCACACCAAATGACATAACTGAAGAGTACTCATAATGACCATATCTTGTCCTGAAAGCAGTCTTCGGAATATCCTCCGCCTTAACTTGAATATGATGATAGCCTGATCTCAGATCGATCTTACTAAATACACAAGCACCCACTAATTGATCCAACAAATCATCTATCCTTGGAATGGATATTTGTTCTTAATTGTCACCTAATTCAGCCGACGGTAATCTATGCACAATCTCATACTTCAAGTTTGGGATTTTGGAGACTCTTCGTCTCTACTGTGCTCGTGGTATTGGACTGTGGTCGATGTGCCACGTGATTATTTTTAGCATTTAGACGAGTCTTGATGTTTGTTGGGCTTTTAGCCGGTCCAAAACACTTACTATGAACATGAACAAATGTGTTGATACCTTGCAATTGCAAACATTACTTTCTCTCTCATTTTTTTCTCAAGATATTAGGGAATTTTTTGTTGACAATAGATTTGGTAAACCAAATTTTAGATTTGTTAATATGTAGAGAGATTTTGACCTAATCCCCCTCATTTTTTTTTAAATATTTCTCATATACATCTATATATGTATGTCTTTGGGGATTTAACACTTTGCTACCCTCTCTTGGTTTTACAAAATAAAATAACAATTACTTGAAATATTTTTATATTGTAATGTTGTTAATGTATTTTTATTTTTCCGCAAACTAATGTATATTTTAAAAATATTTGATCATAGGTTACATTGATTTGGAAAACTATTACCTCACAGTTTAAGGTACCTAAAAAAATCCTGCCATAAACTTGATTGAGATCAAGGCACACGAGAAAATCCTACCATAAATATGTGCTCATAGGTTATATTTTTTGTAAATAATTTTTCTAAGATTCAGCCATAAACTTGATTGAGATTACGGCACTGGAAAAAATCTCGGAAAAAACCTCCTCAAGTTTTCCAGTATGTTACTTTTTTACATATATCATTATGGTACTAAAAACTCAAGGGGTGAATGTGTGTAATAATTTTAAAAAGGTTGAAATATTGGTATATGGTTTGTTGGGGCAGAGGGATAATTGTTGGGATATGAGGAAATTTTTTCCAATTTAACCTATAACTAGCCAGCCCAAAATCATACCAGCTTTACCAATTTTGTTTCTATCCCTACATTTATCCTTTTTCCCATACATATTTTTAAAAATTCACATTTGACCCTTATTTTACTATAATATATTTTATTATTTTTTACTTTGTCATTTTTTCACTTTTCCAGTAAACTATTTGAAAAGTTGTACACCTCTCAAACACTGTTCGCAAGGGCGGTGCCAAGTAGTAATCAGGGGGTTCAACTGCAACCCCTCACCATTCCATATCTATACCAATTTTTCATATATTTTAAATTTTGAACCCCCTCAAATTTAAAGATTGCACCTTTGCACTTGTTGAAGCACCGTATCACAATGTAACTACAAGTGTGCGTAAAGTCATGCTATAAATACATGATGATTTTATATATAGCAGGTCAAATATTGATCTTTTAAGTTTCGTGTTTGTATCAAAAAAAAAAAATTAGGTTTTTAAAATGTATTGTCTAGGTCCTTTTAAGTTTTTTGTGAAAGCCGATGAAAGGACTTAAATGATACATTTTAAAAACTTAAAAGACTTATTTAAAAAAAATAAATAAAAAAAATAAAAAAAAAAAAAAAACCTTAAAGTATCTATCTAATACAAATGTAAAATTTAAAGGATTTACACATGCAATTAGCCTATATAATATTATTGTTTTAGAATTCATCATAAAATTCTATAATAATGTACACAAAAAACTTGACCAAAAAAAAATGTACACAAAAAAATTCTATAATATATTTTTGGTATAAATGCACATCATTCTATTGATATTTTTAAACTTTTAATCTCCTCCTTTTTTTTTTTTTTGACAAATAATCTCTTCCTTTTTAAAAGCAGCTTTTTGATCCTTTTATTATGAAAATCAACATAAATTTTTTAGTCCCCCACCAATTTATATTCATGTAATGTTAAATGTCTTCATGCTATGTTCATTAATTATATCAAACCTATGTATTTTCATATTATGTTCAAAAAAGTAGAGTGCATGCTAAATTTATGTTCGTTAGGGACAACAACGAAAAAGAAAATTTTAGAATGACAAAAACATTACCTTTTTATTTTTCGCCACTAAAATGAAAATTCAATATATATATATATATATATATATATATATATATATATATATATATATATTAACGTTCAAAATTCTGAACCCCAATCTGTTAAAAAAATAAATTCATTTGAATCCCCAAACCTAGGTTCCTGGCAACGTCACTGAGTGTTCGGGTTTGTTAACTTTATCAGAACACTTTGAAAAAGTGTTCCAGTATGTTATTTTTCAATAATATTTGTCATTCATATTACAAGAACACTTTAAACAAATGTTTTGGTTTGCAAATTTTTTCAAACATTGTTCATGTTTTTACCAAAACACTTATATAAAGTGTTCCGGTTTATATAAATTGCATAAAATATGTTACCGGTATTGTTTGAAAATAATATTCCGGCATCTGAAAAACAACTCTTAATTCAAGTTGTTTACGACAAAGTATATATATATACATACACACTCAGTGGCGAAGCTACACTACAACATTTTGGAGCTTTGGCAACAGTTTTTTAAGCTACGTTTAAAAACCGTGCCCATAAAGTGGAAAAGGCAGCGGTTTTACGCGGGTTGCATAGTTTACATGTCAACGGTCAATAAACCGTGCCTGAAGTCAGTATAAGCAACGGTTTAGCTATCGTGCTTATTTTCTCTTTGCAATAGTGTAAAAACCGCACCTGAAACATATTATTGGCAACGCTTAAAATGTTTCTATTACCAACAATCAGTAAACCGTCCCTAAACATTGTATAAGCAACGATGCAGGAAAATCATCCAGTTTTTTAGGAAGGTGAGCTTGGAGTTGAAGATTATGAATAATATTATTTGCATGTGCTGATATAATTAGAGACAAAGTTTGTGTAAAAACCAATATTTTTTGGTTACCTTTTTGAAACAAACTATCACGTGATGTTATTTTAATTTTGTATGTTTTGGATATCCAAACTTGGAATAATATATGTTGCAAGAATGTTATCTATATTATTTTATTTAGGTTTTTACAATTGAGTTTTTATTTATTTGTGATTTATTGTTTTTTCAAAAATAAAAATTGTTATTATAAAAAAAATATTTAAAAGAAAACGTTGCAATGGAAAGCAACAAAAATAACCGTTGCAAAAAATAAAACCGTTCCCACAATGATTATGCAACAGTAACACTCCAATAACCGTTCCTGTAAAATAACCGTTGCCAGAAATATAAGCTTGAAGCCGTTGCCGGTGTAGCTAAGCAACACTAAATAACCGTTGTTAGAAATAAATTAAAAACCATTGCTACTAGCAACACTTTATAATGGTTCCTCAAAGTCTAAAAACCGTTGCCATTGGACCACACCAAACTGTTGCCATTTACATGTTTAAGCAACGGTTATGTAGGACTGTGGGCGAAACTCAAAAAACCGTTGCCTATAGAAAAGGCCACGGCCGTAAAGAGGACGCAAGCTAAACCGTTGTAAAACCGTTGCCTTTGGATACAGGTACGGTTTTTTGACTTTAAGCAACAGTTTTTGACCGCGGTCTAAACATCAAAATGTTGTAGTGCCAGCCATTTTTTTAAGAGGGGTCCAAATATAAAGAAACAAAATAAAATTTATTTTAAATATTACTTTGTTAACTTTTATTGTTAATAAAGTTCTCAATTGTAGTTTTTTTAAGAGTTATGAGTGTCAAAATAAAATAAAATACATCTATCAAAGAAACTAATATTGTTTAAATTATTTATTTTTATTAACTTTTGACATATAAACTCTTTTGTGGTGGCTAAATATGTATTATTGAGTTAGTTAATTATAATTATGCTAGCTTATTTAACTAATTTTTCTTTTTGAGGTAGCCATAGCTATTCCATTCATGTACTGAACTTCGCCCATATGTATATTCTATAATAATAAAATAAGAGTAAAATGAGAATATTTTAAAATATCTAGGGGTAGAAGAAATTTTTTTCAACTTTACGGGTTGGCCCAAATGGTAGCACCAACAAGCCCTAATTGGAAATTTCAGTTATAATTATTAGTGTATTTCTTTTTGCACCCTCCATACTTCTCGCGCCATCCACAAAAACCCCAAAATACTTTACAACCTATTAATATTTTAAAATCGGAATGTTTTTTTTTTTTTTGCATTATAAATTTCAAGAATTTATTATGAGAAATGCTCCATTAAAAAAGAGAAAAATACAAAAAATAAAATAAAATAATTAATGTGTAAAAATCCGGTTGAACCATAGCCAATCGTATTTTTCATAATTTTTTCACACATTTAAATTTTAAAATTCGGATGTATAAAATAGATTTTTTAAGACTTATTCACATGTTCGTAAAAAATAGACTTTTACACATGTTTTTTCACACATCCGGATTTAAAACATTTTACATATCTAAACTTTAAAATTACAATACGTAAAAAGTCTATTTTAAACATCTGAATTTTAAAATCCAAAAATATAAAATTTTACATGAGGTCTTATCAACGTTTGTGTATTAATATTATCAAGGTTTCTTTTTGACCGTTTCTGGTGCAAGTTTAACGATGAGCTACAAATGATATACTTAAAATAGTCACTTCCATTGAGCATGTGTTTGGTTTGGCATCAACTAAGATTGAATTTGGTATAATTGAGTTTGATACAATTGATTTTCATTAAAAGTGAGTTTAGTTAAATTAATTTACATCTGAAGAAAGAAACGTGCGTTTGGAGATTTTAAATGCTCAACCAAACATATACTAAAACTCAATAGAAGATCTCATATGTAATAAGCATATGATTTTTTCTTGTCAAAAAATTAAAATTAAAATGAAAATTGCTATATACGCCCCCCTTGTTTGCTCCCAGGCCCTCCCAAACTGACAAAATTACCCCTGGTCGAAAAATTTGCTATATATGCCCCCCTTGTCTGCCTCACGAACTCGCTGACTTTCGTTGTCTAGGTAACGAAATAGCGAAAATACTAATTTTCGGTACGCAGACAACGAAAATATGTCGGCAGTCAAAAACGTCTCCCCATGCAGTCAAAGTTTGTTGACACGTGACCAACTGTGATTGGCCACGTGTGTGGCTGTAATAGTGCATCAGCCAATAAGAATTCATCAAGAATTCTATAAATAGGCACCTAATGTGCCATTTTTTTTTACCATTCACTTCTTTTCCTCTTTTGCTCATAAATTTTAATTTTTTTGCCTTTTATAGTTTCATAGTTTTGTTACTTATAGTTTCATAGTTTTATTAGTTTTAGTTGGTTTCTATCGGCCGCATGGTTCGTCGTGGAGTAACCATAATGCTCCTACCGGTGTTGTTAAGGCACAATGGTTGGGAACATTATGTTAGTCCACGAGGGATTTTGTGTCCTCAATAGGAACACTATGGTTAGTCCAAATGAGTCTTGCTTGGCTTGTAGTTACTACCGCACAAATGGTACTGTCCTAGATGAACCGAAGGGATATTGCGCAAGTATCGATGGGCGAAATAATGTATTATTTCTGCCTAACATGACCCGAAGGGATATTCCACTAGGCCGGCTTTACTCTTTCCCCGGAGCGAGTTTCTTTTGCCCCGGAGCAGATTTCCTGTTGCCCCGGGCTGGTTTTCTTGTTGGCCCGGGTGTAAGACCCATAATTCCACGGTACCTTTTGTGTGAGGAAAATAAGTAATGGCTAAGAAATTTAGGGTTTTTGGTTAAGTGTTTTGTGAGTATCGTCGTAATATTAACACTTTTGCTGAGATGGAGCCTGTTTTGTGCTCGTGTGCTGGAAACGCACGGACTTTTGTTTCTTAGTCTTCTTTTATCTATGAGAACGTTCCTATGTCGTCAGAATTTCGAAATTTCGTTTTCTCCGTATTTTGGAAAAACGAGTAGAAAATTGTACCCGCTGTTGGAAATTTTACGGTTTCCGTTTTCCGTCAAGATTTAAATAGAGACTTTGTATATCGGCGCAAGTTAGAATCTGGATTCAGAATATTTTTGAGAGCTTAGGATAAAAATTTCAGTTGGAGAATCAAGTTTAGCGATATTTTTTAGAAACGGTTTACAGCGAACGTTTATTCAGTAGATTTTCTATTTTTGTGATTTTCGTCCATTAGCGAGACGCGACTCGTCGGCGAACGAACGCGCGAGGATTGTGAGGTAGCGCGAGAGAGAAAATATCTAGATATTTATTTTAGATTGCTTGTTGACTAAGACTTGATCAAGTGGCTAGGGATTGTTCTTGGAATTTGATCAAATGGCCATGATTTAATCATAGTTTTAAGTGAGAATAAGATCAAGTGGCCATGAATGTTGCTTTGTGACCAAGTTTGGATGGATGGCTAGGATGTGATCATGAAACTTTTGGACTATTTGATCCAATGGCTTGCAATTAAATTGGAGAAAGATAAGAAGCAAGTCATGAGACTTTTTCCATTCATTTTCTCTTCTCTCTCACGTGAACTCTCCTCCTCCCTCTTCTTTCATTTTATTTTTCTAAGTGTTGATAGAACACACATCTTCACCTTAAGAGAAATCTAGAAAACTAAGAGGAATTAGGAAGAAAGCTTGGAACCAAAGTTGATCCTTGCAACTTGGAGATGCTTGTGAGCTAAATCTTTTGGTAAGAAAATCATTTCCCCTCCTTTTCCTCTTCTTGGCCGTTTGGCCTTTTGTTAGGAGTAGGTTGAGATTTTAATATTTCCTTTGTTAATGTAATAGATCCATGCTAGTGAGTGTTAGATCTAGAAGAAAAATTGTGATTTTGAATTGTTTGATTTTAAGCTCAAAAAGATTTGGTTAAGTTTTAATTTTTCTTCCACAATTCATTTATTAATGTTGTTGTGTGAGTTTATAGGATAATAGATCTAAGAGAAAAATTTGATTGTGAGCATTTAGAAAGTTGATGATTTTTGGAAAATGTTGGAAATGATTTTATGTTATGATTTTTCTTGAAATTGAAACTAGCACTAGTTATTTTATGAGTTTAATTTTGGAAACAAAAGATAGTAAAGCAAAAGCCCCAAATTTTTATGAGTTATGAACTTAGGGTTTGAAGAAATTTTTCTAAAGTGTTGAACTTAATCAAATTGAGTTGTTTATGTGAAATTAGCGATTGAATAAGTGTTTTAACTGATTTTGTTTTTGAGAAAAATAATTTTGGTGTGACTTATATATTCTGGCCGAAATTTGGAAGGATATTTTGGTCATTTTAAATTAGTTTTTGTGTCTTAAAAAGTTAGCCATTTAATTCGTCTTTTTGAGACGATGAATTTGACGTATGGCTCGTCTCGATCTGATAAAGATTGAATGAGTTATGGTCGTTTTAATTTGTAACTGTTTTACCGTCGTTTTTGAAATTGAAGTATAGTAGTAGAAAAATAATAGAGATTATTATTTTATGCAAAGAAGAAAATGTTTGGGAAATCGATTTGTGAATTGAAAAGAAAATTCTTTTATCGAAAATTGTGTTTTAAAAGGTTTAAGTTGTGTCTGTTCATAAAAGTCTTTTGTTTCAAATCGATTAAGAAAATGCATAGTTAAACTTGTTTGGTTTTGAAAAAAGAAGAGAGTAAGTTATTCGAAAACATAGTCTTGCTTTGTGAAAAGTTTGAAAATAGTTGTAATTTATTTAATGACGCTTTTGCGACAAGAACTATTCTTTAAAGTGTTTGTATTTTCAAGAGTTGTTTGAAAAGAGATTTTCTTATAGAAATGTTTTAAAATAGCCGAGATTTATTTAAATGACATTTTTCTGATAAGAAACTATTCTTGAAGGTGTTTAAAGTTTTCAAAAGTGTTATTTGAAAATGAGTCGAACCTAGTTTGTTGTGAGGGAACAACCATAGGTCTTGACTCCATTAGTAGCTGAGCTAGGATTATTTGAGTAACCAATTAGAATATGGTATTAACTTAAAGAAGTTATATGTTTTAAAAGGTTAAGAGGATTAGCCGATTATGGGACTTCGTCGAGAGAGACGGATATTGCTTGCGTAGCGTAAGTTGAATGTGTTGGAAGCTTGCTGAGGTAAGGGCACCTCTATTTCTGCCTTATATCTTTCATAATATGTGTATATGCTTGGTGTTGTGATATGTTTGTGTGCTTGGCATGTTTGTATTATGTATTCTCGAGACGAGATCGTGTTTTAAATTACATACGTTGTTTACATATGTTTGAGGAAATATGTATTAACATGTGATTTGATTACATATGCTTGAGGGGTATGTATTTGTTGCATTAGCATATATGGGGAATCGTATGCTCATGCATTCATAGTAAGTGGTTATCGGGAATGGATCACGGGGTGTGATTATCGGGAATGGATCCACCTTAATCCTACGGGATTTATTGAGTCCAATACGTGGTTATCGGGAATGCACCACGGAGTGTGATTATCGGGAATGGATCCACTCTAATCCTTCGGGATTTTATTGATTTTAGTAGGTTGGACCTACAACTCTCTGCGGAGAGGTTAAATTCCGAAATTCATGCATGTGGCAGCCAGTGATTGGTGTCACGATCATGTAGAGTCTGCATTGATATACTATGTGCACATTTGAATTATAATGCTTGTTAAGAAGAAAATGATAAATGTTTATTTGCTTTCCATATTTGGTATTTGTATTATGTGGTACTTGTGGTGACCCTTACAATGAAACATGAACGGGTTACCCTCACCCAGACGATGGATTCATGTCCGAGGCCGTGAGTCGTGAGGACGATAGTGGCTTCTTGAGCCCTCAGTGATCGAGTGGCGTGGCGGATCATATTAGATTGTGTGCCGGTGTGTCTTGTACACCGTGCTTTTGGTTAGGCGTAGTATTTAGACTCTTTTGGATAACTGTATCTGAGTACTTATACTTTTGGTTTAGACGGTTGTCTTTTGGATTGTAAATATTCAGGTACACACTTTGCTTATCGAAAGCACGTTCATGTATAATTAGTACCATGCCGATGCTTTGGTTGTACTAATATATATAATTAGTCCTGTGATATGATTAATGCCGGCTCGTCACAAAATCTATGCGCGCTCTGTTTTGTTTTAAAAAAAATAATAATAATGCCCCTTTTTGGTCTTTGAAAATCGGGGTGTTACATTGTGGTATCAGAGCTCGGCTTTAGATCATCAAAGGGAAAGTGTGTCGTAGAGATGTCAGTCCAAAGTTAGTCAGAATATAGCTAAAGTTGTGTTAGTTCTAGCGATCGGTTTTTGTTGTGTTGTGGGTTATGTGGTTATTTGTCTTGAGTCTAGCATGGGATATGCTCAGACATTGGACTGTTTCTTACTAAAGTACTTTAGGGAGTGATGCTTCGGTAAGTAGAATAGTTGAAACCCCCGAGCCTTGGTCGAATTTAGTGGACAAGTGTCTTTGAATTCCTTAGACGGATTTGTCCGTGGAGGATGGGCTTGAGGCGAACGAGAACCACAAGGGATTCTTGGAGAGGTGATGGATCGGAAGTAGCCTTGGTCATTGTCACCGGGAGGTGTTGAGTATGGACGAGTGAACGTCAATTGATAAAGGGTTGCAAGTAAGGATCGAATTGAGATGACCTTTTCGATATTGGATATCCGTCTGATGAGTTAGGGCAAGACTCGATGAAGTCATTCGTTTGTCAAGAGGAAGCAGCCACTGTGGAAGAGTGGAGCATGCAGAGATGTCAGTTGGATTTTATTACAATGATTGGAAAATCATTGGGGCGACTTGAATTGGAATTAAAGGACGTTATACATCAAGTGTGAGGAAACCTGGTGGTGTTAGATGACGATTATACAAATGATGGATAACTTCAGGGTTTAATTCAAGTGTGTGGGATAAATTAGATTCGAAACTAAGATTATTAAGGATGAACGGCGGGATGATTAAAGGTAGGAGACCAAGTATCACATTGATAAGTGACAACATATATGTAGTTCACGAGATAGTAAGAGACCGAGGAAAAATGTGTAGAAAACTTCGAAGGAATTGTTGGACCCTTGTACGTCGGAGGATCTTGAGCACAAGTGACAGGAAGCATTATTCAAGTTAGGTAAAGATGGTCTAAACCACCATTATGATTGTCGGCTATCTATTGACAAATTGAGGAACTGATCATCCTTAATCTCTTGTTAATAATAGACGGAATCGTGTTGCCTGGAATTGACAAGTTTTTGCTAGCTTTGGTGGTGCGCAGGGAGTTCAGTGTTTCTTTTTGGAGGGTAGCTGTCACCACTTCGTGTGAACCTATTGGAAAGGGCTATGTCGCGGAGGCGAAAAAAAGTGACCTTGGAAACTTTGTGTGTTGACCCTAGGATCTTTGAGGAACTAGAGTTGTGAACCTTTGTAGTACAGTTGATTTTGAGTGATGAACTATTTGAGGGGTTTCTAGCTTTGTGTCTAGAGTTTGAATCAGTGAGACTTTATAGAGGGTTGCGGTAGGTGCACGGTTGTGCCAGTGTGTTGGTGATAGTTTTTGTATGGCTTCACCTGGTGTGAGCATCTTTGTGGCTACACCTAATCGTGTGGAATCTTTTTGTGTTGGTTTTAGTAATGACTAGTTGAGTCGTTATCCTTAACTTTAGTTTCGAGGACGAAACTTCTTTTTGGAGGGTAGTAATGTAAGACCCATAATTCCACGGTACCTTTTGTGTGAGGAAAATAAGTAATGGCTAAGAAATTTAGGGTTTTTGGTTAAGTGTTTTGTGAGTATCGTCGTAATATTAACACTTTTGCTGAAATGGAGCATGTTTTGTGCTCGTGTGCTGGAAACGCACGGACTTTTGTTTCTTAGTCTTCTTTTATATATGAGAACGTTCCTATGTCGTCAGAATTTCGAAATTTGGTTTTCTCCGTATTTTGGAAAAAACGAGTAGAAAATTGTACCCGCTGTTGGAAATTTTACGGTTTTCGTTTTCCGTCAAGATTTAAATAGAGACTTTGTATATCGGCGCAAGTTAGAATCTGGATTCAGAATATTTTTGAGAGCTTAGGATAAAAATTTCAGTCGGAGAATCAAGTTTAGCGATATTTTTTAGAAACGGTTTACAGCGAACGTTTATTCAGTAGATTTTCTATTTTTGTGATTTTCGTCCATTAGCGAGACGCGACTCGTCGGCGAACGAACGCGCGAGGATTGTGAGGTAGCGCGAGTGAGAAAATATCTAGATATTTATTTTAGATTGCTTGTTGACTAAGACTTGATCAAGTGGCTAGGGATTGTTCTTGGAATTTGATCAAATGGCCATGATTTAATCATAGTTTTAAGTGAGAATAAGATCAAGTGGCCATGAATGTTGCTTTGTGACCAAGTTTGGATGGATGGCTAGGATGTGATCATGAAACTTTTGGACTATTTGATCCAATGGCTTGGAATTAAATTGGAGAAAGATAAGAAGCAAGTCATGAGACTTTTTCCATTCATTTTCGCTTCTCTCTCACGTGAACTCTCCTCCTCCCTCTTCTTTCATTTTATTTTTCTAAGTGTTGATAGAACACACATCTTCACCTTAAGAGAAATCTAGAAAACTAAGAGGAATTAGGAAGAAAACTTGGAACCAAAGTTGATCCTTGCAACTTGGAGATGCTTGTGAGCTAAATCTTTTGGTAAGAAAATCATTTCCCCTCCTTTTCCTCTTCTTGGCCGTGTGGCCTTTTGCTAGGAGTAGGTTCAGATTTTAATATTTCCTTTGTTAATGTAATAGATCCATGCTAGTGAGTGTTAGATCTAGAAGAAAAGTTGTGATTTTGAATTGTTTGATTTTAAGCTCAAAAAGATTTGGTTAAGTTTTAATTTTTCTTCCTCAATTCATTTATTAATGTTGTTGTGTGAGTTTATAGGATAATAGATCTAAGAGAAAAATTTGATTGTGAGCATTTAGAAAGTTGATGATTTTTGGAAAATGTTGGAAATGATTTTATGTTATGATTTTTCTTGAAATTGAAACTAGCACTAGTTATTTTATGAGTTTAATTTTGGAAACAAAAGATAGTAAAGCAAAAGCCCCAAATTTTTATGAGTTATGAACTTAGGGTTTGAAGAAATTTTTCTAAAGTGTTGAACTTAATCAAATTGAGTTGTTTATGTGAAATTAGCGATTGAATAAGTGTTTTAACTGATTTTGTTTTTGAGAAAAATAATTTTGGTGTGACTTATATATTCTGGCCGAAATTTGGAAGGATATTTTGGTCATTTTAAATTAGTTTTTGTGTCTTAAAAAGTTAGCCATTTAATTCATCTTTTTGAGACGATGAATTTGACGTATGGCTCGTCTCGATCTGATAAAGATTGAATGAGTTATGGTCGTTTTAATTTGTAACTGTTTTACCGTCGTTTTTGAAATTGAAGTATAGTAGTAGAAAAATAATAGAGATTATTATTTTATGCAAAGAAGAAAATGTTTGGGAAATCGATTTGTGAATTGAAAAGAAAATTCTTTTATCGAAAATTGTGTTTTAAAAGGTTTAAGTTGTGTGTGTTCATAAAAGTCTTTTGTTTCAAATCGATTAAGAAAATGCATAGTTAAACTTGTTTGGTTTTGAAAAAAGAAGTGAGTAAGTTATTCGAAAACGTAGTCTTGCTTTGTGAAAAGTTTGAAAATAGTTGTAATTTATTTAATGACGCTTTTGCGACAAGAACTATTCTTTAAAGTGTTTGTATTTTCAAGAGTTGTTTGAAAAGAGATTTTCTTATAGAAATGTTTTAAAATAGCCGAGATTTATTTAAATAACATTTTTCTGATAAGAAACTATTCTTGAAGGTGTTTAAAGTTTTCAAAAGTGTTATTTGAAAATGAGTCGAACCTAGTTTGTTGTGATGGAACAACCATAGGTCTTGACTCCATTAGTAGCCGAGCTAGGATTATTTGAGTAACCAATTAGAATATGGTATTAACTTAAAGAAGTTATATGTTTTAAAAGGTTAAGAGGATTAACCAATTATGGGACTTCGTCAAGAGAGACGGATATTGCTTGCGTAGCGTAAGTTGAATGTGTTGGAAGCTTGCTGAGGTAAGGGCACCTCTATTTCCGTCTTATATCTTTCATAATATGTGTATATGCTTGGTGCTGTGATATGTTTGTGTGCTTGGCATGTTTGTATTATGTATTCTCGAGACGAGATCGTATTTTAAATTACATACGTTGTTTACATATATTTGAGGAAATATGTATTAACATGTGATTTGATTACATATGCTTGAGGGGTATGTATTTGTTGCATTAGCATATATGGGGAATCGTATGCTCATGCATTCATTGTAAGTGGTTATCGGGAATGGACCACGAGGTGTGATTATCGGGAATGGATCCACCTTAATCCTGCGGGATTTATTGAGTCCAATACGTGGTTATCGGGAATGGACCACGGAGTGTGATTATCGGGAATGGATCCACTCTAATCCTTCGGGATTTTATTGATTTTAGTAGGTTGGACCTACAACTCTCTGCGGAGAGGTTAAATTCTGGAATTCATGCATATGGCAGCCAGTGATTGGTGTCACGATCATGTAGAGTCTGCATTGATAGGCTATGTGTGCATTTGAATTATAATGCTTGTTGAGAAGAAAATGATAAATGTTTATTTGCTTTCCATATTTGGTATTTGTATTATGTGGTACTTGTGGTGACCCTTACAATGAAACATGAACGGGTTACCCCCATCCAGACGATGGATTCCTGTCCGAGGCCGTGAGTCGTGAGGACGATAGTGGCTTCTTGAGCCCTCAGTGATCGAGTGGCGTGGCGGATCATATTAGATTGTGTGCCGGTGTGTCTTGTACACCGTGCTTTTAGTTAGGCGTAGTATTTAGACTCTTTTGGATAACTGTATCTGAGTACTTATACTTTTGGTTTAGACGGTTGTCTTTTGGATTGTAAATATTTAGGTACACACTTTGCTTATCGAAAGCACTTTCATGTATAATTAGTACCATGCCGATGCTTTGGTTGTACTAATATATAAAATTAGTCCTGTGGTATGATTAATGCTGGCTCGTCACAAAATCTATGCGCGCTCTTGTTTGTTTTAAAAAAATAAAAATAAAAAAATAATGCCCATTTTTGGTCTTTGAAAATCCGGGTGTTACACCGGGCAGCTGTACTCTTTTGCCCATATTTTCCTATTGCTAGGGGCATGTTTCTTTTTCCCCCGGGATTACGAGGGAAAAATGTATTATTTCTGTCTAATGGTACATTTGTAATGGTTGTAACAAAGAATAAATGAAATTGTTGTTGTTAATTTTGTTTTGCATTGTTAATTTTCATTTTCATTTTCATGTTGTTAAAATAAAATAAATTAAAATTAACTTAATGTAAATAAAAAAATCAAGTATACACTTAAATTAAAAGTATAACATTATAAAAAATTAACATTTAAAAAATCAAGTGTCATACTCAGATTTGGTGTCTGTGAACTTGGTTTGCAAAAAATTTTGCTAAATATGATTTCATTGACAAGGTGACGAAATCTGGAAAATGCGTGCAAGTTTTCGTTGCCTAGACAACGAAATATGGGTTCGTTGACTATGTAACGAAAATCTGGAAAATGCGTGCATGTTTTCGTTGCCTAGACAACGAAACCATGTTTCACAAAACCAGTTGCAGTGGTTTATGGAAATCCACATGGTTTTCGAAACCACGCAAACCTGTCTATGTTCATTGTTTTCAGACCTGTTCATACAAGTCTTAATTCAATCATTTCAATATATTTGTCTCAACTACGAAACGAAAATTAAAATAACAAATGAGAATTACAAAACGCAAATATATTGTCCATTTACGAAATAAGTTGTCCACAATGTAACATAGCAAGTGCGAAAATTATAAGTTGTCCACAATTATAAAGTACGAATATACAACTCCAAAATAGTACGCAAAATACAAAAAAAAATACAACTCAAGTGCTTGGTCCGGGCTCACTTCTTTTCTTTGACCTTCGCTTCCTTCCTTCCCGACCCGAGTCGTTCTTCCTCTTGTGCCGCACCGAGTAACTCGTGATTGACTCCAAATCATGACAAACTTTTTTCAACAACTCTTTGGCCTCCTCCAAAGTAATCTCATCCTCAACCTTTTCCATCACCTCCGTCTGCACTTTCCAACATATCTCAAAGACATCCAACTTTGCATCCTTGTTGTCCTCCTCAATCACCACTTCAAGATTCGCCAGCTGTGGTGGACTTCCCTTGATTGGTGCATTTATCTTTGGGTGCGAAACTTTAAAGAACCACGCAATATATCCAGGCACAGCTTCAAATCCATGTGTGGCTCTTGGACCCTGCATTTCCTCCGTCACATAATTCTCAACCAACATATTCTAAAAGGCGTGATCAATTGTGAATCTGTTCATTTTCGCCTTTGCAGATATGTACGGAGCTCTCGGTATTGACTGAACATGTCCATATTGCCGGAGGACACGTTCAGACAAATGCGGGGAAATCATTGTCGTTCCACACATAATCCAGCCCGAATACCAACAACAATCATCAAACGGCTTTATATGACGACGATCCTCATAGGGTTGCCACACGATGTCGTCGTGCTCCATCCGATCCAATTGAAGGAAAATAGCGTTATTATAAGCAGCGGAATTCAAAAATTTTCCTTAGTTTGATCCTTACGAATGAGCATGATATGTGTTTTAGGGTTTTTACCTCTTGAAGGGAAGAACCTTTGAATCACGATCTCTTGTAGAGAAGAACCTTTGAATCACGAACAAGATGATCACGAGCGTTGATGAAGATCACTTACGCCTCTAACTAGTCCACACGAACAGTCACCTTCAATAGAGTGCTAGCCCTTTATGTTTGAAGGCTATGCAAGAATATTGAGAGAGAGGATTATTTTAGTATTTTCAATTCTAAAATATTATTGTGCTTTTTCTTGTATATTGAGCAATGACAAGAGGTCTCTATTTATAGATATCTCTTGTCTTGTGCATCAAGACAACTCATGTCTAGTGCACCAAGACTTCTCTTATTGGGCAAAGCCCAACAAGAACCAAAAGCTAGGGCGCGCGCCCCCCATGAGTGGTAGTACTCATGTGCGCGCCCTCCCACCATAATCTATGGTGTTCTTGCTCGTTTAAATTACCGTGATACCCTTATCACATTGCACATACATCGTACCTTACGGTGTTCCTTTAATTATCTCAATATTAGATTGTCCTTATGTGTGTGACCCTTGTAGGTTTCCATAACGTTGGCAATTATATTAAATCCTTTATTTAATATAATAAACAATGAGCGGTATCTAGCAACACATCATTGCTACCCAAGTTATGAGAAATTAACATGTGATCAAAACATAACCTTTAGTGATAATATATGCATGTATAATTACCCCTTTGCCCTTTATGTCTATATTGAACACACACAAAGCATACTTGGTGTCATCTTTGTCCAGTTCAATATTGGGCCCATGACATTTATCCTGTTATGCAGGATTGGCAAATTCCATTTAGGTCACTATTGTCCCTCAGCATGCTTTGTGAAGTACCCATCAACTGCCTTTATGGTTATCCTGTTACGGACAACGTTAGATCAGCAACAAAGTACTTGACTCCACATCTAGGGTACAAAGTGGTTTCAGGTCTAAGGGCGGTTTACACCATTATCACCATGAGAGTAACTTATGACACTTTGCATGTAGCACTCTCATAGCAGGTCAATCCGGTATAAATATTACTCCTAATATTTCTTATACCTATGTCAAGACTTGATAACTCCTTATCCCATGATCCATGAGATGCGATCATCAGTCTATCTTCATAATAGTCTTTATGCTTTAAGGTTATCCTTTTTCACCTTAAAGCTTGACTATGGATACTTTAAGAATAGCGTATTTATGTTTAATGTAATCTCATGATTAAGTCACACTTAATATTAAACGGACTTTCTATTCTAGGGACTTCATTATTTTGAACGTTGCAAACATAATAAAGAAAGCGCCTTTGATTATCAATAAAAGAAACAATATATTATTAATAATTAATTCGATACAAGTACTAAAGTCATTGGCCTCTAGGGCTTACAGCAACACCAATGTCAACCTTGTTTCATCCGGTTGCTGACCCCCTTTCAACGAATGAAATTTTGCAGCCAAAGGGAAATTCTTGCTCCAATTTGTCACTCAAAACATATGTCCCAACTCTAGGGAAATGAGCATGAATCCAAGCTTGCGCAAAATAAATAAATTCAAACAAAATACGATGACAACAATATTAAATTATTACGCAAAAAAACTAATTTCAATGAAAACACAAACAACGATATTAAATTATAATGCAAAAAAACTAAATTCAAATGAAACACGAACAACGATATTAAATCACAAACAACGATATTAAATTAAATATTTACCTGAAAAAGGCAATTGTAACCGCCGTTGTTTCCACTCTTCTGCCTGGTCACTTTTTCCAAATACGTGAATAAATAAGCGAGTCCTGAGGCACCCCAATTCCATGTGTTCAACACATCCAGGTCTTGCAAGTATGTCAGGAAAATCACATCCACATACTGCGTACTTTTGTTGGTGAACAATGTCGAACCAAGCAGGTACAACAAAAAACATCTGATCATGCATTCCCTGTAGAACAGCACGTCGTCCTCCGACTCCTTATCATTCTCAGCCATTTGAGCAAGGTTCAGGTTCTCCAGGTATAACTGCAATAGCTTTTGGAATCCGATATGTGCTCCGTTCATCTTATCAAATTCAACCTTGCAATCCGCCTTGTCAAAGTTCAGGTACTCTTCACACATATCTGCTCCTTCTGCCTTCGTGCATGCATTCTTTTCGTGGTTAAGCATCTTACCACGAATAGGAATGTGCAGCAAGCACGCAACATCATCTAGAGTGATGTTCACCTCCCCGATCGGTAAATAGAATGTGCTGGTTTCTGGTTGTCATCTCTCCGAGAATGCCGTCAGTACACCCCAATCGACATTGTCGTAGTTTGTCTTCAGCAGGGGTCGCAATCCACTTGCATTTACCCAATCCCAAAACCAATGCAAGTGTGCTCCAGGCAACTCAAAGTCATTAATTTTCTTCCCGTTGTTCATGCACCTCAAAAATCGCAATGGAAACTGCATATATAAAAATTAAGGCATATTAATATCAACGAATTAAGGCATGTATAAAAATTATATTTAACGAATTTTAAATTAAGTTAAACAAATGGTTGAGAATCAAATATTCATTCAACGATTGACAAATATCATAGAGAGACATATATTAACTTACACGATATATAAGGCATATATCATAATCAACACACATAAGGCATATTTAAAAAAAAAAAAAATAAGGCATATATTAATTTGTTAAAAAATTACCTTTCTCAACCACAACGAGTTTGCAATATGCTTTCCAAATCCAGGCAAAACTGTAAGATCACTTGGCCCACCCGGGTATCCGCCCTCCGGTGCGTCAATTGGTGGCACCATTCGCCCCTTCGTCATTACGGGCCTTTTTCTTCATGGTGTCTTCCTTTTTGGCTTCTTCGGAGGAGACGGCGTCCGTTCGTCAAACTCATCCTCCTCTTCTAACTCTTCTTCATTCTCATCGCCATCATCCTCATCTTCCTGCTCCTCCTCTCCCTCATCCATATCGTTCTCCTCAACCTCCGCCTCATCCATATCATTCTCCTCCTCAACCTCCACCTTGTGCTCCGTCTCTAAAGTAGTTTCAGGCTCGGGCACCGGATCGGGATAATTTTCCGCAGTAGAAGACACTTGCTTCATTCTACCACCCGTCCGTTTTGTACCCATTGTCTGTGCTAGGGCACACTCTCTACGGGCCGAGCTGTGGGCAACACTATCCCTACCCGCTCTTTTACGACCAACTTCTTCCATTTCTCCTGCAACATAATGGCATTCAACATTATATCATCATCATCATCTAAATTCAAAACAACTAATTTTATTCTAATTTTTATCATCAAATAATTTTTATCATCATCAATTATGATCAATTAACAAGATTATCATTGTTATACCCTAATTCTAATCCTATCAACATCATACAAAACTCAACATTCAATCCAAATTCTAAGCAACATATAACTTAATCAACAATGAATTTAATTTATCAACAACACATTAACTTAATATAATCAACAATATTCAACAATGTTTTTTTAGAATAAACCCTAAATCCCCAATCTAACACATAAACCCTAAATCCCCAAATCAAAATCCCTAAATTAAATTCATCACCAAAATAAATTCATGCAATTGACTGTTATAATCAAAATCAAACAAGTAAAACAACTTTAATGCACAAAATCAAAATCAGTAATTCAATGACAAAACGAAATTTTAGGGATTCTTACTTGGATTTTCGTTGCCTAAGTGACAAAGTTCTTCACAACCTCTCAAACCCTAGTTTCACTCTTCATTTGATCGAAATTGACTAGAATTCAATGATTGGATGCTTGCTCGATCAAAATCGCACTGATAATTGCCCAAAAACCCTTTCCCAATCGTTTGAGAGCAAATGGGGGGACCTCAATAGCAAAATTCAATTAAAATAACCATAAACCCAAAAAAAGGTGGCCACAAACTAATAATAATAACTCTGACTAACTCCAGCCCAACTAAAGATAAAATATAATGACCCGATGCATGAATGACCATTAATTCTCAAAAGATTAGGGGTTAAAAGTAAAAAAAAAAAAAAAATATTATCGCAATTTATATGAAAAACATAACAATTATAGTATACAAATAAGATAAATTTTGCACAGGACACAAATTTGTTTTTAAGATTAGGAGTTGTTGATCCAATGCGGAAAACAATTTGGCATATTACAATATTATCTTAGACAAAAGTTGAAAATAATAAACTAAGAAGAAACATAAGATAAATGATAGTAGTCTAGTCTAGAGTCTCATTTCTTTGGCCTCAATGATTATTAGACCCTATAAAATAAAAATACTTTAATACACTGATTTTGCTAATGTGTAATTTAAATTGTTTAATTTTAAATTAATCGTTGAGATCATCTATAACGTCAAATTTTGCGTGTATGCTATTATGGGAGTTTCAGTTTATGGTGAGGTCTCGTTAAAAATACTTAAAATCTTTGAAAAAATGTCCATCTTATACAAAAAAGTTGAAAGTTTTTTCATGCAAAAAATAAAGATAAAAATAACGGTAAAAATGAATAAAAGAGTCTACAGGTCTTAGTTCAAAATTCAAATGATAAAATCGATATTCTTAGATTCAATGTTATTAAAATATATTATATAAAATATTTGAATCTACATATATAAATATTATTTTAATAAAGTATTCGAGGATGGAATTTCCATAGAATGAATGTTAAAATAAAATTTTATCTCCAAACCACTAGAGTAAATTTTCTTCATCATTTGAATTCATTTCTATCCCCCACAAAAAAATTCGTCATTTGCAACTTTCCAAATGAAACAATTGCCACATAAATCCTTATCGAATTGACATCCCTATTTATAACCCACCTTCAATTTTGCTAAATATTTCAAATTTTTAAATGTTTTTGTGGTGATCCTTAATCTTAAAACTTTAACTCTATATGCCATGGATAAGCTGCTCCCAAGTGGATTGTTAACAAGAGGTTTAGAATAATATGGTGGGGTCATCAATCATTAACTATGTGTTGAGATAAATGTGTTCCCTTGTGTTATAAATACGAGTGTGATTTTTATAAAGATTTTAAAATAATTGTTGTTTTTATTTTTCAATATAATATTTGAATTTTTTATTTTTTTTTCAATTTTTCCCTTTAATTACACCACTTTTAATTCAATATTTTTTTTTTTGACACAAGCAAACTCAATTCATTTCATTCATAATTAATTGTTCAATACGTGATGGACAATAATTATAAGTTTGGGGACTAACGATAAACCGAGTCGCTTGAGCTAACTCATGAGCTACCCTATTTGCTTATCTCCTGACATAACTCACCCTGCAGTTGTTGTTTAATACTAATAAATCACGACACTCTTCTATAATACTACCAAAATTTGTGTTATTATTCCGATACATTGCATTGATGGATTGCACAACATTCAAACAATCACTCTCCAACTCTATATCAACATGCTCCCTGTATGTGTTTCTTAGCCAAACCAGTGCTTGTTTCACACCTATAGCCTCAGCTTCTGCAACAGTTGGTGTTCCATGGAATTGCTTTGTATATGCCATCATGAATCTTCCTTGCTCATCGCGGCTGCATACACCTACACAGTAGCTATTATCTTGCGTGTCAACATTGTATTTGATTTTTCCGTTCAATGGCTTGGACCATTTATGCGCTGCGGTAGCAGTTCTACAATTACTTGTGTTTTTATGTTGTAGTTACGAATTCAGCCAGCTCTGGTGCGTGTCTCTAGCGCGTCATATTGTTGAGGCAAAACTCATTTTTGATATGTGTTTTAATGACAACAAATCTTATGGAATAAATGTTAAGATTTATGAATGGTGATCTACTGATGTTTGCACTTGAGTTTTTGTTTAAAGATAGATAATAACAAAAGTGGATGACTAGAGGTCACTCACATTAACAAGTGCATTTTATATACTCAAACAAAGAAAGAATTGGAGTAGCATCAGATGATAACAAAAGCAGCATCACAAGCTTCATGAAGATTTTTAAAGGATGTTGTTTGAAGCATAAAAGGTTTCGTAGGAAGGTTTAAACAACAAAGTGATTTTTATGGTTGATAGTCATCTTCATCATCACAAAGTTCACAATGAGTATTGAAGATTCAAGGAAGAATATGAAGATCATAGTAGAAGAATCAAGATGGAAAAACTTGCATCACAAGCTACACAAGAATATATTTGATGTTAATATGTCAAAACTCATATTGAGTTTTGTTACATGCTTTGAAGATTTACTACTACAATTAACATCAATTGGAATGATGCATATATTGAAGATCGTCAAAACCTACTCAAAGTTTTATCTTATCAAAGCTTCTCAAGATGAGAAAGTTTGAGAATGATCTTCCATGAGTTTTCAAAAGGAGCTTATGCACAAGGCATAAACATTTTTATCATTCTCTAAACTAGGAAATGATAATCCTCATGATGAGTACACTCACGCCTCCACTAAATCATCTCAAAGATACTCAATGAACATGCAACAATGTGTGCAAAACATCAAAGAGAAATTATGGAAAGTTTTGCAACAACAAAAGATTTCAAAGTTGATTAACCAAAGAAAGAAACACTATCAACTCTTATGAAATAATGTTCCCATCATGAACATGTCCATTTCCCTCAAGGGCATTCATATTAGTTCAGCAAAATTACAAGAATCAACTTTGAAGAAGAAATCATTTCAAAAGTTGAAATATTTATAAGTCAGGAGAACGTTCTCAGAACGGTCTCCCAAGTTTGCGTGTTCAAGGATAATCAATTTTCCATAAGTCAACTTGGTACAAGACAAGCATGAACTTTTATATGAGAGTTATTTCAAGAATCATAACAGTTGGAATAAGTCATTTTAGGAAAGGAATCATTTTTATCAAAGAACTTATTCCGTGAAGCAACTTTAAGAACATCAAGCTCACAAATTATTGGAAAGCATTTATGTTCTCCAAAACCATCATTAAGGATGCAATCTAGACCAATGAGAATTAGACAACAAGCTGTACTTGTTTGTGAAGAGAATTTAAATACAAACACATGGCAAGATCTTACTTCACAAGTGTCCTTTGGTTACTATTCACACGTCCTTGCAAGGACAACATGAATAGTTGCTCTACTACTCTATTATGAGCATTTACAGCTGCAAGACAACTTGCAACAGCTCTTTGATCACATGGGTATTATTCTCCTTCATTTGAAGTATGATCTCCCAATGGTCTCTCAGATTTTGTGCCTACAAGCTACAATCTTATCCAAAGTTGTACCAAACTATTTCCACACATGGGCTATTGTTTTACAACGTTCATATGCTTAGAAAACAACTCATAACAGCTGGCACAACTGATATTTATGACAGCACTACAATTCCATATGTCAGAGACCATCAGAAGAACGTTCTCCAGACTCACTAAAAGGACATATTTGATTGGACTGTTTTGCTTCTCTCACAACGGCTATTTTAATACTCTCAACTGTCATATTTGAAGTTCAAATATGAGAAGGACATCTCCATCTATAAATAGCATCTTGTTTGCATTTGAAGAGTAAGAGTTGAAGCTAAAAATCATCAAACACTTGTTTTTGTCTACAAGTCACAAAACTCTTCTTTTATTACTCACACTCAAGATCTTCATTCTCATCAATACTTCTGAGTTTATTGAGTAATTTTATTTGCTTCTCAAACTAACCTTTGAGTTTCTAAAAGCAAATACATCAAGAGACCACTTTTCAACATGATCCACTTTTAAGTGATTGTATCTTTGTCTCTTCATTTTACCACTCACACTCCAACTCTCCATCAACTCTTGTGTCAAATATTATTGAGTGTATGAGTGTAGTTTATGTATAAGCTTCTAAACTAGTTTGAGTTTATTTGTAAGCTTAAAGATCCGAATCAAACTCCTTTGTAAAAGAAGATTGCTCAAGTCAATATGTAACTATTGATTGAGTTTTGCCCTTACTAGCTTGTAGGGCTAGGGTAGTTTTAAGCTTGAAGGGCTTAATGTTATTGATTTTGGTCTAGATCAAAGAAGAAGAATTGTATTTGAGATCGATAGCATCTCAAGATTATAGTGGAAAAACTCACAGGCGTGGGGACTGGACTAGCCCAGAATTTGGATGAACCAGTATAACTTTTGTGTGTGAATCTCTCGTACCTTTAACTCTTTAATTTATGTAAACACACAAACCACTTCCTTTTATATTTACTTTCAATTCTCACGCAGCAAAGAACATTCTCCAAACAGACTGTTTTATATTTCACTAACATTTATCCAAGTATACACTTGAGATCTATTTTATAGAGTGCAGGATTAAATTTTAAAAGGGTCACAATTCAAACCCCCCTTTCTTGTGACTATTTCTTCCACTTCACGTATAACCTCAAAACTGGATGGAGTTTTCTCATGCAAACATCTCTGGTTTCTTCTCCACCATATTGTCCACAAGATCATTGCTATTTTAGTCATTGTATCTGTTGCACATTTTTCCAGCAATTCAAAGGTCATTTCCACAAACCCAAGAGCATTATTAATGAATCTTTGCACTAGTCCTCCTTCTTCTGTTACCTGCCATACATCTTGAACAATGTTACAACAACAAAAAAAATGCCATTCATTCTCTTCCATTTGATCACAGTGAGGACACTTGTTATTACATTGGACCCTTTTTTGAATGAGCCGACTTCTTACCGACAGACATCCCCGCAAAGCACGCCACAAGAACAATTTAACTTTATTCGAAACTCTCAATTTCCAGAGCTTTTTCCAGTTGCCTTCTACCTTAAGGTGATCATTCTCTATAATTACCTGTGTAAGTAAGTAATAGGTAGAGCGCACAGAGTAGATGTCATTCCGACTGCAGTTCCATATTCTTTCATCATTTGTATGCAGCAAGTTAATAGGAATTTTCATAATCGCATCCACATCACATGCATTGAAAGTTTGGTGGATTAGATGATGATTCCATGTTCCTGTACTATAGTCAATGAGGTCAGCCACTTTCATATATTCTTTACTAGCCACTACATATGAGGTTATGAGGGGTTGTTCATCATTCCGGAGCCAAGGTTGGTTCCAAACATACACATTTGTGCTGTCTCCTATCCTCCATCGTAAGCCTTTCCTAACAACTACCTAGGAAGTGTGGATACTATGCCAAACGTAGCTTGGGTTATGGCCTAATTTCGCATCAAGAAATCTCCCGCGTGGATAATATTTAGCATCGTATCACGATGAAGCTCAACGCAGTACGATGAGATTACTTGGTGACCACGCTGATGAAATGCACAGGATCAGTTATATTTTTAAACTGAATCTTTCCATCGTGCCATGATGGACCTATCGTGTCACGATGGCTTGCTGAGGCCCATTACGAAAAGTATAAATAGAGCCTCTATAATTCATTATTTTTCATTCAGAAATAGAAGAACTTTATATTCCTTTTGGAGAGAAATTCGGAGGAGCTCTAAGGGCATAGTTTTCTCCCCTTACAGGAAAACTAACTCGACAAGGTATGATTTCTTTAGGCTTATATAGTTGAATTCTTGTAATTTAATTATGTAGTCTTTTGTAATAATTCCTTAGGTTGTGGTGGAGAAGATGAACTTCCCGATAAATACTTGGGTCATGTAATTGAGTCAAAGTTATAATAAATGAAATTTATAAATTATTATTGTTATTTGTTTTCTTGCTTTAACAACGTTGCTCAGAATCTGGCCGGAACTAGTAATAAATAACACTAGATGTGTAGAAACGGTAAAACATCCTGAACAAGTTGTGACTTAACAATTAGAGGAGGAATCAGGAACTAGTTGTGACATAACAATTAGAAGCTGAACAGCCCGAAACTAAGATCTAGGGGCATTGGATGGTCGATGGTCATAATGCATGTATGTAAACAACTCTATCTAGTAATTAGGGTATGTGACACAGCGAGGTTAGGCTCTCGTAGGTGCATTAGTTGCAAAAATAGGGAGATTATGTAGGCCTACATAGAGTAGCAGCAAGGTGCTACTAAAACAAGGATAAAATCGACGCCCAATAATAATACGAATGACTATGTTATACACCGATTATGCCAAGTATGAAGAAGGGAGTAAGTTCAACCACCATACCTATCCTCTATGTTTCTGAATCAAAACTTTTACTTTTCCGCAAAGTATATCGCTCTTTTTATAAATTAAAAACATTTTTCCTAAAAACCAAAGCGAATGCAAAAACTCACGAACTAGAATAGCACTAGCAAGGCTTTGACATGATCCCTGTGGATACGAACTCATTCTAGACACCTAGAGTGTGAATTATTGCTCGACGATAAACTAGTCCACTTGCCAGATCATCGTCATCAAGGAATCTAAAGATTCAGAGTCTAGCAAAGGTAATAAGAAAGGTTCAAAGAAAAAGATTGATAAGAAGGATGTGAAGTGTTACAATTGTCAAAAGCTTTGTCACTATGCTAGAGAATGTCACTCTAAGAAAGTTGAGAGATGTGACAAAGATGAAGCTCAGTTGGCAAAGGGAAATGGTAGTGACTCTGATGATTCCCTGCTCATGGTAATTACAAACACTGAAGGTGACAAATCAAACCTGTGGTATCTTGATACTGGATGCAGCAATCACATGACTGAGAACAAGAAGTGGTTCTTGAAACTTGATTATTCAGTGAGAAAGGATATCAAGTTTGCTAACAGTAGTCAAATCACTAGTGACGGCATGAAAAAAATTCTTGTGAAGAGAAAAAAATGGTCATGAATCCTTGATTAATGAGGTATTGTATTTTCCCTCTATGACAAGTAATTTGATTAGTCTTGGTCAATTACTTGAAAAAGATTACACAGTGAAGATGGCTAATAAAGAATTGAAGATTTATGATGCTAAATATAGACTAATTTTAAAGGCTCCATTGTCAAGTAATAGAATCTTTAAAGTTGAAATCAATGTGATCGATTTTAAATGTCTGGCCTCAGTCACTAGTACAGAAGAGAATTGGATATGGCATCACAGGTTTGGACACTTAAACTTCAAAAGTTTAAGTATGTTGCATTCAAAGAAGATGGTTCATGGTTTGCCTCAGATCAGAACACCAAGTGAAGTGTGTGAAGAGTGTTGTGCAGCAAAACAGGCTAGAAGTCAACTCAAAAGCTAGGAATGGTGTATTCAGATGTGTGTGGACCATTTAAAGTGAAACCCATTGGAGGCAATAGCTATTTCTTGACTTTCATAGATGACTGTACTAGGCATGTTTGACTCTATTTGATAGGAAAAAAAGAGTGATGTATTCACCAAGTTCAAGAAATTTAAAACACTGGTTGTAAATCAAAGTGGATGTAATGTTAAGAAATTGAGAACAGATGGAGGTAGTGAATACACTTCACATGAATTTGCAAAATTATGTGAAGATGAAGGTATAGAGCATGAAGTTACTGCACCCTACACCTCCTCAACACAATGGTGTAGCTGAGAGGAAGAATAGAAGCATCATGAACATGGCAAGAAGTATGCTTAAAGCTAAGCATATGCCCCATAAGTTTTGGGGTGAAGCAGTCTCAACAACAATCTACATCATCAATAGAAGTCCCACAAAGAAGTTACAGGACAAGACTCAATAACAATCTACATCAACAATCTAAACCAAGTGTTAGTCACTTTAGAATATTTGGCTCACTTTGTTTCAAACATGTTCCTGATCAAGTTAGAAGAAAACTTGATGATAGAAGTCAAACAATGATATTACTAGGATATCATCCTACTGGTGCTTACAAGCTGTATTCACCTAGAGATAACAAAGTTGTGATTAGCAAAGATATCAAGTTTGATGAATCAAAGGGTTGGGATTAGACTGAAGGCACAAGTGTTGAAGGTTCAATGCTCAACAGAAGACTTATGCTTGAAGAAACTTATCAAGAGTTTACAAATGGTCTAGAGATTGAAGATCATCCACCTAATGCTGAACCTAATCAACAGTTGAGAAGATAAACCAAAGAAAGGGTACAATCAGTAAGGTTGAATGAATATGATGTGTTTCCTGATCAAGCAATCACTGAAGATGGAGAACTGGTCAATGAAGCAATGATTGTAGAGTTTGAACCAGTTACTCTAAGCGAAGCTTTGAGAGATTCAAATTGGTTGAATGCTATAAAAGAGGAGTTGAAGTCAATTGAGAAGAATGACACCTGGATATTGATGAATAAAGCTGTTAACAAGAGACATATTGATGTGAAATAGGTTTTCAAGTTGAAGATGAAACCAAGTGGTGAGATTGCTAAGTACAAAGCAAGATTAGTAGCAAAAGGTTTTCTTCAGAAGCATGGACTTGACTTTAATGAAGTTTTTGTACCTGTGGCAAGGCTAGACAATTAGACTAGTTGCTGCAATAGCTACTTACAAAGGATGGGCTATGCACCAACTTGATGTGAAATCTGCCTTCTTAAATGGACCATTAGAAGAAGAAGTCTATGTGAAGCAACCACCAGGTTTTGAGATTAAAGGTCAGGAGCATAAAGTATACAAGTTGAATAAAGCTCTCTATGGTTTGAAGCAAGCCCCGAGAGCTTGGAATAAGAGAATTGACAGCTTCCTATTAGACTTGAGGTTCAATAGATGCACACCAGAACATAGAGTGTATGTGAAAGGCTCAAGTCATGAAGAAATCATAATACTATGTTTGTATGTTGATGATTTGTTGATCACGGGATCAAACAAAGATGTGTGTGAGAGATTCAAAACAGACATAATGAAGGAATTTGAGATGATTGACTTAGGAGAATTGTCATATTTTCTTGGCATGGAATTTATGAAAACGGATAGAGGGTGTTTCTTGCATCAGAAGAAATATGTACTTGACGTTTTGAAGAGGATTCACATGGGTAATTGTAACCCAACAATTACTCCTATGGAAACTGGTGTGAAGCTGAGCAAGAACACTGATGATGAGTTGGTTGATTCAACATTGTACGGGCAAATTATAGGATCATTAAGGTACTTGTGCAACACTAGAATTGATTTGTGTCATAGTGTTGGTATGTTAAGCAGATTTATGTATCAACCAAGGATAAATCACTTGACTGCTTCAAAGAGAGTCCTTAGATATGTGAAAGGAACCATTGATCATGGCATTTTAATTCCAAACCAAAGGAACAGTAGTAAGAAGCTAGTAGCTTATGGTTACTCAAATTCTGACTGGGGAGGAGATCAAGATGATAGAAAGAATACTGCAGGTTACCTATTCATGATAGGCAATGCACCAATCTCTTGGTGTTCTAAGAAGGGATAGTGGCACTGTCATTGTGTGAAGCTAAGCTTGAGAGATCAAGTGAACAAAGATAAGCTTGAGTTAGAATATTGCAATACTGAGATCCAACTTGCAGATATTCTAACCAAACCTATGGCTAAGGTAAGGTTTGACACTCTGAAGAAGCTTATAGGAATGGGTTCATTGGAAAACATGTATTAGGAGGTGTGTTAAAATGTAATTCATGTTTTATGGCTTAGCAAGAACTGAGTCTCAGCCTCGAAAGGTTACCAAGTTTTGATGCAGGCTCTGATGCAGCTTCTGAACCTCATAGCTTCTAAAGCTAGCAGAGGTTCTGAACTTTCAGGTTCAGTTATGTTTTTCCGCGTTCGTTAGAAAGTCAGTTGGTTAGTTAGATAGTTAGTTAGTTAGTTAGTTAGTTAGGGAGTTTTTCGATTTAGTCTTGGGTAATTAAATACAATTGCTTGGTAATTAAGCAAACCCTCGTATGTATATAATGTCCTTTACCCCTTTATAAATAAATAATAATTCTCACTTTTTCCCTAATTCTTTCTTTTTCATTCTAACCAGTCTCTCAATTCTAAAGTTGTGCCAACGTAAATAAATTTTAAAGTGGATGATGTTTGGTCAACTTCTTCATTTTCCATTTCAAGTGGCTGATTTATCTTATCCATCATTTCAAAATTCAACGTGTTCACACTTTTATTTCAATTTCCAAAAGTCCATTTAAGTGTTTGACATTAGTTTTGTCACTCTTCCAAAACTATATGTAAATCTCATTTATTGTATTAGAACTTTTATGATAACCTCGTTTAGAAATACTTTTTACGACTTACTACTATCATTTTCATTAACATGAAATTACATTTAATCATACTATGACCTTACTAATATAAAGAAGATGGAGTTATTGGGGATACAGTGTCATGTAGTCGGAAACTTAAACTCCATATGTTCTATTAGAGTGTGACTTTGCTTATCGTTTTGAGTAATGAGTAATTGATTTTTCAAAATCATGTTATTTTGGAATTTTGAGTGAGGAAATTCAAAGCCGAATTCAAATTCAATCAACTTAAATTTTCTCCGTCAAATCGAAGTAGGTTGGGACAGATATCTACGGCTATAAATTTTATTGGCATGTCTAATTGTGAGAGGAGGAGGGTTGCCTCTTTTATTTTTATCTCATGGATTGTTTGTAGTTTTTTGTTCAAAGTTTCTTATGAGATATTTTGTATATATATCCCAATTCCATAGCTGTATGCAAATAATTCACATTCAAATTTTATATAAAAAAAAAAATATAACAATAGCTTTAAAAGAATCCATAAATATAGTGATATAGACCACCAACAAAAGAATCCTATTCATAGGTTCCTTTTTTTTACTTTGCCTCATGTAGCGTGTACCATAATACTATTAACTAAAGTGCTTACACAAATAATCTAAAGTGCGCAGCTATCATTAGGCTCATTAGCAAATTAAAGTTCAAAAAGTAATTAACTTTGTATTCAAGATTATCTTTCTTTCTTAATTACCACTAATTAATAATAGTAATGATTTTCCTATATATCTTTCTCTTTCTGATCTCACTTACTTGCGTGTATCAAGTCTCAATTTCCTAACCAATACTTTGTTGTATGTACGTACCACTTTCTAATTGCATTTTGTTTTTCAAAAGCACTTTCTAATTGCTTTAGTAGGTGGCATATTCATTTTTTATGGGTCAAATACGCGTTATAGTTCATCCAATTAATCTAAATTTTGTTTTTTAAAAGTATATGCATAAAATATATTAGCTTTTTTGGACGCATTAACCATAACTACGTATAATTTGTATGCTCTGAATCTGTTGATTAAGTACAAAAACTTAAGCAAACTACTACTATACCTTTCATAGCGATAATTTATGTATAAATGTAATGTAACATTGAAATAGTATTTTAATAACGTCACTTTTTGCTACACATCAGCATAAGCACGGCATTTATTTTAAAATAAGCGTAAGTCCAATTATAAAAAAATCATAAAGAAATATTAAATTATTAACAATGGATCATGTTTGTTTAGTATATCTCTTACAAAAAAAAGATCATGTATATAGAATAGTTAATATAAAATTATTAATGTGAAGTGCTAAGTTGCACTATTGATGCCATTAAAATCATGCATCTTTTGTATCAGCAAGGAGTTAGTCTTGTGAACATATTGAATTTGTATATCGTTTTAAATTTAAATTGATTTTTTTCATTTAAGAAAGTTATGTATGAGTCTCTTTTGATTTATCAAGGTTTTAGAGTTCGATTCCTGGTTTGGCATATATGAGCATTAAAATTTTAAGAAAAAATTTATCATTTATTTGGATCCTATAAAATTCAATAGATTAATTTTTACAGTTACGCACAGATAATTTTTCTATGCAAAAAAAGAAAAAAAAATCATTTAATTTTCAGCAAGTTGTCGTTCATACTTTGTAGGCTATCTATTAATTTGCTTTCTCATTTACTTATTTGAATACATCTAATGGTTGTAATTTGTTGCAAAAAAAACATCAAACTGTGCCTAAAAACAAATCTGCGGCAAAACATGAACAAAACCAATATTCTAGATCAATCTATGGTCAGACTATTATTATATTTGAACAACTTAGAATGCTACGTCCTAACATTACATTAGAATTTAAATATTGCATTAATTGGTGAATATGCGAATTATTTGTATTATTTACTGGATTTGTATCCATAAAAGATAGACTCAATAATATTTAATATGTTTTAGTGATAGTGTATAAATAAAATAATTTACATGTCTATAAAATTAAAAAAATGATATTTTGACACATTTTTTCTTACACAATAAATACACATGAGTCGTTTGGTAATATTTTCTCTCTTTATTTTTTTTTTCCTTTGTTTCTTTCTTTTCAATACTGTTATGTAAGAAAAATGTGTCAAAATATTATTCTTCATAAAATTATGTGAACCAAGCAAAATTACAAACGTTTCTCTATAATAAAAAGGGCAAGTTTATCTATAAACTTTAATTCAACGAACAATACTAATATTGTTAGATTTAACATAATCATTCAAGTTTAAATCTAAAATCTTTAATATATGTAACTTTCAATGATCATCTTACATCTAAAATAAATTAATAAATAAGAGAGACAACAAGTCCTTTGTAAAAAGAAAAACATAGGCAATCTCCAAACAAGAAAGATTAAAGGGGAGATTAATTACACTCATCTCTTCTTCTTGAGAGAGGACTAAGAGAAATTACCTAAGAATCGTATATGATGTAATTTATTAGAAGGAAACAATAATCCACACTTTGTTAAATCACCCATCTATAAAAAGTTCAACACCTTTGACGATAACCCATAATGTTATCTTAGGAGAGAAAGTATGATTTTTTTTTAATTGCCCTTGACAAAATAAAATCTCACACTACTTTACTTTTTTAAAAAAATTACAGAAATGTCATACTTTTTATACAAATGTATATCGCATGGTTTTCAATTGCACATTTATTTGGAAGGTTGAACCTTTCCTAATGACGTATACTTTTTAAACTGATGTGAGTTATTGAGTTTCGCTTCGCCGAACTTCACCATTTTTTCTAATGAAGGTGTTCAATATTTTAGTTTTAAAATTTTGAACTTTGACAAAAGTAAAGAAAGGAAATAAAAGGAATTTTTTTAAAAAAAATTGAATCATTTGATAATTAGGTTTTATCACCACAAAACCAACGACTTGAATAAGAGCTTCCACCAAATTTGGGATGAAAATAGTTGAATATTAGTGCATGTATATTGAATTTTCACATTGACTTAATAGAAGTATTAATGTAGTATTCAGTAATATCTTACACGTGTTTGGTGATTTACCTATGGTTCGGTAGTCCTGCATATAATCGCTTATTTGACCGCAACGTTTTTTTCTTTTGACAATTTTTTTGACTAATATCCACTATTATCATTTTCCCTGTAATATTGTCTTGTATTTTTTGCCATAGATATAGTTTCTTTACGGCTTTACTAAATGGACCACTAGAAAAGAGAGCACACTACGCACGTGTGAAGATATATGGACAGATATAATTTGAAGGTTGGATTCAATATTCAATAATGATTCACAAAACACAAAACAATAAATACTCCCCTACTTCCACGATGAATAATTGAGTTGATTACTTAGAAATATTGTATAATTTTGAGCATTAATATTTTTAGTTGTGTGATAGATTGATTGTAAAAGTTCTAAAATGTTTATAATTTGAAAAATATTCAATAACATTTTATATGTTATAAAAAAAATCTTATATATTAATATTTATTTTTATTTATTTATAGAAAAATATGGTCTAAATAAATAGACATGAGATCATAATTGTATTAGAGAGAGGGATAAATATTTTTTATGATGGAAAATAGAAATGATATTTTTGTATTTTTATAGCTTGTACTTTGAACAAGTTATATCCTAGTTTAGTGATCGATACACAAAAGTTCTTATTTTTGTCTAGTTTTTTATTACATATTTTGTCTACACGTCCTGAATAGTTCCAGGCCCTAATATTTTAACATATCAAATGCATTCTAGGAGCATACAATAGCAGTTAATAAGATATGTTCATAAAAATCGGTTCGGTTGATAAGTAGTAAACTCATATCTCATAAATGTTTGGTTTTAATCTCGCTAACAATGTAAAGACCTCTTTTGTGGGCAATATATGAATAAATATTAAGCTATGATGAGAGCTAGAAGATAATTCATATTGGGTCATAAACAATCACACAAATGAATAATCACTACATCTCTATCCAAAATTTTAAGAAATTGAGTTTATGAGTTCACTTAGTTATATTTTGTTCAACATTCACTTTTTCATCTAATGTGAAACTTCTAACTCACAACAATCTCTTGTTCAAGTTTTTTATCCACAAACACTCACATCGATCATCATTGTCGTTACATTGGCGGACACACCGCCTCAGGCACGGATCCATAAATTTTAATAAGTAGGGTCAAAATTATACCACAAATAAAAATATAAATAGTTATATTTATTAATATTAAATTTTGAGTTGATTTCATCTATAACTTTCATATAGTACCCTCTTAAGTTGTCCATATATGAAAATATGTTAGTCACGTGGACGGTTTAAATATAAATTTGTCTAAAAGGACTAACTTAAAACTTTTTAACCATAAGGGATCAAATTGAAATCTAAAATTAACATGAGAACAAAATATGCAATTAAGCTTTTTATAATTTATTGTAATTTTCAATGTGGAGATAATATTATCATATAAGTAAGCCACTAAATTTGGTCTAGGTTTCATCCTTGGTGACTCTATTATAAACAAAAAAAAAATAGTATCATATAAGTGGGGTCACATTGTATATATATACAAATATTAACTAAAAATAAAATTGGCAAGTGGGGTCAGCTGACCCCACTGCCCCCACACTGTATCCGTCCCTGCACCGCCTCAAATGTGAGTCAGTCAATTATTATATGTGAGAGAATCATAAGTCCAATGTTTTAAGATTTTGAGTAGATATGCGGTGTATCTCTTACTCGAGATCATTCTCTAACTTCCCAAACGACTCAACAATAGTATCAGAGCTTTGCTTTAACTTGAAGGTGAAGCAGGAGTGATATCTTGATATTTAGATCAAGTATAAGAGATGAAAACTCATACTTGAAAGACAAACCATTGGGTCTAAGTGTAAATAATTAGTTGTACATCACTTATACATAAGATAACAATGTAAAGTGATTAATAGTACCTTATATTTTAAAATTTTAGGTAAAAATATTACATCTTTCATAATTCTTGAATATTTGTCTATCGTTTACTTGATTACTCGGACACTTCTGCAAACTCTCCAATCCATTTTTTTCGGAATAGGACTTCCTAATTCCTGCAATTACAACACCTTACTATAACTAATTTTGATTGTCTCATCTCTTATCGTTAAATGACATCGTTGTATAATATGAATCATCCCATTTTAAATCAACAACTATACAACTATAAATAATTACCGCGTCAAACTACGTCATTATTATAGACAAGGTAAATCCGGATCCCACTTTTTCCTCTTGTTAAAATCAAACACGGTTAGCACACACATCAAATTGCGCAGACATTATTTACCCAATGAGTCCAACACGTGTCATATATCAACACTCTTGTGAGTTGTGACAACTGTAATTGAAACCATCTCCTAGCACCTGACTCTCCCATACTAACGTCCCCACACAGAAAAACTAACAAGGATACTTCAGTCATTTCCACCACACAAACTCAACTGCAATAAAGTCGAACAAAACGACGACGGTTTAAACATACGTCGACGACAACCCCACATAAAGAAAAAATCCTATTACTACTACCATCATCTCAATCCATTCACCTACCAACAAATCTCTGACCGTCGATTTTGTCTACAAAAACCGGTCCCACCTTATCACCACCGCTTGTCACCCCTACAAATCTCACCACCCAGTCACTCTATCATCTCCTATGATACCAAAGCCACTACAACACTCACAGCAAAAACCAGCCTTTAAATTTCAATTCACATAAATCACATAAACTAAAATAATTAAAATAAAAATAAATAAATTTACTAGTACTATTCTTGTTCTTCTTTCTTCTTCTTCACTCATTCACTCACTGAAATGAAACTTTTCAAACTTCTCTAAAATCGGAATCAAATTACAAACCCTAATTCCCAAATTTGTGTAATTAGAACCTTCGAGAATGGTTTCTCTTGAAGAATCTCGTTCGAATTCGAACCGTTTTCCATTGCCACGAACCTATCAGTATCATTCCTCTAAATCGGAGCGTAACATCGGAAGATCGATGCGAACAAGAAGATCTAGTATCTTCGATGAAGATAACAGTAGTTGCACGTTTACCGAGAGATCCACGTGTGTATCGGAGAATTTAACCGATTCCGTCGTCGACCTCCGTCTCGGTGAACTTGCTTCCCGGAATAACAAATCGGGAAAATCCTCTGCAACTGAGCAGGAGCTTCTTGATCTCTCGCAAGTTTTCAGTGAATATTCTGCTTGTAGTAGTGATATCTCCGGTGAACTTCAGCGTTTGGCGACGTTACCGTCGCCGGAATGTAATCTGAAGAGTGACGGTGGAGCAGATGGAATGGTTGAAGTTGAGCCAGAGCCTTGCATGGGGTTTTTGCAGAGAGAGAATTTCTCAACGGAGATTATTGAGAGTATTTCGCCGGAGGATCTTCAACCGACGGTGAAGCTTTGTATCGACGGTTTACAATCCTCGTCGGTGGCTGTGAAGCGTTCTGCTGCGGCGAAATTGAGGTTGTTAGCTAAGAATCGTGCTGATAATAGAGTTTTGATTTGTGAATCCGGTGCTGTACCTTTTCTTGTTCCTCTGCTTCGATGCAGTGATCCATGGACGCAAGAACATGCAGTAACAGCACTTTTGAATCTTTCACTTCATGAGGATAACAAGAAGGTGATATTCAATGCCGGAGCGGTGAAATCGTTGATTTATGTGTTGAAAACAGGGACAGAAACTTCGAAACAGAACGCAGCTTGTGCACTTTTGAGCTTAGCTTTAGTGGAAGAAAACAAGAGCTCAATTGGCGCTTCTGGTGCGATTCCGCCTCTTGTTTCGCTTCTGATAAACGGTTCAAACAGAGGAAAAAAGGATGCTTTAACGACGCTCTATAAGCTTTGCTCTGTTAAGCAGAATAAAGAGAGAGCTGTTACAGCCGGTGTGGTGAAGCCGTTGGTTGAGCTTGTTGCTGAGCAAGGGAATGGTATGATGGAGAAAGCAATGGTGGTGTTGAATAGTTTAGCAGGGATTGATGAAGGGAAGGAAGCTATTGTTGAAGAAGGTGGAATAGCTGCTCTTGTTGAAGCCATTGAAGATGGGTCTGTGAAAGGAAAGGAATTTGCGGTTTTAACACTTCTTCAGCTTTGTGCTGAGAGTGTTACAAACAGAGGGTTACTTGTTAGAGAAGGTGGAATTCCTCCTCTAGTAGCTCTTTCTCAGAATGGAACTCCTCGAGCTAAGAATAAGGTAAAAACTTCAATTTGCTACAAATTTCAATCTTTGCACTTTGCTTCATACTATAGGATATTTGTTTATTAATATTATGACAACTTTGTTACTTCAGATATCTTGACTTTGAGTATTTGACCCTTTATTGTTATGTTGAAATGTGTTGACTTGTTCTTTTCCTCTTATGGATATATGTTGAAATCTTTTGACTATGTTCTGTTTTTTGAAGAGCTGTATTTATTAACCTTGGCAAGAAAAAGGGTATCTTTATTCTACTATTAGCCAAAGTTTCAATGTTAGTTTTCTAGGATCATATTATTATGAAGTAAAGAGTTATCTCTATAACAATTTTGAGTCACCGAATTAAGTATTTTGATTGACTTGACTGAATGAGAAGTCGGAGTCATTAAGCTTTGATTCTTTCTTTAGGCATTGTTATGCTTGTGATGAAATTAGTTTTCAGTGATGGGTGTTGTTGATTAGTTATGTATAATATTGCATTTGGTGATTTTTGTGGAAGAACAAACCTGGTTCTGCATTTTGTTATCGAATTAATTCATTAAGTACTCTGTTTTGTTTTGCAGGCTGAGACGCTCCTTCGATACTTGAGAGAATCAAGACAAGAAGCATCAACTTCGACTTCTTAATGAAGTAATTGCGAATTTGGGTTATTAGTTAGGAAGGTAATTATACAATGTAATTTATTATTGTGTATATAATGGTTTGGCTGGTTTGTACAGTGTGGCAAACATTCTTGGAAGAATGTTTATTGAAGTTAGAAGAAGTTAGCAATCTAAAAGACTATAGACTGACCTTTAGATGCATGAATATAGCTAGGTTTGGCATTCTGCTTTCCCTTGTATCAATTTGTTGTGTTTCCTTGATTTCCATAGCATGGGTTTGGATTTCACTGAATCCTCGGCCTCACTGTACGTTAGCTTCGAAGCTATGTATTGCTTCAATTGCATGCACGGTGCATGTTTACCCATCGCAGTTCCAAGCACAAGCATGGTTGTCTTCGAGTTTTGGGCTGATTAGGTTTTTAAATTTCTTTCGTATAGACAACCCTAGTTTTGGGAAAAGGGTTTCTGATTTCATCATTGTATGTTTTATCTTCCCACTTGTTGTGAAAGTGTGGCCTAGTGTACTACACTGCTATTTGGATTATTTCTATGTCCATACTCCATAGTTCCTTTTGGTTGAATTGGAGCTTGAGTTTTGTGTATTTTATACTGATGAATGCATGCATAACTGTAAGCCAGTTAGTCAACTTCATCTGTTTGAACTGAAAGTGTGCTATTTTTGACAATTTAACTGTTGCTCAGAAAACGGACACATTTTCATGATCAGAATTCCATAACTGATACTCCTTTGTCATGAAATTTCAGTCTTAATATGGAATATACTCTTATATGTGTTATTGAAAAAGCAGGTAAACCAGCAACTTGTATGGCATGAGAGTTCTGTGTAGTGTGTAGTAGTAGGGACTATGTTGATTGTGATATTTAAACTTTTCCTACACAACTGAAAATTGTCAGAATTCTAAAATAGACAAGAATCTTTAGAAAAGTTTTCTAATATTAATATTCTCAGTTAAGACTGGCCTTGAAATTTTAGAGTTTGTCATGTATCTTAGTGGAAGATCTTAAATCAAATGAAGAGACATGTATGGTCTTAGTAAGAATGTATGTAAAATTGTCATTAAGGGAAGATTAGGACATGTTTATATTAATGAATTATGATTCACGAATCCATGATGATGATGATGTGGGTCCCTTGAGATGCTTGTTCTTTCTTCAGAACCGGTTAACCCGGTGCATGCTACCAAAAGAGGGTATAAGTTACATCTGTAATGGCTAATCAAAAGCCCCACCTTGTCTTTGAGTTTAATTCCACTACAAATTTTATCATTATTTTGTATCCAACATAACATATTGGTGAACTATAGTATTTTCTTTTTCCCTTTCAAATCTTCTTGTCGCTTATAATAATCTTCAGTTAGCTGGCAGAGCAGGTGTGTTTTGTCCTTCCGTTTGTTTGGATGGTTGCATTTTCATACCCTTAAATTTTGAATTAACCATAATCAGGTGTCGGTGGTCTACTATTTCGTTTTTTTTATAGCATATAATATGGTTTTTTATATTATTTATTACATACACTATTATTAGGTTGATTGCTTGTGATCATCAAAAGGCCAATATGTTTGGTGAAATAGTAGTGTCCTTTCTTAAAGCAAAGTATGAAGCATCTTGGGACATGCAATAACTTAAAGAAGGATGTTGAATTCTCACGTCTTCTTCATTGCGCTCTTTCCTACAGTATTATACAGAACTTCTACTCAATGTTGCTTTCAAACTACTATTTGAAAATAAATTCACTTGAGATATACTATGCTTTTATCCCAACTATGTTAATGTGTTTTTTGGTAATTTACTACATGCAAATATTTATTTGTTCTTTCTACGATATACAAATCTTAATAGGTGTAGTTATTGTTTTGGTTTTCTATTCACAGAATTGAGCCTTCCAATTTTAAATTCTCTAGTTTTAGACTCTACTTTAACTTTATGGAAAAAAATATGATGTGAAATAGAAATATTGTAAATGACGTGACATTTACATCCTTCTTACTTCATGGGACAATTAGGTTATTTTGCTCTTCTCCAAACCAAACCTTTCCGGTGAACAAGATGGTCACTATGGTTTTAAATTGTGATTGTGGTTTACAGTTATTGCGGATGCATTCGTTGAGGTTGTTGCCACGCCGCACGCGCACTGCAGCTGTTCAGTGTGAAATCATTTTAATTCTCACAAACTATATCAAAATGCCACTACAATTTATCCACCATAACATAGTCTCAATTTATTTCATAATGACTAATTCGAAGGTGTTTGAAATACACAGCTATAAGGTAAGAAAAATACATTGGGTTTGGCACAAATTGGAACTTGAGGTTCATACATTTCGATATTTGGTGAGAAGTTTCGAACAAATATGGTTGAAATTGTCTGATATGGTTACAATATGGCCATACATAGTGATTGAAAAGTACACTGCTATTGTGGCGCGATAGGATTGCCATTATTAGCACCATCGTCTCTAGGCTCACCTCCCTACCGGTCACAGCTATCTTCCCCTTAAAACCACCACCCGTCCTGCCATTTTCTGTCTGCAGTGCATAATTGTTCATCAATTAATCATGAGTTTAGTATAGGATCAACTAATTATTGAATGGTTACAAGCAGTGGTTTCGCAACAGATTACTTTAAGGGAAAGTTGCTACATAAGAATTGAAAACAAGACCAGTCACACAATAAGTTCCACATTGGAGTGAACACGCTCCTTAGTAGTGTTTATATATGGAAGGGTGGCTTCTTGTGGTACATGCTGCCCCAAGGGGTATCTAGTTTTGTAAATGGGGGACTTTGCACACATTGTCGACTATCACACGCGCGCCGCCATTCGGGCTTGCGCCTTGGTGATATATTACTTTTTAATACTAAGAAGAAAATATAATATTTATTTTTTCATTACGTGTGGGTGTTTATCCGTTTCATTTCGCACATGTTTCTTGTGCTGCAAGACCAAGTCACGAAATGGATACGCTTCGCTCTGTCACGAAACGATCAGTTACGCATGGCCTAAAAAACTTATCACGTTTTTATTAGATTCTATCCGATACGCGAATAAATGATCAGCTTTATCGACACAACTCTCATTTTCTGTCACACGGAAGAAACTGGAATTTCTGTATCAGACCCCTTGTGGAGCACTGATACAAGCAATTAGGAATGGTGGTTAACTAATTAACAAGCTAAATAACCCACTTAAGGGCTTAACTACTAACTGAAATAAATAACAAAAATATTTGACACATGTATCCAATGATTTGTTGCTGCACCATCATTCAATAAGTGTAAAATAGCTTTGCACTTGTATGCAAAATAATCTCATTATTATCATAATAATTTCCATTTTTTTGATATTTGAAATCCTTGATACGCATAGTTGGCATTTATTGTAACATATTTCTGCAGTTAATCCAAACACAAGTTTTGTCTTGAACAGAAACACGTAACGATCAAGCTACGTCTTCCATTACTTCCTTCCCTTTGTTAACATCCTTTTTGCTGTTAAATGGGAAAGGTCTAAAGCCTTTCTGAAGCAATTTCTCAACCTCTTCAAATTGAAGACCTTTCGTTTCCGGCACTAACAAATAAATGGCTACAAGACCGATCAAAGAGAACCCTGCGAAGAGGAGGAATGTTCCAGAAGTTCCTAGAGTCTTTATCATGCTTAAGAATGACTCACTCACAATTAGATTAGCACACCAGTTGAAAACTGCTGCTATACCTCCACCTAGTCCTCTGAACCTTAATGGATAAATCTCTGAGTTTAGAACCCAAGGTACGGTTCCAATTCCAGGAGCATATGCTATGATGTAGAATCCAAGGATTACAACTGCAAGGATTCCAATTCTGCTTGGACAACCTTGGGAAAACCATACACGCTTTTCTGCACGACACATGCCTTTCACAGTCTTTTCTGCTGCCAAGCACGCTCCCGGAAGAAACTGTATGACATAAAAGAGAAAATGACATTAGAAATTTGTGCATTTTCGACCCTTCAAGTTTATAGGATAGTTGGTTTATGACAAGACTGCAAGAGATCGTCAACGTTCTCCTAGTCTTGAGTTCTGCCCTAACACTGGAAAGTCTTCTGGACCGAACTCACCTAAACTTATTAAAAAAAAAAAAGAGTAGAGGAATCTAATATAGTAGAACTTACTTCATTCTGGCTATTGGCACAAAAGGCACATTCTTCATGCAAACATTGCATACAATTCCACGACGAGAAATTTGGTGCCAATGTATAAGCCTTGCAAGTATGATTCCCGCCAAAGCTAAGGGAATCTTTATAACTGAGTGGAGGGGCATGGTGAGATGCTTGGTTGAATGTAGCACTTAATATTACAAGTGAAACAAAGATGCCAACCAAGGAGACGAGCATCAACTTTCTCCTTCCAAATCTATCGATCAAAACCATGCTCAATATAGTTCCAAGAGCATTCAGACCAGAAGTAACCAAGGAAAGTGCAAGGGCTGTGGAGTTGGAGGCGATTCCAGCAAACTGAACTATGGTTGGACTGTAATACATGACTGTATTAATACCGACAAATTGTTGAACAACTTGGACAGTGATACCTGCGTAGAGCCCTCTTCGAACTACGTCATTAGACCAAGCACTCTTTAGTTTTTGTCCGAGAGTTTGGCCGATTGAGCCTTCTTCAGCCTTCTCGGCTTCAACGGAGTCATGCATGGCTTTCATCTCGTCGTCAACTTCATCAGCGCGATAAATTTTTGACAGAATAACCTTTGCTTCCTCTTCCTTGTTCTGAGGGAAAAGAAAATAACTTCTATTATAATTTTATTGATCCTTTACAATTTATACACAAAGTTAAGCACAATGTAATCTAAAAACTCAAGAAGCGTTAACTAAATAACATAGGTTGTACCGCTGCTATTTAACAACCTTTTGTACTAAATAACATATCACTGAATAATACTGATTTGTTCAAATTCCGCTATGTTATAGTGCCTGCAATGTAACAGCACAAGTTGATAAAACCATATACACGACATGATGACAATTGGGATTACCTGTCTGTAGAGCCATCTTGGCGACTCAGGGAGGGACAACATTAATATGAACTGTACTATAGCCGGAATAGCTGCAACCCCAAGCATCCAACGCCAGGTTCCAGGTGCCTAAAACAAATCAAATTGACGACATACATAAAAATCTTATTCAAATTTTATGTTATGAACTTCAATAACTACATGCGCCTTTCAATGGAACATCGAACATACCTTGGTAAACGCCAAATTGATGAGGTAAGAGAGGAATTGACCACCTGTTATAAGTAAACCATTGGTGCATACTAATGCTCCTCTAATCCTAGCAGGCGAAGCTTCGGAGATATATAACGGAGCAGTCATGGATGCAACACCAACTCCTAAACCAACTAAAATTCTTCCAATAATGATAACCCAAGGAGCAGGAGCAGCGGCCATAACTAATGCACCTAATGTGAACACCACATCAGCCATTAAAATGGTTTTCCTTCTTCCCATTTTGTCATTCATGTATCCTCCAAATGCAGCGCCAACTATAGCTCCAGCAACAGCCATACTGACAATGGTTTCCTGCATAAGAAAACAGTCATGTCAACTATCTTGAAATTGAACTCAGATTGCCTGCATCAAGAGAATAGGAGTCACAAAGTCCAGAGATGTCGGTCGTTGGATGAAGATCTAGCGTATCACATTTTGACTTCACTATGCTTGTTTTAAAATATAACTTGAAATGTAGGTCGTCGAATTTTCGTCTAATGAATAACCTGTGTAATTATGCTTATGCAAAATTGACTCCAAAATTGATTCCAATATGAAGCTAGTAGGTTTTGTGTCTACAATCGATTTTGTTCAACACGCTTATAGGTTATATCATATGTTTCGTAACCCGATGCACTAATAATTCTTGTTTCGCTAGGCCCCTCAACCTTTTTTTTTTATTTGCAAAACATGAAATCGGAGAGTTGGGCAGATGCACAACACAAATGTGAAAATAAACAAATGCTTTAATCAGAGTCAATTTTGCAAAATCAATTCATTCGAAATACATTTTGTCATCTCATAACCAAATACACATAGAATTCATTTCCCTCGAAATGCATATGAATCACAACTTGGTGTTTGTTCAGATCAACTATTATGCAAATTGATTTTGGATAAAATTAAGTGATACAAATGTAAAATGATATTATATGTTTGACTATGTTCCATATAATTCAACAATAAATTTGAGAATAAAAATCAATATTCAATACAAAAACTCCAAATTTTAGCTTTTGATTAGAACAATTTTAAAGGGAAAACTAATTTTATCTAAGAACAATTTCATGTCATAATCAATTTTGTCTCATAAAAAAAGTCAAGAGCTAAAAACAAAAATACACATCTTATTTAAATATACTCTCATACAGCATTGAGGTTGAAAATTCTAATAAATTCTAAAATTAACAAACACTTTTTATGATCTATCAGAATCATTCACTCAAAGGTGTATTAGTACAGAACATATGTAATTAAGATGTGTAATGAATATATCACCAAAATTCTATTGGTAAAGTCAAAACACAAACTTTCTGATCTCACTTCCTTGACTTTTGCAGTGACCCCCAAAAGGGTCCCACCAAAACCTGTTCCAATCCAAAACTAAGACACAAAAAAAAAAGTAGTATAGTACAAAAAATTCACCTGAAGCCATGTTTTCTTATCAACTTGTTCAAATTCATCACGGATATATAACAAAGCCCCAGAAATCACACCTACACATCAAAGAGTTCAATTATTATGACATGCAAAAAACACCAACAAAAATTTCTCTCTTGAAACTATATTAATCGATAAGCTATTACAATGAGCATGTCGGAATTACACTGATCCACCCTAGTTTCTGCAAAATCACGGTGGATAACCTTAATTTTGACACACTCATCGTGCTACCAAACATAGATTAAATATAAAACGACCAAATAAGCCCTTAACTACACAATAACAAGTAATGAGTGTATCTGTGGTATTACGGTGAGTATCTCAGAATTATGATAATCCACCCTAATTTCTACAAAATAACAATGGATCAGCGTGATTCCGACAAACTGCGCCGTTAATCCTTTCAGTATGGAAGAAAATAAGGTTGTGAAATGGTTTTACATAGTACTAACCTGTATCATAACCAAAAAGAAGACCACCAATGCCAGCAGACAAAGCAAGACGCATAATATAAGGTGATTCAGTTGTTCTTCGCCAACATTCTGTAAACTCAGTTTTATCAGCTAATTGATGACCCCCTTCAGCCATCTTTTTCTACCTTCAATCAAATACAACACAATTTGATGATGAATCTTAAGGCCTATTTCAATCAGATTCAAATGTTGCGTTTTTTATTTTGTTCATGCAGAGAACAAAAATGTTATGTGTGTGTGTTTTTTCTTTCGGGGATAATAAGAATGAGAGTTTAAGGTTATTGAATTGAGTGCAAAGAAAAGACAAAAAAAGAAGTTAATATTGTGACCCCACAGAGTAACTGTTAGTTACTGATATTTCGTGATGACTCCGCACCAAGTGCATTGTTCTTATCATCACACACTGCATTATGAATGGCATTTAGATGGATTAGCTATAATTAAACTTTTTTTTTTTTTTTAATTGTGTTTTTTATATTAGATAAACTTGGTAAAATTTGACCAAAAAAAGAAGATAAACTTGGTCAAACGTCATCAAGAAAAAAATGATAAACTTGGTCAAAATTTGGTTGAAAATCAAAAGGTAATTAATTATTGGTCAAAGATCTTCTTTTTTCTTCCGGAAATTATTTATTTATTTAATGCTTGATTGTATTTTTTGTATCTATTGAATTTTATGATGTTAGCTAAGTTGTACTGTAGACTTGTACGCTGTAGAAGACATATTTGATTTAATTTAACTTTGTATCTTATTGATTGATGTTAGTCGGTGATATTATAAATATTATGTTTTTTTAAAAAATAAAATAAAAATTGTACACTTGTGATAACAGTCATTTCTTGTGCTAATTTCTATAAATGAGATAATCATTTTTTATTAAATATTTATTGATTAATAATATAAATTAGTTTTGTTTTGCTAAACAAGAAAAAACTTGGGATGGAATTAGATTTTTTTTTTTTTCATAAAATTTGATCAATTTAATCATATTTGAGTGTGTTGAATTCTAAACATAGAAGCTTCGTTTGATTTGTAAAACAATAAATACGGTAAAAAACATAATAAGATAGTATAAGATAAGACAAATCTGTACTAGAAAAAGAAAAGAGATAATAATTTTTTATATTTAAAATAAAATGAATATTTTCCTACTTTTTATAGTTGTACTGTGGATAAAAAGTTGTTTTTTGGTTTAGTGAGGGACAAAAGATCTTATTTTTGTCTTGTCTCTTACTGCATCTTTTGTCCGGTCCCATAACATTTTCTAAATCAAACAGAATACAACAAAAATTGTTCAATCTAATCTTCTATTTTTTAGCAGGTCAAACGCACCATATGTTACTACAAAACTAATCTTGGACTAGCATGACAAAATAAGTCTCTAATTAATGAACTAATATTGAAATGGACTATTTGATTTTATTTTTTATTTTCAAGACTATTTGTTAAATGAAATTGTGTATTTAATAAAGAATAAATTTAAAGAGTGTTTCTTAAAAAAAGGACCAACTTTTTTTCTTCAAAATGTTCTTTATAGGCAAAATTACACTTTTGGTCCTTTATCTTATTTTTTTGTAACATTTTGTTCTTTTATCTTTTATTTGTATCAATTTGATATTTTATCTTATTTTTTGTAACACGTTGATCATTTATCTTTTATTTGTAACACTTTGGTCCTTTAAAAAAGATGAAAATATGAAATAATTGATCAAGATGATGAACATATTAATCAAAATTATGAGTTTTATTTAATATCAATAAAAAGGTAATTTAAAAAATAAAATTCAGCAATTTTTCATAAAAAAAAAAAATGAGAAAAAGGGTTTATGTGAATGTTATAAAAGACAAAGGACCAAAATGTTACAAATGAAAGATAAAGGTTTAAAGTGTTACAAATAAATAAGTTAAAGGACTAAAATGTTAAAAATAAAAGATAAATGACCAAAGTGTTACAATAAAAAATAAGATAAATAATCAAAATTATAATTTTACTTTCCTCATAAGGGAGTATTATTTTTGCGTCAAAAAATAAGAGAGTATTATTTTAGAGCATTGCTATTTGGTATTACCATACATGGGAGAGAAAGTAATTATAATTTAACCAATCAAATATTGCCACATATAATTTTTCTCTTTCTTGCATATTAAAATTCTTACTAAATAGCATTTTCCATTATTTTATTATAGTTTTTTTTTTTTTGGTTTTTCACCCCAGTTTAATCTAGTTCGGGGGTCAGTTCTAGCATCAAGTGGTTCCAGCCCCCTCCCTATTTTATTATAGTTTTTGTATACACCATATAATGACATGATATAATATATTTAAATAACAAAATTAAAGATTTATATTTGCTGCGGTAAATATCCACATGATTTCAAAACTCTACCATTGAATATAGATCGGACGATTCAATTTAGGGTTGAATAGTAGTTACTCCCTGCAAAGTAGGTCGGTTTTGGAATACCCCCTGTAAGTTTTTTTTTTAAAAATCCCCTCCTTGCATTGTAGAGATTCTTTGGATTTCCCCCTTGAAGTACCATCTGGGCAAAGAATCTCCACGGTTCACCTACGTGGCACCTCCACATGGATTTTTTTTAATTTTAAATTATTTTTTTGCCATGTGGCATTAAAAATTTTAAAAAAAAAATGAAAACCAATTTTTTTTTTTCTGATTTCTTTGTTTTTCTTTATTTGTTATAAAATAAAGGGAAAATTACACTCACCTCCCCTGAAGTCTATTAAAATAACACTGACATCCCCTCTTGTTTTAAAACTTACACTAACCTCCCTTAAGGTCTTATCAAATAGACAATCACGTCCCTTTCCAACTAACACTGTTAAATTTCCGTTAATTTTGATTTTTTTTGTTGAAGAGTAACTTCGTAGTTGTCGTTTTGGTGTTTTTTGGACTGGTTGTTGCCTTGCTGCCTTGCTGTTTTTCTATGGCTTGCTATTGTGTTTAGATTGGTTTAATTGGGTAGCGGTTTGTTGCAGCAGTGTGGGTGTGTTTTTTTGGCCTGGTTTTCTTCAATTTGCTTGTATGTCCTATTGGTTTTGGACTTAAGTAGTTAAGGGTATAGTGTTTGATTTGGTTTTACCTTTTAATTTTCTTGTTTGATTTTAGCAATATTGTTGGTGCCATGGCTGCAGTTGTGTATTTTGTTTATTTAATATGGATAAGTCTTGGACTACAAATTATATATTGTTCTTAATAATATTATCATGTTTCTGAAAATAAATAACACTACAATATTTGTGATAAGCTCGAATCTCATTGAAAATCAACAGAGATTAAAAACAAAAACAAAATCAAAATCAACATGATTTTTATAAAGGGCGCGAGTTAACGGTAAACTAACGGTGTTAGTAAAAAAGGGAGGTGGTAGTCTATTTGATAAAACCTTAGGGGAGGTTAGTGTAAGTTTTAAAACATGAGGAGATGTCATTGTTATTTTAATAGACCTCAAGGGTGGTGAGTGTAATTTTCCTTAAAATAAAAAAAGAAAATAATTAATGTTAAAATCAAAATAATTATTCATCTCTTCTCAAATTCTCCATTTCTCTTTAACTACATTTAACTTTCCCCCTCCTTTCATTCTTCAGCTTCACACTCTCATCTCTGTCTCTCAAACATTATTCCAATCATTTCTCTCTTTTCTCATTCAAACAATTTCACAAATACATGGTGCTCAAAACGTAGCTCCATTTCAAACCCATCAAAAGATTCAAAACCGCCAAACACCCTTAAACAAAAATCAAAAACCCATCTGTGTTCATATTTGCCCAGATTCCGACGCGGTGGCTACCGGGCCAGACGGCGGTGCCACCGCGCCGGAGACCACAAAACTACCCCAAAATTAAATTTTTTTAACACGAAAACATTTGTTTCCCTTTTCTAAAACCGAATCCAAGCACAAAAATTCTTAAAGCTTCGTCAAATTACCTAGATCGGAAAAATGAAGTTTGAGAAAAAAACTTGTCTCAGTTTTGCCTCTCTTTTTTGCGATTTCTTTTCTTTCTTTCCGGTTCTGATTCGATTGCGATTTCGTGGATGTGTTTAGTTTGATTTCTAGGACGATTTCGTGACTGTGAGTTGGTTGTTTTGGATTGGAAAAAAAAGAAATTAGTGGGTTGTGATGAGATTGTGACTGAGAGAACAAGAAATTAGTATGATTTTGGTGTTTATGAATCTGGGATTTATTGACTATGGTTGAGGCGTGAATTGGTTTTGTTGCATATGGCACCTGATTTCTTAGAAAAAGAAATTGGTGTTTTGTGTTGTCAATTGTTTTGGGAGATCTATGTCCAGTTACAAGAGAGTGTTGGAGGTTGCAATTGTTTTGAGTGATGTGTTTAGTTTTGGGAGATCTATGTCAATTGTTTTGAGTGATGTGTTTAGTTTTGGTGTTGTGCTTCTTGAGCTATTGAGTGGAAGAAAAGCTCTTGAAACGAACGATGATGGACAACCTTCTGCTTTGAGTGATTGGGCTTGATCATTGGTTAGAATGGGAAATGCGTTGGATGCTTTAATATCCCTATGAATACCTTATACAGCCAACTAGTCCTCATGCATTTTAATTTTTTTTGTTTCTTTTTTTTTTTTGGTACAATTTTTCATTTTAATTTTAATTTTAATTTTAATTTTAATTTTTTAAATAACAAATAAAGAAAAAGAAAGAAATCAAAAAACGTGTTTTAATTTTATTTTTTTTTTAAATTTTTATTGCCACGTGGCAAAAAAATAATTAAAAATTAAAAAAAATCCATGTGGAGGTGCCACGTAGGTGAAACGTGGAGATTCTTTGCCCAGATGATACTCCAAGGGGGAAATCCAAAGAATCTCTACAATGCACGGGAGGGATTTAAAAAAAAAAAACTTACAGGGGATATTCCAAAACCGACCTACTTTGCAGGGGGTAACCACTATTTAACCTTTCAATTTATTGCAAGATTGTTGAAAAAGCTTTGAACCAGATTATGTAGTCCAGTGGGCCGAACATAGTGATGACAAAAAAATACTAAATAGATATTTGTCGAGATTTACTAATAAAAAAGATATTTGTTGAAATATTTTAGCAAGTATTCTTTAAAATTGACATCAGTGTGTGATTTAAATATTTTTTAAAAAATAACAATGATTGATTTATACAAATTAAATAAATGATTAACTTAATTATAATTATGGTCCCTTATTTTCATCAATTTGCAGAATTATTCTCTCTATTTTATAATTTGACAGCTTTAATCTCTCTATAAAATATTTTACCGAAAATATGGCTGTATAATATGTTTTAGATTAAGTTTATAAATGAATTTTCTTACAATTTTTCGATGTTGCTATTTTCTCATCATCATCATATAATATGTCGTTTAAAACATATTATATTATCAATTTTTAGACAAAATATTTGATGGAAGGATTAAAACAATTAAATTTTAAAATAAATAGATAAATTCTATAAAACAGATGACCAAAACATCAATTAAACCTAAATAATTTGATTACGTGGTTATGAATTTAACTTGGAGCGACATTAAATAGAAATCATAATTGTTTTGTGTATGTTTATTTTATAAATTTCTTTTACACCGATTGTGTATTTTAAAAAAAATTATTGTAAATTATAAAATAAATGGAATATGTTTCAACCGTATAAATAATTTTACATTATCAATCAATAATAATTGTGTATTCTATCATGTTATTTAACTTCACTGTTTTTTATATGATATGATATATTAGATCGTTAATAACTCTAAATTATTCAACTTAAAAATTAGAACAAATGTACAAATATGTCTTTTAAGTTTTGTCATTATTGCACCGTTATTTTTCCAGTTATTCTAGATTTTAAAAATAAAAAAATAAAAATAAAAAAACACTAACTTGACTGTTATTTTGATGCTAACCATGATGAATTTGAGCTAGGTTAAGTAACATAACAACATTAACGAAAGGAAAGATACGGCCAAAGGATCTATTCATGAAGGAAAAATGTTCAAATCGCATCGCTTCTAAGAAGTCCTAGAATGTCATTAGGAGGGGAGGTGTGAATCGAGAGGCCGACATTTGAAGAAATGCCAAATTTAGCTAGGAAATCTGCGCACTGGTTAAATTTTTAATACAAAATATAATATTTTTAATATAAAATTTACTCTTTTTTTTATTTCTTTAACTAGTATTTCAAAATTATTTAACTAGCTATTACTCTATTTTGAATCACAGGTTAAAATGACGCTATTTCTTTAAATGAGACGTTAGGTAGCGTTCACTGCATGGTAGGGAATCTTTCTTTGAGACTTTTGGATAAACTTTAAATGTCTGGCATTAAATTAAATGGCATCTTAAAACCATTGGGAAAATGAGAATTTTGCTCAAAAGTGTGTTCCTTGTAAATGTTCCCTTTTAATTCTTGTTTGCTTAGTTAAAGAAATCAACAATATGCAAATATTCTGCTTCTCCAATTTCTGGAACCTTGCCCCATTACGAATTTAGCGTGTCATTATCTGAATGATAGTATACTTTTATATTAAAAGCAAAAATTATACAACTAAGTATATATTTACTTATAAGTCTCTTTTAATTATGTTTTTGTAATTAGTGGAAGTGGAAGGAGAAAATTATATGTCACCAAATTCATCATAATTCACTAAGCAAAATGATGCTCACTTATGATTCTACTCTTGCAAATCATAGGAAAATTTCTATTTTCGATTTACTTTGGGTTCGTTGCTGCTAGCCTAGCGATTGACCTTGTCCCGATTCTTCCTATCTTTTTGACAATTCAAACATCTTTGAGCAATAAACCTTACAAGTTACAACAATTTGGACAATTTTTCTTAGATTACTTGCAAAACAAGTTAATATGTGACAGATGTAAAATTGTGTAAATTTGACTATTAACTATCACTAATAACATTAACATACAAATGTATTGGATATCGAAGAATATATTATTGTGGGTCTTCAATAAATAATGACATAAACATTTTTAACTACTTTTCACATCATAATAATAAACTTGAAATGATCCAATCGACCTCACCAACAACAAACTTAAGTATGATCTAAAAATTTCTCGTTTAAATAATTCATATGTTTCAGTTGTTCTAATACATTTGAATCAATAGTGGACAAACATAATTAAAAAAATTTTGTTATAAAAAAAACGTTGGTCTAAACACTCGATTAACTGTTTTTCAATCAAAAGTTATTATTTTTTGTTGCTTTAGCATATACAATATTATATATATTAGACAAACTCATATACAAAATACTCTTTATATATGAAAACCTTGGAACACAAAAACTTTTCTGCCACAAATATAACTCTATAAAGCATATGCACATATTTTAATTAAATAACTATAAACTAAATTTTTTTTGGTTACAAGAGAGAAAGAACTATAAACTAAATTGAAATAAAAGAAATTGCTTAATAAAAATTGCACAAAAGAATATATATGTAAGATACAATTTACAAATTACACTTTACCTTCCTTAATTGTTTTTTTACTTATAATAGTAATAAATATAACCACTGTTCTTTCTTACCCACTACAACAAATATGGTATGGAATACAGGAAAATAAGAATAATAATAAGTGTTCCGGACCTTTTAAGGCCCAATCTCCTCTTTAACCGATCACAACCCAACTGAAGACACAATTCGAAGAACTCAGTCACAGGTCAATGGCCGCATACTGTAACGGCCGATCACCGGAATGATGAGCATTATGGCTCCTCGGCCATTTTTCGGCAGTCAATTGATGGGCATTTATTGTCCATCAGAGTCTTGGCCCAACGCTGGGGGCTATATAAACTCCTCATTTTACAGGAGTAAGGTACACATTCTTTACCTCTAAAAACATTAAATTTGAGCCGCATGATTTAATTAATGTTACGTGTCATATGGCCGGAAGGGAGACTGGAGATTGCCATTTTCTCTTCAAATGAAGAGGATTTGGACTCAATAGTTTAAGCCTTTAGCATCGAATGAACTTGTATCTGATGATTTATTAATTTCTAGCTACTAGATTAAAGTAAAATCTATGGCTTAAAGTTGGTGTAATATGTGCAGGAGATATACGCAAGCAACCTTAAAAACAAAAATAAATGTTACTTCTTACAACTTGATTAGACCAATGAATACTACTTAACCTTAAGTTCTAGAATTTAACATATTGGATCTTCTTTTGCATAATATGTTTCAAACCTTGAGATGGTTAGAGTTTTGTACTAATAACGTATTATAAATTCATTAAAAGTATGATAAGATATTGTAAAATATAGAAGAAGATAGTTAATAAAGAGAAAACAATAGAGTTTGCTTTAAAAAAAAAACTTAATAGATCTTTTGGTCCCTGTATGTCCGCGAATTTTTGATTTTAGTCCCTGTATCTTGTTTTGTTGCAAATAAGTCCCTGAATGTACAACATCTTTTGGTTTTAGTCCCTAAATTCAAAATCCGTAGGAAAATCCGAAGGAAAATTTCCACGAAAACTGTAGATTTTCCTGCGGATTTTGACTTTAGGGACTAAAACAAAAAAAAAATTATACATTCAGGGACTTATTTGCAACAAAACAAGACACAGGGACTAAAACCAAAAATTCACGAACATACAAAAACCGAAACATCTATTAAAAAAAAAAAAAAGAGAGTTTGCACTATGCTCTTCAATAGGTACAACCGTACAATCATTATAATGCTACATGGCACATATTTATGGCTCACAAAAATTGCAACTTGCATGAATATGAAAGGTGTATAATGCCTTTCTCTGAAGCAATTGCTCAACCTTCTCAAATGGAAAGCCTTTAGTTTCAGGCACTAACATAATCACCCATGAATTAAAGTCAATCTATCTTTGTCTAAATTCATTAGATACAAAAAAAAAAAAAAAAAAAAAAAAAATCAAATAAAAGAAAATGATGGTATTTCCTCTAACCACACTCCTTCATAATTATTTAGATCAACATGCTTGAATAAGTGATGAGCTAATCTATTTTCTTCTCTTGTGCCTTCTTGTTAAAGTTATTGAAAAAATTATAATTTTGATACTAAATAATTTAGATTAATTTTTTGACATTTTGTAAAAGTAGAAGTTGTGTGTTTGTTTACCAATATGAAAATCACTTTTTATTAGAAAAGTCATTTGTAAGCAAATTATTCTACTAAAATCACCTCATTTGAAGCAGTTTTTTTATTATTTTTTTCAAGTTTTAAATTTTCACTAATTCAAAACTACCAAAAAGCTTAGTATACTTTATTGCGTTGATTTCAAAGGTCATGCATGATTCCACATCATTTGAGTGGATGAATGCTGGTGTCTTCTCTAAAAATATTTCGGTTTTGGTGAATGAATGCCCTACGAAGCAAGAGGATTTTAAAAAAGGGCCAACACGAGGACATTTTCTAGAACCATTTTTATTCCTTTTAGTAGCGGAGGGTGTAACGCCTCAACTAAAATGTCTAGAATATTTAGTCGGAACATTAAAAACTGGAATCTGAGTACATTAAATTATAAAGGAGTTAACTGAATAATATGTTATCATTAAGATAATAACTGAATGTTTGATATAGACAGCGGAAATGAACAACAGAAAGATAACATGCTAAATAAAAACAAGGATGAAGACTAAGTCTTCTAATGCTGACGATCCAAGCTTAGCTCCAATCGTCAGATCCGTCCTGGTCCCTGCTCCGAAGTAACATGTCTTACCTAAAAAAAATAAATGGAGTGGGGTGAGACTACTAAGTCTCAGTGGGTTATACTACCCTCCTAATGACGACTACGCCGGGTACTTAATCAGTCCATAGGATATTCTAACATATCATAATCATAAACATAAATTAAAGTGTATCACAGAGAACGTCTTATTAATTTTATTCCGCTAAGACACTTCGAGGTGAGCATGTCTCGAAGGCTCGCCATATCCGTCAATCGATTCGACCACGGCATTAAGCTCACAATCATTTTCCTAATGGGTTGTTCCATTGGAAGCCCATAAGCAGCATACTAAACCGCACATGATTGACTGATACTAATTGTTGAGTTACATACTACCATAATTATCCCAAACCCGGGGAGCATGCATAATTCTAAATCCCTAAGTTATACCCTAGGATTGCATCGTGATAACAAACTGCACGTATTTTGTATTAATCCTATTATTGCAAGAAATATCAATTTAATTCAAGGATATAAAACGAGTGTATAATTTTTGAAAAACATTAAAAATTAGAGTCAGTTAGGCCTAACTCGCTACAGCGAATAGTCCAGCTCGCCATGGCGAGTAATCATATTCTGGGCTGAGTTGAGCTCGCCGGGCCAACAATTGCTCGCCGAGCGAGCATAAGCTCGCCGGGCTAGCCTTTGCTCGCCGGGCCACTCATCAGCTGCCTAGAATATGAGCACTCGCTAGAAGGCTCGCCAGGAGCTCGCCGGGCGAGTTCTGCGTAAAAATGCCTCTGTTTTGTAGATTTTTACATTTTTCACAAAAACCACCTACAATCCTCAAATTAAACCTATGCAATAATATTATAGATATAATACACGACAGTTTGGAGAAGAATTTGGGAGTTAATTCTTCTCACACATAAATTACCTAATTTTCCTAATGTTAACATGCAAATTGAATTTTTGGGAATCTAACTACCTAGCCTAAAGAACCCACCTGTTTGAAGCTTTAAATCCTTGCTTCCTGGGCTCTAGAACAGCTACCAAAACTCCCAACAACTCCCACGACCTTTTGGCAGATTTTGAGAAATTTGAAGAATGAGAAATTTCATATTTTTGCTTCTATGACTTGAACTTGTTTGATGTTTGATTCTTCTGAGATGGAAGGTTTCCAGGAAGTGTTTATGAGTTATAATCAGTGAATAGTTTGGCTAGAACTTGGTTGCATGTGTTCCTTTGGTTGACAAATGGGTAAATGAAGCTTGTTGTTGTTTTGGTGATTCTTAGGAAAAATGAGAGGAGAGGTTTTCAAACTGATTTCTAACTAGCCTTGCATGTATGGAATCTCAGGAGTACTTGTGGTTTGGGTGTAGAGTTTATAAAGGATTACAAGCTAACTTGCATGTGGAAGAATTAAATTGAGTGAGGGTATGTGATTGTTGTTGCTCGTGGAAATGAAGAGAGAAGAGAGCTTGAGTTTTCAATTCTGAATTTGTTATGAGAGTAGAGTGGTTAACTTACTACCTACTAGTTACTCTTGCATGCTTTTCAATTGGTTGCATTGCTTGGTGAGGTGTAAACATGGTAGTTAAGGTGAGGAATGAGTCATGAGAGAAAATGAGTGAGTCATAAGGGTGAGGTGTTAATATGAGAGGGAGAGACTTGAAGAGTGGAGGGAAAATTGATTTCTTAGGATTAATTAAATTACAAGTCTATGAGATATTGTGTTAGTGTGTTGTTTAGATTCATTTAGAAATTCTAATTTTTTACACATAACACAAGACTTAATTTAATTATATCACATCTAATTAATTTTAATTTATTAGACAATGCTCTAATAAAATTAATTAGGTAAATGAAAGAGTGGGATGTTATAAAGGGGATGGGGCCACTTATGAAAAGAGCGATGGATTTGGGATTTTACAAAGGTTTTTGGTTCAATATTTGGTGGAAGTATTATCTCTTATTCAATATGCAGATAACACACTATTAACAAGAGAGACTTATATGAATAATTTACGTCGACATACGAAAATAATTTTAAGATAGTTTGAATTATATTCATATTGATGGGGATATTTTTTGTGTTGTCAAAAGTAGGTTGTTTGAGGGTGAATGTTAAAGAAGGCTTCTAAAGGAATGCGGCAAAATTTATAAATTGTGAAAGAGGAAATTTTGTTGGGGATAAAATCCAATGACAAAGAGCACAGAGGAGAGAAATTGATGAAGAGAAAATGAAACTTAGGAAAGAAAGAATGTAGAAAATCTTATTCACAAAGTTCTTATTTACATGTGAAGTTACACCCGTATTTATACATAACTACCTAACAGATAACTTTAAACTAATTACCAAAACAGAGAAACAGAAAAACATAACTGAACAGAGGTTCAGAAAAACAGAGCTTCAGAAAGAACCGAGCTTCAGAAGCAGATGAGCTTCAGAAGCTGCTGAGCTCCAGAAGCTGCTGAGCTTCAGAACCTGAGACACTTCAAAAGTTTGAGAGCCTCAGAAGTTAGGAGTCTTCAGAAGCTGCAACCATGTTTCAAAGCTTGGCTTACAAAACCAATAAATTTATCATTTATTTATGTTGGTCTAGTTGGGGAAAATTTAAGAAAAGCTTCAACTTAGAAGGCGGTGGTTAATTCAATTGGGAAGATGTTAACGGATTGGAGGAATCAGTCTCTTAGTTTTGGGTAGAAGGTTGGTGTTGATTAACTCGGTGCTTGGTCCATTTCGATATTTTTAATATTGATGTTTAAAATGTATGTGGATGATCAAAGACGTTTTGTATTGTACGATAATGGGTGAAAAATATATTCCTTGGATCAAGTTGGAGGTGTGGGGTGGTGGTTGGGATTGAGTCGGGGTGTCCAATGCGTGCGGGGCAAATCGAGATCGAGGAACACTTATTTGTAAAATGTGAATTTGCAAGTTCGTTTTAGTACCAAAAAAATTTAATTGGCTAGGAGTTTCAATGGCAACATCAAAGGATCTCTTCCTCTTGCTTGAGAGTTGTTGATTTTACATTAGTCAATATTTGGAAGGCACACAAAGATCTAGTTTTCTTTGGCACCGCTCAGCTGTGGAAGTAACTGATTCAATTAAAAACATTTCATGGCAATGGTTTTCTAATAAGCTATTCAAAATTGCTTTTTAATTTAAGCAATTTTTTAAAGTTTATTATAAACAAAGTCATGACAAGAAAATGAAATACTTTTTAAAAAAATTATGAGAAACTATTTAAGTTAAAAAAAATTATTTAAAACTTCATTTAAGAAATTCTCTTTTAAAAAAATTATAACAAAAAGATAAATATAAAAATCATTTTAATAAAAGCGAATATTTTATTGTACTTACTAATAATCGGACGTTGTCTGAACATCAACGTTCAAATCCTTTTGACCTTTGTTATTGATAATGCAGCAAAGTTGTTTGCGTTTTTAATTATATTTTCTCAAGTAAATTATTGGTTAGACTCACTTTGTTTGAGACTTTAAGTGTGGAGAATTTTTTTTTTATTAAAACAAAACCTTCTATATCAATGTTATTAAGGCTATCAATTGAGCTGTATTTATGAGTGACAATTGGTTGAACTAAGTCTGATCTATTGAAAAGTTAAAGACTTAAATTTAAACTTTTGAAAGTTTAATACTAGTTTGTTTAAAAATTTATTACATATGAGAACAAATATGTGACTAATTAATTGTTTGTTGTGTTTCTAATTTCTAGTTATCTAGAAATTAGTTAACGTGCCATGAGACTTTTATTATTCCATTGCAATTTATCTCAAATTTGATGCTTCATATCTCTGAAATTGGTCTAGTGGTAAATGTTTGAGATTGAAAAGCATGTTTTTCTCAAAGTATTATATTTTTTAATGTAATTAAAGTTTGATGTTTGAATCATCTCGACGTCAATTGCATTGTTGAATTTGTTAATATACATAAAATTATGTATTCATATGTTTTAAAGAGAAATTTCATTTTGAATACTTTCCTCTTATCTTTAAAAAAAAAATTGAGTTAAAAGAAACCAATTTGAAAAAAAAACAACAACTATAGTTTGTAAAATTTTATTTTAAAACTCCTCTTCTTTTTTTGGTCAACAAATACTTTTATTTGAGATGGAACAAAGAAGAGTTTGATGTCCCTACCTCTGTTGTATTGTATGTATGACCCCCCTCAAACATTCTTCAAACATCACATTGCACTCAATCACTTGCTCCATTTGCATTGTCTACTCTTTTTTAATAAACCGTACAACTGTTTTTAATTAAATATAAAAGGGAAAAACACTTGGTGGAGGAGGGTATATGACATTGGTGTTAGAACTTATACTTAAGGTACAAATTAAGATTAAATAGTGATGGCCATTAAAAATGCAAGGTTTATTATTGGATTTAAAGGAACTTTCATTTCTTAAATAAAGAGGAAAAAAAGAAAGTGAGATATGAATTCCCTATCTAAAACTAAATATAATTTTCGATAGAGTATTGCTATATATTCGAAAGAATTAAATTTCAATCAGATCACAAAACACTTTTAACCAATCAAACTTCTTGGCCTCTTTTTTTATTGACAATGTTAGTTGTTAGTATATTACGATGTTAGTTTTCTCCTTTAACAGAATTTGAATCCTGGACCTCCAACTCCTTAACCCTTAGCTCAATTAGTTTAACCAATTGGCTATCCATCCCACCCCCTTCTTGGCCGTGAAACGTGGGAGATCATGCAATACAAGAAATGTGGTCATTTGCCAGGGGCACATACACTGAGAAAGAAACGTTTTTTGCCTGAGGTTTATCCCTGGAAAAGTGGAATTCAAGGGAGTAAGTAAAGAGGCGTTTGTGAAATTTCCCAAGGCTTGTTTTCGCTATGATCACCAATTTCCTTTTCAATAATGATGGAATCATTTTAATTTCTAAAATATATAACAAATTCAAACTTTTGTTCTTATAGAAATGGCATCTTTAATGAATTCCAAAGACACCCTAAAGGGAAAGGAATATAATTACACTAATTACCTTTGTTAGATATACATTATTAGCCTTTTTATTTGAAAATAGTACTTATATATTTTACAAGAGTTCTTTTCCTCAAAAATATAAGAAGCTCTAAAGTTGTGTATAATTTCTTCAGAAAAAAAATGTTTAGCAGAGTAAAGATAAAACATGAAATTGAAAAGAAAAAAAATGTAAAACCTTTTTGTTTGTATTAGTGAAAAAGGCAATAACCTCATATAATAATTATAGTAATACAAATAGAAAAATAAAGAGGAGAATAGGGATGTCAATTTGCAACCGAAGGCAAAAAGCAAGAAAATAAAATCGCCCCTAAAAAATAGGTCAGGGATGAGGGTAGGGATCATATTCCCCATCCTCGAGATTATTATATGAATATCTTCATATATTTATGTACTATATACTACTAAAAGTTTCATCGATAAGTTTGCATTTTTACTCCCCGTCTTGTTGACATCCTTAGAGAGGGGTAAGAGCTACAATTCATTGATAACATCAACTTTATTTTACTGTTTTAACTTTAGAATGATATAATGAACACAAATTGTTGGAATATCAGCATGTGATGAATCATATCATACATATATAATTCATAAATGAAGCATATACTAATAAAAGAAGAAAATATTGTATTGTGTAGAAGATGAATCAGCTAACATTTTATGGAACCTAAATCAACATTCCAATGATAATATCATGTATCTTTTACAGATTCAAAGAAATCAAAACACTGAAGAGGAAATAATGAAAAGATACCAGCAAAGACTAGAAAGATTGTCCGACAACTCTACTCGTCGAAAGAGGAATTAAGGAATAACAGTTTGAAAAAGAAAAGAAAAAAAAAAATAACAAAAGGGAGAAGGTCTTCTTTTGTGTATTACTTTGTCATGAGTGGTGTGCATCATTTTGTGACAAACTCCATCATATAATCTGATTAAAAGTCTCAAAATCCCAACAAAGAAAATCCCTTGTAAAATCCCTTATAGTAAACTCCATCATATAATATTTCACACTCAACCCTTATAGTAAAATCCCTTGTAAGTTTGTGTATTTGCAAAGTTATTCAACATAGCCAAACCAATTGGCTCTAACGAAATTTTAGAAGCATCAAAGTATCTCGAAACGAAGAAGATTTATGCTTTTCACATTCATTCACCTCGTCGAAACACGAACGTATCATCCATGGCGTAACCTTCCTAAGCAGCAATTCCTGAAAGTAAAATATGTTCAAAAACAAATTAATACAAGCAAGCTTTGTATCGTCATACATATAATTAAGCATACAAAATAATCATATGGAAAATGAAATGTGTTCTACCTCTGTTTGATTGTCTATTAGCAACAGCATAAGCTCCAATGTGACCTCCACTAGAGCTTTTGCGCATTAAATCAGAAACAGCATTTTCAAGGCCAAAACTAAGAGAACCGGAATCCTCTAGTTCTGAAGTTGTTGATCTCCAAGTATTGTCTTGATAAAACTGTCCAGCTTCATAAGTATTTTTGTATGCCTCACCGTAATTGCCATTTGAGAAGGCGTACGATGAATCTGATTCAACGATGTTTTCATTGCTTTTTCCATAACCTACTGCTTTTGACCCTAAAATCACATCTCCAAGCCTATAATTAAGACTGCTCTTACCATATCCGGAGCCAATAGTTCCAGCTTGATTAGTAGTACCCCCGACAGAAGTACTCCAAAGTGATCCGATATTACCAAAAGAACCCAAACTTGAATTTTCACTTCCGTAACCCATGAAAGCATCGGAGCTTGCAGGGTTATTAGCATAGTTAAGATTGCCATTACTCCACAAACTCTGATTTGTTGAACTTATGGCTGAATTGTTGCCAACATTGGAACCAATATATCCGATGGCATTATTGTACCTGCTCGGACTTGCACTGTATGGAGAGCTCAATGTCCGCCCCGTGACAAAATTAGACATAAAGTTTTCATTTTCATTTTGGCTCAATGGTGTCTCAAAGTTGAGTCCTGTTCCGTAACTTGGACTAAAAAGAGTATATCCACTACGACCAACATTAGCAGGACTCAATCTACCGTCTAATCCAAGTCCATGTCCTCCAATGAGGCTTGGACTATATCCCTGAGTGAAACCATTAGAAAAACTACCAACTCTACTCATAGTACCGTAACTAAATCCACCTAGCTGGCCTCTATTTGGACCTGGAGATAATTCCTTCGGGACGGCCCTCTTAACCTCAACCATTTTACCATTAAGTTCGTGAAAAGTTTTGTGCAACACTTTCTCAACTGCTTCCTCAGAATCATATGTGATGAATCCAAAACCTCTAGGCCGTTGAGTGTTATGGTCATACATCACAACAACATCAGTAATTGATCCAAATTGATCAAAGTAATTCTTGAAATCACTCTCAGTAACTGTCGATGCTAAACCTCCGACAAATATCTTCTTTGTGCGTATAGGAGTAGGACCAGGCGATCCATGACTGCTGCTGTTGCTTCTGCTAAACACATTCTGATCATCTCTAGGAACAGCTTTTTTTGCTTCAACCTGCATGTCATATCGATGACAATAAAACTCAATTTAACAATATCATAAACGGAATTATAAATAAGCAGGTCACTATAGAAATCCATGAGATAAGAGACACACAAATAATGTACTTGGAGATTTTATTAACAACTTAGACTATTAGTGATACTGTAGCAGATCAGATTATTTTACATAACTATGATATTCATCGAGTCGAGTGTTGCATATCGCATTAATATTTCAGGCATCCATTATCTGTCACATACATACTTGCCTAGCCATAGCAATCATGTGATTCATGCCAACTACCCTTTACAATTGCTTCAATGATTCAAGTCCAAGACCTTTAAACGCATCGCCATGAAAATGTCATGATAAATCTCATTCACACATTTAATGCTCAATTGTACTATCTTGCGAGAAAATCAAAACTTCAAAAACTAATCAGATTTCTTTGCACACCAATATTGTATGTGTAATTTTCACAACCTCTTAATCTAAACTGAAGTCACACAATTACACAGAAAAATGCATCTGAATCTTCTGGTGAAATAATAAACTCGCTTTCGTCAGTTTTTATGTCAAAAGACGATGAATCATAATTCACTTTTGTTGCAAAAAGAAAGTGATACATACAACAACATAGACAATTAAGCACGGAGACAAGAAAACTCACAGTTCTACCATCTATGACATGTTTTTCCATAACAACTCGTTCGGCAACAGAAGGATCAGAAAAAACAACAAATCCAAAACCACGGGCACGTCCGGTGGTACGATCCTTCATAATCACAGCTTCAACTACATCTCCAAAGTTCTGGAAATACGATCTGAGTCGATCTTCATTTGTGTCCCAGGAAATCCCTCCAATGAATAGCTTCCCAGGGTCCATTTCACCCTGCAATTCCACACAATGATACAATCCAATCAAAATTCAATCTCTAACCATAATAATTTACATCCACAAAATAAAATCTTGCATAATTCTTTTCCAACAAATCAATAACAAAAGTAGAAACATCAAAAGAGAAAGAAAAAAAACACATCGGATCCAAATTCCAATCAGTTACTCATATTCATATTCATACAACAATCTCCAAACAAACACAAAACCTCGTATCCATGTTCTATCTATCTAGCTAAAAAACCTTAAATTCATCAAAGACAAAACATGGTAATGCTGATTAAACAACAGAACAATAAAATACAATAAAATCAAAACATGTAAAAAAACTAAATCTATGTTTCTTCAGACAACTTTACAAAAAACGATGATGTTTGTCTTACGTTAAACAAATTCACAAAAAAAAAATATAAAAATAAAAACTTTATTCATTGGGTTTGTTTGATGGATCCTTATTGGATCAACCCAGAATTGAAAATAAATAAAAAAATAAATAAATAAAAATAAAACTTTGACATAAGTCATTGGATTAAGAGAGAAAGTTTACCAAATGAAGACAAACCCAGATGAGAAAATTGAAGAAATCTAAGATCTGAGAGAAAGCATAACAAGGAGAGAGAGGGCGAGAGGCCCTCTATTTTTTTTCCTCTTAGTTTCTTGTTTTCTCTTACAAACAACAATTACCGTTGATTCAATCAGATAAATATATATATATATATATATATATATATATATATATATATATATATATATATAATGGATTGAAATGAATGAATGAAAGTTTTGTGTATCACACACAGCACAAGAGATATATGAATGAGAAAAAGGAAATTTGTATCACCTTATATATAATTTTTATTTTAATTAATTTTAATTTTTATTATTAATTTATTATAGATATGTAGAGAGAGGGAGAGGTTTGTCATCAACATCTATCTATCTATCTATCCTCTTATGCAAGAAATACCAAAGGGTAGGAAGATGGTGACTACCCATTTGCCCAAGTTTGAATTTTTTTGGAAGAAAAAATAAAGAAAAATATTTTACTTTTATTTTTTATTTTGTTTTTAATTTTTAAGAAAAAGATTGATAATCTTGTTCAACCTATTGTTTTATGATTTTGTGTGAAAAAAAATTATTTTAAGAAATAAATTTTTTTAAAATTAATATTTAGACATTGTGAGAGAATTTTTCATTCATATTCAAATAAAAGTATGTTGAATATAAAGTATTTTTGTTATTTGTCTGATGTTAATTTATCAATATACTAAAATTAATTTAAAATATTAACCTTTTTTAACAATCGTGTTCTATATATATCGATTATATCTCAAATTTCTATCACGTAATATTTTTTTTACGGAAGTAAATAATATTAAGTTAATTCTTCCATTTAAAAATTTCAATCGCTTAAGATTTTGACACATTGATTTCTTTTTTTATATTTAAAAAACATCGATTTAAAACATGATAAATTTATACTTTTTTTGACACATGGAAAAATTTATACTAAAATACCTTAATTTAATTTATACTTTTTAGTTTTTATCAACAACTATTTTATAAATTTTTTTTTGAGCAATTTAATCATAATTATTGTTGTCCATCTATTTGATCATTAGTGTAATTTTAATGAAGGTTTACTTTTCAACACAATTTTTTTATATTTTTCAACACAAATTTTATTTTTAACTCTCCAATATAAAGGGTGTACTGTAGTAGATAGATCAACTAGTTTGAGCTAAAAATTAAACTTGGATAAAAAGAATAATATCAAAATTAATTACTAATATTCACCATTCAAAAAAATCTCCAATATAAAAATCAAATATAACTAATGTATGAAGCATTTCAAATGCATGGTGAAAATAGGTAATAATTAATCTTATTTTTTTAAAACAACCAAATATTTGAGTCAAAATCTAAAAGCTCAAGTCTTCGAAATAATAGCCCAATGTTATCGCTTATGCAAATATTATTCCATTAAAAGTCAGCGTTTATAGTCCACTTTTTTTATGTTGCAAAAAATGGTGCTAATTATGGTAGTATTTGATTGAAAAAAAAGTAGAGATTAATTCTATTACCATTGCTTGAGGTCAAAGAAAACCAAAAATTAGATGAAATAGAATATGGTGATGATAATATATGATGTAATATGATGAACAACAAGTAGATGATGGTAAATTGGACTATTTTGATTTTTGAGAAATGGCCATATATAGAATTTTGAGGTGAACCGGCAAAATCAAGCAACAAGTTGGAATGGGCAAAAAATATTTATATAAAATATGAGTGGTTGCTGTACAACAACATCTTTCCATCAACTTTCAAATATAAAATTAAAAATTAAATTTAAAAAAAGTAGGGTTATGTGCGAATGACAGAAGGGATTGCTTGTGTACCCACTCATCCAAAGAATAAACAGAGGTATAAGAGGAAAATAAATACATTTTGTGTATAATGCATGTGCATAATCTTATTTTGCTTTATTCCCCAAAAGAAGAAGAAAAATTCTTGTTCATAAGTTGTAGCCAAGGGCGGTTCAATAAATATAGAGGTTTAAAATAATTATTTAGTAAACTTTTCGTAAAATGATACTAAGTTAAAAAAAATAATAATTAATTAATTTGTTATTAATGTTTTATTTTAGCCAAAAAAATTGAGGTTAAAATTCTTATTTAGTCGCTTGGCCCATGAGGTAGTTTTGGTTGTAGCTCAACCAATAATATTAATATTGTTAGATTAAATATTTTAGTTAAAAGTTTGAATTAAAAATTTTATAGTCGTGTATGAGTGAATTTCACGTATAGTATTTAACATTTTGTCTATAGAAAAAAAAAGCATTTCTTTTTCTTCTCACACAAGAAAAAAACCTTATTGCTTTAATTTGCAAATTGATGACAAGTTTTTTTTTTGTCAAGTAGTGTGGTGGTTAGATTAGAATTTGAGATGGGTAGCTCATTTGGTTATGCTAGTTGAGCTAAGAGTAAAAGAATTTGGAGGTCCATGGTTCAAGTCCTGACAAGGAGAAAAAAATTAACAATATTGTAATATACTAACAATTTGCCATTCAAAAAAAAAAATAGAATTAACTTTTAAAGATGAATAAATAGGAGTAATAGGGTTCGAACCTTGATCCATGCAATAGTTTGTAATGTCTCTGTCAATTGAGCTATGCTCACGGAGACTGATGACAAGTTTTCTACTCACCTTGTTATTTGTTTATTTTCATTTTTAGTTTATTTGCATTAAATGATCATTTATATCATTTTAAATTAAAATAAACAGCACTAGTCTCATAAATAACTATTGGAGCAAGTGATCATGAGAATGGTAAAAGGTAAATTTTGAATTTGTAAGAAAATATGAATAGATGAAAAACTGAATTATTTTTTTGGTCATAGATGAAAAACTGAAATTTTATTCACTCTATAAATGATAAATGATTAAATTGTCTTGGTATTTATAGTATTGGCTTAAAACTTAAAATTTGTTATAATTGACTTAGTTAACTAACTAATTGAGTCCATTCTAACTAACAATTAGTTATAACATACATTTATATTTCATAGTTTGAATTAATGCAACAAATACTCCCTTAATTCAAACTCTCAAAATCACATAACTCCAAATTCTCTTATGAGTTTGACAAACTGAGCTGACTTGTCAGTATGTCAGCAATTTGATTTGCAGCAATTTGACAAACTGAGCTGACTTACAGTCTAACACTGCCAGCTTCCTTTATTCACATGTTCTTTGATGAAATTCAACTGAGCCTCTGTGTTTTGGTTACCGGGGCGAGTATGGTCGCAAGGCTGAAATCTAATGAAATTTATGGAAAGGCACTATGAGGAGTAGACTCTGCGGCTTAATTTGACTCAACATGAAAAATTTACTAGATCCGGTAAGGATTGACAGATTCATAGCTCATTCTAGTCATTGTGTTTACTGATTCCATAGAACACTGCAATCTTGTGATTTGTAGATCAACAACTTGAGTTCTCCTTTCTCAACTTAGCACTTCTTAAATCCATGTTGCATGAAGAAGCATTATTCTCTTATTTAAGACTCCAAGAAAAAAGTAGGGATAAAGTATGAAGAATACAATGGCTGCATTATCTTCTAGAAAACCTCAAAATCCAATGTAATATGTTGCACATAGCAGCCAATGTCATTTTCTCTGTTGGTATGGATATACAATAATTCACAAAAATTTGTTATATGATCTAGTGATAAGAAAAGATAAATATTATCTAAATTTATTTAAGTAAAAGTTTCAATATTAATTCAATTTACATGTTTTTAAATTTGAAAAAGAATTACTCCATATATTGGTAAGACCAACTCTGTAAGAGAAAAAATATGAATAAATTCTCGTACGTACCATTTTAAAATTTAAATTGAGTCTAACTCAATTTTATAAAATCGTATTTCAAAACGAAAATTATCCCCACTTATAAACATGTTTTCGAACCATATCACTTAGAGACTCTTATCCAATAAAAACTATCCATATTAATAATGTTATCATATAGTGCACCAATAGTTGGTAAGGAAATAGAAAAAACTAGCTAGTAATATTTTTATCCCTTAGAAAAGTACTTTACTAGTATTTGGTATAGTAATTTGCTTCAACAAAAAAATGGATGATATAAAGGATAGTGTACTAGTGGCATGAAAGACAAGTAATCCTTTTGCCTAACGTGTTTTGGTTGAGGAGGGTGAGTGAGGTTGGTTCTATATGGTGATTGGTGACCGGTGAAAGATGCAATGTATATACTTTCTCATAGTTGTTAAAATCTTAATTCAGCAATAAAAAGTAGTTATAATCTTAATCTACACCCTTCATTCCATAAAGGGACAAAGAGGTTCCTTTCAAGGCTCGTGTATGTGTTCCTGTGAGTAAGGTTTGGAATTTTTATTTTTTTTTAAAAGTATAAAATAATTTTATACTGTCAACTAATAATAATAACTATATATTCCATCAATTATTTTACTTTGCCCCACTTTCTTGCATTGACATGAAAGATTAATTAGATGCTTTTTATCGAACATTAGTGTCAAATTAATTTACACTGATTATACATAATTTTTAAACTCTTTTCAAAATTGACTTCTTTTTTTAGTTAAATTTATATACACCGTCAATGTAAATCTGTTTTATCTGTATATTCAATTATGTGTTGCCATATCATTCGATAAATATAAAACATAATACATTATGTGTCAATATGTTATTAGATGTATATGTAAATAATTTGAAATTATTGATAATGTAGTATATCAATTTTTTTTAGTTTATCTAGCTATTGAGATTTTGTATAATTGAAATTCTCACGTGCCATGTAATAATGTGGATGGGGTCAATTGTCTCATATAGATTCCAACTTTGTGATAACATTGGTGCTTAGTCTAGGCATATGAATTTTAGCCAAATTTAATAGTGTGACTAAAGTTGTAGTTAGAGATGCATAGTTATATAATATAGGATAAATGATTGGAAACAGCCATAAGCCAACTATAATGACAATGCGTCCCATTATCTCCTATGCAAAAGTTGGAGATAACATTGTGAATAGCTAAATGATCATTATTTAAACAAAAAAACACAAGTATGATCGATCCGTTTTATTTAATTTCTTTGCAAATTTGTTTGTGTCAATGTTTTGTTGTTGCAATTTAGTATCTTTTTCTCTTAGTAAATAACTATTTGGGGTATGTAAAAAACAAATCACGATTTTCATTGTAATTATTTAAGGGTTAATATATTTTTGATTCTTATAAAATAGTGACTTCTTAAGTTTAATCCTTATAAAAAATTTGTTAAATTTTTAGTCCATAAAAAATTATCTTGCACTTATGTTTGGTCTCTACTGCTAATTCGACGTTTATTTTTAAATGATTTTTTCGTAGGTATGTTTAGAACATCATGAAAAGTTTTTAAAAAAAAATTGAACTCAAAATTTATTTTTTAGTCATGTTTTTTGTTACTTTTATATTAAAATTTTGTATTTAAAAAAAAAAATCATATTTAATTCATATCATGCTAAAAAATTATAAATTTTTGTATATAAACTTTATATGATATTTAAAACATGCCTATAAAAATATCATTGAAAAATTGAAGTGTTTAATGATATTTAAACATATTTAGTTTTAGTAAGGACTAAAACTACGTACAAAAAATAAATTATAGGGACTAAAAATATAATAAAATTTAACTAAGAACTAAACTTAAAATGACCCTATTTTATAGGGACTAAAAACATATTTAACCTATTATTTCATTTCAAATATCAAATTTAAGAAATATTAACTTTTTAAAAAATTATTTAATGTGGGCCAAAATATTTCATATGTCAATTAGTTTTGTCAGAGGTGTTGATGTAAATAAGTAACCAAAAAAGAGGTGTTGATGTGTTACATTAAATAATACTATAGTTTCTCCAAATTGATGTCACATCTAACATAATAATCTTATAAGTTTCTACCTTGTATGATACTACTCTTATTCTTATTTATGGAATAGTTATTTTTTTGGAATAGTCAAAATGGCATAAATAAAATGAGATATATGAATAATTATTTTTCCTTATAAATAATTCAAAAGAAAAAAAAAAAGAAAAAGACACAACCACATGATCTCTTTAATTTTAGAAGCTTTAAAGAAATCAACCTTAACAAAAAAAAAATAAAAAAGAAGCAGCAGAATTACCACTTAAATAAACATCAGAGATTATATTGTTAATGGAACTCTACATTCTTGGAACCTGCAGGTATTTCTACAATACCAAAAATAACAACAAAAATATTAATAATAGCACTTTATATAATCACCTTACATTAAGCACGACCAATCACTATCACAATCACTATCGCAGTGTGAAGAATATTATTGACCAAGCTGTTATCAAATATGCACTCAATGATACTTTCCATCGATTTCTTTTATTTTTTCATCTTGTGCGGTGTTTGATTGGCTCAGTTTGACAAATTAAGTTGGATTAACTACCGATTCAACAAATAATTGGGTCGTCATCAACAATGTAAATTCCAAAGCATGAAAATTCAAATTATTTTAATTTTACTACTTTATTTGTTTATGAAATTGCCACATCATTTGTATGTCTAATTATGTCTTTTTTATATTATTAACTTAGATATAATGCGTTTCCTCGCAAATTCAACCCTTTTCAATTTTTATAATGTTAAATTTGTATTTATATCTAATATACACCTTACCAATTTAAATGAATTAATATCATTATTTAAAACAATTTGCACTTGTGTATAAAAAAAAGGAAAAATTTACACTCAAAAAATTGGCTCAATAAAATACAACAAAATACAATAGTTTTAGTATTTATTTTAGTTTCTTTCTCTCAATTTATCCAAACTCAAAATAGTACATTGACTCCTTTTATAAAAAATTGTTGACTTTTTAGATTCATCGAATAATTAAGTTATCTAATCTAATATATACATAAGATAAACCTAAAAAGTGGGTGTTTTTTTTAATAAAAAGAATAAGAGTATTTTAAAATTTGACATTTTTACTAAAATTATTCTGTCCAATTTTTTATTTCATTCATAGTAGATCAATGTGGTCTAAATGTCTAATAGTACAATACCAAAAATAAAGTAAAAAAAAATAAAATAAAATTCCAACTCTATTATTATATTATAGTGCTAAAAATAAAGTGGATATAGTTGTATTGCAAAACCCTTCTTCTTCAACAAACATAAACCCTTCTTCTTCCTGCAACTCATTTCTACAATGAAATCAATTCTTAACCCAAAGTTTTCATCTTCTTTATCTTCCAATTTCCCCAAACTCTCTTCTTTCTCTCTCTTTTCACACCCTCGTCAATCCACCATCCTTTTCCGCAACAACCCATCTTCATATTCCAACCCTCTTCGCCTCAACCCAACAACAACAACCTTCACTAACTTCATTTCCAAATCTCAAAATCGAACCTTGCAAGCTTCAGCAACTACTTCTGGTGATATTCATGTCATTGTGGGCCCCATGTTCGCCGGAAAAACCTCCTCGCTTATCCGCCGTATTCAATCTGAGTCTGACAGTGGCAGGTCAACTCCTCTCCTTAAAACAATTTTTGTTTTGTTTTACTTTGTTAATTATCAGTTGTTCAATTTTCTCTGTGCTTGAATTATTGTATGTTAAACAGTTATAGTAGAAATAGATTAATGTGTGCGGATTAGAAGATATTTTTTTTTTACTAGAAATCATATTTATTTGCACAAGCTATTTTTCATAAGCTAAAAAATAAGTCAATCCAAATGGGCCCTATGTAAGGCTATTTTTATAACAAAAGATAAAATTAAGTCAAACTGTTTACCTATAAGCTATAATCTGTTTTCTTTAAGCTATGCTGAAGAATTTATGGAAATAAGTTAAAACAAATTATGTACGTCATAAGCTCTCCCAACTTGTCTAGTGTTTATGCTAGTAGATAAGCTCAAATAAGTCGATCCAAATATGCCCTAAAACTAAAAGCATTGGTCTTGCAAATCGTGTGTTTTTTGTATAAGCTATTTCTCTAATAAAAGATAAAATGAAGTTAAACGGTTCTTATATAAGTTATAAGGTATTTTCATATAAACTATGCTGAAGAGCTTATGAAAATAAGTCGACAGCTTATGGACATGTCATAAGTTGTGTTCATAAGCTCTCCCAAATTGTCTTACAAGTGTTTAAGTCAATCTTGTCAATTGTGGATTGTAGAAAAGAGCGTTTTGTTCAAATTTCGCGATGCAACAATGCTATAGCCCGCCATTTGATTTTGTACTAAAGATAGAGTATCACCACTAATTCAAATTCCACTATGCAATAGTGCTATAGCACCGCTAATCACTATAGTCACTCTTTAACAACATTTGTTTATGCTGATAGGTAAGTTCAAATAAGTCAATTCAATCATGTCCTAAAACTAAAAGCATTGATGTCCCAAATCATTGTCATTTTTTGTACTATTCCTATTAATTATGAATGGAAAAAAGCTTTTGCTTTCGAATGCTATAGTTAGTGGTAAACTTGCAATTATCACTGGTGAGATATTATCAGCTTTCAGGTCAAGTTTTGCGGAAAATACTCGGAATTTGGATAAGGTTTTGCAAGGTCTGTGTGTATCTGGAAGGTCAGCAGAGGCTATTAGGCTCTTGTACCGCACAGGGTTGCCGGTGCATCAAAGAACCTATTCTTTGATGCTGCAGGAATGTATATTCTGGAAAAATTATAAAAGAGGCAGAAGAATTCATGCACACATGATTGTTGTTGGATATGTTCCCAATGAATATTTGAAGACCAAATTGTTGATATTATATGCAAAATCAGGTTGTCTAGAAACTGCACAGTTTCTATTTAATAACTTGGTGGAGAAGGACTTGTTTGCATGGAATGCAATCATAGCTGGTTATGTTCAGAAGGGCCTTGAAGAAGATGGGCTGGAAACTTTTTATGCGATGAGACAGGCTGGTTTGAGACCTGATCAGTATACCTTTGCATCAGTTTTTAGAGCCTGTGCAACTTTGGCGTTGTTTGAACCTGGGAGGCAAGCCCACGGTGTAATGTTAAAGTGTCAAATTGGGGATAATGTTGTAGTCAATAGTGCATTAATAGACATGTATTTTAAATGCAGTTGTATTTGCGACGGACGCCTGTTGTTTGATACGTGTTCAAGTAGAAATACCATAACATGGACTACTTTGATATCCGGCTATGGTAAGCACGGACGAGTTGTGGAGGTTTTAGATTCTTTTCATAAAATGATATCTGAATCGTTTAGACCGAACTATGTTACTTTTCTCGCAGTCTTGGTTGCTTGTAGCCATGGGGGTTTGATTGATGAAGGGCATAAATATTTTCAATCAATGATAAGAGAGTATGGAATGGTGCCTCAAGCTAAACATTATGCAGTAATGGTTGACCTTTTAGGGCGTTTCGGGAAGTTAAAAGAGGCTTATGAAATTGTTCTTAAGTCACCTTATAAAGAGCACTCAGTGATATGGGGTGCTTTGCTTGGGGCTTGTAAGATTCACGGCGACTTAGACTTGTTAAAAATTGCATCAAAGAAATATTTTGAGTTCGAACGTGTAAATTCTGGAAAGTATGTTGTCTTGGCAAATGCCTATGCATCGTCTGGTTTGTGGGATAATGTTGAGGAGATTAGAGCTTCATTGAGGGAATCAGGGATGACAAAGGAGCCTGGTTATAGCAGGATTGAGGTGCAAAACGAGGTCTGTTTCTTCTTTAAAGGTGATAAATCTCACCGACAAACTGTTGAGATTTATCAGGTAATTAAAGAGATTACCTCTATATTAAAGGATGCCGGCTATATTCCCGATTCAAGTAGAAACTAATAAATGCTTACCTTATGCAGCAGAAAACAAGAGGATAAAATTTCTACTGCTTAAAGTTTTGGTTGAAACAATTTGCAAATGTCCTTGATGAGTTATAGATGATTCTTAAGGCATGCAAACATGTTCTGGTTTGAGGAGAGCTGGTGAACATTCTTCACTTCCCTGGGAATAATCTTCCTTTGATGTTACACAATTTTTTTGTTATTGGGTTTTTGCACTTCTCTGAATTTGGCAAGCTATTTGGTGATAGCCAACTAGTATTTTTTTTTTTCCATTCAGGGAACCTGTGAAGAGAATTTACATAAAGATAGAGAGTGAGTATACAGGGCGGTTAGTTTAATCAATTGCCTTAATTTGTTCATGTTTGAATTTGAAGCGATTTCTTGGGAATCACGTCTGGATGTATCCTATATATATGCGGATCTTTGTTGCCGCATTTACATTGTGGATGTGTAGGAATTCCCTAGTGTTCTATCTTTCAGGGAAATCACGATATGATTTGGCAATAACCTTATTTTTGAGGTATATAATTGACATTTCATGTTTCCTTGATGCAGAAATGTAGCAATAATTAAATCAAGCAAGGATACAAGATATGGATTAGATTCAATTGTTACACATGATGGTGTAAAATTACCATGTTGGCCACTAACAAACTTATCATCATTCAAGCAGAAGTTTGGAATTGATGCTTATGAGAAGGTATCATGCTTTGAAGTTTTACAATATGTGTTTAACTACCCTATATGATTGTTTATCATAATGCATGGCTATCGATTATTTTGCTCTTCTTCCTTCCTCATCCAAGCCTTGTTTGATGCCTGCATTTTGTTTGATTCTCACAACTGATAGATTATTACAGCTGGACGTGATTGGCATTGACGAAGCTCAATTTTTTGACGACCTTTATGATTTCTGCCGTGAAGCTGCTGATCATGATGGAAAAACAGTAATAGTTGCAGGACTCGATGGTAACTATTTGAGGTAATATTACTCATAATTGATGTTTTAAAATGTCCCTTTGTTTTGGGAGGGATGCATGATCCCAATCTTTTGTCATGGTGCGACAAATTCTTGTCAATTTGACTGCCTTTGAGTTATATCAAGCTCTAAACTTGCATGTTGGTTTTCAGTATCGATCAACAGACAATGCACCAAAAACAAAACACTCCCGCTGTCACGACTTTCTCTCTCCAATTTCAAATTCTCTGCCTTCTCTCTTGTCCCTTTTCCGCCGCTTACCCATTTCCATCCAAAACACATCTTTTAAAATGTAGATTCATAGGTGGTGGTGTGATGGGTGGCCGTCGGCACTCCGCACCATCTTGGATCCATTTTCTCCGGAGACTGCTGTGTGGTTTCCGACAGATCTAGAGGTTTTTTGGGTGGTTTTTCGTGCTCTCCAGCAGCGTGGTTTTCGTGGTGATAAAGCTTTCTTGCTGCTCCGTCAGAGGAGTAGTGTTCTGGTGTGGAATTGGAGTTTTTTCCAGTGGGTTTCCGACGAACTTGTTACAGCGGCAGTTGGTCTCTGTGATGACAGTTTTGGTCTGTGGTTACTCGCCGGAGTGTCTTCTTCCTCCGGCGTCGTGTTTTCTGTGTTTTTTCGAGTTTTGGGAGAAGGATCGGTTTGGTTCTGGTTCGATTTTTGGTTGCCGTTTTGTTCGGTTTAGGTGGGCCGGTGGGGGAGCAGCAGGTCTGGTGTGGATCTGTCGCAGCAGAGGAGGGGGTTTAGGTGTTGTTGCGGTGGTTATGGTGGGGGCAGTCTTGGTTTGGATTTGGTGTCGGTGTTCCGGTTTGGGTTCACCAGAGTTGGTAGGTTGGTGTTGGATCTGTGATTTTTTTTTACAGATTTGGTGTTTAGGTTCGTTTGCTTTTGGTGGTGGTGAGGAGTTGAGGTGGTGATGACGGTGTTCAGATTAGGCGTCGCCGGGGTCTGGTTTCGGTAATAATTGTTGGTGCTGTGGTGAGATGGTGGTGGTGGTGGTTGGGTGGTGAGGTTGCGGTTGATGTAGCGTGATTGGTTTTCTTTGATCATAGATTCCCTGATCGCTTTTCAAGTATGTTGAGATTTGCATGACTCCTTTTGAGTCGCTGATGGTTTCCAAATCTGCTGGGATTTGCAGGTCTCTATGTATCTGGGTTACCTATTCCGTGTCGACTGTTTTATCCTCGGATGGTACTTTGGTTCTTTGGTGTTTATTTCGCCACTACCGGTCTCATGGTGATACCTCTGTCGTTGCCGAGACTTGTCTGCCTGGATTTTCGTTCTACTTTTGTCTGGTTAGCGGTTCGCTTGATGAAGCTGTTTCTGGATTCTGATGGGCCGAGCGCTTTTGATTCGAGTTCGGGAGTTAGAGTCTAGTCGTGGTAACATTTTAAGCGGGGTTGGTGACTGCTCTGGTAGTCTTGAATCTGTGGGGTGCCTTTCTGTTTTTGGGATTAGGAGTTGATCTTCGATTAATTGGTGTTTGTCTAGGAGTTTTTGTTTCCTTTGGGTGTTCCGCTTATATACGTCACCTATATTATGTAGTTCTTATTTACCGGCTTCTGTTCGTCTTGTGCAGAGACCTGGTTATTAATAAATTTTGCCATTTCAAAAAAAAAAAAAGACAACGCACCAAATCACCGAATAAGTGAATTTAATAATTTCTATTCCAAATTTCCAGGCCATACAATTGATACAAATTGGCGATTTGATAATTGTCATGGTTTATAGGATCCTCTAGGAAAAAAATGGACACCATAACATCCAGAACCTATTCATGTATTCAAGGAATAAAACTGGAAGAACATCATGCATGGGATTAAAAGGAAAATCATCTAGAGTTAGTTGAGCCAATATCTAAGTCTGTGTTGTCAAGTAACGGTATACGTAGTAAAATTTGAACCAATCGCTATTGCTCTGCGATACGCTATTTAGTACAAAGTATTGTCAAAATGCCGCTATAGCACGGCAGCGTAGCAGAATTTGAACACACCAATATTTTCTGTGATGTGCAATCGACAACATTGAGCCAAGTACTTGGTGTAATGAAAGTGGCAAAGCTAAATTGTTCTTGCCATAACTATATTTTCAGCTCTTGTAACCTAGGAAGTAGGGTAAGCTAACACATGGGACTTCATGGTTCTAGTTGATTCTTGATTTACGGACAGGTGCTTGCTTATTTCCATTAATTGAAAACGGGCAATGATAGTCATGTGATCACCAACCCTAGACAAGCCTTATTTTACTAGGTTATGGTTGATGGTTGAAATTTACATCATCAACTGATGGTGTTTCTGTATTTTCTGGCAGGAAGAGCTTTGGTTCTGTCCTTGACATAATTCCCCTTGCTGATTCTATAACCAAGTTAACGGCTCGATGTGAAATATGTGGGAAGAATGCTCTCTTTACTCTGAGGAAGACACAAGATAAACAAGTTGAATTGATTGGTGGAGTTGATGTCTACATGCCAGTGTGTCGACAACACTATGTCAACGGACAAGTAGCCGTCGAGACGGCAAGACATGTCGTGGAATCGAAGAAGGTTGAATGTGGCTCCCATATATAAATGAACTTTTCTTAAAAGCCGCATGCATGGTTTTCTGCCTCTTGTTACTTGGTATGCTGCTAAATCCTACTAACTATAACTCTATAAGGAAAATTAGATTAGGATCTTTTTCCAATTGACCATGTCAATGTAGTTTTGTTGTTTTATTGTAAATCAAAAGCTGTTATTGATTAAACTAAAACTTCATCTGATGGATGTGGATTTCAAGAGTTCAAAGAATAGATGAAGCCAGCTTTTGAATTGTGTAAGATTGAGGTTGGTGAATTTTTAGAAATGTATTATATAGGTTATGTATGTGTAACATGACATGAACATTTTCATATAGTTTAATGATGTTTATCAATGACTTTGCAAGATTATTCTCAATACTGTTTAAAATTAATTCAGGAAGTACCATCATGCCTATTCAAAAATAACTATAATTCACAAAGTACCAACTCTAAAAACCAAAAATGTTATGTTGACAACACCAAATTTGTTGTTGGACAGACAGTACATTTGTATATACTATAATACAAACTCAATTTTCAATTAGTTTATTATATATCTCACATCATTAAATTCATAGTTATAAATGGTATATTTTTATATGGCGTCGAAAACGTTGTCAACACAACATATGTTCTATTGAAATTTGAACTTTTATCATTAAGCTACCTCGAGAACAAAAGTATACGTAACTGAACAAGTAGTATACGGCTCATAAAACTTCATCATACAACAAACTCGACTCAATGAAGTTTTCATTTTTCTAATAGATCGGTGGTGTCTCTATCATAAATGATCTTGAGATGAATAAATGAGGAATTATAAATTCAAACTCAATCTGCATATATAATGTGATGTTTCTATTAACTGAATTATGACCACAAAAATTTCGTTATTTTGTAGTTACCGTTCTAATAAGAATAATGGGTTGGGGTAAAAAAATAAAGAAACAAGAGAAAAATAATGAGGATTTTAATTGGTGTAGTCTTTTAGGATCGTCTCTATCGGCCGGGTTTGGTGGTCTTATTCGGGATATCGAGGGAGGTTTTCTCAAAGGATTCTATGGCACTGCAACACAGTCGAGTGTTTTATTTGCGGAAATAATGGATGTCCTTGCTGGTCTTGATTTGTGTTGAGCACATGGTTACAGAAGTATAGCTTGTTATTCCGATTCTCTTCAAGTTGTTACCTTGATTAAAGAGGGTGTCCCCACATCATAGGTTCGCAAATGAGATACGAGAGATTCAACATTTGTTTAACAGAGATTGAATTATTGAGATTGAGCACACCTTTCAGGAGGGGAATGCTTGTGCAAATTGTTTGGTCAAAATGGGAGCCTCCAACTCGTTACTTGTGATTTTGGATACGGCCCCGTCTGAGTTATTTCTTACTCTCCTTGCAGATGCTCAAGGAGTAGCTCTTATTAGGGAATGATCCTCTCTTTTTGTTTGATGTTATCTTTTTATCTCATGTAACCAAAAAAAATTGTTCTAATTCAAAAAAATTATGTTACAAAAGAATACACCACAACAAGTTATATGAAGAACAACAAAGATCAATATTATTTCATATAATGTTACAGCTTTCAACTCGTATTGTGTTATACAATAAAGTAAAAGAGCAAAATTACAATGCAATATACATATACGTTTAAATTCTCATAAGCTCGCAAATTTTAGTTTTAATTGTTGAGAAGATTATTAGTGGGAGTTTGTTCCTAGTTTTATTTCTGAGGATTTTGTTTGCAATAGGACGACTTTGCCTTCCTATAAATTTAGTTGATTGTTTTTGTTGGGTTTTGGCCTAGTCTCCCCTCAATTTTCAGTTGAATTCATTTCAATAAATTTTTGTGTGTGTGCAAATGATTGGTGCTGCTTGGGGTGCCAACATAATTAGGATGTCAAGTTTCTACAAATGATGCATTTGTACTACACTAACCTTTACCTAAAAAAACTTATAAAAATACAATTTTTGTCACTAAAAACTTATGAAATAACATAAAGTTTATTTGTTTACATAAGCTATTATCATAAGCTCAAAACTAAGCTAAATTCAAACAGACCCTAAGTGTTTAAAATAACATATTTCACATAATACTAAGTGTTTTAAAGACGACTACCAGGTATATACCTGATATTATAACATAATAAACACAAATTTAATCATAAAAATATTAAATAATAATTTACGTATACTAAGGCTTTGTTTGTGAGTTGGGTTTTGGAGGGAAGGGGAGGAGAAGACTTATTTTTCTTTTCTAAATTAAGAACATTATAAAATGCTTTTTAAAATAATTTTAAGTGTGATTGAAGTATTATATGATAACTTATCTTTCTTCTTTTAATTATTATTTTAAAATAGTAACTATGAACCTACAATTTAGAAAAGAAGAATAAGTCTTTCCCTCCCTTCCCCTCCAAAACCCAACTCACAAACAAAGCCTAAGTGTTTAAATTTAAACACATAAATAACATGTTTCACTTAGTGTTTAAATTTATAGTATAGTATATCATGTAGGATTATTATTAAAAAGCAAAATGTATGAACCAGACACATATTTAAACATTTTAATTAACATTATCAATCCTCAATGAGATAGGAGTAAGTCTCCATTGACTTACTCCGCTTAATAACTCGATATCAGCATTATATTTCTTCAATCCAACCGTTGAATTCAAAGTTCTCATTGAGTAGATCAACTCTACAAATTTTTATAAAATTTCAAAAATGTTTGATACTTTTTCTGTTAACTTTAATTGAACGTACGGCAAAATTTTTCAAAAAACCGTTGAATTTCAATAGTCTGAATACATAACTTACATTTTTTGAATTTTTATAAAAATTTGTGGAGATGATCTACTCAATGAGATCTTTGAATTCAACGGTTGGATTGAAGAAATATAATGCCGATATCGAGTTATTAAGCGGAGTAAGTTAACAGACGACTTATTTCTGGAGTCAACGGATCCCTCCTCATAATTTTTTGGATTAAAAATAAAAGGTTAATATAATTTTTTTTTTTCTTTTGTAGGATAAAAAATCAAAGTAATATGGAATACATCAACGCAGGCAGTGAGTTAGATATCTGGAATTTACTCAACGATCAGGTAGTCATCTAAATAGCTGGGTTTAGCAACATTCCCTTTGGGCTGCATATAAAAACAATCCTTTTGGGCCGGTTCATAGCAATGACACTCTTAGGGCCCATAATAGAGTTACTATCACATTTTTGGGTTTATATTTATTTGTTTTTATTTCGATATAAAGTTATTGCATAGTCATATTTAATTCATTTATGTTTTGTGGGTCTGTTTTATTGTTATTAATATGTACAAGTGGACTGAAGAGGTGACTGGTCTTGCGAGAACAAGAAACTTAAATTTAGACATTCAAGCCATTGATTGGACTACATAGGAGCGATAAATGTCATCCGTTCTAGTTCAGACGGGAAGTTTATGGCGATGGCAGAATCAACCAATTACGTCCACATATATGATGTTCAAAGCATATTTGAATTTGAGCAAGAAATTGATTTCTATCCTATATGTATTCAGATCTTATTTTTTTGTGATTACTTTGTGGGTGTGTAGGAATTTTTCTAATTCTAGTCTTTAAGTGAAGTCACGGTGTGGAAAAATAACATAACAAAATCTAAAAGCTAAATAAATACATTAGCATTTTTGTATAGAAAATTACAAATTAACCAACTGTATGTGTGATTGAAACCCCGACCAAGATCTAGAAGCTAAAGTTAAACATTGTTTAATCATTGGCAGCGAACACAAAACATAAATGTCCCAAAAGGAAAAGTTTGTAATGATGAATATGATTTTGTCGATGTTTAGAACAAGCTCTTTCAACTTTCTAATTCGATCACTTATATAGGTTATTCTTACCCTTTTGGCGACACTTCTAAGATGTGTTCCAAAGCCTCTCTTGATTTCCTACCTCTATATGATTTACAATTTGTGTTTCTTTGATGCATAAATGTGGCAATAATTAAATCAAGCAAGGATACAAGATATGGATTAGATTCAATTGTTACATATGGTGGTGCAAAATTACCATGTTGGACACTAATAAACAAACTTAATAAAAAGTAAATTTATATTTTTGCTTTCATTGAGAGTTGAACTCAAGACCTCCAGCTTACTAAATGGGTGCTCTAACCAACTGAGCTATGAAAGGTACTTGTTAGCATAATGAACGGAAGTTTATGTAATATCTACCCCTTAGATCAAATTAATAAATACTCCAAAGTATATTTTTGAATTTCTGTAGTAAAATATCGATGGAAATTGGCCGCCCTCTAAATAAAGAGCTAATAATGTAACACCTCGATTTTCAAAGACAAAAAAATGGCATTATTTTTATTTATTTTTTTAAAAACAAAACAGAGCATGCATAAATTTTCATGATGAGCTGACATTAATCATACAACAGGGCTAATTAAACATTAGTGCTTCAGAGAAGCAAAGTGTTGTACCTAAATATTTACAACCCTAAAGACAAAGGGCCTAACAAACACAAAAGTAAATATTCAGAATACAGTCATCCAAAAGAGTTAGATCATATGCCTAATCCAAAAGAGTACGGTGTACAAACCACACTGGCGCACAACCTAACTTAAGAAGTACAACTCCTCGATCACTGAAATCCCACGAACTCACCATCGTCCTCACGACCCACGACAGCGTGTAAGGGTCCATCGTCTAGGTGGGGGTAACCCGTTCATGTTTCATTGTAAGGGTCACCACAAGTAACACATAATACAAATAACAAATATGGAAAAAGCGAGTAAATACTTAGCAATTTCACATTTCGTGCATAATATAATTAAATGCACACACAACCTATCAATGCAGACTCTACAATGATCGTGACACCAATCACTGGCTGCCACATGCATGAATTCCGAAATTTAACCTCTTCGCAGAGAGTCATAGGCCCAGCCTACCAAATCCCCGCAGGGCATCAATAAAATCCTGTGGCCCATCACGGTCACCACGTAGGATTAGAGTGGATCCAATCACTGTCAATCACACCCCGTGGCCCATCACGGTCACCACGTATTGGACTCAATAAAAATCCCGCAGGATTAAGGTGGACCCAATCACTGTCAGTCGCACCCCGTGGCCCATCACGGTCACCACGTACTATGAATGCATGAGCACACGATTCCCCATATATGCTAATGCAGCAATTACATACCTTCCAAGCATATGTAATTCAATTCAATGTTCATACATATATTTTCACAATCATATGTAAACAGCGTACGTCTTAATAACAACTTCTCATCACGAGAATACATAATACATACATACCAAACACAACACAGCACATCACAGAGAATAACCAAGCATGTTATTAACCAGTGAAAAGACAGAAATAAAGTGATGCCCTTACCTCGGCAAGCTTCTACAACAATTTCTCGCTCAATTCTACAATTCACGCTATCTAAAATATAAGCAGCGTAACATCAATAAAATACTCTCACCGTATTCTATCGAAACGGAACCAAAACCCAAAAATCTAGAGGGGTCTAAGGTACTTTCTAACACTCTCGGATAGTGATTACGAGTTCTCCTCATAGTGATTAAAATTCAAGAATTTAAAGACACTATTTTCGCGACATGAAATTAATTTTGTTTTCAAAGCATACCAAGAAACACTATTGTTTACAACTCCAAAGAAATCATTTTCACACAACAAAATCATTTGAAAACAAACCAAAAACTCTTCAAAAATAATTCAAAGAAAATCAGAGTTTTCTTGCGTCGCAAGTTACAAGTTTTCTCTCCAACTAAAAACCTTAGATTCATTCTCTTTTAAAAACTATGATCATCCACCCAAAACAATTGATCAATTTCTTATCATTGTGGACTTAGAAAATTTTTGAAATCTCATGGCCATTTATATATATGTGCCACGGCCAAGAACAAAGAAAACACACTATCACTCAAAATTTTTCATTTTTAAAAGCATAGTAATATCCTATAATATCCCAAAACCATTTATCCTATCAATCAAAATCATTTCAATCAAAACTACAAACTTTTACAAATTTCAAATTGGTTTCCTTAAGACATAATTAACTCATTTTCTTTTCCTAAACAAAACCATGATTGATCACTCTCTTAAACCATGATTATGTCTTCCTAAATTGACTTAGAAAAATTTTGAAAACTCTTCCTCCTCCCTCATAAATATGCCACGGCCAATCAACAAAAACAAAGCCAACACTCACAATTTTTCCATTTCAAAACCCTAATGATAATCTACCAACTCCCAAAATCATTTCAATTGATCAATCAAACTACTTGGAGAATCAAAACAAAATTTTCCAAAATTTGTTCATCAATTCCTCAAGAACACCAAAAATATTTTTTTCTTGTTTTCTCAAATAGATTCATTATTCACATATCCATTTTGTCACAAAGCTCAAAACTAGCATCAAAAATAAAATCACATATCAATTACTCAAGGTTATGCTCATTTCAAATTTTTCTTAAAACCCTAACTCAAAAAAAATTTGTGAAAACTTAAATCAACCATGAATTTTCACTACTAAGCTAGAACAAGCATTACTACTACTCAAGACTAATTTCTATGGTTCAAAACTAATTTTTCTAGAAGTTTTGCTCAAGAACAAGGTTGTTAAAATCCTAGAATCAAAGAGATTTAAGGAACAAAATAGTAAGGAGAGGTTAGTTACCTCAAGGAGATGATGTTCTTAGCAACTTCTATGATCCAAACAAGTGCCAAATCCAAGCTTGAAGGAGAAAATAAAATTATAATGTGTGATGGTGTGGGAATGTTGTTTTGCCGAGAGAGGAAGAGAAGAAGGAGTATATATCAACTTTGATCCTTTAATCCTATGTGCCACAACTTCTCACAAAATTGGTCTTGTTTCTTTGTAACCCTTGGATTAAATAGGATAAAGTTTCTCTTGATCAATCCTAGCCCTTGGATCAAATACTAATGATTGCTTTTTGACAAAATATCTAGATATTTTCACTTTACGCTACCTCACGCTACTCAGCTCTCGCGTTCACTCGCAGGCGAGTCGTACTTCGCTAACGGTCTAACTCGCGAAAAATAGAAAATCTACGAAGTAAAAGTTCGTCGTAAACCATTTCTAAAAATTATCGCTAAACTTGATTCTCCGACTGAAACTTTTATCCTAAGCTCTAAAAAATATTCTGAATCCAGATTCCAACTCGCGTCGATATATAAAGTCTCTAATTAAAATTCGATGGAAAACAGAAACCGTAAATTTTCTAACAGCGGGTATAGTTTTGTACTCGTTTTTTAAAAAAGCGGAGAAAGTCAAATTTTTAAATTCTGAAGACACAGGAACGTTCTCATAGATAAATAAAAACTAAGGAACAAAAGTCTGTGCATTTCCAGCACACGAGCACAAAACAGACTCCAACTCAGCAAAATTCTATTATCGCGACAATACTCACAAAACCACTTAACAAAAACCCTAATATTCCTAGCCAATATTTATTTTCCTCACACAAAATGTATCGTGAAATTACAGGTCTTACATTACTACCCACCAAAAAGAAGTTTCGTCCTCGAAACTAAAGGCAAGAGTAATAACTCAACAAGTTAGTACTAACACTGACACAAGAAAACCCCATCAGATTAGGTGTAGCCACACAGACGCTAACATTAGGTGATGCCACATAGATACTATCACCAACACACCGACACAATCGTGCACAAATCGCAACCCTCTACATAGTCGCACTGGTTCAAAACTCTAGACACAAGGCTAGACATCACACAACGAGTTCACCATTCAAAATCTAACCTTACTACGAAGGTTCACAACCTCTAGTTCCTCAAAGATCCTAGGTCGACACACGAAATTTTCAAAGTCACCTCTTATGCCTCCACGACATAAGCAATTCAACTAGGCCCGCACGAAGTGGTGAATGGCTACCCTCCAAAAAGAAACACCGAAAACTTTCTGCGCACTACCAAAGCTAGCAAAAACTAGTCAATTCCAGTCAACACGATTCCCTCTACTATTAACAAGAGATTAAGGATGATCAGTTCCTTAATTTTTCAATAGATAGCCGACAATCATGATGGTGGTTTAGACCATCTTTACCTAACTTGAATAATGCTCCCTTCCACTTGTGCTCAAGATCATCCGAGGCACAAGGGTCCACTAATTCCTTCGAGGTTTTCTACACATTTCCTCAATTCCTACTACCTCGATCTCCCCAATGAGACCCAGTACTCAAAACACAACACTTAAAACCTCATGCTTCCACTCTTGAAACATCTGTTAAGTATCGCCCAACAAGTAATACAGTGCTACCACGGCAAGTACCACCCAATCCATTACCCTCAGAAAGAAGTTGCCATCTCGTTAAAAGAACTTCACAACTTCACTAACATCCATAAGTTCTTAATTTGATAAATACGCCTAATCGTATGTTCACATTCGGATATCGTTCCAATCACGATTTTAATAATACCATCCCAACATCCGGTTGGTGATCCAAACTCCTCATTTTTCTTGGCACTTGCCAAACTATAACATCTACTTCTTTTGGACTCCCTTTATTCAAATCTCATATTCCAAAAATCAATTTCTTATGCATCCACATATTTCCCAAATTGATACTTAGCTTATCCTTGTCTGCCTTAGCATAAAACATTTCTCCTTGTTGACTGCCATCGTCGGCTTAAGCCATTCCACGTCGTATTCTCATTCTATTTCTAAACTCTCTTGAGTTTCTTCCTCTTATCATTAAATTCTCTTTTACTCAAAAGAGCTTCTCACCCTGACCATTCTTAATTGTTCCAACATCTTATCCTTAGAGTAAATTCCTACATCCAATCATATCTTGAGATATTTCTCACCTCAACCGTCGTTCAACCGCTTCTACTGTCAACGACCAAAATCATTTGTTTTCTCAATGTGCATTTTCCTCTATGCTACGCCTATCCTCATTGTAACAACTACCATGAATCAATTTCTATTAGTTTCCACCAAACTTTGCCCTTAGACAATTGCTTATCGTTCTTACTTCCACATACAACACACACACACACACACACACACCTCCATGACACCCATTCAGGTGGTGCTTTCGAATCCTTAATATACACGCACAATCATAATTTTCCAAATTATGTGTGAGGTAATTCCTTTCGCCAATCCTCAATTGACATAAGCCATATTCTCATGTGCTTCCCTCTTACTTATTTTTAACATGTCTTTCCAACGACTAACTTCCTTTGCGACTATCTCATCGATGTGATAAACTCTACAAAACTCCAATTAGGCTTGTCTCATCAATCTACTAATTTGCAACTTTCAAGTTCAACAACTTCCTAGAGTTGGTTCACAAACCACCATGACCCATAAATTGTTGATTCCAAACAACACCTTTAGTTCGCCGCTCACAAACCAATTACTCTCTCATTCCACATAATTTTGAATCACAACAAGCATACCCTTCTCTGTTCGACCAATCTCAAATCTTCATAACTATCTAAAGTTATAGTATTCTCCAATACCAATAAACAACTTCACATATACGTTCACGCTACCCAACCTGACACATCCATTCACTAACTGGATTCTTATTCATCTCTAACTTCCCTTACGGTGTCAACTAATGTACGTATCGTAATCAAACGCTCCAATCGATTAATTCCTCAAGTTCCTATTAAGTATCTCTTTACGGATAGCTATATCCTAACTTATCATCTTAAGGTCACTATAATTCACCTCCAAATTGACTCATCTTACTCATCTATCAAGCTACTGAACACTTATCTCAAATATTAACGCTTGACCTTTCAAGAAGAGCTACCTAAGCACAACACTTTGCTATGATTTCAACCTTAATACGTTCGATACCCAAATCAAACTCTTGAATCTACTCCTCAAGAACTACAATTACTTGTCTTACCATCTAGATCCATCCATTAAATCCTAATATATAGTACATGGCATTTCTTTATAGTAATCCTCACTCTCTCAATACTCTTACGAATGAATCCTTGTCTAATCACAACTTGATATTTCTAGAAAATTTCCAAATATTGTCGTCCATTACCTGAATTTCTTAACATTTGGTTACCTCAACTCCTATGATTCCATAATTTCAAGGTACTACTTGGTCCTTCAACCCTTTTGGTCGATCAAAATCATTAACTTAAATGCACATCCACACAGGATCTCTACTCAATCTTGACTAATCTCTTCAAACTACTCAATAATTTTTGACTAATCACTTAAGAATTACTCAATATGTTTACTTTCTCTTAGAGTTTAACTGTCAATAATTAAAAATTCTAACTTACACTGTTACAATTCTCTAGGTATTTCCATACCATACACCTCTAGTATCACATATCATCGACCTACAACTCACTTTCCAATGTTGAACTCCTCGTTCTTTACCTAAATATCTCTCCAAATCCATCCTCAACCAACAATCAATCACCTATAGCTTTTTCTCATATCGACATCTATACTTACTATCTTCCGAACTATGTATAAATTGTCACTTATCAACGTGATACTTGGTCTCCTACCTTTAATCATAACGAGATTCGTCCATAATAATCTCATTTTCGAATCTAGTTTATCTCAAACTCTTAACTTAAACCCTTAAGGTACCCATCGTTCGTGCAACCGTCTTTTAACGCCACTAAGTTCACTGACTCTTGACGTGCAACACACTTTAATTGCAATACGAATCACCCAAATGATTATCCAATCATCGTAATTAAATCGAACTGACATCTCTGTCTGGTCCACAATTCCACAGTGGCCGCATCCCCTTGGCAACCGACGGACTTCATCAAGTCCCGCCCTAACTCACCCGACGGACATCCAATACCTTCTTCAAAAGGTCGTCCCAATCCGATCCTTACTTACAATCCTTTATCAATACAACGTCCACTCGTCCATATTCAGCACATCCGAGTTACAACGACCAATGCTACTTCCCATCCATGATATTACTTCCAGGAATCCCTTGTAGTTCTCATTCGCCTCAAGTCCATCCTCCTTGGACCACTCTGTCTAAGAAATTCAGAGACACTTGTCGACTAAATTCGACCAAGGCTCGGGGGTTTCAACAATTCTACTTATTGAAGCATCACTCCCTAAAGTACTTCAGTAAGAAACAGTCCAGTGCCGGAGCATATCCCATGCTAGACTCAAGACAAATAACCACATAACCCACAACACAACAAAAAAAAACCGATCGCTAGAACTAACACAACTCTAGCTATATTCTGACTGACTTTGGACTGACAACTCTACCACACACTTTCCCTTTGATGATCTAAAGCCGAGCTCTGATACCACAATGTAACACCCCGATTTTCAAAGACCAAAAAGGGGCATTTTTTTTTTATTTTTTTTTTAAAAACAAAACAGAGCGTGCATAAATTTTCATGATGAGCCGACATTAATCATACAACAGGGCTAATTAAACATTAGTGCTTCAGAGAAGCAAAGTGTTGTACCTGAATATTTACAACCCTAAAGACAAAGGGCCTAAAAACCACAAAAGTAAATATTCAGAATACAGTCATCCAAAAGAGTCAGATCATATGCCTAATCCAAAAGAGTACGGTGTACAAACCACACTGGCGCACAACCTAACTTAAGAAGTACAACTCCTCGATCACTGAAATCCCACGAACTCACCATCGTCCTCACGACCCACGACAACGTGTAAGGGTCCATCGTCTAGGTGGGGGTAACCCGTTCATGTTTCATTGTAAGGGTCACCACAAGTAACACATAATACAAATAACAAATATGGAAAAAGCGAGTAAATACTTAGCAATTTCACATTTCGTGCATAATATAATTAAATGCACACACAGCCTATCAATGCAGACTCTACAATGATCATGACACCAATCACTGGCTGCCACATGCATGAATTCCGAAATTTAACCTCTTCGCAGAGAGTCATAGGCCCAGCCTGCCAAATCCCCGCAGGGCATCAATAAAATCCTGTGGCCCATCACGGTCACCACGTAGGATTAGAGTGGATCCAATCACTGTCAATCACACCCCGTGGCCCATCACGGTCACCACGTATTGGACTCAATAAAAATCCCGCAGGATTAAGGTGGACCCAATCACTGTCAGTCGCACCCCGTGGCCCATCACGGTCACCACGTACTATGAATGCATGAGCACACGATTCCCCATATATGCTAATGCAGCAATTACATACCTTCCAAGCATATGTAATTCAATTCAATGTTCATACATATATTTTCACAATCATATGTAAACAGCGTACGTCTTAATAACAACTTCTCATCACGAGAATACATAATACATACATACCAAACACAACACAGCACATCACAGAGAATAACCAAGCATGTTATTAACCAGTGAAAAGACAGAAATAAAGTGATGCCCTTACCTCGGCAAGCTTCTACAACAATTTCTCGCTCAATTCTACAATTCACGCTATCTAAAATATAAGCAGCGTAACATCAATAAAATACTCTCACCGTATTCTATCGAAACGGAACCAAAATCCAAAAATCTAGAGGGGTCTAAGGTACTTTCTAACACTCTCGGATAGTGATTACGAGTTCTCCTCATAGTGATTAAAAATTCACGAATTTAAAGACACTATTTTCGCTACACGAAATTAATTTTGTTTTCAAAGCATACCAAGAAACACTATTGTTTTCAACTCCAAAGAAATCATTTTCACACAACAAAATCATTTGAAAACAAACCAAAAACTCTTCAAAAATAATTCAAAGAAAATCAGAGTTTTCTTGCGTCGCAAGTTACAAGTTTTCTCTCCAACTAAAAACCTTAGATTCATTCTCTTTTAAAAACTATGATCATCCACCCAAAACAATTGATCAATTTCTTATCATTGTGGACTTCGAAAAATTTTGAAACCTCATGGCCATTTATATATATGTGCCACGGCCAAGAACAATGAAAACACACTATCACTCAAAAAATTTCATTTTTTAAAGCATAGTAATATCCTATAATATCCCAAAACCATTTATCCTATCAATCAAAATCATTTCAATCAAAACTACAAACTTTTACAAATTTCAAATTGGTTTCCTTAAGACATAATTAACTCATTTTCTTTTTCTAAACAAAACCATGATTATGTCTTCCTAAATTGACTTAGAAAAATTTTGAAAACTCTTCCTCCTCCCTCATAAATATGCCACGGCCAATCAACAAAAACAAAGCCAACACTCACAATTTTTCCATTTCAAAACCCTAATGATAATCTACCAACTCCCAAAATCATTTCAATTGATCAATCAAACTACTTGGAGAATCAAAACAAAATTTTCCAAAATTTGTTCATCAATTCCTCGAGAACACCAAAAATATTTTTTTCTTGTTTTCTCAAATAGATTCATTATTCACATATCCATTTTGTCACAAAGCTCAAAACTAGCATCAAAAATAAAATCACATATCAATTACTCAAGGTTATGCTCATTTCAAATTTTTCTTAAAACCCTAACTCAAAAAAAATTTGTGAAAACTTAAATCAACCATGAATTTTCACTACTAAGCTAGAACAAGCATTACTACTACTCAAGACTAATTTCTATGGTTCAAAACTAATTTTTCTAGAAGTTTTGCTCAAGAACAAGGTTGTTAAAATCCTAGAATCAAAGAGATTTAAGGAACAAAATAGTAAGGAGAGGTTAGTTACCTCAAGGAGATGATGTTCTTAGCAACTTCTATGATCCAAACAAGTGCCAAATCCAAGCTTGAAGGAGAAAATAAAATTATAATGTGTGATGGTGTGGGAATGTTGTTTTGCCGAGAGAGGAAGAGAAGAAGGAGTATATATCAACTTTGATCCTTTAATCCTATGTGCCACAACTTCTCACAAAATTGGTCTTGTTTCTTTGTAACCCTTGGATTAAATAGGATAAAGTTTCTCTTGATCAATCCTAGCCCTTGGATCAAATACTAATGATTGCTTTTTGACAAAATATCTAGATATTTTCACTTTACGCTACCTCACGCTACTCAGCTCTTGCGTTCACTCGCAGGCGAGTCGTACTTCGCTAACGGTCTAACTCGCGAAAAATAGAAAATCTACGAAGTAAAAGTTCGTCGTAAACCATTTCTAAAAATTATCGCTAAACTTGATTCTCCGACTGAAACTTTTATCCTAATCTCTCAAAAATATTCTGAATCCAGATTCCAACTCGCGTCGATATATAAAGTCTCTAATTAAAATTCGACGGGAAACAGAAACCGTAAATTTTCTAACAGCGGGTATAGTTTTCTACTCGTTTTTCCAAAAAGCGGAGAAAGTCAAATTTTGAAATTCTGAAGACACAGGAACGTTCTCATAGATAAATAAAGACTAAGGAACAAAAGTCTGTGCATTTCCAGCACACGAGCACAAAACATGCTCCAACTCAGCAAAATTCTATTATCGCGACAATACTCACAAAACCACTTAACAAAAACCCTAATATTCCTAGCCAATATTTATTTTCCTCACACAAAATGTATCGTGGAATTACAGGTCTTACAAATAACAAAATCATAAGTCAAAAATAACAAAATTATGATATATATTTCACAAAATCTACTGTTGAATAATATCACATTGTTCAATAACGCTTTAACGAATACAAATTTCATAAAATCCACGGTTTGTTTGAAATTTCATATCATGTAAAAAATCATCCATATTAAATTTTACAAAAATCTAAAATATATATATCTCTTATCACTTATCACTTAGATCAATTTATTATAATAATTGGTGACTAACTTTATATGGTTGATAAAAAAAAATTATTTAAAGATCTTGACACTAAAGATTGTAATTTATTATTTATCTCAAAGAAGATTAATTTGTTGGCTTGAAATAGTTAATGATTTAGAAAAAGAAGGAATTTCCATAAAATCATTAATTAGTATACATGATGAGTCGAATATATATATATATATATATATATATATATATATATATATATGTGTGTGTGTGTGTGTGTGGTCACGTTGTTGTCAATGTAATTGTAGATATTGTGATTGTTGCGATGCATATTGCTGTCATTACTACAACGTAAATTTAAATTTATCTTTTATTTGTACTAAATACTATATTTTTTTTATAATTACTAAATACTACAGTACATAATTTATTATTTGCCTTATAAAAATCACACATCTATTATATTTCCTCTAAAATATCAGTTTTTAATATCAAAATATCACATTTATCTCATTACATAACACTCTCCATCACTCTGAAATATCTTAAACTTTTTAAATTACCCTATATGATAAAAGAATAAGAAATATAGAAAAATAACATATTCAAATATATATAGATTGCTGCAGATTGATGCAACTGGTTCTAGATCAATGTGGCCATTGCATCCACTACATTGCGGTGTTGTGTTGTGATGCAAAATTTTATGTGTTCATAAATTACACTGCCATTGTGGAAGACTTTGGATTTAACTACTGGGTTTAATACTCAATGGGTACCCATAAAAAATATCCATGATGGGTAGGATAAAAACTCATATTTTTGGTATGAGCATAGGTATATGTAATTACCCATAAAATTGAGCGGGTATGGGTGCGGGTACGGGTACCTTAGTACCCACCCCATATATCCATATAGTATATATTTATTTATTTTAATTATATTATTATATAATAATTATATAATAATATATGTAATTATTTTTTAAAAATTACAACATTATTATATTATTATACATTTTTAATAAAAAAATATTTATTTATAACATAATGTAAATATGTCAATAGATAAATGAACTTTATCATGATTTTACTAATAATTTTGTTTATAATTTTCATGAACCAACATTAAAATCTTTGAATTTTTTTAAATTCTATTAAAATGATATGATATTTTATAATTGATCAATTTATTTTTAGTAAAAATGCAGGTAACGGGTATGAGTATGGGTACTTAGGTACCATAGGTCTTGGGTACGGGGACAAAGATTGTCACCCACGCGGGTATGAGGATGGGTACAGATATTTTTTCAAACTGCGGGTATGGGGATACCATACTCATACCCTACCCATTGCCATCCATAAGTGGGTTATCATAGCTTGCTTATATATTACTCATCATTCATGCGAGATTTTTTTTTTCATAAAAATAAACTCAACTCATATCATTAATCAAATAACTATCAATCACTAACTTTCAGTAACACTCACCCGTAACATTTATAAAGTGTTACTGATATGGGTGGTTTTGTAACATTTCACAAAAAGTGTAACATACTATTTGGACTTAATAAAGTGTGACAACTCTTTTTAACCGTCTCTCACACTTCCTTCTCTTATTTCTCTCGAATCGTTGGTTGAGATTCATTTTCAAAGCTTCATTGTGTGCGGGGATAAGTTCAAACAAAGCAACTTGACTTAAAAAAATTGCAACTAATCCTAAAATATGTCGCCCTAACTGGAATATGATCGAGTGACCATATTCACTTTATCGCTTTGCAAACTTTACCTCAAAATTAAAAACTAATAATAAAAAGGAATATAATATGAGAAATTAACTCACTAAATTCAAATAATCCATGTCGCCTAGATGAGATAGCATCAACAACATAAAACATTAAATCTAACATCAACTTTGAATGTTATATAAAAATAAGATCAAAAGGAGCAATGAAACTTTAACTATGCCAAACTCACATTTAGTCCATAAGAATTAATAAGCTATCATGCTTCTGCTAAGAATTGGTACATACATCACTTACTCTCCCCCTCACTTTTAATTGTCACATAAACTTTGTAAATAGAAAACAAATTATAAGCGATAGTTTTGTAATTTAAACAGATAATAACAAACAACATTTTCCCAAAACATATGTCTTTAATTTCTCCATGTAATGTATATAAGTTTAGTCCTTAATTATGCAACTATTTTGTAAGGTAGCTTGAGGTGAACCTCTCACTTCACCTTAACTAGTAGCCATAAAGCTTTGATTATCAAGTAACTGAATCCCTTCTTCTGGAGGCACGTCATCGTCCTTCTCGATAGCAGTCTCTTTGGGAGCAGAATTCATCGATTGAGATCGAGCAATACACTTGACAGAATTCAAACGCAAGGATTTCGGCGTCCTACCTGAAATTTTCAAGAACATTCAAACTAATTATTATCACAGATGTCAAGTATTGCCAACTTAATCGTTTCTCTTTACACAAATAACTATTACTCCAGACTTAAATATAAGCATAAACGTGGTCCTTTTTGTGGACAAAATATAAAAAAAAAACCTAACTAGTTTCATACCGGCGGCTAATGCTATTATTCACAAAAATATTATTCGATGAAACAAGTTCTCATACAAAATTAAACGAAAAAATAAATGGTAATATAAAAAATTCTAAGTAATAATTGAGTCCAAAGAGATTACTCACCAGAATCACCAACTTCCCCATCTTCCTTTGTTTTCAACTTAGCTGAAGCTACATTGTTCCTTGCAAGATGTTTAATTTTACTTAGACGCATCTTTGGTGAATTATCAAGCTTCAAATCTAGTTTTTCCATGTTCATTGATCCTATTGTTTAAATTGCAACATTAAAAGAAAAATTAAATCAACATGTAAAATTTAATATAATGAATTTTTTTTTTTTTGCAATATCATGAGAAACTTTAGTCTTTATTACCTTCATGAGAAACTTCAGTTCCCAAATTCATTGTTCCTAGACCTTGATTAAGGCCATGTTGAGGGAAACCAATACCATGAGATAAGACTCTATAGTCTAGTGAGGTCAAAGAATTAACACCTTGAAATTCATCACTAGTACTAGCTTCACCAGCACTTGATTCTAAAGCAAGAGGGTTAATAGGAAGAGGAATGAATGGAGCATGAACATTATTAGCATTCGCGGCTCTTTGTCTTCGAAGTTGATAGTTTCTGCGACGACGCGCAAGGTGTCTTTCTCGTTGTTCTTGAGTCATTGCTTGTCTCCTTTGTCTATCGCGGATCCTCCTTCTCTCCCTCTCTTGTTCCCTTTGAATTCTTCGCAGTTCGGCTCTCTCCGGATGCTCTTCCATGTTCACTCACCCTTGTAACTTCTTTTCTATTTGCACCCCACCTTTTTTTTTCACCTTTTGTGACACATTAACAAAATTAAGTTTTATCCTCAACAAAATTGATGTTCTTCTAATCATAAATTCATAATACTAACACTTGACACTAAAGAATTATGTACTATCTTAATCATCCAAACAAAATAATAATAATAATTTTGAATCAAGATAGAATTATATGATTCTATGATCTATGGACATTCAAATGTTGTTAGGCACAATATATAAAGCGTTACTATAACAATCAAGCAAACTCTAGATGATTAAATTAAAACTTAGATCTGTAAATTACAAATATCATATGTGAAATAACAAGATGAGATTGCATAACAAATGGAGCATTAGAATTGTAAAGATTTTTTTGAAAAATAAATAACATAAATTGAAATTGTTATAAGAAATTGTACCTTTCACTGCAGATTGAAGAAGTAAGGAGCCAAATAAAATCTATTTGCAATATTTGTATGCAAAAGAGCATCAAAATGAAATGAGGCATCGGTTGTAAATGAGGAAAAAATTTATTTTTGGTAATTTAATTAATTATTTTGACTAAAAAAAAAATTGCCTTCAGATCTGCATGACAAGGTTGATGAACTTCCCTTACTTCTGCATCCCAAAATAACCGTTCTATGTACAGTTTTACCAATTCAGTGATTGACAAAACGTTTTGGTAGCATTTTAAAATTAAATACATGGTATTCTAATAAATGTGATTTATTGTTTTACTAAAACAAATTTAGAAGCTTAGTAAAAAAAAAAAAACAAATTTAGAAGCAAAATTTAAATTATTTACTATATTTTTTCATGTGCAAATTATTTACTACAGTATATTCTTTTTTATTGTAAGGTACTGCAGTATATTCGTTACATGGTATTGTAATAAAACGTGATTAATATTTTGTCCAAAAAAACTTGGTAGCAAATGGGAAATTATTCGCAGTTTCGCACTAAAGGACATATCGTTCGAAAGAATTCAAGTTCAATTTTTGAATGAAACAATTATTAGTTAGGTTTTATTTACCTCGCGATCGAAGGACTCTTTCCCGGAGGAGCAGTAAAGTTAACACAAAAAAGTCAAATTATTGATATTAATCACTACAAGGGTTTGGACTTTGGTCCGGTGGTAAAAAATAGGCATTGTGTGTCTCATAAAATTTTCGACGGAGATTAGTCACCACTAAGTGGTTATGAATACTTTATACATATATATTATGGTAGCAAAAAAAAAAGACAAGTCGGGTCCAAACTTTGAATTTTCCACTTATTCACTTTAAGAGGTGAAATTCTAATCATTAGACAACTTGACAAAAATAATAATTTAATTATATGTTTAGTCCCTTACGATTATTTTAGATTCCAAATTACTTTTATTTTTTGAAACAACCATTCCATATTATTTTTTTTTTTACAATAATTTAGTCATTTTAATGACTAATTTATGCTAACATTGGTAATATAAAAGATCAACTTGAAAATTTTTAAACGTAGAAAGTTAATTTAAAATCTAAAATAATAGACCAAATATACAAAAATGTTCATTAATTTATTATTTCCTTCACATTTCTAAAATATATTATTTCTATTCACTTTATGAATTTGAAAATAAGGGATAAGTGAATAGAAACAATTTTTTTTAGAAATGTGAATGAAGGAAGTAATAAATTAATGAACATTTTTGTATATTTGGTCTATCATGTTTATTTTAGTATAAATTAATGAACATTTTTGTATAAGTTTATATCATATCATATCACTATCATATTTTCTGCACTAAATGAACCCTTAACGTACACTCTTTAAAGTGAATGCATCACTTCTTTAATGTGCAAACTTGAATGATCGACACACTAATTTTAACATCATTTTCCGATATGAAACATTTAATTCCCAATACAACCATTGATTCACATTCAAACTTTAAGGTTTCCGAGGAATCTTTGGTAAACACGCAAACTTGAATGACTTAACGTATACTCTTTAATGTCACATTTCTGAATGCATCTTTAATCTCCAAACTTCTGCATTTAACTGTCTTTTTAGTTTTCTAGTCAAACATTTGATATTTCCTATAAACTTTTGTAATTGTGCAACTTTGAATGACACTAATTTAAACATCATTTTCTAATGAAACCTTTTATTCCCAATGCAACTATTGATTAATATTCAAACTGACGTTTTCAAAAAAACTTTGAAAAACACGCAAACTAGAATGACTTAACGTACACACTTTATTTTTTTCAAAAATAAAATAAAAAGTATACCGTTTAATATCGCATTTCTTAATGCATCACTTTCTAATGCATCTTTTATCTCTAAACTTCTACATTTAATTTGCTTTTTAGTTTTTCAATCACAAATTTTATATTTACAATAAACTTTTGTAACTGTGCAAACTTGAATGATCGACATATTAATTTTAACATCATTTTCCGATATGAAACCTTTGATTCCCAATGCAACCATTGATTCACATTCAAACTTTAATGTTTCCAAGGAATCTTTGGTAAATACGCAAACTTGAATGACTTAACGTACACTCTTTAATGTCACGTTTCTCAATGCATCTTTAATTTCTAAACTTCTGCATTTAACTGTCTTTTTAGTTTTCTAGTCAAACATTTAATATTTCCAATCAACTTTTGTAATTGTGCAAACTTGAATGACACTAATTTAAGCATCATTTTCTAATGAAACATTTTATTCCCAATGCAACTATTGATTAATATTCAAACTGACGTTTTCAAAAAAACTTGAAAAACACGCAAACTAGAATGACTTCACGTACACCCTTTATTTTTTTCAAATATAAAATAAAATGTATACCGTTTAATATCGCATTTCTTAATGCATCAGTTTCTAATGCATCTTTAATCTCTAAACTTCTACATTTAATTTGCTTTTTAGTTTTTCAATCACAAATTTTATATTTACAATAAACTTTTGTAACTGTGCAAACTTGAATGATCGACACATTAATTTTAACATCATTTTCCGATATGAAACCTTTGATTCCCAATGCAACCATTGATTCACATTCAAACTTTAATGTTTCCAAGGAATCTTTGGTAAATACGCAAACTTGAATGACTTAACGTACACTCTTTAATGTCACGTTTCTCAATGCATCTTTAATCTCTAAACTTCTGCATTTAACTGTCTTTTTAGTTTTCTAGTCAAGCATTTGATATTTCCAATCAACTTTTGTAATTGTGCAAACTTGAATGGCACTAATTTAAGCATCATTTTCTAATGAAACATTTTATTCCCAATGCAACTATTGATTAACATTCAAACCGACGTTTTAAAAAAAACTTTGAAAAACACATAAACTAGAATGACTTAACATACACCCTTTATTTTTTCCAAAAAAAAAATAAAAAATGATACCCTTTAATATCACATTTCTTAATGCATCACTTTCTAATGCATCTTTAATCTCTAAACTTCTACATTTAATTGACTTTTTAGTTCTTCAATCACACATTTTATATTTACAATAAACTTTTGTAATTGTGCAAACTTGAATGATCGACACACTAATTTTAACATCATTTTCTGATATGAAACTTTTGATTCCCAATGCAACCATTGATTCACATTCAAACTTTAAAGTTTCCAAAGAAACTTTGGTAAGCACGCAAACTTGAATACTTAAAGCTTTAATGTTATATTTCTCGATGCACACTTTTCAATGCATCTTTAATCTCTAAACTTCTACATTTAATTGTTTTTTTAGTTTCCCCAATCAAACATTTGATATTTCCAATCAATTTTTGTAACAGTGCAAACTTGAATGACACATTAATTTCAACATATTTTTTCAGTAAAACCTTTTATTCCCAATGCAACTATTGAATCGCATATTCAAACTTTGCTGTTCCCAAAAAATCTTTAATAAACTCCGTAAAAAAACACCTTCTATAAACACGTATTTCTTCTGGGTCTTAGTTATATATTTGGTACATAATTTTCATACTAAATTCGACAAATAAAGGAATTGACATTAGCAAGAAATAATATACTAACTTAATTTTCTTAGGTGGAAAATAAGCATCACCTGAAAACTCAAACCTAAAGAGATTACGAATTCAAACTCGTATAACCACCGAAAATGTTATGCTTACAATTTTGACATTGATAGATGAGAGTTAAGTCTTTATAGACTGATTTAAGAGGATAAAAAAGTAATTTAACATCACCATATTTCAATTTCTCTTCTGTAATCTTTAATTTTTATATTTTCCTTTATTTAATATGCTTGATTTATTATTGTCCAAAAAGACTACGTACTATTTTACACAAAACAGAATTGAATTTGAAGGTACTAGACCTGTAGAAAAGTTGTCAAAATTTTTATCACAGTTTCAAAGAATGGTATAACATGAACAATTCATAATATGTTAACCAATTCATGAGATTTGCATATGGGAACATACGTGCTATTGTTTTCTTTTAAAGAATATTAAATCTTAGAAAGGTTTTCCACATGAGTATATTAGTAACAATATACACTATTCAATTTTATTCAATATTTGAGCTTGCTTAATGTGTCGGATCATATTATTGTTATGTTTGGAAAAGCGACATGAACTCGTCCTCCACGCGGCCGCGGTAGGCCGACATTGCAAAGTATGGCTTCAAGACAAGTAGAGGTGTCAATTTAGGGGGCTTAATGTATTTGGGTCCAACCCTAATATGAAGGGGGCCTAAATTTGATAAGTAAAACTAAGCCCCCTTTTATATAGGCCCCAAATATATTGAGCCCCATAAATAAAAAATAGGCCCTAAGGTCCAAAATTGGCTTTAAGTTATAAATTTTATATTTTTTTAAGAAACAAATTTCTGAAATTTTTTCCGTAAAAAAGTTTTAAAGTTTTTCTTGAAAAAAAAAACGGAATTTTACTTTCGATAAAAAGTGAATTTTTCTCGAAATCTTTTAGAATTTTTTTTGGATTCTCATATTTTTTTCTCGAAAAGTTTTAGGAAAAAAAATTTCTTAGTAAAAACGTACCGAAATTTTTCTCAACTAGTTTTCGGGAAAAAATTTGAGAATTTATTTTAAAAGCGTACTGAATTTAACAAAAAAACGTACCGAATTTTTTTGAGAGTTTCTTCTTAATGTAAATTTGAGAGTCGAGAAAATGTTGGAATATTTTCAAAGGTGACCAATCTAATTTGAAGGTGAAATGGTGACATTATATGGAATTAGACAATTAAAAATTAACAATTTCCCCTGTTTATGATGAAGAGTTAAACAAGAACCAAAATGTATTCTAATTTGTAATTATTAATTAATTCCTCCTACATCCTAAGACATCCATTAATATTGCAAACTTGTATGATTTAGTCAAAATTGATAACTCGTTTGACTTAATGAAATAAAAATGAACAGAATTTTTTATAGTTAAATGTACCGAAGTTTTAATGTAAATTTGAGAGTTTTTTTAGAGTTTCCACGTTTGAAGATAATGAAGCATCAAATGTTCGACTAGCTGCTGCGTTTGAGTAATTGGACCTCATTGAGTGCTCAACACTGATGTTTCCACGTTTGAGGTTTTTGGTCTGATAATGAAGCCCCAAGAGGGGGCCAATAATTAAAAAAACTAATACAGGGCTGGGCTGAAACTAATCCTTTTATTTTTAAAAAGAAGGGGGCCTAACAAGAAGATTTCTTTTCCCACCCCCCGGGACTCTTTTTCACCCTCAGAAATCCAACTTTACCCTTGATTTTACCCCCGAAAACTTCAGTACACGCGTACCGAAGTTTATCAAAATTGAAAAATAGGTGTTTTACATCGTTAAAAAGTTCGGTACGCGTGTACCGAAGTTTTTTTTCAAGGTTAAAAATGGAAACTCAGGGGGTGAAAAAGAAAGACGGGGGGTGGGGAAAGAAACCTTCGCCTAACAAAAGGGGGCTTAAAATGGGGCCTAATATTTGGGCCCTTTAATTTAGGGCCTAATTGACACCTCTAAAGACAAGATCATCAAACGGCGTCTTCAAGGCAGAAACCATGGTTCCCAAACTCAAAGTTAAAAGGGAATTAAAAGCAAGAAGTGAAAATGAAGAACGAACAAGAAAAATATAGCTAAATCTCAAGTCCTATCGCGAAACTTAGTCACTAGAGATCAAAAAAAGGAAGAACGAACAAGAAAAATATATCCATATACTATAACGGTAAGTCAAGTCAGCCCTAGCATAAAGTCGCACAAGTCTTTGCTTTAGGCCGCACAGTTCACCCTATTCAACCCCTACATATACTAACTTTATAACTGCACCTCTATTTTGATATCTAACAAAAATTGCAGATACGAATTCACTCTCATGATTTCTTCACTGCGAGTCCTCGCCTAACTTTAAGCCTCATCTAGTCTTGAGCCGAACCCTAATCCTATCAAGAACATATCCAAGCAGAAGATGTGCACATAAATCTACTCTTCCATGCTAAATAGATAGCAGCATCCGTCTCTTCAATCCTATAATTTTCATTGTGATGTTTCAAGAGATTTCTAATTGAATCAATTACCGAGGGACTCAATCGTAACGGTACAAAACCCGCCATTGAAAATCTTGCCCTCCATTTTTCGAAAAGTTCATGTCTTTCAACCCTCTCATATCCCTCACAAGCTATAATGTTAACAATATCACGAGCCACACAGTGTTGTTCTGTACTAATCCTCTTCTTATCATCTCTAGGAAGAGCCACATCAATTGATTCAAACATAGCAGTATAGTAATCCAAAGTCTCAACAAACCTTTGATAAAATGGAGAAGTGTTTGTGTTGGATTCTTGCTCCACAAGTAACACAATCTTAGGTGACAAACTCCTAACCAATCTCAAAAGTTGGTCTCTATGATTCTCCGTGCTCACGCTCTCATCCGACATGTGATGCAAAGCAAAAGGAAAATTCACAGCAAGAGCTTCACCATTTTGAACCACAAGATCTTCCAGTTGAACATAACTTCCAAACATTGCAACACTATGAAACTCAAATGGAACTCCACAAGTTTTCGCATAATCTGCTAGCTTTTTTCCTACAATATGAAGTCCACCACCTCTAGCATGAAATGATTGTGAATCATCGATAACTGTTACACGAACAAACGGAGGTCCGCCTGGTCTACGCGTAAGAGCCTGCAAAAGTGACAACCATTGTGTCCCTTGTGCAATTTGGAAGTCAATTATGTGAATTCTTGACTCATTTTGAAATGCTTCACAAATGAAAACATTGGAAGATATGTAAGCAAACTTAAAATATGGGCAAGCATGATACAATATTTGCATATAACTCATTAATTCGTTGCTCGTTGGTTTGTCACACTTCAGTGCTTTATAAATTACACTCCCTGATGATTCCAACCTTGCTCTTAAACCTTCCAACATGTAAGCACCTAACCTCTGAATCGGATCACCGCTGACCGATACCATTTTCCCCAACACATTGTTCATGTATCCTGATGCAGTTTCAATATCACCATCAGAAACAGCTTTTGCACATGTAATAAGAACTTCTTTCAAATCTAGCTTTGGAATCATTTCTACAATCTTAGACCAATTACATTGAGACACACCTTGGTGACAGATACCGTTTGAGAAGGACAGACAGCTATCGACGATATCTGACTCGGGACCTAACAATGAAATCTCAAATTCTTTAAGTTTTTGCTTCAATTCAAAGCTATCATTATCCGCGCTAGAGTAAACACTTATGGGCGATCCATTCATGTTATTGTCAGAGGAGTAATGATGAGAAAGTTGTGGACAAAAAGAATATTTGTTGTTGGATGAATTAACACTATCAGATGAAGGAGAATCAAAAGCTGTGAAATCAGTGGTTACTTGAGATGACTCCAATGTATAGAATTTCTTCTCCATGTTGCTTGTTTCAAAAGAAACATTGATTCCTTGATTGCTACTGCCATTAGATGATGAATTAATACAAGCTGAATTTGGTTGTACTTGAGAAGTTCCCATCTAAATTGTAGAAGTTATTTACTCAACAGAAAGAAAGTGATTAATTATCACAATAATTAGTAGTATTCCTACTTAGTAAAAAATGCTTCCCAACTGTTTTAGCTAATAATTATTCCCAACCACCAAGTTAAGAGTCAAAACCTGCATGCATAATAAGATAGTAGAAAACCATTAAGTAATAATTGGAGCTTAAATACAAAATTAGATGACAATCTATACAAAAAAAATACCCCTAAGGATTTTATTTTTTATCTTTAAAAAGTGTTTTAAGCCACCCGTTACCAAAACTCGTAAAAATTTATATTTAATATTATAAAAAATTTAATGTTTAAAAAAATGACAACTTGCTGTGAAAAATTTAATTACTAGGAGATATAGAAATTTTATTTAATATTATAAAAAATTTAATGTTTAAAAAACTGAATGTACAAATTCTAAGAGAATATTTACTTCCTTAATACATCCTAGTATTTTCCTAAATTAAATAGTGGTAGGATCCACTAGCCCCAACCATTTTTTTTTTAACCAATTTTTTTTTTTAAGCAAAAGGAGAACAGAGGAAACCCTCTGTCCTATCCCAAATATATTAAACATAAAATGAAAAATAAAACAACAAACTGGGGGATATCAACCTGACCTAGTTAACCTATTTGTAGCAAATAAAGATAATACAATTAATCCCAACTACAAGTGGTTTTAGATCCAACCTTAACAGGTAAAAAGAACCAAAACAAAGACAGACACATCGAACACTACCCAGCGAACCCGCGTACGGGCGCGAAACCAAATAGAAAAAAAATGATGTGTATGCATTAATTGAGGTATGAAACGGCGAATGACTTGACCGCCAACACGGACATAATTACGTACCATAGCCCCCTATGACAAACACAGTAGGCAAAAACGACCCTTTCGAGCCAAACAAACTCAAACCACCACAAATTACCGAATCAAGACAGTTGCAATCAAGTCTTAGATGACATTGAAGCGACACCAACACCAAGAAAACTGCAGAAATCAACAGATCTGGAAGAATCAGAGATCAAGGTAGTGTAGCAACAATAGCCACCGGTGAACTAGGATCTGAGCTACGACCACGATGACAGTCTTACAAAGAGCAAACCACCGCCGTTTAGAAAGAAACACAACAGAACCAACTCTGTAGTTGTCGAAAGAGAATAACAGTAATGCGCAACCACAACCACATAGTATATATCCCAAAGATCAAACACGCCGGAGCACAAAATCAGAACAACGGCGGCGCCGTCACCGGAAAAGACCCCGGATGCAGAAAACAGATCCAACACCAACCAAACCGTACCCAACCAGTGACGAACGAACGACGAAAGTGGAGAAAACGGGATGGCAGAAACGCATCGGAAAGGAGAGATAACCGCACGAGTTTAGAAACACAACGATCTGCAGAACCGGAAAACCCCCAATCTGAACCGTCTACCACCACCGAGAACGGTGGCAAAGATGAAACTAGCAACAACGAAAGCGAACCAAACCGACACCCACCGCCGCGACGAAGATGATGTCAGTTGAACCAAATCCGAACCAGTGAGATACGAACATAGGCGAACCAGATCTAAGATCCTCCACATCGTATTCCTCCGTTACAAATTTGGACAAGGATGGTGCGGAGGGCCACTGCCACTCCTCGCACCACCACCGGTAACAACTACATGGGACAGAAAAAGAAAATTGGATGTTGAGGGTAAGGACGGGCGATGAAGAAAGTTCTGTTTTTGCTGCTTCTGTAAGGCTTAAATTGAGTCTTTACCTAACCAAAATAATTGTGGTTCAATTAGAAGAAAAATGAGAGGAAGTACAAAAGTAGTCAAGAACTTCATCAATGTGACTCACAAAATAATATTGTGTTTAAATGCTGTGTCTTTTTAGACTAAAATAGCAACACAAGAATGTGTTTGTTTCTCATGAATCATACACCACAACTGACCAACATAATTACTAGAGGCTCAAAATATTATGAGGAAGTTTATTTAGTGAGCATGATGTTAGCCGCGAGACTGTAGCTAGTTCGAGTCCAAAATTAAAAAATGACTAAAACTAAAATTATGTAGAAAAAAAATCGAAATGCATTACATGCACAAACTCCATATTTTACCCGTGAACCATCAATATAAATTTGATACTTTATGAATATTGATGGTATACATCTATTATTTGTAGTCACGTGTTGGGCCTATTTGATATAGTCGTTCGATCTTACATAAATTACGGTGATACATGTGACCGTATGACTACGAGGGATTGCGACGGCACAAAATGAAGGTCTACTCTTAAAAAGGACAAAAACAAAGAAGAAAGAAAAGGTCAAACATATGTGCTTTCACTTCAATCAAATATTCTCTCTTATTGGATAAAATAGGTAGCATGATCAATTAATCTCTAATATCATAGGATTAAATTAGCAATAACTTCTAAAAGTTCATCACATTAATAGTCAGAGATAAGAAAAGAGATAATTGCAACCAAAAGCACATGATGCAATGCATATCAAGAAAGAGAGGAGCAAAAACAAACCTTTATTCCTTATTCCCTAGAAATTAATAACTTTTTCATTTTGAAAATAGAAAGCAGTAAAAGAAAGAAAGAAAGGAAAAAAAAAAAGAGAAAACGCGTGACAAGCAAAGAAGAATACAAAAGAAAAATCCCCTGTTTTCCTCTGTTTTCCCCTGTTTTCATAATTTGTATCCCCTGTTTTCAAAACCAAACATTAAAACACCAACGTCCAAAATAGAGCATAGTTTGAAGAAAAAACAAAGCTTGCGGAGCGAAAAAAAAGCAACATAATTTCAAATCCTACCATGATAATCTAAGAAGAAAATATTTGATTATAATTAAGTTCAAAGATATATCAGACATAAAATGTTTTAGTCCATTATATATAACAAACATTTGCTTATAATTAAGGTCAGAGAAAATTCAACACGATAATGATACATATAATTACATTCAATGTCGGTGTTTCATAGTTTGAAAATGAAACCCAATGATTTTGCAAATTTGAACATATTCTCGTGAGATTAATTTGAAACTAGCTAGCATATTGACCTCAAATTCAAACATATCAGACACAAGTCAAGCATGAATAGAATAAAAAACCACACAAGTCAACAAATAAAGAAATCTTAAACAAATTATGAAAGTGTAAAAACAAAACATACCTTTTGTTTGGAGTAACAGGATCAGAGTCAGAAACAGGTGGGATGTTTCAGAGTTACTTGCATGTTGTTTGGCAGAGATTCCTAAGACATAACAGTGATTTGCCAGAGAGAGAGAGAGAGAGTGAAGTTACTATAACCGTGTTACGTGTAAACTGTTTCAAGAGTCTGCAAGAAAACGATGGATGGGTAATCTGTGAACGTTGATATAATAATTTAATTATTCACTTTTTTACATCATCATAAAAGTCAAATTATAAAATAAACTATAATTACACCTCACCGTTTATCTATACTAAGAGCATCAACAATGGGAAAAACTTAAGATGGTTGCTTAACTTACTTTTTGTGGGTCCAAGTTGCCGCATTGGATCTAAGCAACTGATAAGCAATCTTAATCAATTTTACTCCAATGACAATTTCAATAAACAATTCATATTTGACCCCACCAAATTAATATTTTTTATTTTCATTTAACTTTAATATGTTTGGTTCAAGGGAAAGGTGGGAGAAAAGATTGAAGAAGTAAAGAAAGCTCAAAAATCAAGATCTTTCCATTGTTTGGATCAATTTAAAAAGTAAGAGGATGGAAGAATCTTTGTGGGTTCCATTCCAAAATTGTTTCCGCCCAAGAATGGAGAGAAAGTAAGAAAATGCAACATTTTTATGGAAATGACAATTGTATCCCAATCTTTTTTTAATTAAATAATTAAATAAAAATAGAAAGACTCATTACTACTTAGCTTCAAAAAATAAATTGTAGTGCAAAAAACAACCTACAATATTAATTCGAGTACTAAGTCGGTTTCTAATTATTGCACCAACATATTATCATATACTTTTTTATTATTAAAAGATTTTTTTTTATAGTTACACATAATATCATGTGGGTATTATTATCATTTAAGAAAGATATATCTTTCTTTCCTCTTATTTTCCATTCACTTTCACTCATACCAAACAACTAAAAAATTATCTCACTTTCCACTCACTTTCTTTTTACTTTCTTTCCTTTAACAAATTTTCCTCTAACTTTCTTTCCTCTTACTTTCTTTTATCATCCAAACAAAGCCTAAAAATATTGATTCACATTTATACATGATTTACCAATGTAACTCTTGGACACCAATATGACTATTTTATTAGCATATTGATTTACCATATTAATTGATATCTACCTACATTAATTTGATTCACATCAAACTACACCAAATTTTATGATAAAAAAATAATTAAAAAAAATTCACCAACCACTTGGTGAAAGTGAAACGGAACAAAGAGACTATTGTCTCTTCTCAACTACACAAACAACACAACACAACACAACTCTCTTCCCTCTTTGGTTCAAAAAAAAAAAACTCTCTTCTTTGTTCACCACCACTGTTCTCTATTCTCTTCTTTGATACCAAAATTTAAGCAATGAAAATGCCACATCACTGTCCTCCAATGCTGAAAATTATGAAAGTGGGAACCTAAAGCTCCACGTAAGCGGTAAGCAACTTTCATTGGAGTTGCTCTAATATGATCGAGTTTGGATTTAATTTATTTTTGAGCTTATGAAATCACTTATGCAAATAAATAAATTTGTGTGTTAATTTATAAGTTTTCATTGGTAAAAATTGTCTTTTTGTACGCTATTTTCTAATAAATTATCTTGAAAAATTTATAATAATGTATAAAAGGTTATTTATTTGCATAACCTATTTCGCATAAGTTCAAAAATAAGCCAATTCAAACTGGCCTTCATCTATCTATACTAGTGTTTGTGGTGGCATTTAGCCTGGTCTACTGAAGTTTTTGTTCACCATGGTCTTGTTGATTCTTAACCATTAGATCAACTAAAGAACACAATTTTATCATACACTCTCAACACCAAATTTCTTTTTCTCAAAAACCAAAACAAACCCGAAAAAATCAATTTCAAGATTTGCTTCTCTCAACACTATTAACCTCATCCTATGTCTCTGCCCCATCAGAGATTTCAAACACACATCCACAAAAACCCCAAGTAGTGTTGAGTATTGTTAAGAGATGCAATTTTTGAATATAAACTAATTTTGTTTAGTTTGTTTTGGTTTTCGAGAAAAAGGCATAGGAGTGGAGGAGAATGGTGGTGGGAAATAGAGTGAAAAAATTCCAGTGTTTGAGAGCGTATGATTAAACTATGTTCTTTACTTCATCAGCAAGTTATAATGGTGTTATCTTAGTAATTTAATTTTTTTGGTTTATTTATTTTATATATATTTATAAAAGTTACTGTTGAATTGAAATTTTATATCATATAAATCAAGTGATTGAGCTCCATGTTTCACTTTGCTGTACCCATAAAATGCTCCCAACCTCTCTCTATCAAAGCAAATGTTGGAGATTTTCCAAAATATACTTGAAAGGATGCAATGGTTGATTTGAAATAATATGTCTTTTGGTTTAATCTTGCAACCTTTTGAGAACAAGAATGAATCATAGCATTGTTTCATGTTAATATTGCATGGCATCTTTTAAGGATTGCTTCTCTTCATCAAATAGTATGAGTTTCTCTATAAATAGAGATACTCATGAGACATAAAACACATCCAAGAATCATGTTCTCATGAGTCAAATTCTGTCCAAAATATTTTAAGTCATTTCTTTGTTTCTCTAGTGCACAAGAGTAATTGAAGGAATTTTATTCTGTAAACTATTATTGATCGATATACTTGATGTGAGTGTGCAAACTATGTCAAGGTTTTCAAAGTATCCTGAAGGGGATTCGCTGGTTGAACCCATTTGCATCCGGTTTACTTAAATTTGTGGAGGCGAATCGAACCTAAAGCTTAGTGTGATACACACACTTTAAAATTTACGTGCAATCATTATCATGTTCTTCTTTATCTTCCTCATGTTTATAACTTTGCAGCAGACCCCAACACAAAAATCCAACAATCTTTAGATTCGATATATAATTTGTTTGTGATTAATTTATGACTGCAATTTGAAGAAGATGATTCTTCATTTATGTAGTGAAAGATATTGACTTCAATATTCAAGAGATAAGTATTTTTACCCTTTCATTTTAAATGTTTGAACATTGTTATTATACATGCATACTTGTGCTTGAATGGAAATTAAATGTTAAGCATAATTCTATGCATCTAACATACTATGAAGCAGAGACTCTGACACGGATACCGGGACATGATACGACACAGATATTCCGACACCGCTAATGTAAAAAATATACGACACCGACACCACGACATACTTATAAAAAATATAAGTTTAGAATTAAAAATACATACATATGCATCTAAGTTGAACAAATTTTTCAATAAAAAAAGTTTTAAAAGAATATACGATAGTACATTTGATATTTACTTATCCAACTACTATCGAAAAACTAAAAATAATGTAATTAAAATATAATATCTTTAATCTCTCATTGATCAATATTATTATTTCGACACATCTTTAATCGTTGTATATATGTCTGAGTAGGGATGGCAAAACGGGTCAAGCCCGTCGGGTCGGCCCGTTTAACCGGCCATTTTTGGCGGGATGGGTTGAGATTTTCAATCCGCAAAAAGAGCGGGGCCGTCCCGCCTAACCTGCAAAAACATGGGACAACGACGAGGCGGGGCGGGTTGGCTCGTCGGGTCTAACCAATTTTTTATTTTAAAAAAAAAGTTAGCCCATTATTAATGAGTTCTCTTTTTTTGACCCATATTATAAAATAGAAACTCAACTCAATTAACATATTAGGGTTAATATATATATATATTGATGATGAGGATGATGGAAAGGAAACTTCACTGTCAACATCGAAGCAAGCATCAATCAATGACGTTGTTAATTTGGATTGAAGATTAATTATTTTTTATTGCTCATTTTTGTTGGTGTGGATTTAAACATTGAATCCAAGTTTTGTTTGTGTTGATGGACTACTAAACCTTAGCATTTTTGTAGATTTAAATGGAATCCTTAAATGGAATCCAAGTTTTGTTTGTTTTGGATTTAAACTAAGCACTTCTTCATATTTTATTATAAGTACGGTTTGTTTGGTTTTATAATCATGGATGTTTTGAAGTTTGAATGATAATTTTGTTTTTCTTATCGTCTTGTTAGTTTATATTTTGATTTCCCCGAGTGGTTTTTTATTTTACTTTTTTTTTTATATAATTTTTTATGATATTTTTGGGAATTTATAAAAAAAATTAAAACTTTATTGACGGGGCACTCCCGCCAACCCGCCATCCGCCATGAAACGTGTAAGCAAATAAAAATAAATAAAATTTGGACACTTACTCCGACACGTTTGTACGGGTGTCTTATAGGTGTCGGACACTGATTTAAGGAGTGTCAAAATAAAAGAGAAAATATTTTTTTGGACACTTTTTCGACACGTTTGTACGAGTGTCAGACAGCGACACGTGTCAGACACCGCAACATGTCTAATCATAAAGATGTCGGTGCTTCATAGATAACGTATCGTGTTTGGCCTATTTTCTCTCCGCATAGAGCGTATATAATTTAAGTGTTGGATTTCTAAATTAATTGGCTTTTTCTAATACATGATATGGATATTTATCAACCAGAAAATTATAAGACAAGAATGTCAAATATTTTTATGTTCAGAATTTAAGAACACCTTCACGTTGACATATGTTTTTATATACCAAAGTTTGTCTAAGAGGAAATATATCACCATTTCATTCATATGTACCGGAATATAATTTGTTTAGTTTTCGCATGGTTTTTCTATTGAAATATTGTTCCAGGTGATCTTTAATCATGAATGGGTATTTGTTGAAATGATATGTTATTTGGTGAAGAAAATCATATCAGTTCAAGAAGGGCTACGACTGAAATCATTCTATGATTAGTTTTAATGTTGATTTTAACAAGTATCGTTGGAAGAGAAATAAACGCACACATAAACTTATTCTGGTGAAAGGTATACAATTAATTTCTCTTGATATTTGATGAACGCATGATTTATAAACTATTCAAGTATGTGAAATATTGACAAGTATATGTTTGGTGTATGAGATATGATTTTATTCTATCTTACTTTAATATAAAAGTAGTGTATGTGATTTGTCATAAAATGAAATGCATATTTTAGTGATATATTATTGTTTTGTGCAAAAAATTATTAAATTTAAAATTGATGATTTTATAATAAATGTATATCATAATATGAAAGTTATTGTTAATTTCTTGTTTATCGATATTAAAAATGATTTGGGCATGTTTTGAATTATTGTAAGTTAGTGATTGTTCATGGGGTAAATTAAGTAATAAAATGTTAATAATTTTGAATCATCGTTGATTTTTCTATTATGATGATTATTTGAACTTATCATAGAACATATTATACATGAAACTTGATTTTGACATTCAGTTGTCAAAATCGATTTTTCTAGTAGTGGTTTGGACTTTGGTCTGGTGGTAAAAAATAGGCATTGTGTGTCTCATAAATTTTTCTAGTATGTTTATTTTATGAATACTTTATACATATATTATGGTAGCAAAAAAAAAAAGATAAGTCGGGTCCGAACTTTGAATTTTCCACTTATTCACCTTAAGATGTGAAATTCTAATCATTAGACAACTTGACAAAAATAATAATTTAATTATATGTTTAGTCCCTTACGATTATTTTAGATTCCAAATTACTTTTATTTTTTTTTGAAACAACCATTCCATATTATTATTTTTTTTACAACAATATAGTCATTTTAATGACTAATTTATGCTAACATTGGTAATATAAAAGATCAACTTAAAAATTTTTAAAATCTAAAATAAACATAATAAACCAAATATACAAAAATGTTCATTAATTTATTACTTCCTTCACATTTCTAAAAAATATTGTTTCTATTCACTTTATGGATTTGGAAATAATGGATAAGTGAATAGAAAAAAAATTTAGAAATGCGAACGAAGGAAATAATAAATTAATGAACATTTTTGTATATTTGGTCTATCGTGTTTATTTTAGATTTTTAGTTGAATTTGAGTTGAGATATTGACATGATAAGATGAGAAAATAATTTACTAATTTATTATATAAAATATATTTTAAAATAAAAAATAAATTAATGAAATATAAGTAATAAAATAATTTGGTATTAAATTAAAAATAAATTAATTGGTTTTTAAATATATGCATGATGTTCTCATAAAGGTAAGTTTGTAATTTCTATAATCTAAAAAATAAAAATTCTAATAAAATTATTAAAAATTACAAAATAGAAATTTAAATTTTATAACAAATTAAATATAACTTTCTTGCACTCTATTAAAAAAATAGTTTTCTTCCAATAGTTGTTTTATTATTTACATATAGGACACATCATATATTTATTTAGCTTATCTAACATATATAATCGAGTTATTTATTTGATCATGATTCTTATTAAAAATTTATCCAGTTTATTTGCTCATAATTTTTATTTAAAATAATATAAAATTATTTGATTACTTATTTAAATTTTTTATCTATAAAATTTAAAATATTACAAAATAATTTAGAAAAAAAAAATTGTTTCACCAAAGTAATTTTGTCATTTAAATATAATATATATCTAATCATATTATTATGAGTTTTTTTATAAAAAACATAATATAGTTATCATTTTTGTTATCTTTTGTACACCAAACACATGAGATATTATTATGTTGTTTATATTATATCCTATAATTATCATGTTTTACATCATATCATATCACTATCATATTTTATGCACTAAATGAGCCCTTAACGTACACTCTTTAATGTGAATGCATCACTTTCTAATGCATCTTTAATCTCTAAATTTTTGTATTTAACTGTTTTTTACTTTCCCAATCAAAGATTTGATATTTCTAATCAACTTTTGTAATTGTGCAAACTTGAATGACACAATTTAAATATCATTTTTCAATGAAACTGTTGATTTCCAATGCAACTATTAATTCACATTCAAACTTTGATGTTTCCAAGAAATCTTTGGTAAATACGCAAACTTGAATGACTTAACGTACACTCATTAATGTCACATTTCCCAATGCATATTTAATCTCCAAACTTCTGCATTTAACTGTCTTTTTAGTTTTCTAGTCAAACATTTGATATTTCTAATAAACTTTTGTAATTGTGCAAACTTGAATGACACTAATTTAAGCATCATTTTCTAATGAAACATTTGATTTGCAATGCAATTATTGATTAACATTCAAACTGATGTTTTCAAAAAAACTTTGAAAAACACGCAAACTAGAATGACTTAATGTACACCACTTTTTTTTTTTATAAATAAAATAAAAAAGTATACCCTTTAATATAACATTTCTTAATGCATCACTTTCTAATGCATCTTTAATCTCTAAACTTCTATATTTAAATGACTTTTTAGTTTTTCAATCAAACATTTGGTATTTACAATCAACTTTTGTAACTGTGCAAACTTGAATGATCGACACACTAATTTTAACATCATTTTCTGATATGAAACCTTTGATTCCCAATGCAACCATTGATTCATATTCAAACTTTAATGTTTTCAAGGAATCTTTGGTAAACACGCAAACTTGAACGACTTAACGTACACTCTTTAATGTCACATTTCTCAATGCATCTTTAATCTCCAAACTTATGCATTTAACTGTCTATTTAGTTTTCTAGTCAAACATTTGATATTTCCAATCAACTTTTGTAATTGTGCAAACTTGAATGACACTAATTTAAGCATTATTTTCTAATGAAACCTTTGATTCCCAATGCAACTATTGATTCACATTCAAACTTTGAGGTTTCCAAAAAATCTTTGAAAAACACGCGCACTAGAATGAGTTAACATACATCCTTTATTTTTTTCAAAAATGAAATAAAAAAGTACACCCTTTAATATTACATTTTTTAATGCATCATTTTCTAATGCATCTTTAATCTCTAAACTTCTACATTTAATTGGCTTTTTAGTTTTTCAATCACACATTTTATATTTACAATCAACTTTTGTAACTGTGCAAACTTGCACTACAAAAAATATGATTTTTAGCAACAACTTTTTTCGTTAAAAGTTGTTACAAGTCGCTGGCAAAACAACCAAATGTAATTTTGCCAGCGACTTGTAACAAAAAAATCCGTTGCGAAAAATCATATAAGTTTACCCTTATCTACAACACTCAAGCAAGTTAGGACAAATGGAACATCTCGAGCAAGAGAACCAAGCACTCCGTGACTAAGTAACAAATATGAAAGGGGAAATAGAGAGGTTAACTGCCATGGTGACTGGTATTTTGGTTAATCAAGCTCAAGCTCAAGTGTCGGTCCCTCAGCTCACTAGCACTTCTCTGGTTCAGCCAACTACTGTGCTCACTAGCACTTCTCAGTTAACTAGGCCTGAAGGTTATACATGGGGCATGCCGCAACATATGCCTAATGGAGGGTTTCGTCCCGTAATCTCTGAAATACAAGCCTCTAGTGCTCAGCAAGCAATGCCAGTTCTTCAGCCCGGACTATCATTTCCTCAGGCCACGATGACTTTTTCAGCACCTCTGGTTCATACCATTCAACAAGATCAGACACCTATCTTCCATTCTGAAAGTGTAGGAGGATTTGATAGGGTGAATGACCACATGACAAGTTCAATGAAATGCAGCGAGAGATGAGAGCTCTCCGAGGAAAAGAATTGTTTGGTCAGAATGCCCATGAACTCTATCTGGTTCCCGATGTTGTAATTCCATACAAGTTCAAAGTGCCCGATTTTGAGAAATATAAGGGGAGCACTTGCCCTAGAACTCATATAGTGATGTATGCAAGAAAGATGTTGACCCACACGAGAAGACGGTTGGCCGTGTCTCAAAGAATTTTACCGAAATGGTGGAGATGGGAATGTGTTTAGAAGATGGAGTCTGTCAAGGATGTCTAATAAGGGAAGATACCCCTGTTTACCCACATATTGCTGCTGTCTCAACCTTTCCTCAACAACCCTTCAATCAATCAGTTCGTACTCAAAGAAAGCAGTCATTTGACCCTATACCAATGAAGTACGCAGACTTGCTTCCTTCTCTACTTGCAAAAAGTCTTGTTCATACCAAACCACCTCCTCATGTGCCTGAAAAGTGGCCTGCTTGGTATCGTGCTGACCTGACATGTGCTTTCCATCAAGGGGCACCCGGACATAATGTTGAATAATGTTATGCACTTAGGAAAGAGGTTCAGAATTTGGTCCGTACCAACATGTTATCCTTCAATGATCCAAGCTTGAACGTCCAAAGTTCGCTCTCTGCCTAACAATGGATCCTCTGTCAACATAATTCAAGATTATCAAGAAGCTTGTCCCCAGGATCACTAGGCCCTTTTATTGCAATTTCTTTCTTGCCAAACATTTGTTTGCATTTTAAAGTTGTATCTTTTAATTAATGTTTCTAAAAACAATGAACATGCATATTTTGGAATCCATCCATTCGTATTCACTCTTTTCTTGCGCCATCAAAAGGCAATGTTTTTCAATTTCACTTCTCACGTTAACAAACCTTGAGGGGAGGATGATGTAAACAAAATGATTTAAATTGCTGATATGTGCTGATATGTGCTTTCATTGGTAAGACCCGGTTGACGATGTAAGGCATTGTTTCACTTCCCAAACACCGGAGAAATAAGGAGATAATATGTATTCAACCCCTTTGAGCCAGAAGTTGGTGTTCTTTCTTTACAAAATACAACCCTTAAATCTTGACCCGGGGTAGGGTAGTTTTTCAATTAATTCAATGATACATCCTAATACAAGAGGATCAATCTGTCTGAGATACAAGAAGTCATGAGTAAACAAAACTCATAATAGCATGTGGCAGTCACAGTCCTCCTACATAAAAAAGGGACTAACAAAAAAAAAAGCCCGTTAAGCAAAAGGCTTAAGCAAAAAAAATCAGGGCATCCCGATGGTCCACGAAATCCAAAAAAAAGGTCCAGGCAAAAATAAGGGACTAAAAACAAAAAAAATCAAAAGCAAGCTTATGAATAAACAAGTGACTGCCACTTCAAAAATCTCATCAAAGCTTCGACCAAAGGGTCGACTCAAGCATTATTATCAGAGAAATCCTCTTGTTGCCCAAAGTATTAATCTCAACATCATTGTCAAAGAAATTCTCTTGATGACCAAAGCATGTCTGATAAATTAATTGAATCTAGGAATGGAGGACATCAAAGAAGAGTGGGTGGGTAAAAACAGAACTTTGAGCCTCAAAATCTTTTTTTTCAAAACCATGAACCAGACCACGTTATAACCCTCAAAAGACCTAATTGAAATTGGGTCACAATGAAAGCATAATCAGCAACATCTTGTTAAAACTGACTCCACCTATTTGTTGAGTAACTATCTTTTACACACACTACACGTGTTTTCTGTAAATCTTTTACACACACTACGGTGGTTTTGATCCCTCGGGTACGTAGTGCATACTATCCAGGTGTGAAGAACCCCGGAGGTGACTGCAATGAGCAGAAATCTCACTCACCGGCCTAGTGTTTGCTGTCCAGAGGACCTCGCCGGGCGAGCCTAGGCGAGCTACACACATATTTTTTCCAGTTTTCGGGCGAGACCGGACGAGACCGGGCGAGCTGAGCTCGCCGGGCCAGCTAAAAACCTCGCCGGGCGAGCACTGCGCAGAAGAAAGTTACCAACTTTAAACTTATAAAATCATGTTAAACATAGAAGTACAACTTAAAGCATCATCAAACATCATTTCATGTTCTAAAGCATAGATTTTCATGTATTAACTCATAAAACTCATTTATCATATAATCAATCAAAATCAAGGTTCAAGTAATCAACTTTATCATAGATTTCATACAACAATCATAAGTAGAAGCATATTATACATGAATCATTATCAAACTTCAATTATAAACACCTTCCCAAAACCCTTTTCTTCCCAGAACCCAAAATGAGTGAAGAGAGTTTGGGTGTGGAGTCATAGACAAACTCCCCTCTCTTTGATCACTCAAAATTATATTATCTAAGCCTCTTACCTTAGATTGAAGCTTTACATCTCTAAGCTCTACACTTGGACTCCCTTCTACATCTTCAAACTTGGTTCTTCTACACTTTCTCTCTACCTCCCTTTCTCTCATATTTGTGACAAATGAAAATCACTACTCTACTCCTCATAAAAACCACTCTTTTATCCATCCACTTAGGTTAGAGTAAATTTTCTATATTACCCTTATTTTGTCTACAATTCCCACTCACAAACTCAACTTTACTCTTACCACTAGTTATTGTACTATTTACTTAATTGTCACTACTTCCTCTCCAAGACACTTATCCCTTTAACTAATAACCAAATGTCATTCTTATCTCTACACAATCCACTAACTTATATCAAATTGCTGTATTACCAAAACGCCATTAATTCCACTACTCTTTCTATTAATAGCTAAAACCATATAATTAATATTAATTAATTTCCAAATAAAATATAACTAGCTAATAATTCTAATTAATAAAATTGGGTCGTTACAGTGGTAGGATCCACTAGCCCCAACCATTATTTAAAGCTGAAATTGAACATGAAAAAAATGAGAGGAAGTACAAAAGTAGTCAAGAACTTCATCAATGTGACTCACAGAAAAAGATTGTGTTTAAATGCTCCTTTGTCTTTTTAGACTCAAATAGCAAACACAAGAATGTGTTTGTTTCTCATGAATCATACACCACAACTGACCAATTACAACATAATTACTAGAGGCTCAAAATATTATGAGGAAGTTTATTTAGTGAGCATGATGTTATCCGCGAGACCGCAGGTAGTTCAAGTCCAAAATTAAAAAATGACTAAAACTAAAATTATGCAGAAAAAAAATCGAAATGCATTACATGCACAAACACCATATTTTACCCGTGAACCATCAATATAAATTTGATACTTTATGAATATTGGCGGTATACAACTATTATTTGCAGTCACATGTTGGGCCTATTTTATATAGTCGTTCGATCTTACATAAATGATGGCGATACATGTGACTGCATGACTACGAGGGATTGTGATGGCACAAAATGAAGGTCTACTCTTAAAAAGACAAAAACAAAGAAGAAAGAAAAGGTCAAACATATGTGCTTTCACTTCAATCAAATATTCTCTCTTATTGGGTAAAATAGGTCGCATGATCAATTAATCTCTAATATCATAGGATTAAATTAGAAATAACTTCTAAAAATTCATCACATTAATAAAATTTCATGTAATTAGAGTCAGAGATAAGAAAAGAGATAATTGCAACCAAAAGCACATGATGCATATCAAGAAAGAAAGGAGCAAAAACAAGCCTTTATTCCTTATTCCCTAGAAATTAATAACTTTTTCATTTAGAAAATAGAAAGCAGTAAAAGAAAGAAAAAAAAAAAAGAAGAAGAGAAAACGCGTGACAAGCAAAGAAGAATACAAAAGAAAAGTCCCCTGTTTTCCTCTGTTTTCATAATTTGTATCCCCTGTTTTCCCCTATTTTCATAATTTGTATTCCCTGTTTTCAAAACCAAACATTAAAACACCAATGTCCAAAATAAAGCACAGTTTGAAGAAAAAACAAAGCTAGCGGTGCGAAAAAAAAGCAACATAATTTCAAATCCTACCTTGATAATCTAAGAAGAAAATATTTGATTATAATTAAGTTCAAAGATATATCAGACATAAAATGTTTTAGTCCATTATATATAACAAACATTTGCTTATAATTAAGGTCAGAGAGAATTCAACACGATAATGATACATATAATTACATTCAATGTCGATGTTTCATAGTTTGAAAATGAAACCCAATGATTTTGCAAATTTGAACATATTCTCGTGAGATTAATTTGAAACTAGCTAGCATATTGACCTCAAATTCAAACATATCAGACACAAGTCAAGCATGAATAGAATAAAAAACCACACAAGTCAACAAATAAAGAAATCTTAAACAAATTATGAAAGTGTAAAAACAAAACATACCTTTTGTTTGGAGTAACAGGAGCAGAGTCAGAAACAGGTGGGATGTTTCAGAGTTACTTCCATGTTGTTTGGCAGAGATTCCTAAGACAGAACAGAACAATGATTTGCCAGGGACTTGGGTTCACACTGCATGCAGTCAATAGAATCATAGCCACACAATTGATAATAAACGATCATGATTTGATGATAAAAATTTAATATAAAATAAAAAGTTAAAACTGTTTTAAACAGGAACCGTCCGATTAAGATCGGACGGTCCTGACAAGCTGACTGCAGCCGACTGCATGAGCAGTGACTGCTTCTAATCCAAATCCATTTGCCAGAGAGAGAGAATGAAGTTACTATAACCGTGTAAGCAGTTTCAAGAGTCTACAAGAAAACGATGGATTGGTAATCTGTGAACGTTGATATAATAATTTAATTATTCACTTTTCTACATCATCCTAAAAAAGTCAAATTATAACATAAACTATAATTACACCGTCACCGTTTATCTATACTAATATGATCTCGTTTGGATTTAGTTTATTTTTGAGCTTTTGAAAATCAGTTATGCAAATAAATAAATTTGTGTTAATTTATAAGTTTTCATTGACAAAAATTGTCTTTTTATAGCTATTTTCTAATAAACTAACTTGAAAAACTTATAATAATGTATAAAAAGTTATTTATTTGCAGGGCCGGTCCCGACAATTTAGAGGCCCTAAACAAAATATTTAAAATGAATCCTTTAATTATAAGAAAAACACAAAACCAAATATAAAATAATCGTATTCTAATTAGTAGGATAAAGAAGGAAAAGATACACGAGTTTTTTTATTATGTTTGAGACATGACAAACCTTTCATTTGGTGTTCATTTTATTTTATTTTTTCTAAAACATGCACCTAACCACTTTAAATTGGGAGAACAAAAATAAATTAAAAAATATTAAGATATTTTTTTTTTAATTCTTTTTAATCATCTTTTTTTAAGAGAGTTACTACCACATAATATTATTTTTGAGATCCTAAAAATTAGAGGCCCGGTGCGCTAGGGCACCTTGCACCCCCCTCGGGGCCGCCCTTGTTTATTTGCATAATATGTTTCACATGAATTCAAAAATAAGCCAATTCAATCGAGTCTTAATCTATCTATATTGGTGTTTGTGGTGGCATTTAGCGTGATCTACTAAAGTTTTTGTTCAGCATGGTCTTGTTGATTCTTAACCATTAGAAGTTAGAACAACTAAAACACAATTTTATCATACACTCTCAACACCAAATTTCTTTTTCTCAAAAACCAAAACAGACCCTAAAAAATCAATTTCAAGATTTGCTTCTCTCAGTCTCAACACTATGAACCTCATCCTATGTCTCTGCCCCATCACATATTTCAAACACACAGAGGAGTTAACATTAATGGCATCATCAGCAACCACTAAAATCAAATTAGACTCCACAAAAACCCCAAGTAGTGTTGAGTACTGTTAAGAGATGCAATTTTTGAATATAAACTGATTTTGTTTAGTTTGTTTTGGTTTTCGAGAAAAAGGCATAGGAGTGGAGGAGAATGGAGGTGGGAAATAGAGTGAAAAATTCCAGTGTTGAGAGTGTATGATTAAACTATGTTCTTTACTTCTGTCGCGGTGATTTTTGGATATTGAGCTATTAATTAGTATCGACTCATATTTTAAAGATTCACCACCGATCTTTAATTTTTCCGAGGGAAAGGGGAAAAGTTCGAAAAATACTCTAATTAAGAGATCAAAGTTCGGAGGTTGGTTATACGAAAGAAATGTACTAGCACCCTAAGTATCTATAGTATCCTATAGGAACCTCTTGTTTTTAAATTTATTGTGCTATAAAAAAAAAAATTAATTTGTTTGTTTGTAAAAATGCTTAAGAACTAAAGTGATGATTGAGAAAGTTTAAAAGAAAAATGTTTTTGATTGTTTTTATAAGTTGAGAAAAGAGAAAGGAAAAAAGTTTTTGTTGATTTTATTGATTGGAAAAGACAATTCTTTTGCCTACGTACCCGAGAGAGATCAAAATCACCGTAGTTCGGGTTAAAAATTACGAGTAAGTTGGTTTGTTTGTTTTTAAGGTTTTGAAAAAGGTTTTAAAGACAAAAGCGAAAGTGGCATAAAATGTGAGTTTGATTGATTTTAATTTGCAAAGGAAAGTCTAAATGATTAAATTGATTAAGATTTGATTGTGAAAAGAGACGCGAACACTTGGTTTGAAGTACGGCCAATGTTTTTTGAAAAAAGAGTTTAAGCGAGAAAAATCGCTTGGTTTGAAGTCCAAGGTTTTTGATCAAAGAAAAAGTGTTTAAGTGATGAGAAAAACACTTGGTTTGAAATCCAAGAGTTTTTTATTAGAAAAAAAAATGTTTGATTGATTGAATGTAGAAAATGCGACTTTGTTTGAAGTCCAAGCGTTTTTGACTAAAAAAAAGGTTTGATTATGAAAATGTTTTTGAGTTTCGGTGAAGTTTTTGAAAGGAAATTGTTTTTGTATTTTGAAAGAGGTTTTGACCTCATTTTTTTGAGAAAGAAATTAGGTAATAGTTACGCGCATAAGCGAGACTAAACTAAAATGTCCTAAAAGATTGAATTAAGCGCGACGACAATTCACAATGATATTTTGATCAAAGTGCCGTCTTTTCCCTCAGAATTTGGCGTTACACGTTATTTGCGGAAAGCGGTAAAAAAGTAAATATGCATGAGATGCAAATTCTCATTTTTAGGTTTACATTGGATCCTAAATACATTCTAAATCCGATTGCGATAAAAATAAACATGATATGTTATGCAAGAGAGGGGGATGCTATGCATTTTTATTTATAATTTTACAATTGGTCCTAATTACATTCTAAGGCCAAGAAGCAACAAATAAGTAAAATAAAGGCAAGAATAATAAATAAATTACAACAATGTCAAAGCATAAGATAACAAATATACATATATATCAAAGGACAATAATTAAGATGATGAGATGAGATGATGATATCATGAAGTTAAATAAGTAGAAATAAATGTTAAGTTAGAGGGAATTAAAGGATTAATAATAATAGTCACAATTAATAAGCATAAATAAAATGTTAGGTTAGAGAGAATTAAAGAATTAATAACAATAGTCACAATTAATAAGCATAAATAAAATGTTAGGTTAGAGAAAATTAAAGGTGACCTTACTTGGCGGCCAAGCTGATGAAACACACATGATCGGTTATAATTTTGAACTGAATCTTTCCATCGCAGCATGATAAGCCCATCGTAGCACGATGGCTTGCTGAGGCCCGTTAGGAAAAGTATAAATAAAGCTCAAAATCCTCATTTTAATTCATTCAGAAATAGAAGAACATTCTCTAGTACTCCTAGAGTTGTTCAGAGGAGCTCTACGAGCATAACTTTCTCCCCTTACGGGAGAGTTATACTCAGCAAGGTATGTTTTCTTTAGGCTTTTATGTTTAGATTATTTTCTTGTAATTTAAATATTTAGTCTTTTGTAATAGATGCCTTAGGTTGTGGTGGAGAAGATGAACTCCCCTATGAATATTTGGATCATGTGATTGAGTCAAAGTTATAATAAATATTTTATTCCGTATTATGTTTGTTATTTACTTTCTTGCACTTTAATAACGCATTCTCGTAATCTGGCCGGATAAGCGGGAGTGCCCATAGAATAAATGTTAGGGTCAACTTTAGTATTTATATTAAGGTTGCTTTAATATTTGTCCGGAACTAGTGGTAAATATGCTAGATGAATAGAGACGGTAAACATCCTGAACTAGTTGTGAATTGAGCAATTAGAGGAGGAATTAAGAACTAGTTGTGAACTAAGCAATTAGAAGCTGAATAACCCGAAACTAGGATCTAGAGGCATGGGATGGTTGATGAACATAATGCATGTATGTTGAATAACTCACATAGTAATTAGGGTACGTGATACATCGAGGTTAGGCTCTCGTAGGTGCCTTAGTTATTATTGTAGGGAAACCTCACATATATTAGGGTAGTAGTAAGGTACTACCACAACAAGGATAAAATCAACGCCGAATGTTAATCTGAATAACTATGTTATACACCGATCATGTCAAGTATGATTAAGGGAGGGAGTTCAACCACCATACATATCCTCTATATTTCTTGAATCACTTTATTTATATTTTCTGCAAAGCATCTCACTTTTTTTATAAACTAAAAACCTTTTTCCAAAACCCAAAGCGAATGCAAAACCACAAACTTAAATGAAGCTAATAATTCTTTGGCATGATCCCTGTGGATACGAACTCATTCTAGACACCTAGAGTGTGAATTATTACTCGACGACAGACTGATACACTTGCCAGAATGCAGTCAGCACACATAAACCTACTTTGGTGAAAGGTATACTATTAATTTGTATTGATATTTGATGAATGCATGATTTATAAACCATTCAAGTATGTGAAATATTGACAAGTATAGGCTTAGACATGATTTTATTCTATCTTACTTTAATATAAAAGTAGTGTATGTGATTTGTCATAAAATGAAATGCATATTTTAGTGATATATTATTGTTTTGTGCAAAAAGTTATTAAATTTAAAATTGATGATCTTATATTAAATGTATATCATAATATGAAAGTTATTATTATTTTCTTGTTTATCGACATTAATAATGATTTGGGCATCTTTTGAATTATTGTAAGTTGGTGATTGTTCATGGGGGAAATTAAGTAATAAAATGTTAATAATTTTGAATCATTGTTGATTTTTCTATTATGATGATTATTTGAACTTATCATAGAACATATTATACATGAAACTTGATTTTGACATTTAAAATTTCTGAAACATATATTAGTTATGTGAAAACAAATATGAAAAGGTAATTCTTATGATAAAAGTGAAATAAATTGTAAAGTATAATTTTTAAGTCCATATGGGGTATATAGGACTTAGATGTGTGAAGGCATCTTATGATCATGTTTGTTGGTGCTATACATATTTAATGCAATGAATGTATGGCATCAGGGATAATTCAAGTGGAAGTAGAACTTCAAATTGAAATGATTATCAAATATGCAATAGCAAAGGAAGAATGACATAAAGTTTGTTCACGAGGGATATTTAGTGGTTTTTAAATTTCTCCCTTTAATTTTATATTTAAAAAAAAGTTTTGCCATGTATGCAATTATTATGAGTAGTTACATGATTTAGGGCTAGAGCAGTATAGCTGTAGGATTGGTAAATTTTTTGAAAATTCTTGTTTTCATGCTGAATATGATAATCTTTGCACCTTAATGCACAACTGCTGAAAACTTGCAAACTTAATAGTGGCTTCATAAGTCTTTAAAATACATAGTCATTATGAAACACACATTCTTTCTTTCACAAAAGATAGAGAAAAAACTAAGTATTAGTGTCTAGCACTCTGCTAGCCTGGTAATCATATTCTACACTATGCATACCCCTCGAATTCATGTAGGAACATTTGGCGCTAGAAGGAGGGGTTGCATCCATCCATCAATAACCATGCATTTCATTCAATTGAAGACAACAAAAGATAAATGCATCATAATGTCCCAATATCGAATCGTAATTATATTCCAAGGGTAAATCATTTAACGATTCTCTTGTTATCATATAAACTACCGAACGTTGAATATGAATCACTACTGTTTTCGGCGATCGGCGAGTCTGGATTGTAAGAATAATTTAATTATTATAATTAATTTATGGTGACTCATGTGGAAGGATGCTGTAACACCCCGTTTTTCAAAGCCTAAAAAGGGGCATTAATTTTTATTTTTTTTTAATAAACGAAACAACACAGAGTGCGCGGAAATTTTATGAAAAGAGCCGGCATCAAATATACAAAAGAACTCATAATAAAAATAGTGCTTTTGAGAAGCAAAGTGTACTCTTGAATATTTACAGTCCAAAAGTCTAAGTACTCAAAAGTACAAACATCCAAAAAAGTTAGAATTCTATGCCTAACCAAAAGAGCACGGTGTACAAACCACACCGGCGCATAGACTAACTAAACCTACTGCTCCACTCGATCACTGAGGGCTTGAGAAGCCACCGCCGTCCTCACGGCCTATGGTATCTGACAGATAACCAACGTCTGGGGTGGGAGGAGCCCGCAATGTAATACGGCAAGGGTCACCACAAAGTATAGGTATATATATATATAACTGGTGCGAGAGATATACAATTACCAAATACCAATTACCATAAGAGAAAACACTGAAAACGCTTAACAATCCCCACCAACGGGCGTATAGAAATAATGCACACATAGCCTATAATGCAGACTCTACAATGAGCGTGACACCAATCACTGGCTCCCACATGCATGAATTCCGGAATTTAATCTCTCCGCAGAGAGTCGTAGGTCCATCCCCTACTAAACCCCGCAGGGCATCAATAAAATCCTGTGGCCCATCACGGTCACCACGTAGGATTAGAGTGGATCCAATCACTGTCAATCACACCCCATGGCCCATCACGGTCACCACGTATTGGACTCAATAAAAATCCCGCAGGATTAAGGTGGACCCAATCACTGTCAGTCGCACCCCGTGGCCCATCACGGTCACCACGTACTATGAATGCATGAGCATACGATTCCCCATATATGCTAATGCAACAAATACATACCTCTCAAGCATATGTAATCCAAACACAACAGTCATACATATATTTCCAATCATATGTAGACAACCACAAATAATCATACATATATTTCCAATCATATGTATTCAACCACAAATAATCATACATATATTTTCAATCATATGTATTCAACCATAAATAATCATACATATATTTTCAATCATATGTATTCAACGCATGTATATTAAACACTTTCTCATCACGAGAATACATAATACAAACATGCCAAGTACAACACAACATCCAGTGAAAAGACAGAAAGTACGTAGTGCCCTTACCTCGGCTAGCATTCCAACACATACAACTTACCCTATGCGAGCAATATCCGTCTCTCTCGACGAAGTCCCCAATTCGGCTAATCCTCTTAACCTTTTACAAAACATAACTTATCTAAATTAATACCACATTCTAATTGATCACTCAAATAGTCCTAGCTCGGCTAATAATGGATCAAGGCCTATGGTCGTTCTCTTATAACTAACAAGGCTCGACTTGTTTTCAAAACGACTCTTAAGAACAATAACTCTTTAAAGAATAGTTTCTTGTCGCAAAAGCGTCATTAAATAAATTAAAACTATTTTCAAACTTTTTCACAAAGCAGAATACTTTTTCAAACAACTTATGCCTTAAATCATAAGTTCAAAATATTTTAAAACTAAACAAGTTTAACTAAAACTTTTCTCGTTCGACTTATAGCAAAATACTTTTTGCCCGTACGTAACTAAAACGTTTTTCGAAATAGTTCATAAACCTCAAACTCTTAAAACATAAATCCTTGACAATACAGTTTCAAACTAAAACGGCCATAACTTATTCAATCTCTATCAGATCGAGACGAGCCATACGCCAAAATCTTCGTCTCGAAAAGACGGATCAAATGACTAAGTTTATAGGACACAAAAACAATTTTAAAATGACTATAATGCCCTTAAGGATTTCGGCCAGAATTGAAATAACCTCAAAATCATTGTTTTCAAAGATGAAACATAGTTAGAATGCTTAAAACATTGTCAATTGTTTTCATAAACCAACTCAATTTGGTTTAATTTAAAACTTAACTTTTCCAAACCCTAACTTCTAAAAATCATAAAATTGGGACTTTTGCTTTACAATCTTTTCTTTCAAAAATTGATTCACCAAAACAACTTTGCTTACTTTAATTGCAAGAAAACAACATCAATTGAATAAACTTTCAACTAAAATTGAATTTCTCGAAACCCTAAAATTAAAACTCTTGAAAATTGGGACTTTTCTTTCCATAGCATTTTCTTCAAAAATTTATCTACTAAAACAACTAGTGCTAGCTTCAATTTCAAGATAATCAAATCGTAAATTTATTTCCAACACTTTCAAAAATCACCAACTTTCTAAAATGCTTACAATCAAAGTTTTCTTTTAGATATATAATCACAATAGCTCACACAATAATATTAACAAAAGAAAAAAATCAAAACTTAACACAAATCTTTTTTTTAACATAAACTCAAACAATTCCAAACACAATTTTTCTCTTGGATCTATCACTAACTATCAAGGATCTAAACTATTAATAAAGAAAAATAATTGAAGCTCACACTACACCTAACAAAAGGCCTCACGGCCAAGCTACAAAAAGGAAAGGAATGAAATTCTTACCACTTTGCTCATACCAAAAGCTTCACCAAGTTACAAGGATCCATTCTCACTCCAAGCTTTTCTCCTAATTCTTTCTAGATCTTTCACAAAATGAATATTCTACACTTAATAAATTTTGGTTTGTAAGAATGAGAGAGGGATAAGGTTCACGTGAGAGAGGAAAGGAAGGGAATGAGTCTCATGACTTTGCTTCTTAAAGATCTCTCATAAATTCCTAACCATTAGATTGCATAGTATAAAGTTGCAAGATTAACTCCTAACCATTGATCAAATCTTGGTCACCAAGTAACTTTGTTAGACTACTCGGCTTATCACTTAGAAGGGGGGGTTGAATAAGTGACCCTTAAAACAATGCGGTTTTTAAAAAATTATTTCAAATTAATCAAGCGAGCGGAAGAGCCACCGGATCGGTAGTCTACGCACCGATTGACCAAAGGAAAGGTAGTATAAGCCTCGAACGGTTTTGAAAAGACACGAAAATGTTCGAGTTCAAAATCGATTCAAATTAAACAATTTAAAAATCAATCCCAAACAAGTTACCAAGCAATATTCAAATTAATCACAATCAAGCAAGAATCAATTGAATTTTTTGGAACCAATACGAACACCAAAAATTCAATCGATTAAGAAATTAACGAAATTACGAAATATAAAAGAGAGAGAGAGAGAGAGAGAGAGAGAGAGAGAGAGAGAGACACGATGTGATTAGGGAGTTCCTTGGATTTCGCGTCGTCCACGCGTATGTCCGAGTACGTCTCCCCCCAAATAACCAAACGGGTTATTTGAGAGTTTATAGATCAAAAACTTGATGAACTAAGAGTGCACAGTTTACAATTGAATCTTATACACCTATAACGACACAAAATGTAAACTAATGCGAATAACCTCGACACACAACGAAACTTCGCCCTCTGATTCCAACGATCCACCTTGTGCCGAACCGCACCCGATCGTCCAGCTGAGTCCTTCGTTTCTTGTTGTCGAATCCTTCAAGACACGCACTATCTTGAATCACTTGAGAGAAACACTAGAACCTTCTTCACACAATTCAACCCGACTACGATTCTGATTCACCGCGAACCGTATCGAACGTTATCACACAAGAACTCAATCTTTATTGAATTGATCCCATACTCAAAATCCAATTTGATTGCAATCCTTGATGAAGATGATGAATTTGTGATGAATGAAACCTTTGATGCAAATTCTCACTCAATTTGTATCCAAAGCGTTTTCTGATCTTTCACACTAGTTTTCTCTACTTTACAATGACACACCATATTGCTATTTATAGAGAAAATAGGATTGAGCAAATTTAGGCAAAATTTAACAGACATGTATCGATACAAAGGATGGTTTGTATCGATACAAACCCTTTGACCAGCGTGCAAATTTGAAAATATTGACCTATGTATCGATACAAACACGTATGTGTATCGATACATATATCAGTTTCTTGAAATCTTGACTGATATGTATCAAATCATGCAAGCATGATTCGATACATCAAGCACAATCTGGTTTTCTGAGAAGCAAGGGTGTGTATCGATACATGCAAGCATGATCCGATACACAGATGACCTTCTGCCTCTGAGTGACCACTTTTGTATCGATACAAGTGATATATGTATCGATACAAATTGCTCAAAATCAGTCTGAAGTAATTTCAGGACATTTGTATCGATACACATGTTTATGTATCGATACATAATACCTAAAAATCAGTTTTTCAAAGTTTTAAAAAGGTTTCTCGCTGTCAAGTCATTTGTAATGTTGCCAAAATATGTTCTACTCTATTTTCATGTGTTTTGACAATTATTAAAACATGAGGATGAACTGGTGCACTTACAAACTTAACATAAATATCTAGATATTATGTGAGCTTGCCAACTCATCTCGCTCAGTCCCGACGCTCGCACTTAAACGAGTCGCTTCTCGCGTACTGATAAAATTTACAGAAATAGAAAAATTATACCGTAAACCACTTAATCAAAACAATACACAAATTTTCGACTAAATTTTATTACGAATAAATTTTCGCTCCTTAGCTCGAAAAAATATAATGAGATCAAATTCTCATTACAGTCGATATATAAAGTCCCCATTTAAATTTTGACGGAAATCAGAAACTGTAAAATTTTCAAACAGCGGGTAACATTCCTACTCGTTTTTCCAAAAATAGAGAAAAACTAAAACTCGTAATTCTGACTTCGCAGAAACGTTCTCATAGATAAAAGAAGACTATGAAACAAAAGTTTGTGCCTTCCATAAAGAGATGCAAATGAATTTCTATAATACGTAACTTGATTGAAGTTACTAACAACTAATTAATGGAAAATGGTTCTGTCTCTTCCATAAAGGTTTCTCTACCATATTACCATCAAGAACAGGTATGAGAAAGAACGAACGGGAAAGAGATAGATTGAAAATTGGAGGATTATTGATACTTTACTTTCTACTTTCTATCATGATGGAGAGGTATGTCCTTTAAAGTTTTTAATATGTGAGAATCATATATTTTAAGATTCTTTAAGAATAGATAGTTTTCTAGTAAGTAACAATATTATGTGAAAACTATAACTTACATGTGGTATCAGAGCATTGTGTTGTGGAATTATGTGATTCTCCATAAATAAATGTTGTTTTTTTTCAACTTAAAGTAAACCTAATTATATGTTTAGGAATTTTATGTTTTCCGCTGCATTAAAAAAAATAAATGTGTGTATATGGATTCTACATGAATCGGTATTGTTCTAAATATAAGTAAAGACATTATGAATTTATTTGCATTATTATATTATATATATCTATATATAATATGTATGTTCAATGGAATGAATACTATTGTATAGAACTGCACATAAAAATGAACGTAATGGCATGTGCTTAAGCGACAATTGTTTGTTGGCATTGCATTTTTTCATATGCATGTATGGATAACTTTTATATATCCATATGAATTGATTTTATATATTTTATATATCCATATGAATTGATTTTATATATCTTTAATAGAAACCGAAAAGATCAAGAATGTAGTTGATCTTTGCGGACTTAATTGTTCAATCACATGGTTTTGAAAATTAACAGAGTGTTTGACTGCTTGTAAAATGTAATATCCCAACTTCTAAATTCCTTGATTGATTTTAATTAGAGACGGGTCTAATAAATTAAAATTAACTAGAGGTGATTAATTAAATTAAGACTTGAGAATTAAGTATATCATGTGTAAAATTAGGAACTTTAATTGAACCTAAACTACATATTAGTATAATTAGTTCACTTGTGATTTGATTAACAATTTCTGGGCAGAGTTTGAATGGCCCGGCGAGCCTTTGCTGGCTCGGCAGGCCTTTGTTAGCCCGGCGAGCTTTGGCTGGCCCGACGAGTAATAGCTCGCTCGGCGAGGAAACTCAGAACAGACCTTGATTCTTGCTTGGGTTCGTTGGATTGCTCATTGGGCAAGAAAAGTCTGGATGACCTCAATTTTTATTGTTTCCTCAAATCTATACACTCGTTTTATATCCTCGAATTGAATTGGTATTTTTGTAATAATAGAATTAATATAAAGTGCGAGTAGTTTGTTATCACGATGCAATCCTAGGGTATAACTTAGGGACAAATTAGAAACATGTATGTTCCCCGGGTTTGGAAAATTATGGTAGTATGATTAAATTAGAATAAGTCAATCATGTGCGATGTTTATGTCGCTTATGGACTTCCAATGGGAGTATCCATCAGGTTATGATTGTGAGCTTCATGCCTTGATCGAATCGGTCGACGGACAAGGCAGGTCCTTGAGATATGCTCACCTCGGAGTGTCCTTGCGGATAAAATCAATAAGAGTTTGTTTATTAGTGTTACACCTTTATTTATGCTTTTATGATAATTATGATAATTATGCTATGACTGATTAGGAGCCCCGGCGTAGTTGCCATTAGGAGGGTAGTAGGACTCACTGAGACTTAGTAGTCTCACCCCACTCCATTCAATTTTTTTCAGATAAGCAGGTTGGCTAAGGTATGCTGGTTGATGTGCTCGTGGCTTTGCTTTGGATTGCATTTTAGTTCATGCTTTCTATTTTTCTGTGTCCAGTTGTATCATGTTTTCTGAGCTTGTTATTATCTTGTTTCCGCTGTTTTCGAATTCTGTGATGTATTTGGCACATGCGCGTGCTCAATTTCCTTAATGTAATAATAATGACTCCTTTATCAATAATAATATTCCATGTTGTATTCTAGACAATAATATTGGGTGTTATATTTGGTATTAGAGCAGGTTGATTCAGATCTTGCGTGAGTTCATTAGTATTACTAATCCAATTCCAGTAGAACGTTTAGATCCCTAACGTTTGTTCTAGGTGTCATGTCACTTTAAGCCTAGCTAACTTGACTTGATATTGACAGTAGAGCATTATGTCGGGAGCGAGACGCGGACCTGGAAGACCCCGAAGGAATGTTGACGAGGAACCTGAAGAGTATGGTTATGCGAACGCGAACATGTGGGCTGAGATGTTGCACCAGCACCAGCAGTTTCAGGCCCAACAAGCGCAATAACTTTAAGAGTTTATGGTCATGTTCCAGCACCACATGAATAATCCTCTCCCACCTCAGCAGCAAGGAGCAAGTGCTGCGTTTAGAGAGTTCTGCCGTATGAGTCAACCAGAATTTTATGGAGAATACAATCCGGCCAAGGCCAGAGAGTGGATACAAAGAATGAGTGGAATCCTAGAGTCCATTGATTGCACTGAAGCTGAAAAAGTGACTTTCGTCTCCCGCTTCTTCAGGGGTGACGCATGCAATTGGTGGGATGGTACGAAGTCGTATATGGATGCTAGTCAAATGGAAGTGACCTGGAGTAATTTTCGACGTCTCTTTGTCGGACATTACATTTCGGAAAGCTATCAGTTTCAGATGGAACGTGAATTGACTGAGTTGAAGCAGGGGAATATGACTGTGGCTGAGTACACTATGAAGTTTAATTAATTGGTTCGTTACGTGGCGGATGGTAATGATGCTCCAACCGAGTCGTGGAAAATGAAGAAGTACCGTTTTGGGTTAAGAACTGATATAGCGCACGATGTCTCGATGCAGCATATCACCACCTTTGGTGATTTGGTGCAGAGGCAGACCATGGTAAGATTCATCAGGAGAGAAGTGAAGTTGTTCAAAAGAGAAGAGATTCTAGCAAGTTCAACTTGCAAGTCAGGACTAAAGGTTCCACCAGCAAAGGGAAACAAAGTTACTCTCAGCGCTTACCGCGGAATTGTGCAGAGTGTGGATTTCCTGATAGCGGTGATTGTATGAAGGGAAAGAATGTCTGTTACTATTGCAAGCAGCCAAGCCATTTTAAGCACGAGTGTCCAAAGCTGAAAAAGCACGGAGATTCCAGCGGCGCTTCAAAGAGCAAAGGTCGGGTATACTCACTTGACGGTGAGAAGATTAAATCTAATAATGCATTAATTATGGATATATACTTGTTAGGTAAGTCAGAAGTTTTGGTTTTGTTTGATTGTGGAGCTACCAATTCCTTTATAGCCGTTGATTGTGTTCAGCGACTGAAATTACCTTCAGTGCCCTTAGTGCCTCCAATGGCAGTTGCTGTCACTACTGGCGGTAAGGTTACGTCTAAGCGAGTCTGCCAAAACTGTCCAGTCCTTGTGGGCAGTAAAGTTTATCATATAGATCTAATCTGTTTGCCTTTGAAAGATTTCGACGTGGTCCTAGGCATGGATTGGCCTTCTGCCAATACTGTGTATATAGAATGTGCTGAAAAGAACTTATTCATTCCTACTGAAACTTCTACAGAAAGTAGAGCTCTTTCTGCTTTACTACAGAACGCCATCAAATGATCCAGTACTTAGGTGCCAGTAACAAATGTTTCAGTGTCTTGTGTACCATCGATCCGGAACCCAATTTGAGCCCTTCAGATATTCCAGTAGTCAGTGAATACTTAGATGTGTTTCCAGATGATATTATGAATTTACCTCCTGAGAGAGAGGTTGAGTTTTCCATTGATCTCGTCCCCGATTCCCATCCCATATCAGTTGCTCCTTATCGCATGTCACCTTTAGACCTCCATGAACTTAAGTCTCAATTAGAAGAGTTACTCCAAAAGCACTTCATTCGTCCCAGTGTCTCTCCTTGGGGAGCACCGGTTCAGTTGGTCAAGAAAAAGGACGGTTCTAAGCGCCTTTGCATCGATTACCGTCAGCTCAATAAGGTCACATTAAAGAACAAGTATCCTTTGCCCCGTATTGATGATCTCCTGGATCAGCTTAGAGGTGCTACTGTCTTTTCTAAAATAGATCTTCGGTCTGGTTACCACCAGATTCGCATCAAATCATCAGACGTGTCCAAAACGGCTTTCAGAACGCGTTATGGACACTATGAATTCCTTGTCATGCCTTTTGGTCTAACTAATGCTCCAGCCGTGTTCATGGATTATATGAACCGGATCTTCCAGCCTTATCTCGATAAGTTTGTTGTTATCTTCATTGATGACATCTTGGTCTATTCCCGTGATCCTGAGGAACATGCTGAATATTTGAGAATTGTTTTGGAAATCTTAAGAGAAAAGAAGCTTTATGCTAAGATCAGCAAATGTGAATTCTGACTTTCAGAAGTCAACTTTTTGGGACATGTCATATCGCAAGGCGGTGTGGCAGTTGACCCATCCAAGGTGGAAGTTGTGCTTAATTGGGATAGACCCAGGAATGTGTCTGAAGTCAGAAGTTTTCTAGGCTTGGCAGGCTATTACCGGAGATTCATCTTTGGGTTTTCGGAAATTGCTCTGCCTTTGACTAGATTGACAAGAAAAGGAGCTGCCTTTGTTTGGGATGCGGAATGTGAACTGAGTTTCAGAACTTTGAAAGAAAAGTTGACAAGTGCACCAGTGTTGGTGATCCCTGATCCAACTCGAAAGTATGTGGTGTACTGTGACTATGAGAAAAGGTACATCAACCACATTGTATGAGATATGGAAGGGGAGAAAACCAACTGTCAAATACTTCCATGTCTTTGGTAGCAAGTGCTATATCCTAGCTGACAGAGAGCAAAGGAGGAAGATGGATCCGAAGAGTGATGAAGGAATCTTTCTAGGCTATTCCATAACCAGCAGAGCCTACAGAGTCTTCAACAACAGAACAAAAACTATGATGGAATCTATCAATGTAGTCATAGATGACTGTTCTGACAAAACGCCTGATGTAGATCCTGATGTGGACACATCTCTCCCCCAGCCTGAAGACTCCAAAGTAGAAGAAAATTCTGAGAAGACTGATCATCAAGAGAATGAGACTCAGGTGAATAAGGGTCTATCTGTTAGAGTTCAAAAGAATCATCCAAAAAAACTCATAATAGGGAATCCTTATTCAGGTGTTATGACAAGGTCAAGAGAGTTTGTATCCAATGCTTGTTTTGTGTCAAAGGTAGAACCAAAGAATGTGAAAGAAGCCTTGACAGATGAGTTTTGGATTGAAGCTATGCAAGAGGAGCTGAATCAGTTCAAGCGAAATGAAGGGTGGGATTTAGTTCCTAGGCCTGAAGGAGTCAACATCATTGGTACTAAATGGGTTTATAGGAATAAATCTGATGAAAGTGGTGTTGTTACTGGAAACAAGGCTAGGCTTGTGGCTCAAGGTTACTCTCAGATTGAAGGAGTAGACTTTGATGAAACATTTGCTCCTGTTGATGACTTCACGTCATTACTATGCTTTTACAACAAACTCAAGGCAAAGTAGGATATTTTTATTATGTTATTATGCAAGAAATAAAGAGGAAAAGAATCATTATAAGACTGCTTGGAACACAAGAAACGGAAGAAAAAAGGAGAAAAATCATGAAGTGGCGCAGCTGCGCAGGATCTGGCGCCGCCGCGCCCAGAGAGCACTAGAAAGCTCCGTCTCTTCGGTTTTTGGCGCAGCTGCACAGGAAAACGGTGCGCGGTGTAACACCCCAAATCTTATATTTTATTATAGTTGATTGATTGATTTTATTTAATTAATTGGTGTGTTTTGTATGCATTAATTAGTTGTTACGTTTATGTTTGTTAGTAATGGGCTTTTATGAGTATTGGGCTTAATTAGAAGGAATAAGAGTTTGTGATAGAATTAAGGTTAATGTAGTAATTTAGTATGAGTTAATGGGTTGTGTAGAGATAAGAATGACACTTTGGTTATTATCTAAAAGGATAGAGTATTTTGGGGAGGAAGTAGTAGCAATTGAGTAAATACTACGATAATTAGTGGTAAGAGTAAAGTTGAATTTGTGAGTGGGAATTGTAGAGAAATTAAAGGTAATATAGGAAATTGACCCTAACCTAAGTGGAGAGTATATAAAGGAGTAATTTTTATGAGGAGTAGTGTTGTGGTTTCATTTCTCACAAAAATGAGAGAAAGGGAGGTAGAGAGAAAGTGTAGAAGAATCAAGCTTGAAGATGTAGAAGGGAGTCAAAGTGTAGAGCTTAGAGATGTAAAGCTTCAATCTAAGGTAAGAGGTTTAGATAATATAATTGTGAGTGGTCAAAGAGAGGGGAGTTTGTCTATGACTCCATACCCAAACTCTCTTCACTCATTTTGGGTTTTGGGAAGAAAAGGGTTTTGGGAAGGTGTTTATAATTGAAGCTTTGATAATGATTCATGTATAATATGCTTCTACTTGTGATTGTTATATGAAATCCATGATAAAGTTGATTACTTGAACTTTGATTTTGATTGATTATGTGATAAATGGGTTTTATGAGTTTATACATGAAAATCTATGATTTGATGTGAAATGATGTTTGATAATGTTAAAAGTTGTACTTTCATGTTTATTATGCTTATATATGTTTAAAGTCATCACCATTATGAATTGGTATGTTGGAATATTGAGATTTGAGGATTTTACATCAAAAACCCGAAAAAGAGAATGCTGCCTGTCTGGTGCACTCGCCATGGCAAGCTGGTGGCGAGTAACCTGTCTGGTGAACTCGCCATGGCGAGTTGAGCTCGCCAAGGCGAGTTGGTGGCGAGTTAAGCTGTTGCTCTCTGACTTAGTTCGCCATGAACTCGCCTTGAGCTCGCAGGGCGAAACTTAACTGTGCTGAAAAGTGTTTTTGTTGAATAAATGATATATATGCTTATACCATGATTAGATTATGATTTTATAACATATTATAGGATTAGATTGATTATGTTTTGAGGATATGTGAGTAATATGCTTATGGTTGCATGATTGGTTTAGTAATTGTTTACTTGAAGTATGAAGTGAACCTTAGGTAATGTATATGATATGTATGATGATTTATGAGGTGCAAGACTTAGTTAATGATACATGTTGATTAACTAATGATATATGATGATTAGAGATTAGTTAACAATGTGTTGTGTTTGGATTATATATAAATTGAGAAGATGTTGTATTAAGTTGATGATGTATATGATTATGATGTGAACTCATAAATGATGATTAATTATGATGATTATGTGCGTCGAGTTAAGATTGTGATTTATTATGTATAATGATGAGTTTATGATGTTGATGTGTTATGATAATAAATTGTGGATGATGACTTATGATTAACCTAGATATTAAGTGTTGTTGTGCCTTGCTTGAATGTATACCTTAATGATGATATGATGATGTGACTTGATGCGATGGATATATGTTTATCCTAATTTTGATGCGAACTTGAGAGGGAATATTAGGATGAGCGTCCTATTATTCATATGTAGATGTATAGAGTTATCATCATTATTTGGTATGTGTATATTCATGCATGCATGAGTCAACTCGATGCGATGGTTCACCATGACTTAAAACTGACTCAAGCGATGGTCCTCCAAGACTTAAAACTGTCTTGATGCGGTGGATATATGTTTATCCCAAACTCGATGCGGGTACCACATGCATATAGTTATGTCTAGGGTGACATGACATTATGTAATTGACATTAGTTGCATTAGGAATATGTGATTAAATGTGATACTTGGTAATTGACATTGATCGGTAATCCTTAATTTAAGTGATTAAATGTATTATGAGATAATTGATGAATATTTTATGATGATGCGTATACTTTGCCAATTGATTGAGGATATGATATTATTGTGATGTGTTGTATGTGTATGATTATATGTTATGAATTACATGTGATTAATGTATGTTTATGAATTGAATTGTTAGACATAAACATGCTATGTCCTAAGTGTTAAGTGTGTTCTTGCACTTAGTTTCTTTTATGGTTATATTATCTAACCCTCTGTTTTGTGTATGTGCTGAACCTTTGGGGGTTCAGGTTCTCAGGTTATGTTTGCGTTCAAGTTATCGGTGAAGCTCCGATCTGATCATGACACGGGGATAGGGATCCTTAGAATGTTTATATAGAATCTTGATTTTTATTATTTATATTTGAAGTTGTATCATTTTGAAAAGTATTTGTCCAAGTCATGTTTTTAACTAATTAAGTTATTAGTTGTATTTGATTAAGCTTGTAATACTCAAACCACCAATTTTATAAATCAAGTTTTATTTTCCGTTGCGCAATTTGAATAATATTTTATAAAGGTAGTATTTTCTTAAATACGAGTTTGGGTGTTACTGTAACATCCCCTTTTCAGATACTGAAAAGAAGAGCGTCACAGTTCACTACCCAATTTCAAATGCTTAAATAGAAGTAATATATACAATTTTGTTGATTTATTTTTATTGTAAAATGAAAGTAATAAGTGAGAAATGTACTCGAATACGAGTGCTAGTTTTTTCTTTAAAAGTTTTTCAAAATTCTCTTTATATAAATTTAGAGTATGCCCATAAATAATATACATCAATCATATCAATTACTTATGCTCAAAGGATTTCCGAAACATAAAATATTTTCATTGCACATCAATATCTTACAAGCTTTCACATGGAAATAATTAAACATTAATCTCTACAAAAGACTCTAACCCACAAATGATCACGAGCTGGTCAAAACACTAAACATGTAAGAGTACTCCAAGGATGTCATCAATAACCCTCAGACTCCGAAATGAAAACTAGGTCACTAGTCAACGCTAACGATCTTTGTGTTAATACCTCTTACAATGTTGTTTTTGAACTTCAACTTGAGATCTATGATATCCTGCACTAACTTTGTAAGGGGTGAATTACTCGTACACAAGTTACCATCGTGATGATGTCACAAGGCTACACATAATATTGTACAAATACACATGGATTTTATTTTACTAGTATATATACCTACCTGAGTATCTAATCATGTATCTAAATCAAATAGAATCAAGTAATCAAATAGTCACATAAAATCAAATAATCACTAAAATATCAAGTACACAAAACATTATCAACGTCACATATCAACAAATAGTCAAAGAGAAAGATAGTACACTTTATCAAATATGTAAATCAGCAAATAGATCAATCACTAAAATTTAGTCATTTATAATTTATATAAAATTCAATCATAATTCTTTACTCGAAGTTAGTCTTCTAACTTGAAGTTAGTCTTCTCTCTTATTTAATAATGTCTTTCTCAAACCTACTCCATGGAGACCACGATTATGAGCATAAGGCCGTTTCTACTGCCATATCATGGTCGCTTGCAACGAACATATATCAAATATGTCTCAACCATTCTGGCCCGAGCGCTGCACCTTATTATAGATAGTCCTGCACAGTCAGGTTTCACCACGTCGGGTTTTATGATTTCCTCCAGTCAGAGGGGCTACCACTGACTATTGGTAGGAGTTCAAAACGCCGGTGAACCCCAGTAGATCTGTAGGCGACCCAGCCGAACCTATCCTCATTCTTACATACATTATAGTATTGTAAGAAACATCATGTTTTGCTCCTCACCAACCTAGGGTGATTAGTTATGTAATTCTTCATCTTGAATTGTTTTTGTCAACATCTAGCTTGACATATTAATCCTCAAGACTCATAATGCAACTTATGAGAGATCACCTTAACTTTCATCATAAGCACTCAAGCACATAGATATCATTATAAATAAACAAATTTAGGACATAAATAATTTAGTTATTTTCCCTCATAAAACATTGATATTAACAAATTCAATAGCCAAATCAATTGACAACATTTTCGAATCATATATTGAAGAAACTTTATTCAAACATATAATCAATTAAATCAATCACTCAACATTTTACATATACCTTAACGAATTTAAAACTAGTAACATTAAGTACACAACTTCCCCTAATTATAACTAATAATATATATACAAGTAACACATTTCTTGTGCTCATTGAAACTTATTATTAGTAATTCCCCTTACCTCAAAGCTTTCCAAAATAACTTGAGCAATCACCTTCTTCTATGATATCTTCTATAATACCTGTTCACTTATCAAAATGACTATCTCTTAACTTACTAAAATTATAATTGAAATTCTAAAATTCTTAAAGTAAATCCCAGAACTTCATATTCTAGAAGTATATAAAAACCCAACACAATACTATTGATATAGAAACTTGTATGTCAATTACTTCCTATGTAAATTATTTTAAACGTGACTATGACTTAAAATCATGCAAACATCATACACGTTATCGATTATATGTTTTCATTTCATTTCCTCTTTTATTTTTTCTTTTTAATTTCAAAACAATAAACTAAATAAATGTTGCTTAGGAAACTATATAGAAGAGTAACCATGATTCAATTTTAAATGTCTAAACTAAAGCCAAAATAGATATCCAGTAACTAGAAATATTGGACATAAAGACTATATATGGGGAAAAGGAAAATAATCCATATAGAAAATGCATCATTATGTATTAGTTAGTAGTAAGTTAATTATTTTTGACTATATTTTCTTAAAATAAATTGAATCAGAGTACAGGGGATGGAGGAAAACTTATTTAAAATAAGCCTATGTTTGGAAATTAACAGCTTGAATCAATTTTAGTTAGACATGATGACCTAAAGGTTCATGAGTATGAGTTTCATCATAATTATCCCTTCAAATCAAGAGCATCAAAGCTTTGTTTTCTTTTAGAAATTATCAACTCTAGACACAATTATTCCTAATCACAAACAAGACATGGATAAAAGCTAAACAAGAAAAATGAAATTTTCATCTTTATTAGGATACATGATCATGAAGAGAATTAGAGAAAGTTTTGTTACTACTTAACTAATTAAACTAGCTGAGAAGTAAAGAAAACATTTGTTTAGCTAGCTACTAAACTTGAAAGAGAAACTAAATAAAATACAAGCATGTAAGAAAAATGAAAAGAAGAGACTGATCACTATCGTACCTTTGCAATTTCTAGTTTCTTGAGAGTGATGGGTGTGTAAGATTAATGAAGGTTAAGGCTCTATTTATAGGGAAGGTTGAAAGGCTCGTGTGGGAAATTAGGCAACCACGTTCTACTTTCTCTTGTGAATAAAAGTTTAGCCACGTTGATCTTTGAGTGAGGTGTCCTTATCTTACTAATCCATTCTTATCTCTTAATTTTCATTTAATTTTTAATTTATTCTTTTATAACATAAATGATAAAATTAATAACACCCTCTTAATCTTCATATTTTTGTGATTTTAAAAATATTTTTCTTTTCTTTTTCTGTGATGATAATTTATACAGTCGAGTAAATAACTGTTCAAAATTCGATAGAATTTTAAGTCAAGAATTTTATCACAAGCTACTAAGATATTTCATGATCGAATTCTAGACTTACTTTTCTTAAATTTATTTTCAAAATAATTAATTAGTTATCAGTCTATACAAAGGAAAAATACTATAAAGCATATACAATGATGTTTCTCAGATAAGTGTAATTTTACTTTTGAAATGCTAGACTAGATTAAAAGTTAAACCAAATTTGTTAAGATTAAATTTTCAAACTTAACCATTGCCCACATTAAATTAATAGATTAAATCTATAATTTTTCTATATCTAATGTTTACTTCTAAGAAAATAATACTTACACATTCTCACACTTTAGACATAATATTCTATACACACCAATAAGATTATTTTCTCAAGCTATTATGAAAGATATAATTAAATAATAAATTCATTTTATAAAAATACTTCAATTAATAATATAAAGAAAATACTAGTTTATAAAATTTGGGGCGTTACAGTTACACACGGCGCCGGCGTGAGACCTAATTCTATATATTCGAATTTTCTCCTCATTCTTGGACAGTTCATGACGGCGAGAAAAAGGCAACTTTTGAGAGCAAGTCCAGAGTCAAGTGTTCCTTATTTTGTAATGAATTCTTATACTCTATTTTATGTTATTCCTTTAATTATGAGTAACTAAATTTCTAGATTGGATCCTAGGGGATCCCAATTACTATTGTTCTTGAACCATGTATTTCATATGATGTGCTAATCAATTTACGAAGTTAGTTTCAGTCAATTATCTTTTGTTTTTAATGCTTTATACAAAGTAGCTAATTGTATGATGATTATAATTGTTTGTTTACTAAGACATTAGAGGCAAATCAATTGACCTAGGGATAGTTGTTCCATTAACCTTCACTTTAGACATATCAGTTTGTTAATTGAGAATTCAAAGATTAAAGGGCAAAAATCTCAATTGATTATAGGTCATCCTAAGACATTAGGGATTGATAATCAATTGAGAGGATTATGTACCAAGACATTGGACATAATTATTTAATTTAATCGAATCGTGAAACTAAGTTTGTAAGTTGCTAGCATGCATGGAATACCAAGACAATGGTAGTTGGGTGAACCGAAAAGACTCAATCGCTTTCTCTCTTGACTTAAGAACCCTAATTTTGCGTTATTTCTCAAAGAAATTGAAATTCCAAACTATTCCCCCCTATTTAATTAATTGCGATTTTTACTCGCGTATGGTCCCGATTACCGTAATTGAGTCACAGCAATCTCTGTGGAACGATAAATTTTATACTTACTTTGACACTTCGTCAAATGGCGCCGTTGCCGGGGATTGTTGATTGAATCAACAAGGCAATCGAAAAATACGTAGGGTTATTTTATTTTTATTTAGTATTTTTATGTTTTAGTAATATATCATAAAAATCCAAAAATAAAAAGATTTGATTTCTTTTATATTTATTTAGAATCTTTAGTTATTTTATTTTATTTTATCTTTATTTTTAGATTTTGTTAGATTTTATTTTTAGTTAGTAGAATTAGTTGCTATAAAAAAAAAAAAACATATATTTCAAAATTTTTCTTGTGTACCACAGTTGCTACTAAAGGTATTTGTTGTTTGTTTGCATGCGCAGTAAACCGGACGAAGCACTTAACTACGATCCGGAGATAGAAAAGACAGCAAAGGCACTAAGAAAACAAGCACGGTTAGAGCGTGAAGTTGCTCTTGCCGCAACTGTTACTCAAGGACTCAGTGACGAATAAATCAAGTTCTCTGACTCCGAAACTGAAAGTATGGAAGATCCACCTCCTCCACCCCCTAGAAGGACTTTGGGAGACTATGGGCAGAGAAACAATACTGAGAATCCTAATCTGGGTTTTCAGCCTGTAAATCCGGTGTCCTTCGACATCTAGAACACAATGCTTAATGCTTTGAAGGAAGGAAAATCAATTCTCAGGGTCAGAAACACAATGTCCGAACCTTCATCTGGCTCATTTTTTTGAAGCATGTAGCTATACTGATCCACCTGGCGTATCTGAGTCAGACAAACGGTTGAGGTTGTTCAAACTATCTTTGATAGGGTGAGCACGAGACTGGATAGATACCTTACCGCCGAATACAATTGCTACTTGGGCTGAGCTTGAGGTGAAGTTCTCAGATAAGTACTTCCCGATTCATAAGTTTCTGGAGAGAAGGTCTGACATTACAGGTTTTGAACAAGGAGACGCCGAGTCTTTACATGATGCATGGGAAAGGTTTAAACTGAGTCTCAAGAAGTGTCCAAAACATGGTTTGGATAGTCATCAGCAAATGCAATACTTTACTCAGGGGCTGAGGCCTCAAACCAGAATGTTGTTGGATGCATCGGCAGGTGGCTCATTGAAAAACAAAGATGAAGGCGAAGCAAGGGAGTTGATAGAGTCCATGGCACATAATGAATATAGAGTTCAGAATGACCGGGGAGCAAAGAAGAAACCGGGAATGCTTGAATTAGATACAAGTAATGCCAACTTAGCCCAGCAAACCAAGATGTGTAACACCATGGAGTCACTCCTTAAAATCTTTACTACTCCTCCGACTTCTCAAGCTCAAGCAAATGCCACTCATGGAGTGACTTGTGATTTTTGTGGTCAAGGTCACGCAAATGGAGAATGTTTTCCAGCAGGTTCTGAAGAAGCCAAATATTTGGCAAATTTCAAGAAAAACAACTCCAACAACTATAATCCCAATTCTAACACCTACAATCCAGGGTGAAGAGACCACCCAAATTTCGGTTGGGGTGGAAACAAGAATTAGTCTCAACAACAGGTACCTCCTCCTCAAAACAATCAACAACAGAGTTCCGCTCCTCTCGAAGAGACACTCTCTCAATTCATCAAGTTTACTCAAGGGAGTTTTGAAGCTATGAAGATAAGTCAGGATCAGATGAAAACTAATCAGGACATTGCCAATAAAAATCATGAATCTTCCATAAAAAATCTAGAGACACAGATTGGGCAATTATCAAGACAGTTTGCAGCTTCTCAAAACAACGGTTTTGGAGGTTCTCCAGAAGACAACCCAAGGAATGAAACTTGCAACGCTATCAACTTGAGAAATCGAGTAGTTCCTTCCCCGGAGGTCGCAATGAAAAAGAAGGTAGCGTCTAGTAATGAGGGAGAAGTTGAAAAAGAGTGGGAAGTAGTGGAAGTAAGTGAGAGTGATGAGGTGGAGTTAGTTGAACATAAGAGGGAGACAATAAGTGAGAAAAGTGAGAGAGATAAGGAGAGAACGGCCTTGAGGAGGGAAATTCACAATCGGAGGAGGCAAGCTAAGGAGGATCTCAGGAACAAGTCGGGTCCTAAAGAAGTGTCTCTATATGCCAAATTACCTTATCCTCCTGCACCAAAGAAAGAAAAAAATCAAGAGAAGGTGAAAAGTCAAGAGAACACTTTCCGAAAATTCATGGAGATGTTCAATAGCTTACAAGTTGACATTCTGTTTGCCGAGGTATTGGAGCAAATGCCGTTGTATGCTAAATTCAGGAAGGAATTGTTGACTAAGAAGCGGAAGCCTAAGGAAGATGAATCGATGTTGATGAATGAGGAGTGTAGTGTCATCATCCAAGCCAAGTTCCCACAAAAGAAGAAAGATCCCGGTAGTTTCACTATACCCATCTCTATTGGGAATATGCATGTTGGGAAAGCTTTTTGTGATTTGGAGCAAGCATAAACTTAATGCCGCTTAGCTTGATGAAGCGCATACCCGATGCGGTGGCCAAGCCGACAAAAATGCAACTCACTCTTGCCGACCGTTCAATCACTTATCCCTATGGAATCTTGGAAGAAATGTTGGTGAGATATGCCGAGTTTGTGTTTCCTGCCGACTTTGTGATTCTTGACATGGAGGAATGTGTGGAAGTCCCGGTTCTGTTGGGAAGACCTTTCTTGGCAACCGGTAGAGCTCTCATTGATGTGGAGATGGGAGATTTAATGTTAAGGCTCAATGATGAAAGTGAGAACTTCAAAGTCTTTGAACGCATGAAACCGTATGACAAAGAGAAGCCCCAATGTTTCCAAGTGGAGGCAAGTAAAACTTTTGTCAAGGATAGCACTAAAGATGAGGCGACTAGGCCTACTTTTCCGGAGTTGAAGCAACTTCCTTCTCAATGGAAGTATGTGTTCATGAGTGAGAATTCCAAAAATCTGGTCATCATTAGTAGCTCTCTCACTCCATTGGAAGAAGAGGAATTGTTGAAAGACTTTAAGCAAGACAAAGATGCTATGGGTTTCAACTTGGAGGGTACTATTCCGATAATTTACTCGCATAAAGTGAAGAAGGAAGAAGAGCCCATTCCGGGTGATGTGTCATTGGTGTCCCATACTCCAACCTTGGAGGAATTAGTTAAGAAAGAGGTCTTGAAGCTTGTCGAGTCCGGGGTGGGGAATCCGGCTCCCACTCTCCAAAAGGTAAAAGGTAAGGGGGAGAGACCCAAGAAAGTTCGTCCCAAAGCAAGAAAGAAGACTAAAAACAAAGGGAAGAACAAGTGGAAGGAGTTGATGAGTGATCTGGTTCCAGAAAAGTCATTGAAAGTCGATCATAATGTGACTCCTATGAGGGAGGAGCAAAAGAGGAATCAGATTGAATCACATGTGAAGTACCCCCCATAATTGGGTTGTTGGTCGTCAAGCATCGGGACGTTAAACAAGCGCATGATCTTTGTGGTCATGGACCGTCAAGCTATTGACGTTAAAAGTGCGCTTCTTAGGAGGCAACCCAATGTTTTTATTTAGTTATTTCTAGTTTTAATAAGCCTTGTTTTGTGTTTGTAGGTTAAGCAAAGGAGTAAAGTCGATTAACGAGATGATTGGTACCGCTTGATTCCTTGAACTTGAATTTAATTTTGTCTTTTATGAATGCTTGGGTCTGTTTGAAAAATTGTGCACTATTTAAATTTGTTTGTTCTGAAATATGCGAAGTTTGTTGAGTTAGCATCTAGGATACATGAATGTGTGATTTTCTTGTTGATCACCTTGTATGCTTGAATGCTATTAGAAAAGCTGAGGAAATTTTTCAAACATTGAGCACTCGATAATCCGGCCAAGCCGTGAGGATTCGAGCCTAAACACTTAAAATTTTTCTTGTTATGAGAGATTCCACAGCTTAGCTAATTCTCTAGAACTTGCTTATGTTCTCTTGATTGATTGATTGCTATGATTTACACACCGAGACCAGTTGTTTTTACCTTGAGCCTTTTGAAGCCACCCATTTTAAATGTTATATCCTTCGTTAACCCCTTTGAGCCGAAAGAAAAAATGTTATTGTTTGCTGAACCAAAAATTTTCACAAAAATGAAACAAAAAAAAAAAAGATGATTTTCTTGGAGTTCCGACACATGACTAATAATGAGCACATTGCTCATTATAAGTTTGGGGTTGCTTCTGGAATTAGCAACTGAATAAGTTTGGGGTGGGGTACTAGAGAACTTAAAATAGAAAGAAAATATAGAAACGCTTATCAAATACAAAAAAAAAAAAGAGGTATCTAATAAACCTCTACAAAAAAAAAAAGTGTGAATAAAAAGAAAAGCAAAGCGTTTGAAAACAATAATAATAAGTTCTCTCGTATAAATTGTTAAAGTATAGGGGGAAAAGAAAACAATTCATTGTTCAACAAAAAAAAAAAAAGGTGATCTTAGAAACTCCAAGTTTTTCTGCTTACCATCCAAAAACATCCACCCTTAACCTTAGCCCCGTTATAACCCTCAAGTCCTCTAAAGGTGTGAAGTTATATGTGTGTCGATTATCATTAGAATGTTTGCAAGCCTATGGTTGAATGGCTATGACTGTGTTGATTGAGTGAAATTTGACCGTATCAAACAGGAGAGAGTGTGAGGGAGTGATGTGATTAAAGTTTGGTCAATTTTTGTGAAAAGTTCTCTGTTTTTCGATAGCAATTTTGTGTGCAAGAATATTCATGATAGGAATGATCATAGGAGTGTTGATTATGATGTTTGACTTAACTGACTTTGCTGATTGGAATTAAACTGTTGAGATAGTGCCAAGTTTTCCGATTGATACAGGTATTCCTTGACGACAAGGAAAAGTTCAAGTTTGGGGTTGTGATGACTTCACGTCATTACTATGCTTTTACAACAAACTCAAGGCAAAGTAGGATATTTTTATTATGTTATTATGCAAGAAATAAAGAGGAAAAGAATCATTATAAGACTGCTTGGAACACAAGAAACGGAAGAAAAAAGGAGAAAAATCATGAAGTGGCGCAGCTGCGCAGGATCTGGCGCCGCCGCGCCCAGAGAGCACTAGAAAGCTCTGTCTCTTCGGTTTTTGGCGCAGCTGCGCAGGAAAACTGCGCGCGGCGCCGGCGCGAGATGTAACATCCCCAATTTCTAAATTGCCTAATTAATTTAATTAGTGATTGTTTATCCAAAATTTAAATTAATTAAAGGTAATTAGTTAATTAATTCATGAGAACTAGGATTTGTTAGCTCAATTATTCTACACAATTAGCACCTTAATCTCATGAGTGCAATTAATTAAGATAAGAAATTCAAACTCCCTCCCTTATGACTCATTTACTCTAGTCTCTACACCTCACACTCAAATGGTGACTCATGGTTCCACTAGTGGCAAAACCACATTGTTGGCTTCTACCCACTCATTCACATGCAAAAATCATTCATTCATTCATTTCCTAAACTTTAGCAAGCTGAAGCTCTCCCTCTCCTCTTCACTCCCTTCCACGCCCTAACAACAACATCCAACCACCACTAGTTCCAAAATCTTCAATTCTCATTAACACTAAGGCTTGGCCTCACTACTCACATGCCTTCTAATTCATTTCAGAGATTCCATTCACAAGATAAACCCAGCTCTGAACCCTACAGAATCAGTTCTATTCAAGTTCACATGTCACTAACAACAACCCAATTCTTATCACCACTCATTCATCCAATAGCATTCCATGCAAGTTCAAACTGAGCCAAACCATATATTGTTCAACCTCAGAAAATCTAGCTATAAATAACCCCTCAACTCAGCTCAAATCATCATCCAATCCATCAAATTCTTAGAGCTAAAGCAAAAAGGGTTTCAAGTGTTCAAGTTTCCAATTCTGGTCTTTCTGTTCGTGGGGCTAGCTAGGAAGCTTTGTAGCTGTCTGTAGAGCTTAGTTAAAGGTTAAAGCTCAATTACCAGGTGGGTTCTTAGGCTAGTTTAGCTAGTTTTTTCCCAATTTATGAAAATGCATGCAAATTTAGGAATTCATAGGAATAACCGTAGGTGTGAAATTAACTCCCAAATTTCATGCTATCCTGTTCTATATCAATTAATATATGTTACTGCACTGTCTTGTATGAGGATTGTAGGTGTTATTTATAAAATTTAATGATTTTCGCAAAACAGAGGCAATTCTGCATGAACTCGCCATAGCGAGTTGCTAGCAAGCCTTCATGGCGAGCTCCAGGTTCTGGGCTGAAGAACTTTGCCATGGCGAGCATCCGCTCACCTAGCGAGTTGTTTAGGCCAGTACCTGTAAGTTCGTCAATGCGAGCTTGGTGACTCGCCGTAGCGAGTAAACCCAGAAATGACTCATTTTCCTTATTTTCAAAGTTAAATGGAACACTCGTTTTATATCCTCGTTAAAGATTGATATTCTGCAGAAGCGTATATAATTTGATGTTAAACAGGAGGTCAAATACAGTGGAACACTTAGGGCATTAACCTAAGGAATTAGAATTTTGTATGCGCCCCGGGATTGGGAATTATTGGTAGTATGTTATGAACCTAGTGATCAGTCAAATAAAAACATGTTTATGATATCAGTTGGACTTCGTTTTAGATGTTCCATTAGAAATTCATGTGAGCTTTATGCCGGAACGCTTTCTGTTCGCGGATAAGGCAAACCCCTGAGACGTGCTCACCTTAGAGGGTTTGCGGTTTAAAATGAACAAGATAAACTTTGTGTTACACCTTTATATTATTGCCTATGATAATTATGCTATGGATATAGATTATGATATGACTGATTAGGAGCCCCGGCTTTATAGCCTAGGAGGGTAGTAGAATTCACTGGGACGAAGTGACTGTCTCACCCCACTCCCTTTTTGAAACAGGAAAACAGGTGGATTAGGTAAGCTGTGTTGTGGAGTAGCTGCTGCTGTTTGGAAGATCGCATTTTAGACTTTCTTGCTTTCTTCACTTTCTAATCGTGTTGTTTTGTTTCCGCTGTTATTTATCTGTACTCTCGTATATTTGGCACCTGTGTGTGCAATAAACTTCTGTTGTAATAATAATGAATTCAGTACCTTTAATAATATTCCATGATTATTCTAGATTTATCTATGGGGTGTTATACGAGACCTAATTCTATATATTCGAATTTTCTCCTCATTCTTGGACAGTTCGTGACGGCGAGAAAAAGGCAACTTTTGAGAGCAAGTCCAGAGTCAAGTGTTCCTTATTTTGTAATGAATTCTTATACTCTATTTTATGTTATTCCTTTAATTATGGGTAACTAAATTTCTAGATTGGATCCTAGGGGATCCCAATTATTATTGTTCTTGAACCATGTATTTCATATGATGTGCTAATCAATTTACGAAGTTAGTTTCAATCAATTATCTTTTGTTCTTAATGCTTTATACAAAGTAGCTAATTGTATGATGATTATAATTGTTTGTTTACTAAGACATTAGAGGCAAATCAATTGACCTAGGGATAGTTGTTCCATTAACCTTCACTTTAGACATATCGGTTTGTTAATTGAGAATTCAAAGATTAAATGGCAAAAACCTCAATTGATTATAGGTCATCCTAAGACATTAGGGATTGATAATCAATTGAGAGGATTATGTACCAAGACATTGGACATAATTATTTAATTTAATCGAATCGTGGAACTAAGTTTGTAAGTTGCTAGCATGCATGGAATACCAAGACAATGCTAGTTGGGTGAACCGAAAAGATCCAATCGCTTTCTCTCTTGACTTAAGAACCCTAATTTTGCCGTTATTTCTCAAAGAAATTGAAATTCCAAACTATTCCCCCCTATTTAATTAATTGCGATTTTTACTCGCGTATGGTCCCGATTACCGTAATTGAGTCACAACAATCTCTGTGGAACGATAAATTTTATACTTACTTTGACACTTCGTCACCTGTGGCACGTCTTGAATCCATAAGGTTACTTCTAGGAGTGGCATGTATCTTGAAGTTCAAGCTATTTCAGATGGATGTGAAGAGTGCTTTCTTCAATGGATATTTGAATGAGGAAGTATATGTGGAGCAACCCAAGGGATTTGTTGATCCAAATTTTCCAGATTATGTCTACAGATTGAAGAAGGCATTGTATGGATTAAAGAAAGCTCCTAGGCCATGGTATGATAGGCTAACCAAATTTCTTGTGCAGCAAGGTTATAGAAAAGGGTGAAACAGACAAAACCTTGTTTGTAAGAGAAGAGAAAGGCAAGCTCATGATAGCACAAATTTATGTAGATGACATTGTGTTTGGTGGAATGTCTGACTCCATGGTCAAGATGTTTGTGAATCAGATGCAATCTGAGTTTGAGATGAGCCTTGTAGGTGAACTTACCTACTTTCTTGGTCTGCAAGTAAGACAGATGGAGGACACAATTTTCATCTCTCAAAGCAAGTATGCCAAGAACATTGTGAAGAAATTTGGAATGGAGAGTGCAAATCACAAGAAAACTCCTGCAGCAACCCATCTCAAACTTTCTAAAGATGAGAATGGTGTCAGTGTTGATCAAAGTCTATACAGAAGCATGATTGGCAGTCTAGTTTGTAGTTCTTCTGAGATTGGCTGCATCATAAGGCTAAAACAACTTGGTTAGAGTGACTTAACTAAAGCACCAATGCTAAAGTAATTAAGTCTAAACCACTTGTGCATATTGAAGATGTGCAGATGCAACATGTTGAACAAGATGTCCTAGACATCTTGTCATTGGGTTCAGAGCATGTTTAGGCAACATGTCGAACAAGATGTCCCAAGACATGTGGGTAGGACATCTTGACCCAGTTCAACTTAAAAGATAATGCTTATCCATTAAGCACGCGTGTTTGTTTTAATTTGAATAAAGCGCGAATCTTTTAGTAACAAGCTGAGATTATGATTAATGATAAAGTTTGTTATTAATCCTATGTGTTAGATACGATCGGAATCGTATTTAATTTGTGGATAAAGATTAATTCTTTATCTTTGTGGAGTTTGTTTTAAAACAAGTTTGTTTTAAAACTAATTCTTATTGTTGTGCATCTGAAAGATTGAAGATTATCTGATGACTTGCATGACTATGTAAAGGACTTAACACAGAGCTTAAAACTCAACCCACAATAACTGAAGATTGTGAGTCCAAAGCTCTGTGCCCACTGTGCAAAGCATTAGTAGCTCCTTGTATTGTTCTTGATACTTTGTAGCCTTGAGTCGTTGAATGTTGTCATTCAACTAAGTCTTTAAACTGAAAAGTTTAAGTTTCGTCACTTGGGATTAGTGATTAGAGGGAGTTGGGTAGGTTCTCATATTCAGGGAAAGTTAGCCCTTAGGTAGAAGATTACTAGGATTGAGAAAAGGCATACATGCCAAAAGGTGTTTGGTGTGGTTGTTAGACTTAGTATTAATTCGGAATAGTAGTGTTCACTTCCTGGATTGGTATCCTCCAGAGTAGGGCTGTTTAGCGCCGAACTGGGTTAACAAATTACTGGTGTTGTTTATTGCTTTTGTTTACTTCAGTATTGCAATAACGTATGATCCTCATAACCAGTTGTCGATCCAGTTGTTTAGGACATCTGGACTACAGACACATTGGCCTAAACATTGTGTAAGACATCTGTCCTGCCCGAGAACATAATTTCAATTGGCATCAGAGCAGGCACCCTAACCTGCTGGGTGAGCTCCAGGGAGACAAAATCTTGTTCAAGATGGACAGGAATGGAGGATCAATAAACAGACCACCAGTTCTGGATGGATCAAACTATGACTATTGGAAAGCAAGAATGATTGCCTTTATCAAGTCCATGGATCAAAAGGCATGGAGGGCAATTATTACAGGTTGGAATCACCCAATAGTCTTTGCAGAAGATGGTTCTTCAATATAAAAAGGTGAAGGAGATTTGACCCTAGAAGAGGAGACTGAGTCCAATAGCAACTCTAATGCACTCAATGCTATCTTCAATAGTGTTGATGAAATCATATTTAAACTAATCAACACATGTACAGAAGCCAAGCAAGCCTGGGAGATTCTACAAACTGCACATGAAGGAACTTCCAATGTTAGAATGTCAAAGCTACAACTCCTCACCTCAAAATTCGAAAATCTAAAGATGGAGGATGATGAAACAAAATCAGAATTCAACACTAGAGTTCGAGACATAGCAAACTCATGCTTTGCTCTAGGAGAGAAGATACCTGAGGAGAAACTAGCAAGAAAAATTCTTAGATCACTTCCTAAGAGATTTTCTATGAAGGTAACTTCTATTGAAGAATCACAATACTTGAGCACGATGAAGGTTGAAGAACTCATTGGCTCATTACAAACTTTTGAGATGACCTTTGAAGATAGACCTGAAAAGAATGTGAAGAACTTGGCATTGAAATCCGAGGAAAGCCAAAGTGATGATTGTCTATCAGAAGCAGTAGCTCTATTGACCAAGAAGTTCAACAATTCTGTGAACAGGGTCCAAGCTAAGTGGAGGACAAATGTCCCAGACAAGATGTCCAACAACAAGACACAAGGCATCTCAAAAGAAGAAACAAACTCTGAAGAAGAAACAGAGGTACAGTGCTACGAATGTGAAGGCTTTGGGCATATCAGAATACAGTGTCCCAACTTTCTTAGAAAATAGAAAAAGGGACTCGCTGCAATTCTCTCTGACTCTGAGGATGAAAGTGAAGATGAAGACATAAACAATGCATTCTCGGGGATATGTGAAACAAACAGCAATGATAGCTTCAAAAGCTTCACAGACACTGAAGGCAGTGATAACAATGAAGAACCTCTCCACCCTTCAAGATACACTGCTAAAATATTAGAGCAAGATGAAATCATTGATAGGCTTATCAGGGAGCATAAGGAACGAGCAGCTCTGAGGAATGAATGCAATCTCTTAAAGTCTAAACTCATAAGCATGACTGAATCTTTGAGGTGTCTAGACTATGATTCTGACTCAGAAGATGAGTTCCTTGAAACTGAGAAAATAGCTGAAGACATGATTGGATTAGGATTCGATCATCCCTTCAGAAAAGCTGAATCTGCTCCAGAAAAGGTAACTCCTCCTCTACAGAAACCTAAGGACCAAATATCAAGCCAAATGTCTCAACATCCTGCTCAACACAACAACAGGGTCATAGACAATATATTTCAGCACCATGTTCAGACCAAGCAAGAGATGTCACACCAAATGTCTCAACATCCTGTTCAACATACAGACAGGATCATAGACCACACATCTCAGCATTGTGTTCAGACCAAGAAAGAGATGTCAAGCCAAATGTCTCAACATCCTGTTCAACATACAGACAGGATCATAGACCACACATCTCAGTACTATGTTCAGACCAAGAAGGAGATGTCAAACCAAAAGTCTCAACATCCTATTAAACACAAAGACAGGATCATAGACTACAAGTCTCGACAGTCTGTCCAAACAAAAAGGAAGATGTCAAGCCACATGTCTCAACATCCTGTTCAACACAAAAGGAATGGGAACATAGGTCAACTTCACAAGCAGCAGAAGAAGCATATACCAAGACTACATCTTACAAAGCTATACTCCCAAAATAGAAGAGCTTTCAATAGATGTGATCACTGTGGTAGGTCTGGACATGTTATGAAAGAATGCTTCAAAATTCATGGCTATCCTCAAAGATCAAGATCACCAAGGAAGGATGAAAAGAAGATTCTTGCTCAACAAGTAAAGTGCCAAGAGACTCAAGTCAAGAAAGTATGGAGGCCAAAAGAAGATTCAAAACTAAAGGCTCATACTTGTATCAGACTATCCTCATATGAAGACTGGTACTTTGACAGTGGATGCTCCAAACACATGACTGGAGATAGGAAATACCTTAAGGAATTAAGGCCTTGCTCTAAAGGATGTGTTACCTTTGGTGATGGTGCTAAAGGAAGAATCAAGGGTATAGGCAAGCTAAGAGATCTCAGCTCACTATACCTAGATAAGGTTCTACCAGTTGAAGGACTCACTACAAACTTGATAAGCATTAGTCAACTATGTGAACAAGGGCTAGATGTGTACTTCAACAACTCTGAGTGCATTATTGCTAACAATCAGAAGGTAGTAATGAAAGGTGTCAAGGCAAAGGACAAATGCTATAAGTGGACTCCTCCCAACAATAGTCCAAAAATAGCTTGCTTGACAGTCAAGGAAGAGAATGACCAGATGTTCTACCAGATGTCCCAACATCTGTACACTCGTCAGGAAGTTGAATCACTTCAACCTGAACGTGGGAAAGGAACTCTAGAGTTCCACATGTCCAAAAGCGTGTAGAACATTAAGTGACGGGGTGGCGTGCAGAAAGATTATAACGTTAATCATCATTACTTCTGCACAATAAACAAGGTAACATACTACCTAGTTCCGTCTATAAAAAGCCACCTAGATCATCACTTGTGCTATCACACATGCTTCAACATCTGGTACGACATCCTTTCAAAACCTCTCAAAAAGAAATCCTCTTCAATGAAACTCTGAACATCATGAGTCAAGAAATCACAATGAGTTCGAATAACCAAGCAATCAACAAAGGAGAAGGACCTAGTGATCCAGCTAGGGTTTCAGACTCAACCATCAACCAACGAGAGGTTGATCTTGACAAATTAATTATTCCCAGAGGAAGAAGAACGACAGCAAGGAAGAGGAAAAGCAACAAATTGGTCGGGCCTTTCACTAATCTAACACATAGTGAAGAATCCAAAGAAGCATCTCCGCTTGAAGCCCAATCGTCACCAAGGAGGGCTAAAAATCAAATTCCTGAAGAATCATCTCTGAAAGAGGCAACTCAAAACCAGAATTTTGAGCCTCAAACAGAGAAAGAGAAAAATGGTGAAGAAGATGTCATGACATCCGACCTCAATATCAAGGATGTCGAAACAAATGTCTCAACATCTAAAGGCATGACATTTGAAGAACATCCAATGGAAGAAGATCCAAAGGATGCACAGGAGAAACTCGTCTCTGAAGAAGAAGAAGTATCTGAGACACTAGAAGTCATAGAGATTGATGAAGAGACAGAGAGCAAAGAAGTGGCTCCAAGAAGAACTCAATCAGTGGCTGCTAGAGTGAAAAGAAGCAGAGGGAAGAAGGTGGAGACTCCCAAGTCATCCTCGGAAGAAGGCTCTCAGAAAAGGAAGAGGAAGCCAGAGTCCTCAAGTGAGTTTGAGCCTGATGTCGAAGACGATGTCCCAGACATCATGTCAAAGAAGAGAAAATCTGCATCCTCAACATCCTTCCACACTAAAGATAATGAACAAAGGTGGAGGATAATCAGTCAGAGGAGGATTGCTACTGAGAGGGAGTTAAGCACTGAAGCTCTCTCCTACAAAGAGATTATCACCCTTCTTACAGAAGCAAAAGTTATGAAGACGATGATGGGGGTTGGAAGGTGCTATGAAAGGCTTGTGAGAGAGTTCATCACCAATCTCACAGGAGAATGCAATGATGAAGGAAATGATGACTATCACAAGGTACAGTTAAGAGAAAAGACCATTGAATTCTCTCCAACTGTGATCAACCAATTTCTGGGTAGGAATACTTAAGCTGAGAGCAAGAAGATCCTATCAATGGACAAGGTTGCTGAAGAAATTACCTTAGGGCAAGCTAAACATTGGCCCAAGAAGGGACTACTTCCAACGTCCAAGCTGACTGTCAAGTATGCAATACTCAACAGGGCCCAACAAATCACAGCTCAAGTATAACCCCAAATCTGGCAAAACTCATATACCTCATAGGAAAAGGGAAGAAGGTAGACTTTGAGCAACATATTTTAGAGCAAACAATGAAGCATGTGGAAACCAATGCAGCAAAGTTGCTAATAGCATTAACGAGCTTGATTACTGAGTTAATTCTCAGCCAACACCCAAGCATCTTGCTTCCTGAAGAGCATGTGAGTAAAAGACTCCCTCCAATATCCTTCAACCGCAAGCTGTTTGCTGAACCACATGTCCCAGACATTGTGTTCAAAGAAAAAGTAGCAGCTGAGACCTCTGCTCCACTGGATAGAAGCTCACAAAATAAAGTACTGGCTTAGCTAATTCTAGTTTCTAAGGAGTTAGAGGAGACAATCAAGACTAGCACAGTAAGGAAGTCTGTGTAGACCATCTGATCAAGCAGCTGACAAAGAAAATAGCTGAGAATGAAGGAGCTGCTCAAGCTGAGGCTGAGCAAGAAGAAGAAGTTTGAAGAACAGCAACTGGGTAATTTAGGAAAATAAGTACTTTTGTATTTTTCCTTTTAGTTCTGTTCTACTTCTTGTAAGTTTTGTGGTCTACCAAATGTCCTAGATATTGGAGACTTTGACATCCGGCACTTAAAAAATAAATATAGTGCAACTTTTGTATGTTGTTCATTCTTAATCAATGAAATATTTTTCTTTAAACCTTTGTCAAATTATGGTAAAAAGGAAGAGAAATAATTGATGATAAGAACAGCTCTTTGGCAAGTAGAATCAATCTCTTGCTTTACGGATGAATATAGCAAGCTTTAAAAAAAATTAAAAACTAAAACGCTATGCTAAAACAAGTGTGTCCAGAGCATAATTGAAATGCTAAAATTGAACCTCTAAGAAGTCTAGTGAGTCTTGATCACTCTGACTAAGTACTTTCCCGTAGAGTATGAGTGATTTTTTTCTAAGTTAAAATGATCAAACCTCCTTACTAAACAAAGGTCTTGATCAATACTAGCTCTTGGATGAAATAGTGCACTAATCCATGATCAAATCCTAGCCATTGGTTCTCTTACTCACAAACTTAAAATAATAATAAACCAAATAAATATCTAGATATTTTCATGGTTTTAGTCCTATTAGCCCGCTCATTTCCTGCGCTTGCGCTTAAACGAGTCGCATTTCGCGTACCGATAAATTTTACGGAAACAGAAAAATTCTACCGTAAACCACTTAATTAAAACAAACCACAAAATTTCGGATGAATATTATACCGAATAAATTTTCACTCCTAAGCTCGGAAAAATATAGTGATATCAAATTCTCATCACAGTCGATATATAAAGTCTCAATTTAAATTTTGACGGAAATCGGAAACCGTAAAATTTTCAAACAGCGGGTATATCTTGCCCGTTTTCTCAAAAACCACTAGAAAATTATTTTCAACATTTCAACGAGACAAAAATGTTTCTAAACTCATTTAAAGCTTATAAAATCATTGTGCCCATTTTTCAAACGTTAAATTACGCGCAAGCACAATCTTGACATAAATTCTGTCAAAACAGATAATCAAACAGAAAACCAATAAAAACAAATAGCAGAACATCAATTAATATATCTATATTCTAATTCCTGCTATTCAAATTCTACGGGTCTTACAAGAAATTTGCATATATACTTAATATCACTGTAAAAAATAATTCAAAATTTTGAAATTAGACATAAGTTAACAAAAATCTCGAAGGAGAATATTTTCACGACCAAAGTTGTTAAAAAAATTAGGCCTGATAAGAAAATTTAGATATTTATGAAAACAATATATTTATTTAACATAAAAATAAAGAAATATTTAAAAAAAGTAGTTAGAAACTCAAACCTCTCAATAGAAGAATAAATACACCCGTCTTTCATCATAAATGCAAAATGAATAATAACTTACAATTGATTTTTTTTTTTTTTTACGGTAATAACTTACAATTGATGTTATACCTATAAACACTATAACATAGTGATGATGTTGTGACACTAATTAGATTGTACAACACAACTTAAAAATATATGATTTTCATAATAGCTGCAATCGCTACAACAAATTTGCCATATACCCACGGACATATTTAGTGACGGTGAATAAATTTGTGGGTATTGTACAGGTGATCCGTGGGTATAGCTCTCGTACAACAACTTAAATAAAAATTCCCAGAAAAATAAAAATCTATACTAGTCTATACTATTAATAAAGGGAAAACACAACTTTGGTGTAGCCTTTTTTTAAAATACCATAATTGCCCCTAACAGTTTTTTTCTTTTAAATTTTTTTACTCTCTTTTTATTTAACTTCTATAACTTCTATACTTTTTAAATTTTTTTCCTTGATTAAAAAAATATAAATGTATATAAAAAGTCTACAATATAATTTTTTACACAATTTAATAAAATAAAAAAAAACGGATCACACAGACGGGCACGGAACGTGCGCGTCTGGCAACTAGTAAAAATAAAAATAAAAATTAAATGTTATATAGGGGTAAAGGAACACACCACCGCTAGAAAATTGTCATGTCTTCAAAATCCTGAAATCCCATGTTGCTACTTCTCACTGAATTTCCATGAATCTCCATTGTTGTTTCTCCAAAATCCCTAATCTCAACTTCTTCAAAATCCCTAAAATCCCATGTTGCTGCTTCTCGCGAGCTCTTTTTTGGTGAACAACCTCAACTTCTTGCGTAAGTCCTTTGCACGATTAACTTCTTATTTCGTGGCTTCGCCCTCAAACATTGGAACTCCTTTGCTTCCGCGGAGTCTTCGTCCTCCTTCTCTCGTTGTTTCTGGCCAACACAATTTGTGAGGGAAATACCTGATGCTTCGTCTCCACGCCATCGCACGGTACCGACCAACCACAACTTCTTCTTTTGTAAGTTTCTTTCAACTTCATCTTCGATTGGGATTTGGGATCTTCCTAAATTGTTCCAAAACCCTAACTTACCAAACTAATTTTTTCCTCTGTTCTTGGCTCAATCAGAAGTTTAATATTGATGTTAATGTGTATGATTATTATTATTATTTGCATGTTTTTCATATTTTGATGATTATGTGTATGTATGATTTCCTGATTTTTAGTTAATTACTTACTAGTTTGTATGTATAGAATATGGTTTTAAATTAATTGTGAAAGATAATAGTATGTAGAGGATCCCGAGTTGTGTTTTAACCGGTAGCTGGGTCCTCTTGGTGCGTTTGCAGTGTGTTTTTCCTGCTGGTCTGGGTTTTTCTCCTTTGCTGTTTTTGTGTTCTGGTGTAGTTCTTTGTGAGGTGTAGCTGACTGGTCTGCTATTTGCGACTTTCTGCTATTTGTTTTGTTATGCTGCAACGCTGCTTTTTGTGCTTGTGGCTTTATATGTTGTTTTTTGCCTTTTGTTTTCCTGCTGGTTTTGTTGTATCTTTCATTCACTCCAATGGCATGTCTTATGCCATGGTTGGTGATCTTCTAATAAAATTTTGCAATTAAAAAAAAAATAGTATGTAGAGGATATGATTTATAGTAGTTACTAGTTAGTATGTATATGATATGTTTACTATTTATTATGTAGAGGATTTGGGGTTATGAGTTTTGCCGCCTAAACTATGTTTGTCCAAATTATCACCTGAATAGGCTATTTAATATCTAACTAATATGTTCTCACATAATTAGTGTAACTATTTTTTGTGATTCGTAGACTTGCTATCAAAGTGAGTTGCATACAATGTAAAAGGAATAAAAATTTAAGTTCATGTTGCTTTTCAAGGTATGATATGATTGTTTTCTTTGCAATATATGTTTTTGTTTTGGTGGATGTCTTCTTATTTGAAATGTTAATCATTATGGCAGTAGGAAATTAAATTACAATTACAAAGGCTATTTGTGCTTTATACTTATGCTTATTTTCAAATGATTGTGATTTATGTGCAGCTCAAGATTAAGGCGAATAATCTTTTAACTGCTACACATTCAACAACCCTCAAACATGATATGGTTTGGCATAATTGATACAAGGCTATCTTTGTGACTGACACTGAGAAAAGTTGAATTTTTTTTCTTGTATTAAATCCTAAGAATTTCTCATTCTAGTTTAGTTATTGTGATGATCATGCTAATTGAAATTATTATTTTTGATGTCTAGTGAGTTCATGACATGCTTTGTGTGTCAATACTCACTCTCACCGATACTCTTACAACCGTTAAAGCTAGTTTCACACGCTTTTGTCCAAGTGTAATGGTAACCTTCATTCATATGTTGCCTTCATCGTGTATGCATCTTTTGTTTTTACTTTCATATTGTTTTTATAGGGTAGAAATAATCTTCTGATTTTTCTCTTGTTTCTATTTTATGGATTTTAGAATCATGGCTCTAAAGTGGTGGGTTTAGAAATCTTCGTTGGTAAGATTTTGAGCAATTTTTCCTCTACTGTTTTTAAGTTTTGTTTTGAAATTACAAGTGTAGATATCCCTTTTTATCTTCTCTTTATTTTTTTTGTTTTGTTTCCCTTTTTTTATTATGTTAATGGTGTTTCCCTTTAGATGACTTTCTACAAAAAGTTAGTGTATGGAGATTGTCCATTTCTTGTTTCATGCTTTCCTAATCCTTTAGCATCAACCTCAGGAGCAGATGTGACTAGTTCCCTTCTTAAAAAACTTATATTAATCTTAAGTTCGAGGTAGCCATACTAATAAGTCGGCCACTTTGAATATGTCAAGTAACTCCACCGTCGCTGTTTCCGCCTCCGCTGATTTTACTGGGTCCGTTGCATTTTTCAATTATCGCTTCTGATCTGATTTAAATTATCGATGATGTAATTGTAGCTTCTAATTTACTTTATGTTGTTTAAATTGATTGTAATTAGTGCACCTGATCAAGTTTAATAATAAGATTAATATAAGCTATTTTCAGCATGAAATGAAACAAAGCTGAAAGAGTTTGAATTGTCAATTTTCAGTGCTTGACATGCGTTATGCGTATAGCGTATTGTACTTCCCTTAACAATACGCTAGAGACTAGTTTACTTTGCATTTTCATGTGGTCCTTGTGTTGGACTATGCTAGAGACTAGTATTCCCTAAATTTGATGTTGAACTTTCTTGCACAGAAGAAAAATTAACATCCCTAAACTGCATCATTCTAGCTACTTTCAAATATATTCTCTAACTGCATAAGTTCCTTTTAAACCTACAATAAATAAAGATACATTGCAAGCTTCAGATCAAATACAAAGTGCATGTGATTAATTACCAGAGCCTTGTTAATTTAGACTCTGCATTGTTAATAATTTATTTGTTTTTTAGGAGTGATATTATATGTGTTGGATTTTGTTATTATTCATCTGTTCTTTTTATTTCTTCTAGGTGAACATTAGAAGCTAATATGGAGACTTGATTGAAACTTGAATGAAGATGGAAACTATAGGCTAGTATACAAAATTTGTGTTTAAGATGGATATTTCTTGTTTTTAAGATGTTCTATTGTTGAATATTTCTTGCTCTTTCCAGAAAAATAAACATATAATGAGGCCGGAACATCTCAATTAGCCCCAAAGACACATAAGTTGCATTGCATTCTCCCGATTGCTCTACTTTATAACATTGCATAACAGAGTCAAGGTACGGGCTTCCTCCAATTTAACGTTGTGGATTCAATCCTTTTACAAGTATGAACTCTCTCTTGTGGTCTTGCACTTTTGCTTAAGATACCAATTATAGTATACAATCACTCTCTGAGCTAGATACCTTTATAGGCTTATTGGAATGAGCTTGAATACTCATTTGCCCCTTTCAAGTAGCATAATGTAACTATAGTGATAAAAGAAAAGCGATTGTTAATGAGAATAGGAAATAGAATGTCAGTGTTCACTTTTCAGTTGCAAGGGAGGCAATTTTAATTTCAGGTGACATACCTTGAAATTCATTTGTTAACATTTCAGTTTGTTGGACATTAATTGATTGTCTTTTATTAATGTCCCTTTAGAATGAAGTGGTGGAAGTGTAACTTATAAGTCTTATATTCATTTGTTTTTGATAATTTCCAGATGTTTCTAGTGCCCCTCACCAAATGAATTCTTTAAGTGGAGACACCGATGAAGATTGAAGATAGACGACGATAAAAGAGATGAAGATGTGAAGAGAGTAAATTTGAAAACTTAGTAGACATGATATGATTTTTTTTTTTCTTTTGTAGTTTTTGTTATTGTTATGAACTTGTATAATTTTAAAACATTAGGATGTTCTTAGGTTCATTTTTTTAACTATTTGTAGTTTGACATCTTGCAAAACTTGTTAGTTTTTCAATATAATTGAGGTTTTCTTTTATTTTTTGTTTTATAATTATTGTGGGTGTATTAAAAAATAGTGTCTGGTGTATGAAAAAAATATTTGCAAATTTGTATTATTAAAAACTAAAATTTGTTTGGGCAAAAAAGTAATTCTACAAAAAAAACTGCCAAACCTATACCAACGCAAAAATGTGTGGGTAGATCAAATCAATAGGTTCACTTTGGCTACCACCCAAAATTTTTCCAACGGCTGTATCCGTAGCTATAAGCTATACCAACGACAAATATTTCATGGGTATAGCGAGACGCGTCTGGACGGGCGGAATGGATGAGCGAAAGGTGCCATGGAGTGAGGAATACCCCGCGACAAAACGTCTGTGGGTATAGGTTTTACCCACGATTTTCTGGTCTTTACCTACGGTTATATGCCGTCACTATACGTCAAATTTGTTGTAGTGAATTCAAAGTACGTACAAAGTAAAAATAAAATTATGCTAGGTAGGTAGATTATAGATATATGTATATATTGCCTAACTCTACACATTAGAAAAACTTGGAATATTGCCTAACTAATATAGATTAAGAAAGGGGTTAAAGTGTCCCGTGAGCTTAGCTCAATTGGTAGGACAAATGCATTATCTATGCAGGGGACCGGGGTTCGAACCCTGGTCATCCCACTTATCCACCTTAACGTTTTTTTTTTTCCCTATAAAATAGGGACCTTCTAAGTTTAGTCTTTATTTAATTTTTATTATATAATTAGTTCCCATAAAAACCAATCACATAATTTTAGTCCCTACTAAAACTAAATTTGCTTAATTATTATTAAATGCTTAAATTTTTATAGATATGTTTAAAATATCATATAAAGTTTATGTAATAAAATTTAAATTTTTTTAACATGATATAAATTTAAAATGAATTTTTTAAACAACAAAAGTTAAAAATAAATGTAACAAAAATCATGACCCAAAAAAGCAAATTTTAAGCTCGTTTTTTCTAGAGGAACTTTTCATGATGTTCTAAACATACACACGAGAAAATCATTATAAAAATACATGTTGACTTAACATTAGGGATCAAAACTGAGTGCAAATAATAATTATATATAGACTAAAAATTAAGTAATAATGACTTAACTTAGAAGGTCGTTATTTTGTAGGGACCAAAACCATATTTAATTCTTAAAAAAATTAAAACTACCGAATTATTTTTATTTATTTTTTGACAATAGAGTATAATTTAAAATTGATAGTTGGTTAGAATTTTAGTTAGTTGATTAATCTTCTCCTATGCTCAATCTAAAAAGTAAATTGTACTCTCAAATTTTTTAATCAAGTTTTATATTTATAAGAATTTTTCAACAAAAATTTAGAATGTTTAACAAAGGATGGATTGAATATGAATATTTAAGTGTAAGAAATACAAAAGTTTTATATTAAGTAATCTATTGTTAAAAAAAATTAAAATTTTGCAAGAGAAATTTTCATATATACTAAATATTACCGTAGAAAATAATTCAAAATTTTGAAAGTAGACATAAGTTACCAAAAATCTCGAAGGACCAAAGTTGTTAAAAAAATTATTGCCTAATAAGAAAATTTTAGATATTTATGGAAATAAAATAAAATATTTATTTAACATAAAAATAAAAATAAAGAAATATTTAAAAGCGCAAATAGAAGCTCAAACCTCTGTATAGAAGAATAAATACCTCCGTATTTGATATCATAAATGCAAAGTGAATAATAATAACTTACAATTGATGTTATACCTTTTCGTCAAAAAAAAATTGATGTTATACCTATAAACACTATAACAAAATGATGATGTTGTAACACTAATTAGATTGTACAATACAACTTAAAAATATACTGCAATTCAAAGTACGTCCAAAAAAAAAAAAAATTTATGCTAAGTAGGTTGATTATAGATATATATTGCCTAACTCTACACATTAGAAAAACTTGGAATATTGCCTAACTAATATAGATTAAGAAAAGGGTTAAGTTTTTTTTTTCTCTCTATAAAATCGGGACCTTCTAAGTTTAGTCCTTATTTAATTTTAGGATAATAGGTCTTTACCCCCTGCAAAGTAGTTGTGTTTTGCTTTACCCCTGTAAATTTTTTAAAAAATTTTCCCCTTGCAAAATTTTTTTTTGGTTTTTCCCCTTGGATACACTTTTTAAAGCAATTATAATATTCTTAGTTCCTATAAAAAACAATTACATACTTTTAGTCACAATCAGTAAGTGGTTTGTGTTTGTTTCAGCCATAATTTGCCAAAGGGTGAGATTGTAGTTCCTCTGAGATTAGATGCATCATAAGGCTAAAACAACAAGGTTAAAGCATCAATGCTAAAGCAACAAGATTGAAACAAATAAGCCTAAACCACTTGTGCATAAACAAGATGTGCAGATGCAACATGTTGAACAAGATGTGTAAGACATCTTGTCACTGGATATAGAACATGTTGAACTAACATGTTGGAAAAAGATGTCCTAAGACATGTGGGTAGGACATCTTGACCCAGTAACAGCTAAGAAGATTCATACGTATTCATTAGCGTCCATCTCTTCAAATATGTATCAGGCGCGAATCTTCAAGTATCGACTGTGACTAGGATAGATAACAAAGTTTGTTATCGATCCTAAGTGTTAGGAACGATTATGGATCGTAACTAAATAATTGGATAAAGATTAAAATCAAATATTTTATCCATTGGAGTTTCTGTTAAAACAAGTTTGTTTTAATAACTAAATTCCTATCGTTGTGCATCTAAAAGATTAAGGATAATCTCAAGACTTGCACATCTATATAAATGACTCAAGACTGAAGAATAAACTTAATCCACAATAACTGAAGATTATGAGTCCAAAGCTTTGTGCCCACTGTGCAAAGCATTATAGTAGCTTCTGAAACTTAGGTTCTAAGGTTTAGTTGCATGTCGTTGTTGAATGTTGTTGTCCAACGTCATTCTTAAATGTGAAGTTTAGTTCGGTCACTTTGGATTAATGATTAGAGGGAAGTGAGTAGGTTCTCATATTAAGGGGGAAAGAGCTCTTGGTAGAAAAACAATAGGATTAAGAAAAGGCATACATGCCAATAGATTTTGATGTGCGTTGTAAGACTAAGTATTAATTCAAAGTAGTGGTTTTTCTTTCCTGAATTGGTATCCCCCAGATCGAGTAGGTGTGATTTGCATCGAACTGGGTTAACAAACATCTGGTGTTGTTTATTGCTTTCCCTTTACTTCAGTACTGCAACTATATTGATCCTATTGACCAGTTGTCGAACCAGTTGTCTAAGACATCTGGATTGTTACACAAGACATTGTGTACAACATTTGTCCTGCCAAAGAACAAAATTTCAATATTTAAGTGTGAAAAATATAAAAGTTTTATATTAAGTAAGAGATTAAAGATGGTAGGCAGACAGTGTAAATGATGTTTACACGGACTACCAATAAGAAATCATCATTCTTTCATGTCATACATATAGTTTCAAAATAACCATACATGAGTGGGGTGATTTGGCAAGTTAGTGAAGTTTCATTTGATATCTGTGTAAAAATATTTTACACTGATTGTAAATATCTATTAAGTAATCCATTGTTAAAATAAATTAAAATTTTGCAAGAGAAATTTTCATATATACTAAATATCACCGTAAAAAATAATTCAAAATTTTGAAAGTAGACATAAGGTACCAAAAATCTCGAAGGAGAATATTTTGACGACCAAAGTTGATAAAAAAATTATGGCCTAATAAGAAAATTTTAGATATTTATGAAAATAAAATATTTATTTAACATAAAAATAAAAAAAATATTTAAAAAAGCAATTAGAAGCTCAAACCTCTATATAGAAGAATAAATACATCCGTCTTTGATCATAAATGTAAAGTGAATAATAATAATTTATAATTGATGTTATACCTATAAACACTATAACATAATGATGATGTTGTAAAACTAATTAGATTGTACAATACAGCTTAAAAATAAACGATTTACATAATAGCTGCAATTCAAAGTACGTACAAAATGATGATGTTTTAATCAAGTTTTATGTTTATAAGATTGTTTTCCACAAATATTTAGAATATTTAACACTAATTAGATTGTACAATTCCAACTTAAAAAATAAACGATATATATATATATATATATAAACGATTAACGTTTCATTGAAAATTAAAAATGACAATGTTTATGCAATCGTAAGAATTATTATTGAACAAAGAGAATATTAAATTAAAATTTGTATATAATTATTATTTTCTTAATTTAAAATAAATTAGTAGTATTAATTGAGCTATGCCTTCTTTTTTACCAAAAATAAATAAATTAGTACTATCAATTATGGTTGTATTTGTAAAAATTAAAAACATATACCTAGTAATTTAAAAGCAGGGCAACCCAAGTTTCAAATAATTCAAGCAAGGGTTTTAGGCCTTCAAAGAAATAAATTTACAAAGAAAAACATGGCTTGTCATAATTCTTTTTTTCTTTTGTCGCAAGGCATTTTTGATAATTCATATATAAGCATGTACACAATAGAAAAAAGATTTCAAAGAAAAAAATAAAAATCTTTGAGATTTATTTTTATAAAAATGGGATAATTTTGCAACCACATAAAAACTCAAGCAACTATAACTTTAAACTAGCCTCAAACAAAGATTGAATGTATTGACTTTCTATATTTTTGGTTACATGTTTTAATAAGAAGGACTAATAATCCAAATAAATGTTTTTCGTACACAAGAATCAGAGATTAAATTTCTAACCACTTGCTTAAGAGGTCGAATATTCTTACCACTTAGAGCAATTCAGTATTGATATTATATTGACTTTGACTTTAATATCGATTGATAAAGAAATATTAGATAAAATTTTTTATGAGAATTTTGAAAAATAAATTTAAATAAAAATAAATTAATTTGTACATTTTTTTTTAAAGAAAACGGCCTAACTTTAGAGTTTGCTTAAGGGGCACATTTATTGTTTGAAGAGTAATTCTATTCCCAAAGAAGTTAATATATTAGATAATAATTATAATTAGGAACACGGGAGTAAAGGTATAGCAATATTAACAATATATTAATCAACTGTGTTGTGATCCGGATGAAAAAAATTCAAGAAGTTGGCTTATTTTCAAATAAAAATATGAACTTGTATATATCAAACACGGAAGAATATACTAAGTATGCAACATACAAGTTTTATAGCTATTTTACAAATACAACTATAGCTGCAATATGAAGTCAAGACTCATAAATTAATTAGGCAAACGAATTAATAAAACCGACCAAAAGGATTTAACCGACTAAAATAATTAATTAACAAATAAATAAAATAAAATTTGTTTTGCCTATAAATATGGCCACAAACCTCCAAATATATTCATAGACCATAAGCTAACTTAAAGCATATTTGTTTGAAAAATGGGGTTAAAGGGTGTAACATTTGTTGCCATAATTCTCTCCATTAACCTCCTTTTTGTCTCTACTCATGTCTCTGCCACACCACCACCATTACCCGTGATATGTCAATCAACACCACCACCTATTCCTTCAATAGCTCCGGTTCCACCACCATCAATTCTCATAATTGATTTTCCTCCCACAACACCTCCTTCAACCCCACCTAATGTGCCTCCCACAACACCTCCTTCTACACCACCTATAACACCTCCTTCTAAACCACCATCTGTTCCTCCTACATCTCCACCTATTGTGCCTCCTAAAACACCTCCTCCTCCCCCACCACCGCCACCACCTACCAAACCACCACCGCCTACTCCTGCATTACCAACTAATTGTCAAATTGGGAAGTTAAATGTTTGTGTTGATCTTTTGGATATATTTAAAGTAGTGATTGGAGGACCACGAAGCACACCTTGCTGCAAAATCATCAATAGCCTTGTTGGTCTTGATGCCTCTATTTGTGTTTGTGCTGCACTCAAAGCCAATATATTGGGAGTTATTAATGTTAATCTTAATACTACCTTACTGATACTCCTCAACCAGTGTGGGCATAGTCGGCCGCCTACTAATTACGTTTGTTCTTAATTAACAATGGCAAATGCATGCCATAGTCAATGGACGAATCCTATTATACTATATTAAATAATTATGTGCTATCAATAAATTAATAACGTCCATTATATATTAATACTAAACTATATATTTATATTTTTATTGTTGTTAATCAATGAAGGTCTCTGCATTATCGATTGTTGGGAGCAGAAGTTTTTTTTGCCTCTCCCCATCAGTTTAATCTAGTCCGAGGATAGTTTTGGCATCAAGTGATTTCAGCTCCCTCCCAATCGCATTTGCGGTGAATCGAACCATGGTCCTTCCAACAATCGATTGATGTTTGGAGTGAAAGTTGTTTAATAAATATATGTCTTTTATTTTACATGGAGTTTATGAAATTGCATGAATGTGTTAATTATTATTACTCATCTTATACTCTCTCATTTTTTCCTTTAATTTGTATTTAATTCGTATATGTTCTTAATTAAATTTTATTAACATATAGGCACTCTTGAGTGATATAGCCATTTATTCCATATTGATGAAAATTGAAAAATGTCATAGGTGGAATTAAGAATAATAACTAAGATATTATTTATAAGAGGTATGTTATTTGGACAATCTAAATTGGTTGTTCCGTATAGACACTGTATACCAACTAAGGAAAATAAGAGCTCGCACGTAAATCGAGATAAAAATAAAACTAAAATAGGTGGTGGGGCTGTATAATTATACGGCGTAAACAACTAAAAAATTGTCCAAATAAAGATTCTCTATTTATAATAACATTTTTTCTTCTTTTTTTTCAACCATTTGATAAGAGACTTCTTGAATTATATATTTTAGATGTTTCAAGTTTTAAAATTGAAAAAGCATTGAACACGAAAATAAATCATAAACATATTGAAATATATATCATACATTTTTTTTTTATTGACTTTTTACCAACAAAATCATAATTAACAAACCTAACCCAATACATAGAATAAGTTTAGACACTCATTTTCTTGGTAACTGTAAAGAAGAACATAGAAGGCTTGAGACTCAAGCTAAATTGTCTTTAGTGGCTAAAACCTAGCTTATATATATATATATATATATATATATATATATATATATATATATATATATATATATATATATATATATACACTAGACTTTTTTATCCGTGCATTCGCACGGAGAATAATTATTCAATTATACAATGGATATGTTGATAATATATCGTTATTGTGTTATACGTTTATAAATAAAAGTGCTTTATATGTTTAAATATTTTCATGTAATCTAAAAATATAAATAAATGAAATAGAATATGCAATAAATGATGATATATCCAAAACATTTCCATCAAATATGTAAGTTTTTTAAAATTACAAACAATCCTACAGAATCCATGATTTCTTGAAAAGGAATGAAATCAAAATGATTCATTGGGATATCCTGTAACTGATGAGCAAGACCGGTGAATTACTTTATTTATTTATAGTCGTAAACATATAGTGTATTCCTTAGGATTTGCTTGGAACTGGTACTATCGAATTTGTATTACTATCGGATTTGTATTCATCAGGATGAGGAACTGGCACTATCGAATTTGCTTGGAACTGATGTGCTATTTCAAAGCATGATGATTCCAAGCATGAATTATGCACTATCAGATTTGCTTGCTTGGAACTGATGTCCATTCCCTAGTATATGGAATTAATAATAATAATAATAATAATAATTAATTCTACAATAAAATAGGTCGGGCTAGGTATATAATAATAATAATAATAATAATAATAATAATAATAATAATAATAATAATAATAATTAACTAAAAAATAAATTAGCAGATTTTTATTCATTAGAATTAGGATGGGGAACTGATGTGCTATTTGCAAGGATGATAAAGATAATTCCAAGCATGATATTAAGAATATTGATAAATTGCTAGAAACTTCCATAGTTAGTTATGATGTTTTATAACTTCAATCCTATTAGACTTGGTTAGGTAGCTAGGAGGTGGTTACATAACTACCTTGAGTTAGTTAGTTATGGTTACTTGTGTTACAAGTAATGGATGTGTTAGGAGTTTTCCTTATAAATATGCATGTGCCTCATGCATTGTAAACACAACTCATTCTCTATTTTTCTTATCAATAAATCTTAACACTTTCCTCCTAGTTTTCTCTCTAGTTCTTACTTGTTATCTTCTTCCTCTTATCTTGGATTACCCTAACAAATTGGTATCCAGAGCCCTTTGGTTCTTAGTGTAGAAAGCACAAAGATTCAGTCTTGTTTGGTGTTTACATTTTCCTTCATTCAGAAACAATGTCAGGGAATGGTTTACCAAACAATCTTCCAATTCTTGAGGGCAAGAATTGGGAAAGATGGAGCAAACAGATGAAGTCTCTCTTTGGTTTTCAAGATACATGGGAAGTGGTGGTTAATGGTGTGCAAGACTTGGTGGGGAATGCCACTGAAGCTCAGAGATCAGCACACAAAGACTTAAAGAAGAAGGATTGCAAGGCAATGTATGCAATTCAAGCTGCAGTAGATTCTGCAAATTTTGACAAGATATCTAGTGCTGAATCCTCTAAGGCAGCCTGGGATATTTTGGTGAAATATTATGAAGGAGGAGAAAAGGTGAAGGGAGTGAAGTTGCAGTCTCTGAGAAGGCAATATGAGCTTCTGCAGATGGATAAGAGTGAATCCATTGGAGCCTATGTGTCGAAGGTTCAAGGCATTGTCCATACAATGAAGAGCTGTGGTGAGGTGATGACAGATAGGATGATTGTAGAGAAGGTAATGAGAACTCTAACTCCAAATTTTGATCATGTCATTGTTGCCATCCAAGAAACTGGGAATGTAGCTACATTACAGTTGGAGGATCTTGTTGGATCGTTAGAAGCACATGAGTTGATGATAAATGAAAGGAAAGGGGTTCAAGAATCTGTACAAGCCTTACAAGTTCAGGCTTACAAGAAAACTAATAGTCACAAAGAGAAAAATCAAGATAAGGGAAAGAATGGCTCTCAGAAAAAAATTGATGGAAAATCTGAATCCTTCAAGAAAGGAGGAGGAACATCAAGTTCAAAGAAAGGTAAAGGCAAGGACAAGAGTCACATTCAGTGCTATAACTGTGAGAAATGGGGACACTATGCTTCAGATTGTTGGTTCAAGAAAGGCAAAGAAAAGGGCCAAGACTCTGATGATGAAGCAAAACTTGTGCAAGAAAAGGTTGAAGACAAAGCTGTGACTTTCATGGCTGCATTATCAGAGGTAGAATCACAAGACAAAGTTGATGCTGAGACTTGGTTCTTAGACACGGGGTGTTCCAATCACATGACTGGTCACAAAAACTGGTTAGTGAAGTTTGATTCTGGAAAGAAAAGTAAAGTGAAGCTGGCCAATAGCAGTTCATTGCAGTCAGAAGGCATTGGTAACATGGTTATCAAGAGAAGCAATGGAAGCTCTGCAGTAATTGAAGATGTGATGTTTGTACCAGGTATGGATTGTAATCTTCTGAGTGTTGGACAGTTAGCAGAAAAAGGTTTTTCAGTTATCATTAAGAATGAGAAATTTGAACTTTATGATCCTGCAAATAACCTAATTCTGAGGACTCCTTTGGCCAAGAATAGAACTTTCAGAACTTTGATTCACACAAACACTGTTCAGTGTATGAAGGTAGTAACAGATGAGAAGTTGAATTGGCTATGGCACCTGAGATTTGGACATTTGAATTTCAAATATCTAAATCAGCTAGGGAGCAAAGGAATGGTACTTGGCCTACCTAAGATTGAAGCTTCAGAAAGAGTATGTGAAGGTTGCTTAGTTGGTAAACAACCTAGAAATGCTTTCAGCAAGAGTTTGCCTATGAGATCATCAAGTGTACTAGGTGTTGTGCATTCTGATGTGTGTGGTCCCTTTGATGTGAATTCACTTGGTGGTAATAGATATTTTGTTACCTTTGTTGATGAGTATAGCAGGAAGATGTGGATATACTTGATTCAAACCAAGGATGCAGTATTTGATGTCTTCAGAAATTTTAAGGCATTAGTTGAAAATCAAAGTGGAAAGAAGATCATAGCTCTCAGAACAGATGGTGGAGGTGAGTATACTTCCAAGAAGTTTGAGTCATTTTGTGTTGAACAAGGTATAGAACATGAAGTCACAGCTCCCTATACACCTCAACACAATGGCTTAGCTGAAAGAAGGAACATGACTATTCTTGATATGGCAAGGTGTATGGTGAAGCATAGGAACCTGCCTAAAGCTTTCTGGGGTGAAGCAGTTCACACTGCTGTGTATGTGTTGAACAGGTGTCCAACCAAGAAGCTGAAAGACAAAGTACCTGAGGAAGTGTGGAGTGGTAGAAAACCTAGTGTAAGTCACTTCAGAATTTTTGGTGTTTTATGTCACAAGCATGTGCCTGAAGCAAAAAGGAAGAAGCTTGATGACAGAAGTGAAGCCATGATCTTGGTAGGATACCATGTCACAGGTGCTTACAAGCTGTATGATCCTGTCACAAAGAAAATGATCTACAGTAGAGATGTTGTAATTGATGAAGAGAAATCCTGGGATTGGATTGCTGGTTGTAGTTCAAGTAGAGCTCAATTGAATCCAATCATGAATGAAGAAGATAGTGATTCTAGTGATGAGAATGAAGCACCTGCAGCTGTGACTAGAGACAGGCCTGCCAGAACAAGGAACATTCCTGCTAGATTGCAGGATTGTGAAATTGTTAATGATAATGAGGTAAATGCAGATGGTGACTTAGTTCATATTGCGTTGATGGCTGGTTCTGAGCCTATCAATTACACAGAAGCCTTGAAACACAAGAAATGGAAGAGAGCTATGGAGGAGGAGTTGGCTTCAATTGAGAGAAATCAAACTTGGGAGTTAGTTAAACTTCCATCAGATAAGAAGGCAATTGAAGTAAAATGGGTGTTCAAGCTGAAGCTAAATCCTGACAATTCTATAGCAAAATATAAGGCAAGGCTGGTGGCAAGAGGTTTTCTGCAGAGGGAAGGAATAGATTACTCAGAAATCTACTCACCTGTGGCAAGAATTGAGACTGTGAGACTTGTCATAGCTGTAGCTAATGCAAGGAAATGGCCTATGTTCCACATGGATGTTAAGTCAGCCTTTCTTAATGGTCCATTAGAAGAACTTGTCTTTGTAACTCAGCCACCTGGATTCATGATTGAAGGGAAGAAAGACATGGTCTACAGATTGAACAAAGCTCTATATGGTTTGAAACAAGCTCCAAGAGCTTGGAATAAAAGGATAGATGGATTTCTTGTGAAACAAGGTTTCAGGAAATGCAAGTCAGAATATGGAGTATATGTGCAGGAAGCAGCTTCAAGCATCATTCTGATATGTTTGTATGTTGATGATCTGCTAGTAACTGGAAGTGTCACAGCTGAGATAGAGAAATTCAAAGAAGTAATGAAAACTGAATTTGAGATGACAGATTTGGGAGAAGTGTCTTACTTCTTAGGATTTGAACTTCTGAAGAATGGTAAAGGTCTATTGTTGCATCAGAGAAAATATGCAGGAGAAATTCTAAAGAGGTTCAACATGATTGAGTGTACCTATGCTGCAACTCCTATGGAGGTGAACTTGAAGTTAGAAAAGAATGAGACAGAAGAGACTGTGGATCCTACAATTTTCAAGCAAATTGTTGGATCATTGAGATATCTTTGCAACAGCAGGCCAGATATATGCTTTGCAGTTGGGCTTGTAAGTAGATTCATGGATAAGCCCAGAAGGTCACACATGAATGCAGCTAGAAGAATACTTAGGTATATAGCAGGCACAATGGAGTTTGGAATTCTTTTTCCAAAATCAGTTCTGAATGAGAAATTTGAGATTGTGTGCTACTCTGATGCTGATTGGTGTGGTGACAAAGTAGATAGAAGGAGTACTACTGGGTATTTCTTCAGATTTATGGAAGCTCCTGTTGCTTGGTGTTCTAAGAAACAACCAGTTGTTGCATTGTCTTCTTGTGAAGCTGAGTACATAGCAGGTGCATATGCAGCATGCCAAGCTTTGTGGATTGTGACTGTGTTGAAGGAGCTAGGAATTGAAGCAGAGAAACCTGTGGTTCTGCAGATTGATAACAAGTCTGCTATAAACTTAGCCAAGAATCCAGTTTTGCATGGTAGAAGCAAACACATAGAGGCTAGGTTTCATTTCTTGAGGGAGCAGGTGAATCAAGGTAGCTTAGATGTCAGGCATTGTGCAACAGATACTCAGGTTGCAGATGCTCTAACTAAGAGTTTGAAAACAGACAGGTTTTTGAAGCTCAGAAGTGAACTTGGTGTGTATCAGGCGCGCGCGCCCAGCATGGCAAGTTCTGAAGCAGTTCTGAAGCAGTTCTGAAGGACAGACAAGTTTGAAGTTCTGAAGCAGTTCTGAAGGACAGACAAGTTCTGAAGCAGTTCTGAAGGACAGACAAGTTCTGAAGCAGTTCTGAAGGACAGACAAGTTTGCAGTTCTGAAGGATTTCTGAAGGACAGACAAGGTTACAGTTCTGAAGGATTTCTGAAGGACAGACAAGTTTGCTTAGGCTTGAAGTTAAGGGAGCATGATGTTTTATAACTTCAATCCTATTAGACTTGGTTAGGTAGCTAGGAGGTGGTTACATAACTACCTTGAGTTAGTTAGTTATGGTTACTTGTGTTACAAGTAATGGATGTGTTAGGAGTTTTCCTTATAAATATGCATGTGCCTCATGCATTGTAAACACAACTCATTCTCTATTTTTCTTATCAATAAATCTTAACACTTTCCTCCTAGTTTTCTCTCTAGTTCTTACTTGTTATCTTCTTCCTCTTATCTTGGATTACCCTAACAAGTTAGAGTCTCCATTAGTTTGTTAGAGTTGGTTATTAGTTAGTTAGTTAGTTAAGCCTCAAATAACTCTATATAAGAGTACCAATTGTACTCTTTTTCATTATCTTTTATCAAATATGAATCCTTATGATTTTTATTCTCTTGATGATTTCCTAGAATTTTCTCCACTTTCTCCAAACCATAGAAATCTTAACATGGTATCATCGCCTCGGTTTTGATCACTGAGAATTCGTTCCGCTTCCGCCATTCTATCGCCACCGGAGAATTCATCCATGGCTTACCCAAAGAAATTTACACCTTACTGTTCGATCCACCTTCTTTTCTCATGGTTCATTCCATTTTTTTTCATTTGTGGAAGAAATCAAAGATCGAGAAGAAATTTTTGCCACTTCCACCACTTCGAAAATCACCGCAAGAATCTTCAATTGATATTAAAAAACCATCATGTAATTCGGTTTCAGAAGTAGAAGATGAAATTTCAAATTCATCAACTTGTTTTCAAGAATGGAGCAGTTACAATTTCAGTTTTGGAAGTTTCAGTTACAAATCAAGTGTGAAAATGGAGCAGGTAATTCCGATCGAGACAATCACGCCTTTGATTGAGGGAGGATCCATCAAAATTGGAGAATTGGATTGCTTTCTTTCAATCTATGAAACTGAATTAGTGTGCAATCAGAAAACACTAGATTTGGAAAATCAAGAACATTTCTCTGCAATCAAAGGTTACAGCATCGCAAATCTACTCCCAAACACCAAGAACATCAGGAATGGAGTCAATCTTACTGGATCGATGTTCCACACAGGTTCTACCTACACATCAGATGTGAACTGTTTATTGTGGATTGAATTCAAGAAATTTCTTTCTGCAATCATTGTGACGAAGCTAGAGAAGATAATCGAACACATCATCGCAGTAACAACATCTCCACAAAGCTTCGTTTTTTATCCTGGTGTCGTCCGAACTCATCTCCGTCGCAAGAATTAGCGGTACGATAACCATAATATCTACTATGCCGTTAACCTTTCGGTTGTCCGTCGTGCTCGTCGCCGTTGAATTCGCCAAAAAATTCAGCGTCATTATTTTTTATCATGGCGGCAATCGCAGCTCGCCGTTGAATTCGGTAAGAGACGTTCAAATTTCAGAAGAGAAATTCGTGAATATGGCACTGTCTCTGCACTATTTCTTGTTTTCGCCGCCAGAGATGACGGTGGCTCATCAGACTGTTGCTTCATTAGTTTTCGATCAAGGTGGTTTAATTGATTGTAATACGACATCAATATTCTGCGTTTTGTGGATAGGGGAAGAGGAAGTTCAGAGTATGAAGGAGCTTGAAACGATGCAAGGAAACAAGTTATTACGGAAACGACACAAGGATTTTGCGTTTGAAGTTGAGAAGCTTCCTGCTGCTTCAAGTTTGCTGTTGCGGATGAATGCTTGTTTGTTTCATTAGGCTTGGGATAAGTTCGTTTGCCTTTTTTGTTTGTTTACATCCAGTTTCTCACTACATGTATTGGAAGATGCAAGTTGGATTTCTTTTCTGTTTGGGCCCTGGATCTCTTTCTCAGTTTGGGTCTGGCCCATTTTCAGTCAAGCCGTTTCTTGATTTACCGAAGAAGCTGTTTTTTTTTTGGCTTGAGCTTTGAGCATAATTGTAAATTCAAACTCAAATTGGAAAATTTTCCAATGTTGAGTTTGAGGCGACTATTAAGTATATTGATGCTAGAAGCTTCCATAGTTAGTTAGAGTCTCCATTAGTTTGTTAGAGTTGGTTATTAGTTAGTTAGTTAGTTAGTTAGGCCTCAAATAACTCTATATAAGAGCACCAATTGTACTCTTTTTCATTATCTTTTATCAAATATGAATCCTTATGATTTCTATTCTCTTGATGATTTCCTAGAGTTTTCTCCACTTTCTCCAAACCATAGAAATCTTAACACATGATTAGTGTTTTCTTCTGTGAATAAATTAGCCAAAAAGATATTAACAGATTTGTATTCATTAGAATTAGGATGGGTAACTGATGTGCTATTTGCAAGGATGGTAATGATAATTTCAAGCATAATAAATAATTAGTCAATTAAAAATTAATTAATTAGTGTATGAAGTTTGTTGATTTACACTCACTTAAAAATATGAAGGTGTACATTAACAATACGCAATTTCTTTGATTGAACCAAAATACTAAATACCTAGATGCCACTATTTAAACTAATTTTGAATAGGTTAATTTTGTCAATTTCATTTAATTAATTAAAAAGTACTATTGACATCGGTGTCACTCTTCTTCATTCATGAAGAGATGGGTTCAAATTTATTCAAGCTCGTCTCTAGTTTAATTAGATGTTTGTGGCTTTTACGTATCATCTTTTTTTGCAACCTAATTTCGAACCCTGCGTAGAGTTTGCTAAGTTGTACTTTGGTGTGTATTTGTCTATCTAGCATTTAATTTAATAAAAAAAAAAAAGTAATTTTTTTTTCTAAAAGAATTTGTAACAAACAACCTCTTAATCTTTGATTTGAAGTTATAAGTAAATTAATAAGATTAAAAATTAAATAATCAAATTATAAAACAAATAGATATTTTAAAGTTGGCTTAATTACTATTTTGGTCCCAACTTATTTTTTGATTTCGTTTTGTTCTCTTAACTATTAAAAGTTTCGGTCCCTTAACTTATTTTTTGGTTTCATTTTGGTCCCTTAACTATTAAAAGTTTCATTTTGGTCGCTTAACTTATTTTTTGGTTTCGTTTTGATCCCCTTAACTCTTCCTCCGTCAATCACTTTGGTAAATTTCAAGGGACCAAAACGAAACCAAAAAAATAGTTAAGGCACCAAAATGAAACAAAAAAATAAGTTAAGAAACCAAAACGAAACTTTTAATAATTAAAGGACCAAAACGGAACAAAAATATAAGTTAAGGGACCAAAATAAAACTTTTAATAGTTAAGGGACCAAAACGAAATCAAAAAATAAATTAATGGACCTAAAAAGTAATTAAACCTTTAAAGTTTTATCAAAGACATGTACAAAAAATCAGTTGAAACATGCGATGTGGACTTGTATAAAATATAAAATACAGTAGCATGGACTAAAATTGAAAACGGGACCAAAGTTTAGAATCAGTTGAAAGTTGAAACATACCATTGTCTTCAAATCAATTATAAACAGATTCTTATGTTTTATCTCATTCAAAATTTTCTCATATTTGCATTGCACCCATGCTACGTTTACGGGACTCATAGATCCTTACTGCAAATTTATTTATTGTAGCAAAACTTCAAAATCCAATTTCCTATAAGTATTAACAAAATGAACTGTCATAAACTTCTGATATGAAAACTCTAATGTGGATATTCTATAGTAGAGGCAGACTTATTGAACAAAACAACTTTGGGGAGTTAACTGCATATTAATGACAAATATGAAGATATTGAAGGAAGACAGGTAAAGAAAGATAGTCGATAATTATCCCTGTTTCGGTGCACCGATAGAGGGACTGCAAAGAGGAGGGAAAAAGATAAGAAAACAGCAGCAACAGACATTTCTAACTTGGCAACATATTCTCATCACATGCCATCAGAAATTCGAAGGTAACGTAGGATTTATGATACCACGAGCTTACAATTTAACACAACCCCACAATTCCAGGCATGGACACACTAAATTTAAGAATTCAGACTCGATTCTTTCGGCAATGTGCAGCTATGATAAGAATAATCGGTAACTCTACTTTCCCATTATACCCACAAAGCTAATGACACGATAAGTGTGTTTGGAAATCATCGCTTCCGCAGTACCAGTGTGAGGTTAGCTCGAAACAACAACCGGAAGCTTTGGTTAACCGTGCATTGAAAGCTATCCTATTCTTACCACATTTTCAAGCACACCCAAAGTTGACGCAACATTGGAGTTGTTATCGTGTGATTAGTACTACGCACTTGAACTGTGGAACTAACCTCGTGCAAATGCAAGGTAAGGCTACTTATAATAAACCAAAGATGGATTCAAACTTTCCTTATGACATCTATATATGGTTATCAAGTACAGTACAGAGTAAATGAAGTTCCATTTAGTATTGCAGTATAACACTGCTAGAACCAAAGTGCTTTAAGATTCAATATCCCAAAACTACAGGACACAACTCATTAGCAAGGCACCCAAAGTTTAATAACTAATACATAGAGCATATCAATGATATCATATATTTATTATTCCTATAGACATAATATAGACCTGTATCTGTCGAGAAATAGAATGCAAATAGTAGAGTACTTATAGAAACTCTTCTAATTATATCCGTCAATAGTACTCAAGAAATGCAAACCTATACCTCATGAGTCATGACAAATATAATAAAAATGTTAAATTTCACGTTTCATGCAATTAGAAAATTCAAAACTACATAGGTATGTATATCCACATATGCCACTCACTAGTCACTCCACCAATGCAACAAAACAAGTTATTGTAGTCAAGCCCAAGATTTGCTCCATTACTAATAAGAAGAACACACCATAGATCTCATTGTTACCATGGTATCACGTGAATTGAGCTCGAAGTAACAACTGGAAACTTCGGTTGATCCTGCATTTAAGCTATCATACCACAGTACTAAACAACCCTATATTGATGCAACATATTGGAGTTATTACCATATAACTACACACTCAAGTCGTGGAATTAACCTCTTGCAAATGCAAGGTAAGACTACTTACAATAGATCAGATATGTATTCAAACTTCCGTTATGACATCTTTACAGGGTTATCATCTACACAGTAAATGAAGTTCCATATAGTATTTCAGAATAACACTGCAAAAAACTAAGTTCTGCAAGGTTCAAAATCCAAAAACTAAGTGACACAACTCTTTAGCAAGACACCCAAGTTTAATACATAGAGCATATCATATATTTATTATTCCTAAAGACACAATATAGACAGGTATCCATGTAGTACTTATTGTAACTCTGGGAGTTATATGAATGGCTTGGTTTGGTGGCTGGCGTAGATGAGTTAGCAAGTACAGTGATAAGGAGGTTGGAAGTTCGATTCTCACCCTCAGCAAAACTAACAAAACCTAACAATCCTAATTACTAAAATTGGCTGTTTCAAAAAAAAAAAGTACTTGTAGTAACTCTTCTAGTTCTATCTATTAATAGTACTCACAAAATGCGAACCTATACCTCATCACAAAGACTATAAATTGTATGCATGTGGCGGTGAGAAATCGAAAGAACATATAGACATATTATATATCTTCAAACGTCACTCACTAGTCACTCCATGAATGCAAAACAAGTAATTGTAGTCAATCGCAAAAGTTGCTCCATTACAATAAGAATACAACATAGAATTCATGAAGTTGCATTCAAAGGGAGTGATATATTCAAAGAACACTTTATCCCTAAAAGTTCATAGAACAAAACACAGAAATCTACTAACTTGTAATCCAAATTGATACACAGAATCCCTCAAAAATCATCACATTAACAAACAACAACAATATAGAACTGAAGGGAAATCTGATTATTCAATAACTCATAAAAAAGTGATTTTTAAAAAACAAAAAATCATTTCTTGTTGTAACGAGCTACCTCAGCTTCATTGGGAAAGAAACCCATAATTCTACCAGCAGAATTCTGATAAGCATACATGAATCCACCAAGAACACCAATCAATCCACCAGTCACCATTGAAGGACCCCTAATTCCAGGCTTAATCCCTAAAAATCAAAATTCCCAATTTCAAATTTCAAATTTTGAATTCAATTTGATTCAATTCAATTGAATGTGAAATAGAGGAAGATGTTTACCGGAGAGATAACCGACGGTGACGGAAATGCCGGCGATGGTAGTGAAACGGAGATAATCGAGGGTATTGAAATTTCCCACGACGGTGGTGAAAGGAGGGTTGCGATCAATAACTGGATATTCTGGTTTTGTTGATGCAGTGATATCTGTGTTCATCTTTTCGATTTTTCTATGAATCGATTTCGCTACGAAACTCACTCACTACAAAGCTCAAGAACAAGAACAATAACTGTGTTTGTGAAATGTTTTTACTTTCTCTCTTTGATTCGTTTGTTGTTTTCTTTGGGCTTCTATTTGGGTTTTTTGATATTAGGCCCACTGTTTATATTTGGGCTTGGGCTTTTGATTTTCTAATGTTATTCGCACCCGGTCATTTGCTAAATGGAGGGAGATTTGTTTGGAAAGAAAGGTAAAATTAGTTTGAGTAGTATGTAGAAATGACAATTGAGTTAGGGATGTTTATGGGAAGGGGATTCAGTGAAGAATAATTTTTCACTCTCTTCACCATCATTTAAAATATTCCTCATCAACATTCCTTGCTTCCAAGAGTAGAGTATTAATTTTTAATCTTTGCACATCTCTATAGTTCTCACAGAAATCTATCATCATTTGAAAAAATTATACAGTATTATTTTCTATTAAACTTGTTGTAAAAATATTAAAGTTTAATCATTAAAAAATTAAGACATTATTGTGAGTCTTGCGACGATAATAAATGTTACATATAAACACAATTTATATGATATTGTTTTGAAATATAAATAAATATAATATTTAAAGTTTTTGAATATACATATATAAATGTTATTATAATAAAATATATAGGGATAGAGTTTTTGGCAAGGGGAGGATAAATTTTCATCCCAAAATATCTATCAGAAGGACTTTCTCGCTCACTCCTATCCCTGCAAGAAAAAATTCTTCATCTTTGAATCTCAAACAGCACAATCTCCACGTGGATCTCCCACTAATACAATTGATATCTCTAATGAGAAGTACATACAATTACACACAAGAGTGAGTGAATACGTCTATATTTATGTAGCTGCATAATATTATAATTAAAAATTAATTATTTTAAATATATTTATTATTAGGATTTAATTTATATGCACTGACAGTGTAAAATAATTTTAAATGTCAACCAATAACAACCATGTATTCCGCCACATCACCCCACTTTACTCCACCATTTTTATATGACATGGAAGTTTTAATCACTCCTATTGGTTGCATGTGTAAAATAATTTTACACTGACAGTGCATAATAATTAAACTCTTATTATTAATAATGTTGTCAAATTGGTTGGTCCGGTCTTAGCACAATAATCTAATTTGGTGAAGTATGATTAAATGGATTTTATTATTTTTACATTAACACTGAATATAAATTGAACTGTAATTTTATTTATTTAATTGAACCAAAATACTAATTTATAAATTTTAGTGAACTTTATTTTTAAGTTTGCAAATATAACTACAAGTGTCAAACTTAAAACCTTTTTAATCAAAAAAAATAAAATAAAAATTCTTAATTAAATATTTTAATTATTTCTTTTACATTTTGTACCAATGAAGACAACTAAGCACAAATCATGATTAGATTCTTTACTGCTAGAATCTCCTCATCCCTGTGTATTTTTGTCTATCCATCTCTTTCCTTTTGTTCTCTATATTTTTCCCTCCATATTATGTCACCTCTTACTCTTGTCCTTTATTCTACAGATGCAGCATAGTAATAGAGGATCCAAAGTGATGGATGTATCATCATCTATGTGCAATTTTGCCTCTATTTTTATGTTTATTTTTTGAACGAGGGTTTAATCCAAGAGATTATTTTGTTTTCATTGTATTTGTTTTGTAGTGTGAGCCTTGAAGAGTATAAAATGAGTTAGTACATTGAAAAATCAATGATTGATATATTGTCTATACATTAAATTTTGAACCTATGAATCAATTGACCCACCATACTTTTATCTGCTTATTGGGACCAACTAATGGAGGACTCTTGACCACAAGGAAATTAATTAATTTGGTAATATTCTACAATACTTAAGAAAATTAATTTGGAAATTAATTTTGTAAGGGATTCAAGAACTTCATATTATAAGCTATGTTAGGCGCTGTTTGAAATGCTTTTAAAAAACATTTTTTTGGTTTTTAAAAATTTTAAAATAAAAAACTTATTTAATAGACTTGTTTCTTAAAACTGTTTTTAAAAACTGTTTTTAACTTTTTAGTTTTAAAAACTAAAAAACTGAAACAGCCAAAACATATTTTGGTTTTTAAAAACAGATTTATAAAACAAGTTTTCAAAACTATAAAAAACAAAAGTGATTCAAATAAGCTCTTAATTTGTTGTCTCCTGTTTTGCTACAGCAACGAGTCTATATTTATGTGGGTTGTACTTGTATGCATGTCTCTTGAGACATTGGTGATACATATAGTTAGATTTATGTTTGGAACTGTTTGATGTATAGATGTCGTATTACTTAAACTTTATCCTCTTTCAATTTGAATAGATTGATGGATAGGAAGAGATTACTTATAGCTTGTTTGGATATCATGCGGGGAGGGCTAAACACTGTTTGGTGCAGTAACTGTGTGATGCAATATTCATATGAATCGTTTGATTTGAAATTGATGGATATCATGATTTCTAATTAATTAATGATATTCAATTTTAACCGTTTGATTTATGTTCAACGACTCGGATTGGCTACAGCGAAAAACTATGTGCTTTGTCAAATACAGGGAATCTAGATCCTAAACGTGCAGTAAATATGAAGTTACATGATAACTTTTAGCTAGACGCGAGTTTTCATTGTGAAAATGGATAATTTCGAACATACATTAGAGGATAAATGAATAAGTAAAAAAAAATCGACAAGTGTAGGCTCATAGGATTCATATTAGTGACCGCATGAGAAAACTTCAAGAACGTTGTGTCAAATATATATATATGGATGAGGTTTTACTTTTCATCTTAGACCACTATGATATGTTTGTTCCAATGTTTTTTATCATTAAGAAATAATAACTTAGTTCAATTTGTTATTTATTCATTCCGGTCTTATATATAAAAAAAGTTTTATTTTTTAGATTCATTATAAAATGGACGTTTCTATATAAATCTATTTTACAATAAATCTAAAAAATAAATTTTTTCTTATATATAATACATGAGAGAGTACTATACATTATGCTTTGTACATGTTAAAACAACATACAAGATTATGAAAACAATAATAGCAACAATATCCTTTCAAGCGGAGTTAAATCCGTGGGAGGAGTCTTGCCAGTTAGTGAGGTTTCAAGTGTAGGTGTGAATATATATCAACCCAAATTCTCAATGTGTCGGCCCATATTTTATAGGGACTAAACTTGAAATTTTTAAAAACATAATGGATCAACTTGAAACATAAAATAAATATGAGGGACCAACTTGAAACTTTAAAAATATGATAAACCAACTTAAAACCTAAAATAAACATAAAAATCCAACTTGAAACTTTTAAAACATAAGAAACTAATTTAAAACCTAAAATAAACATAAACAACCAAATGTGCAGTTAAGCCTTGAATAATATACTAACTATGTGTTAGTATTATGTTGTGTTGGTGTCAACAATAACATTTAACAACCTCTCACAAATTTATACAAATGTTTCGACTAATCTTTCATGTCAAATAATATCACATGTAGTACAATTTCTTAATTTTAAATTTTTTAACATTGTTGCATTTTTTTTTACAAAATTTAAATTTTTTAACATTGTTATATTTTTTTTACAAAAAAGGTACAACATGGTTGCATTTTAAAGATCAGAATAAGAAAATTACTTTTGTCACTCTATGAATTGCTCGTGCACTCTACAATTTGACCAAAATACCATTCAGTGCCTTATGCCACGGATGTGTAAAAATAAATAATTTTTGAATAATTTTCACCAATCATCCGTGCCTTAAGTAACGGAATATAATTTCATTGATTCTAAATAGATTCGTTTTTCCTCTGTTATAATACACTGCAACTATGTGGGTATTCGGATGAAAATCTAATTTTTCTATTTTTTTAAACTAAATATATGTAAATCAAATAAAGAATGAATGAATGAGTGAAAGAAAACACCCACCACCCCCTATTTATACATGTGGTGGTGCATTTCTGGCCACAAAAATTTTGTTCACTGTTAAATTCGTACCATGTGACACGGACAGGCTACGTCGCAGTCCATGCCTTAAGTCGCGGATGGGCGGCGATCTTTAGTCTTTGCAGCAGTCACTGGTCAAGGAGGGTGAAGACGTTTGATTGGGCAACAAGATTTTGGTCGTCAGTGACTTAGGGCACAAATGGTCGATTTTCAAAAATTTAGTAACAGAAACTGTCAAAGGACGGTGGCCAATGAGGGTGTAGCGGTTTCTTTGATTGGGCAATAGAATTCAGGAAAAATTCTATAAATTGGCACATTTTCAATTCATTTTGTCTCATTCTCTCATCTTTCATTTCTTCTCATTTTAGAGTTCTTGTTTAGTTTTAGTTTTTGTAATTTTTTTAGTATAGGCATAAACGGTCTCATTGTCCGTCACCGATTAATCATAATGATCTTAGGCTTTTTTTATGATGAGATTGTGATCATTATGTTAATCGACGAGGGAACTTTTTAGACCTATTAAGATCATTATGATTAATCGAAGTTAAACCGCCTTTGGGTTTTCCCCAAGAGGCAGGGGTGGATACGGCGGCCCTTGTGACTTGGGTTCCCCACCTCCAGGAAGATTGGTCATTATGATCAATCTAATAGAATAGACTTTTATTTAATGTAATTTTCTTTGAAATGTAATAATAATTAAATGTAATAATAATTAAATATAATCAATAACTTTTGCATTTTGAAATTTTTCTATGTTATACTTGTCTCCTATTTTGCAAATTATTTTTATGTTTCCTGTCAAATGCTAATTCGTCACGACTGTTCAAAATATTATAGGGTGTCTTTGAAGATGTTAATTCTGAGACGTGACAAAAATCATCATTTTTAACACATTCGGGACTTAGGACGCGAATCTAATTCGTGGTTTAAGCAACGAACAGAGATATTTTAGTAGGATGCGCCCCAAAATTAATAGAATAGTAAAGACTCAAACTAAGCTCCAAATTATTTTATATTTGTTATGACTATTTCTTTCTAATTGAATTCACCTAATCCCTTTTTGATGTGCAATAAAGTCCATTCAAACTAAGCTCCAAATTATTATCTTTTTCTTTATTGGACATAGCACGGCACAAGTTATAGATAGCACTACTAACTACACACTACTATGTGCTATATACTGTTACAGATAATTTGACCTCTAAAATCTAGTCCCTTGACCCTTATTGCCTCATCAACTTTTTATGCTTGTATATACCAAATTTGGCCAAAATTATTCATATACTTCCACCAACATCAGCTAATTCTATTCAACTAATTAATGATTAATCAAATTCAATAAATAAATTTTGGTTTTGTAATAGGAGGATTATCTTTATTGCTATGTTTATAATAAATTTTGGTTTTGTAATATGAGGATTATCTTTATTTATATGTTTATGTTTAGACGTTATTGATTTAATGTGAGATTTTTAATACCTATTTTTGTATTTAAAATTGAATATTTAAAGTACAATTCAAATGGTTCCATAATAACTTGATAACATATAATTTAACAGATTTTAAATAATTAGCTATAATATCATGTTAGAATTTAAATTAAGTTTAATACGACTTACAAAAGCGATATTGTAAGGTTCATTTAATTCAAACCCAAATTTTAATCAACAACTGTCATAAATAATTTGACATATGAAATGCAGCCCCTTACTCCCATGACCCTCATTGCATCATCAACCTTTTATGCTTGTATGTTGCTAATTTGGCCAAAATTAGTCATATACTTCCACCAACATCATCTAAATCTAAATTTAATTAATGGTTAATGAAGTTCAATAAATTAAAATTTACTGTGCATGCCTTGTCTAATCTTTGTGTCTAATTTAAATAATCTCAATCAGTCAATCTATGTTTAAAATTTCAAATATTATCTTGTATTATAAAAAATTAATAATACAAGAAGAGGTGGGGGGCACTTTTGGTTCAAAAAAGAAGCATCCAAACTAAGTAATTAGTGGTATCTTCAGCTTTCATTTCTGCATGCCATTCACATCCAAACACTTAATGACAAAGAAGTTGCATAGAGATTTTAAGAGAGAGAGAGAGAGAGAGAGAGAGAGAGAGGAAGAATGTTGGTATGTTTGTCTTTGTCATACATAATTGTTCAATCAAACCATGATGACCTCCAAAGATTATTCCTCCTTCTTAGCTTTGTCTTTTTGCTATTACACTCCCCCCAATTCCTCAACTCCTCCCTCCTCCCAACAAAAGCAAAAGGTTAGGATCATATTAGAATGAAATTATATACTTACAAATTTAAAACTATGCATGATAATAGATGCACCGATAATGTAAAACTTTTTTATCATTCAAATATCACATTATTATATCATATCGTAAAATACTCGGTAAACATCATATCAAGATCGAATTGCATAAAATTTATATTATTAGTATATAACTTTAAACCAACGCTTTAAGAATTTAGTCGAAGATCGAATCTATGAAACCTTTGAGTCGATCATAATTCAATTGTTGACCTAAAATTGAACAAAATAGCATATAGATGAATAAAATAAATAAAAAATATATTAAAAAAAACTAATTGAATATGCTACATTTGAACTGCAGAGTTGAATTGCAGTTCAAGTGGATCAACCTTGATATACAATGTACACAATTTAACTAAATTGTGGTACAACCGTAATCAAACTAATCAACGAATTAACTAATTCTTTAGAACGAACTATTTCAGTTCGATTTTTAAATCAAAAAGGGAAAAAGAAGTAAATGAGTTTTACATGAAAACAAAAGCACACCAAAAAAGAGTCCACCACACCACCATCTCCAAAGTTGATCAGAGGTGTTAAGGGGACATGTTGGCAGAGCATCACTCAGACTTATTATTCCTCCAAACACACCCTTCCATGTGCTACTTCCTACATTCCTTTGTCCATTTCTTCTAGTCATTTTCTGCTTTAAGATTACTTTTGCCTCTTAGTACATAAAAAAAGGGGGAGATTTATGCTCATGCCTTCTTCCCTTAGATATTGCCCAATCAACATCTTCTTTTTGGACTTTGCATCCTACCTGCCGATTCTCATTCCTTTTTCAAATCATTTTTAATTTCATCATGTTACTAAAAGTAAAAATATTTACATTAAACTATAAAATCTTAACCATATTTTAAATATGGAAAATGTTAAACAGTGCCCCCGGGACACTTGTTAAGCACACAAATAAGGAAGTTTTATCTTGAAATTCGTGCATTCAATGTCTCAAAAGTATAAAAAGTTATCTTTTCTAGCATTAACTTTTTCTTTAATTTCTATTTTTAGTATGCTTAACAAGTGCCCCGGGGGCACTGTTTAGCATGACACTTTAAATATTTTAAATATTTTCCATCACCCTATATATATACTTCTTAGAGTTACATTACATGACATTACACCATATATCATAATGGGAAGAGAAAACCATGACCCTACTATTGTTCATTCTTCCATTGCACTTCTACAAGAGAGGTTTAGACAATTAGAAAGAGTAAAAGAAATGAGAGAAGAGAGAGAGTTAAAGAAAATGCTCAATGAAACAAAACAATTCAATATTTCCAATAACATTACTACTCCAAGTTATGATTATGATCAATCAACAAGGTTGTTTTCTTCTAACCATGAATTGATTATTCCATCAAGATCATCATCACCACCTCATGTTTCTCTTTCTCTTTGGCCAACAACATCAGAGGTAAAACAAGAGGAGTATTTTACAAGTTTGAAGAATCCAGTTTCAATGAACTTAGGCACTACAAATTATACACAAAACATGCAATCTTCATGGAAGAATGGTTATGATTGTGACTCTGCTTCTGATTCTGGTGTTGACACTTCTCTTCACCTTTGAAAGAATCCATATATAGTTTAATCATGTAGCTTCTTCAGTGTCTAGTGAGTAATGATTGTGACACAATAGCTATCTTTTTCTTATTATTTTTTTTGTCATATTCCTCTGGTTCTGCGGTAAGGGTTCTGATAATCCGGAGTTTGGTTTCGGTTAATAGACGATTAAAGTCTGATTAAAGATTGTTCAAGTCAATTTATCCGTCTATTATCACTATTTGTGATCATTATCATAATTATGATAATAATACTATAAGAAAAGATTAAATGATGTTTGCCTTAAATGGCATGAACAGAGAGGGTTGTTTAAAATTTTTGGTGTCACATAATATGTATGAACCATTTGTGTTATTTTCTTGGTTGGTTTGTGGTTGGTTTATAATCTTGTTTTAATGTATTTTTGTTAGCATCATGTCCTTTACAACTTGTCACAAATATAGTACTTAGTGATCAATAATTGTATTTTACTTTTCCTTAAAAAAGGGACAAGCAATAGGCTGTATAATTTTGGTAATCTAGACCTAGTACTGTACTAGACTACTAGTGATAATATGCCATGCATCTTTTTGCAACTTTTTTGTAAAAAGGTACGGTATCCGTCTCCAAATAAATGACATAGGTGACCACCACCGTATATAGACTAATGTACAATTTTAATAAATAATATTTATAATTGTTTATTAACACAAATTATAAAAAGTTGATATTTTAAAAATATTTATCAAAATAAATCAAACAAAATATGATACCAATATTTACATTTATATAGAAAAAGTTACGATGATATATGAATAATGTCTATGATCAAAGTAGATAATTTAAAATGAAATGGAGGGAGTAATATATTTTCATTAGGTTGAATATTGATCATGGAAATGGCCCGCAAAGGAAATTTCCATAGGTAATATTGAGATGACTACAAAAATAATGAAAGTAAGAGAAAGTGCAAATGTACAAACAAAACATTAAAAAAAATATATTAAAAGAATGCATGCAGGAACAAATCCATGAAAACAAGTAAACGGTTTTCATGCAACCTGATTAACAAAAAAATACAACAATGAAGCTGTCTTCAAAGTTTGATAAATCCAAAATTGTCTTTTCTGTCTGTTTGGACATCAGATAACCTCACAAAATCCAACCACTTAAATTCTAAATATGATTGTGTTGCAAAAACTAATGAATTTTTAATACTGTTTTAAAATATGTTGCACACATTGTTTTTGTTACTAGTATGTAAATTTTATTATGTTACTGTGTATATTTATAAAAAAAAAATAAATAAAAATAAAAAATAAAAAGCTTTTTTAATTAAATGATAAAATAAAATTTATTACACATCGGTACCAATATTACCCTCGTTCAAGTGGAAATAAATTTGAATCTCTTAAATATGATTGTGGACATTAAAAATGCGATTGAAAGGAAGAAACCTCATAAAAAGTGACTAATTAGAATTATGCACGAAAATTAATCTTTGGCATACGAAGGAGTCATATTATGCGAAAGTCTCGCGTCATTCTTAGGGAGTGGCTACCTATTGGAGCTTCGACCAACCACCATGGTAAATTCTGCTTTGTGGCCACGACGGGCCACTCCTTTACTATGCCATTATTATAGGGGTATGGGGTCAAGACAAAGAAGGATCCTAAGGGTAGGGATAATCGTCCGGGACCTATTGTTAATGGAAAAAAAAGTTGCCCCACCATAGGAGGCAGGTTGGTTTGGCTGTCGTTTCCGAGGAGCTCTTGTTGAGGAGATCCTTTAGTTTAAGTTACATCGTTGGTAAATATTTCGTACTAATAACATGGTTAAAAAAAAATTATAAATTAATTAAAATGCAATATGCTTGCAGCCATCAAATCTCAATAATCAAAATATAGCACAAAATAAATTATATATAGTGCATAAAAGCAAGTGAAAATAAACAAATTGAAACATAGTAATTATCTTATTTCCGAACACTCTTTTAATATTGAAACATTACATAATATAAATAAATTACTCAAGTATATATCAAAATTCAATCATATTCAATTATTGCATCAACTCCATGACATTTGATAACAGAACTCAAACAAACATTAGCAGTAACAATTTGTGCATTATTAACAAAGAAATCTCCTCTACCGCGATTATGAATCTTAATCATTCTTGAGCTAATTCCTGAAGGAACAAGAGTACCAGTTGGAAAATGAGATAAATCATTGAAATATAAAGGCATAGGGATTGAATGAATTAATAAGAAATCTTCAATTTCATCAGCTGTAATAGCTGAGGAAGATAATTCTCTATCATCTGGCATAAAAAAAGTTAACTCTCTAACTGGTTGTGATGTTCCATTTAACATTTGCAAAAGCATTGCAAATCCATAAAATGATTTTGCTCTCATGTCACTTATTGCTGCTTGTAAATCAGTATGATTAAAAGGGTGTATAATAGATTGTGATTGTGCAAATCCAAAGAGAAAAAAAATCATAAGTAAATGATGTAGACCCATTTGGAGAAAAAGGAAGAACAGAAAAGTTTGATAGGTAGAGATAGTGATGTATGTGAATAATTAAATAGGACAAGGTTTTTTTGGTGTTTGTAGATGCAAGGTAAAATGCATGAGGGTTATTTATTTTATCATAATTAATATTCTTTGATAGAACCTAATTGAGAGTAGGTTGTACATGAGGAAGTGCTTTCTAGGAAAACCATGCAAACCTTGGTGGAAACGAATTTTCTACCGATGTTGTAACAGTTAAGAACCGTCTGATCACAATCGTGTGGTTGAGATCATTTTCAGTAATTTTATAAATGAATTATTTTGATCCGTCTGATCTGATAATATTTGCTGATATGCAAAACAATATGAAATTATGTAACTCTCTTATGGCATGGAATCTAGATCCAAGCTTGGTTGTGGTATCATTTGGATCTGGTGCATTAACAACATCACACAATCTTAATAATCTGATCTAAAATTAATAGTCGTGAAGTTATTTTAATCTAATTTTGTTATTATATAATTTAAATGTTTGTTTAGTAATTTATAATTTGGGACGAAGAGAGTGTAATTTATCTGGTCGAGTCAATTTGAATTAGTCTAAGTTTAATTTAACATTTGGAGTCTAACTTAACTTTTAGATAAGAGTATTGTTATATGTTACGAGAATTTTTTGTCGAAAATAAAATAAACTAAAAGCTATTTGTCAAACCTTTTACAGATATCTAGGGCTTATTTGGATTGAATTATTTTTGAGCTTATAAAAAATAATTTAGGCAAATAAATAAACTTTGATGTATTATTATAAGTTTGTCAAATATAGTTTATCAAAAAACATTTATTAAGATACAATTTTCGTTGATGGGAACTTATGAATTAACATAAAAATTTAGTTATTTGAATAAACTATTTTTCATAAGTCAAAAAATAAGTCAATCAAAATAGACCCCTTATTTGAATTAACATTTCTTTTTAATTTTCCATTTCACAAAAATAATAAAATCACGGGGCAAAGAAGAAATGAAAGATATATGGTGTTTACATGAAAAGGGGGAAGTAAATTACTTGACTTAAGGAATAATTTCCCATTGGCAAATGGCAATTTGGCATATGAACTTCATAGGTAATATATCAGTGGCAAACTGAATCTATAGATCCTTTAAGTTTTACATTTGTAATAGATAGATTCTTTAAGTTTTTTAAGTGATAAATAAGTCCTTTAAGTTTTATTTTAGTAACAGATAGGTCCTTTAAGTTTTTTAAGTAACAAATAACTCATTTAAGTTTGTAATTTGTAACATCTATGTCCTATTTTTTAAGTAACAGAGGGGACCTGAATGTTATAAATTACAAACTTAAAGGACTTCTTTGTTATTTAAAAAACTTAAAGGATCTATTTGTTACAAATGTAAAATTTAAAAGACTTATTTGTTATTTAAAAAACTTAAAGGACTTATTTGTTATTTAAAGAACCTATCTGTTACAAATGTAAAACTTAAAGGACTTGTGTATGCATTTTGCCTATATCAATATCAGTAAACTATATAGTTTTTTAAAAAAATAATAAATAAATAAAAAATCCAAGATATCATAGTTTCGATCTCTAAATATATGTATGTAAACCAAGATTTAAAATCATGGACATTGCAATCAATTAGCAAGTTGAATGGTATAGTTTGGATATACCTTTGAAAGAGATTGAAAATGAGAGTCAAATTGTTACATGGTTTATATGAGCTTTGAGAGCTACCACTACTTTAAAAATATAATTGTGGTGGGAGGCAAACTTCCATATTAGATGACTTGGATCACAAGAAGCACATTAAAAAGAAACTAAAGGAATGCCTTTTATTATATTGTTGTTTTGAACAACAGTACGTCTTAAGGTTAACCCTAGTGATGCGTGGTTACCTATGATTTTTTTTGTAAATGTGAGTAGAAGGGTGGAAAGCCTTCATAAGATCATGAATCATAACAACACCAAACTGAATCCATGGCAGCAAAAAAAAACATGGGGTTGGTTCGATTGGTTGTTTTAAAGGAATCATAACAACAAGTTGATTCCATGATAGCAAATTTCGTGATAGAAAAGAAAGATGTGTTGTAAATTTGATTTGCCCTTCGAGCTTGACGCTCGGTGGTTGTGTATGATATTGTGAATTCAGTACCCCAAAGACAAATGTGCTATGATGGCTGACCAAAGAAGACCAATTTTACAAAATCAAATGAGGCAAATTAATACCTCATACATCATCTTCTAGCAAATTGAAGTTTCAAAGCAATAGCAATAACCTAAATGAAAATACAATTAAAATTTAATGAAACGTGTTTGCGTTTTGCTAACAAGTTTGCACACCGATTATTAGCCTTACATTAATATACGAAAAACTAAGACTTTCCATTCATGACCTCTTGGAGAAGAGATTGAAAGAAAACATTTGAAAACAAATCTAATGTAACTATATTAATAACTACCTAAGAATTCATCCCGCAAAATAATGTTTTAGATATTCAACTAAATCACCGTGTCGGTTCCAATGCAAAGAGCCAAAAAATTTGTACAAATGAACCTATCATAAACATCTCTAATCAATCCTCCTATAACTTTCTATGAGACCCATCAACATCTTAATATATGTAAATATTTATTGAAATATTTAAGAAAGTAGTGTAAACCATAAAGCTGAACTATACTTATACAACTTTGCACTAAAAAATGTAGCTTTTTCTTTTGAAAAAGCAGTTAAAATTGTGGTCACAACATATTATATTGGACAAAAATAATGTTCCCAGAAAAGTATAACAAGGACCTTTCATCAACAAAAAAAAGTATAATAAGGACTCTTTTGGATTAGGCCCTATATCAGACCTTTTGGACCAGAGAATGAAAATACTCAAGCCCTGTGGTCCTCTCTTGCGGTAGGTTACAAACAGAGCCTGGGGGGAAAACAAAACAACATTACAGGGGGGTGCAATGAACTGCAAAAAAAATAAAAACACATTGTAGGGGGTAAAAGCAAAAATAAATAAATTATAAAGGGGTAACGCAAAATTCGCCTACTTTGCAGGGGGGGTAAAAGCCTATTAACCCTTTTATTTATCAAATGTGAAAAGGATTTATGGTATTATCTCATGAAGAAAAAAAATAGTGATGTTAATATTGAGCTCAATCAATTATTTTTCATTTTATATGAACTCTAAATTATTAAATCTAGTTTATCTAATAATAGAAGAGTAGAGACTAAAAAGAGTCACAAAAAAATTAAGAGTAAAGACGCATTTTGATCCCTCACAATTTTTTGACATATTAAGTTAATCTCTTAAAAAAAATAAAACCTAAATTCATTTCTAACATCTTCATACTCGAAACAAATTAGTATCGGATTCTTTATAACAGAGGGGCTAAATTGTTCTCGATATAAAAATATCAAGGATTAATTTAGATTTTATTTGACAAAGATGAAATTGGACCATCAGAAAATTGCAAAGAATCAAGATGGATTATCACTCAAAAATTAAAAGTTTTTTCTACATTACCTATTGGTAATTTGGGAATATTTACCGAACAATCAATGAAATCAAATCATATGCATATAAAGTAAGAGTTGGTTAACTGTTGGTTGTGGATACTGAATACCACATACAAATATACTTAAGTGGATATATTTAATTAGATTGACTTGGTTTGTTTGTTTTAAGGTTGTTCCGTAAAATAAGAGATGGCGCAAATTTCTTCTAGTTTAACCAAGGTCTTGGATTTAATCACAAGTATATTTTGTTGCGGTTTTGAATCCCCCTCCCTAATAAGTTGTTTGTGAAGTCTACCTCTCTAGTTTCCCGGGGTTTACAACCGTCAATGATTGATTTGTGAAGTTCGCATAAAGTATTTAACTATAACCTCTCTAGTTTGCCGAAGCTATTAACTTCTCTTATATTGTTCTGTCAAAATAAAATGTTTTTCCTTGTGAATAATTCAAATCTCTCTTCAAAATTTTATTGAAGCATCGCTTTTAGTGTTTTATCGTTTAATAATTTATATATTTTTAAAAATATGTAATTCATTATGTCACTGTACTCAACTATTTTATTTATTTTTAGAAACCAATATTCAATATTGCCTCTTTGATCACCCAAGGCATACTACGACCATCCAATTTGGCATTCTATAACGCACCAGCCGGTATCAAACCCAAAGTAGTCGCAAAGAACGCAATTTTCAACTGTAAGCAGAGAACGCAATCTCTGTGCTAAATTCCAACAATCAAGTAATTGATGAACACAATTTTCAACCGTAAAGCTTGAGTCTAGCACTTCTTCCCATACATTGTTACCATAAACTCCATAAAAAATACCAAAACAAAACCAGAATTATGAATATCTAATAATACTAACAGTTCAAAGATTACCTTTGCAGTGGCAGCAGTGCATGCAGCTGTTCGTTAGCACATCAAAACTAAAGCTCTGTCTATTCCAAAGTGTGGTAGTACTACAACCTGCACAACCAAAGAACTTACTGTAATCCACATTTTTTGTAATAGAAGTTATCTGATTACGGTCAGCCAAAGACTTGTATTAGAATTCTTTTAGAAACTAAACAATTTCTTAGGATACAATCAATATATAACCAAATAATCAATTTAGGGACATCAAGGACATATATTCAATTTTGAATCTAGGTCGCCAAAGGTCTTCTCCACTTACATTTGAAGTTATGAATAAGCATTCACATTGAAATTGCATTCATATCATCAATTTTTGGGACATCTAGGTACATAAAATCAATATAAGGACATCGAGGGACATAAACTAAATTTAGGGACATTGAGGGACATATACTCAATTTCACATCGAAGACACCAAGGCACAAAACCATCTTCCCAATTTACCGATATGAGAAAAGCATTATCAAGGGTCATATCGACTTGCATTTTAAGCTATGAATAAAACATCCATATTCAAATTGCATTCAGACCAGAAAATAGGAATTCATATTGTAAACCACATTTTTAGTAAATAATTCATCTTACAAATTTCTTACAAATCCGCCAATTTAGCACATTGTTACGTAATCATGATTAATCATTCACATTGAAATTGCATTCAGATCATCAATAGGGAAATCGAGGAACATATATTCAATTTACGAACATTCGAGACATTTATTCAAGGCTGTTCTCCACTTACATTTGTCGTTATCAATAAGAATTCAGATTTGTCAAAAAAAAAAAAAAGCATTCAGATTGAAATTGTATTAAGATGATCAATTTTAGGGACATCGAGGGACATAATTAAATTTAAGGACATCGAGAGAGATACCATCAATTTAGGGATACATACTCACCAAGAGGTTCACCATAATCCACTCCAAAAAGAAGGGCAATTCATTCTTCCTGTAACAGAACCTGAAATAGAACACAATCTCAGCGTTAAATTTCAACATTCAAGAAATGCATTAAATTCCAACATTCAAGCAACTGATGAACAAAATTTTGGAGTGTAATGCTTGACTGTAGCACTTGCTCCTATACGTTGTTCCCATAAACTTCATAATAGACAACAAAACATAGCATAATTATGAATATCTAATTAAGGGACATCAGGGGACATATATTCAAAAAAAATTGGGTACAAGACATATACTAAATTGATTTTAATTGTTATGCACCGAGGGTGTAAACTGATTTACACATGCATCCAATCAAACTACACCATACTCCATGTGGAAAATATCTCCACAAATATCTACATGACATGATTTGATTGAATGCACGTGTAAACAGTGTAAACAATGTTTACACTATCAGTATACAAATTAAATTCTATTCAATTTCAGGACAAATATATTCAATTTTAAATCTAAGGTGTCAAGGGCCTTCTCCACTTACATTTGAAGTTATGAATAATTCACATTGAAATTGCATTCGGACCATCAATTTTAGAGGCATCGAGAGACATAAACTCCATTTAGCAACATTGAGGTACATAAACTCAATTTAGGGACATTGACTCATTGAGGCACATAAAATCAATATAGGGACATCGAGGGACATAAAATCAATATAGGGGCATTGAGGGACATAAACTCAATTTAGGGACATCAAGGGCGATATGCTAATTTAGCATCGAAAGCACCAAGGCACATAATCATCTTCCCATTTTACCGTTATGAGAAATTTATATCAAGGGTCATCTTGACTTTTAATTTCAAGTTATGAATAAAACACTCATATTCAAATTGCATTTAGACCATATAATAAGAGCTTATTGTAAACCATAATAGTGATAAAAAATTAATCTCATTAGGGACATCCAAACACATCATGAATTATTTAGCCGTACATATATTTCTTACTTTTCAAATTAGCCTTCTTATGTCTAAACAATCAAGATTCACATATTTAGCACATTTTTGGATAATCAATGTTAAGCAATCACATTAAAATTTCATTCAGACCATCAATAGGGACATCGTGGAACATATATTCAATTTTGCATCTAAGGTGCCAAAGGTGTTCTCCACTTACATTTGTAGTTATGAATAAGCATTCATGTTGAAATTGCATTCAGACCATCAATTTTAGGGACATCAAGAAACATAAACTCAATTTCAAGACATTGAGATACATAAACTCAATTTAGGGACATAGCTATTCATACATCTCAATAAAGGGACAACGAGGGACATAAACTCAATTTCGTCTCGAAGGCACCAAGGTAACAAAAAAATCATTATCAAGGGTCAACTCGACTTGCATTTCAAGTTATGAATAAACTTTCATATTCAAATTTCATTTTAGACCATAAAATAAGAATTCATTTTGTAAACCGCATTTTTGGTAAAAATAATTAATCTTGTTAGGGTCATCTAAACATATCATCTCAATACTAGTCTAAAGAATTCTTTTAGCAATGATACGATTTCTTACATTCCAAATAAGCGTTAGGTTTGAATAATCAAGATTCACCAAGTTAGCACATTGTTGGATAATCAAAGATTAATCATTCTCAATAAAATTTCATTCAGACCATCAATAGTGACATATACTCAATTTTGCATCTAAAGCGCCAAGACTGATCTCCACATACAATTGAAGTTATGAATAAGTATTCACAATGAAATTGCATTCAAACCAACAATTTTAGGGGCATCGAAGGACAAAAAAATTAAATTTAGGGACTTCTAGCTTCTAGGGGCATACCATCAGTTTAGGGACATATATCCACTCCACAAAGAAGCACAAATTGACCCCAACTCTATTTAAATGTGATGCAAAGAATGCATCAATATTAAATTAGAGTCGCCCCAGAGACGGACTTCCAATTAGCAGCAGCCAAATATGAATGCGCCGCACCAGTCTCAGCCGATGTAGCATACTGCAGAGCACCGACCCGTATTAGACCTGAAGCAGTCGCAAGTTCTGCCTGCATCAGAACTGAAATAGAACACAATCTCTGCACTAAATCCCAACATTCAAGCAATTGATGAACACAATTTCGACAGTAATGCTTAAGTCTAGTACTTGTTCCCATACATTGTTCCCAACAGAGCAGAATTATAAATATTCTAGTTTAGGGACATCAAATATTGGACATCGGGGGACTTATATTCAATTTAGGGACAAATATTCAATTTTGAATCTAAGGTTAAAAGGGTCTTCACCACTTACAGTTGAAGTTTTTTTAGGGTCTTCACAATTTAGGGACAAGGTGACAAGGGTCTTCACAATTTAGGGACAGACATTGTGCACAATAACTAATCAGTGAATCATAACAAAACATAAAATAATGAGCATATTAGAGCGTCATAAATATGGCATTGTAGTTAATCCTTAGCTAAAAGTAATGTGAACCTTGTGTGCACAACAAAAAGTGTTGTGTCATCACTTTTTGTCATAATAGTCAGTTAGACAGTAACTTTGTCAACCTAATCTAGATGATGAAAAAACTTATTATTATGTACTCATTCTGTTACATGGTAAATAATTCTCTCACATAACACAAAACCCTAACATTCAGATTCTCTCTTTTCTCTCTGCACGATTGAGAGACAAAGGGCGCATTAAAGTATATGAAACATGCATGTCTGTCTACTCGTGGAATTCAGGTTAGGCCTAATAAAACCTCAAAAGATAGTTCAAGAGGCTGAGGTTACCCAATCTCTCTATGTACAATTTGAGACTAAGAAAATGAGCTTGTAATACAACTGCAGTTGAAATATCTAAAATACCTTGCTTGCAAATAGAAAAAGTGGCCACTGAACCAGAGGAATATCTCCAGAATTTCTTGGCATTACGAGCAATTCCAGTTCACTATAAGCAAGGAAAAAATGGCATCAATAACCCACGGGTTCATGGATCGAACCAGGCTCTGATACTACTCAATCCTTAAGACTAGGGAATATAATCAATTATAAAGGAAATCAATCCAAAGAAATTAGACGATATTTCAATAGTATGCCAATATCAGATAATAAGCGAAAGCATATAAAGATGCGAAAAAGATATAGCAGGTCCACATGGATGATGACAATATGTTGCAGAGACAGCGGAAACACGTGATGTTTGTTCAATCCTTTAATATAAATAAAAATATATTTTAAGCAAGTTTTGGTAAAATTTATTTTTAATCAGTTTACAATATTGTAAACATGGTGTTTTGTAAGTATAATGCAACAATGTTTATTCTAGTAGTAGTGCAACGGATACTTCAAAAGCTAAAGAGAAATAATCAATATCTTCTTAAAAATGTTTATTCACACACATAACATTTAAATATTGCCATACCCATGTCCTACTTTTTTTTTTATAAAATTGTCATATTTGTAAAATATATAAGACAAAGTTCCATTTACAAAAGTCAGATAACCATGTACGAATATAGCAGCAGGGGAAAAGAAGTTTTGGGAGAGGGGATTTCATTTTGCTGAAAACATAAAAAATGATACCTAGAATGGTGGATAAATTGAAGATTTCTTAATACAATACTTCTAAACCCATTAAAGGCATACTTAATGCATTACCAAAGTAGATAAAAATTCTACAGAGAAATAACCAGATCAAATAAGAATGTTCAAGGGAAAGAATGAGACTTTACCTGGACTGAACCAATGTCAAAATTTCCTGAAGAAGAATCAAGTGTAGATAGATTACAAATTTTGGTTACAAGTCTGATTCCAAATTAGCCTTCTTAAGTCTATATACCCAAGACTCGCCAATTTAGCATATTGTGTTGGATAATCAAAATTAAGCTTTCATATGGCAATTGCATTCAAACCATTAATAGGGACATGGAACATATATTCAATTTGCGTACATCATGGGTGATATATTCAAATTTTGCATATAAGGCAGCAAGTCCACTTACATTTGAAACTATGAATAAGCAGTCACATTGAAATTGCATTCAGACCATCAAGTTTAGTGACATAAAATTAAATTTAGGGACATATACTCACCAAGAGTTCACCATAATCCACTCCAGAACAGAAACAATTCACCAGTAATCCACAACTTTGGAATCAGCGGGCTCAACCGCTGTAGCATTCTACAACGCACCAACTTGTATCAAACTCGAACCAGCAGCAGGTTCTGCCTACATCAGACCTAAAACTGAATACAATCTCGGCACTAAATTCCAACATTCAAGTAACTGATTCTCCACTTACATTTGTAGTTATGAATTAGTATTCACATTCACATTGAAATTGCATTCAACCCATCAATTTTAGAGCCATAAATTCAATTAAGGGATATCAAGATACTCAATATAGGGACACGAACATCGAGAGAAATAAACTCAATTAAGGGACATTGAGATACTCAATAAAGGGACATCGAGGGAGATGAACTCAATTAAGGAGCATCGAGATGCTCAATATAGCGACATCAAGGGACATAAACTCAATTTAGCGCCATCCAGATACTCAATATAGGGACATCGAGGGACATGAACTCAATTTAGGGACACCAATGAACAAATATTCATTTTCGCCTCAAAGGCATCAATGCACACAACCATCTTCCCAATTTATCATTATGAGAAAATCATTATCAAGGGTCATCTCGACTGAAACTGAATACAATCTCTGCACTAAATTCCAACTTTCAAGTAACTGATTCCCATAAACTTCATAATAAACAACAAAACAGGGTAGAATTATGAACATCTAATTTAGGGACATCGTTGTACACTTGTACATATATTCAATTTAAGGACTTATATTCAATTTTGAGTCTAAGGTGCCAAGGGTCTCCTCCACTTACTAATTATTTTAGCCATTACACAATTTTTTACTTTCTAAATTAGCCTTCTTAAGTCTGAATAATCAAGATTCACCAATTTAGCATATTGTTGAATAATTAACATTAAGCTTTCATATTGCAATTGCATTCAGACCATTAATAGGAACTGGGGACATCAAGGAACATATATTCAATTTAAGAACATATATTCAATTTTACATCAAAGGCTCCAACTGTGTTCTCCACTTACATTTGTAGTTATGAATAAGTATTCACATTGAAATTGCATTTGTACCATCAATTTTAGGGACATCGAGAGACATAAATTCAATTAAGGGACATCGAGATGCTCAATATAGGGACAGGGACGCCGAGGGACATAAACTCAATTAAGGGACATTGAGATACTCAATAAAGGGACATTGAGGGACATACCATCAATTTAGGGACATATATACTCACCAAGAGGTTCACCAACATCCACTCCACATATAAGGGTAATTTGTTTTGTCTTTGAAAGCACAAATTGACCCTTTTCATCACACATGCATATTCCAATCCAAACTCTATTTAAATGTAAGTTAAATGATGCATCAATATTACATTAAGGGACATCGAGATACTCAATAAAGGGACATCGAGAGACATAAACTCAACTCAATTAAGAGACATCGAAATGTTCAATACAGCAACATCGAGGGACATAACTCAATTTAGGGAAACCATTGAATAAATATTCATTTTCACCTTCAAGGCACTAATGCACACAACCATCTTTGCAATTTATCGTTATGAGAAACTCATTATCAAGGGTCATCTCGACATACATTTCAAGTTAAGATTCTAAGAATTCATACTTGAGAGGACTGCAGAGTAATTGAATAATCCAGTCAAGATTCTTACTTGAGAGGATTGCAGAGAAATTGATAATCCAGTCAAGATTCTTAGAATTCTTTTCCATTCGAATCAAATCAGCCAAGGACAGCAGAAAAATGAAACCCTAAAATAACGATAGTGATCGATAAACTGCGTATTATTTACAGAACCGTTCAGAAACATTTCTTCACCACTTACAGTTGAATTTGTGAATAAGCATTTACATTGAAATTGAATCCAGACCATTAATTTTAGGGACATTGAGAGACAAACTTAATTTACGGACATTGAGGTACATAAACTCAATTTAGGGACAAAAATTGCCGACAGGGACTGAACCATCAATTTAGGGACATATACTCACCAAGAGTTCACCATAATCCACTCCACAAAGAAGACCAGTCCATTCTGGCTTTGAAAGTACAAATTGACCAAATTCGCCACAGGTGCATATTCCAATCCCAACTCTATTTGAATGCGGCACAAAGGTTGCATCAATATTATATTAGAATCGCCCCGGAGACTGAATTTTGCAATTAACAACAGCTGAATATGTCTATGCAGCACCAGGCTCGGCCGTTGTAGCATTCTGCAAGCACCAGCCCATATCAGACCCGAAGCAATCTCATGTTCTGCCTGCATTAGACCCGACACATAACACAATCTTTGCGCTAAATTCCAACATTCAAGCTACTCATGAACACAATTTTCGACTGTAAAACTAGAGTCTATCACGTGTTCCCATTCATTGTTCCTATGAACTTCATAATAGACAACAAAACAGAGCAGAATAGAAACAATTTACCGGTAATCCACGACATTGGAATCATCTTTAGCCTGCACCAAGCTCACCCTTTGTAACTTTCTGCAAAGCACCAACTTGTATCAAACTTGAACCGGTGGCAGGTTCTGCCAACATCAGACCTGAAACTGAATACAATCTCTGCACTAAATTCCAACTTTCAAGTAACTGATTCCCATAAACTTCATAATAGACAACAAAACAGGGTAGAATTATGAACATCTAACTTAGGGACATCGTTGTACAATTGTACATAAATTCAATTTAGGGACTTATATTCAATTTTGAATCTAAGGTGCCAAGATTCTCCTCCACTTACGAATTATTTTAGCCATTACACAATTTCGTACTTTCTAAATTAGCCTTCTTATGTCTAAATAATCAAGATTCGCCAATTTAGCATATTGTTGGATAATTAAGATTAAGCATTCGTATTGCAATTGCATTCAGATTATTAATAGGAACTAGGGACATCAAGGAACATTATTCAAATTACGAACATATATTCAATTTTACATCAGAGGCTCCAACTGTGTTCTCCACTTACATTTTAGTTATGAATAAGTATTCACATTCACATTGAAATTGCATTCAAACCACAAATTTTAGGGACTTTCGAGAGACATAAATTCAATTAAGGGACATCGAGATGCTCAATATAGGGACAGGGACGCCGAGGGACATAAACTCAATTAAGGGACATTGAGATACTCAATAAACGGATATTGAGGGACATACCATCAGTTTAGGGACATATATACTCACCAAGAGGTTCACCAACATCCACTCCACGAATAAGGGTAATTTGTTTTGTCTTTGAAAGCACAAGTTGACCATTTTCATCACAGATGCATATTCCAAACCAAACTCTTTTTAAATGTAAGTTAAAGGATGCCTCAATATTACATTAAGGGACATCGAGATACTAAATTTATGGACAACGAGATACTCAATAAAGGGACATTGAGGGACATAAACTCAACTCAATTGAGGGACATAAACTCAACTCAATTAAGGGACATCGAGATGCTCAATACAGCAACATCGAGGGACATAAACTCAATTTAGCGACACCAATGAACAAATATTCATTTTCACCTCAAAGGCACTAATGCACACAACCATCTTCGCAATTTACCGTTATGAGAAAATCATTATCAAGGGTCATCTCGACACACATTTCAAGTTAAGATTCTTAGGATTCATACTTGAGAGGACTGCAGAGTAATTGAATAATCCAGTCAAGATTCTTACTTGAGAGGATTGCAGAGAAATTGATAATCCAGTCAAGATTCTTATAATTCTTTTCCATTCAAATCAAATCAGTCAAGGGCAGCAGAAAAATGAAACCCTAAAATAACGATAGTGATCGAAAAACTGCGTATTATTTACGGAACCGTTCAGAAACATTTCTTCACAACTTACAGTTGAAGTTTTTTTTTTTAAAACACTTGCAGTTGAATTTGTGAATAAGCATTCACATTGAAATTGAATCCAGACCATTAATTTTAGAGACATTGAGAGACAAACTCAATTTAGGGACATTGAGGTACATAAACTCAATTTAGGGAAAAAAATTGCCGACAGGGACTGAACCATCAATTTAGGGACATATACTCACCAAGAGTTCACCATAATCCACTCCACAAAGAAGGCCAATCCGCTCTATCTTTGATAGTACAAATTGACCAAATTCGCCACAAGTGCATATTCCTATCCCAACTCTATTTGAATGCGGCACAAAGGTTGCATCAATATTATATTAGAATCGCCCCGGAGACTGACTTTTGCAATTAACAACAGCTGAATATGTCTATGCAGCACCAGGCTCGGCCGTTGTAGCATTCTGCAAGCACCAGCCCATATCAGACCCGAAGCAATCTCATGTTCTGCCTACATTAGACCCGACACATAACACAATCTCTGCGCTAAATTCCAACATTCAAGCTACTCATGAACACAATTTTCGACTGTAAAACTAGAGTCTATCACGTATTCGCATTCATTGTTCCTATGAACTTCATAATAGACAACAAAACAGAGCAGAATAGAAACAATTTACCGGTAATCCACGGCATTGGAATCAGCTTTAACCTGCACCAAGCTCAACCGTTGTAGCATTCTGCAAAGCACCAACTTGTATCAAACTCGAACCGGTGGCAGGTTCTGCCTACATCAGACCTGAAACTAAATACAATCTCTGCACTAAATTCCAACTTTCAAGTAACTGATTCCCATAAACTTCATAATAGACAACAAAACATGGTAGAATTATGAACATCTAATTTAGGGACATCATTGTACAATTGTACATAAATTCAATTTAGGGACTTATATTCAATTTTGAATCTAAGGTGCCAAGGGTCTCCTCCACTTACGAATTACTTTAGCCATTACACAATTTCGTACTTTCTAAATTAGCCTTCTTATGTCTAAATAATCAAGATTCGCCAATTTAGCATATTGTTGGATAATTAAGATTAAGCTTTCGTATTGCAATTGCATTCAGACCATTAATAGGGATTAGGGACATCAAGGAACATTATTCAAATTACGACCATATATTCAATTTTACATCAGAGGCTCCAACTGTGTTCTCCACTTACATTTTAGTTATGAATAAGTATTCACATTCACATTGAAATTGCATTCAAACCATCAATTTTAGGGACTTTCGAGAGACATAAATTCAATTAAGGGACATCGAGATGCTCAATATAGGGACAGGGACGCCGAGGGACATAAACTCAATTAAGGGACATTGAGATACTTAATAAAGGGATATTGAGGGACATACCATCAGTTTAGGGACATATATACTCACCATGAGGTTCACCAACATCCACTCCACGAATAAGGGTAATTTGTTTTGTCTTTGAAAGCACAAGTTGACCATTTTCATCACAGATGCATATTCCAAACCCAACTCTATTTAAATGTAAGTTAAAGGATGCATCAATATTACATTAAGGGACATCGAGATACTAAATTTATGGAAAACGAGATACTCAATAAAGGGACATTGAGGGACATAAACTCAACTCAATTGAGGGACATAAACTCAACTCAATTAAGGGACATCGAGATGCTCAATACAGCAACATCGAGGGACATAAAATCAATTTAGCGACACCAATGAACAAATATTCATTTTCACCTCAAAGGCACTAATGCACACAATCATCTTCGCAATTTACCGTTATGAGAAAATCATTATCAAGGGTCATGTCGACATACATTTCAAGTTAAGATTCTTAGGATTCATACTTGAGAGGACTGCAGAGTAATTGAATAATCCAGTCAAGATTCTTACTTGAGAGGATTGCAGAGAAATTGATAATCCAGTCAAGATTCTTATAATTCTTTTCCATTCAAATCAAATCAGTCAAGGGCAGCAGAAAAATGAAACCCTAAAATAACGATAGTGATCGATAAACTGCGTATTATTTACGGAACCGTTCAGAAACATTTCTTCACAACTTACAGTTGAAGTTTTTTTTTTTTAAAACACTTGCAGTTGAATTTGTGAATAAGCATTCACATTGAAATTGAATCCAGACCATTAATTTTAGAGACATTGAGAGACAAACTCAATTTAGGGACATTGAGGTACATAAACTCAATTTAGGGACAAAAATTGCCGACAGGGACTGAACCATCAATTTAGGGACATATACTCACCAAGAGTTCACCATAATCCACTCCACAAAGAAGGCCAATCCGCTCTATCTTTGATAGTACAAATTGACCAAATTCGCCACAGGTGCATATTCCAATCCCAACTCTATTTGAATGCGGCACAAAGGTTGCATCAATATTATATTAGAATCGCCCCGGAGACTGACTTTTGCAATTAACAACAGCTGAATATGTCTATGCAGCACCAAGCTCGGCCGTTGTAGCATTCTGCAAGCACCAGCCCATATCAGACCCGAAGCAATCTCATGTTCTGCCTACATTAGACCCGACACATAACACAATCTCTGCGCTAAATTCCAACATTCAAGCTACTCATGAACACAATTTTCGACTGTAAAACTAGAGTCTATCACGTATTCGCATTCATTGTTCCTATGAACTTCATAATAGACAACAAAACAGAGCAGAATAGAAACAATTTACCGGTAATCCACGGCATTGGAATCAGCTTTAACCTGCACCAAGCTCAACCGTTGTAGCATTCTGCAAAGCACCAACTTGTATCAAACTCGAACCGGTGGCAGGTTCTGCCTACATCAGACCTGAAACTGAATACAATCTCTGCACTAAATTCCAACTTTCAAGTAACTGATTCCCATAAACTTCATAATAGACAACAAAACAGGGTAAAATTATGAACATCTAATTTAGGGACATCGTTGTACAATTGTACATAAATTCAATTTAGGGACTTATATTCAATTTTGAATCTAAGGTGTCAAGGGTCTCCTCCACTTACGAATTATTTTAGCCATTACACAATTTCGTACTTTCTAAATTAGCCTTCTTATGTCTAAATAATCAAGATTCGCCAATTTAGCATATTGTTGGATAATTAAGATTAAGCTTTCGTATTGCAATTGCATTCAGACCATTAATAGGGACTAGGGACATCAAGGAACATTATTCAAATTACGACCATATATTCAATTTTACATCAGAGGCTTCAACTGTGTTCTTCACTTACATTTTAGTTATGAATAAGTATTCACATTCACATTGAAATTGCATTCAAACCATCAATTTTAGGGACTTTCGAGAGACATAAATTCAATTAAGGGACATCGAGATGCTCAATATAGGGACAGGGACGCCGAGGGACATAAACTCAATTAAGGGACATTGAGATACTCAATAAAGGGATATTGAGGGACATACCATCAGTTTAGGGACATATATACTCACCAAGAGGTTCACCAACATCCACTCCACGAATAAGGGTAATTTGTTTTGTCTTTGAAAGCACAAGTTGACCATTTTCATCACAGATGCATATTCCAAACCAAACTCTATTTAAATGTAAGTTAAAGGATGCATCAATATTACATTAAGGGACATCGAGATACTAAATTTATGGACAACGAGATACTCAATAAAGGGACATTGAGGGACATAAACTCAACTCAATTGAGGGACATAAACTCAACTCAATTAAGGGACATTGAGATACTCAATAAAGGGATATTGAGGGACATACCATCAGTTTAGGGACATATATACTCACCATGAGGTTCACCAACATCCACTCCACGAATAAGGGTAATTTGTTTTGTCTTTGAAAGCACAAGTTGACCATTTTCATCACAGATGCATATTCCAAACCAAACTCTATTTAAATGTAAGTTAAAGGATGCATCAATATTACATTAAGGGACATCGAGATACTAAATTTATGGAAAACGAGATACTCAATAAAGGGACATTGAGGGACATAAACTCAACTCAATTGAGGGACATAAACTCAACTCAATTAAGGGACATCGAGATGCTCAATACAGCAACATCGAGGGACATAAAATCAATTTAGCGACACCAATGAACAAATATTCATTTTTACCTCAAAGGCACTAATGCACACAACCATCTTCGCAATTTACCGTTATGAGAAAATCATTATCAAGGGTCATCTCGACATACATTTCAAGTTAAGATTGTTAGGATTCATACTTGAGAGGACTGCAGAGTAATTGAATAATCCAGTCAAGATTCTTACTTGAGAGGATTGCAGAGAAATTGATAATCCAGTCAAGATTCTTATAATTCTTTTCCATTCAAATCAAATCAGTCAAGGGCAGCAGAAAAATGAAACCCTAAAATAACGATAGTGATCGATAAACTGCGTATTATTTACGGAACCGTTCAGAAACATTTCTTCACAACTTACAGTTGAAGTTTTTTTTTTTTTTTAAAACACTTGCAGTTGAATTTGTGAATAAGCATTCACATTGAAATTGAATCCAGACCATTAATTTTAGAGACATTGAGAGACAAACCCAATTTAGGGACATTGAGGTACATAAACTCAATTTAGGGACAAAAATTGCCGACAGGGACTGAACCATCAATTTAGGGACATATACTCACCAAGAGTTCACCATAATCCACTCCACAAAGAAGGCCAATCCGCTCTATCTTTGATAGTACAAATTGACCAAATTCGCCACAGGTGCATATTCCAATCCCAACTCTATTTGAATGCGGCACAAAGGTTGCATCAATATTATATTAGAATCACCCCGGAGACTGACTTTTGCAATTAACAACAGCTGAATATGTCTATGCAGCACCAGGCTCGGCCGTTGTAGCATTCTGCAAGCACCAGCCCATATCAGACCCGAAGCAATCTCATGTTCTGCCTACATTAGACCCGACACATAACACAATCTCTGCGCTAAATTCCAACATTCAAGCTACTCATGAACACAATTTTCGACTGTAAAACTAGAGTCTATCACGTATTCGCATTCATTGTTCCTATGAACTTCATAATAGACAACAAAACAGAGCAGAATAGAAACAATTTACCGGTAATCCACGGCATTGGAATCAGCTTTAACCTGCACCAAGCTCAACCGTTGTAGCATTCTGCAAAGCACCAACTTGTATCAAACTCGAACCGGTGGCAGGTTCTGCCTACATCAGACCTGAAACTGAATACAATCTCTGCACTAAATTCCAACTTTCAAGTAACTGATTCCCATAAACTTCATAATAGACAACAAAACAGGGTAAAATTATGAACATCTAATTTAGGGACATCGTTGTACAATTGTACATAAATTCAATTTAGGGACTTATATTCAATTTTGAATCTAAGGTGTCAAGGGTCTCCTCCACTTACGAATTATTTTAGCCATTACACAATTTCGTACTTTCTAAATTAGCCTTCTTATGTCTAAATAATCAAGATTCGCCAATTTAGCATATTGTTGGATAATTAAGATTAAGCTTTCGTATTGCAATTGCATTCAGACCATTAATAGGGACTAGGGACATCAAGGAACATTATTCAAATTACGACCATATATTCAATTTTACATCAGAGGCTTCAACTGTGTTCTTCACTTACATTTTAGTTATGAATAAGTATTCACATTCACATTGAAATTGCATTCAAACCATCAATTTTAGGGACTTTCGAGAGACATAAATTCAATTAAGGGACATCGAGATGCTCAATATAGGGACAGGGACGCCGAGGGACATAAACTCAATTAAGGGACATTGAGATACTCAATAAAGGGATATTGAGGGACATACCATCAGTTTAGGGACATATATACTCACCAAGAGGTTCACCAACATCCACTCCACGAATAAGGGTAATTTGTTTTGTCTTTGAAAGCACAAGTTGACCATTTTCATCACAGATGCATATTCCAAACCAAACTCTATTTAAATGTAAGTTAAAGGATGCATCAATATTACATTAAGAGACATCGAGATACTAAATTTATGGACAACGAGATACTCAATAAAGGGACATTGAGGGACATAAACTCAACTCAATTGAGGGACATAAACTCAACTCAATTAAGGGACATTGAGATACTCAATAAAGGGATATTGAGGGACATACCATCAGTTTAGGGACATATATACTCACCATGAGGTTCACCAACATCCACTCCACGAATAAGGGTAATTTGTTTTGTCTTTGAAAGCACAAGTTGACCATTTTCATCACAGATGCATATTCCAAACCAAACTCTATTTAAATGTAAGTTAAAGGATGCATCAATATTACATTAAGGGACATCGAGATACTAAATTTATGGAAAACGAGATACTCAATAAAGGGACATTGAGGGACATAAACTCAACTCAATTGAGGGACATAAACTCAACTCAATTAAGGGACATCGAGATGCTCAATACAGCAACATCGAGGGACATAAAATCAATTTAGCGACACCAATGAACAAATATTCATTTTTACCTCAAAGGCACTAATGCACACAACCATCTTCGCAATTTACCGTTATGAGAAAATCATTATCAAGGGTCATCTCGACATACATTTCAAGTTAAGATTGTTAGGATTCATACTTGAGAGGACTGCAGAGTAATTGAATAATCCAGTCAAGATTCTTACTTGAGAGGATTGCAGAGAAATTGATAATCCAGTCAAGATTCTTATAATTCTTTTCCATTCAAATCAAATCAGTCAAGGGCAGCAGAAAAATGAAACCCTAAAATAACGATAGTGATCGATAAACTGCGTATTATTTACGGAACCGTTCAGAAACATTTCTTCACAACTTACAGTTGAAGTTTTTTTTTTTTTTAAAACACTTGCAGTTGAATTTGTGAATAAGCATTCACATTGAAATTGAATCCAGACCATTAATTTTAGAGACATTGAGAGACAAACTCAATTTAGGGACATTGAGGTACATAAACTCAATTTAGGGACAAAAATTGCCGACAGGGACTGAACCATCAATTTAGGGACATATACTCACCAAGAGTTCACCATAATCCACTCCACAAAGAAGGCCAATCCGCTCTATCTTTGATAGTACAAATTGACCAAATTCGCCACAGGTGCATATTCCAATCCCAACTCTATTTGAATGCGGCACAAAGGTTGCATCAATATTATATTAGAATCACCCCGGAGACTGACTTTTGCAATTAACAACAGCTGAATATGTCTATGCAGCACCAGGCTCGGCCGTTGTAGCATTCTGCAAGCACCAGCCCATATCAGACCCGAAGCAATCTCATGTTCTGCCTACATTAGACCCGACACATAACACAATCTCTGCGCTAAATTCCAACATTCAAGCTACTCATGAACACAATTTTCGACTGTAAAACTAGAGTCTATCACGTATTCGCATTCATTGTTCCTATGAACTTCATAATAGACAACAAAACAGAGCAGAATAGAAACAATTTACCGGTAATCCACGGCATTGGAATCAGCTTTAACCTGCACCAAGCTCAACCGTTGTAGCATTCTGCAAAGCACCAACTTGTATCAAACTCGAACCGGTGGCAGGTTCTGCCTACATCAGACCTGAAACTGAATACAATCTCTGCACTAAATTCCAACTTTCAAGTAACTGATTCCCATAAACTTCATAATAGACAACAAAACATGGTAGAATTATGAACATCTAATTTAGGGACATCGTTGTACAATTGTACATAAATTCAATTTAGGGACTTATATTCAATTTTGAATCTAAGGTGCCAAGGTTCTCCTCCACTTACGAATTACTTTAGCCATTACACAATTTCGTACTTTCTAAATTAGCCTTCTTATGTCTAAATAATCAAGATTCGCCAATTTAGCATATTGTTGGATAATTAAGATTAAGCTTTCGTATTGCAATTGCATTCAGACCATTAATAGGGATTAGGGACATCAAGGAACATTATTCAAATTACGACCATATATTCAATTTTACATCAGAGGCTCCAACTGTGTTCTCCACTTACATTTTAGTTATGAATAAGTATTCACATTCACATTGAAATTGCATTCAAACCATCAATTTTAGGGACTTTCGAGAGACATAAATTCAATTAAGGGACATCGAGATGCTCAATATAGGGACAGGGACGCCGAGGGACATAAACTCAATTAAGGGACATTGAGATACTCAATAAAGGGATATTGAGGGACATACCATCAGTTTAGGGACATATATACTCACCAAGAGGTTCACCAACATCCACTCCACGAATAAGGGTAATTTGTTTTGTCTTTGAAAGCACAAGTTGACCATTTTCATCACAGATGCATATTCCAAACCAAACTCTATTTAAATGTAAGTTAAAGGATGCATCAATATTACATTAAGGGACATCGAGATACTAAATTTATGGACAACGAGATACTCAATAAAGGGACATTGAGGGACATAAACTCAACTCAATTGAGGGACATAAACTCAACTCAATTAAGGGACATCGAGATGCTCAATACAACAACATCGAGGGACATAAACTCAATTTAGCAACACCAATGAACAAATATTCATTTTCACCTCAAAGGCACTAATGCACACAACCATCTTCGCAATTTATCGTTATGAGAAAATCATTATCAAGGGTCATCTCAACATACATTTCAAATTAAGATTCTTAGGATTCATACTTGAGAGGACTGCAGAGTAATTGAATAATCCAGTCAAGATTCTTACTTGAGAGGATTGCAGAGAAATTGATAATCCAGTCAAGATTCTTATAATTCGTTTCCATTCAAATCAAATCAGTCAAGGGCAGCAGAAAAATGAAACCCTAAAATAACGATAGTGATCGATAAACTGCGTATTATTTACGGAACCGTTCAGAAACATTTCTTCACAACTTACAGTTGAAGTTTTTTTTTTTTTTAAAACACTTGCAGTTGAATTTGTGAATAAGCATTCACATTGAAATTGAATCCAGACCATTAATTTTAGAGACATTGAGAGACAAACTCAATTTAGGGACATCGAGGTACATAAACTCAATTTAGGGACAAAAATTGCCGACAGGGACTGAACCATCAATTTAGGGACATATACTCACCAAGAGTTCACCATAATCCACTCCACAAAGAAGGCCAATCCGCTCTATCTTTGATAGTACAAATTGACCAAATTCGCCACAGGTGCATATTCCAATCCCAACTCTATTTGAATGCGGCACAAAGGTTGCATCAATATTATATTAGAATCGCCCCGGAGACTGACTTTTGCAATTAACAACAGCTGAATATGTCTATGCAGCACCAGGCTCGGCCGTTGTAGCATTCTGCAAGCACTAGCCCATATCAGACCCGAAGCAATCTCATGTTCTGCCTGCATTAGACCCGACACATAACACAATCTCTGCGCTAAATTCCAACATTCAAGCTACTCATGAACACAATTTTCGACTGTAAAACTAGAGTCTATCACGTATTCGCATTCATTGTTCCTATGAACTTCATAATAGACAACAAAACAGAGCAGAATAGAAACAATTTACCGGTAATCCACGGCATTGGAATCAGCTTTAACCTGCACCAAGCTCAACCGTTGTAGCATTCTGCAAAGCACCAACTTGTATCAAACTCGAACCGGTGGCAGGTTCTGCCTACATCAGACCTGAAACTGAATAAAATCTCTGCACTAAATTCCAACTTTCAAGTAACTGACTCCCATAAACTTCATAATAGACAACAAAACAGGGTAGAATTATGAACATCTAATTTAGGGACATCGTTGTACAATTGTACATAAATTCAATTTAGGGACTTATATTCAATTTTGAATCTAAGGTGCCAAGGGTCTCCTCCACTTACGAATTATTTTAGCCATTACACAATTTCGTACTTTCTAAATTACCCTTCTTATGTCTAAATAATCAAGATTCGCCAATTTAGCATATTGTTGGATAATTAAGATTAAGCTTTCGTATTGCAATTGCATTCAGACGATTAATAGGAATTAGGGACATCAAGGAACATTATTCAAATTACGACCATATATTCAATTTTACATCAGAGGCTCCAACTGTGTTCTCCACTTACATTTTAGTTATGAATAAGTATTCACATTCACATTGAAATTGCATTCAAACCATCAATTTTAGGGACTTTCGAGAGACATAAATTCAATTAAGGGACATCGAGATGCTCAATATAGGGACAGGGACGCCGAGGGACATAAACTCAATTAAGGGACATTGAGATACTCAATAAAGGGATATTGAGGGACATACCATCAGTTTAGGGACATATATACTCACCAAGAGGTTCACCAACATCCACTCCACGAATAAGGGTAATTTGTTTTGTCTTTGAAAGCACAAGTTGACCATTTTCATCACAGATGCATATTCCAAACCAAACTCTATTTAAATGTAAGTTAAAGGATGCATCAATATTACATTAAGGGACATCGAGATACTAAATTTATGGAAAACGAGATACTCAATAAAGGGACATTGAGGGACATAAACTCAACTCAATTGAGGGACATAAACTCAACTCAATTATGGGACATCGAGATGCTCAATACAACAACATCGAGGGACATAAACTGAATTTAGCGACACCAATGAACAAATATTCATTTTCACCTCAAAGGCACTAATGCACACAACCATCTTCGCAATTTACCGTTATGAGAAAATCATTATCAAGGGTCATCTCGACATACATTTCAAGTTAAGATTCTTATGATTCATACTTGAGAGGACTGCAGAGTAATTGAATAATCCAGTCAAGATTCTTACTTGAGAGGATTGCAGAGAAATTGATAATCCAGTCAAGATTCTTATAATTCTTTTCCATTCAAATCAAATCAGTCAAGGGCAGCAGAAAAATGAAACCCTAAAATAACGATAGTGATCGATAAACTGCGTATTATTTACGGAACCGTTCAGAAACATTTCTTCACAACTTACAGTTGAAGTTTTTTTTTTTAAAACACTTGCAGTTGAATTTGTGAATAAGCATTCACATTGAAATTGAATCCAGACCATTAATTTTAGAGACATTGAGAGACAAACTCAATTTAGGGACATTGAGGTACATAAACTCAATTTAGGGACAAAAATTGCCAACAGGGACTGAACCATCAATTTAGGGACATATACTCACCAAGAGTTCACCATAATCCACTCCACAAAGAAGGCCAATCCGCTCTATCTTTGATAGTACAAATTGACCAAATTCGCCACAGGTGCATATTCCAATCCCAACTCTATTTGAATGCGGCACAAAGGTTGCATCAATATTATATTAGAATCGCCCCGGAGACTGACTTTTGCAATTAACAACAGCTGAATATGTCTATGCAGCACCAGGCTCGGCCGTTGTAGCATTCTGCAAGCACCAGCCCATATCAGACCCGAAGCAATCTCATGTTCTGCCTACATTAGACCCGACACATAACACAATCTCTGCGCTAAATTCCAACATTCAAGCTACTCATGAACACAATTTTCGACTGTAAAACTAGAGTCTATCACGTATTCGCATTCATTGTTCCTATGAACTTCATAATAGACAACAAAACATAGCAGAATAGAAACAATTTACCGGTAATCCACGGCATTGGAATCAGCTTTAACCTGCACCAAGCTCAACCGTTGTAGCATTCTGCAAAGCACCAACTTGTATCAAACTCGAACCGGTGGCAGGTTCTGCCTACATCAGACCTGAAACTAAATACAATCTCTGCACTAAATTCCAACTTTCAAGTAACTGATTCCCATAAACTTCATAATAGACAACAAAACATGGTAGAATTATGAACATCTAATTTAGGGACATCGTTGTACAATTGTACATAAATTCAATTTAGGGACTTATATTCAATTTTGAATCTAAGGTGCCAAGGGTCTCCTCCACTTACGAATTACTTTAGCCATTACACAATTTCGTACTTTCTAAATTAGCCTTCTTATGTCTAAATAATCAAGATTCGCCAATTTAGCATATTGTTGGATAATTAAGATTAAGCTTTCGTATTGCAATTGCATTCAGACCATTAATAGGGATTAGGGACATCAAGGAACATTATTCAAATTACGACCATATATTCAATTTTACATCAGAGGCTCCAACTGTGTTCTCCACTTACATTTTAGTTATGAATAAGTATTCACATTCACATTGAAATTGCATTCAAACCATCAATTTTAGGGACTTTCGAGAGACATAAATTCAATTAAGGGACATCGAGATGCTCAATATAGGGACAGGGACGCCGAGGGACATAAACTCAATTAAGGGACATTGAGATACTCAATAAAGGGATATTGAGGGACATACCATCAGTTTAGGGACATATATACTCACCATGAGGTTCACCAACATCCACTCCACGAATAAGGGTAATTTGTTTTGTCTTTGAAAGCACAAGTTGACCATTTTCATCACAGATGCATATTCCAAACCAAACTCTATTTAAATGTAAGTTAAAGGATGCATCAATATTACATTAAGGGACATCGAGATACTAAATTTATGGAAAACGAGATACTCAATAAAGGGACATTGAGGGACATAAACTCAACTCAATTGAGGGACATAAACTCAACTCAATTAAGGGACATCGAGATGCTCAATACAGCAACATCGAGGGACATAAAATCAATTTAGCGACACCAATGAACAAATATTCATTTTCACCTCAAAGGCACTAATGCACACAACCATCTTCGCAATTTACCGTTATGAGAAAATCATTATCAAGGGTCATGTCGACATACATTTCAAGTTAAGATTCTTAGGATTCATACTTGAGAGGACTGCAGAGTAATTGAATAATCCAGTCAAGATTCTTACTTGAGAGGATTGCAGAGAAATTGATAATCCAGTCAAGATTCTTATAATTCTTTTCCATTCAAATCAAATCAGTCAAGGGTAGCAGAAAAATGAAACCCTAAAATAACGATAGTGATCGATAAACTGCGTATTATTTACGGAACCGTTCAGAAACATTTCTTCACAACTTACAGTTGAAGTTTTTTTTTTTTTAAAACACTTGCAGTTGAATTTGTGAATAAGCATTCACATTGAAATTGAATCCATACCATTAATTTTAGAGACATTGAGAGACAAACTCAATTTAGGGACATTGAGGTACATAAACTCAATTTAGGGACAAAAATTGCCGACAGGGACTGAACCATCAATTTAGGGACATATACTCACCAAGAGTTCACCATAATCCACTCCAGAAAGAAGGCCAATCCGCTCTATCTTTTATAGTACAAATTGACCAAATTCGCCACAGGTGCATATTCCAATCCCAACTCTATTTGAATGCGGCACAAAGGTTGCATCAATATTATATTAGAATCACCCCGGAGACTGACTTTTGCAATTAACAACAGCTGAATATGTCTATGCAGCCCCAAGCTCGGCCGTTGTAGCATTCTGCAAGCACCAGCCCATATCAGACCCGAAGCAATCTCATGTTCTGCCTACATTAGACCCGACACATAACACAATCTCTGCGCTAAATTCCAACATTCAAGCTACTCATGAACACAATTTTCGACTGTAAAACTAGAGTCTATCACGTATTCGCATTCATTGTTCCTATGAACTTCATAATAGACAACAAAACAGAGCAGAATAGAAACAATTTACCGGTAATCCACGGCATTGGAATCAGCTTTAACCTGCACCAAGCTCAACCGTTGTAGCATTCTGCAAAGCACCAACTTGTATCAAACTCGAACCGGTGGCAGGTTCTGCCTACATCAGACCTGAAACTGAATACAATCTCTGCACTAAATTCCAACTTTCAAGTAACTGATTCCCATAAACTTCATAATAGACAACAAAACAGGGTAAAATTATGAACATCTAATTTAGGGACATCGTTGTACAATTGTACATAAATTCAATTTAGGGACTTATATTCAATTTTGAATCTAAGGTGTCAAGGGTCTCCTCCACTTACGAATTATTTTAGCCATTACACAATTTCGTACTTTCTAAATTAGCCTTCTTATGTCTAAATAATCAAGATTCGCCAATTTAGCATATTGTTGGATAATTAAGATTAAGCTTTCGTATTGCAATTGCATTCAGACCATTAATAGGGACTAGGGACATCAAGGAACATTATTCAAATTACGACCATATATTCAATTTTACATCAGAGGCTTCAACTGTGTTCTTCACTTACATTTTAGTTATGAATAAGTATTCACATTCACATTGAAATTGCATTCAAACCATCAATTTTAGGGACTTTCGAGAGACATAAATTCAATTAAGGGACATCGAGATGCTCAATATAGGGACAGGGACGCCGAGGGACATAAACTCAATTAAGGGACATTGAGATACTCAACAAAGGGATATTGAGGGACATACCATCAGTTTAGGGACATATATACTCACCAAGAGGTTCACCAACATCCACTCCACGAATAAGGGTAATTTGTTTTGTCTTTGAAAGCACAAGTTGACCATTTTCATCACAGATGCATATTCCAAACCAAACTCTATTTAAATGTAAGTTAAAGGATGCATCAATATTACATTAAGGGACATCGAGATACTAAATTTATGGACAACGAGATACTCAATAAAGGGACATTGAGGGACATAAACTCAACTCAATTGAGGGACATAAACTCAACTCAATTAAGGGACATTGAGATACTCAATAAAGGGATATTGAGGGACATACCATCAGTTTAGGGACATATATACTCACCATGAGGTTCACCAACATCCACTCCACGAATAAGGGTAATTTGTTTTGTCTTTGAAAGCACAAGTTGACCATTTTCATCACAGATGCATATTCCAACCCAAACTCTATTTAAATGTAAGTTAAAGGATGCATCAATATTACATTAAGGGACATCGAGATACTAAATTTATGGAAAACGAGATACTCAATAAAGGGACATTGAGGGACATAAACTCAACTCAATTGAGGGACATAAACTCAACTCAATTAAGGGACATCGAGATGCTCAATACAGCAACATCGAGGGACATAAAATCAATTTAGCAACACCAATGAACAAATATTCATTTTTACCTCAAAGGCACTAATGCACACAACCATCTTCGCAATTTACCGTTATGAGAAAATCATTATCAAGGGTCATCTCGACATACATTTCAAGTTAAGATTGTTAGGATTCATACTTGAGAGGACTGCAGAGTAATTGAATAATCCAGTCAAGATTCTTACTTGAGAGGATTGCAGAGAAATTGATAATCCAGTCAAGATTCTTATAATTCTTTTCCATTCAAATCAAATCAGTCAAGGGCAGCAGAAAAATGAAACCCTAAAATAACGATAGTGATCGATAAACTGCGTATTATTTACGGAACCGTTCAGAAACATTTCTTCACAACTTACAGTTGAAGTTTTTTTTTTTTTAAAACACTTGCAGTTGAATTTGTGAATAAGCATTCACATTGAAATTCAATCCAGACCATTAATTTTAGAGACATTGAGAGACAAACTCAATTTAGGGACATTGAGGTACATAAACTCAATTTAGGGACAAAAATTGCCGACAGGGACTGAACCATCAATTTAGGGACATATACTCACCAAGAGTTCACCATAATCCACTCCACAAAGAAGGCCAATCCGCTCTATCTTTGATAGTACAAATTGACCAAATTCGCCACAGGTGCATATTCCAATCCCAACTCTATTTGAATGCGGCACAAAGGTTGCATCAATATTATATTAGAATCGCCCCGGAGACTGACTTTTGCAATTAACAACAGCTGAATATGTCTATGCAGCACCAGGCTCGGCCGTTGTAGCATTCTGCAAGCACCAGCCCATATCAGACCCGAAGCAATCTCATGTTCTGCCTACATTAGACCCGACACATAACACAATCTCTGCGCTAAATTCCAACATTCAAGCTACTCATGAACACAATTTTCGACTGTAAAACTAGAGTCTATCACGTATTCGCATTCATTGTTCCTATGAACTTCATAATAGACAACAAAACAGAGCAGAATAGAAACAATTTACCGGTAATCCACGGCATTGGAATCAGCTTTAACCTGCACCAAGCTCAACCGTTGTAGCATTCTGCAAAGCACCAACTTGTATCAAACTCGAACCGGTGGCAGGTTCTGCCTACATCAGACCTGAAACTGAATACAATCTCTGCACTAAATTCCAACTTTCAAGTAACTGATTCCCATAAACTTCATAATAGACAACAAAACAGGGTAAAATTATGAACATCTAATTTAGGGACATCGTTGTACAATTGTACATAAATTCAATTTAGGGACTTATATTCAATTTTGAATCTAAGGTGTCAAGGGTCTCCTCCACTTACGAATTATTTTAGCCATTACACAATTTCGTACTTTCTAAATTAGCCTTCTTATGTCTAAATAATCAAGATTCGCCAATTTAGCATATTGTTGGATAATTAAGATTAAGCTTTCGTATTGCAATTGCATTCAGACCATTAATAGGGACTAGGGACATCAAGGAACATTATTCAAATTACGACCATATATTCAATTTTACATCAGAGGCTTCAACTGTGTTCTTCACTTACATTTTAGTTATGAATAAGTATTCACATTCACATTGAAATTGCATTCAAACCATCAATTTTAGGGACTTTCGAGAGACATAAATTCAATTAAGGGACATCGAGATGCTCAATATAGGGACAGGGACGCCGAGGGACATAAACTCAATTAAGGGACATTGAGATACTCAACAAAGGGATATTGAGGGACATACCATCAGTTTAGGGACATATATACTCACCAAGAGGTTCACCAACATCCACTCCACGAATAAGGGTAATTTGTTTTGTCTTTGAAAGCACAAGTTGACCATTTTCATCACAGATGCATATTCCAAACCAAACTCTATTTAAATGTAAGTTAAAGGATGCATCAATATTACATTAAGGGACATCGAGATACTAAATTTATGGACAACGAGATACTCAATAAAGGGACATTGAGGGACATAAACTCAACTCAATTGAGGGACATAAACTCAACTCAATTAAGGGACATTGAGATACTCAATAAAGGGATATTGAGGGACATACCATCAGTTTAGGGACATATATACTCACCATGAGGTTCACCAACATCCACTCCACGAATAAGGGTAATTTGTTTTGTCTTTGAAAGCACAAGTTGACCATTTTCATCACAGATGCATATTCCAACCCAAACTCTATTTAAATGTAAGTTAAAGGATGCATCAATATTACATTAAGGGACATCGAGATACTAAATTTATGGAAAACGAGATACTCAATAAAGGGACATTGAGGGACATAAACTCAACTCAATTGAGGGACATAAACTCAACTCAATTAAGGGACATCGAGATGCTCAATACAGCAACATCGAGGGACATAAAATCAATTTAGCAACACCAATGAACAAATATTCATTTTTACCTCAAAGGCACTAATGCACACAACCATCTTCGCAATTTACCGTTATGAGAAAATCATTATCAAGGGTCATCTCGACATACATTTCAAGTTAAGATTGTTAGGATTCATACTTGAGAGGACTGCAGAGTAATTGAATAATCCAGTCAAGATTCTTACTTGAGAGGATTGCAGAGAAATTGATAATCCAGTCAAGATTCTTATAATTCTTTTCCATTCAAATCAAATCAGTCAAGGGCAGCAGAAAAATGAAACCCTAAAATAACGATAGTGATCGATAAACTGCGTATTATTTACGGAACCGTTCAGAAACATTTCTTCACAACTTACAGTTGAAGTTTTTTTTTTTTTAAAACACTTGCAGTTGAATTTGTGAATAAGCATTCACATTGAAATTCAATCCAGACCATTAATTTTAGAGACATTGAGAGACAAACTCAATTTAGGGACATTGAGGTACATAAACTCAATTTAGGGACAAAAATTGCCGACAGGGACTGAACCATCAATTTAGGGACATATACTCACCAAGAGTTCACCATAATCCACTCCACAAAGAAGGCCAATCCGCTCTATCTTTGATAGTACAAATTGACCAAATTCGCCACAGGTGCATATTCCAATCCCAACTCTATTTGAATGCGGCACAAAGGTTGCATCAATATTATATTAGAATCGCCCCGGAGACTGACTTTTGCAATTAACAACAGCTGAATATGTCTATGCAGCACCAGGCTCGGCCGTTGTAGCATTCTGCAAGCACCAGCCCATATCAGACCCGAAGCAATCTCATGTTCTGCCTACATTAGACCCGACACATAACACAATCTCTGCGCTAAATTCCAACATTCAAGCTACTCATGAACACAATTTTCGACTGTAAAACTAGAGTCTATCACGTATTCGCATTCATTGTTCCTATGAACTTCATAATAGACAACAAAACAGAGCAGAATAGAAACAATTTACCGGTAATCCACGGCATTGGAATCAGCTTTAACCTGCACCAAGCTCAACCGTTGTAGCATTCTGCAAAGCACCAACTTGTATCAAACTCGAACCGGTGGCAGGTTCTGCCTACATCAGACCTGAAACTGAATACAATCTCTGCACTAAATTCCAACTTTCAAGTAACTGATTCCCATAAACTTCATAATAGACAACAAAACAGGGTAGAATTATGAACATCTAATTTAGGGACATCGTTGTACAATTGTACATAAATTCAATTTAGGGACTTATATTCAATTTTGAATCTAAGGTGCCAAGGGTCTCCTCCACTTACGAATTATTTTAGCCATTACACAATTTCGTACTTTCTAAATTAGCCTTCTTATGTCTAAATAATCAAGATTCGCCAATTTAGCATATTGTTGGATAATTAAGATTAAGCTTTCGTATTGCAATTGCATTCAGACCATTAATAGGGACTAGGGACATCAAGGAACATTATTCAAATTACGACCATATATTCAATTTTACATCAGAGGCTCCAACTGTGTTCTCCACTTACATTTTAGTTATGAATAAGTATTCACATTCACATTGAAATTGCATTCAAACCATCAATTTTAGGGACTTTCGAGAGACATAAATTCAATTAAGGGACATCGAGATTCTCAATATAGGGACAGGGACGCCGAGGGACATAAACTCAATTAAGGGACATTGAGATACTCAATAAAGGGATATTGAGGGACATACCATCAGTTTAGGGACATATATACTCACCATGAGGTTCACCAACATCCACTCCACGAATAAGGGTAATTTGTTTTGTCTTTGAAAGCACAAGTTGACCATTTTCATCACAGATGCATATTCCAAACCAAACTCTATTTAAATGTAAGTTAAAGGATGCATCAATATTACATTAAGGGACATCGAGATACTAAATTTATGGAAAACGAGATACTCAATAAAGGGACATTGAGGGACATAAACTCAACTCAATTGAGGGACATAAACTCAACTCAATTAAGGGACATCGAGATGCTCAATACAGCAACATCGAGGGACATAAAATCAATTTAGCGACACCAATGAACAAATATTCATTTTCACCTCAAAGGCACTAATGCACACAACCATCTTCGCAATTTACCGTTATGAGAAAATCATTATCAAGGGTCATGTCGACATACATTTCAAGTTAAGATTCTTAGGATTCATACTTGAGAGGACTGCAGAGTAATTGAATAATCCAGTCAAGATTCTTACTTGAGAGGATTGCAGAGAAATTGATAATCCAGTCAAGATTCTTATAATTCTTTTCCATTCAAATCAAATCAGTCAAGGGTAGCAGAAAAATGAAACCCTAAAATAACGATAGTGATCGATAAACTGCGTATTATTTACGGAACCGTTCAGAAACATTTCTTCACAACTTACAGTTGAAGTTTTTTTTTTTTAAAACACTTGCAGTTGAATTTGTGAATAAGCATTCACATTGAAATTGAATCCAGACCATTAATTTTAGAGACATTGAGAGACAAACTCAATTTAGGGACATTGAGGTACATAAACTCAATTTAGGGACAAAAATTGCCGACAGGGACTGAACCATCAATTTAGGGACATATACTCACCAAGAGTTCACCATAATCCACTCCAGAAAGAAGGCCAATCCGCTCTATCTTTGATAGTACAAATTGACCAAATTCGCCACAGGTGCATATTCCAATCCCAACTCTATTTGAATGCGGCACAAAGGTTGCATCAATATTATATTAGAATCACCCCGGAGACTGACTTTTGCAATTAACAACAGCTGAATATGTCTATGCAGCACCAAGCTCGGCCGTTGTAGCATTCTGCAAGCACCAGCCCATATCAGACCCGAAGCAATCTCATGTTCTGCCTGCATTAGACCCGACACATAACACAATCTCTGCGCTAAATTCCAACATTCAAGCTACTCATGAACACAATTTTCGACTGTAAAATTAGAGTCTATCACGTATTCGCATTCATTGTTCCTATGAACTTCATAATAGACAACAAAACAGAGCAGAATAGAAACAATTTACCGGTAATCCACGGCATTGGAATCGGCTTTAACCTGCACCAAGCTCAACCGTTGTAGCATTCTGCAAAGCACCAACTTGTATCAAACTCGAACCGGTGGCAGGTTCTGCCTACATCAGACCTGAAACTGAATACAATCTCTGCACTAAATTCCAACTTTCAAGTAACTGATTCCCATAAACTTCATAATAGACAACAAAACAGGGTATAATTATGAACATCTAATTTAGGGACATCGTTGTACAATTGTACATAAATTCAATTTAGGGACTTATATTCAATTTTGAATCTAAGGTGCCAAGGGTCTCCTCCACTTACGAATTATTTTAGCCATTACACAATTTCGTACTTTCTAAATTACCCTTCTTATGTCTAAATAATCAAGATTCGCCAATTTAGCATATTGTTGGATAATTAAGATTAAGCTTTCGTATTGCAATTGCATTCAGACGATTAATAGGAATTAGGGACATCAAGGAACATTATTCAAATTACGACCATATATTCAATTTTACATCAGAGGCTCCAACTGTGTTCTCCACTTACATTTTAGTTATGAATAAGTATTCACATTCACATTGAAATTGCATTCAAACCATCAATTTTAGGGACTTTCGAGAGACATAAATTCAATTAAGGGACATCGAGATGCTCAATATAGGGACAGGGACGCCGAGGGACATAAACTCAATTAAGGGACATTGAGATACTCAATAAAGGGATATTGAGGGACATACCATCAGTTTAGGGACATATATACTCACCAAGAGGTTCACCAACATCCACTCCACGAATAAGGGTAATTTGTTTTGTCTTTGAAAGCACAAGTTGACCATTTTCATCACAGATGCATATTCCAAACCAAACTCTATTTAAATGTAAGTTAAAGGATGCATCAATATTACATTAAGGGACATCGAGATACTAAATTTATGGAAAACGAGATACTCAATAAAGGGACATTGAGGGACATAAATTCAACTCAATTGAGGGACATAAACTCAACTCAATTAAGGGACATCGAGATGCTCAATACAACAACATCGAGGGACATAAACTGAATTTAGCGACACCAATGAACAAATATTCATTTTCACCTCAAAGGCACTAATGCAGACAACCATCTTCGCAATTTACCGTTATGAGAAAATCATTATCAAGGGTCATCTCGACATACATTTCAAGTTAAGATTCTTAGGATTCATACTTGAGAGGACTGCAGAGTAATTGAATAATCCAGTCAAGATTCTTACTTGAGAGGATTGCAGAGAAATTGATAATCCAGTCAAGATTCTTATAATTCTTTTCCATTCAAATCAAATCAGTCAAGGGCAGCAGAAAAATGAAACCCTAAAATAACGATAGTGATCGATAAACTGCGTATTATTTACGGAACCGTTCAGAAACATTTCTTCACAACTTACAGTTGAAGTTTTTTTTTTTTAAAACACTTGCAGTTGAATTTGTGAATAAGCATTCACATTGAAATTGAATCCAGACCATTAATTTTAGAGACATTGAGAGACAAACTCAATTGAGGGACATTGAGGTACATAAACTCAATTTAGGGACAAAAATTGCCGACAGGGACTGAACCATCAATTTAGGGACATATACTCACCAAGAGTTCACCATAATCCACTCCACAAAGAAGGCAAATCCGCTCTATCTTTGATAGTACAAATTGACCAAATTCGCCACAGGTGCATATTCCAATCCCAACTCTATTTGAATGCGGCACAAAGGTTGCATCAATATTATATTAGAATCACCCCGGAGACTGACTTTTGCAATTAACAACAGCTGAATATGTCTATGCAGCACCAGGCTCGGCCGTTGTAGCATTCTGCAAGCACCAGCCCATATCAGACCCGAAGCAATCTCATGTTCTGCCTACATTAGACCCGACACATAACACAATCTCTGCGCTAAATTCCAACATTCAAGCTACTCATGAACACAATTTTCGACTGTAAAACTAGAGTCTATCACGTATTCGCATTCATTGTTCCTATGAACTTCATAATAGACAACAAAACAGAGCAGAATAGAAACAATTTACCGGTAATCCACGGCATTGGAATCAGCTTTAACCTGCACCAAGCTCAACCGTTGTAGCATTCTGCAAAGCACCAACTTGTATCAAACTCGAACCGGTGGCAGGTTCTGCCTACATCAGACCTGAAACTGAATACAATCTCTGCACTAAATTCCAACTTTCAAGTAACTGATTCCCATAAACTTCATAATAGACAACAAAACATGGTAGAATTATGAACATCTAATTTAGGGACATCGTTGTACAATTGTACATAAATTCAATTTAGGGACTTATATTGAATTTTGAATCTAAGGTGCCAAGGGTCTCCTCCACTTACGAATTATTTTAGCCATTACACAATTTCGTACTTTCTAAATTAGCCTTCTTATGTCTAAATAATCAAGATTCGCCAATTTAGCATATTGTTGGATAATTAAGATTAAGCTTTCGTATTGCAATTGCATTCAGACCATTAATAGGGACTAGGGACATCAAGGAACATTATTCAAATTACGACCATATATTCAATTTTACATCAGAGGCTCCAACTGTGTTCTCCACTTACATTTTAGTTATGAATAAGTATTCACATTCACATTGAAATTGCATTCAAACCATCAATTTTAGGGACTTTCGAGAGACATAAATTCAATTAAGGGACATCGAGATGCTCAATATAGGGACAGGGACGCCGAGGGACATAAACTCAATTAAGGGACATTGAGATACTCAATAAAGGGATATTGAGGGACATACCATCAGTTTAGGGACATATATACTCACCATGAGGTTCACCAACATCCACTCCACGAATAAGGGTAATTTGTTTTGTCTTTGAAAGCACAAGTTGACCATTTTCATCACAGATGCATATTCCAAACCAAACTCTATTTAAATGTAAGTTAAAGGATGCATCAATATTACATTAAGGGACATCGAGATACTAAATTTATGGAAAACGAGATACTCAATAAAGGGACATTGAGGGACATAAACTCAACTCAATTGAGGGACATAAACTCAACTCAATTAAGGGACATCGAGATGCTCAATACAGCAACATCGAGGGACATAAAATCAATTTAGCGACACCAATGAACAAATATTCATTTTCACCTCAAAGGCACTAATGCACACAACCATCTTCGCAATTTACCGTTATGAGAAAATCATTATCAAGGGTCATGTCGACATACATTTCAAGTTAAGATTCTTAGGATTCATACTTGAGAGGACTGCAGAGTAATTGAATAATCCAGTCAAGATTCTTACTTGAGAGGATTGCAGAGAAATTGATAATCCAGTCAAGATTCTTATAATTCTTTTCCATTCAAATCAAATCAGTCAAGGGTAGCAGAAAAATGAAACCCTAAAATAACAATAGTGATCGATAAACTGCGTATTATTTACGGAACCGTTCAGAAACATTTCTTCACAACTTACAGTTGAAGTTTTTTTTTTTTAAAACACTTGCAGTTGAATTTGTGAATAAGCATTCACATTGAAATTGAATCCAGACCATTAATTTTAGAGACATTGAGAGACAAACTCAATTTAGGGACATTGAGGTACATAAACTCAATTTAGGGACAAAAATTGCCGACAGGGACTGAACCATCAATTTAGGGACATATACTCACCAAGAGTTCACCATAATCCACTCCAGAAAGAAGGCCAATCCGCTCTATCTTTGATAGTACAAATTGACCAAATTCGCCACAGGTGCATATTCCAATCCCAACTCTATTTGAATGCGGCACAAAGGTTGCATCAATATTATATTAGAATCACCCCGGAGACTGACTTTTGCAATTAACAACAGCTGAATATGTCTATGCAGCACCAAGCTCGGCCGTTGTAGCATTCTGCAAGCACCAGCCCATATCAGACCCGAAGCAATCTCATGTTCTGCCTGCATTAGACCCGACACATAACACAATCTCTGCGCTAAATTCCAACATTCAAGCTACTCATGAACACAATTTTCGACTGTAAAACTAGAGTCTATCACGTATTCGCATTCATTGTTCCTATGAACTTCATAATAGACAACAAAACAGAGCAGAATAGAAACAATTTACCGGTAATCCACGGCATTGGAATCAGCTTTAACCTGCACCAAGCTCAACCGTTGTAGCATTCTGCAAAGCACCAACTTGTATCAAACTCGAACCGGTGGCAGGTTCTGCCTACATCAGACCTGAAACTGAATACAATCTCTGCACTAAATTCCAACTTTCAAGTAACTGATTCCCATAAACTTCATAATAGACAACAAAACATGGTAGAATTATGAACATCTAATTTAGGGACATCGTTGTACAATTGTACATAAATTCAATTTAGGGACTTATATTCAATTTTGAATCTAAGGTGCCAAGGGTCTCCTCCACTTACGAATTACTTTAGCCATTACACAATTTCGTACTTTCTAAATTAGCCTTCTTATGTCTAAATAATCAAGATTCGCCAATTTAGCATATTGTTGGATAATTAAGATTAAGCTTTCGTATTGCAATTGCATTCAGACCATTAATAGGGATTAGGGACATCAAGGAACATTATTCAAATTACGACCATATATTCAATTTTACATCAGAGGCTCCAACTGTGTTCTCCACTTACATTTTAGTTATGAATAAGTATTCACATTCACATTGAAATTGCATTCAAACCATCAATTTTAGGGACTTTCGAGAGACATAAATTCAATTAAGGGACATCGAGATGCTCAATATAGGGACAGGGACGCCGAGGGAGATAAACTCAATTAAGGGACATTGAGATACTCAATAAAGGGATATTGAGGGACATACCATCAGTTTAGGGACATATATACTCACCAAGAGGTTCACCAACATCCACTCCACGAATAAGGGTAATTTGTTTTGTCTTTAAAAGCACAAGTTGACCATTTTCATCACAGATGCATATTCCAAACCAAACTCTATTTAAATGTAAGTTAAAGGATGCATCAATATTACATTAAGGGACATCGAGATACTAAATTTATGGACAACGAGATACTCAATAAAGGGACATTGAGGGACATAAACTCAACTCAATTGAGGGACATAAACTCAACTCAATTAAGGGACATCGAGATGCTCAATACAACAACATCGAGGGACATAAACTCAATTTAGCGACACCAATGAACAAATATTCATTTTCACCTCAAAGGCACTAATGCACACAACCATCTTCGCAATTTATCGTTATGAGAAAATCATTATCAAGGGTCATCTCAACATACATTTCAAATTAAGATTCTTAGGATTCATACTTGAGAGGACTGCAGAGTAATTGAATAATCCAGTCAAGATTCTTACTTGAGAGGATTGCAGAGAAATTGATAATCCAGTCAAGATTCTTATAATTCTTTTCCATTCAAATCAAATCAGTCAAGGGCAGCAGAAAAATGAAACCCTAAAATAACGATAGTGATCGATAAACTGCGTATTATTTACAGAACCGTTCAGAAACATTTCTTCACAACTTACAGTTGAAGTTTTTTTTTTTTAAAACACTTGCAGTTGAATTTGTGAATAAGCATTCACATTGAAATTGAATCCAGACCATTAATTTTAGAGACATTGAGAGACAAACTCAATTTAGGGACATCGAGGTACATAAACTCAATTTAGGGACAAAAATTGCCGACAGGGACTGAACCATCAATTTAGGGACATATACTCACCAAGAGTTCACCATAATCCACTCCACAAAGAAGGCCAATCCGCTCTATCTTTGATAGTACAAATTGACCAAATTCGCCACAGGTGCATATTCCAATCCCAACTCTATTTGAATGCGGCACAAAGGTTGCATCAATATTATATTAGAATCGCCCCGGAGACTGACTTTTGCAATTAACAACAGCTGAATATGTCTATGCAGCAACAGGCTCGGCCGTTGTAGCATTCTGCAAGCACTAGACCATATCAAACCCGAAGCAATCTCATGTTCTGCCTGCATTAGACCCGACACATAACACAATCTCTGCGCTAAATTCCAACATTCAAGCTACTCATGAACACAATTTTCGACTGTAAAATTAGAGTCTATCACGTATTCGCATTCATTGTTCCTATGAACTTCATAATAGACAACAAAACAGAGCAGAATAGAAACAATTTACCGGTAATCCACGGCATTGGAATCGGCTTTAACCTGCACCAAGCTCAACCGTTGTAGCATTCTGCAAAGCACCAACTTGTATCAAACTCGAACCGGTGGCAGGTTCTGCCTACATCAGACCTGAAACTGAATACAATCTCTGCACTAAATTCCAACTTTCAAGTAACTGATTCCCATAAACTTCATAATAGACAACAAAACAGGGTAGAATTATGAACATCTAATTTAGGGACATCGTTGTACAATTGTACATAAATTCAATTTAGGGACTTATATTCAATTTTGAATCTAAGGTGCCAAGGGTCTCCTCCACTTACGAATTATATTAGCCATTACACAATTTCGTACTTTCTAAATTACCCTTCTTATGTCTAAATAATCAAGATTCGCCAATTTAGCATATTGTTGGATAATTAAGATTAAGCTTTCGTATTGCAATTGCATTCAGACGATTAATAGGAATTAGGGACATCAAGGAACATTATTCAAATTACGACCATATATTCAATTTTACATCAGAGGCTCCAACTGTGTTCTCCACTTACATTTTAGTTATGAATAAGTATTCACATTCACATTGAAATTGCATTCAAACCATCAATTTTAGGGACTTTCGAGAGACATAAATTCAATTAAGGGACATCGAGATGCTCAATATAGGGACAGGGACGCCGAGGGACATAAACTCAATTAAGGGACATTGAGATACTCAATAAAGGGATATTGAGGGACATACCATCAGTTTAGGGACATATATACTCACCAAGAGGTTCACCAACATCCACTCCACGAATAAGGGTAATTTGTTTTGTCTTTGAAAGCACAAGTTGACCATTTTCATCACAGATGCATATTCCAAACCAAACTCTATTTAAATGTAAGTTAAAGGATGCATCAATATTACATTAAGGGACATCGAGATACTAAATTTATGGAAAACGAGATACTCAATAAAGGGACATTGAGGGACATAAATTCAACTCAATTGAGGGACATAAACTCAACTCAATTAAGGGACATCGAGATGCTCAATACAACAACATCGAGGGACATAAACTGAATTTAGCGACACCAATGAACAAATATTCATTTTCACCTCAAAGGCACTAATGCACACAACCATCTTCGCAATTTACCGTTATGAGAAAATCATTATCAAGGGTCATCTCGACATACATTTCAAGTTAAGATTCTTAGGATTCATACTTGAGAGGACTGCAGAGTAATTGAATAATCCAGTCAAGATTCTTACTTGAGAGGATTGCAGAGAAATTGATAATCCAGTCAAGATTCTTATAATTCTTTTCCATTCAAATCAAATCAGTCAAGGGCAGCAGAAAAATGAAACCCTAAAATAACGATAGTGATCGATAAACTGCGTATTATTTACGGAACCGTTCAGAAACATTTCTTCACAACTTACAGTTGAAGTTTTTTTTTTAAAAAACACTTGCAGTTGAATTTGTGAATAAGCATTCACATTGAAATTGAATCCAGACCATTAATTTTAGAGACATTGAGAGACAAACTCAATTGAGGGACATTGAGGTACATAAACTCAATTTAGGGACAAAAATTGCCGACAGGGACTGAACCATCAATTTAGGGACATATACTCACCAAGAGTTCACCATAATCCACTCCACAAAGAAGGCCAATCCGCTCTATCTTTGATAGTACAAATTGACCAAATTCGCCACAGGTGCATATTCCAATCCCAACTCTATTTGAATGCGGCACAAAGGTTGCATCAATATTATATTAGAATCACCCCGGAGACTGACTTTTGCAATTAACAACAGCTGAATATGTCTATGCAGCACCAAGCTCGGCCGTTGTAGCATTCTGCAAGCACCAGCCCATATCAGACCCGAAGCAATCTCATGTTCTGCCTGCATTAGACCCGACACATAACACAATCTCTGCGCTAAATTCCAACATTCAAGCTACTCATGAACACAATTTTCGACTGTAAAACTAGAGTCTATCACGTATTCGCATTCATTGTTCCTATGAACTTCATAATAGACAACAAAACAGAGCAGAATAGAAACAATTTACCGGTAATCCACGGCATTGGAATCAGCTTTAACCTGCACCAAGCTCAACCGTTGTAGCATTCTGCAAAGCACCAACTTGTATCAAACTCGAACCGGTGGCAGGTTCTGCCTACATCAGACCTGAAACTGAATACAATCTCTGCACTAAATTCCAACTTTCAAGTAACTGATTCCCATAAACTTCATAATAGACAACAAAACATGGTAGAATTATGAACATCTAATTTAGGGACATCGTTGTACAATTGTACATAAATTCAATTTAGGGACTTATATTCAATTTTGAATCTAAGGTGCCAAGGGTCTCCTCCACTTACGAATTATTTTAGCCATTACACAATTTCGTACTTTCTAAATTACCCTTCTTATGTCTAAATAATCAAGATTCGCCAATTTAGCATATTGTTGGATAATTAAGATTAAGCTTTCGTATTGCAATTGCATTCAGACGATTAATAGGAATTAGGGACATCAAGGAACATTATTCAAATTACGACCATATATTCAATTTTACATCAGAGGCTTCAACTGTGTTCTCCACTTACATTTTAGTTATGAATAAGTATTCACATTCACATTGAAATTGCATTCAAACCATCAATTTTAGGGACTTTCGAGAGACATAAATTCAATTAAGGGACATCGAGATGCTCAATATAGGGACAGGGACGCCGAGGGACATAAACTCAATTAAGGGACATTGAGATACTCAATAAAGGGATATTGAGGGACATACCATCAGTTTAGGGACATATATACTCACCAAGAGGTTCACCAACATCCACTCCACGAATAAGGGTAATTTGTTTTGTCTTTGAAAGCACAAGTTGACCATTTTCATCACAGATGCATATTCCAAACCAAACTCTATTTAAATGTAAGTTAAAGGATGCATCAATATTACATTAAGGGACATCGAGATACTAAATTTATGGAAAACGAGATACTCAATAAAGGGACATTGAGGGACATAAACTCAACTCAATTGAGGGACATAAACTCAACTCAATTAAGGGACATCGAGATGCTCAATACAACAACATCGAGGGACATAAACTGAATTTAGCGACACCAATGAACAAATATTCATTTTCACCTCAAAGGCACTAATGCACACAACCATCTTCGCAATTTACCGTTATGAGAAAATCATTATCAAGGGTCATCTCGACATACATTTCAAGTTAAGATTCTTAGGATTCATACTTGAGAGGACTGCAGAGTAATTGAATAATCCAGTCAAGATTCTTACTTGAGAGGATTGCAGAGAAATTGATAATCCAGTCAAGATTCTTATAATTCTTTTCCATTCAAATCAAATCAGTCAAGGGCAGCAGAAAAATGAAACCCTAAAATAACGATAGTGATCGATAAACTGCGTATTATTTACGGAACCGTTCAGAAACATTTCTTCACAACTTACAGTTGAAGTTTTTTTTTTAAAAAACACTTGCAGTTGAATTTGTGAATAAGCATTCACATTGAAATTGAATCCAGACCATTAATTTTAGAGACATTGAGAGACAAACTCAATTGAGGGACATTGAGGTACATAAACTCAATTTAGGGACAAAAATTGCCGACAGGGACTGAACCATCAATTTAGGGACATATACTCACCAAGAGTTCACCATAATCCACTCCACAAAGAAGGCCAATCCGCTCTATCTTTGATAGTACAAATTGACCAAATTCGCCACAGGTGCATATTCCAATCCCAACTCTATTTGAATGCGGCACAAAGGTTGCATCAATATTATATTAGAATCACCCCGGAGACTGACTTTTGCAATTAACAACAGCTGAATATGTCTATGCAGCACCAAGCTCGGCCGTTGTAGCATTCTGCAAGCACCAGCCCATATCAGACCCGAAGCAATCTCATGTTCTGCCTGCATTAGACCCGACACATAACACAATCTCTGCGCTAAATTCCAACATTCAAGCTACTCATGAACACAATTTTCGACTGTAAAACTAGAGTCTATCACGTATTCGCATTCATTGTTCCTATGAACTTCATAATAGACAACAAAACAGAGCAGAATAGAAACAATTTACCGGTAATCCACGGCATTGGAATCAGCTTTAACCTGCACCAAGCTCAACCGTTGTAGCATTCTGCAAAGCACCAACTTGTATCAAACTCGAACCGGTGGCAGGTTCTGCCTACATCAGACCTGAAACTGAATACAATCTCTGCACTAAATTCCAACTTTCAAGTAACTGATTCCCATAAACTTCATAATAGACAACAAAACATGGTAGAATTATGAACATCTAATTTAGGGACATCGTTGTACAATTGTACATAAATTCAATTTAGGGACTTATATTCAATTTTGAATCTAAGGTGCCAAGGGTCTCCTCCACTTACGAATTATTTTAGCCATTACACAATTTCGTACTTTCTAAATTACCCTTCTTATGTCTAAATAATCAAGATTCGCCAATTTAGCATATTGTTGGATAATTAAGATTAAGCTTTCGTATTGCAATTGCATTCAGACGATTAATAGGAATTAGGGACATCAAGGAACATTATTCAAATTACGACCATATATTCAATTTTACATCAGAGGCTCCAACTGTGTTCTCCACTTACATTTTAGTTATGAATAAGTATTCACATTCACATTGAAATTGCATTCAAACCATCAATTTTAGGGACTTTCGAGAGACATAAATTCAATTAAGGGACATCGAGATGCTCAATATAGGGACAGGGACGCCGAGGGACATAAACTCAATTAAGGGACATTGAGATACTCAATAAAGGGATATTGAGGGACATACCATCAGTTTAGGGACATATATACTCACCGAGAGGTTCACCAACATCCACTCCACGAATAAGGGTAATTTGTTTTGTCTTTGAAAGCACAAGTTGACCATTTTCATCACAGATGCATATTCCAAACCAAACTCTATTTAAATGTAAGTTAAAGGATGCATCAATATTACATTAAGGGACATCGAGATACTAAATTTATGGAAAACGAGATACTCAATAAAGGGACATTGAGGGACATAAACTCAACTCAATTGAGGGACATAAACTCAACTCAATTAAGGGACATCGAGATGCTCAATACAACAACATCGAGGGACATAAACTGAATTAAGCGACACCAATGAACAAATATTCATTTTCACCTCAAAGGCACTAATGCACACAACCATCTTCGCAATTTACCGTTATGAGAAAATCATTATCAAGGGTTATCTCGACATACATTTCAAGTTAAGATTCTTAGGATTCATACTTGAGAGGACTGCAGAGTAATTGAATAATCCAGTCAAGATTCTTACTTGAGAGGATTGCAGAGAAATTGATAATCCAGTCAAGATTCTTATAATTCTTTTCCATTCAAATCAAATCAGTCAAGGGCAGCAGAAAAATGAAACCCTAAAATAACGATAGTGATCGATAAACTGCGTATTATTTACGGAACCGTTCAGAAACATTTCTTCACAACTTACAGTTGAAGTTTTTTTTTTTTAAAACACTTGCAGTTGAATTTGTGAATAAGCATTCACATTGAAATTGAATCCAGACCATTAATTTTAGAGACATTGAAAGACAAACTCAATTGAGGGACATTGAGATACATAAACTCAATTTAGGGACAAAAATTGCCGACAGGGACTGAACCATCAATTTAGGGACATATACTCACCAAGAGTTCACCATAATCCACTCCACAAAGAAGGCCAATCCGCTCTATCTTTGATAGTACAAATTGACCAAATTCGCCACAGGTGCATATTCCAATCCCAACTCTATTTGAATGCGGCACAAAGGTTGCATCAATATTATATTAGAATCACCCCGGAGACTGACTTTTGCAATTAACAACAGCTGAATATGTCTATGCAGCACCAGGCTCGGCCGTTGTAGCATTCTGCAAGCACCAGCCCATATCAGACCCGAAGCAATCTCATGTTCTACCTACATTAGACCCGACACATAACACAATCTCTGCGCTAAATTCCAACATTCAAGCTACTCATGAACACAATTTTCGACTGTAAAACTAGAGTCTATCACGTATTCGCATTCATTGTTCCTATGAACTTCATAATAGACAACAAAACAGAGCAGAATAGAAACAATTTACCGGTAATCCACGGCATTGGAATCAGCTTTAACCTGCACCAAGCTCAACCGTTGTAGCATTCTGCAAAGCACCAACTTGTATCAAACTCGAACCGGTGGCAGGTTCTGCCTACATCAGACCTGAAACTGAATACAATCTCTGCACTAAATTCCAACTTTCAAGTAACTGATTCCCATAAACTTCATAATAGACAACAAAACATGGTAGAATTATGAACATCTAATTTAGGGACATCGTTGTACAATTGTACATAAATTCAATTTAGGGACTTATATTCAATTTTGAATCTAAGGTGCCAAGGGTCTCCTCCACTTACGAATTATTTTAGCCATTACACAATTTCGTACTTTCTAAATTACCCTTCTTATGTCTAAATAATCAAGATTCGCCAATTTAGCATATTGTTGGATAATTAAGATTAAGCTTTCGTATTGCAATTGCATTCAGACGATTAATAGGAATTAGGGACATCAAGGAACATTATTCAAATTACGACCATATATTCAATTTTACATCAGAGGCTTCAACTGTGTTCTCCACTTACATTTTAGTTATGAATAAGTATTCACATTCACATTGAAATTGCATTCAAACCATCAATTTTAGGGACTTTCGAGAGACATAAATTCAATTAAGGGACATCGAGATGCTCAATATAGGGACAGGGACGCCGAGGGACATAAACTCAATTAAGGGACATTGAGATACTCAATAAAGGGATATTGAGGGACATACCATCAGTTTAGGGACATATATACTCACCAAGAGGTTCACCAACATCCACTCCACGAATAAGGGTAATTTGTTTTGTCTTTGAAAGCACAAGTTGACCATTTTCATCACAGATGCATATTCCAAACCAAACTCTATTTAAATGTAAGTTAAAGGATGCATCAATATTACATTAAGGGACATCGAGATACTAAATTTATGGAAAACGAGATACTCAATAAAGGGACATTGAGGGACATAAACTCAACTCAATTGAGGGACATAAACTCAACTCAATTAAGGGACATCGAGATGCTCAATACAACAACATCGAGGGACATAAACTGAATTTAGCGACACCAATGAACAAATATTCATTTTCACCTCAAAGGCACTAATGCACACAACCATCTTCGCAATTTACCGTTATGAGAAAATCATTATCAAGGGTCATCTCGACATACATTTCAAGTTAAGATTCTTAGGATTCATACTTGAGAGGACTGCAGAGTAATTGAATAATCCAGTCAAGATTCTTACTTGAGAGGATTGCAGAGAAATTGATAATCCAGTCAAGATTCTTATAATTCTTTTCCATTCAAATCAAATCAGTCAAGGGCAGCAGAAAAATGAAACCCTAAAATAACGATAGTGATCGATAAACTGCGTATTATTTACGGAACCGTTCAGAAACATTTCTTCACAACTTACAGTTGAAGTTTTTTTTTTAAAAAACACTTGCAGTTGAATTTGTGAATAAGCATTCACATTGAAATTGAATCCAGACCATTAATTTTAGAGACATTGAGAGACAAACTCAATTGAGGGACATTGAGGTACATAAACTCAATTTAGGGACAAAAATTGCCGACAGGGACTGAACCATCAATTTAGGGACATATACTCACCAAGAGTTCACCATAATCCACTCCACAAAGAAGGCCAATCCGCTCTATCTTTGATAGTACAAATTGACCAAATTCGCCACAGGTGCATATTCCAATCCCAACTCTATTTGAATGCGGCACAAAGGTTGCATCAATATTATATTAGAATCACCCCGGAGACTGACTTTTGCAATTAACAACAGCTGAATATGTCTATGCAGCACCAAGCTCGGCCGTTGTAGCATTCTGCAAGCACCAGCCCATATCAGACCCGAAGCAATCTCATGTTCTGCCTGCATTAGACCCGACACATAACACAATCTCTGCGCTAAATTCCAACATTCAAGCTACTCATGAACACAATTTTCGACTGTAAAACTAGAGTCTATCACGTATTCGCATTCATTGTTCCTATGAACTTCATAATAGACAACAAAACAGAGCAGAATAGAAACAATTTACCGGTAATCCACGGCATTGGAATCAGCTTTAACCTGCACCAAGCTCAACCGTTGTAGCATTCTGCAAAGCACCAACTTGTATCAAACTCGAACCGGTGGCAGGTTCTGCCTACATCAGACCTGAAACTGAATACAATCTCTGCACTAAATTCCAACTTTCAAGTAACTGATTCCCATAAACTTCATAATAGACAACAAAACATGGTAGAATTATGAACATCTAATTTAGGGACATCGTTGTACAATTGTACATAAATTCAATTTAGGGACTTATATTCAATTTTGAATCTAAGGTGCCAAGGGTCTCCTCCACTTACGAATTATTTTAGCCATTACACAATTTCGTACTTTCTAAATTACCCTTCTTATGTCTAAATAATCAAGATTCGCCAATTTAGCATATTGTTGGATAATTAAGATTAAGCTTTCGTATTGCAATTGCATTCAGACGATTAATAGGAATTAGGGACATCAAGGAACATTATTCAAATTACGACCATATATTCAATTTTACATCAGAGGCTCCAACTGTGTTCTCCACTTACATTTTAGTTATGAATAAGTATTCACATTCACATTGAAATTGCATTCAAACCATCAATTTTAGGGACTTTCGAGAGACATAAATTCAATTAAGGGACATCGAGATGCTCAATATAGGGACAGGGACGCCGAGGGACATAAACTCAATTAAGGGACATTGAGATACTCAATAAAGGGATATTGAGGGACATACCATCAGTTTAGGGACATATATACTCACCAAGAGGTTCACCAACATCCACTCCACGAATAAGGGTAATTTGTTTTGTCTTTGAAAGCACAAGTTGACCATTTTCATCACAGATGCATATTCCAAACCAAACTCTATTTAAATGTAAGTTAAAGGATGCATCAATATTACATTAAGGGACATCGAGATACTAAATTTATGGAAAACGAGATACTCAATAAAGGGACATTGAGGGACATAAACTCAACTCAATTGAGGGACATAAACTCAACTCAATTAAGGGACATCGAGATGCTCAATACAACAACATCGAGGGACATAAACTGAATTAAGCGACACCAATGAACAAATATTCATTTTCACCTCAAAGGCACTAATGCACACAACCATCTTCGCAATTTACCGTTATGAGAAAATCATTATCAAGGGTTATCTCGACATACATTTCAAGTTAAGATTCTTAGGATTCATACTTGAGAGGACTGCAGAGTAATTGAATAATCCAGTCAAGATTCTTACTTGAGAGGATTGCAGAGAAATTGATAATCCAGTCAAGATTCTTATAATTCTTTTCCATTCAAATCAAATCAGTCAAGGGCAGCAGAAAAATGAAACCCTAAAATAACGATAGTGATCGATAAACTGCGTATTATTTACGGAACCGTTCAGAAACATTTCTTCACAACTTACAGTTGAAGTTTTTTTTTTTTAAAACACTTGCAGTTGAATTTGTGAATAAGCATTCACATTGAAATTGAATCCAGACCATTAATTTTAGAGACATTGAAAGACAAACTCAATTGAGGGACATTGAGATACATAAACTCAATTTAGGGACAAAAATTGCCGACAGGGACTGAACCATCAATTTAGGGACATATACTCACCAAGAGTTCACCATAATCCACTCCACAAAGAAGGCCAATCCGCTCTATCTTTGATAGTACAAATTGACCAAATTCGCCACAGGTGCATATTCCAATCCCAACTCTATTTGAATGCGGCACAAAGGTTGCATCAATATTATATTAGAATCACCCCGGAGACTGACTTTTGCAATTAACAACAGCTGAATATGTCTATGCAGCACCAGGCTCGGCCGTTGTAGCATTCTGCAAGCACCAGCCCATATCAGACCCGAAGCAATCTCATGTTCTACCTACATTAGACCCGACACATAACACAATCTCTGCGCTAAATTCCAACATTCAAGCTACTCATGAACACAATTTTCGACTGTAAAACTAGAGTCTATCACGTATTCGCATTCATTGTTCCTATGAACTTCATAATAGACAACAAAACAGAGCAGAATAGAAACAATTTACCGGTAATCCACGGCATTGGAATCAGCTTTAACCTGCACCAAGCTCAACCGTTGTAGCATTCTGCAAAGCACCAACTTGTATCAAACTCGAACCGGTGGCAGGTTCTGCCTACATCAGACCTGAAACTGAATACAATCTCTGCACTAAATTCCAACTTTCAAGTAACTGATTCCCATAAACTTCATAATAGACAACAAAACAGGGTAGAATTATGAACATCTAATTTAGGGACATCGTTGTACAATTGTACATAAATTCAATTTAGGGACTTATATTCAATTTTGAATCTAAGGTGCCAAGGGTCTCCTCCACTTACGAATTATTTTAGCCATTACACAATTTCATACTTTCTAAATTAGCCTTCTTATGTCTAAATAATCAAGATTCGCCAATTTAGCATATTGTTGGATAATTAAGATTAAGCTTTCGTATTGCAATTACATTCAGACCATTAATAGGGACTAGGGACATCAAGGAACATTATTCAAATTACGACCATATATTCAATTTTACATCAGAGGCTCCAACTGTGTTCTCCACTTACATTTTAGTTATGAAAAAGTATTCACATTCACATTGAAATTGCATTCAAACCATCAATTTTAGGGACTTTCGAGAGACATAAATTCAATTAAGGGACATCGAGATGCTCAATATAGGGACAGGGACGCCGAGGGACATAAACTCAATTAAGGGACATTGAGATACTCAATAAAGGGATATTGAGGGACATACCATCAGTTTAGGGACATATATACTCACCAAGAGGTTCACCAACATCCACTCCACGAATAAGGGTAATTTGTTTTGTCTTTGAAAGCACAAGTTGACCATTTTCATCACAGATGCATATTCCAAACCAAACTCTATTTAAATGTAAGTTAAAGGATGCATCAATATTACATTAAGGGACATCGAGATACTAAATTTATGGACAACGAGATACTCAATAAAGGGACATTGAGGGACATAAACTCAACTCAATTGAGGGACATAAACTCAACTCAATTAAGGGACATCGAGATGCTCAATACAGCAACATCGAGGGACATAAAATCAATTTAGCGACACCAATGAACAAATATTCATTTTCACCTCAAAGGCACTAATGCACACAACCATCTTCGCAATTTACCGTTATGAAAAAATCATTATCAAGGGTCATCTCGACATACATTTCAAGTTAAGATTCTTAGGATTCATACTTGAGAGGACTGCAGAGTAATTGAATAATCCAGTCAAGATTCTTACTTGAGAGGATTGCAGAGAAATTGATAATCCAGTCAAGATTCTTATAATTCTTTTCCATTCAAATCAAATCAGTCAAGGGCAGCAGAAAAATGAAACCCTAAAATAACGATAGTGATCGATAAACTGCGTATTATTTACGGAACCGTTCAGAAACATTTCTTCACAACTTACAGTTGAAGTTTTTTTTTTTTAAAACACTTGCAGTTGAATTTGTGAATAAGCATTCACATTGAAATTGAATCCAGACCGTTAATTTTAGAGACATTGAGAGACAAACTCAATTTAGGGACAAAAATTGCCGACAGGGACTGAACCATCAATTTAGGGACATATACTCAGCAAGAGTTCACCATAATCCACTCTATCTTTGATAGTACAAATTGACCAAATTCGCCACAGGTGCATATTCCAATCCCAACTCTATTTGAATGTGGCATAAAGGTTGCATCAATATTATATTAGAATCGCCCCGGAGACTGACTTTTGCAATTAACAACAGCTGAATATGTCTATGCAGCACCAGGCTCGGCCGTTGTAGCATTCTGCAAGCACCAGCCCATATCAGACCCGAAGCAATCTCATGTTCTGCCTGCATTAGACCCGACACATAACACAATCTCTGCGCTAAATTCCAACATTCAAGCTACTCATGAACACAATTTTCGACTGTAAAACTAGAGTCTATCACGTATTCGCATTCATTGTTCCTATGAACTTCATAATAGACAACAAAACAGAGCAGAATAGAAACAATTTACCGGTAATCCACGGCATTGGAATCAGCTTTAACCTGCACCAAGCTCAACCGTTGTAGCATTCTGCAAAGCACCAACTTGTATCAAACTCGAACCGGTGGCAGGTTCTGCCTACATCAGACCTGAAACTGAATACAATCTCTGCACTAAATTCCAACTTTCAAGTAACTGATTCCCATAAACTTCATAATAGACAACAAAACAGGGTAGAATTATGAACATCTAATTTAGGGACATCGTTGTACAATTGTACATAAATTCAATTTAGGGACTTATATTCAATTTTGAATCTAAGGTGCCAAGGGTCTCCTCCACTTACGAATTATTTTAGCCATTACACAATTTCATACTTTCTAAATTAGCCTTCTTATGTCTAAATAATCAAGATTCGCCAATTTAGCATATTGTTGGATAATTAAGATTAAGCTTTCGTATTGCAATTACATTCAGACCATTAATAGGGACTAGGGACATCAAGGAACATTATTCAAATTACGACCATATATTCAATTTTACATCAGAGGCTCCAACTGTGTTCTCCACTTACATTTTAGTTATGAAAAAGTATTCACATTCACATTGAAATTGCATTCAAACCATCAATTTTAGGGACTTTCGAGAGACATAAATTCAATTAAGGGACATCGAGATGCTCAATATAGGGACAGGGACGCCGAGGGACATAAACTCAATTAAGGGACATTGAGATACTCAATAAAGGGATATTGAGGGACATACCATCAGTTTAGGGACATATATACTCACCAAGAGGTTCACCAACATCCACTCCACGAATAAGGGTAATTTGTTTTGTCTTTGAAAGCACAAGTTGACCATTTTCATCACAGATGCATATTCCAAACCAAACTCTATTTAAATGTAAGTTAAAGGATGCATCAATATTACATTAAGGGACATCGAGATACTAAATTTATGGACAACGAGATACTCAATAAAGGGACATTGAGGGACATAAACTCAACTCAATTGAGGGACATAAACTCAACTCAATTAAGGGACATCGAGATGCTCAATACAGCAACATCGAGGGACATAAAATCAATTTAGCGACACCAATGAACAAATATTCATTTTCACCTCAAAGGCACTAATGCACACAACCATCTTCGCAATTTACCGTTATGAAAAAATCATTATCAAGGGTCATCTCGACATACATTTCAAGTTAAGATTCTTAGGATTCATACTTGAGAGGACTGCAGAGTAATTGAATAATCCAGTCAAGATTCTTACTTGAGAGGATTGCAGAGAAATTGATAATCCAGTCAAGATTCTTATAATTCTTTTCCATTCAAATCAAATCAGTCAAGGGCAGCAGAAAAATGAAACCCTAAAATAACGATAGTGATCGATAAACTGCGTATTATTTACGGAACCGTTCAGAAACATTTCTTCACAACTTACAGTTGAAGTTTTTTTTTAAAACACTTGCAGTTGAATTTGTGAATAAGCATTCACATTGAAATTGAATCCAGACCATTAATTTTAGAGACATTGAGAGACAAACTCAATTTAGGGACAAAAATTGCCGACAGGGACTGAACCATCAATTTAGGGACATATACTCAGCAAGAGTTCACCATAATCCACTCTATCTTTGATAGTACAAATTGACCAAATTCGCCACAGGTGCATATTCCAATCCCAACTCTATTTGAATGTGGCATAAAGGTTGCATCAATATTATATTAGAATCGCCCCGGAGACTGACTTTTGCAATTAACAACAGCTGAATATGTCTATGCAGCACCAGGCTCGGCCGTTGTAGCATTCTGCAAGCACCAGCCCATATCAGACCCGAAGCAATCTCATGTTCTGCCTGCATTAGACCCGACACATAACACAATCTCTGCGCTAAATTCCAACATTCAAGCTACTCATGAACACAATTTTCGACTGTAAAACTAGAGTCTATCACGTATTCGCATTCATTGTTCCTATGAACTTCATAATAGACAACAAAACAGAGCTGAATAGAAACAATTTACCGGTAATCCACGGCATTGGAATCAGCTTTAACCTGCACAAAGCTCAACCGTTGTAGCATTCTGCAAAGCACCAACTTGTATCAAACTCGAACCGGTAGCAAGTTCTGCCTACATCAGACCTGAAACTGAATACAATCTCTGCACTAAATTCCAACTTTCAAGTAACTGATTCCCATAAACTTCATAATAGACAACAAAACAGGGTAGAATTATGAACATCTAATTTAGGGACATCGTTGTACAATTGTACATAAATTCAATTTAGGGACTTATATTCAATTTTGAATCTAAGGTGCCAAGGGTCTCCTCCACTTACGAATTATTTTAGCCATTACACAATTTCGTACTTTCTAAATTAGCCTTCTTATGTCTAAATAATCAAGATTCGCCAATTTAGCATATTGTTGGATAATTAAGATTAAGCTTTCGTATTGCAATTGCATTCAGGCCATTAATAGGGACTAGGGACATCAAGGAACATTATTCAAATTACGACCATATATTCAATTTTACATCAGAGGCTCCAACTGTGTTCTCCACTTACATTTTAGTTATGAAAAAGTATTCACATTCACATTGAAATTGCATTCAAACCATCAATTTTAGGGACTTTCGAGAGACATAAATTCAATTAAGGGACATCGAGATGCTCAATATAGGGACAGGGACGCCGAGGGACATAAACTCAATTAAGGGACATTGAGATACTCAATAAAGGGATATTGAGGGACATACCATCAGTTTAGGGACATATATACTCACCAAGAGGTTCACCAACATCCACTCCACGAATAAGGGTAATTTGTTTTGTCTTTGAAAGCACAAGTTGACCATTTTCATCACAGATGCATATTCCAAACCAAACTCTATTTAAATGTAAGTTAAAGGATGCATCAATATTACATTAAGGGACATCGAGATACTAAATTTATGGACAACGAGATACTCAATAAAGGGACATTGAGGGACATAAACTCAACTCAATTGAGGGACATAAACTCAACTCAATTAAGGGACATCGAGATGCTCAATACAGCAACATCGAGGGACATAAAATCAATTTAGCGACACCAATGAACAAATATTCATTTTCACCTCAAAGGCACTAATGCACACAACCATCTTCGCAATTTACCGTTATGAAAAAATCATTATCAAGGGTCATCTCGACATACATTTCAAGTTAAGATTCTTAGGATTCATACTTGAGAGGACTGCAGAGTAATTGAATAATCCAGTCAAGATTCTTACTTGAGAGGATTGCAGAGAAATTGATAATCCAGTCAAGATTCTTATAATTCTTTTCCATTCAAATCAAATCAGTCAAGGGCAGCAGAAAAATGAAACCCTAAAATAACGATAGTGATCGATAAACTGCGTATTATTTACGGAACCGTTCAGAAACATTTCTTCACAACTTACAGTTGAAGTTTTTTTTTAAAACACTTGCAGTTGAATTTGTGAATAAGCATTCACATTGAAATTGAATCCAGACCATTAATTTTAGAGACATTGAGAGACAAACTCAATTTAGGGACAAAAATTGCCGACAGGGACTGAACCATCAATTTAGGGACATATACTCAGCAAGAGTTCACCATAATCCACTCTATCTTTGATAGTACAAATTGACCAAATTCGCCACAGGTGCATATTCCAATCCCAACTCTATTTGAATGTGGCATAAAGGTTGCATCAATATTATATTAGAATCGCCCCGGAGACTGACTTTTGCAATTAACAACAGCTGAATATGTCTATGCAGCACCAGGCTCGGCCGTTGTAGCATTCTGCAAGCACCAGCCCATATCAGACCCGAAGCAATCTCATGTTCTGCCTGCATTAGACCCGACACATAACACAATCTCTGCGCTAAATTCCAACATTCAAGCTACTCATGAACACAATTTTCGACTGTAAAACTAGAGTCTATCACGTATTCGCATTCATTGTTCCTATGAACTTCATAATAGACAACAAAACAGAGCTGAATAGAAACAATTTACCGGTAATCCACGGCATTGGAATCAGCTTTAACCTGCACAAAGCTCAACCGTTGTAGCATTCTGCAAAGCACCAACTTGTATCAAACTCGAACCGGTAGCAAGTTCTGCCTACATCAGACCTGAAACTGAATACAATCTCTGCACTAAATTCCAACTTTCAAGTAACTGATTCCCATAAACTTCATAATAGACAACAAAACAGGGTAGAATTATGAACATCTAATTTAGGGACATCGTTGTACAATTGTACATAAATTCAATTTAGGGACTTATATTCAATTTTGAATCTAAGGTGCCAAGGGTCTCCTCCACTTACGAATTATTTTAGCCATTACACAATTTCGTACTTTCTAAATTAGCCTTCTTATGTCTAAATAATCAAGATTCGCCAATTTAGCATATTGTTGGATAATTAAGATTAAGCTTTCGTATTGCAATTGCATTCAGGCCATTAATAGGGACTAGGGACATCAAGGAACATTATTCAAATTACGACCATATATTCAATTTTACATCAGAGGCTCCAACTGTGTTCTCCACTTACATTTTAGTTATGAATAAGTATTCACATTCACATTGAAATTGCATTCAAACCATCAATTTTAGGGACTTTCGAGAGACATAAATTCAATTAAGGGACATCGAGATGCTCAATATAGGGACAGGGACGCCGAGGGACATAAACTCAATTAAGGGACATTGAGATACTCAATAAAGGAATATTGAGGGACATACCATCAGTTTAGGGACATATATACTCACCAAGAGGTTCACCAACATCCACTCCACAAATAAGGGTAATTTGTTTTGTCTTTGAAAGCACAAATTGACCATTTTCATCAAAGATGCATATTCCAAACCAAACTCTATTTAAATGTAAGTTAAAGGATGCATCAATATTACATCAAGGGACATCGAGATACTAAATTTAGGGACAACTAGATACTCAATAATGGGACATTGAGGGACATAAACTCAACTCAATTAAGGAACATCAAGATGCTCAATATAGCAACATCAAGGGACATAAACTCAATTTAGGGACACCAATGAACAAATATTCATTTTCACCTCAAAGGCACTAATGCACACAACCATCTTCGCAATTTACCGTTATGAGAAAATCATTATCAAGGGTCATCTCGACATACATTTCAAGTTAAGATTCTTAGGATTCATACTTGAGAGGACTGCAGAGTAATTGAATAATCCAGTCAAGATTCTTACTTGAGAGGATTGCAGAGAAATTGATAATCCAGTCAAGATTCTTATAATTCTTTTCCATTCAAATCAAATCAGTCAAGGGCAGCAGAAAAATGAAACCCTAAAATAACGATAGTGATCGATAAACTGCGTATTATTTACGGAACCGTTCAGAAACATTTCTTCACAACTTACAGTTGAAGTTTTTTTTTAAAACACTTGCAGTTGAATTTGTGAATAAGCATTCACATTGAAATTGAATCCAGACCATTAATTTTAGAGACATTGAGAGACAAACTCAATTTAGGGACAAAAATTGCCGACAGGGACTGAACCATCAATTTAGGGACATATACTCAGCAAGAGTTCACCATAATCCACTCTATCTTTGATAGTACAAATTGACCAAATTCGCCACAGGTGCATATTCCAATCCCAACTCTATTTGAATGTGGCATAAAGGTTGCATCAATATTATATTAGAATCGCCCCGGAGACTGACTTTTGCAATTAACAACAGCTGAATATGTCTATGCAGCACCAGGCTCGGCCGTTGTAGCATTCTGCAAGCACCAGCCCATTTCAGACCCGAAGCAATCTCATGTTCTGCCTGCATTAGACCCGACACATAACACAATCTCTGCGCTAAATTCCAACATTCAAGCTACTCATGAACACAATTTTCGACTGTAAAACTAGAGTCTATCACGTATTCGCATTCATTGTTCCTATGAACTTCATAATAGACAACAAAACAGAGCTGAATAGAAACAATTTACCGGTAATCCACGGCATTGGAATCAGCTTTAACCTGCACAAAGCTCAACCGTTGTAGCATTCTGCAAAGCACCAACTTGTATCAAACTCGAACCGGTAGCAAGTTCTGCCTACATCAGACCTGAAACTGAATACAATCTCTGCACTAAATTCCAACTTTCAAGTAACTGATTCCCATAAACTTCATAATAGACAACAAAACAGGGTAGAATTATGAACATCTAATTTAGGGACATCGTTGTACAATTGTACATAAATTCAATTTAGGGACTTATATTCAATTTTGAATCTAAGGTGCCAAGGGTCTCCTCCACTTACGAATTATTTTAGCCATTACACAATTTCGTACTTTCTAAATTAGCCTTCTTATGTCTAAATAATCAAGATTCGCCAATTTAGCATATTGTTGGATAATTAAGATTAAGCTTTCGTATTGCAATTGCATTCAGGCCATTAATAGGGACTAGGGACATCAAGGAACATTATTCAAATTACGACCATATATTCAATTTTACATCAGAGGCTCCAACTGTGTTCTCCACTTACATTTTAGTTATGAATAAGTATTCACATTCACATTGAAATTGCATTCAAACCATCAATTTTAGGGACTTTCGAGAGACATAAATTCAATTAAGGGACATCGAGATGCTCAATATAGGGACAGGGACGCCGAGGGACATAAACTCAATTAAGGGACATTGAGATACTCAATAAAGGAATATTGAGGGACATACCATCAGTTTAGGGACATATATACTCACCAAGAGGTTCACCAACATCCACTCCACAAATAAGGGTAATTTGTTTTGTCTTTGAAAGCACAAATTGACCATTTTCATCAAAGATGCATATTCCAAACCAAACTCTATTTAAATGTAAGTTAAAGGATGCATCAATATTACATCAAGGGACATCGAGATACTAAATTTAGGGACAACTAGATACTCAATAATGGGACATTGAGGGACATAAACTCAACTCAATTAAGGAACATCAAGATGCTCAATATAGCAACATCAAGGGACATAAACTCAATTTAGGGACACCAATGAACAAATATTCATTTTCACCTCAAAGGCACTAATGCACACAACCATCTTCGCAATTTACCGTTATGAGAAAATCATTATCAAGGGTCATCTCGACATACATTTCAAATTAAGATTCTTAGGATTCATGCTTGAGAGAACTGCAGAGTAATTGAATAATCCAGTCAAGATTCTTACTTGAGAGGATTGCAGAGAAATTGATAATCCAATCAAGAATCTTAGAATTATTTTCCATTCAAATCAAATCAGCCAAGGGCAGCAGAAAAATGAAACCCTAAAATAACGATAGTGATCGATAAACTGTGTATTATTTACGGAACCGTTCAGAAACATTTCTTCACCACTTACAGTTGAAGTTTTTTTTTTAAACACTTACAGTTGAATTTTTGAATCCAGACCATTAATTTTAGGGACATTGAGAGACAAACTCAATTTAGGGACATTGAGGTACATAAACTCAATTTAGGGACAAAAATTGTCGACAGGGACTGAACCATCAATTTAGGGACATATATTCACCAAGAGTTCACCATAATCCACTCCACAACGAAGGCCAATCCGCTCTATCTTTGATAGTACAAATTGACCAAATTCGCCACAGGGTAGAATTTTGAACATCTAATTTAGGGACATCGTTGTACAATTGTACATATATTCAATTTAGGGACTTATATTCAATTTTGAATCTAAGGTGCCAAGGGTCTCCTCCACTAACGAATTGTTTTAGCCATTACACAATTTCGTACTTTCTAAATTAGCCTTCTTATGTCTAAATAATCAAGATTCGCCAATTTAGCATATTGTTGGATAATTAAGATTAAGCCTTTGTATTGCAATTGCATTCAGACCATTAATAGGGACTAAGGACATCAAGGAATATTATTCAATTTACGAACATATATTCAATTTTATATCAGAGGCTCCAACTGTGTTCTCCACTTACATTTTCGTTATGAATAAGTATTCACATTCACATTGAAATTGCATTCAAACCATCAATTTTAGGGACTTTCGAGAGACATAAATTCAATTAAGGGACATCGAGATGCTCAATATAGGGACAGGGACGTCGAGGGACATAAACTCAATTAAGGGACATTGAGATACTCAATAAAGGGACATTGAGGGACATACCATCAATTTAGGGACATATATACTCACCAAGAGGTTCACCAACATCCACTCCACGAATAAGGGTAATTTGTTTTGTCCTTGAAAGCACAAATTGACCATTTTCATCACAGATATATATTCCAAACCAAACTCTATTTAAATGTAAGTTAAAGGATGCATCAACATTAGATTAAGCGACAACGAGATACTAAATTTAGGGACAACGAGATACTCAATAAAGGGACATTGAGGGACATACCATCAATTTAGGGACATATATACTCACCAAGAGGTTCACCAACATCCACTCCACGAATAAGGGTAATTTGTTTTGTCTTTGAAAGCACAAGTTGACCATTTTCATCACAAATGCATATTCCAAACCAAACTCTATTTAAATGTAAGTTAAAGGATGCATCAATATTACATTAAGGGACATCGAGATACTAAATTTAGGGACAACGAGATACTCAATTGAGGGACATCGAGGGACATAAACTCAACTCAATTAAGGGACATCGAGATGCTCAATACAGCAACATCGAGGGACATAAACTCAATTTAGGGACACCAATGAACAAATATTCATTTTCACCTCAAAGGCACTAATGCACACAACCATCTTCGCAATTTATCGTTATGAGAAAATCATTATCAAGGGTCATCTCAACATACATTTCAAATTAAGAATCTTAGAATTCATACTTGACAGGACTGCAGAGTAATTGAATAAACCAGTCAAAATTCTTACTTGAGAGGATTGCAGAGAAATTGATAACTCAGTCAAGAATCTTAGAATTCTTTTCCATTCAAATCAAATCAGCCAAGGGCAGCAGAAAAATGAAACCCTAAAATAACGATAGTGATCGATAAACTGCGTATTATTTACGGAACCGTTCAGAAACATTTCTTCACCACTTACAGTTGAAGTTTTTTTTTTAAAACACTTACAGTTGAATTTGTGAATAAGCATTCACATTGAAAATGAATCCAGACCATTAATTTTAGGGACATTGAGAGACAAACTCAATTTAGGGACAAAAATTGCCGACAGGGACTGAACCATCAATTTAGGAACATATACTCAGCAAGAGTTCACCATAATCCACTCTATCTTTGATAGTACAAATTGACCAAATTCGCCACAGGTGCATATTCCAATCCCAACTCTATTTGAATGCGGCACAAAGGTTGCATCAATATTATATTAGAATTGCCCCGGAGACTGACTTTTGCAATTAACAACAGCTGAATATGTCTATGCAGCACCAGGCTCGGCCGTTGTAGCATTCTGCAAGCACCAGCCCATATCAGACCCGAATCAATCTCATGTTCTGCCTGCATTAGACCCGACACATAACACAATCTCTGCGCTAAATTCCAACATTCAAGCTACTCATGAACACAATTTTCGACTGTAAAACTAGAGCCTATCACGTGTTCCCATTCATTGTTCCTATGAACTTCATAATAGACAACAAAACAGAGCAGAATAGAAACAATTTACCGGTAATCCACGGCATTGGAATCAGCTTTAGCCTGCACCAAGCTCAACCGTTGTAACATTCTGCAAAGCACCAACTTGTATCAAACTCGAACCGGTGGCAGGTTCTGCCTACATCAGACCTGAAACTGAATACAATCTCTGCACTAAATTCCAACTTTCAAGTAACTGATTCCCATAAACTTCATAATAGACAACAAAACAGGGTAGAATTATGAACATCTAATTTAGGGACATCGTTGTACAATTGTACATATATTCAATTTAGGGACTTATATTCAATTTTGAATCTAAGGTGCCAAGGGTCTCCTCCACTTACGAATTATTTTAGCCATTACACAATTTCGTACTTTCTAAATTAGCCTTCTTATGTCTAAATAATCAAGATTCGCCAATTTAGCATATTGTTGGATAATTAAGATTAAGCTTTCGTATTGCAATTGCATTCACACCATTAATAGGGACTAGGGACATCAAGGAACATTATTCAATTTACGAACATATATTCAATTTTATATCAGAGGCTCCAACTATGTTCGCCACTTACATTTTAGTTATGAATAAGTATTCACATTCACATTGAAATTGCATTCAAACCATCAATTTTAGGGACTTTCGAGAGACATAAATTCAATTAAGGGACATCGAGATGCTCAATATAGGGACAGGGACGCCGAGGGACATAAACTCAATTAAGGGACATTGAGATACTCAATAAAGGGACATTGAGGGACATACCATCAATTTAGGGACATATATACTCACCAAGAGGTTCACCAACATCCACTCCACGAATAAGGGTAATTTGTTTTGTCTTTGAAGGCACAAATTGACCATTTTCATCACAGATGAATATTCCAAACCAAACTCTATTTAAATGTAAGTTAAAGGATGCATCAATATTACATTAAGGGACATCGAGATACTAAATTTAGGGACAACGAGATACTCAATAAAGGGACATTGAGGGACATAAACTCAACTCAATTGAGGGACATAAACTCAACTCAATTAAGGGACATCGAGATGCTCAATACAGCAACATCGAGGGACATAAACTCAATTTAGGGACACCAATGAACAAATATTCATTTTCACCTCAAAGGCACTAATGCACACAACCATCTTCGCAATTTATCGTTATGAGAAAATCATTATCAAGGGTCATCTCGACATACATTTCAAGTTAAGATTCTTAGAATTCATACTTGAGAGGACTGCAGAGTAATTGAATAATCCAGTCAAGATTCTTAGAATTCTTTTCCATTCGAATCAAATCAGCCAAGGGCAGCAGAAAAATGAAACCCGTAAATAACGATAGTGATCGATACACTGCGTATTATTTACGGAACCGTTCAGAAACATTTTTTCACCACTTACAGTTGAAGTTTTTTTTTAAAACGCTTACGGTTGAAGTTGTGAATAAGCATTCACATTGAAATTGAATCCAGACCATTAATTTTAGGGACATTGAGAGACAAATTCAATTTAGGGACATTGAGGTACATAAACTAAATTTAGGGACATATACTAATTTAGCATCGAAAGTATAAAGGCACACAACCATCTTCCTAATTTAGCGTGGTGAGAAATTCATTATCATGGGTTGTGAATAAAAAGCTCATATTCAAATTTCATTTAGATCATAAAATAAGAACTCATATTGTAAACCACATTTTTGGTAAAAAATTAATCTCAATGGACATCCAAACACATTATCTCAATATTTTTCTTAAGAAATTTTATGTTTCTTTCGTAACACGGAAAAATTGTGATATATCAAGTTCATAGAAGAAATTTTATGTTTCTTCTTAACTAAGGTATTGATATTTGATACCTTGCATCCCAAAGAGATTATCAAAATGTATATTCCATCAATGTTGAGCATTACTGAAGTATTAAACCAAACTACACATATATAACTTACCTGTTTGAATAGTTTGATTTGTCGAGATAAAGCAGGAGTCCCACTAAGCAATATTGCATATTTAGCTTTCTGAAATCGGCACACGGATTTTAGTTTTTAAGTGAAGAAAGCATGAGAATTGGACAGATACTATTCAGCAGTTACACAGTCTCTATAGCAACTAGACTAATAACAAAGCTAAAATATGATTCAATCAAAATGTTTCACAAATACCACCAGACTACCTTTTGGGGAGAAGGGTAAGTTAATCATGACTCAGAGTGACATACCCTTTGCACATGCTTTTACACACAGACTCGTTTTTTTATTCCTTTTCTTTTTTGTTTAAATTTCTTTCTGATTCTCGGTCTTCCACTTTTATCTTTCATTATATGTTTGTTTTCTATGTTTATTAAACATGTACTTACTTTGGAGCGAAGTATACAAGACCAGAAGCAAGTATGTGATTGTGGCTTTCAAGAATGAGTACCTATAATCGGAAGAGAAGCAGTTGTCCTCTTTGCCTGAGCATTTTTCAGAAAGTATGACTCGTCAGCAATTACAACCTGGATAAAAACAGTTTAAGTGTGTGATTTATCAGCAACACTTGGTAAGTACATGCACATAGGTAGACTCAGTCATCTTTTCAGGCAAATTAACTGATGGTAAAGTACATATAACCCAATAATAATAATAATAATAATAATAATAATAATAATAACAACAACAACATCCGAAATAACAACTAAATGCAAAAAACAAACATTTCTTGGCATTTTAATCACTTGCTCCAGCCATTTTGATTTTCAAAATATTATACCGAAAGGGGAAACAAACATCACTAGGAAAACCAAAAGAAGATCAAAAATGTATTTTGGTTTTCAGTTTTTTCTTTTGAATCATAGTAGATGGCTATTGTTGCTAGAGCTAGAGCTATATATTCTGAAATTCACACACAGTGGCTATTAAACATCGTTGCAAAAAGAACCTAAGGAAGGGGGAATAGCAAATCTTGCACGTAATCCATAGCCTTCAACAATCTTTAAAACGTTTTCACAGTTCATTTTTCGATGAACACACCTTTAATAGCCCTAGATTTATGCACCCGTGTCTGTTGATCATAATGAGACTTAAATTTTCAAACATGGTGTACTTTATCAAATTTCATGTATTTCAACACTTGTGGTTTTGTCAAAAAAAAAAAAAACACTTGTGGTCACAATATATAGACGACTTCCTCCACGACGAAAACACATACTGACATATAGTTCAGATTAGGATTTAGGAACCACAACGAAAGTCATAAAAATTACATAACTGGGTAACACCAACCTTAAAATCAGACGCCATAAGCGTATTTTGCATCTTTGGCACCAAATCATATGAGATAATGTTGAATAGTCCATCTAGATGAATGCTGCTTTTGGTACTTGAAGATACTATGTTGAAACCTCCTCTATTTGATCCACCACTTTGAGATAAGACAACCTAATCATGATTAGGTAGTATAAGACAATTTAAAATATTGAGATAAATGATATACTTTAACAGAAGCGGGACATAAAGAAACAAAACTTACAAGTATATCTGATGAAGGAATATTCAGCCATTGTTGAATCATCTAGACCAAAGCAAAACAATAAGGACATAAGTTACCAAGTTCACAATCAAATTGTCGCATTTTAAGTCGAAATGCACAATGTTTTTTGAGTGTAAATATTACATTCCTAAAGCTACATTCATTGCAATAATCAGCCTTTTATGAGGGAAACGAAACACCCAGTGATCAGGAACATCCTCGCTTTCGTTTAGCATTTGTTTGAGGAGCCTACCCTTTCTGGCCTGTTGTGCTTGCGCCTAATGGGGCTTATATTAATGAGTTTGAATGTGTCAGTCATATCATAGATGAGATTTAACACATAAAGGAATTAGGATAGTTTTGGGCTTGCTTTTCAAAGCTGTTGTTCCTCTCTTCAGAATTCTCTGTCAATCTGTCATCCATTTGGCTAATTGCCAAATACTCTCTTTCACAGTTTGTCCTATCTTACCTCAATAATTGAGGAGCATATTTATGAAAATTTTATACATGACTTGTAGTATGTGTTTTCCCGAACTTTTTTAACAAGGGCAAAATAAGCCCCATTAGGCGCAAGCACAACCGGCCAGAAAGGGTAGGCTCCTCAAACAAATGCTAAACGAAAGCGAGGATGTTCCTGATCAATAAATAATAATATAAACCTAGACCAAGTTAGCTACGAAAGCGAGGATGTTTTAACTTTGCTCAAACCTCCCACTTTAACAGATCCTTTCTTTATCAATTCAGTCAGCTACGAGACATGGCATCATTAGAAATAATTCATCATACCATATAATGCAGATAAACCTATGTACAGTAATTCCAGAAGAGTCGAGAAAAATGAAAATTCACCTCATCTTCTGTTTCTTCAAGTAATCTGGTCACATTACACACAGATGGTTAGTGCACAGCAGCAGTACTCAAGCTTTAAAGTCACTTCTTGCAGAAGGAAAAGGAAAAGCTTTCATGCCATAAATATCTCATGTTAAAAAATATTAAGGTTAAAACATAAACCTCGTTGCCTCTTACCTTCCACAATAAGAAGAGATATCTTTTGAATATGCCCGAGCTTCTTGCTTATCTGTTCAGAACAATATTTGTTCAAATAACTTAGATGAGAATTAAAGAAACTTTTTCAAATATTTACTACTCAAAGTATTAAAAACAAAAAACAAAAAGTAAACAACTTAAATGGCAAACACTGGAATAAGCATGACAAATCAACAAACTGAAATAATTCATGCTAGTTAGTAGTTACTCATTAAGGAATTAATATCTTACCCCTTAATAATAATACTTAAATTATACATGACCAATGTGAAATAAGGACACTTCAAAATCAGGCATTTGCATTGTAGGTGACGGATTGATAAATTGACATGTAAAAATCTCATAAATAGGATTCTTAAATACTTGAGGAATCTACTTAAATTGCAGCTACATTTTCAGTTTTTGGAGACAAGCCATCAAAATGCTAAATATTATGCATATTTTGATCCTGCATGAATTTTTGTAATATTTTTAACTCATATTCATTCTATCGCAACAAGCAAGTTAACAATTATCTCTTATCATTTTCAATTGTTTTAACATATCATTGCCATGTTGAGTACCATAAAGCCCAAATACACTAGAATAGACAGTTGTAGCATTAAAGTGTAGCATAAAATTTTCATAAATATGCTCCTCAATTATTTTGCCCTTGTTAAAAAAATTCGGGAAAACACATACTACAAGTCATGTATAAAGTCATGTATAAAATTTTCATAAATATGCTCCTCAATTATTGAGGTAAGATAGGACAAACTGTGAAGAGAGTATTTGGCAATTAGCCAAATGGATGACAGATTGACATAGAATTCTGAAGAGATGAACAACAGCTTTGAAAAGCAAGCCCAAAACTATCCTAATTCCTTTATGTGTTAAAGCTCATCTATGATATGACTGACACATTCAAACTCATTAATATAAGCCCAATTAGGCGCAAGCACAACAGGCCAGAAAGGGTAGGCTCCTCAAACAAATGCTAAACGAAAGCAAGGATGTTCCTGACGAATAAATAATAATATAAACCTAGACCATACAAACTTTTGGGTACACAAGCTCGCAGCAACACAAACAAATGTGTACCAGAAAATCAAGTGAAACACTAATGTAAAATAATTTCTAACTATTATCTTTGAAGTTACCTCGTCTGACTGCAATGTTTGCTCAAGTCTTGACAAAGAACTTTTCTCACACCTCCCACTTCAACAGATCCTTTCTTTATCAATTCAGTCAGCTACGAGACATGGCATCATTAGAAATAATTCATCATACCATATAATGCAGATAAACCTATGTACAGTAATTCCAAAAGAGTCGAGAAAAATGAAAATTCACCTCATCTTCTGTTTCTTCAAGTAATCTGGTCACGTTACACACAGATGGTTAGTGCACAGCAGCAGTACTCAAGCTTTAAAGTCACTTCTTGCAAAAGGAAAAGGAAAAGCTTTCATGCCATAAATATCTCATGTTAAAAAATATCTTCAGTTATGAAAATTGAAGTGATGCAAGGTTGGTGCTAAGCTATTAAAAAAAAAACACTTGTGGTCACAATATATAGACGACTTCCTCCACAACGAAAACACATACTGACATATAGTTAAGATTATGATTTAGGAACCACAACGAAAGTCATAAAAATTACATAACTGGGTAACACCAACCTTAAAATCAGACGCCATAAGCGTATTTTGCATCTTTGGCACCAAATCATATGAGATAATGTTGAATGGTCCATCTAGATGAATGCTGCTTTTGGTACTTGAAGATACTATGTTGAAACCTCGTCTATTTGATCCACCACTTTGAGATAAGACAACCTAATCATGATTAGGTAGTATAAGACAATTTAAAATATTGAGATAAATGATATACTTTAACAGAAGCGGAACATAAAGAAACAAAACTTACAAGGATATCTGATGAAGGAATATTCAGCCATTGTTGAATCATCTAGACCAAAGCAAAACAATAAGGACATATGTTACCAAATTGCACATTGGCTGTAAAGGATTTTTCAAGTTCACAATCAAATTGTCGCATTTTAAGTCGAAATGCACAATGTTTTTTGAGTGTAAATATTACATTCCTAAAGCTACATTCATTGCAATAATCAGCCTTTTATGACGATCCAGATACCTTCAACAAACCGTGTTCAGATTCTTAAGCCAGACTAATAGTAAAACAGGACATGATATTCATCACTTGAACATTCTTGCCGACACAATAAGGCCTCATTTGCTTTGCGAAAACATTTTCTGTTTTCATAAAATAAGTGCTTATTTTAACTTGCTAATAACATGTGAGAATTTTAAAATGAACAATTATGACTTTAAGAAGAAGAAAGACTAATAGAGATGATGCATTTTTTAAAATAATGAAAACTATTTTTTGGCATTTTCATTGTTTCCAAAAAAAATGCACATAATTGTTCACTTGAAGAATCTAAAAATTAACACAATTTAGTAAATTGGAAGTATAAAACATATTCCCAAAGTAAATGGAGCCTAAACTTTCAGAGTAGTGATGCTAATCACTTAAGCATCTATCAAATAATGAAAGCTAACCAAACAAATAAATGTGCCTTCCATCAAAAAATAAGTTATTATAAAACTATTTTCATCAAATTTGATGCAGTAGTAGGTATTGATCTTAAATAGAGCTTCATGGTAATAGAAATTCAAAAACAATTTAAGCGCATTACCTACCCTTGCGAAGTAATATATGCGTAAGAGAACCATCCACCATGTATTCTGTAACAGTAGCTATTGTTTCTCCTGGTCCATCCTGTACTACACCGTAAAATGCTACCACATTTGATGAAGCTTTGAAAGAGTCTCAGCTTCTCGCCAGAACTCAGCAATCTGAGAAAAGATGCAAATATAAATTTACTTGCCTCAAAATATATGCTTATCATATTTTATAACTTCCTAACAATCACAACAATAAAAATAACTCTATTTCATTGTAAAGAAAAAGAAACTAGAACATTCTATCAAACAGCCATTGAATGACAAGTTACCAATCTCTCTTGCTCAGACTTATATTCAATTTTGAGAGGACTGCAGAGTAAGATTCTTAGAATTCATACTTGAGAGGATTGCAGAGTAATTGATAATCCAGTCAAGATTCTTAGAATTCTTTTCCATTCAAATCAAATCAGCCAAGGGCAGCAGAAAAATGAAACCCTAAAATAACGATAGTGATCGATACACTGCGTATTTTTTACGGAACCGTTCAGAAACATTTTTTAACATAAGAAACGAATAGAAACGATTTACCGGTAATCAGCGGCTTTGGAAACACCTTTAGCCTTCAGCATGATGAAAAATCGAAAACGAAGAGAACGAGTTACGGAATCGGATGTAGCCGAGAGAGCGAGTTACACGAACGTGATGTGTTGTGAGGTTTTTGATCGCGCTAGAGAGAGGATCAAATTTCTAGGGTTTGAGTAATGAAGATTGACGAAGAATAGAAAACAAATTGGCTCTTGAATGAATCGATTATGAAATTGATTTCACAGTTTGAAATATTGTAGTAGCAATTGTGATAACAAAAAAACCTAGTATCTCTAAGTGCATTTGTTCTACGCAGAGTCTAGTTATAATGTTTTTTTTTTTTACGCAAGTCTTAGTTATAATATTGGGGAAATCTTCATTTTAGTTTTTGAATGTGTAACTCGCTGTCATTTTGATCCTTGATTCAAGAAAAAATGCAAAATAATTCCCGACTCTGCAATCCGTCAGTCCATTTAATCCAAAACGTTATCTTTCTGTTAACTATGATATTTTAATGATTTGTTTAATTTTTTATTTCCACCTAGCTTTTATTTTAATTAATATTAATTTTAAAAGTAAAAACTCAATAAAATAAATTCATTTATACCCAAAACCTTCCCCAAATCAAGAAACCTATCCAAAATCTATCACCAAAATTCACCCCCTAATTGAAACTGAATACCTCTTCAATCTTCATATGTGAAAATCAACACATTTGTGATTGTTCAAGATTCACAAGAAGCCACAAAACGAATTTCTTTATAATTTATTAGTTTTCGTTGACACTGGAAAATTGGTTTTGTGATTGATGTTGAACATGAAGCTAAACAAAAAATGGGGTTTCCTTTCAATAAAATTTGTCTTGTATCTATTCTAAAATTCTTGTGTTAATGTGTTGTGTTGGTTGTTGTTTAGACTTAGGGGCTGGTCTTTGCTAGGGGTAGGATTTCGGTGCCCAGTTTTGGCTTTTGTTTCTTGTTGTTAGTTGCTATGTCGTTGTTGCCTGGGAGTTAGAATCCCCTTTGTATCTTGCTCGCCCCCGTTTTGGCTTGTCTTAAGCTTTACATGGTGGCTATTAATAAATTAATTTGCTATTCAAAAAAAAAAGTGTTGTTCTATTGAACCAGAAAATATAGAGATATTGTATTTGCTTTATTGGTGGAAGAATGTGGCAATAATAGTTTGCCATGAGGGGAGAAGGAAATGGAACAAACTACAAGTGTTGAACTATAAATAAAAAAGCTAGCAAGAAGATATGGATTCTCATTTTTTTAATCTAGTGTTGAGTATGAATGTAGTAAGGCAAACAAGCTTTTCTAAGTTGAGAATATTTTTGTTTTCCAGATTTGGATCATGTTGGGTTATTAGAGATTTGGATACAAAGAAGAATAAGAGAAATTAAGGATTTTAGTTTTGATTTGGGAAAATAGCTTGGAATTAATGAAGGCAATGAGGAATTGAAGAGATGAAGAAGATTGATTAGGGATTTAGATACAAAGAAGAAGAAGAAGAACAAGATAAGGGTATTTGTTCAGAATTTCATTTTCATGTCTGCATCCATGTCAACAAGCTATCTCAATTGTTGTGAAATTATGGACCAATGATTTAATTCTAAGTCTATTATGGGTATGAATTTGTTTGAGTTTGAGTTTATTTTAGTTTGTTGTATTTTATTATGTTTTTCTTTTTTAAACAAAAGTTAATAAAAACAAAACTTAAATGGATATTAAAAAAAATATTAAAATATTCTAATTATAATGCCACGTCATCATATTTAACAGATATTTAACGTTTTGGATCTAATTGACTAACGGAATTAACATTCAAGGACTTTTTTTGTAGTTTTCTTTAATTCAAGGACTAACTTGACAGCGAGTGACACTTTCGAGGACTAAAATGACTATTTCCCCTTATAATATTAGGAGAGAAAGAAAAAACAAAACCAAGGCATATCATTTCTTTGGTATAATTTAACGGTCGTATTTATTTATTTACAATTTTTTTGATAGAATTTATTTATCCAATATTTTTTTTAAGACTTGTCTAATATTAATTTATTTTAATCTTTATTAGATATTAATATTAATATATAGAAAAAGTCTTTAGAAATATCTCTCTTATATTTATTTTTGAATTTGTCAAAATTGCAAGTATATTTATAGTGACGGATTCAGAAGTTTTCGTCGGTGGGGTTACAAATAATGAAAATATTTTTTTAACGATGTTTATTTTTTTGTTATATCATGTTATAGATATGAAGTTTCACTGCCGTTTAATTAATAGTAATTAATCTTCGAACTTGTTTGATATACAAGATGATTTCTCATCTTCCATCATTTTTTGAATCGGCTAAATTTTATTAATGGACAAAGTATAAGGAATTGTTGAAAACATACAACGAAAGGTAAAGTGATGAAAACACTTTAACCAATCAAAATTACATCAAACCTCACACCAATCCACCCCTTCCAATACATCAAAAGAAATTCACCAAGAAGAAGACACCAACTCAACCTGTAGAGACACCACTAGACACTAACTTTCGAACTCGAATCAAAAGTGCTCGGCCCATTAGAATCCAAGAGCAGCTCCTTGGGTCGAAAGTTGGTGGACGCCGATAGAAAGATAACTAGCAGTCAACATCGATGCAGTAGAGTTCAACCAGATACAAGAAACCTACAAATCTCAACAGATTTGGGAACCCTAAGCGACTCAAACAGAATCCTGCAAATCTCAACAGATTTGTATGCGGTCAGAGAATCAAGTATCAAGGCATACCCAAACACTGAAACATACGACATCAACCACACACCAAAGGCGCCGGCTTAAACCATCACCACAACAACACCTCACCATCACAATACTACTCATAAAATCACCACCAAGCCAAATAGTCACGCGCATCGTCTACAAAAACGAACACCTAGATCCAACTACAGTGTGGGTTTCCCCAAATAACCAACACCAAATCCCAAAATCAAACGCATCCATAAGCTGCAGTGACAAACTTCTAGCGTGGAGAGTAACATAACCAAAACACAATTCTAAGCAAGACAAAAGCAACCCCAAGATAGCATGAACAATAACCAAAACCACCTTCACCTAGGCACACCAGATCCGGACACCAAAGAGGAACAGGAAACTGTACCATGTAGCAAAACCAAACCACCACCATCACCGAACACGAGAAACATAACCACCTCCAGCGAACAACAAAACAGAACATAGCTGCGGCGCTGCCACCTTCCAACGAGCAGGAAACAAAAGCCTCGCTCCAACACCAATAAAATTCCTTAAGAAAAACTCATCGTCGCAGCACCAAACCACACAAAACCATCGAATCTGTGCCGGAAAACCCCACACCCGTCGGAAAACAGAAACGCCGGCGATACCACCGCCAAAATCACCGGACACTTAGAAGCCCAAGAAGAAGAGCAGAACATGAAACAAGGAGGACGAAAAGACATAACACGAAATCGGCAACGAAGTAAAGAAAACAAAAACAGAGTTTGGAAAAAAAACGATTTGGAGAAGAAGAGGATCAGAACGGCACCGATTGGACACGGTGGTGCGGAGGTGCTGACCTCATCTCGTCGCACCACCACCTGCACCGTATCTACATTGTGAAGAAAAATTTTTGGATTTGGGAGAGATGCAGATCTGGGTTTTGAGCGTACAAGTTTGTTTTCTAGAGAGAGGTTGGAGATAAATTTTTGGAGAGAGAAAAAAAGTGGTTTGTTCTCATCTTCCATCATAATATTCTCTATGCACAATAGTTGAGAATTAACCTCAATTGCTTCGATGATGCTTGGTTTATTTTGCTAACAAAATTAAAATGAATATCTAATATTATTTTTTTATAAAATACAAAAAAAATCATTACTTCGAGAAATAGAAGACAAAGGTGAAATTGACTAAAATAAAAAATTTAACCTTTGATATTGGTTGAGAGTTAATACACTAGTAGACACAAATTAGTTAATGTGGAAGTAAAAATTTAAATTTTGAATTTAAAATTTAAATTTAAGGTTCCTCTCACAAACCGAGAGTAGTCCAGTCCCCTTGCACTTCTAAGAGATTTCACTATAATCACACAAGATTACAAATGCTCAAGCTCACAGCAAGAGACTTATTATGCTCAAGTAACACAATACAAGAGACTTCCAATGCTCAAGCTCACAAGCAAGAGACTTCCAAATGCTCAAGCACAAAAGCAAGAGACTTCTAAAAACAAAGTTACAAAGACAATGTTTGAACTTCTGATAAACAGTATCAGAGTTTTAGAACAAAATAATACAACTCTAAAAACAAGAGTTATCTTAGAATTCTTATACAAGAAAATTAAGGTTCCTCTCACAAACCGAGAGTAGTCCAGTCCCCTTGCACTTCTAAGAGATTTCACTATAATCACACAAGATTACAAATGCTCAAGCTCACAGCAAGAGACTTATTATGCTCAAGTAACACAATACAAGAGACTTCCAATGCTCAAGCTCACAAGCAAGAGACTTCCAAATGCTCAAGCACAAAAGCAATAGACTTCTAAAAACAAAGTTACAAAGACAATGTTTGAACTTCTGATAAACAGTATCAGAGTTTTAGAACAAAATAATACAACTCTAAAAACAAGAGTTATCTTAGAATTCTTATAAAAGAAAATTAAGGTTCAACAACTGACTAGACTAGACAAAAGTTGAAAACTGTTTGTCTTGAATTTTGATATAAGCTCAAGTTGTATCTAAGTTAGATTGCTTCTAAATAATTCAGCAGTATAACAGCGCTTTTGTTCGTTTGTGTAGTTCTCTGTTTTTGTCTTCAAATTCTTCCTCCTTTTATAGATGATGTTGAAGCGTCTTGAATTTGAGCGAACAAAGATGAAAACAGCTACGTAGTACTGTACTATTATTTTCATTTGAAATGTGTTTATTCAAATCAAGTAAAGATTAAAATTTGATCCTTGATTTCGAATATTCGCCCATATTAGGAAAATAAAGATAGTACAATAGTACAAACGTCATTATCATAAGGATAACGATCTTGTAAGAGATTTCTTCTGCCTCTTCTGAATTTGTCATATAGATGATAGTCGTTATAGAGAATAGAATGTTCTTCTGGCAAATTCTGCTGTTTCATCGTCATCAGAATCTTGAGAGTAAACTCTGCTTCTGACGAGTACAACTTCTGGTTGACTTTGACTTGCAACTTCTGGTGACAATAACTTCTGGTGTCATTCTCCAGAACTTGCTTTTCCCAACTTCTGGGAGCGCTTCTAGTATAGCAACCAGAACTTCAATTTCTAGTGTATATAAAATTTTAACTTATATACCTACACACTAGAGTAAATTATCAGTACTCCCTATTGTATATTAATACTTTTGTTATCATCAAAACTACTTGGGTTATATTAGAACCAACTTTGTTCCAACAGCCATTACCATCACCCATCATATTAGATCATTTCTCTTCCAGTCCCTAGTGTTTCTTTTATATCCCTCGAATTTCCCGTTTTACCCTTCACGAAAAATTTCGGTTTCTATAAACCGAAATTTTTTTTGCCTTGAAATACAACTTTGGTTTATAAAAACCAAAATTTCCTGAAATTTGAACTAGAAAAATTTCGATTTCTGGGAACCGAAATTTTTATTAAGAGCAAAATCGAATTTTTGAGGATATAAAAGAAACGGTAGGAGGTAGAAGAGAAATTATCATCATATAATCCACGTACCAACTTGATCTTAACATGTCATGCTGAACAAGTAAGGAATAGACTTTGCAACTATTGAAGAGTGAATCCATTAACATAATTTGGAATCTAATAGTAAAATATTGATTAATAAGACATTTCAAAAAATAAACAAATGACTTAAGCACCATCTTTATACTCGTGCATTTTATCAATTGTTTTGCAACTTCACAATAAAATTATGAAATACGACGAAAGTTATCTAATCATTGCCAAAGCTTTTTCAAATTTGCGTAATATGAAGAGATAGAGCAATCACCGTGTTTTATGGTACAAATTATTTTTTGGGTGTCATAGAAACATATCTCCTTGATAAAATCTATCCTTCAATCTTTTTCAAATCTCAGAAGCATTCTCCATCCACAAGATACTCTGAAAAATCTCTAAATCAACTGAATTGTTGATCCATGTCATGATCATTGTGTTGCACTTATCCCATGCTATAGAATCACAATCGTCGTCTGATGATCGTGGTAATTTATCATTGATGAAGTGAAACTTGTTCTTGGAACGCAGTGCTACAGTCATGTGGAAAAAATCTGAGTATTAATTATGAATAGAATAATTTTTAGTCAAATTTTACTTACCTGAACTCTAGATTTCCAAAATCCCCTTCCCATGAGAACTAGAGTATAACCACAATTTTTAAATTTTACAATTCTAGACATTTTATGATGCCTAAAACCTAATGGTTGCTATCTATCTGCATTTTGTCATCCTACGTAAGGCTTTATCATTGTTTCATTTCAATCAAGTTCGTCCCGAAAAATCATAACCGTGACATAGTTACAAGAACTAAAATTATATATACTAGTAATAGCTATACAAGTTGGCAAAAATCATCAATATGGTACAATAGTAACATAACATCAATCTGTAGAGTTCCCATTTCCCTTTCTAATAGGAACAAGAAAAGAATCTCAAACTCCTACGTAACATATTTAAACCAGTGACATGGGGTTCATAGTTGCATAATCAAGGTAGTTTAGAAGCCAAAAGTGCATTTAAGTATAAAAAATAAAAAAATTGTTTGATGATAAGGCTTGTTAGGTTAGGAAGGGTGACAAGTCATAGACCGTCTCTGACATTTTAGACGCCCTATGAGATTATTAAAAGTAATCCTAATAAAAGAAAAAACATAAAAAGCTCAAAAATCCCTCGTTTTATACCCCTCAATTATTAATATTGCTAGTCTGTTATTGCATTTTCCAAAATTTCTTCGTTTCCTTTTTATACTTAATGAATTAACATTAAAAATTAGTTTACTTTTACTGTTTTCCCTTTTCCGATCAAGATCACGCATCATAGAAAATATAATAACATCTAAGATAAGAAGATGCAAAAAATAAAAATATGGAAAGTTGTCGAGGTAGGGTCGTTCGATCATTTGCTCAAAAACTATTTTGGGTTTCTAGAAAAAGTAATGTATTCTATGATATTGATTTTAATTACGACCATGATGAAGGATTTTAAAGTATGATTTTAAACTACGAGTCCATCAGTTTAGATGATTCTATATTGATCAAATCAAGATCGTCTATTTTTAGTCGAGCAATCATAATTTGTCTTATGTATGGACTTCATGCATACAAAGAATACAATCCCCAATACCGATAATTCTTATATGGAATGACCGCTATAATCTTTGTCACTATATAAACTCTTGCTATGTCAATTCTTAGACCATCTCCAATGGTGAGTACTTATTTTTTAAGAATTGATACCTAATAGGTACTTTCATTAGAGCAAAACTCAAAATAGTGCCTAATAGGTACTGGTGCTACAATAAGAAGTAGTACCTATATTATTTTCGTGGGACCCATTGATAATTATGTAGTGTTATTGGTGAGATAGATATTTGGTGGGACATATTTAGAATTTTTTAAGAAGTGTTGGATTGGAGTGATTGAGTGCTTATTAGATATTATTATTAAAAAAAATTAAATTTGTGATGTGTACATGCGAGACCTATTTAAGTACTATAAAATAGGGAGCTCCATTGTGGATACTCTTAATCACCCATCTTTTATCAATATAGAATAGAATCATCTAGAAGCCAAAAGTGCATTTAAGTAAAAAAATCATTTGATGATAAGGCTTATTAGGTTTGGGAACGGCAACCCTTAACTATTTATTAATATCTCTTCTTTCAATTCTTCAATTTATCTTTTTCATACTTTTAATGGAGTATAATTTTGTAAATTAATTCATAATTTCTCTTTTCCATATAACATTAATTATATTTCTTAATTTGTGTAATATGATCAAAACAACTTATTATATTATGGTACGGAGAGAGTAACATATAAAATAAGAAGATTATAAAACAAATAAAAAAAAGTTGAAAAGTTGTAGTAGTCAGGTCGTTCGATCATCTGCTCAAAAACCATTTTGGATTTCTAGAAGAAATAATATGCATCGCATTTTCGTATGATCCTAATTGTATGACCATGATGAAGGAATATTTTAATTTTTTTTTTAAGTATGATTTTAAACTATAAGTCCACCAAACTAGATTGTTCTATATTGATCAAATCACGATCCTCTATTTTTAATTGAGCAATCAAAATTTGCCTTATAATCTTAATTTATTTGAGTCTGTATGAAATCCTTGCATACAGAGGATACAATCCCCAATACCGAAAATTCTTATATGGAATGACCTCTAGAATCTTGTCACTATATAAACTCTTGCTATGTCAATTCTTAATCACCCACTTTTTATCGATATAGAATCATCTGATGCTAAAAGTGCATTTAAGTAAAAAAAAAAAAATCATTTGATGATAAGACTTATTAGGTTTGGGAAGGACAAACTTTAACTATTTATTAATCTCTTTTCTTTCAATTCTTCAATTTATTTTTTTCATATATTTAATGGAGGATAGTTTTATAAATTAATCCATAATTTCTCTTTCTCATATAACATTAATTATATTTTTTAATTTGTGTAATATGATCAAAACAACTTATATTATGGTACGGAAAGACTAACATTTATACTAATAGATAAAGGCAAAACATCATTTTGGTGTAGTTTTTTTTTGGAATTCCAATAATACCCTTTAACTTCCAAAAACCAACATGTTTCTAAAAAAACTTCCAAAACCAATTTTTTTTTTTTAAATCATTTATATATGTAACTATGATAAGTTACATATGGTTTTGACCATTAATGCATGTAAAGTATAATTTTTATTTCAAGGGAAACTAAAAATACATAAATTAGTTTAGATAAAAATCAAATTTATAATAAATCACTATGTATAATTTATATACGTTAAAACGAAAATCACTATGAAATAAGAAGATTATAAAACAATTTTATTTATTTTTTAAAGTATGATTTTAAACAGGACAAGTCCACCTATCTAGATTGTTCTATATATTGATCAAATCATGATCCCCTATTTTTAATTGAGCAATCATAATTTTCCTTATAATCTTAATTTATTTGAGTCTATATGAAATCTTGCATACCAAGGATACAATCTCCAATACCGAAAATTCTAGAATCTTTGTAACTATATAAACTCTTGTTGTGTCAATCCCTATGTGTACTAACCCCTCCTCTCAATTCTTGTCCACAACTTTTCAACAATGGAGATAAGAATGGTGATGTATATCCATTTCAATTACAATTACAATTTCAAATTTAATTCTTTTTTTCATTACAATTGTTGAACTTGTCTAGCAATCACTACCTTTTCACAGCACGCGAAGTCCACTCAAATGCCTGAAAAATATGTCTAACAAGTTATACCTCGATTGTTATAACAATGTATTATGTGGATCCTGTACAAAATTTCATCATAAAGACCACCGAATAATCACATTGAGTGTCGTTTAATCTTGACACGCACTGTGATTACTCGATGATTTTTGTGACAAAATTTTACACAAGTTCCGCATAATGAATTGTTATAACAATCCAGGAAAAGGCATTCGAGTGGGGATCTGGATTGGGTGCAGTCAGCACCCATGACAGCATGCATTTGGTTGAATCTAAACTATTTGATTAAAATTGAACAGCTTAGATTTAACATCAGAATTTTAAATATTTTAAAATATCAATACTGTATTTAAATCTGAGCCATCCGATTTTAATCAAACCGCTCTAATGCATTGACTGCACCCTGACTACATGACAACCGACTGCTGGCAATCCATTTCCTTCGAGTGGACTTCACATGTTGTGAAAAATGCACTGATTGCTAGAAATTTTTTCAACAAGGACACACACATCATATCCTAAAAACAAAGTCATTATGACATGTCTCAGATTGTCGTGGGGGATAGTTCTTTACACTACCAATTGTTGACCTTGGATCTGGTTAATAGGTGGCGTTTTCGACCTTCGTTTCACTGTTTGTTATCAGATCTGTTGAGATCCGCGAGTTTCAGTGTTTGAGGTTCGCAACCTACGCATGGATGGATTTGGGGTTTATTTGCTATGGTCCTGATTCTCCAGATTTGCACACCCTAAGTTTTTGACATTTTTTCTTGTCAATTTGAATTTATGCTAGTCCACGGGCTCGCTGGTTTGTGGTTGATTGTTCCTGATTAAGATTTGTATATTTTTTTAATCATTTATATGTTGTTTCATATCACTCACTTGGGATATTCTTTTGCTTTATTAGATTGGGTCAAATTTTATGTCCCTCAATATCTTTTGTATTTTTTATTTTTTTAATATAATTTTTTAGAGTGGCAGAGATCCTTATGTGTCTCATTTGCTTTAAAAAAGTATACATGCAAGTTAACTATGAATATGACAAAAGAAACATTGTAGAAGAAACAAAGTCCGAATATGGAGAAAAAGTGGAATTTTTTAGCCAAAAAAAGAGTATGGTGGAGATGCCAGAATGACGACAACCCTTTTCTCTGAAACAAGGATATTGTACATTTTAAGTGCATTGAATCGAATCATATTTTAGGTTAAAAAAAAAAGATAGCAAAGAAATTGAGTATATTTGTTTTGATAGATTTATGAGAGAGAAAAAAAAAAGATAGCAAAGAAATTGAGTATTTCTTTAGTTTGGATGAAGAGAGAAATAAGGAGAGAGAGAGAGAGAGAGAGAGAGAGAGAGAGAGAGAGAGAGAGAGAGAGAGAGAGAGAGAGAGAGAGAGAGAGAGAGAGAGAGAGAGAGAGAGAGAGAGAGAGAGAGAGAGAGAGAGAGAGAGAGAGAGAGAGAAGTTTTTTAAGTGGATTCCATACAAAAACATATCTCTTCTCAATAGGCAAGATTTGTGAGTTGAAGGAATGGAAAGATGCAATTTCCCCACAATGTCCTTCTCCTTTATTTTTTGGATTTTAAATTTGAAGGATAAAAATATATTTTATCATTTTTATTAATTTCTATATATTCACTTTTTTCTCTACTTCTATTCATCCAAACAATGCAGAATTTCTACTCCACTTCTCTCTCTTTTATTTTTTTTCACTATTTCTCTCTTTCTTATTTCTTTGAACATCTAAACATAGCATTAATAAACCTAAAAAAAGTGATATTTTTTTGTTATAATAGAGATAGGAGGGAGTATTATCTATAGTGCGTGAGAGTAAATTAAAAAAATTTATTCCTTAAAAGTATTACAGATTGATATGCTTGATGTAAATTTGCAGTTTATATAAAAAATTCAAAAGTATTTTAAAGAGGATTCGTTGGTTTATTTAGTTGCATTTATTTTGTTTAAACTAATATAGGCAAAATGAACTTAAAGCTCAATAAGTTTGCACATGCTCTAAAATTATTTGTGCAGTATAAATATGTGATATTTATCGTCTTTCTTATTCAAGAATTTGCACACTCAATCTCCTAATCCAATATATCTAATATATTTCACCTAAAATGGACAAGCATAGTAATGTGCATAGGCTACAGAAATGTACATTTTGTAATTTAGGACTTTAAACAACTCCCTTTCCACATGTAAAGGTAATCTTACAACTTTTGAAGCTAAACAAAGCTAATGCTATGATCATGTAGTTAGTGGAATGAAGTTGTTGATATGTAGTGGATTGAGAATTGACATGACATAATATTATCCTCATTTATATTTGGCATAGTTTGCAACCAATTGGACTATGAACTATCAATTTTTTTATTTATAAGATTAATGATTCAGATTATATTTTAATGATTCAGATTTTTATGATGATAGTTCACTACTCATAATCACGCTTCCACTTGCACTTGGCCCACCAAAAAGATCCATACAATCAATAGTCTTGATGGCCCTCATGATTCTTCCATATGTTCTTTTGTGTAAGTTTTCAACTATGCTAAAGGCTTAGTTTGGTTGAAGAGTGAAAGTTGAAAGAAAGAGAAAGGAAAGATTATGTAAGGAAAGAAAGAGAGTAGAAAGTAAGAGGATTGTTATGGTTGTTTGGTTGAAAAAACAATAGGGTAGAAAGTGAGTGAAAAAAAGATCTATATTTAATAATTGACAAAATTACCCTTATTTAGAAAAAAAATACAAATTATTCTATTAAAATAAAAAACACGGTCTATATATTTCAATGGAAAAAGAAATGTGTGTTTGGGTGTTGGAGCAATTATATGCCCTGAGGTAAAAAAATCTTGGTGGTGTATTGTTTGTAGTTAATAGGAAAATAAAATAGTGGTGAATTTTTTTAAAAAATAATCTTAGTGAATAGTAAAAAAAAAAACAAAGGTAAGGGTTTTGTTGACTTGTCCATAAAAAAAAAAGTGTTTCTAAGGTTTCCGTCCATATATGTGCGGAAAGGATTTTGACGTGGGTTCCAGTTAAAACTTTCTTTCCTTCTCCATTTGTAGTGCAACCAAACAATGGATCCAAACACAGTGAAAAGTCTTAAATGAGATAGTGCAAATCTCTTCTAATTTAACTTAATCACGGTTCTAAGTTTGATATATGATTTGGAAATGCAGAAATACTAAAATTTTAAAGGAGTATTTGTCGTTCAATTAAATCTCACAAGACTCTAAAGATCGGTCTCTTTGTATTTGCGCACAAATGATATTTATTTACACAAAAAAATTTCAACTGCTAGCCCAAGAAAAAAGTCTTCAACTACTAAATTTCCACTCTAGGCCAAACAACACCGTTAATATGCTTTTCATCCATGTTCTCTACCATAGGAAAGGTTTAGACCCCACCCATACTTCAAAAGAAATGGTGAAAACTAAAATTATGTTCGGTTTCAATTTTGGAGTTGCCAGAATTGATTCTAGACGTGTAGAATTGATTTTGGCTTGTTTGGTTTCTGAAAAGTAGAATTGATTCTGCTTTCAGAATTGATTCAACTTGAAGCTAGAAATCGTAGCTTCTGATTCTAGAATTAATTTTTATGCTCAATTTTTTTATTCAACTCACTTTTACATAAATATATCCAAACATAAATCAATTGATTAGAATCAATTTTGATCATAACAAATTTTACAGAATCAATTCCATCAAAATCAATTTTCCTCACCGCAAAACCAACCACACACTAAAAGTGAAAGCCACGTTCCCACCCTCATTATGTTTATGTTAATTTTCCACAGAAGAAAAAATATCTAAAAGTACAAAATTCAATTTTGTAGTGTATGAGTCATACTGCACTAACAAGTGGCCTGAGGTATTGTTGTAATTTTGTAAATCTTAATTGTTTTCATTTATAAATTACAAGATATAATTATATCTATTCGATAATCAGGCAAGAAGAAAAGAACACACAATCAATTTGTTTATCCAATTCGGAATAACTAATTTTGAAGGAGAAAATATTTATCCGTTCTACTAAAATCAAATAGTCACCACTTTACTAGAGTTCCCAAATTGGGTACGATCCCAAAAGTAGTTTTTCCTATGATTCAAAATACTAACCTTTTGTGGTGACAAACCCCAACTATCTGCGTCTTGTCTTACTCTTTGCTCTCTTTTAATTTTTCTATAAATAAAATAATCCTTATTTATAGAAAAATATATGCCTACTTATTTTAAAAACAATCTTTTAAAATAAAACCAAATCTCATATTGTTTTTAAATATATCCTATTTAAAAACAAACACAATCTATTTCAAAATAAAACAAATCCAAGTCAGAGTATCTTCCAAGAAAATATATTTTCCACAAAAATCTCCAAACCAACACGAGCCCGCGCCCGGCGCCATCAACAGAACAGAACGTGCTTTCCAGTAGTCTCCTGGCGCGCGGCGCCACCTGTCCTGCGTGCGGCGCAGCTAACAGACTTCTTCAGGATTTTTTTACTTCTTGTTACCGAGATTTTAAGGCATATCCAACACAGATACATATATATTTGGTTGAATTTCATTATACATCGTGTTTTAGTAGTTGCTATTCTAACAATTTTGACGGTATTTATTTAGTGTCTAATATTCATAGATATGTCTAAGTTGTGTTTGATGAGTACACAATTATAATTGTTTTTACCTACATTGAATTCACAATATATATAACTCAACCGATAAAAATATCAAAATTGTTAAGTAAGAAGTTTTGACCGAAGTTCAATTAACATTCAACTTCTTCACTTATGTGTGAAAGTTTCTTAATAGCTATTGTTATTTCATTAGACAATGATAAAGTTGATATTTCGCATCAAAACATAATTTTTTATCAAAAAGTTACACTATTGTGCAATGTTAGGTGAGGTATGTGTCTATTAAGACTACACTATATGATTGATACTCTTCATTATGACACTATGAAACACATTCGAAATAAATTTCAATCAACAAATAATCAAACACGATTCATCAAGTGTTTGGTATGGTCTAAACAAAAGAAATGAGGCATCATAAATTAATTGACAGAAATTAATACACTTCTTTTACATAATCAGATTTTTTCTAGGGATGAAGAAATTAGCTACTTGTTTCTAGAAAAACAATAAAGAAGCTCTAAAAACCACACTTTTTTTTCTCTTTTCTTTTCATTTATCAATTCTTAAATGCTAAACCAGATGTCAGAACAGAAACATTTAATGAGTCATGTAATTATAGGTTGAAATGAAAGTGCCTTTTTTCTTACTTAACCTCTTTCTTCTCTATCCTAGCACAGCCTCAATTCTTGACCACTTGTCACACTTTGCAGCATTGTATCTTTGCCTCATCATCACTACTTTTGTACTATAAAGCACAAAAGTTGTTTCAGGAATTATCTTGTATATTGTTTTCTAGTATCTTGTCTTTGTTTGTTTGGTTGGTTTTTGAAGGAAAAATGAGTTATTTAGGTGTTGGTGTTAGTCCTGGGAATGTTCCTGTATACCATAGCACAAACATGAAAGTGTTGGATAGGAAGATTAGGATAACTGAGTTGGTTTTAAGGTGTGTGATTCTTGGTTTAGGTGTTCTTTCTGCTGTTCTTGTTGTCACTGATTCTCAAGTTAGAGTGTTTTTCACCATTCAGAAGAAAGCCACATACACTGACATGAAGGCTTTGGTGTAAGATTTTTCTTCTCACAATCTTTGTTTCTTTTTTTTTTTTTTTTGCCTAAATCAATGTTTTAAATTGTGGTTGTTTTGCTTTTTCGATGTAAAAGTTAGTTATACTGGTTAATTATATGTTAAATTTAGTTTTTTGTACTAGTTAATTAGATGTAGAAGTTAGTTATAGTAGTTAGTTAGCTATACCGGTTAACGAATTTAGATGCATTGAGAAAATGTACAAATGAAACAATTAACAGGTGTAACTAACTAACTAGTACAACTAACTTTTATATTTAATATCGCAATTCTTCGTGGTGAAATCAGTTGCGGTAGCGGACTTTTTTTAACCCTCCAAGACCAATGGAGGTAATGTTGTACTAATTTTGATGTTTATAATCAATTTAACAGGTTCCTGGTTGTGGCTAATGGTTTAGTTGCTGGATACTCCTTAATCCAAGGGTTGAGATGTGCAGTGAGTATGATTAGAGGAAATGTACTCTTCAGCAAACCCTTAGCTTGGGCTATATTTTCTGGTGATCAGGTACATTTAGACACAAGTACATAATTTTGCATAGTTTCAATATTTTGCAACATGACCAAAATTCATGTAACATTATGATGTTTATGATAATCATGTAAGTAAGTATCTGTTTGGTATCACGGTAAACTGGAAAAAATCACCGAGGCACTGTGATTTCGCCAAAGTCACCGCGTACCAAATTGGTGTGTTTTCTGTTAACTAATGCATCCAATTAGTTATGTTTAGTCTGTCTAATTGATCAATTAAATGGAACAATAAAGCCATGTTAAACCAAATTGGTGGTTTTTTATTTTTTATTTTTTGACAGATAGTTGGGTCAATTTAATTTCACATGATTTGAATTTTGTATTTTAGGATCAAATTAATATAGCACAAACAAGTCATAGTGACCTCAAGTTTATCTTGTCAAAAAATGTAACCAGTACTGTGGGACCTCTTTATTTCTATAACCTTACCTGATTGATTTGATATTATTGAGGGGTATCACAATTTGCAGCTACTTATTTGAATTGTTGTTTAAAGTAGGGGGAGATCATCGGGCGGGTTCGGTTGGATTCGGGTTCAAAATGGTACATTCGAAAAAAATCGAGAGTGTAAAATCTTGGGCCATCACCGACCATTTCAAGTTTCGGTTTTATCGGGTATCGGTTTATATGGGTTACGGGTTGGTCGGTTCGGTTTATTCGGATTAGCACATTGATAAAAAAAACACACACACATATAGAATACCGTAATAAAATAATTTGTCAGTGAATACCATCTAAATATTAAATCAACAATATGACAAATACGTAATTTAATTTTGCAATAATACAGTCTAACTTGAGTTGACAAATATTGTATTTTCTTATAAAAGAAACGTAGCTTCAATATATACGATAAGACGAAAAAAAACTCATGATTTTACAACCTCGGTCGGGTTCGGTTAATGACAAATTTAAATTTTTAAAACCGAACCCGACCGTATTTAACCATTTTTACCCATTGTTTGTCACCCATAGACCCGACAACCCGTATAAACCCGCCCGATATACCCAACTTAACCTCGGTTAAAATGGGTTCGGTCAGTTACGATATTTTTGCTCACGTCTAGTTTAAAGTTTGAAATGAATTAATAAAGTGGGTATGGTAGATATGGTCTTTAACCCACAACTTGAAACACACATTTATTGAAACAGGGCTTTTCAATAGATCGATTTCTAATTGGAACAATTCTTCACCATATTTTAATTACTTATTTTGCAGTCGAACTCTAGATTACAGAGCTCCTTCTCTATGAACCAGAGGGTCAACATTAAAAAAAAGACTTATTCAATAGAAAAAAAATTATAAAAAAAATGAATCCGATCTTAAAGAATTTTTTAAGGGCGTGTTTTACATCTATTTATCATACGTGATTATGTATTAGTTATTTTTATAACACAAAAGACAAAAATAATGTTGAATTGTTTTCATAAACAGTTCTAAAGAGCTTATCGAAATCAACTGAAAACAATGTGTGAACATGTCATAGCTCTGCCAAATAGTCGTAGAAGTATTCATGTCAGTAGATAAACTAAAATAAATATTTTTGTATGTATGCAGGTAATGGCGTATATTTCGGTGGCTGCGGTATCGGCTGCAGCACAATCTGCCGTGTTTGCAAAGATGGGCCAACCAGAATTACAATGGATGAAAATATGCAACATGTATGGAAAATTTTGTAACCAAGTTGGGGAAGGGTTAGCTAGTGCTATTGTGGTTAGCATTAGTATGGTGGTAGTATCATGTATTTCAGCTTTTAGTCTCTTTCGTTTGTATGGTGGTAGCAAAATTAAAAATGCATATTGGTAGGTTAAATTAAAATAAGTTAGTACCATATGGATTTAAGTGAATAAATAAGCTACCACTCATCCCATGTTTTCTTGGCCAATTTCATTGTTTTGCAATTTACAAGGCTTTTTAGTGTATATGTAATGTAGTAGTAGTGAATGATGATTGTGATATGAATATAACTTATGAGAATGCAATTTATTGTATTGATATAATGCTTATTAATTGATGGGAGTAAAGTTGAAAGCTATTTGATATATTTATAGCTATTTTTGTATGTTGTAGGTTCGATGGAAAGTCCTAACACATTCGTTTTTAATTTTGAGTGTGACTTGAGTTGGTTGCCATTGCATAATTTGATATTGTCAAAGAGAACTTTTTTTTTTTGAGATACATTTGTAAGAAGGGGCAAAGAAACTAAAAATTTCTCATCCTATATCCTTAGAGCCCCCGAATTTCCAATTTTACCATTTATCGAATTAACCAGTTCGATAGGTATGCATGCAGGGACGGATCTAAAATTATTTTTATGGTGAAGCCAAAATTTATTAGCATCAAAAGTTTTAATAATTGAGAAGTTAGATATTACTAGGACTAGGATGATCAATCAATGGTCTTACCTATTTCCTTTCCTTCCAATAAGACTATTTTGTTTAATATAATTTCCCACTCTGTCAATAGACACACATCTGGATGATTAAGTATTAGAGTTATATTACCTTTGCCTTTAAGTAAAAATAGTGTTATGGATGATAGGATTGTGTGTTTAAGCACAAATTTTGTGAAAGAAAAAAAAAGTTATGTTTAGGAGAATTTTTCATAAGCCCACAAATTTGAGTTGGAATGTCAAACGACATGACGAGACAACTTCAACTGTATTGTGTTTGATTTTAAAACTGTTTTTAAATCGAATAAGTTTGGAAGCAAGAGATTAGACAAAAACTTAGGCTCTGTTTGATAAACTTAAGCTATAAGCTAGCTTATAACTGATAAGTTAGCTGATAGTTGAAAAACTAGCTTATAGCTGATAGCTGAAAAGCTAACAGATTGAAATAAAAGTGTTTGGTAAAATTAACTTTTAAAATTGTTGAAAAATATAAAATGACTAAAAAGGACATTATGTGTTAGTGGGTAGTTTTTTTTTTTAGTGGGTAGTTTTTTATTTTTAAAAAAATAAAAATAAATTAAAGGTTAAAATGGAAAAAATTGTAAAAAGCTATAAGCTCAAACGCTATTTCAAATAGCATCTAAAAAAAAGCTATAAGCTAGTGAGAAAAAGTTTTTACCAAACACATATATTTTTTTTCAAACAAACTTATAAGCTAGTTCAATAAGCTATAAGCTAGCTTATTGGACTTACCAAACACACCCTTAAACTTTTGTCCCCCGCTGAACCTCATGATAACTTTTTGTTCTAAATACAAATTGTCTAAAATAATTTTTTATCCATCAAATATCATACGATATATAAAGTTGTTTGATACTCTCTTTCTCCAGTCTCAATTAAAAGCAAAAACCTACTTTTTAGACTCATTTAATAACTAATGTATTTTATCTTCGCAATGAAATATTACTTATAATTAAGATATAACAAAGTAAAAGATTGTCATGTATTGTTCTATCATATAATATTTTATTCACTCATTACTTTTTTACAATTGAATTAGTTCGGTAAGAGGTAAAACAAAATTTTGTAGAGTATATGGGAATATAGGGGGTGAGAAATTCCCAAGAAAAGTGAGAGGTGGCAAAATGAGCTATTTTGGCCGGGCCAACATTTTTTTTCAAATTCTTAGTGAAAATAATGACAATGGTGGATGAGAGCCTATCAGATTTTCACGCAATTTATTTTTCCGCTATTTAAGTAGCAAATGTTATAAAATTGAGAAATTTGATATGTTCCATGGTTTTTAACTTTAAGTAATATAATGTCTTTATTCACTGAACTAAGTTCAAAGTGACATTTTTTTTTCATAATTTATTTTTACTTTTGAATTATAGGATTAATTTTACTTTTTAACTTATAAAGTTTTTATTTTTTAAGAAAACTTATAAAGTTATAATCCCATTTTATGTTCAACCAAAGCCCTTATCCGGAAAAAAGTTTTCATTAACAGCTTCTATTACTTTTTTTTTTTGGTACAAACTTTTTTATTATTTTTTGTGTGTAGATAAAATGCAATACCACATAAAATTAACATATAAACGAGAAATTATTTTTTTGACGTATAAATGAGAAATCTTATATTCACGAATTCATACTCAGTGGATTCTCTTAATTTATTTTTTCTCATGTTCCTCAAGTGTATACATCTCCACCCTTAAATTTACCTTTTTCCTTTTTTTTTTCTCTCTCCTCCCAAATCAATGGTTGTAAGAAAAATTGACCCTAAAGTGAATTGAGAGAATCCATTCTCCACAGACCACCAATCGTTAGTTGGTTCAGTGGTGATTGACGCTGAACTTGGTATAGAGGATCACGGTTTGATCCCTCGCAACTGCGATCGGAAGGGTGCTGGAACTACTTGATGTCAGAACCGACTCCAGTACCAGATTCAACTGATGGTGAAAAAAAAAAAAAATTCATACTCAAACCATTATATATATTCGATCTAGGACTTACGGATAGAATACACCCCATCCGTTTACTTTACGATCATTCTCACGTCATTAAAAAAACATTCTTTATCTAAAAAAACACAATTATTCTTTTTTTTTAATCAGTTATTCTCTTTTTAGTGTGTAATATATTTTTTTTTAACAAAAACAAAAACAACAATATTCATTCATTCCAATAATTCAAAGAGTACATCAGATGCAAATACAAATTCAATACCGCTAAAAATAAAAGGGATAAATTTGCGAACAAACTCGCAACATCCAAATTAATAGCATACATCGGCAAAATGCCTACAAATAATATGATAATATTAAAGTCACCGAAATGTCCATGCATCCGGATCTTCAACGATGATGCCCAAATCATTGATTGAATCTGCAATTGATTGAAATGAGAGTGGTTATGGTGCATAATCCTTGCTTATGCACCATGTGCATAAACAATGAAAATTACTTAGCGCAATCCCCATATTTCTCGCGCGCCCCCCGAATTTCTCGTGGACCCTGCAAATTATGCCTAACCATTTTGTTGTGGGAATGGTTTCAGAGATTTGCACTCCAAAACCATTAAGTGCATATGATGGTTTCAGCTAGAAATCTAAGAGGAGGGAGGAAAAAAAAATCTGTTAAGTGCATAATTATATGGTTGTACTCCAAAATCATTTTATGCACTCAATGGTTTTGAAGTAGAATCCACTGAAACTATTCCACCAACAAAATAGTTTTGAAGTAGAACCCTTTGAAACCATTCCACCAGCAAAATGGTTTTGGCTAAAAATGTGGTGGGGACAAAAAAAAAATTGGGACCACAAGTCATCTGGGGGTGCGCGAGAAATTTTAGGGGTGTTCAAGATATTTGGGGGTGCGCGAGAAATTTGAAGGGTGCACGAATCAATTTCATTGTTTATGCACCGTGCATAAGGAAAAGACTTATGCACCATAATCTCTCCTGATTGAAATTGATCTTTCAATATGAACTAAACGAACATCGCAACAAGATGAGAAATTAAACGTTGTACCAATGACAACGAACAACACAACGTCACACTAAGACAATAAAATTACAACAAAAACAAAAACTAAACGACTTAATTAACGTGAAAATCACTTATTTGAATTAAAAACGAGAATAGAAAGAAAAGAAAAAAAGATGCAAATGGGATGATTTTAAGTCAAAATGACCTAAAATCACTCCTCATCGGTGAAAAAAGAAGAAGATTCCAATAAAAAAGAAATTAGAGTTGACTTACAAAGAGAAAGTAGTGTATAATATAATTGAGTAAAAAAAAAAAAGTGTGTAATATAATCAAACATAAAATTTTCTCGTTATCAAACTTTATTTATGCAAATATTAGTTCAAAAGACAATCATTAACAATTTCAAGTGACACACGTAGATTATTATTTTAAAATATGCAATTTAATTTTTGATAATCAAATTAATGTTTGTTATAACTTAAATTTTTGTATGCAGTATATTTTTTTTTTTAACGAGCCACCAAAATTATTTTTCATGGTTGCTTTTTTAATCATGATATTAATATATGTGAACTATCTACTTGTAATAAAATTCATATTCACGGATATCTGTCCGTACCATCTCCGTTTTGACGGAAAAAACTTAGATTTGGATTCAAGTTTGGATTTTTCTCGATTTTAAATTACGGGATGAGACGGGTAATGAGGACATTGATACCGAACCCCCAGCCCGTTTATATAAACATCATATTTTTCTTTTCTTAAATTAAATTATGTATCAAAAAAATATTATATATGTACAAAAAAACTCTTAAATTACATTAATACGTTTATTTTTATTTTAAATTGAGTATTAAATAAATTGTTTTTCCTATTATTATTTTTGTTTCATAAAATCATACTATTGAAACAAAATAGTTCTCGACTTTTAAATGATTTTTTAATTAAATCAATTGTCCCGTGTATGATTACTAAATATCAAAATACAACTCGAGTTCACGTGGAGAGAAGCGAGACGGGATATCCGAAATCCATTGGGGATACCTGAACTCCGTCGAATATGGATTTGGGGTTATGCTTTTCTTCTCCGCTTAAAATGGAGATGAGTATGTGGATGCCCGAACTTTATGGTTTGAGTTTGGATTTGAGGAAGGCAAAATCCGCCCCGCCCATTTGTCATGCCTAGTGGTGACTAATAACCTTTCTATTTACAATATATTAAAAGAAACTAATACAAAAAAATCTCTTTTGTCCTTAGCACGTTTAATAGTATTTCACCGTTTATACCCTCAAAAGTAATTTTCACTCTAAACTAAAAAAAAAATACAAAACAAAAATAACAAACAAAAAAAGAGAAGATAAACATAAAACAAATCTATTCATAAAAAAAATATATATATATATAAAAAAAAAAGAACAAAAAAAAAAAGATAAGCATAAAACAAATCTACTCATAAAAAAATATAAAAAAAATTAAGAAATAGAATAAAACAAACTTACTCATAAAAATAGCAATAGAAACCACTTCTAAAGATAAGCATAAAAATTAACTAATAGTTTTTTTTAAACAAAACAAGTAGTTCTTATTGGTCAATATAAAAATTCATTGACAAATATTTTTCACTCATACATAAAAAAATTGGATAAATATTTATCACCGATTCTTTTTATTAGTTTTTTATCGTTAGATTTAGCGTTCCTTTTTATTTGTCTTTTTTGTATTTTAAGGATACAATTTGTCAATTTATCTTACTCTTTTTTAATAAAACTAATTAATGTTATATATTTTAAAAAATAAAATAATATATTATACTAATAATTACAGGGCAAATATATATTATAGTAACACACGGGACAATTATTTTTTTTTATTTTTTTTGTTGATGAATTTATTATTGATAAATATATATTATAATAATACACGGGACAATTGTTTTAATAAAAAAATTTAATCATACACGGGACAATTGATTTAATAAAAAAAGAATTGAATAATAAATTTTTATTATTATTAATTATAATTTATCACACAAAAATCATACACGAGACAATTGCTTTAATAATTTTTTTTTTTACTTAATTTAATAAGTTTTACAAAAAAATAGCAGAACAACGTCAAATTTTTTTTTTTAATACACTACGTCACTTATATTTTAACAATATTTTATAAAAAAAAAAAAATCGATAGACCCGTGCATTCGCACGGGTCTCAAAACTAGTTTCATATTGAAGATTCAATGGGATCCCTAATCACTTGCTTAAAAATCCAAAATTTTTACTATCATTTGAACTAATTTATTATTATTTTTTGCTAAAAATAAATTTAGAATGAAGAGATTAAAACCTTATCCGAACAAAATAAGAAAAACAATCTTTATATTTTTTACAAAAATAAGAAAAACAATTTTTTTTTTTACTAATAAGAAAACATCTTAAAAGCACTCACAATAATATTTACATGTAATATTTTGTGGATGGGATTGAATTTTTTTTTTAATGTATTTATGGTAGTAATTGATTCCGATTCAAACGTATCCGTTATAATAAACTTAGTATTAAATGTGAAGCGTTAATTATGTAAGAAAATTTATTTTATTTTTGACTAAATCATGTAAGAAACTAGAGAAATATAGTTTGACTTATTATATTTTTGCAAAAACAATAATGGTGAAAGAAAAAAGTCAAAAAAGAGTAAAAGGGTTTAGGTAATAGTCACTTTATAAAAGTGACACATCACACATAATACATCAAATATTTAAAGCCGTTTTAAAAACCCATCTTCATCCTCTTCCTATATCTCAACATTGTGAAACTTTTTTTAATCTTAAAAAACTGCACTCTTCTGTCTAAAGGGCTGTCATTGTTGTTGGGTTCAGAAACTATGGTAAAGTTTTTCATATCTCTTATCTTTTTATTCTTAATTATTTGTGCCTTATTATGATGCTAAATTTTTTACATGAATTCTTGTGATCATGTTTTTTTTTGGTACAGTGTGATTATGTTTTTTTTTTATGACCAATTGTGGCTTTTGATGTTACTGACATCTAACTTAATTTTCTTAAGCTGTTTTCTTTGCATGCTTGTGAAAAATCTTAAAAAATAATTAATAAAAATCCTAGCTTTTCAGCATTGTTTTGATTTATTATTTTTTATTATACATTTTATTGATATTATGTCCACAAGGTTTCAAATTATTACATCAATTAACCTTGTCATGCTTGATAGATTATCGAGTCTCTTTGGTCGGTAAAACATTAACGCATGTTTGATATTATTGTTCTTTTCCTAAAATCATAGTGATCTGCCGTGATTTTGCATAACTAAGGTGACTCATAGTGAATTTGGCAAATGTTTTGTTATACCAAATATGCACTTAATCTCTTATCGTTGGTCCGATGCACGTGTTCACACAAAAAATCGTTATTTTGAATTGAGGTTATGTTGAAAATATTGTAAGATGAGGCTGCTATGTTTATTTTAATTTTTTGTAAGAAAAAGAGGTTTTGTTAAATCGAATTTTCTTTTTTATTTTTGTTGCATTTGATTTTGAGGCTGTCAAGTTTCTATGGTTTCTCACCTCTCTAATTGTTGATGGTTACATGCTTGTTGAGTTAATTGGGACTTGTATATTAAGTGATTATTGTTGTGTTTGATGCAACTTTGTTGGATTGTATTATAGACTACATCAAGACGTGTAGCAGACAGGAAAGTGGCAAGGTTTGAAAGCAAACTTATAAAGAAAGGATCTGAAAAGAAGGGATTTAACTTCCCAGTTGGCCTAGCTCTGATTGGCTTCTGTGTCTTTGTTGTTGTTGGATCATGTATGTTCTTTACTTCTTCTGTATAGTATGCAATTAGCTAGGGCAATTTTTTACCATTGGTTACTTTGATAGGTGGTGATCTATTAAGCACAAACACTTCTTAGATTAGGCGTGTCTCGGTGCTATACATGTGTTGGTGTTTGACGTTGATGCTTATGATTACAATTGAATTATGTAATTTGTTCAAATTATCATCAGTGTTAACGTGTCAGTATCTATGTCGTGTCTGGTGTCTGTGTTCGTGCTTCATAGGTGGTGATCCACCTTGATAGGTTAGATCAATACTTAAAATTGTTTGAAACTCTAATGGCAATTTAGTAAACAAAAGCTCACGATCTTTCTTAACCCTGAGGCTAAGACGGTGACTAAATCATTATTGATTCGACAAAAATAAGGGAAAACTAATGTGTGTCTTAGAACTCTATTCAATTTAGTTTTTCCTTGTTTTGTCGAACTAATATCGATTAAGTCATAAGGACGATGAAGACCGTGAACTTCAACTTCTGAGAAATGCCGTTCGCCATTAGAGTTTCGAGAGTTTTTTAAATCTACCTTGAAATTAGTCCATATTCAAGCATGGTAACATAATCACTCTACATCATTCAAATAGTTTTCAACTGACCAACATTTCAAACAAGCTGAAACAGGTTACTAGTCCATAAAGCACTTTTTTACAAGTCCATAAGCTATTAGTAATTAATAATCTTTTCGACTAGTAATTGAGATTTTGACCAACCAAATATTGTAGTAAAGATGCATGACTTCTTACTCTTTTTCTTTTTTATGTGTTGACAGGTCTGTTTATGATCCTTAGGACAGCTACAAATCGCGGGAATGTGGCCTAAAGCAGGAGTGTTTATTAAGAGCTTATATTATCAAAAGTTAGTTTGTAGAAAACAAAATACCATGTAGTTCACAATTGATCAGCTGTGTGTTGATGCAGTGATATGATAACTTTGCTTTAATAATAAAGAATAATGAATATTCAATTTCTTGCAGTATGATTCTCTCTTCTTTTTTTCACCATGAATTTCTAATATGCTTAACAAGCATAATCTGTAGAACATAATTTGTATTAACCCCTTTTTTATGAGTAGGAATTGAACTCGTTGCGCCAAGGTTTAAACACACACACTACACACAAATCATTTGCGCTAGACTTTGATAATACATACTATGCATGATCTGATATTGAAAAATAATGGTTCTTAAAGCAATCTAACAGTACACTTAACTCTAAGATCTAATTCTACCATTCGTGTCTGGTGGAAAAGACGATACCATTGTGGTATCCAAAAGCTCTCGTTTGTAGCTTCACTTAAGTCATGGTGACATGAAGAACAAGAACACGACGCGGATTCAAACAGAAACTAACACTATACACAGTGTCACTACAACCTTATTCATTGCATGACTAAAATTATAGGTTTAGGGGTTTATATTTTATGTCGAATTTTCGAGCAATATGTCAAGATGACACCTTATTAATTGCTCATGCGAACCATATACAAGGATAGATAATTCAATGTTACATGTCCAAATTCAATGTATTAAGGTACAATACAATGTCCAAATTCTAAAACAGACGCAGTATGATGACAAAACTTAAAGATTGAAATAACGAAAAGAGATGAGGAATCTCAACAAGGAACGACGATTGAAGTCGATCAAATAAGTTTATGGTTCATTCTACCTCCAAGCTGTTTTGCTGTCATCAGATCTTCGACTTGCTTTGGTTGTAATTCCTATTTTGCCAATTTTGCCGGTGTTATGATTGTAACAGTCGGAACTTTTTGAAAACTTCTGATTGTAAGAATTGAAATCATCTAGCTCAGGATATACTTTAAGATCATCCTCAGATAAGCTTTCATCCTGCAGAGATTCCTGAAAGAAATCGTGATATTAGTTAAGAAACTATGTTTGATGGGATCAATGTATTAGTGCCGGTGCCGGTATGATGCACATATTCGAAGAGTTCTACAACAAAATGCTAGTAGAGGTTTATTTACCCTGGATCTTGACTTGTTGGCATTGTAAGGTGTTAAGCATGGATTGAGATCTTTGAGTAATAGGTCATCTGAATTGTCATCCGAGCTAAAGTCCTGCAAGAATTGCTGAGCTGATAAACCGAAATATTTGCCGAAGTAATAGAATTGCTTAAGAATAATTAAGAACATTCTATGATCACTAGTTTCAATTAAGTTCTAAACTTTAATCTTACCCAAGAGTTTGAAGCGTCTTGCCGGGAATGTGATGGTGGTGTTCTTGGAGAACTTCCATAACCTTGGAAACCGATCTTTGTTGAATACTTATCAGCCTTGACCTATCAAACAAATCAAAAAACAATAAATAGTGTGTTTTGAAACTTTAACTTCAATTGAATAACATAATCATATGCCGCAACAACAAATTCAGATGGTCTAAACTTTGAAATCACAATTTCGACGCATTCACACAGTAACAGCTTGAATAGTGTTTGGAAACTTTAACTTCGGCGATGTCACTTATAGTTTGTGCTAAAGCTATAACTAGTACTCGCTTTTAATTGACCGTTTGCATTTATGTGTGTGACCGTTTCCAAACATATACAAAGTCACTGTACTATAAATACCAGACAGCTAAACTTCTAAGCTAAGCGAATCGGCTATAAAAGAAAACGTGAATATGAAGCAGTTTGATTTTTATCCTATAACTTCGAACTGTTAACTGCGTGGAAATTGTGACCAAATGTAACCCAACTCAGTCACAGTATGTTCATCTCAGCAAAATGCAGGCAAAGATATACTTTCTAAAAAACAATCAAATTTGTATGACAAAACTCGGCTTGACAACAATGAATTCAAGATTGGTAGCATGCAAGGATGTAAGTTATACCTCTGCAAGATCCTCGGCGAGGCTCTGAAGCTGACCGGTGAGAGAAGAAACCTGCTCTTGTAGAGATGGAATGACCTGTTTTGCTTCTTTCAGTTCTGAGCCTTGCTTCTCTACAAGTTCCTGAAGCTGAGAATTCATAACATCTGGGAATAATATTGTTTCCTTCAATGACTTGATTTCTTCTCTTTGGTTCAAGCACAAATCCTTCAACTTCTCAACCTGTAAAATTGAACAAAGCAAATGCGACTAAAGAGTTAATTTGGATATCTTCATAAAGCACTTTTTATATGAACTAAATTACCTTCTACATCTCAAATTGTTCAAAAGTTTCTTAAAAATAGAAACATTGTAACTCTTATAAATCAAAAGGTCATCAAAATTATTTCTTAGTATCTTAACATAAAAATCATCTCACAATTTTAGTCCCAGTGAACATAGCTCAGTTGACAGAAGATTGCAATATGCAATGCCGGGGTTCGAACACAAGATTTCCCACTTATTCATCTCAATAGTAAAATTCTTGCTACCAAATTTTAGGCGTGTCCCAATGTCGGACATTGACACACTTATGATGATTACACTATATTAAGTCATTTTCTCAAATTATTATTGGTGTCAACGTGTCGGTGTCCGTGTCATGTCAACAAAAAATTAACAATTTCAATAAAAAAAAATCATGATTATGAGAGCAAGACAGTTAGAACCAATCAGATGATAAACACTGAAAAATCAACAAATTCAAACCTTTATGACAAACAAACATTAATTAACTGAAAAATTAAAAGACCCATAATTGCAAATCAGATTCAAAACAACAAGAACCTCTTTATTCTTATTCTCAATCATAAGCTTAAGCTTGAAAATCTCTTCCTCTTGCTCCTTATTGATACTCAGAAGCTCCCTCTCACTCCTCAAAACCATAGCAAGTGTTCTAGTATTCCCTTTCACTTCAGTCAAAGCTTTCACCTTTTCTTTCTTCTCAGAAGACCCATTTTTCCCAAACAGTTTCTTCTGCAACCCAGAAAAAGCAGTGACCTTTTTAGCATCTTTCTTCAAATCTTTAGCAATAACATCAGAAGGAATGAACAACTTAGTAGTTGTTGTTGGGTTCACTGATTTGGGTTTATTCTGAATTAATTTTTTGACCATTGTGGTTAATGTTGGATCAACTTTTGTTGTTGGAGTTATATGAGAAGGTTTAGCTTTGACAATGGCACGAGAAGATGATGATGATTTGGAGTTTTTAAGGTTGTTCATGCTGTTGAATTCATAGGATGAAGATGGGTCTGAAAATATGGTTGATGTTGATGAACGTGAATCATAGGAACTGTATCTTGAAGAGGGTTTTTTCTTGGAAAATGAAAACGCCATTTGCAGAGAGAGAGAGAGAGAGAGAGAGAGAGAGAGAGAGATTTGAAGTGAGGAAGAAGGAGGGAGAGTGAAATTTGAGGTTACTATGATTATTATGTTTTTTTTTGGTTTAGTCGTAGGATGTTTGAGATGAGAGGACACGTGGCAGGCGATTAGATGAGTTCAGTTTGGCGCTGTACTAATTCAAATTTTGATTGATTGCGTAATGTTTGGGTCCTATCTTTGGAATTTGGAGATACTACTAAAGTCATAGAAATAGAAATGGTCTCTAATCAATCATTCAATCAGCCACTAAACTATGAACTCAATTCTTTCTTTGTTTACCCTTTTTCAAATCTTCACTTGCTATTTTTATTGTTTACTTATTTATTAATGACTTGTTCTAAATTTATCGTTAAAAAAAAAAGTTAGAAGTAGTTTTTGTCAAAAGAAAGATAGAGGTGGTCAAATGAGTTGGACTCATTTATTCTACTATATTTTGTGATTAAAGTTGAAGTTTTAGGTTTGGATATTTAAATTGATTTCCACATCGCAACCTATTTAAAAAATAAGATGAGTCGCAATGGGGTGGTTTGCGGATATTTTTTAATTATTTTTTTATGTTGTTAATGAAAATGGAGTAGTCTATTGAGGCAAACTCCCAAAAATAAATGGTTCTTCTTGATCGTGTTCCTAATCCCATCATTTCTTCCAATGTGTCACCAGTGTCACGCACGATGGTGATGCTATTTTGTTCGATTTGTTCATCCTTCTTGTTTCGTTCTTCTTCTGCTGTACTCACACATGTGTAGACGTTGTTTAGAAAGTTTGATGTTAAAGAATGAATTGTTTCAACTTGTATATGAATTTGAAGACTTTAGATGTGAGTGTGTGTGTGCGCACACACACGTTGATGCAAAAATTAAGAATAAGTTTAAACCAAATTGATATTGTTAAGATGTTTGGAATGAAATTTTTGAACACATGGACAAATAAAAATAATGTGATAAAAATCTCTCAGAGGAAAATAATAAGCAAAAGAAAATTATTTGGTAAGTCGGTCCGCGAACTCGTCAGTAAACGACTTGATTTTTCAATTTGAACTGTTAAGTTTGCCGGTCCCACTTTTAAGTGAGCTTAAAGAGGGTGAGGCTAAACTAGGTGGATTGCCTGCTTTCCTACTCCTGCTAATTTTGTTTAGGCCTGAGCATCGGTCGGGTTCGGGCCGAAAATCACAAAACCGACAAAAACCGCAATCATTTAATTTGAATCCAATTCCGACCGACTATATCTTCGGTTTGTTCGGGTGACGGGTCGTACGAGTGTCGGATAGAACGGGTCGGTTATTACGAATTTCATTGAAATTTTATTATATTTAAAACTCTATTATTCAAAAACTTCTATTTTTCAAATAGTTCAATATCTTGTTCACAATGTAACAAATGATAGAAGAACTAAATGAAAAAACAAAGAGGGTGAGATGTTTTTATTTTATTTAAAATTCGTAGATCTAATGACAATAATAGACCAAATAGAAAAGTATAAATATATATTTTGCACCTCCTTTATCAACATATTATAAGTTTCTAAAATATAACATTCATCTCCTATATCAAAGATGGATAAAAACAACAAAGCAAAGTGTATACGAGATTGAAAGAGGGAAGGACCAGAGAAGAAAAGAAAATAATTTTCATCTTAATGGTTATTCGGTCGGTTTCGGTTATAAAGAGATAGAATTTTAGAAACCCGCACCCGCTTGTATGCAACCATTCATGTCCGATTTTTTGCAACCGTTGAGCCGAGACCTGACCCGCACCCAAACGGATACCTCAATATGTTGTCGGTTATATCGGTTTCGAGTCGGGTCGCGGGTCTGTGCTCACCCCTAATTTTGTTTAGTGGTGTAACGTAAATCAATTCATGTTAATTGATATCATATCATAAATTATAAAAAAATAAATTAATGTACTTCATCTAATCCTTATTACGAAAGTAAATTTTTAGAGTACACTGTTTACGTGGATCAAATATATCAATTATATTATATAAATTCAAAAAGATTTTTTTTTTCTTAAAAGACTAGAAGAAGTATATTAGAAAAATAAGGTAAAAATAAAAGAGTGATTCATTTCGCACCCCTTGAATTTCACACGCACCCCTCATATTCTCAATATTATACCCCTTGCTACTTAAGTAGCGAATTCAGGGGGTGCCAAACCTGAGAAAAAACAGTTTGTGGACTGGGCGAAATTCTAAGGCCCAATATAAAGCGGCCCAACAAATGATCCAAGAAATCTAAAACACATATCTTGGCGGGAAAGTCAAAACGTGGGCGACCTGCATAAGGGCTGGGACACCCCTCAGATATCTCTAGCTCGCCTGGAAGACTGAAGTTATCCATAACCTCCCCGATGACACGATGGACAAAGGAATAACCATCCATGACCACCACCATGACACAATAAAGAGGGAGGAAAGCACCCATGACCACCCCATGACACAGTGGATAAGCCGGAAACCACTCACGACCTCCATTAGAGAGAAGAGTGAGACGGTTTACCAACGATTTTAGGTTAATCCTCACCTATAAATAGAGGTGAAAAAATCATTGTAAAGGATCTGGTATTAATGAAACCTTGTACTATTATTATCATTAATATACTTGGACACACACCCCGCTACATTTTTTACCAGAACATTTTGGCGCCCACCGTGTGGCTGCGGTAAAACGATTCACAGCCTATCACACAACAGACGAAAAACACACACACTTCTCCAGATGGCGGGAAGAACAAATCATACAGACCAAATGACCTTAACAGACGTCGTGGCCGAACTAAGACGCCTTCAGGCCAAGGTCACTAAGATTGATAAAGAAAAAGCAAATAAGGAGAAGGATGAAGAGGAAAACAAAATTACGGATTCCCAGCCGTTGGCACAAGAACTGTGGGATGCAAAAGTGCCCGATAATTTCATAACGCCTCATCTCCCAACCTTTGACGGAAAAATGGATCCGACATAGCACTTGATGGCAGTGGGAACTCAAACAGCCATCATTGGCGCGACGGACCATCTCAAATGAAAACTGCTCTCAGGCACGCTAAAAGAAGCAGCCCTGAGGTGGTACATGAACCCACCAAAAAACTCCATTTAAAGCTGGACAGACTTCCAGCGAAAATTCACACAACAATTCGCTGGCTCCAAACACATCAAGGTCACAGCTACCAGTTTGTTCGCCATACGCCAAGACCATGCTGAATCATTGCATGAGTACCTGGTGAGGTTCAGTGAAGCAACAAGCAAGGTTTTCAACCCAAACCAAGAAATGTTTGTGTCTGCATTTCACAACGGGTTGAAGGCGGGTCATTTCAATGAGTCGCTGGCACAAAAGCTGGCGACGTCGATGCAAGAAATAACCAAGAGAGCGGAAGAATAAATACAAGGATAGGAGAGTAAAGCGGAGAAAAGAATAAGAGATGCTCGAGTAAGAGGCCCAAAGAATAAAAGGAATGGGCAGAATGACTTCTATCAACAAAACCGGCGTCCAACGCCCAACCATCATGGATTAGAGCACCACAAAAAGTCGTATCATTAACAGCCTCGACATTTCAAGGAAAGGCCCCCAATAAGAAAGGAATACACTCCTTTAAACTGTGATAGGGTCTACATCCTGGACGAAATATTGAAAACGGGTCTAGGAAAACTCCCACCACAAAAAGGAAAGGAGCACACTTTAGGCCTAAACACCAACGCCCGGTGCGCCTATCACATGTGTAGAGGTCATGACACAGAAAAATACTTCAGGTTGAGAGACCTCATTGAAGAACTGATCAAAAGCGGACATCTAAGGAAATTCATAGATGACGCCGCTGTAGGAAAGATTGTATTTCCCAAAACTTAGCGAGGCCAGCTAAAAGATCATTCAGGCGATGAGGGCCAAGACATGGAAAAAAGAACGATCGCAGTGAACACAATTAGAGCTGTAAAAATGGGTCGGACTATCGGGCCGAGCTTTTAAAAAAATTGATCGGGCCTATATTTTTAATGAGTCGTCATGGGCTGGCCCCACGGGCTTTTGGATCGGCCCCTTAAAGAGTTAAAAAATATATTTTTTAAAAAAATTCTAAAAATAGTTTTAGCTAAAAATAAAGAGTTTTAGTTACCATTAAATCTTTAGATAATTAAGTAACAAAAGATGAGATTTGTTAGTTAGGAGATAATTATTAAACCAAATTTGTTTTTTTTAAAGATTAAACCAAGTTTGTTATGATTATCTTTATTTGAAAAAAACTAATAACAACTTAATTAATCATTATAAATAGAAAAGTATAAGAAAGAAATTAATCAAATTATAATTGGTCAATTTATTAGCTTTGAAGGTGCACTTTATGAATCATCATCCACATATATGTGACTTTTGCGTTAATATTTTGTAGTATTTATTATCTCGTTAAATCATGACACCCACTTTTTTATGAATCTTATTATGTAGTTTTATTGTCCATTGAATTTATTTTGAAAAAAAAAATTTGTCAAAAAAAATGAAAGTTTGTCGGGCCGGCCCATCAGACCATGTAGGGATTTGCTTATCGGACTGAGCTTAACGGACCGGTCCACTAAAGCCCTTTTATATGTCATGGCCCCCCGGGCCGAGGAGGGCCGGGCCGGCCTCTTTAATAGCTCTACTTGCAATATATATTTCTATAATGCTAAAAGATTTTAATTTAGATGTTGAAATTTATTTTCTAAGAATAAAATCATGGTTGAATTAAAATTATTATATTTTTGAAAAAATTTAAATTTTTATTTTGTCTGGTAACCTAGCGGCTAGAAATTCACCTCTTAAAGATGAATAAATGGGCATACCGGATTCGAACCTCGGTCCTTGCACAAATGTGCAATATCCTTTACCAATTGAACTATGCTCATGAGGACTAATTTTATTATTTCTCACAAATAAATAACAAAATAATATGATAGGATAAGTTGGAATGAAATATTTATCCATTTTATACTATATATTTAATTGGTACATTGCATCAAACCTATTATTTTTCTTGAGAGGGTGAACCTAACCCTCAAGGAAATCTTAATTTAGGTAATCTAAAACAATATTTAGTCATAAATATGGATTATTTTTTTTAAAAAAATAACCAATTATAACATAGTTTATTATTTATTTTTCTAATCAATCAATCAAATAAAAAGTTTGACCATTATTGCCCAAAAATCCTAATTCAACTGGCAGAAAATGCCGAAATTGCTAATGTTGGACGCCATAATCGAAATTCAGACCCCCCCCTTCCTTTCATTTTGTATGTATGAATTTTCAATGGTTTGTCATTTCATTTATTTATATAAAAAAGAAAGTTTGACTATTATTATTATTATTGAACATGAATTGGAGGCGGGGCTCATGAAAAAGAAAAGAAAAGAAGCTTTAAGGAAATTTTAAAATAGGTAACCTAAAACAATTTCTAAAAAAAAAGTTGTCGTAAATATGTATGTTTTAAAAACAACACCAATTCTAACATGTTATTTGTTATACTTTTTTAATCAAATAACCAAATAATTTAGTTTACCATTATTATTATTATTATTTTAATGGTTGTTATAATTTTTTTTACCATAATATTGGTACAAAGTTTATGCCGCTTACAATTAACCAAATATGATGAATACATTTATAAAATATTTAATATAATTATTGTTTTTAACTTTTTACTTTACTTTATCCTGAGGGAGACTTTAGAAGTTTTTTAATATCTATGCTTACGCGAGTTTTTTAGTTTGCCATGTTATTGGTGTCTTCCCCGTCATTTAATAACTAATCTTTTTAGATGAATTTGTTGGGCGCATGCGATGGAAGTCGCCATGTGATGGCTTTGGCCAGTGGCGTAGCCATGACCCTGAAGTAGGGGGTGCATGAAAAAGAAAAAAAAAAACGTTAAGAAAATTTTAAAATAGGTAACCTAAAACAATTTCTAAAAATAAAAGTTGTCGTAAACATGTATATTTTAAAAAAAACCAATTATAACATGTTATTTGTTATACTTTTTTAATCAATTAACCAAATAATTTTTTTTACCATTATTATTATTATTATTTTAATGGTTGTTATAATTTTTTTCGTTGCCATAATATTGGTACGAAGTTTATGCCGCTTACAATTAACCGAATATGATGAATACATTTATGAAATATTTAACACAATTACTGTTTTTAACTTTTTACTATATTTTACCCTAAGGGGAGACTTTAAAAGTTTTTTAATATCTATGTTTACGTGAGTTTTTTAGTTTACCATGTTATTGGTGTCTTCACTGTCATTTATTGATAACTAATCTTTTTAGATGAATTTGTTGGGCACATGTGAAGGAAGTCGCCATGTGATGGCTTTGGCCAGTGGAGTAGCAAGGACCCCGAAGCAGGGGTTGCATGAAAAAGAAAAAAAAACGTTAAGGAAATTTTAAAATAGGTAATCTAAAATAATTTCTAAAAAAAAAGTTGTCGTAAATATGTATATTTAAAAAGAAAACCAATTATAACATGTTATTTTTTATACTTTTTTAATCAATTAACCAAATAATTTTTTTTACCATTATTATTATTATTTTAATGGTTGTTATAATTTTTTTTTGCTACCATAATATTGGTACGAAGTTTCTGCCGCTTACAATTAACCAAATATGATGAATACATTTATGAAATATTTAATATAATTACTGTTTTTAACTTTTTACTATACTTTATCCTGAGGGAGACTTTAGAAGTTTTTAAAAATATATGTTTACACGAGTTTTTTAGTTTACCATGTTATTGGTATCTTCACCGTCATTTATTGATAACTAATCTTTTTAGATGAATTTGTTGGGCACATCCGATGGAAGTCGCCATGTGATGGCTTTGGCCAGTGGCATAGCCAGGACCCTGAAATAAGGGGTGCAAATATTTAAGGATTTACTAATATATATAATTTAATAAAAAAATATGTAACTTATAATTTTTCTCCATACAATTCATCTGTTGAAATTTAAACTATATTTTTAAAAAAATTAAACTAGTTTTTTTTTTTAAAAAATAATTTAAACTAAGTTATTACCTATATTAAAGTGCTTTTAATATATTATTGCTTAAATCAACAAGGCACTAGTTAAAACTTAAATCTTTAATTTGACAAAAAAAAAAAATTAAATCTTTAAAACTACTATGATCTTTTTTTAAAGAGTTTAGTGGTAAAATTCACTTGCTAAATACTATGAAGTGAATAATTACGGATTCGAATTTACCCCACAAAATATAAAATGTTGATGTTATTTATCACACTGAGGGTATGTTTGGATTAGTTTATTTTTGAGTTTATATAAAATAACTTATGCAAATAAATAAGTTATTATGTTAATTTGTAAGTTTCTACTAACAAAAATTGTATTTTTATAAAAAAAATTTGTAAGGATTTTTATAAGTTTTTTTTATCATAAAAAACCTGGACAAATTTATAATAATACGTAGAAATGTATTTATTTTCATAAATTATTTTGCATAAACTCAGAAATAAGCTAATCTAAATGGACCCTAAATACATGACAAAAGTAATATAAATTTCTTTAATTATGATTATAATAATTCTATCAATTCACTTTTTTTTTTGGGACTACCAAATTCACATAAAATATTGTTTAGTGGTATTATGAGTTTTTACCAAACTCATGTACCATATTCAATCCGAGTGTGAGCTGGCTTTGGATAAATATGCAGCCAACTGGTGCAATACTATAAAGCCAGGGGGTTCATCATAGAAATATATAGAATTATTATTGTAATTTTTAAAAGTTGAGAGGGTGCAAGTGATCCCCCTGGTGGTTGTGTGGCTCCGCCACTGGCTTTGGCCGGTGATTAGTTGGTTGTAGTTGGTAGTTGGACCCTATGGCGATAATCAAGTCAGTACGTGCCCTAAATAGATGGTATTTAGGGTTTGATATTACATATTTAATATAACCTTTTGTCACACTTTATATAAAGAAACAATAGGTCAGGAAATGCCTAGAGTATTCTCCTGCCCGCTGTGTGATTATGACATGTGTGTTGTCTGATGGCAGAGTAGAGTGCTAGATGGTGAAGGAAAATAGCGTTATTATAAGCAGCGGAATTCAAAAATTTTCCTTAGTTTGATCCTTACAAATGAGCATGATATGTGTTTAGGGTTTTTACCTCTTGAAGGGAAGAACCTTTAAATCACGATCTCTTGTAGGGAAGAACCTTTAAATCACGATCTCTTGTAGGGAAGAACCCTTGAATCACGAACAAGATGATCACGAGCGTTGATGAAGATCACCGACGCCTCTAACTAGTCCACACGAACAGTCACCTTTAATAGAGTGCTAGCCCTTTATGTTTGAAGGCTATCCAAGAATATTGAGATAGAGGATTATTTTAGTATTTTTAATTCTAAAATATTCTTGTGCTTTTTCTTGCATATTGAGCAATGACAAGAGGTCTCTATTTATAGATATCTCTTGTCCTGTGCATCAAGACAACTCATGTCTTGTGCACCAAGACTTCTCTTATTGGGCAAAACCCAACAAGAAACAAAAGCTAGGGCGCGCGCCCCCCATGAGTGGTAGTACTCATGTGCGCGCCCTCCCACCATAATCTATGGTGTTCTTGCTCGTTTAAATTACCGTGATACCCTTATCACATTGCACATATACCGTACCTTACGGTGTTCCTTTATTTATCTCAATATTAGACTGTCCTTATGTGTGTGACCCTTGTAGGTTTCCATAACGTTGGCAATTATATTAAATCCTTTATTTAATATAATAAACAATGAGCGGTATCTAGCAACACATCATTGCTACCCAAGTTATGAGAAATTAACATGTGATCAAAACATAACCTTTAGTGATAATATATGCGTGTATAATTACCCCTTTGCCCTTTATGTCTATATTGAACACAAAGCATACTTGGTGTTATCTTTGTCCAGTTCAATATTGGGCCCATGACATTTATCCTGTTATGCAGGATTGGCAAATTCCATCTAGGTCACTACTGTCCTTCAGCATGCTTTGTGAAGTACCCATCAACTGCCTTTATGGTTATCCTGTTACGGAAAACGTTAGATCAGCAACAAAGTACTTGACTCTACATCTAGGGTACAAAGTGGTTTCAGGTCTAAGGGTGGTTTACACCATTATCACCATGAGAGTAACTTATGACACTTCGCATAACTTTGCATGTAGTACTCTCATAACGGGTCATTCCGGTATAAATATTACTCCTAATATTTCTTATACCTATGTCAAGACTTGATAACTCCTTATCCCATGATCCATGAGATGCGATCATCAGTCTATCTTCATAATAGTCTTTATGCTTTAAGGTTATCCCTTTTCACCTTAAAGCTCGACCATGGATACTTTAAGAATAGCGTCTTTATGTTTAATGTAATCTCATGATTAAGTCACACTTAATATTAAACGGACTTTCGATTCTAGGGACTTCATTATTTTGAACGTTACAAACATAATAAAGAAAAGCCTTATTATATATATAAAATATATAAATCAAGTCGCAATGCAAAATCAAATACTATCAAAATAGATTGGCTTTTAGGGCTTACTCCAACAGATGGTTCACGTGTTCCTTCCGAGAAATGATCGTCGATAATAGGACATGTTTATCGTATTATAACTGCACGATTCAGTTGCCCTGATTAGCACGTGGATAGGCCAAAGGACCCAGTCTGAAGCAAATATGCATGAATACATTTATGAAATATCTAATACAATTATAATTTTTTTTTTAAAATTTACTAGACTACTTTACCCTAAAGGAGATCTTCTAGAAGTTTTGTAATATTTTAGTTACCGCGAGTTATCTAGTTTACCATGTTATTGGAGTTTTCACCATCATTTATTAATGACTAATATTCGTAAATCAATTTGTTGGGTTCATAGGTGGAGTCTTCTCTCTCGATTGATTTTTTTCCCACACACAAGAGTCAAAGTGGTTAGGGGTATGAAAAAATTCAGTTGGAAAGGGAGAACCTACCTTGTTTGCCCCCATATTTCCATACGAAGACTTTTTTAGGTCAATTACCCTAATAGCTAAAATTTCACTCTTAATGTGAATAAGTTGAGTGTTTTGAGTTAAAACTCCGACTAATGCATATATAATTAATGCGATGTGTCTATTGTTAAACTACAGTGAAATTTCATGGTAACAAAATAAATATTTTCAACCAACAATAGACACGTTTTCAATTTGTCAAAAATAAATAAAAAATAGACACGTTTCAATTAACACCCCTAAAATTAATAAAATATATTTAATTTGTAGCAATTTAAAATATATTTATACAGTCTACTGTAATTTTTTTTCAATAAATACAGTCAAATCAGCTCAAATTAATTTGCTTAATAATAATAGTCGTGCGGAAGCTCTCGTCTCAGGCGTACTGAGCGAACTCAAAATCCAGAGTCTCTCGAGCAACAATGGATACTTCAAAGAATAACTCAACATTTTCAACGATACAACGACCAGTAACACGATCTTCTACTCAGTAAGTTTCTTTTGTCTTTATTTATTTAAGAAAATTTAAAGTGATGAATCTATATTGATTTTTTTTTTTTTATTTCGATGAATCTATATTGTTGTTCATTAGTTATTATTATTCTTCAATTGATTGTCATCTTAAATTACATCTATGTAAGATGCATATTTGGAACTGAATTATATGCAGTCAGTCTAAAAAAGTAGATTTAATTTTTATTTAATTTAATATTTTGAAAAACTATTGTGCTTATATCAGGATCGTTTGGCCTTGACCAAACAATTATCATTTTTTGGCTGCATAATAACTGCAGGGAAAATTTGACTACAACCAAAGCTGATCTTACAAATTTATGCTTATATGATTGAGTGAAACTATAAATCATAAAATGATAATCTTTCTTGCCTCCTTAAATATGTAAATATTTGCATTAAAATAAATCATAATAATCAACAATAAATCGGTCTAAGTGATTTATAGTTTTAGATCATTAAGTAAGTTGTTAAAAAGTTCAATTTTTAACTTCCAGACAATTAGATAGAGAGACCTGACATACATTAGTCGTTATGTTATCAGAGGTGGAAGCGTATTCTCTTTATTTAGTTTTTGGTCTAAAAATGAATTTATTTTTATGATTTATTTTATAAAATTTTAAACTTTGATAATTTTAATACACTCTAAAAATAATTTTAACTTATTTTTGAATCATAATTATTTTTAGTTATTTTAATAAAAGAATTTATTTTATTAAACCAAGCCCATAATTATTTTCAAACAATCTAAAAATAAATTATGTTTTTAGAGTGTACGCAAAATATTTATTTATTTTTAAGACTTGACCATTTTTTTTTTGACAATTGACCAAAAAATAAATTAAATGGTTGTGCATGCATTGAAATAAACTAAGTTATTTTCATATTTGGTTATTTTTATATAATTTATTTTTTACCAATAAAAGTATTGAAGTATCTTATATAATAAACATATACAAAAAAAAAAAAAAACTTGTTCAATGCATGAATTAAAATAGGTAGTCTCTAATTTAAGAAATTTTGATAATTAAGAAAAATAATTGACTTCTCTCACCACTTTCTCTTTTATGCCATATAATTCTTAAATCTTAACTCAATTGTCACGTTAGGATAACTTTAGTTGTATCGTAATTTAGTGGGGGATAAAAATTTTACTTTTTGACCTATCCCTTAAAAATTAAAGTTTTGATCCATAGTATTGTTGTTTGAAAAAAATTATTTATAATATTAACACCATGCATTGATGGTGTTAGGTTGACTAAATCAAGATAATAATAGTTTAATACAATAAATTTATTTACATTGTTAGAAAATGCAAGAATGAAAGAATTTTTTTTTTTAACTTTGCCTTTTCCAACATCATTTCAACTGTTCTTGGTTCACATTGATATTCATAATCATCCATTGATGCCATGCGAGAGAGGCTGGTGAGTAGCAAGAAGAATCAAACAGAGAGATGAAATTTGAGAAAAACAGAGGAAAGTTCGAGAATTTTATAATAAAAAAATGAGGAATATAATATTTGGTAAAAAAAATAATGTTGGAGAATATAATATTTAGATTCTAAATTTTAAAATTAGAGAAAACGAATAGAAGATTGTGGTTTTGAATCCGAAACACCGTTAATAATCGCTTTATCAATTTTAACAATTAAATTATGATTTTTTTTGGTCTAACAGTTTAATGACATAAATCGTCAAAATTTAACTGTCAAAATTGACAAAGGGAATATTAGCCGTGTTTCGGGTTCAAATTCATAATATCCCATTTATATTATCTAATTTTAAATTTTAGAGTCTAAATATTATGTTCTCCAACTTTATTTTTTACCAAATTTCATAATCCTCATTTTTCACTATAAAATTCTCAAACTCTCCCCTATTTTTCACAAACTTCATTCTCTCTACTTTATTGTGTTTGATTTTTCTTTCATTCATTGGCCTCTCTCACATGGCTTCCATGGACGATTTTGAATATCATTATGAACCAAGATCGGTTGAAATGATGCTGGAAGAAGCAAAGTGAGTGTTTTTCTTTCATTCTTACATTTTTTTAATTTTTTAACAGTGTAAATAAATTTCTTGTATTAAACTATTATTATCTTTGATTTAGTCAACCTAACACCATCAATGCATGGTGTTAATATTATAATTTTTTTTCAAACAACAATACTATGGATCAAAACTTTAATTGTTTTACCAATCGTTAGTTGGTTCAGTGGTGATTGGCGCTGAACTTGGTAGGAAGGACCACGGTTCGATCCCCCGCAACTGCGATCGGGAGGGGGCTGGAACTACTTGATGCCAGAACTGACCCCCGAACCAGATTCAACTGGTGGTGAAAAATCGAAAAAAAAAAAAAAAAAACTTTAATTGTTTTTTTGGGTGCTACCTCTTCTTTTTCAGAGAGGAAAAATTGTTCTTCCTAATAATTGAAATTAGATCTTGTGGATCATCGTTATAGAAAAAATTCATTAATTATTTGAGACACAATTTGATTTACTAGATTACTAAATATCAAATTCAATATGTGAACATTTAACAAGAACTTAGAAGTGCAACAATATAAAATCTTTAATTATAATTAATTAGTATGTGATGCACAATTTTTTTAAGGGCATACATACAAAAATTGTCCGATACACACAATTAATTAGTTTGTGAAAATTTTAAACTTTGCATATGTTTGAATATGAACATTTTGTTCACCATCACCTTTTATTTTGTTGTTTTTCATCGTAATTTTTATGATTTACTGCATTCTAATCAAATGCGTTTAATATATATTTTGGTCAACGTTTTCTTCATTGCTATCTCTTGTTTTGTCATTTTAAAAGTAATTTTTATAAGACACAAAATGTATCTTTCAGTATAATTTTGCGCTACCGCGAAAAAAGTAAAAGAAATAATTGCACGCAACCGTCAAAATAAACATATACTTATTTTTTTTTTTAATCTTTTTTCGATCTTATCTTTTTTCCTCTAATTTTAATATTTTTTTTACACCGTTAATAAATTAATAGCTTTTTATCAAATGATTGTGTAAAACTAGGTTACACTGTCAATTTTTTTCATTAAACTTATTATCTAAACTAAAAAATACAAAAAAAAAGTGAATTATTTATGTCTAAAATTAAATTTACTAGATAATTCATTTTCAAATAATTGTTTCTTTTCAGTTACAACTTAAAGAAAAACACAAACTCAACGTAAAGTAAATTCTTCAATCCAGTTACACTCATCAAACCAAACTCAACTTAGTTCAACTCCTTTGTCGTACAAAACTGAAACATCCTCGTTTCTTTGTCGAACAAAATCCTCAGGAATTCAGAATCACCATAAAAACCTTCAATTATATTTATTTATTTTTTTTGTAAAAAAATAAATCTAGGGTTTTTGCAAATTCTTAATTTTTTTCATTAACAAAGAACAAATGATAAAAATTTCACATACCCTTTTCTTCAATTGTGATTACGCGTTTGAACAAACTGAAATTCATTGAGGGTTTCACTCAGAAACTCAATGGGTCGTTCTCGTGGGAATTTTCATCATGCTGATGAAGATCCTAGCCAAAGGTTTGATTTTCATTCATCAATTTTCATCATGCAAGTCTTTGTTAATGCAATTGTGATTGAATGCTGCATAATTTGGTTTTTGTTGAATGTTTATATGATAATGATTGATCCTAATCATAGATGAAGTTAAAGGATGTGGTGATTTTGCTATATTATGTTCAAGTAATTAGTGTGTTTTTTATCATATCTTTAATGTGGTTAATTTTATTGGTTACGTAGGTCGAGAAGAAAGAAGAATGCTGCAAGTGGAGAGAATTCAGAATCTGGAGCTGCTGGTAATTTTTTTCAACCATTATGCATCAGTTAATCTATTCTATGAGATTGTAGTGTATAAATGCGCTATATCATTTCTATGGTTTTTGGTTTATTAAGTTTAGGTAGTGTACATAGAATTGAACAAATTGAAAGTGAATTGTTATATTATAATATGTATTTGTATCGTTAAAGTATGTTATTGTAGTGTATTGTAGGGTTAATGTGTGTATGCTTTGACCTAAGCTTACATTTGAAACAGAAATTCGTAAGGAAACAAATAGGAAAGTTATGATAGTTTAAAATGCCGATTTGAATTGTAAAATATGATTATGCTTGCCCTCAACGATTATGAGTATACACATAATCCTATTTTGGTGGAATCAGGTGGATTTGGCCTTGTTAATTGTTGAATCGTATAATCTGTGATCTTTGAAACGTTTATGCAATTATGCTTATGAATGAATTTAAATTTATATAAGTATTTGAAGTGTGATTTCATGTTTAAATTATCTTACTTGTGAGCTATCCTCAGGAATTTATGCAAGTATTTGAAGTGTGATTTAAGGTTTTAATTATCTTATTTGTGAGCTATGCTTATGAATTTTGTATTATCTTATGGTTAGTGTTACGAGTCCATGATTTACGATTTCACTTCCCCTTCCTGATTTTGCGTAAAATCTTGATTTTAACTACCTTATAGATGAAATGGAGTTGAAAGTTGTACTGGTAAGCTTGTGGAATATTTGTAATGGCAGTGATAGTTATTTAGAGCTTCAAGCAGTTATTTATTGATTTATGATTCATGGATACTGTATGTATGAAAATAATTTTCCGGTTTTCATGTGAGTCAGGTCAAGGAGCAAGCGAAGGAAAAAGGGCTTTGTATCATTGCAACTACTGTAACAAAGATATTACGGGAAAGATCCGTATTAAGTGTGCTATGTGTCCAGATTTTGACTTATGTATCGAGTGCTTTTCTGTTGGAGCTGAGGTGCAACCGCACAAAAGCAATCATCCTTACAGGGTCATGGTCAGTAAAAGTTAATTTCAAATGTTTTTTTTGATAATTGATATCTTGTTGAACTTAATCTTTTGATAGAGACATAGGTTATGTAGTAATTTTCCTGCTAAGTTATGTTGATTACTCCGAGACTGTTTTTTTTTATCATATGTAGAGTATACATCATATTTGAAAGAATTTATGCTTGTGTATCTGCTAAACTGCCGTTATAAATATTGTGTTGCTACTAGTTTCGGCCACATTATTTTTTTAACACTCTTCTATGTTAACAGGACAATCTGTCATTCCCTCTTATCTGCCCTGACTGGAATGCTGATGATGAAATTTTGCTGCTGGAGGTACTTCGTTTATATTTATAGCCTAGGAGTTCCGGTGACTAGTGTTGTAATACTTTATAGCATTTTCGTTAGTGTTCCGAGAAGAAATATCTTATTTATATCTAACCTATCTAGCAATAATCTTTTGGTTTTAGGGAATTGAAATGTATGGCATGGGAAACTGGGCTGAAGTTGCTGAGCATGTCGGAACAAAGAACAAAGAAGCATGCATTGAACACTATCAGAATGTGTACTTGAACTCTCCGTTCTTTCCTCTTCCGGTATAATATGCATCAAATGAACCTGCAATCAATGCTTTAATATATTCATTCATATAAAGGTATTTTAAATGCTAACTGTTCTTATTTACTAGGACTTGTCTCATGTTGACGGGAAAAACAAGAAAGAACTTCTTGCTATGGCGAAAGGGCAGGGTGAGGACAAGAAAGGTTTGCCACAATACATAACATCACAGTCATTAGATTCTGAAGTTTTTGGGAAAATTTTAATTTCACTTAGCATGTTGTTATAAATCAGGCATGCCTCATTTTTCACTTCTTTTTTTATCACATTAACTTGTATTTATGCATAAACTTATACTTATATACTGTATCGCCAAACGATAAATAGTAATGCCTGATTTATATGTTGCCGATAATAGCTTGAAATATATTAGATAAAAGGAGAATAATTTATAATCAACTACGGCTTCTGATTTTTTGTAGATTGGTTTGTTTGTTTTGGTCACATGATATTTTTATAAATATTTGACACTTATGATTATCACAGGACCTTCCATCGCAGATCTTAGCATCAAGGATGAATCACCCTTTTCTCCGGCTAGAGTCAAGTAAGAATTTCACTTTTTGTATGCATTAATTAACTCATGCTATTGTCAATACCATGTTCATTGATTTTTATGTGTTGATTCAGAATCGAAGATTCCCATAAGACTGGTTCCAATAGCCGTTTGTCTTCCAATTTGATTTCTGGTAAGATAAATAATTCAATAGGTAAAACTCATACGATAATTTGCTCATTATCATCTGCTTTCAATCTCTATATTGTTTATATATTGCAGAGTCGGATTCTGCACCCTCGGTCAATAACCAGAGGGCTTCCAACAAAGGCCGAGGAAAAGGTGGTCCTGGAATCGTTAAAACTGAAGGTGTGCATTTTATATTTAGTCCTAAAATCCCAATTGATATTACACGATTCCGATTCTTTGATGAAATTTATGTATTTAACTTCCTAGTTCTTTTGCCATTGACAGATTCTCCAATGGACAAAGATTTTGGAGGAAATAAGCCAAATCCCTCTGGAAATGGCGGCCCTTCTTTAGTTGAACTCAGCGGTTATAACGCAAAAAGACATGAATTTGATCCTGAATATGATAATGATGCTGAACAACTACTTGCTGAAATGGAGTTTAAGGACACTGACACTGAGGAAGAGCGTGAGATCAAGCTTCGTGTGCTGCGTATCTATTACAAAAGGTAAACAATCTGCGGCGCAAATCTTACTTACACTTGTAGTTTTATTATTTTGACCTTTCATTTAACAGTTTTGCACCTGTATTGTCTAACATTGCACCTTCTCTTTCGTCTAAGCAAGGGTGACTAATTAACTGACACTATTTCTCTCTCTCTCAAATAGACTTGCACGGCACTGTGATATGCACAATTTCTAACAGTAATGATATTAAGGTATTTTCAGAGTATTTCCCACACTCCCATCTTTAAATTGAAATACGTTGCAGGCTTGATGAAAGGAAGCGCAGGAAGGATTTCATAATTGAAAGGAATTTGTTATATCCAAGTGAATTTGAGAAGGATTTAACACCTGAGGAAAGGGCAATATGCCGGAAATATGACATGTTCATGCGCTTTCATTCTAAGGAAGAGCACGAAGAATTGCTTCGAACCGCTATAGAGGAAGATAGAACTCTGAAAAGAATCATAGGGCTTAAGGTTTGAGACATGGATGACATTAAATTGTTATGAGACATGAAAAATGAAACAGTTATCTCTGACATTTGTTGAATATTGATGGTACTGTAGGAAGCCAGGGCTGCTGGTTGCCGCAATCAAGCTGAAGCTGAAAGATATCTGGCACAAAAGAGAAGAAAGGAAGCTGAAGAAAGTGCTCGTAGAGCAAGAGAAGGTGCTCATGTCGGCCTGAACAATCACAGGGTTCCGAATGCAATGATGTCTCCAGACTCTACTGGCACAAGACCTGCTGGGCCAGCTAATTCAAGTTCTGTCAATCAAATGGATTTATCAGGATACTATGGAGTAGATTTACTTTCTGAAGCTGTAAGAATCTTTGTCTTTTGCCGAATTCTCTTCTTAAAACTCTACATTGCTTAATTTGTTTTCTGAAATTGTCGAGTGTGATTTTCTGTCAGGAGAAACGCTTATGCTGTGAGTTAAGGATTGCTCCTTCCATGTATCTCAAGATGCAAGAGCAACTGTCTGTTCAAATGATTACTGGCGCTGTCACTTCAAAATCCGAGGCTCGTCAAGTGTTCAAGATGGAGGATCCCATGAAAATTGACAGGGTTTATGACATGCTGATCAAGAAGGGAATCGGTTCACCCTGAGAACTTTCCTAATCTATTTTTCTGTTCTATGAAATTTTTAAGTAGGACTTATACACACCGGTTAATCATGCTTCTATCCACCATTTTCGATACACCGTGGAGTGGATAGATGTGGTGTCTACTGAAATTTCATAGCGAAATTAAAGACTTGTTGCTTTTATTTTAGTAGGGTTTATAGACACTGGTTAATCATGCTTCTATCCAACATTTTCGATATACCGTGGATTGGATAGAAGTGGTGTGTACCGGAATTTCATAGCGAAATTTCAGACTCGTTGCTTTTATGGTTTTATTTCAATAAATGAAAGACTTCTATTGACTAAGATGTTTTTTTCGGAGCATTACCCTTTGAAGGTTTGTTGCATATTAGTTGTTTTTATTTATTTATTTTACTCGTGACAAATGTTAAGTTTGAAAAGTGTAAGCCGCAAGTGTTTGGTACAAGTTATCCCCAAGTACCAAACTGTATTGTCATGTGTCATTAGGCTTACAACATCAAACATTCAATGGATGACTCGTGAATCGAATGTTGTGGCAGCCTTGAGAACTTCATTCCTCCCTAATTGCCACAACTATTTCATACGGTGGTATAGTAGTGTCTGTCTAGAGGCTGCTATTCCGCCCGACCCTTAAGGGCGATGGAATCTTATACTTCCATTATCCGCTATTGCTATGTCACAAAGTTGGTGTGCTATACATGAAAACGAAGCGGCACTTATGTCCTAGAGCGAATCAGCATAGGTGATAGAAATAGTTTATGGGAATTTGACATGGCTACATATAAATAATTTTGTCCCATCATTACAATCTCATTTGTTCCATGAGATCAATGATAATGCTAACAAGTGTCTCTGGGACAAGTGTCTCTGGGACACGGTTTATGGAACAATAAGTTAAAATGGGTTCACCTGTTTTACCTTGATAGAAGAGAGATAAATCTAGTTATCTCTTATTTTTAAATCCCCTAAAGTGTTGGAAACAATTTTTTCCAAAATGATTCTTGGTTATGCTGATTTTTCAAACAAATCTTGCTTTCGAAAAATAGAGTTATTATGTTATTAGATTTTATTGATTCTGTTTTTGTTTCTTCCTTATCGCATCTCTGTTGTGACAAAATCTATTTCATATCTGTTATGTTGATTGATTTTTTATTTTTTTTGGTTAAACATAATATTCTTGCTGATCTATGTTAATTTTATCTCTGGTTTGTTGTTTTTGATACTGTCATGCTTGCTGTTGAATTTTCTTTTTCATTAAAAAAATTGAGTTTTTCTGTTATGTTGCAAGTAATCTATCTATTTCTGTTATGTGATGTTGTTTCACGAAAATGATTAGTCATTTCATTTGATTGTTTGATTTGCTGTCTGATGTGATTGAGGGATTTCCTTGCTATTGATTATTTCATTTGTTTCTGTTAAGAAGAGTCACATTGGGTATAAGGATGTTATGAATATGAGTTTATAAAGTAGAGGCAGTTACCGCCTCTACTTTATGAGAGGACCCATAAATTTAAGAGTATTTTTTTCGTGCACACAGATCTTCTCAAGGGCCCCTCAAGGAACTTTATATAAATTAAAGTTTTTTGTTCCCGTCACTCTTCTCTCACTTCATGAATTTTTTTGAAAGAAACATAGTTGGCAAGTTAAAGTGTGAACCCATCCTTCACCCTTAAAGATATTTTTTGAATGAAACACTGTGTGATTGGTCGATATAATGTCACAGCTGCTCCAGTGGCTAATAAAGATATGGTCTTGGACAATGCCACGAATGTCAAAAAATTTATAAGGTTTACTAGTTCAAGTACAAATTAAGTTTGCACTCTACGTAGCAAATTGTATTTGAGTTCGTACTCTAAGTAGCGAACGATGTTTCAGTTTGCAAGTAGCAAATTGTGTTTTTTCATAATATTTTTATTCATGGGAGTGTGAAGGGTGCAAATGTTGGGATTAGGTGAAAAAAATTGTTACTCGATACGTACGATGCGAACTAAGTTTACTACCTAAATAGCGATGGGGTATCTTGGTGATTTTAAGGCGTGTGAGAAACCTAAGGAGGCGCGGAAAAAACTAAACCGAATGTCTTACAGTTTTGGGTTAAGATTTGGTGTCCAACCCACTTGTATAGTTGTTTTGAGCCCAATGCGGACGATCTTCCTGGTTGCCCCCTCGTGACCCGATTATGATATCAGAACCTCTCCATGATCTATTGTGCCACCTGTTATCAGAGTCTCTCTAAGGTCCATTGGGCCACCTTGATGGTCACACGCTATAAATATGGAAAAGTAGACGGTTCAGGGTTTAATCTCCAACCGCTTCAATTCTTGGTAGCTGTTGTTGGATCTTTAATCCAACATTAACTTTATATGTGAATAATTAGAGATTTACTTTTGCCACCCTACCCATTTTCTTGCGTGCCCTACAAATTTATTAAAATATTTCTGTCCGCTACTTAGGTAGCGGATATACTCCAGAAACACGCTACCATAATTTCCTTTTATAGCGCTCGCTGCTTAAGTAGCGAAATGGTAAAACGGGAAAGATGTAAGGTGCGAAAAAAATTAGTAGTGTGGCAGAAGTAAATCTCGAATAATTATGTATTGTGGATTGTCACTTAAGTTAAACCGAATTAAAAATAATCTATCTAATAGGGTGTAGACATTTAATTTGTAGAGATTATTGTATAATAATTCTATTTTTGTGATGGGTTAAAAATAGAAATACCAATAGTTAACCTTAGAGCATCTCCAATGGTGATATCGCTTTGGGTATTACACATCACTAAAAAGTGGTCCCTACAATACCATATAGTATTTATGCAACTCATACGTATTTTGCTCCAATGGTGATACCACTCTAGGTATCATATATTATTAACAAGTTATTAATTCTATTTAATTCGATTATACAAAAAAAGTAACATTACATTGATGATACGATACCTTAAATAAGGTACCGGTATCATCAATTTTGATATCCTCTATGCCACGTCATGGAACTTCAATGATAAAAAAAAAAAAAAAAGGTACGGATCATTAGCCAATGATACTCTTTATGATACCCTTATTGAAGATGCTCTTAATATGAGTTCTATAAATAAGAAGGTTACAGTCCCCATGTCACATGATTTCTAAAGATTTTTATTAACATCACATCATCACAAAATATAGAGAATATCTAAATGGTTATTTCATAGAAAGTGTGTTGATCCGGAAGATCAAAACACAACATTAATCGGTTCTTATGACTCAGGTACACTTTCATTTATTATTATATTATTTTTTGATGATTAACATGATTGATTCTAGAGTTCAAGAATACACTTTGATTCTAACAGCTATCCAATGAAACTATCTTTATGAGAAAAAAAATACATGATTACAGAGTATTCAAATAGATACCGCATCCGGTGAAGATGAATATTCTTAGAAATGCACAATATTTTGGAAAATAAAATAAAAACGTATAGAGTCACAGACTTTCAAAATTAATAACAGTGCAAAATCCAAAAGAAAAAAGTGTTTTTTTTTTTTTTTTTTAAAAAGTTTACGAAATTAATGTTTTTGTTGTTGCTAAGAGCAAAGAAATGGATAAAGGTGCTAAATAAAAATAGTTACGTAGAAACCACATAACATATCATGCCTAATGATAAAAATATACCGTTCCTTTTAAAAAGCTTTCGCGCCATTAACCACTAAACTAAAGCCTCATAATAATTTCTGACAAAAAAATTATTATTATGTATGAGAAATTTTTAAGTAAGTGCACACATAAGAATTAATAGTTATGCACAACCAATGAATTAAATGCACTGTTTACCATTTAATTGCCTTCTTCTTTCTTAAATCTCAACCATACAATTTAATTGCCTTATAAATTAATTTTATACTAATTAAAAATAATTCATATTGTATAAATTATTTTTGATTAGTCTAAAATTAAAATTAAGCTAATCCAAATAGAACCTTAATCCACAAGCTTCCATCCGTCAGCCAAACTTCATTTTCCATTAAGGAAGTTGATTACTGCAAAAGATCAATCTAATCCATTTGTATTTTTAATTAGGGTTATGCTAAACGGTGCTCCCGGGACATTTGTTAAGCATACAAAAAGTAGAAATAAAAGATAAAATTAATATTGATAAAATAACTTTTTATATTTCTGATATATTGAATGCACAAATTTCTAGGTAAATTTTTTATATTTATATGCTTATTAGTGCCCCGAGGCACTGTTTGACATTTTCCTTTTAATTAATATCATATATAAGAAGAAAAACCCACAAAAGGTCATCTTCAAAATCAATTGGAGATTTAGTAAAAAAAAAAAATCAATTGGATCTTTGTCCAAAAAAATAAATAAATTGGATCCTATGTGAATAAAACGTTATCACTATGAAGTTTCTAATTGAAGAAAGTAGGATAAGGTTTGCTTAACTTTACATTTGTGGATTAGTTTTTTTTACTGATACTTTGTGGAATTTTGTTAGTGAGAGTTGTTGAATTGAAAGCTATAGTGATGATGAGAGTGAGCTAAGAATATCCTAGTTGGTGAAAAAAAAAATTGATAAAAAAAAACTTTGGTTAATTCATAAAAAACATAGATTGGTGAAAAATACCCCCCTCATGCTTTAAATTTTAAGCACTCAAACACGCTTCGAGTTCTAAAATTTAAACTGAGATTTTTAAAAATTACAATGTTCATGCTTATAACACATTTCAACTTCTAGGACATTGAGCACTCAAAAACATGATTCAAGTTCCGAAACTTGAAATATGTTTCGCTTATTTCAAGTTCTCGAATCCAAAACATGTTTCTCTAGTAAAATTTCATACAATCCAAAACATGTGTTGACTGAGATGCTGCAGTTTCAAATACAACATTAATAATCTCATGCAACAATGATCGAACCACATTGTTGTCGATCATCTATCGTTCCCTGGTAATATGAAATACAAAAATAATCGACACATATATAGTTACATACAACCAGCCATATGAATAAGTGCAAATCTTTCAAGATAAAATCTTAAATAGTACTTCATAGTCAAATGGTAAAAACTAATTAAAATCTCAAATTACAAACTTGACCCTTTGTGGGCTAAACTCATCGATACGCAGTCTCAAGTTTCAGCGGATATATGTGCAATTGTGCATCTAACAACCCACATGAACTAAATATGTAATAAACTAACCTGTATAAGCCTTATAGATTGTTGATCTAATGAAAGACCTCAACCTAAAACATAAGCTATACACTAAAATTATCTAAATAACCTTTCACCAGTCACCACCATTATCCTCTGCATATATATATATATATATTACTAGCCTGAAGTTTCATTTCATTAGTATTTACATTAAGGTGAGTCCACCCTTAAGTATAGTCAGTAGGAGAAGGAGAAATCTCCTATTTACCTCTACCATAATATATTCATGTAACCTGTATTGCTTCGGCTGCATCGAGTTTTGGTTCAGAACAACCAAATCTTTCCTCCATCACCAAATTCTCCTCGCTGTCTTCCTTTCCAGTGTTGTTTTCGGCATCATCACCGTCATTGTCAGTGCCATCATCGTCATCATCACTGCTACTACCTGAGTTACGATCCTTGGGCTTGATTTCATCATCAGCGTTGTTGGTATCGCCATCACTGCCGCCACTGTCGGACTTGATAACCTCGTCTTCATGAATGGCATGGAGCGGCGGTTTCCACAAAGTCATTCTCTTCATACCGCCATTAAGTGCTTCCACACCAGATGATTCTTGCTCGACTTTTGGAGCAGCTTCAACTTCAGCAATTGGCAGCGGTTTACTTTCTAATGTTGAAGAACTTCCAATAACAGGTTCATTGACTACTGCAGAATTAGCTGACAACTTGGCACAGGAACCGGCATTTGAATTAAAAAAGCTGCAAATGTCGGGTTTTCCTACTATCTCAACCCACCTGTTCTCAATCCAATCTCGGGAAATCCGAATGTCGTCCATTTCAACCACTATATACTTCTCTTCACCTAAAGAGAATCACATTACGATGAGATGTACTACACAAAGAAAAACATTATCGGTGTTGCTGGAACTACATTTGAAACTTAATACAGATAATGCATTTCCAGAAACATTGAAAACATGTTTTGCAGTTTTTCAAAAATACTCTTATCTATTTTTAAAATGCAATTTCAAAAATTTCCATAATATCTTCTCTAATGTTTATTTTATTGTGGAAATGGAAACACGAAACACTACAAGCAAACAGGCCCCACGTAATTTAAATCATACCAGGTGAATAAACCTGACAGGTTCCAACTCCAGAAGCATTGACAGCAGTTATAACACTTTCCCACCATCCATCACCACACCAGACATCCACTGCTGCACCAATCTCGAAAGGATAACCTTTAACAAATTCAGGAGGGCGTGGTCGTACTGTTAAACGGCCATCACATCGCATACCGAGTTTGCAAGGCTTTGCCACTCTGGATGCAGGGATCCATTCCTATACACAAGTTGATATCAGGGTTGAGAACAGTATTCGTTTGCTAGCTTCACTAGGGCTTAATTAGTGAGATAATTGGACTTTTAAGCCCAAAAATCACCATAATCATTATTTATAATCATACAAACAATCACTGAGCCAATAGGTAGATAGATAGAGACTATATAGCACTGCATACCTCTAGTTTGTCTACGTCATCTGCATCCATCAGGTCATCATATCGGACCTTCAGCCGCTTCTGAGATGCATACAAGATTGTACATTGAAACCAGCATCCTCTAATGCCACTATCTTGACAGAGAAACTCAACTTTATCATTGACCTTAAAAGGCAGTTCAGGCTTAGGTTCATTAACCTTAACACCCATTGTTTTTCTCGACAGTTTTAGTTTCAGGCTCGGGTATTTTGGTTCATCTTTTGACATCTCATTCATAGAAGAGTTTTGCTGACCAGAAAAACCCTTTTCAACTAATGAATACTCAACAGAACTTCTACTCCTCTTATTGCTGGGCCTCAAAGGATCATCTTGAGTGAAGTTCTCGCCATCTTCAAATTTCGGACAGCTCGCCTTTCTTTTAGAAAGAGTAGGGCTATCCAAACCTGAGAGTATAGGCTGGTTACTATAACCGCGCAGTTTAGTAAGCGCAAAGGGTTTAAGCTTATTGTTTTTAAGCTGCCTAAAGCATATATGGATTTCAGATGAAGAGGTATGCGTCAAATCAGCTTTGTATTTCTCATAGTGCTTAGGAGTCAGAACTGTTGCAGGACCATTGACACACTCGGCACTGATCACCTGAACATTAGATGTGATGAAAACCTCACCCTCTCGAAGATCAAGCTCAGGAATGACATGCTTAACTTCCTGACCACGGTGAAACCATCGCACCTTCACCTTTTTTTGTTTCTTTTTGTCTTCATACATATCTTCCAAGTAACCAAGATAGGGATTTTCCTCTTCAGCCATAATATATACAAATGAATGAACCTATAAATTAGAGAAAAATAAATTCAAAATCATAAACTTAACACTGTATCCCAATGATACCAAGGGCCTATTGGGATTGACTTTGAGCTTATCAACTGATATTAGCACTTGTGAGACTGTTTGGCAGAGCTATGGAAATAGCTTATGACATATCCATAAGCTCTCTAGGATAGCCTATGAAATTATCATATATATACAAAACCATTTTGACTTTATCTTTCATTATAAAAATAGCTTACATGATAAGCGCTTAATTAAGCTGTTTATCCTAATAGGACCCTATAATGCAAGGAAATAACCGAGATTTAACAACAAAACAAATAGTTTTCTTACATATATTGTTGTTCCTTTCCTGTCAAACCCCGAGTAGTGCTTCAGCTGTTTAGCACAAGACCAAGCAGTGCCTGACCATTCAATATCTGAACTTTGAAATTTCAGATTCCTAGAAATCTGCGGTGCAGAAAACATAGGCAAAGTGAATTAATCATGTCTTATAAAGATACAAAGGGAACTAATGAGAGATCAATTTTATAGTTGTCATCTCTATACCAGTTTATCGGGTATTTTTTTGTTATTAGCATTGATTCCATCTGTGTACATATATGATCCTACAGCTTTTCCTGAATCATCCAGTAGTTCACCTGTCAGAAAAATTGAGGTTACTCAGAAAATTTCTTTCCATAACAAGAATAAAACCAGTTCAAAGAGGATTGATAGAACATGTTGTAGCAAATGAAAGACACGACAAAAAACAATTATAACCATAAATATCAGGAGATTCATTTAGAAAAACCAGTGAGTGAGATTTGCATTAAAAGTGCCAAACATTTTAATTGGACTAACTAAATGGCTCCTAGAATAACTCAATTAAATCTTTAATCCCTTCTCACAACAACATTAAAGTATGTGTTTCCTCCAGAACTTGTACCTACATAAAAGTAACTATAAAACATTTATTTAACTTTGGGGAACGCTTAAATAGTGATTTTTTAGTGGCATGTCAAGTAGAAAAGGATTAAAAGACAAGCTTTATCGATAAACAGTTCACATTCATGTTGAAACTAAGACCGAGTTTCTGAACAAAAATGAAATGCAATGGCTGCAGAAAACTAGCATGAAGTATCAAGTGCATTTCTTGCTTCCTTTCTCAGTTTCTTTTATTTTCCTATTATAAAACCGTTCATAAAATGATTAAGGAAGCACGTAAGACATTTTATTAAACTCGATACCTTAAATGTCTTCATCGACACACATAACTCCAGACAACAAATAATATTTTGCCAAGGTTCAGACATCACTAATAAAATCATAACATTTTTAAGTAAAAACAAGCGAGATAACAAAATAATCAATTACAATATTCAAACTAATTCAAGGTTAAAGTTATAAATCAATTGACAAAAGAAAAGTGGTTGGCAATACAAAATTGACCATAAAAAGAGGCTAATTACAATAAGTTTAGATAGTGATTAACTAGTATGACTCAGAATTCATCATATCATCATAATGAAATAGGATTTAATACGAGATTCATATCCAAAATAGACACACACTAGAGATTTATATCGATAGGGTTCAGTTTCGTTTTGAATCGGGATACGACACACATGTATCGTGACATCTCACGAATCGTGAGATACTCACACCACAATCTCAATTCAGCAAACTTATCGATGCATTAAAACTTGAGACTTGGGAAAAAATAAAATAAGGAAAATTGTTAGGTTTTGATCTCCAAAAGCTAATCGGTTCGATCAGCAGAGGATGATCCAACCATGTTTAATGCATTAATTGTAAATAAAAAATGGAATGAAATAAAATAAAATCTACAGACCAACAGATATAAATTCAGAACACACGGATCTAAAACAAAATAACAGATCACAGAAATCACAAAGTCTAACACCAATGGAAATATTAGGAAGTTAAAAGATTAGTACCCATTTCCTCGCGCATCGAACATATGGGATTAAAACACATCTCCCCCATCACTCTATACCCTGTATGACAGCAACAGCCTCGGCAGTATCGAAGCACAGGATTGTGTGATTTCGGAAATGTAATGTGTTTTCAGAATGGCTTTAAAGTAACGCATCAGTGGGTTTTAACACATCTCAAGAAAACGTATTACGTCACGTTACACGCACGTGATATTTTATTGACTTGCTGCCAAAATTTAACGTATTACGTCAGTGGGACAATTTTTCTTTGGGCTGTGTTTCGTAACATATAACTTAACCTAGAATAAATAGTTTGTATGGCTTGGATTCAGTGGTTCCTAAACCCTAAAACATTAGTTCTCTTATTATCACCTTAATTTTCCTCATTCTTAATCTTAATTCTTTCAAAAAGCTTATGAGTTTTCTACTTGGTCTGCCTCATAGTGGTAGCTGGTAAAGATATGATATAACTAGATTTTCCTATCGATATGCCTAAAAAAGTTTAGTCACAAGGTCTACTTACATATCTAAACTATGCCACTTCCAACCACGAGTATAGCTTAGTATAATGTCATGATGTATTCGGTTAAGATGAATACCACACAAAAATCAGCTTCCCAAGAAAGGAAAAAAGAATAACTATTTGATTGTAAAATAACCTGTGGTTTTGTAAATTATATTGCCAAAACGACATGTCATAAACTAGAATAAAAAACTAATCACGAACGGAAACTCTCACATTTATTCCACTAACCATGAATGCAACGCCTACAGATACTAACATGGTGATTACTAATTGTCCATAACACCACGTATATATTTCATATGATTGTGCTCAAGGAACATAAATAAAACATTTAGTATAGTAGCTATACTTTTTCAAAAATAGACCAATTAAGTCAACAAATAATCAAAAGACTCACATTTCCAAAATCATGTTATCCCTCATTGCGAGTGATGAATGAGAAAATTGAAAGACACCATTCCACAAATAAAATGTACAGAATACATTTTTGAAGTAAGCAACCATGAATCAACAACCAAAGCCAAATCTTAATGATGTGTTAGATAGAAGACAAGGAACAACCAACGTTAAACCTCGATGAATCTTCCATAATCGCAATTGTAGCCACAACGTAAGGGCTTTCGAAATCTTCACAATTTCATCGTGACCGCAATCGCAACTACACATACTTCATTTGTTCACAAATGTTATACAATATCAATAGTCATTACATAACCGCAATCAAAATGAAAACCTTTGCATGGACCAACGATAAAAGTGATCATGAACCCTCATGGGAAATTCTTTTGTAGCCAACAAAGACATACAATTCATACACCACAGACTTGATAAAAATCTTTCAAGAGTAAAACTCATATGAAGCAGTACGATGTGGCATCTGACAAGAGCACATGAACTCGAGTATATGGGAAAACAATAACCTTCGAGATAAAAATTTCCAAGAACAAACAACCATTCATATAGTAATATAAATCACCACATACAATTCATCCACAAACAATAAACAAATCATCAAAACAAATGAGAATCAAATTGCAATAGAATCAAACAAAATTACCAGCACGGTGCGATTGATTCCTCGAAACCAAATGATTAAGCCAATCAACAACCTCCCTCCTTGCCCTCCATTTATAAGTAATGGTGGTGGATCCATAAGCCTGCAAAAATTGTTGAGGAACAACATACATCATGTGCCTCACACTCCTCTCAGTACCAACAACAGCAAGCACAGAATTCCCAGACATATCTCTTAAGTAAAAATGAATCACTCGGTTCCCACGCTCTTGACATATCAATTCCTCCTCCCATGACACAAAAACAGGATCAACCTCGTCCCTAGACATCATTCAAAGTTCAATCCTTAAATGTTAAATCCACCACCAACAAAAAACAACACTCTAAGCTGCTACAACATCAAAAGACAAGAACAACAACAACAAAAATGATAGGTTGTTCCTAAACCAACCCCAAATTGGTTAAGGAAAAACCCTATTAAAAAACACCGTTCTCCTAAAACTCAAACCATTGAAGAAAAACCCAAACCGACAACAACCCAGATGAAAAAAATCACTATTTTTTCAGTCTAGATCAAGATTAAAGAGAGAGAAACACAGAAAACGTCATGGTGTAAAACCTACAAGTGAAGTCAAACAATGTGGCCTCATCAAAACAAGCGGAAAAAACAAAACAAATATTAATGGTTCATTCATCGTACTACGTCATAACGTTTGTGTTATGAAAAACAATAACAAAAACCCAGGTTTTATGAAGTGGGGTTCAAGGTAATGAATGAGAGAGAGAGAGAGAACAAAGAAAGGTTTTTTTAAGGGTAGAGAGAAAATGGTTGAAACCCTTTTGTAAGAGAGAAAAAGGGTCACTGAAAAGAGTGAAAACGATGAGTATGAAAAAACCTCAAAAGAACGATATTTTTGTTTCAGTTCTTCTTTTTTGCCGTGTGGTGAATCAAGAGGAAGAGGAAGAAGCTCAAAAGGGTATTAAGGGAATTTTAGTGTTTCTTAAGAGGGATATTCTGGTGTGGTAATGTTATGTGTAATTTTGACACGTGTTGGTTTTGTGATTCTTTTTTGACCACTTGATTCTATCATTGTTGTGTGAGTGGAATGAGTATGCTATCTGTGTAGTACTGAATTGATGCTTGTATTTTTGTTTTATGGAAGTTTCTGTACGATGTCGTTTGGTGATGTATGTTGTTCCCAATTTCAAGGATTTTAACCAAACTTTAGATGTTATCCATAAAAACATTAAACATGCCTAATACATGCTTTAATGGAAAATAAATTCGGCTAATCTTGTCTTGATAAACATTCAAGCATAGGGTTAGGAGTAATATTTTTTATTTTTTTTTATGATTAAGGTTAGGAGTAATATTAAACTTTAATGATCACAATAATAATAATTTCTTATACTTTTATAATAACACTTCTCATTATCTAAATTTAATTTTTTTAAGCACCGGTATTCGACTTATTAGATCATTTAATCTGGTACAAGAGGCCAGTTTCATCAAAGTGGTTTCAACATCTTTCCATTCGCAGTTGCGGATAATTGAATTGTATTTTTCCCTACCAAGTGTGCGTCGATCATCATTGCATCAACTAACAAGTAGTAATTCAAATCTATTATTTTGTTTGTCAATGCAAGAAACTTCATTAATGCGTTCTTACTTTAAAATGTGTTTGGATATGTATTACTTATGACATTTATATATTTCAAAGTAGATATTATCGTACTTTTTGGAGTTTCATAGTGTTATTTTCGTGTCACTACTTTGCATCACCATAATTATGCTAACCTCATCATTATTCCAAAAATGCACCTAATTCCAATTAATTTACACCTAATTAGGTGAATTCACTTAAAGAGAAAAAATTACCCTTACTTGTGTTTTATTCACATAATACAAACCCAAAACTTTATTTGAAGAGATCTAATTACTTCTTGTCATGAACTTTTTTTTTAACAATACTTCTTGTCATGAATTTGGCATATACTCCGTCCGGACTTTTTTTAAGCAAAAATTCTCTTTTGCACACTTATTAAGGAGTTTGTTTTTTATCCTAGTTTTATGTGTAATTTTCAGTGCAATTTCTAAAATATCCTTTTGTCTATTATGAGATTTACTCCTACTTAGATGTAATCATCATTAATACTACTCCAACATAAATTACTTGTAGAAATGAATAAATGCATGTGTAGGGGTATTGTTGAAAAAAAAATATTAATTAGAGTTGAATTTAATGACTTTTGTTTATATTTAGGGCTAAAATTTTTTGTTGACTTTTGCTTATAAATAAAGCCGTAGTAAATATTTGTTTGATTCTCAATCACTTTCTTGGAGACTACATTTCTTCCAAAAGTACACGTTTTTCTGACATAAGCTGAGTTTGAGGATCACTCATTTGCTACCCAAATATGCACATTAATCTACTACTTAATTTGCTTATCGACCAATTATTCACAAACATGCACTTATAGAGGTTACTAATTATATATAAATAAGTATGTAAAGAAAACTAGCATGCTCTCAGTATTTCTTTAGCATAATTTATTTATCATGTTATTGAAAAATTGAAAAGAAGATAATTCTCAAATATATTTCGTAAATAAAAATGTTTTTGAAACTTATTATATATATAAAAAAAAAGAGATATTTGAAACTTTATTTAAAGTCACAATTATATTATTATGCACAACAAAACTTGAGTAATACGTATATACTACCCAACTTTTTCCTTATCCAAAAAAATAAAAAATACTACCCACAACCTTTGCACAATATTTTTGCAAACCAATCAAGAAACGACATGCAACAATGTTAAAGGGACCACTATAATTACTTTTAAAACCCTTTTACCCAACATTATGGCACGATAAGATAAGGAAATGATGGAAGGACACAAGGTTGGTGTATTTGTAGGTAGTAGTGTTATTGTCAAGCAACACCTGCCTTACATTTCTATCCACAATTTTTTTTTGTTTATAATCGAGGCGAGACTTAACTGTTTATACTTAAAATTCATCAATTTTGTTTTCACATTTTATAGTCGATCATAATAGCAACAATTTCGTTTTCACATTTTATAGTCGATCATAATAGCAATGTATGTATTCGCATAACCTTTAACATGGTTTGTATGTGGAAGAGGAAGAATACATTCAAAAATGAAAAATCTTACCCAAAGTCAATTTTTACTTCACCAAACCCTCACATGACTATTAGCATTTTGAAAATAATAACACATTGATGTTGGAGAGCATTAAAAAGCTCACACACCAACATCAATGACCGATTCGAATCCTCGGCAGCGATTATATCTGGTGCTGCTATCTTGCTGCAGCACTCAACCATTGAATTACTATTACTGTTTTAGTTCTATTTGTTACAACTTGGTTGCAGTTTTCCAATGGCATGTGTGTGGGGTCATGATTATTATTTCCTAACTATCACTTAATTAGGCTTTGCACAATAGTACTCCTTCCGGAGTTATTTATAAACAAAAATTATTTTTTAGATTCATTGAACAAGTGATGTATCTAACCTTATTTATAGGTTAGATACATCACTTTTTTAATGAATCTAAAAAATAACTTTTGTTTGTAAATAAGGCCGAAGAAAGTATATATAATATTTTTGTGGATTTCAAATGTACTTAAGAGTTAGGGTTGGTCAAATTCAAACCAATCCAAATAAAAATCGTAAATCTATCTAAAAAAATCAAAAATTACAAAAAATCAAATACACTATATGAATATACAGTATTTAGTTTCTTTTCTCTCTTCCTCTCCCCTCTCCAGTTTCTCCCGACCTCTGCCGACCACCGCCACCGCCTCCAACAACGACGAAGGCAACTCTCCCATCGTTCACTATTTTTGATGACGACGAAGGCAACTTTCTCGTCCTCCTCTCATCTTGCCACCGCCCTGCCAGTTGCCAACACCACAACTTTGTCTCTTTCGTTCCCCTTTCAACTCGCCACCGTCCGCCACTATCATCACCACCCTCGCCACCACCACACCGTTTCTTCCGTCCTCCTCTCAACTCTTTTGCACCGGATCTTTATATACACTGCTCTTACAGTGGTCGGAATTGTTATTTTCGAGGATGACGACAAGCTTAACAATCAAAGATCAGATAAAAACTTTAACAACTTTAGTTCTTCGACAAAGAAACAAAACACTGTCAGTTCTTCATCGTCGAAGTGAGTGAGAGAGAAGAGACGAGAGAGAAGGAGAGAAAGTGATAGAGTTTGGGGTTGAAAATCCAATTTTGCACTTGCTATAATGGAAATTATAAAAATGCCTGTGATATAATATTTGTGTTAAAAAAGTATTATTTTTATTAAGCAAAATTCTATTGTTTTTAGTTTTCACAAAATTTATTGTTTTTACTAGTTTAATCTGGTACGAGGGTCAGGTCTGACATCAAGTGATTTTAGTCCTCTCTAATTGCAGATGCAGATCGAACCGTAGTCCTTCCTATCAAGTTAGCGTCAATTACCACTGAACCAATTAACGGTTGATACTAATTTATATTTCCTCTGGTTCTACATATATATATATATATATATATATATATATATATATATATATATAAGCAAAATTTGCTTTTCTAGATTCATTGCAAAAGTAATGTATCTAGATAATAATACATTATCTCAAATCCAAAGTTTCTTTCACGATGTAGACATACAGCGGAGGTGGTGCAACGAGGAAGAGGTTAGCCTCCGCATCATGTGTCCAAATCGGCGCCGATTCTCTTCTTCTCCGGTTTTGGTCGTTATTGTTTTTTAATTTCGTTTTCTGTTTTTCCCTTCTATTCGTTTTCTGTTTTTCTATGGTGGTGGTGGCGCTGTTTGGCAGACGTGACCCCTTATTAGGTGTGAGCAGAGGGTGGTGACGTGGGGTGTGGTGGTGGCGCTGGTGTCCAGTCCGACGGTGGCCGGCAACACGTCTTGCGGTGGTTTCCGGTGGTGTTGAGGTTGCTCGGAGCTTTTTTGAGTTTCTCTCTTTTCTTCCGGCTTCGTGTTTTCTGTTTTGGTTTATGCTTGCCACCAATCTGGGTTTTGGTTTTTCGTTTTTTCTCTTTGGCACCCTCTGTGTTCGTTCTTTCCGATGGCTCCTTGTGTTTTCGATTCTCTCTTCTTATATTCGTTTTGCTGTGGAATTGGGATTTGTTGTGTTCGTTTTGTTTCTCTCTTTCCGTTTTTATTTTCTGCATACCTTGTTTTTCGTGGTGGCACCGCCGGCTCTACAGGGTGGTGGTCGGTTCTGGTGGTCATTGGTGTTGAGTTGGGGTGGACGTGGTGTTTAGATTAGAGTTGCTGAGGTGGTGGTGAGGTGTAGCCGGTGTTGTTGTGGCGGTGCTGAGATCTGGTGTCGGGGTGTGGTTGTTGCTGCGTGTGTATAAGTTTTCGTGATTTTGGATCGACTATTTTTGGATTTGGTGTCGCCGGGGTCTGGTTTCGGCGATGAGTATTGGTGCTGTGACGAGGTGGTGGTGGTGGTAGGAGGTGATGAGATTGCGGTTGATGTTGCGTGTTTTGGTTTTCTTTTGACTCTAGATTCTCTGACTTCTTTTCAAATCTGTTGAGATTTGCAGTGCTCTTTTTGAACCGCTGAAGGTTTCCAAATTTGTTCGTCTTGTGCAGATACTTGGTTAATAATATATTTTGCCGATTAAAAAAAATACATTATATTTGCAATAAATCTAAAAAGATAATATTTGCTTATATATAGAACCGGAGGGAATACTTTACAATACATTAATAAGGGTGCTTTTGAAATAGCATTAAATAAAATTGATTTTGATAACCTTTGCTTATTTTATATGTCAAAATTTTTTGTTCACTTTTTACTTATAAATAAGGTTGAAAAGAGTATTATTTTACATAAATATTAACACAACTAATATCATTTAATTTGTGTTGACTTTATTTACAACTCCTCACAAAATAATCTAAAACAAACTTGCAACTTCACAATTTTCGGGTCTAAGTCTAGTGTAACATAGAATTCACAATCATATTATACAACTCCAGACCCCACAAAGTCGAAAATATAGGTCCTCAACTGGATGGGGAGGGTTATCGTTTGCTAAAGAAAATACAACACTTCTCTCATTGCTTTTGCATGTCATGTAGAGTAAATTTTCAATCTGTGTACTCTCCATCATTATATCAATCACAAAATATTAGTACCAAAACATATCACTTATAAGTGTTTGTTCTTTTTAGGATGTATTTTTGTAAAACATATCACGCTCACATGACAATCAATTCCTCGGTATTTGCAACTCCAGCCTGAGAAAGGAATGCAATCAAGGTAATGACACCATGAACAGTGATCACTCAAATTTATAACACTATCCCAATCAACAATTTGTTAACAAACAAACTCAATCGTCACATGATAGAATGAAACATAATCAAATGTGTTGAGTCATATGTATTGACTGCATTTTTGGTGAGCAGGATGTGGTGAAAGATGCTACAACATCGTATCCGACATTTGGTATTATAAGGGGGCGCGTTTCTATTTATGGCATGACCCGTTTTTCTCTTTCATGAATCTTGCATGGCGCCTGTGTGTCTGGCTTTTATTGAGGATCATCATTTATTACTTCAGATCCTTGACCAAAATATTTCTATGAAGAATATCTTTGAAGTATATTTTAGGAAAGAATCCTTTTTAATTAATGTGGTCAAAGGCTTGAGTCAAGTAAAATCAAGCTCATGATTATTTCAGAATCAAGGATTTTGCTGGAGTATAAAACGGTTATGCAAAACCTAATTTGAGGTTGTTCACGCCGTTGTTATTTTGTGTCTAGTTTCCTAGGTTTTTGCGTGTTATTTTGTGAGCCTTTCTTGTGTCACCTTGATACAAGCTAAGGACGTGTGTTATTGAGTTGTACTTTGTGTGATCCTCTCCTAAGCTTTGAAGTACGGAGTTAGGGTTGTGTGTGTTTGTGCACTCTAAGCCTTTAGGTACGAGTGTTAGTTTTAGGAGTGTGTCTCCAAAATACTTTTTCTTGTGTGTTTGAAATCCTTGCTGTTTGTAAGGTTGTTAGGGAGTGAGATGGGATCTCAGACTTAGGAGTTCCTAGGTTGAAGAATCATTGGTAGATGCCTAGGTTTTAAGTTGTAAACGTACGTTTGCTGAAGACTTTCAACTAGGACTATTATAGTGATATTCCTTCCTGGATTGGTATCCCCCAGACTAGGGCTTGCTTTGAGCGCCGAACTGGGTTAACAAATATCATGTGTTCTTTACTTGCTTTCTGATATTTGTTTTTATTCTTCTTAAGTTTTTACGCAGTAGGATGCTATAGCATCGTTTACAGCATTACGTCTTCAGTGCTAAGAAGCTATAGCATTGCTTACAGCATCGTACCTAGCGTGCCAGGAATTTCAATTGGCATCAGAGCAGGCACCCTGCCTGTCTCAAGGGTGAGATCCAGAACCTTATATTTCTGGCATCATGGAAAAGGAAGGAGGATACATGAACAGACCACCGTTGCTCAATGGATCTAACAACTATGATCACTGGAAATAAAAAATGACCGCTTTTCTAAGATCCATTGATAGCAAGGTTTGGAAAGCTGTTTTGACTGGATGGGAACATCCCACTGTTGCTAGCAAGGAAGGAACCTCAACAGGAGTTAAGAAACCAGAGGTTGAGTGGACTACAGAAGAAGAGGCTGCAGCCCTCTACAATAACAAAGCCATTTATGCTTTGTTTAATGGGGTGGACGCAAATGTTTTCAAGTTGATCAAAAACTGTGTGTCAGCCAAGGAAGCATGGGAGATCTTGAAGACCTGCTATGAAGGTACCACAAAGGTAAAGCAATCCAAAATTCAACATCTCACATCTAGGTTTGAAACTCTAAAGATGAAAGATGATGAGAGCATTCAAGATTTTCACATGACTCTCTTGGATATTGCCAATTCTTTTGAAGCCTTGGGAGAAAAAGTATCTGATGAGAAATTGTCAAGGAAACTTCTCAGATCTCTTCCCAAAAGATTTGACATGAAGGTGACAGCTATTGAGGAAGCACATGACATTTCCACTATGAAAATGGATGAATTGGTTGGTTCACTTCAAACCTTTGAAACTGTACTTGATGAGCGTGGTGAGAAAAAGACCAAGAGCATCGCTTTTGTCTCTAATGCTGATGAGGATAATGACCAAGATGAGGATGAAGAAGAAGAAAACATTGCAGATGCTATAGCCATGCTTGGAAGGCAATTCAACAAAGTGCTGAAGAGAGTTGATCGCAGGAATCGTCAGAATGCTCCTGGCATCCGACTCGACATCAATAAACAACAAAGCAATTTGAAGAAATTCAAACCTGAAGAGAAGAACAGTCAAAGCAAGGGTGTTCAATGTCATGAGTGTGAAGGATATGGACACATAAGAACAGAATGTGGAACTTACCAGAAAAGACAGAAAAAGGGTTTGAATGTATCTTGGTCAGATGAAGATTCAGAGGAAGAGCATGAATCTGCTAAGCATGTAACTGCATTAACTGGAATCTATACTCCAGACAGTGATACTGAGGAAGAAGGTGATGTGGCTTATGATGAACTTGCAAGCACTTACAAAGAGCTACTCTCAAGATTTGAAGAAATGTGCAGATTACTTGAGAAGCAGAAAAAGACAATCAATCTCCTTCAATCTGAAGTAAAGGCTCAAACTGAGAAGGCTTCAGAGGCTCAAGAAGAAGTTGTCTGTGTCAATGCTCAAATGGAGGACTTGAAGAAGCGTGTGGGTCAATTAAACTCTGGAACAAATCTATTAGAGGAGATTCTTGAGAATCTGCCCAGTGGTAAGGCTAAAGCAGTAGGTTATAATTACTTTCATTTGAATAAGTACCAACAGAATCTTGAGACAAAGTTCAAATCTGCTGAAGATGTTTTTGATCCTTGCACTGGGGCCACGATGCTAAAGCATCCTGCACAGCATTTCAAACTTATCCTGTTCCCAAGTTTGCTCTGGAATCCAATCCAAAAGGTCATCAAAGGCCTAAAATTCAGAGAGTATACAGAAGATGGGTTTGTCATCACTGTGGAAGAAGATGTCACATTAGGCCCTTTTGCTACAGACTTCATGGATATCCTGTTCAGCAGCCTGAAGCAAATGAGACAAAGGAAGATGTGAAGCAAGATGTGCCTGTGAAGAAGGAGTGGAAGCCCAAGACAAATAATGTATGGTTGATTGCTCACACATCCTTGAGAGCCTCATCAAGGGAAGATTGGTACTTTGATAGTGGATGCTCCAGGCATATGACTGGTGAAGAAAAATTTCTCAAGAATATAAAGCCATACAAGACCAGTTTTGTTACTTTTGGAGATGGTGGTAAAGGAGAAATTCTTGGAATTGGGGATCTAGTGAATCATGGACTGCCCAAGTTGGAGAATGTACTCTTGGTTAAGGGACTCACAGCAAATCTGATAAGTATAAGTCAGCTGTGTGACCAGGGACTGAAGGTTAATTTCACCAAGACTGAGTGTGTTGTGAACAATGAAGAAGACCAACTGTTAATGAAAGGAACCAGATCCAAGGATAATTGCTACTTGTGGATACCTCATGAAGAAGCATTGAAAACCACATGTCTCAACACAACTACAGATGAAGTGAGACTGTGGCACCAGAGACTAGGTCATCTTCACTTGAAGGGGTGAAGAAAGTCATTTCATCAGAAGCTATTAGAGGTTTGCCTAAACTAAAGATCACAGAAGGAAACAAGTGTGGTGAGTGTCAGATTGGTAAGCAAGTCAGGATGCCACATCCAATGCTAGAGCATCAGACAACCACCAAAGTTCTTGAGCTACTTCATATGGACCTCATGGGACCCATGCAGGTTGAAAGTCTTGGAGGAAAAATGTATGCCTTTGTTATGGTAGATGACTACTCAAGATATACCTGGATAGATTTCATTAGAGAAAAATCAGATGCCTTTGAAGCATTCAAGGAATTGTGTCTGCAAATTCAAAGGGAAAAGGCAAGCAATGTGGTAAAGATCAGGACAGATCATGGAAAGGAATTTGAGAACTCTAGGTTTAATGATTTTTGTGCATCTGAAGGAATCAAGCATGAGTATTCTTCTGCTATCACCCCACAGCAAAATGGGATAGTTGAAAGGAAGAATAGAACTATTCAAGAGTCAGCAAGAGTCATGCTTCATGCCAAGAATGTTCCCTACTATTTTTGGGCTGAAGCTATGAACACTGCCTGCTACATTCACAACAGGGTCACATTGAGAAAAGGCACCACATCTACTCTGTATGAGCTATGGAAGAATAGGAAACCAACTGTGAAACACTTTCATGTGTTTGGAAGCAAGTGCTACATTTTGGCTGATAGAGAACCTAGAAGGAAGCTTGACCCAAAGAGCCATGAAGGGATTTTTCTAGGATACTCTCCAAACAGCAGAGCCTACAGAGTGTATAATTCCAAGACTCAGGTAATGATGGAATCCATAAATGTTGTAATTGAAGACTCTACTCTGGAAGAAACTGTTGGTAAAGACCAGGGTATTCCTGTTGTACATGATGCTGAACAAGATGCTACAACATCTGAACATCTGGGTGAAAATCAGTCTGATGAAGAGGTTGAAGAAGAGATCAATGCTACAGATTCTGGAGATCAAGCTCAAAAGAAAGGACCTTCAGCACGTGTTCAGAAGAATCATCCAACAGAGTTGATCATAGGCAATCCAGAACAGGGAATAACTACTAGAAGGACAAATGATGTTATTTCAAACTCTTGTTTTGTATCTTTATTTGAGCCCAAAAATGTTAAGGAAGCCTTATCTGATAGTGCATGGATAGAGGCTATGCAGGAAGAGTTAAATCAGTTCAAAAGAAGTGAAGTGTGGGATTTGGTCCCAAGACCAAAAGATGTGAATGTGATTGGAACCAAGTGGGTGTATAAGAACAAGTCAGATGAAAATGGCATTGTCACCAGGAACAAAGCAAGACTTGTTGCACAGGGATATACCCAAGTTGAAGGTTTAGACTTTGAAGAGACTTTTGCACCTGTTGCAAGGCTAGAATCCATCAAACTCCTTTTGGGAGTTGCTTGCATTCTCAAGTTCAAACTCTATCAGATGGATGTAAAAAGTGCTTTTCTAAATGGATACCTACAGGAAGAAGTGTATGTTGAACAGCCAAAGGGCTTTGTTGATCCTGAACATCCAAGTCATGTGTACAAATTGAAGAAAGCTTTATATGGGTTGAAGCAAGCACCCAGGGCTTGGTATGAAAGGTTGACTCAATTCTTGGAAGATCAAGGTTACAGAAAGGGAGCTTCAGACAAGACTCTATTTGTTAAGCAAGAAAGAGGTAAATTCATCATAGCTCAAATTTATGTTGATGACATAGTGTTTGGTGGGATGTCAGACACAATGGTACAACATTTTGTCAAGCAGATGCAATCAGAATTTGAAATGAGCCTTGTTGGGGAATTGACATATTTTCTTGGACTTCAAATCAAACAAATGGATGATACTATATTTATATCTCAGAGTAAGTATACAAGAAACATAGTCAAGAAGTTTGGTATGGAAAGTGCTACATCTAAAAGAACACCAGCACCTACTCATCTGAAACTTACTAAGGATGAAAAGGGAATCAGTGTAGACCAAAGTTTATATAGAAGCATGATTGAAAGTCTGCTATACTTGACTGCAAGTAGGCCAGACATCACCTATGTTGTTGGAGTTTGTGCCAGATATCAAGCTGATCCTAAGGTTAGTCACTTAACTCAGGTCAAGAGGATCTTGAAATATGTGAATGGAACTAGTGACTATGGAATAATATACTCTTATTCTGAAGATTCCAAGCTCTTTGGATATTGTGATGCTGATTGGGCTGGAAGTGCAGATGACAGAAAAAACACTTCAGGAGGTTGTTTCTTCTTAGGAAATAACTTGATTTCTTGGTTTAGTAAGAAGCAAAACTGTGTAGCTTTATCCACAACTGAGGCTGAGTACATAGCTGCTGGTAGTAGTTGCTCACAGCTTGTTTGGATGAAGCAGATGCTGACTGAGTATGATGTTGTACAAGATGCTATGACATTGTACTGTGACAACATGAGTGCCATAAACATCTCTAAAAATCCTGTTCAACATAGCAAGACTAAACATATTGACATCCGTCATCACTTCATAAGAGATCTTGTTGAAAGCAAAATTGTTACTTTGGAACATGTTGGCACAAAAGAGCAAGTGGCAGACATTTTCACCAAAGCACTTGATGCCGTACAGTTTGAGAAGCTAAGGGGCAAGTTGGGAATTTGCCTCCATGAGGAGTTATAGCAGTTACCGTTAGTGGCACGTGCAGCAGTTACTTTCCTTCATCAAAGGCTGCACGTTGATCAAGGCAATCATAGCCTAAATTACTCCCTTGACACGCCACTATGCATTGTTGGTTATTTTTATTTCATATCTTCTCATCTTGATTCTTTCCATTTTTATTTCACATCTCACTATAACTACTCTACCAAACCTCCACATTCAACCCTCACATATCTCTCACTCTCAATCCTATTTTCTAACATTTGCCGTCACCATGTCTCATTCATCCCCTGTTAACTCTCCCATCGCCGCTTCTCCAAATCAATCTTAACCATCTCATGAACCTCAACCAGACTTTGTCACCAATGCTGTTCCCATCACCACTATTCATCCCTCTGTTGCATCTGCTCTCAACACCAAACCACACAAATCCTCATCCTCTAAACCCAAGTCCTCAAAGAAAGGTAAGACAACGGGAAGTAAGAAACCAAGGGTCAAGAAGTCCAAATCTCGATACAACTCCGATTTCGACATGCAAGGGTTTCTTTTGGCCAATCAGGGCTCTGATAAACTGGTTGTAGGTGTTGATGCTACAGCAACCTCTCAAAGTGAGCAGATCGACACTAATACTGTTCAAATCCCTAATGCTGAAAAAGGGGAAACTGTTGTGGAAACTGAAAAGCCAAAATCTCCTGTTCCTGATTCTCTTAAGGAAGATGAACTCAATGAGGAGGATCATATTGTTGGTGATGTGCTTCAATCTCTGGCAAATAGCATCTCTCATGAGGATGCTACCCCTGATGCTTCAGCATCTCTGGTAAGAGAAGAAGCTGACAAGGATGTGGTTGAGGATGTTGTGGCATCTGATACTGAACCTGACCAAGGTGAAGCTCTGAATACTGCTGATGTGGAAGCAAGTGAGGAAGAAGACATTGTTGTGGTCAAATCTATTGGGTCATCCCTTGCAGGAAAAACTGGCATTGGTAGGCGTCTAAGGGAAAGGAAAGGCAAAGAACCTGAGGTGGAAAAAGAAGCACCAAAGTCTGTCAAGAAGAGAAAGAGTGTGCCCACGAAGTCACCCAAGAAGAAAGTTGTGGGACCTAGTAGAAGCTCTAGCAAGGTTGAGATTCCTGCTCAACCAAAGAAGAAAGCTTCTAAAAGGAAAAATGTTAGTGACTCTGAGTATGAAGCTGAGCAAGATGCTCCTAGCATCACACCCTCACCTCAGAAGAGATCTCTGAAGAAGAAGAAGGTTGTTACTGATGTGTCTGATGATGATGATGATGCTGAACATGATGCTCCAAGCATCTCAGCATCCAAGAAGAAAGTTGGGAGAAAGATAGTGCCAACTAATGTTCCTGATGTGCCCATTGATGGAGTATCTTTTCACTTTGTGGATAGTGCAAAGAAGTGGAAGTATGTATTTGCAAGAAGGATAGGACTGGAAAGGGAATTGTCTGCTGAAACCCTGGCTTGGAAGGAGGTTGTTGACTTGTTGGATGATGCTGGCTTAATGAAAACTGTTAGTGGTTTGAGCAACTGCTATGCCAAGCTTGTGAAGGAGTTTGTTGTCAACATTGCTGAGGACTGTGACAATCCTCTCAGCACTGAATATCAGAAGGTTTGGGTTAGGAACAAATGTGTTGAGTTCTCCCCAAAGATCATCAACAGATATCTTGGTAGGCAGAAGGATGATTACACTGCCATTGATGTTACCAATAATGAAGTGTGCAGGACCATCATAGCCAATCAGGTCAAGGTGTGGCCATCCAAAGGTAAGGTACCCTCTTGTATGCTCTCTGTGAAGTATGCTGTCCTGAACAGAATAGGAACTTTGAATTGGGTTCCTACAACCCATACATCTCATATAGCCACTGGATTAGCTAGGCTTATTTACTCTGTTGGTACTGGTACTGTTGCTGACTATGGAACTTATATCTTTGAGCAAACCATGGCTCATGGCAAGTCTTGGGCAATCAAGATGCCTATAGCCTTCCCTAGTCTCATCTGTGGAATCATTCTTGATCAACACCCCCATATTTTGACTGCTGCTGATGAACCTCTCAAGAGAGAAGCACCCCTGTCTCTCCATTTTAGACTGTTTGAAGGGACCCATGTTGCTGATATAGCAGGGCCTATGACAGGGAAATCTGTGCCTAGGCAAGATCCTCCTTCAACTCTGAGTAGGAAGGATATGATTGCCTCATTGGAAGCTAATGTGCAAGCTCTGGATGAGCAGAAGAAAGGGCTTGAGCTGGTAATATCTGCCCTGAAGAAAGAGGAGGCTGAGGAAGCAGGTCCTAGTGCTGGTGCTGATGTGGGTAATGATGCTGTGAATGATGCTGCAGCAGAGAATGAAGATGCTGGTGGTGATACAGAGGAGCTGGAGGTGACTGATTCCAGTGCTTCTGATTGAAGAATGATTTGTGTGCTGCTTTGCTATTTTTGTTTCCTTTGTTTTCATTTGGTGTTTTTGTTACTGTTGTGTTATATGGGCCGAGACTCTGATGACCCTAATTCCTGTTTTGTAATAAGCTCCTGAACCTCATAATTCTGTACTGCTATATTTGTCAAATTTGTGGCAAAAAGGGGGAGTATAAATTTGGTACTCTGTTTGTTTATCTGAGTGTCTTCCTATTTGATCTCGCCTGCTGTTAGTTTGCACTGCTATGGTAATGATATGTTTGTTAAAATTGAGTGCATGAAGTATGTGTATGTGTGGACCTGTATGATATGTGCATGAAGTATGTGTATGTGTGGACCTGTATGATATGTGCATGAGTACCCTAGAATATTGAGATATGATCTGCAGGGGGAGATGTTGGATAAGATGCTCCAACATCCTATGCATATGTGCAGGGGGAGATGTAGTGTGAAATGTTGTAGCATTGTCTACAGCATCCTGTCAATTTTGATTGCTCTGACCTTCTAAGGCTAAGTTGTTTTATATGTTCCGCTGTTGCATGCCTCTCTGATATTCTTAAAAGATACATGTATATTCTTGTTTACTGGTCTCCATGAAGAAGTAGTATGGAATCTGTTTTGAAGAATAGTCTCTACAAATCTTTATCCATGTGTGCTTGTGTTGAGAAAAAGAAATGTAGTTGAAGTATCTGTTTAAGTATCTGTATGGTCATTATTTGTTTTAGCCAAAAATTTGCCAAAGGGGGAGTTTGTTGAGTCCTATGTATTGGCTGCATTTTTGGTGAGCAGGATGTGGTGAAAGATGCTACAACATCGTATCCGACATTTGGTATTATAAGGGGGCGCGTTTTTATTTATGGCATGACCCGTTTTTCTCTTTCATGAATCTTGCATGGCGCCTGTGTGTCTGGCTTTTATTGAGGATCATCATTTATTACTTCAGATCCTTGACTAGAATATTTCTATGAAGAATATCTTTGAAGTATATTTTAGGAAAGAATCTTTTTTAATTAATGTGGTCAAAGGCTTGAGTCAAGTAAAATCAAGCTCATGATTATTTCAGAATCAAGGATTTTGCTGGAGTATAAAAAGGTTATGCAAAACCTAATTTGAGGTTGTTCACGCCGTTGTTATTTTGTGTCTAGTTTCCTAGGTTTTTGCGTGTGTTATTTTGTGAGCCTTTCTTGTGTCACCTTGATACAAGCTAAGGACGTGTGTTATTGAGTTGTACTTTGTGTGATCCTCTCCTAAGCTTTGAAGTACGGAGTTAGGGTTGTGTGTGTTTGTGCACTCTAAGCCTTTAGGTACGAGTGTTAGTTTTAGGAGTGTGTCTCCAAAATACTTTTTCTTGTATGTTTGAAATCCTTGCTGTTTGTAAGGTTGTTAGGGAGTGAGATGGGATCTCAGACTTAGGAGTTCCTAGGTTGAAGAATCATTGGTAGATGCCTAGGTTTTAAGTTGTAAACGTGTGTTTGCTGAAGACTTTCAACTAGGACTATTATAGTGATATTCCTTCCTGGATTGGTATCCCCCAGACTAGGGCTTGCTTTGAGCGCCGAACTGGGTTAACAAATATCCTGTGTTCTTTACTTGCTTTCTGATATTTGTTTTTATTCTTCTTAAGTTTTTACGCAGTAGGATGCTATAGCATCGTTTACAGCATTACGTCTTCAGTGCTAAGAAGCTATAGCATTGCTTACAGCATCGTACCTAGCGTGCCAGGAATTTCAAAATGCATATTTAAACCAATAACAAACTACACAGTCAAAATGATTAACCTATAAATGAGAAATGAAGAGAAACACTCACTTCATGAGATCCATGGAAGATAGGTTCTACCTTGAGGTGATCAAAGTGCTGAAATGAGAATCAACTTAGGAATGAAGGAAAGTATGAATTGGGAGAAAAAGTATCCTTTGCACCAGTTTACATACATTGTGATCAAGAATAAGGTCGCATTGGTCACCACCAAAGTGGGAACCAACCACAGGAACCATTTGTTTTTCGGCAGAGGAGTGTGAGTTTGATCGATGGGAACATATGTTTTTACAACGAGTGAGTTTGACAAATAAGTCACTCTGTTTAGGAATATAAAGAGTAGAGTTTTGGGCCATATATGGAACTTGACAAATAAGTACTATGTGCTTCCATTTTGAAACTTGAGAGGGTTGTGAAACATATATGGAAAAAGAAGAAGTAATATAAGTAATGCTAATCCAGAAGGAGAAACAAGCTAAAGTAAGAAATTGTATGGTGTGTGGTGGTAGGTGTTGGAGAAAAGAGAGAGGCATGAAAGAGAAGAGTTGTGGTATGTGTTGTTTGTTGAGAAGTATTGTGGGAGATAGAATAGAATAAAGAAAAGTCAGTACCGGAAGGTGAGTCTTACTTTAATAATACCGGTATGTCTTAAATGAGTTTTTCTTTTTGAAGTACATAGTACTCCTTTTGTTGAATAGTACTGGTATAATACTTTAGCAATTTTACTGAAGCTTTTTGGTTGTGGTGAATTTGTCCACATCTCCTTGTTTCCTTCATGCCTTGGCCATGTGATTGGTACACCTTTGTATTTATGGTGTGTTCAATTTGAAAGGGAAGTTGTGATGGGAGAAATGAATGAGAGAAGAAAGAAAAATGTGAAGAGTATATAGTAGAGAAATAAAGAAGAGAGAGAATTGCAGTTCCACCATGCCGCCAGTCGGAGGTCCACCGTAGGTCGTAAAAAAATTGTCCGCTGCCGCGTTGGTCGGAGAAAACGTTGATTTTTTTGGAAATATTTTCTATGAATCGTGTTTGGTTTTGGTCAATTAAATCAGGATCGTTTGATTAAGATTAGACGGTTAATATTTTAATGTCAATATTATTATTTAAAAAAAAAAATCAAAAGTGCATTAAAATCTGAACCGTCCGATTTTAATTAGATGGCTACCAACCGCTGACGACTGCACAAAAAATAATTTACTTAATCCATTTTCCTTAAGTAGGCTAAATGATTAGATACTATAGTAGATTCAGGCTTACTATAAATAGAGGATATCAAAGATCTTATAGTTCAATATTCACTCAAGAGCAACACATCATTTTGTTACAATACAAAACCATTCTCTCATTCCTCTCACAAAATTCTCATTAGCCTTAGATTTCACCCTCCATTAATATTAGCACAAAAGATGGATCAAATTAAGAAAGGATTAACCAAGAAGCAATTCTTGAAAAGAACTTTGAAGTTTGTTTTCACAATTTCTGCTTTCTCTTTATTCCTTTGTTACTACTCTTCTAGCTTTTTCATACACCCTCAAACTTTCAATGCATACTTTTGTACATGTCTTTTTGCCTTTTTCACTCACACCCTTGAAAGGAAATACATGTTTCTCATTTGTAATGGAATCCTTGCATTTCTAGCCAAGAACTTACTCTTCATCCCAACAACTTCTTCAGATGCTCACTTTGATCAGCTTCATGCTTCTGATAACATGATAGTTGCCCCTTTTGCAAGTTACCAATCTTTGGAGGAAGTTTCTCTTATGGCTAAAGAACAAGAGGATGAAAACTATGAAGAAAAAGTCTCAGAAGCTGAAGAATATCAAGATTATACCTTAAATGAGGCTTCTATAGCAAAAGAAAAGGAGGTTAATGTGTTGGCACAAGATGAATATGAAGATGAAGCATTGACAACAAATGAAGAATTAGTAAATACAGAAGAATTGAACAGAAAGTTTGAAGAGTTCATAAGGAAAATGAAAGAGGAAATGAGGATTGAAGCTCAAACACAACTTATTGCAGTTTAGTATATGATATATATGTAACAAAGTAAGAGAAGGAATTAAGTGATTTTTAGTCTTTTCATATGACTAAGCCGTATGCTTGATTTCATTTTTACTCCCTTTTGTTAATTTGCATTTTGATGAGCAATATTCCATATCCCTCTAGCATCTTCTTTCTCACTGTTTTAAATTATGTCAAAGTTTTAAAATTAGTGTTATTATTATATGATATGAAACATGGACACGACACAAACATCGGACACGACACGGATAGGGATTCCGACGCATCGACACCGATAATAATTTAAGAAAATAACAAGTTTAATATAATCATAAATATCGGTGTTGTTGTATTGGTGTTCAACATCAAAACATGCCTAAATATTTGAAAAGTATACGTGTTTCATAGATTATATGCATCTCAGATTTATCCGACTTCTTTAGCGTTTAACAATACATGCTAGCATATATAACGTCTCAATTTGACGGAGGGAATTATTTGATAGACATGAAGCAAATGGAGAAGATGAAATTTTGGATTAATGAGAGAGAAAAGAGAGAAGATGAAGTTATGAATTTTTTTATGAAGTTGTGAGTTGTTTTTATGATTTTTATGGATTTCTTAAAAAAAATTCAATCAAATTGAATCCTGAAAAATTTCTCTATCAAATTGGTCGATGCATATGTGTCAACATTTAATAGTACAAGTCAACATATTTAACGCCTCAATTTAACTGAGACTTATTTGATAGACGTTAAGCAAATTAAAGACAAATTGAAGGATGATTTTACTATTTAGAAAAATTTAAAGGCGAAATTAACTTATGGACACATTGATGAAAATGCTTATTCACTCTTAGTAAGTGCATTGGTGAATTATGCAGAGGTGGTCTCGGGGGATAGATGGATGCTTGAAAAGATTCAAAAATCTAACAATGATCGGTGCTGCTCTCCCTCCGTAAGTAGAAACTCATAATATTACTCGTTCTCATAATTTAAATGGTGACGCAATTAGAGTTGGTTCGAAAATAAATATCAATATCTCAAAACTTAATATAAATTTGTTTTCATTTTTAATTGAATCAACATCAATTACATCACTATAAAATGACTCTAAATTTATACTTAAAATGACAATGTTGGTGGCTGTCAAAAGTTTAAGCTGTTTTCAAGTAAAAGTTCGTCATAGACCAACAAATTTCTTATCAACATTTGCATTAATATCCATATTATTTTTCTTTGAAAAAAAATATAAAATCACTATGAAAAGATTCTTGCGTTATATTGCTTCATTTTAGAGAAGCAATAAGTCATATGATTTCCACTTTATTCGTCTTCTTTCGAAAAGTCTAAAAGGAACCTTAATCCATTTTTGAATTAACATTCAATTATCATTAAGAGTTTTTAAAGACAACCTCCTTATAACAAAGAATACAATTTTGGAAAACTGACCAATTACCATGGAAAAGGTCCATGTGAGCCAAAGTGAGGGACCCTCTTAATATTAAATGATATATGATATTAATAGGGGTGAGCATCGGTCGGGTTCGGTCGGATTCGGGCCGAAAATCGTCAAACCGATAAAAATCGCGACCTCTTAATTTGGACCCAATTTCGACCGTTTACGTCTTCGGTTTGTTCGGATTCGGGTAATACGAGTGACGGGTCCGACGGGTCGGTTTTAACGGGTTAGATTGAATCGTTGTTGTTACATTTAAAACTTCATTGTTCAAAAAATTATTTGTTTTTTGACAATTCATTCAATATTTCGTACATAATGAAACAAAAGATACAATAAAAATGATGAGATGAAGTTAATTTGTTTCAAATTTGTAAATTCAATGACAATAATAGATAGTAGACGAGAAGTAAAAATTAAGATAAATCTAAAATATTATCTTTCACATCTCCTTTATCAACATATTACAAGTTAAAGCTCGTAAAACACAACATTTTTCTCCTCTATCAAAGATAGATAAAATTAACAAAGTGAAGAGCATATGATATTAAGAGAGAGAAGATGTGCTCGAAACTAGAAAAAAAATTAATTTGTATTTTAGAAATTGTTCGGTCGGTTTCGGTTATAAATAGACGGATTATTAGAGACCCGCACCCGCCCGTATACAACCGTTCATGACCGATTTTTCACAATTGTTGACCCGAGACCCGACCCGCACCCGACCGAGTGCTTCCACATATTGACGGTTATGTCAGTTTCGAGTCGGGTTGCGGGTTTGTGCTCACCCCTATCTGATAATATGAACATGTCAAATAATCATCTTAAGTCTCGACACACTTCAAACTCAAAGGAGTAATCTAGAAGGGCAATGACACTTTGTCTGCATTTCCTGACAAATAAATATAGTGTGCACATATATAATCAATCATCAACAATAATACGTATCAGTACATAACAGTACTAACTTTATTGAAAAAATTTGCTGGTTCAAAAACAAAAACTATTGAAACAATGACATTTGATTATAAGACAAGAATATAACTAGCCGTCCAAATATTCATTTTTGTGGTCACCATTTCAGCTCCAGAAATATGGAGAAACTGGCCTACATATATATTAATATTAATTAAGCAAAGTCATAGTGAACCGGTTCTGGTTAATGTCATCTCCAGAATTTTCTATCTACAAGCAACTATTTATTTTTATTTTTTTTAATTTTTACCACCAGTTTAATCTGGTTCGGGGGTCAGTTTTGACATCAAGTAGTTTCAATCCTCTTCCAGTCGCAGTTGTAGGAAATCAAATCGTGGTCCTCCCTATCAAGTTCAGCGCCAATCACCGCTGAACCAACTACCGATTGGTTACAGACAACTATTTTATATTGCTAAAATTTAAGGGATAATATGAAAGAGGAAATGAAAAAAGGAAGTGATATTAACAGAGTTCAATTGCCAAACTCACAACAATCTTCAGTTTCATCTTTCATATAACCAAATAACATCGAGTAAACCATTGAATTAGTCGTTGTCTTTGTAATCCGCTTTCAAATAGGTCCCCGACTCTTTTAATATATTAAATTAGTCCTTGTCTCTGTCAAATGTTTCTAAATATGTTCTCTCTATTGACATCAATTTTCTACCACCTTAAAATGTGTTAAAATGTCATACGAACAATATCATCATACAATTTAAATGCCACATAGTCAATGGTCAGCTTAAAACAATGATTATTTGATTTGATAAAAATTGGTAAAGTTGTGGGTTAATTTGATAGTAAGTTAAAAATGTCATTGGCTATTTTGATAGAAAGTGGATAAAACAAAGACTTATTTGACAGTAAGTGAAATAAATGTTCACGGAAGGACCAAATTGAGAAACATGACAGAGACAAACACTAATTTGATATATTGAAAGAATCATGACCTATTTGAGAGCGAGTTACAAAGACAGGGACCAATTTGGTGCACTCAAATAACTTCTCTTGTAATTGCTAATTAAATATGAAAGTAACATACACGAGAGTGAAGTAAAGAGTATAAAGCATGTGTAGAATCTTTGGACGATTTTATAAACTTTCTCTCTACCTCATTTCACTTGAAACTGTTCTTGTCATTTCCTTTTATGATGCATTCTTTACTTTGTCACTTCATGTAATGATACTATCATGATTCTATTGCTAGTGGTTTCCAATTTGCATTTCATCACATATATACAATCCAAAACTTCAGACTAGCTATTTGGCGAAACCGTCATGTTCATGTTGCAGACTTCATCAGTCTCAGGCAGATTTCTAACCTCATTAAGAATCCTATTAAGTTCTTTTGTCAGTTGTTTGCGAACAAAGTCAGATCGCTCCTTTGTAATTGATGATTCTGAAAACAAAGTTTCAGCTAGAGACTGATATTCTTGAAACCATTCCCCACCAATAATACTTTGGTTGTTATGCTCATCATCGACAATTAAAGAACATTCCCGGCGCCATCTATTTAAATAGTATTTGTCAGGAAGCTGAAAGTAATTCTTTATAACAAGTATGTGAAGAGCATGTCTGCATAATATTCCCGACGATTCAAATTCTTTGCAAGAGCAGTGTATCTGTTCGTCTTCTGGTAGCCAAAACACGAGCCACTCTCCATCCAACCTTTTAAAGTGTCGTATAATATATGATCCATTGGCCATTTCAGATGTAGCATATTGCATTGCGAGCGATAACTCTTGTTGCAATGCATTGAAAGCATAAGGTGTGAGAATGCTCCGTGCATGCTCTTCAATTGGTATGCAAGTTCTAAGATTTGTAAATTGAGTCTCTTGATGTGGCTGACGTTGGAAATTTGCAGAAATGCCAACCTGAAACATTAACCACCAGAGGCGAGAAAATTCATAAGAGCGTGGTTATCAAATCGAGATTCAAATCGTGAATTGGAAGACCTATTTTCTAAATCGTGAATCTAATCTTATTATGAATCGTAATATACATCACCAATAAAAATCTGACATCTTCAAGCAAAAACAAGTGACTGGAAATTTTATAAGCTTATAGATTATATATGACCCTCAAATAATTCAAGATTCATGTAATGAATCAAATGACAAAAAAAAGTGAATGATTATACAATGTTGACAAAAGGAGTGGTTCACTAGCACAAAATGGGATTCATCATGGTGAATCGAGATTTATCATAATTAATATGGATTCCAAATGAAATTCATATCCAAAATATATACGCACTAAGATTAGTATGGATTGAGTTCAGTTTTGTATCTAATACAGATACTGATAACCGTGCATACGAGTTAAACGTCAAAACTTGCATTTTACCAACATACCTGTTCAAAAAAGCTGCGCAAACATGTATGTTGAGTGAAGATTCCTTTCAAAAATGCATCTATAGACTTGGAATAAGCTGTTGCCACCATTCGAGCCAAAAAATAACCTCTCACATAGGGTTGTGCCCAGGAGGCTCGAACAGAATACAGTAAATCAATATGTTTATCTGAATCAAGTCCAAAAACAGAAATCATTTGGCTCCACTGAAGTTCAAATTCTTCTGTATTCTCAATGTTAAATAAGGCATTAAACTCGGATTTAAATTCGGCAAAACGAGACCCGAGAGGAAGAGAAAACCAACTGGGTACCTTGTTTATAATATTCCACACTGGAATGACAAGTTTAGTTCCTGGAAATTCGCTTCTAATTGCGTCTCTAAGACCGGGATCAAGATCAGATAGAATTGTTTGTGGACATCTTCCTCTCATGAACCGGAGATATGTCTGTATTAAGGAATAATCATAATAAGACGAATATTTATGAAAGCAAAAGTAAAATCTCATACAGATTATGCTAGTAGTAGTAAACCTGTATCGCCCATGTGAAGGATTGTGGTGTTTCATCCTGCAGTAAAACACAACCGAAAAAAATGGTTCTACCACAGTTATCAATACCAAACCACACTCCGAAAAGCAATCCATAAGTGATCGATCGATGAGAAGTGTCAAAATAAATTACATCACCAAACATGGCATTCGCATTAACAGAATCACCATACGACCAAGCTATATTTTCAACCTTCTCATTCTCATCGACCGTAAAATCATAAATAAACTCAACATCAGCTTCTTTCATTGCTTTGCACACCTCAAGAAGTTCCAAAACATCATTTTCTCTTTTCTCACTTAACAACGCCTCATTCTCTTGAACAATCTTCTTACGATTTTGGACAAAGTTCCTCACATCCCTTTCCAAGAAAGGCAAATGTCCGCCTTGAATCCCCTTTTCAACCTCAAGCATTTTCACTATCCGATGTATCGGAAACCCGGCTTTCGAAAGCAACAATATACGCTCTTGATCAGCCTCATGAATTTTCCTATACGCAGGTAAAAGACGAACTTGATCATCTTCCAAAAGCTCGTGATTATGTATATTACTAAACTGAACAACAAACCATTGAGAAACACCATCAACAACCTCCTTAGATAGATACATTTTAGCATCACATCCACACCTCACCGATTTCCTATCTCTCTGATGTTCACCATTAACCTTCCTCTTCACCGGTGCAAACCCTGATCGGTAACAAACAAAATCACGCTTATAAACGCCCAACTGAGGACTAATTCTAGATCTTTCCTTCCTAATAGAAAAACCATTTTTCCTAGCAAAATTACCATAATGTTCAAAAGCTTCATCATCACTCTTAAACACCATTCCAACATAAGGGGTAATCATAGCTCTACAAGATGATATTTTATCTTCTTTCACCGATTCCGGTGCTTCCGAACCCTCCTCAGAATCACTCTCATATGTAATGTAACATTTCCAATCTCCACAAGGACATTGTTGCTTCCTAATCCATAGGTTTTTTGTAGCTAATGAAGTCATTGTTTTTTTTTCACTTGAATGAAATGTTGAAATTAATCAAAAGTTTCAAACTTTACAGTGACCCATAAGCTAATAATTTTCAACAACAAAACCAGAACCCTGAATATGAATTAAACAAAATCAAAATCCAAAGAATGTGAAAAATAACTAACAAAAAAAAAGATATTTTAAGTCTAAAAAAAGGGTTTTTTTGAATTAAGCTGGGAACAAGAAATAAAAGCTTGAAAATTGATGAAAGTTTGAAAATTTCATACCAGATAGATAAAAACCTGGTTCTCTGGTTCTTCTTGTTGTGCTATTTTGCAATTTCACTGTGAGTGTAAAAAAAAGAATAAAAATTGAATTTTTATTTATTGGGCCATTTGATTTCTATTGAAGGCTACGTAATGGGCTTATAAACGATCCAATATAGAAAATTTTGAGACTTTCTTTTGCCACCTCCCTGTTTTCTCGCGTACATCTGTCCACTACTTATGTAGAAGATACACTCCAAAAATATTCTACCAGATTTTATTTTTATAACGTATGCTACTTGTAGAAATTTTTCACTTTTATAACGTCTATATGTACTTAAGTAACAGAAGGATAAAAATTCAAATGTGTAGGATGCTCGAGAAGTAGGTAGGGCGGCAAAAAAAATCTCAAAAATTTAATCAATACCTCGACCCTTACACTTTTTTCGTAAACTTTCGATTTTATCCTCATATATGAACTAAAAAAATTGTTTTTTTTAAGTTTTTCTCGGACTTTTTTAAAATGTTTAGATTCACAAGAGAGAACAGAGAAAAAGTTAAATGGTCATAAGGATAAAATTGATATTTTCAGTGGTTTTTAGAGGTGAAGGTAAAATTGTATGGATATAAGGTAATTTTTTTCTCAATACTCCATTCGTCTCAAAATATAAGTAAAAATGGGTCAACAAAAATTAATATATTTTGTACTAAATTTTAATCTAAAATGCATTTGGGCAATGGGAATGAAGGGAAGCAGACACAAAATGCAGATGAACCAAGTACAAATAACAAGCACAAGTTATCTCATATAGCTGTTATTTTAGGAATGCTGCTCTTCTTAATTATGTAATTGTTGTGAATTCAGACTGAATCACACCAATAATCTTGATGTGTGGAGCAAATAGAATTAAGCAATCCAAATAAGTGATAGCAAGCAATAACAACCACAAACAATAAACGACGGCGAAAAGATAAAAGACACGTTCGATTGTTTACCCAGTTCGGTGTTAATGAACCTACGTCTGGAGGAGAGGGCAACTTTCCTTTCTTCCTTATCAATCAAATATCTCAATTACAATGAAATCTCAAAACAAGGGTTACAAGAAATAGTCTTCAAACCTATTCTACCCAAGTCCCGAATTTCTTCCCGTGACCAAGAAATTCAATTACAAAGTGTTTCCAAGGTGTTGAATCAATTCCCAATCCCTAGAATTATTGCCAAGAGAAATACTCTATAAACACTAGTCCTTTGATTGACTACAAACCCTAAAAAACTCATACAAAACTGACAAACGCGTGTTGCATATATAGACTTCCGCAAGCCCGCGCCCAACACGACCTAACCCGCGCGCGGCACCAACAACAGTGACGACAGAGCTTTCCAGTGTGCTCCTGATGCAGGAGCAATTCAACGCAACTGCGGCTGATAATATTTTATTTTATTATTTGTTTTTTAGTTTATTTTGATTTCAATATTATTAGAATTAAGTTAGAATTAAAAAAAAACAAATATATCTTGTAGATTTAGATTTAAGTTAGAATAAAAAAAAAAGAATATATATTGTAAAATTCTATTTTATTTTAAAACAGATTTGTTTCTATTTTTTAGTATTAGGTTTATTTTACTATTTAAAGACTCAATTGTAACATTGAAAAAAAAAACCTTTTGATTTCAATAAAATTATAGAGAATTTTCTCAAGTTTGGTGGATTCCAAATTATACACTCCGGTGGATTCCAGTTTTATTTCAACAGTTTTATCTGGTGGATTCCGGATATTCTCTTTCTGGTGGATTCCAGAGCACTATTTGGTGGATTCCAAATAGTTATTCGACGGGTTTGTCGCTTGCGAACCCGTGTTCTCAATGAGGTTTAGCGTTTTGCTAATCCTTTCCGCTTCCATATTGCGTCAGTTCCTGGTGCGCGGCGCCATGGATCCTGCGCGCGAAGCCACCTGCTGATTGGTAATTCGTGTTGAGATTGGTTGAAAATATTCATGTTGGAAAATCTCACATTAATGAGATTTGTGAAGATTGCCTTAAAATATGTTTGTGCAAGATTTTATTTGTTTTTTAAACTGGATATGTTTAAAAAATAAAGGTTTATATTTTTGGCAAGATTCAGTTTGTTTTTAAAATAGATTTGTTTCTATTTTGAAGGTTTCTATTTTTCTATAAATAGAGGTTGATTTATTTCATGGAAAAATAGGAGAGCAAGAGAGCAAGCAAGATGTAGGGAATTCAATTAGGATTTGTCGCCAACACAAAGGCTAGGGTTTTAGAGAGAAACAAGAGGGTTGTCTCTTGGTACGAATCTAGGGTTGGGCAAATGGTTATTGAATACATCTTGGGTAGTCTAAATCATTGAGTCTCTTGGCCACGGGAAGAGATTCGGGATTAGGGTAGAGTTAGGTTTGAAGACTAATTCTTGTAACCCTTATGGGAATCTTGTGTAAAGTTACTCTTTGGATTTAGTGGAACGGAGAGTTGCTCTCTCCCCCAGACTAGGTTGTTTTGACCGAACTGAGTAAACAAATTTTCTTGTGTTGTGATTGTGTTATTTTATTTTCTCTATGCCGGTTATTTTCCCAACAACTGGTATCAGAGCCTTCTGGTTTGATTCAGGAGGAGGGAGTTCCGCTGTGAAGTTTGTGCTAGAGAAAATCGGTGGAATCATGTTTGGCTTGTGGAAAATTAAGTCAAGGATGTGTTTATGCAATCAGGGTTACACAAGGTCAGCCTGGAGAGGCGGTGGTAAGAATACTCAACATCAGCCTGGAGAGGCGGTGACAATAATACTCGCATCTTGGCATGTAAAGAGATTTTGTCAAGGTGGAGCAGTATGGGTTTTTATGGTATTTCCGCTATACCATGCAAAACGACAAGTTATACTGGCAGATTCAGAACAACACACGGGCATTGGTTGGCATTGATGCAAGGTGTGTGGTGAGGTATGTCGATGGCTGATGAACTTCCGGAAAAAGCCAACATGGGAGTTGCACCATAATCTTTCAGCAGGTTTCGACATGAAATTCTTGGGATGGTTTAGTTCCAAGTGAATAAAATTCTTGGGATGGTTTAGTTCCAAGTGAAGAAAATTTTTGGGAGGGTTTAGTTCCAAGTGTAGTGTACTCTTTATGGTGGAGTATGATAATTTAATTTGTCGGTGTAGACAATGAGAATTATGATTGTCGGCGAAGACAATGATTGTCGGTGTAGACAATGGAAGCGGAAGATGAAACTTATGTGTTATTTTCAATCAAGGTGGAGATTGTTGAGATTGGTTGAAAATATTCATGTTGGAAAATCTCACATTAATGAGATTTGTGAAGATTGCCTTAAAATATGTTTGTGCAAGATTTTATTTGTTTTTTAAACTGGATATGTTTAAAAAATAAAGGTTTATATTTTTGGCAAGATTCGGTTTGTTTTTAAAATAGATTTGTTTCTATTTTGAAGGTTTCTATTTTTCTATAAATAGAGGTTGATTTATTTCATGGAAAAATAGGAGAGCAAGAGAGCAAGCAAGATGTAGGGAATTCAATTAGGATTTGTCGCCAACACAAAGGCTAGGGTTTTAGAGAGAAACAAGAGGGTTGTCTCTTGGTACGACTCTAGGGTTGGGCAAATGGTTATTGAATACATCTTGGGTAGTCTAAATCATTGAGTCTCTTGGCCACGGGAAGAGATTCGGGATTAGGGTAGAGTTAGGTTTGAAGACTAATTCTTGTAACCCTTATGGGAATCTTGTGTAAAGTTACTCTTTGGATTTAGTGGAACGGAGAGTTGCTCTCTCCCCCAGACTAGGTTGTTTTGACCGAACTGAGTAAACAAATTTTCTTGTGTTGTGATTGTGTTATTTTATTTTCTCTATGCCGGTTATTTTCCCAACAATTCGTTTATGAGTTTTTAAGGCAATTCCTCACAGTAACTTTTACCGTCAAATCATTTGAACACTAGGATAATAATACAACATCCAAATTTTGTAAAAGATGAATTAATGTTGAATTCACATGTGTAGGCCACTTCATTGGATAGTTTTTGTCTTTCTATGACTATTTTGTTTGAGTTTAACAGAGATTCATTATTCATGTTGAATTCATCATAGTCACATAATGTCATTTTGTAACAAAATTTTATAATTAATTGTAAAATACTGAATTTTTATTAGAAGCCAATATAAAATTAGTTTTCATTATCCATAAAAGAAAAATAGTTTTTATTAGTCTCATGAGTATAACTCAGTTAATAATCGAAAGAACATTTGATGTGTTAGGTTACATATTCGAGTATGAAATTTTCTAATTATTCATGCTTAAAATGTGATTTCTTATAACTTTTAAGATGTGTGATTCTCACTACTAAATTATATAGTAAGAAAAAAAACAGTTCCTATTGTGAATGCATCTCCCTTTTCTCATTTTGGTTTCATAATAAAGATAAGAAGAGAGTGAACAAATACAAGAAAAAGGGTATTCCCAAGTGTAGGGTCACTTGATAAGATAGGTGTTGTGTTATCTTTAGTATTTCTCAAATGGAAAAAAGAACGTTTTACATATTGGAAAGTGACATAAAAACTAAAGCAATGAGGTCAAGCATTAAAAGCTACATTTTGTAGCTCTCTAATTAATTTTTGTTACTATTTTAGATGCCTCAATTTAGCCTCTTATCTCAACTACATCAAAAATATGTGATCAAATTGCCATTTAAAAAATAGTATAAACTTTTTTTTTTCCCTTTTTGCGTGCTAATAATTAAGATAATTTGCCTTCATAAAATGACGTATTAACCAACTCTGAATTGGTTCAAGTGGCAAGAGTCGTGATCCTCTTAAATATATGATCAAGTGTTCGATTTCTGACTCGTGAATATGAAGAAAGTTCGGCTGAAAGAGGAAAATTCACCTTATGTGCCCAACAAATTCTTCAATGGAAATTAATCATCGCTAATAATGGTGAAAACTTCATAACGTAATCCAAAAGAAATACATATTACGTTTAACCAAAAAAAACATAAGTAATATTAATCTCTTCAATAGCACACTGTCTCAAAAAAATGTAAAATTAGGTAAGAAAAAGAATAAGACAAGAAGAAATTTGTTTGGTCACACTATAGTTTATTTTGTTCATATTAAAATGACAATTATTGTTATTATACACATTTGATTGATACAAATACAATTATTTTTTGAGCAGCAATATACATGACATTATTGAACATGGATTTTGAACTTGAAAGGTAATTTCTAAGTTCTAATTAACCCATCTGAAATAAGCATGAAACATAAACACTCTTAATTCAAATTAAAAGTGTTGAGCCTCTTGAATATGTTCTGGCTTTCCTGCCACATAATCCAAAAGTCCTTCACCAGCTTTTTCACCATGAGTTTCAGTTGAGAATTTTGAAACACCTCCAAAAGCAATTATTGCAACCAAGAAGACAGTTGTGGAAGCAAATAAAGGCCAAAAATAAGCTAGAATGGATAGAAAGTGTGGTGCTGCATATATTAGCAAGGAAAATAATAGTGAAAATAATATTGCTATGGTTATTTGATATCTATATTTTAGAAGCTTTTCTGATAAATCCATGGTTTCTTGAATAGTAATTTTAGTGCAAAGAGATAGAGATAAGAGGAGGAAGAGAGGAAGAGAATTAATGTGTTAATTTCTAAGTGTTGGTAAGTATAATATATGTGAAGAGATTCCTATGTTCTAATTGGCTTTTCAAAGCTTGCTTGGCCCATATGCCACTTATTTTTCTAAAAAGTACTTATATTTTCCCAAACTGTCCTTTTCATTAATGTGTGGTTAAACTTATCTTCTATTTATTTTTAAGAAAATATTTCTCTATAATACTCAACTTGGTCCTAGATTAATATATTTTTTAAAGTATTATATTTAATAATTAGTGACATTAATAGTCATTTTATAACTATTTAGGAGGAAACTTAAACTTGGTACTTTAAATTTAAAAGGTTAGACTTTTACCCTAAGTTATTACTTCAAATGTAATATTTTTTAATCTAGATTAATATTTTTCTAATATAGAGGACTAAATTCTTGAAAAAAAAAAATATTATGAAGGACGAAATTAATATGTATAGTCCTACAATTTTCCAGCAATAATTTTAAATTACATTATTTTTTGTGTTAACTCTCTGATTTTTAAGTGAATGAGTTTTAATAATTTATAATTCAACTATGAGGTAAGTAAAATCTGTCCAAAAAATTATTCCATCTATAATCGAATTCCAATTCTCTTAATGATACGTCCTTCGATTATATTTATTAATCACTCAAATTTAATGCCTTAATTTAATTTTAAAGATTTAATCCTCTATTTTCATTTTTTTCTGTATCATTTATTAGTTGACTTAAATAATTAGTATTTAATTCATTGTTATTGGTTTTGTAAGCCAAGCTCTGAAACATGGTTGCAGCTTCTGAAGGCTCCTAGCTTCTGAAGCTCACAAGCTTCTGAAGTATCTCAGGTTCTGAAGCTCAGCAATTTCTGAAGCTTCGCATCTTCTGAAGCTCAGCAACTTCTGAAGCTTTGCATCTTCTGAAGCTCAGCAATTTCTGAAGCTTCGCATCTTCTGAAGCTCAGCAACTTCTGAAGCTTCGCATCTTCTGAAGCTCAGTGTGTTCTGAAGCTTTGCTTTTCTGAAGCTCTGTTTCAGTGAGCTATGTACAGCTGTATTTTCAGTTAGTTTTTTTTGTCCTAGGTAGTTAGGAAACTCTTGTATATATACACCTCATCCAATCAATAAAATACTTTTATCATTTTTTCTCAATTCTTTTCAATTACCTAAAAACTTTTCTCTACGTTGTTCTCTTTGTTTTGATTCATCCCCAACAAAGTGGTATCTAGAGCATTATATGTTCCAAGGGACCTTGATCAAGAAGTGATCAAGACTTGATCTTTACCAAGTCTTTCTGGTGTAGAAGGATTTGTTGGTTGATCACTACAATCAACCATGGCTGGAAACAACAATTTTCATGCAAACCTGCCAGTGTTTGATGGGAAAAATTGGGATATTTGGGTGAAGCAAATGAAGGTGATATTCACTTTTCAAGAGGTGTATGATCAAGTGAATGCAGAGGTTGCTCCACTCCCAGCAAATGCAAATGAAGAACAAAGAACAAGCTGCAGAGAAGGCAGCAATAATGGCGGTGTCGGGTAGAGAAACTCTCTCTGCAGGGAGGGTTACTCGTTCGTTGGCGAAGAACTCAAGCACGATTCGAGGCCTATTGTGTGGCTGTGTCTGTCGAAGCTTGATGAGCGTGGTATGCGCCTATCTCATGTGAATGTTTAGGAACAGTGGTATTGTTCCAACATCTGGTATCAAGAACAGAAATTACAGTGTTCCTGATGTAGAGATTCACAAGAAAGTTGTAAAAGGTGCTGTTACACCTAAATGGAATCAAGATAACGTTCTTGTTTTAAAGTCTTGATGATGAAGTGATTCTGAATGTTGAGGTAAGAAGGTTTAATGGGTCATTGAAATCAATTCGTTTGAAGGATTATGTTTTGCGAAATTAAAAGTTTGTTCGAAAATGCTTCAAATCGTGGAATTGATTCGGTATAGTGATGAGTAAGATTCGACTCTTGTGACAGTGGAGAAATTGAATTCTGAGTTGGTTCAGATTTATTTTGAAGAAAATTCAAGTTAGTGATGGGATTTTGGTGGTGTATCAAAGTGTTTCAAATTGAAACCTTGCACCTTGATGTTGGACGTGTTGTTGAGCATTAATGCAATGGCACATAAAAAAGGGGTTGAACGTGAGCAGATACGGCATCACTTGTTTGTTGAAAAATGCAAGGGATCAAACATTCATGTGAAGAACATTGATGATAGTGTTAGTAATGAAGAAGTACAGAACCAGTTTAGTGCATGTGGCACAATATTGTCTGCAACAATTATGTGAGATGACAAAGGGATTAGTAAGTGAGGTTGGATGAGGCTGTTAAGTCAGTGAACAGTTTTAATGGGTGCATGTTCCATTGCAAACCACTGTATGTTGGCTTTTTGCTCAAAAGAAAGAGGTTAGGAAAAGAATATTGCAGCTCAAACATGCTCATAAACTAGAAGCATTAACTGGACCTTCAACTAATGTTATCCGTGGTGCACATCATCCTTTCATCTACGCAGCTGCTGGTGTTGAGTCCATTGTTGCTAAGTGTGTAGCCCTTGAAAAAGTGTGCTTTAAGGGTTGTCATGGAGACAGTGTTTGATTAGCAACTTTGCTTTTGAGTTTTGTAATTTGGCTAAACTCAAGGTGTAGAGACAAAGTGATCACAAGATTAAAATCTTAAAGAAGAGATGGTGGTGGTGAATATGTTTCGAATGAATTTAGAGCATTGAAGGGAAGAGCAACTAGCTAATATTACGACGAAGTCAGAGTTTGCAAAGGAGTTCAAGTGAAAGTGTTGAAGAGGCTCAAAATTTTATGGGTGTAGAAACATTAGCTAACATGAATTAGGTGGTGTGTTAGAGTGTAATTCATATTAGCCAATTGTACTTACTTGTGTATCAAGTTAGTTAGTTAGTTTAAGTTGGTTACTAGTTAGTTACTAGTTTGTTGAGGGACTTGTTATGCAAGTAATATACATATACCTATGTAATGTGATATGAGTAGAGTGTGTGTAATATAGTGAACTTGTGCAAGTGTGTGGATTATCAATTTGACTATCCATTTTTCTAAGTTTATTCTCTTTTTTCTGTTCTCTCATTCTCCAATTATGTGTGTGTTTACTTTCTTCAATTAAGTTCCAACAATTGTCTACCAATGAAGTTGGTTAAACAAGGACGTATCATATTTAACGTTTATTGTGAAAAAATAATCTTAAATATGATATTATAATGTATATGCATAGCATTTTTGTCAAACAAAAATGTATGCACAGCATGCATACATTATAATATTTCACAACCAACCTAAATATATTTTCTTCAAATAAGATAAGAAATATGACATTATACCAACATCATTTCATTTATTTTCAATAGAGTAGTGGCTCTAAAGATTCTTATGGACGGCTATGATAGGGTGTAGAGATAAGCCATTCAATAATTGTTTTATGGACCAAGTGTGAAGGGCATATTAGTCAATTAAAACAAGTTGATGGAATGTTTGTGTATTGATTGATTCTTTGTCAAATTCTTGATAAGTCGGTTTGCGATGTCCTTTTTAGGGAGTGGATGATGCATGATGCTTTTTAATTGGTATTTAGGAAAGGCACAGCTTCCTTGACTTATTTTTCTTCATGTTGATGACTTTTATTTTATCAATAATAACACATAAATAAATTTGTTAATTATTCAATGAGCAATCCATAGTCATTTGGGCCAAGTTTTTTTATTTTCAATTGGATTTAAAAGCCTTTTAAGGTTTCTTTGTCATTCCTCCACCCCTCCACGTGATAAGTCACTCATAGCCTTTGATCATTATTTAGGTTAATTTGCCTTCTTGTATGGGATTTGGAAAAATACACACAATAAATAATAGTACGTTTGATTTGCTAAAATATAAAAAATTAAGGGTCCGTTTGATTTGCAAATCAGTAAGTACTTGACAGAACAGTACAGGACAGAATAAGACAATACATGACAGAACAAGAGAATACAGGACAGGACAAAATTGTACTGTAGAGAGATAGAGAAATAATATTTTTTATATTCGAAAATAAAATGGATATTTTCGTATTTTTAATAGTTGTACTATGGACAAAAAGTTGTCCTTTGGTTTAGTGGGGGACAAAAAATCTTGTTTTTGTCCTGTCCCTTGCTGCCTCTTTTGTCCAGTCCCTTGACCAGTTTCTGAATCAAACAGAGTACAATAAAAGTTGTCCTGTCCAGTCCTCTGTTTTTAGCAGATCAAACGCACCCTAAACGTGACAACTTTAGTATTGAAATTTGTAACGCCCCAACTAAAATTATCTAGAATATTTAGTCGGAACATTAAAAACTGGAATCTGAGTACATCAATTAAGGGAAATATAAATGAATACTACAATATCATTAAGATAATATTATAATGTTCAATACAAACATCGGGAAGGGTTAATAACAGAATAACAAGCTAATCTAAAACAAGGAAGAAGAATAAATCTTCTAAGTTGACAATCCAAGCACAGCTCCAATCATCAGATCCAACCTGGTCCCTGCTCCGGGATAACCTGTCTTACCTATATCGAAAAGGGAGTGGGGTGAGACAGTCACTTCGTCCCAGTGAGTTCTACTACCCTCCTAGGCTATAAAGTCGGGGCTCCTAATCAGTCATATCATAATCTATATCCATAGCATAATTATCTTAAGCAATAATATAAAGGTGTAACACAAAGTTTATCTTGTTCATTTTAAACCGCAAACCCTCTAAGGTGAGCACGTCTCAGGGGTTCGCCTTATCCGCGAGCAGAAAGCGCTCCGGCATAAAGCTCACATGAATTTTCTAATGGAACATCTAAAACGAAGTCCATACTGATATCATGTTCATATAATTAATTCGACTGATCACTAAATTATTAACATGCTACCAATAATTTCCCAAGCCCGGGGAACATACGTCATTTCTAGATTCCCTAAGTTAAGCCCTAATGATTATCTGTGATTAACATTCTGTTTAACATTATATTATTTAGATTACTGCAAATTAGCTGAGACAATGAGGATATAAAACGAGTATGAGGTTTTTAGAAAATAATTGAAAAGTTAATGACTTTCTGCACTTAGCTCGCTACAGCGAGCAAGCCAGCTCGCCATGGCGAGATTATAGGTCCTGGCCTAAATCAACTCGCTAGGCGAGCAGGTGCTCGCCATGGCGAGTTTCATCAGTCCAGAAACCCAGCTCGCCATGCATACTCGCTTGACACTCGCTATGGCGAGTTCATGCAGAGAGACCCCTGTTTTACGAAAATCAACAGTTTAAAAGAGAAATACCTACAATCCTCATTTATAATAGTGCAGTAATGTAAAACATATAATATAGAACAGAACGGAGGGAAAATTTGGGAGTTAATTCCCCTCACACAACAAAGTCCCTAATTCCTAAATTAACATCCATACTTCATAATTTTGGAATCTAAACTACACTAGCCTAAGAACCCACCTGGAAATAGGCTTTAATCCATGCTTCCTGGGCTCTACACAGCTACCACAAACCCTCAGCAACACCCACGAACCAAACTGGACAGAACTTGGAATTTGGAGGAATATGGAACTTCAAGTTTGCTCTAAAATTGAAGTATGATTGATGCTTTGAATCAGCTGAGGTTAGGGGTTTTAAAGAAGACTTTTCTGATGTAAGAAAGGTACAAAGCTTGTTCATTTTCTGTTTGCATGTATTTCTATAGAAAGGGGTGATAAGAGGTAGTTGTAGTTTTATAATTTGGAGAGCTTGGAATAGTGTAGGAAGTGATGGCTCAATATGATTTCTGTTTCTGGAGCCTTGCATGCAGAAGAACCCTTTAATGACTAGTGGAAATGGTGTAAGATTTGTGATAAGAAGTGACACATTTAGTGTTGTAAAGAAATGAGGATTTTGGGAGCCAAGTTGTTGTTGTTGTATCGTGTGGGAGGAGAGAAATGGGAGAGTTAGGAGCTTAGTTTTGTGAAGTTGAGATTGTGAGAAATAATAAGCTTTACACATTATATACTTGGCCTAGTGTTTGCATGTTACATTATTGAGTTATAGTGGAAAGTGAGGTGTTGTACTCTTGCTATGCATGTAACTTGAGTGGGTGAGTGAAATATGAGGTGTTGGCTCAAGGTGGAGTGGAGTTAGTGAGTCATGAGAGGAGAATTTGAGTGGAAGGATGAATCACAAGGAAGAGGGAAGATTTGGTTTCTTAGTATTTGAATTAAATCACAAAGGAACTATCATTGTATTAGTGTGTATTTTAGTTTCAAAGAATACTCCTAATTTTACACATAATGCAATTAAGTCCCAAGATTTAATTTAAATAACTACCTCTAATTAATTCCGATTTAATCGACAAAATTCTAATTAGAATTAATTAGGTAATTGAAAGAGCGGGATGTTACAAAATTTGCTAAGAATGCTAGAATTTGTAACCCAATTAAATATGTTTATATTACCCTGTAATACCTCCATTCAAGATCACACTCTTGTTGCACATATATCAAATTATCACCACCACCTCTCTATTTAATTAGGGCATGATCGGTGATGTCAATTGCCTATTCGATTGTTCAAAATTTGGAATATTTCGCTTCTTCATAAGGAGAAGAGAAAAATTACTTTTATTCATGAATATAATAAAGTGGACATTAATGTCTCGCATCTTTTTATAATATTGGAAATATTTTTCAAGTTAAATATTCATCTATCTCATTAATTAGAATCCACACATTTAAATTTTCACTATTTTGCTTTTTATTTTTCCTTTTATTCCTTTTCTAGAAATGTCAATTTATTTCCCCACACACCACCAATAAGAGAGTAATTCGTTAGAGCTACTCTAAATCTTCACCCTTCATTTTATTTTAATTCAATATATTATATTTAATTTTAATCGTTAATTATGTGACCTCCTCTTTCTTAACTATTCTCGCATATTTTATGATTATTTTTTTTGACAAACGATTTCTTTTCTTTTACAACTTCAATATTAACGGTTTCCTTTTACCCGATGTTCACGCTCTCAAATCAATGTTATGATCAATTCATATTAAGAGATTTTGATTTGTTATGACCCCCAAATTGCTCTACAAATAAGAGTAACTTTGGAGAGTCCATGAACATGTTAGGACTCGTTTGGTGCCCATAAAGAGATAGGATATAATAAAGTTATTTTATTATTTTTTTTAATAATTATACTAGTTAAATATTTTGCTTGGTGCGCCAACGGAAAAGAATAAAATAAATCTATTACTTATTATATCATATCGTAACTTTAAAATTGTTACACTCATTAATATCCGTTTTTTTTATTTTGATCTGATGGCTATTAATTAGTTACTGATATATAAACTTACAAGATCCTATTAATAAATGAAAGGATCTACTTTTCCTTATTTATTCTTATACCCTTCCTTTCTTTCCTTTTTTGTTTTTATTACCCAACATATTAAAAATTCAGTTATTGATCAATAGTCAGTCTAGGGGTGATCAAGAAGTCATGATCCGACCGCAACCCGTGATATCCGAACAAACCATGGGTCATTCGGGCGGGTAAAAAAGGATTTCGGGTTGAAAAAGAAGAAGAAACGAGTTTGTATAAGTTTATTTGGGCGGGTTCGGATTTCAAATATTAAAACTAGCGGTGTCCAGACCCGCCCGATCTATGCTCTCAAATATTAGTCCAACAGATTTCAAAACGAGTTTGCCAAAAATTTACTCATAGACACATTCTCCTATGTTCTGCAACACTGCAATATTGTTCGGAGGAGAACTCTCTAACTTTCAATCCTCTAACTTTTCCTAACTTTAGGCATTTTTAGGCATTTTTCATGTGAGAGAAAAATGTAAAAAATAATAAAATAAGATGAGAGAGAGGGGGTTGTAGGAGAGAGATAGAGAGAAAGTTAGGGTGCAGTTCCCGCCACAAAGTTAGAGGAATGCTACCCATATTGTTCCAGCACTGCATACAAACAGACAAATCATGTCACACTGCAATGCAAAGGTCAAATCTAACTTTATAATTTACTCCACTATTCACGCCACTAGTAGAAACACCATCATTTTATTTAATATATATAATTTAAACAAACCATGCTTGCTAGAAAGGCAAATTCTTATCTACCCATCACTATAAAATGGGCAAAGCAGCCCATCTTAGTTGACAGTCATCATAACCATCCATTTAATCTTCCATTATTTATGTTATAAAAATTATATAATTTACAATATTAGTAACTCAAAAAAGTTTAATTGCAAAAACACCCACTAAATTTTTCTAACACTAACTTTTCAACTTAATCTTCTTCTTGGTGTTCATGTTTGCATCAAATGAACTTCATCATATATTCATTCTTCTATATTTGTTAACAATAACCTTATAATTTTCGTTTTCTCTTCTTTGTCAAATTTCCAAATTTTGATATGCAATAAACTCAAGTGAAAATCTATAGGTTTTTGTAGAGCATTATCTTACGAATCTAATGTCACAAATTTCGTGTCTTTTTGACAATCAAAGAGGGAGAAATCTAAAAAAAAACTTGTCTTTAATGGGTTCACATATTTGCAAAGTTCTTTGTAAATCTCACGGTTTTTATACTTAAAACTTGATTATTTTGTGTTAAGATCATTAGAAATTGAATTCTGGTCAAAACCCACAAAAAATCGTACAAAACGGTGCTGGAAAATGGAATTTACATGTGCTGGAGCGGCGACCCGCAATTTGACCCGATTATGGTCGTGGGTCAACCCGCTAGAGGTTGAAGATGAAGTGTTTTGCTTTTGTACTACTAGTATCGTATATGTATAACCGAAAACGAAAAAAAACACAAAACCATTCACTGGCCCAGTGGTAACTCAAGTGTTGATATTACCCAACAGGTCATGGGTTCAAGCCTTGGAAAAAACAATTTTTTGTGGTAATTTGATCTATTTTTTAAACTATTGGTTGTAACTTCAATCCTTGGTTAAACCAATTTTTTTTCCAATTTTATTAATTTCATTTTAAAAACTAATTAGATTTGTTCCTTTTTTTTATAAAAAAAAAAAAAAAAAGCTAACTTAATTTGATATTTTTTTTAAACTATTGGTTGTAAGTTCAATCCTTGGTTAAACCAATTTTTGTTTTTCAATTTTATTAATTTCTATTTTAAAAACTAATTAGATTTTAAAAAAAAAAAAGGCTAACTTGGACTAACAATTATTTATAAATTTAAATTTTAAATTAACGAAATTGAAATGTCCGATTGTCGAAATTCAAATGTTTAATCGATTGCTAGTCTATTTCGGTAATAGATGAAACAGTTTGAACTGTCTAGTGAAAACAATTTGAATTCCATTTAGTATTTGATTTCACACATTTGATATATTCGAATAGCCCGAATTTTTCCCGGGCTTGGATCTTTAAATTGGAGCCCAAATTTTATCCGGGCCTTTTTTAGCACGGCCCGATAAAGCCCGATAAAATATGGGCTAGCCCGAATGGGCCACGGGCCACCCGAAAGCCCGACAAAATTTTAATAAAAATTTAAAAATAAATATAAGTAATTTGTTTCGGATTATTTGAACTTAATTTGTATTAGAAAAGTTTTTTATCCCCCTACAAGATTCTCAAATATAATCCGCTACTTAAGTAGCGAACTGTGTTTTTTTAAACAAATTTATTATTTTTACTACTTAAGTAGCGGATGAGTAAAAATAGGACGCGCGAGAAACTCATAGGTAGCGGATGAGTAGAATTAGGTCGCGCGAGAAACTTCTAAGTAGCGAATGAGTAAAAATAGGGCGCGCGAACAACTCGTAGGTAGCGGATGAATAAAAATAGGGGGCGCGAGAAACTTCTAAATAGCGAATGAGTAAAAATAGGGCGCGTGAAAAACTCATAGTTAGCGGATGAGTAAAAATAGGGGCGCAAGAAACTCGTAGGTAGTGGATGAGTAAAAATAGGGCGCGCGAGAAACTTCTGAGTAACGGATGAGTAAAAATAGGACGCGCGAGAAACTTGTGAGTAATGGATGAGTAAAAATAGAGCACCCAAAAATTATTAATCCTATATATTTATGTATAATATAATTGTATGTTTTTTTGCCAAAATATTTTGCTAGACAACAAAATAGAAAAATAAAGGAAAAAAATCGGGCCGGGCCGAAATCCCGACGACCCGTTCCGGGCCGGGCTTGGGCCCAATTTTTGAGCCCATATTTTTGGAGCCCTAATTTTTTTTTATTAAATACAATTTTTAAATATAAATGTTAATTTTTAATGTAATATAAAATTTCATTATTAAATACAATTAGTAAATATGAATATTAATTATTTAAATTCTTAAACCGGAGTATACGTGTAAGTCAAATTATAGTGTTAATATTTAACTTCAACCGGAGTGTATGTCTAGGTCGAACAATAGGGTTCTTACTACGTAACTTAAATAGGAATTCATGTGTTGGTCGAATACAAAGGTTATTACTTCTTAAATTTAATTATTAAATACCATTTTTAAATATAAAATTTAATTTCTAAATATAATATTAAAATTGAATTATTAAATACAACTTTTAAATATAAATGTTACTATTTAAATTCTTAAACCGATGTATACTTGTAAGTCAAATTTCAAGGTTCTTAGTACTTAATTAAATCGGAGTGTACTTCTAAGTCAAGCTCTAGGGTTCTTACTACGTAACTTAAACCAGAGTACATGTGTTGATCAAATACGAAAGTTCTTACTTCTTAAATTTAATTATTAGATACAATTTTTAAATACAAATTTTAATTTCTAAACATAATATTAAATTTAATCATTAAATATAATTATTAAATATAATTTTTATGTTTTTAAATTCTTAAACCCACTACTAGAAAAAGTTGAAATACCAACGAAATTTAGAGACAGAATATATTTCGTCTCTAATAGAGATGGAATTAGAGACAGAAAAAGCAGTTAGAGACAGATATTTTTATTTTAGAGACAGATATTTTCATTTTAGAGACAGATTTTGTTCGCCTCTAACAGTTTTGAGACGAGGAAATTATCGACGGGATCAAATTCGTCTCTAACATGCTTAGTGACGGAATATTTGCATTTTAGAGACATATTTTGTCCGTCGGCATTTAAGATTTTTCTAGTAGTGACCAGAGTATACATGTAAGTCAAATTCTAGGGTTCTAAAACTATGAGCGTGATGTTGTTGTTGTTTTTTATAATTAGGGTTTGAACTAGACTTTATTTTTTTAGAGAAAGATTGAATCTGGACATGAACCAAAACATAAATCGAGAAGAGTAATGATTATTTACTCTTAAAGAGTATTATCGACAATCGTTAGAAACATAAATTAAATATCTTGTTGCAAATTATTTTTTCCCAAATTTAAATAAATATTTTTTTACTTTTAAATGTTCTATAAATAAATACTTGCCAGATTTAATTATTGAATATAATTTTTAAATTTAAATTTTACTGTAAAGAAGAATAAAATACATATATTCACTTATTTCTTTATCAACCTTCTTCAAAAATCATTACCTAAATAAATACTGTTCGATTATTGAATTATTTGGCCTTAAATTTAGGCACTATGTTTATTATTTATTAACGTTTACGAATATATCAAATGTGTGAAATCAAATACTAAATGGAATTCAAATTGTTTTCACTAGACAGTTCAAACCGTTTTATCTATTACCGAAATAGATTAGCAATCGATTAAACATTTGAATTTCGACAATCGGACATTTCAATTTCGTTAATTTAAAATTCAAATTTATAAATAATTGTTAGTCCAAGTTAGCCTTTTTTTTTTTAAAAAAAAAAGGAACAAATCTAATTAGTTTTTAAAATAGAAATTAATAAAATTGAAAAACAAAAATTGGTTTAACCAAGGATTGAACTTACAACCAATAGTTTTAAAAAAATATCAAATTAAGTTAGCTTTTAAAAAAAAAAAAAAGGAACAAATCTAATTAGTTTTTAAAATGAAATTAATAAAATTGAAAAAAAAAATTTGGTTTAACCAAGGACTGAAGTTACAACTAATAGTTTAAAAAATATATCAAATTACCACAAAAAAATGCCTTTTCCAAGGCTTGAACCAATGACCTCTTGGGTAATATAAACACATGAGTTACCACTGAGCCAGTGGATGGTTTTGGTATTTTTTTTCGTTTTCAGTTACATATACGATACTAGCAGTACAAAAGCAAAAACACTTCATCTTCAACCTCTAGCGGGTTGACCCACGACCATAATCGGGTCAAACCGCGGGTCACCGCTCCAGCACCTGTAAATTCCATTTTTCAGCACCGTTTTGCACGATTTTTTGTGGGTTTCGACCAGAATTCAATTTCTAACACAAAATAATCAAGTTTTAAATATAAAAACTGTGAGATTTACAAAGAACTTTGCAAATATGTGAACCCATTAAAGACAAGGATTTTTTTAGATTTCTCCCTCTTTGATTGTCAAAAAAACACGAAATTTATGACATTAGATTCGTAAAATAATACTCTACAAAAACCTATAGATTTTCACTTGAGTTTATTGCATATCAAAATTTGGAAATTTGACAAAAAAGAGAAAACGAAAATTATAAGGTTGTTGTTAACAAATATAGAAGAATGAATATATGATGAAGTTCATTTGATGCAAACATGAACACCAAGAAGAAGATTAAGTTGAAAAGTTAGTGTTAAAAATATTTAGTGGGTGTTTTTGCAATTAAACTTTTTTGAGTTACTAATATTATAAATTATATAACTTTTATGACATAAATAATGGAAGATTAAATGGATGGTTATGATGACTGCCAAATAGGATGGGTTACTCTGCCCATTTTGTAGCCATGGGTACTCAAGTTGTCACCTGCTAGAAAACAATACTCCAATAGTACATACAATATAAGTTTTAATTAAAAATATTGTCTCCATCATCACATATGAGTTTAGTAGTATCATTCATCCTCTCGTCTCTCTCTCTCCTTCCTCTTCTTTCTTCTGCAAAACATGGTGACTTAGGCACCCATTTGATCTACTCTTTCGTTGGATTTTATGCACCCAGAGCTGGTAAATTCAATAGATCTAAAGTATTTTACAAGGGAAACATGTTATGTTGTGGTTCCTTCCTTCTCTATCTATCGTTAGATTTAATTTTTAATTTTTCTTTCTTTCTACTTGATTTAATAAAGGAGGATTCTTCAAATTGTTATGATTCTTTGAAAGTTAAAGATTGAAGTTGAAACTGCAACAACCAATCCGTCGAAACCCTCACCCGTCAAAACCGTCACCCGACAAAACCGTTACCAAAATCGGTCGAAGATGGGCTGCATATTTTCTCTTTCGGTTAACCTCCAGATATGAAATTTCGGCCCGGAACCGACCGTAACCGCCCAGTGCTCAGCCCTAATAGTCACTATTAACTTCAATTCTTAATCTCCAATTCTCTTTGCTTTTGAAAAAAAAAATATAGTTGTACAACCAAATAAAATTGGGGAAAAACTTAACGGTGCGACAAAAAATTCGTGGAATTTGTACGAATAGTATTATTGTTAACGTTTTGTTTGTTTTTTTTTCCTTCTAGATTTTGCTTTCTCAAAGATCACCACCTTATCTCTGCAAGATTTCTATACCATCACAACTACCGGTGGTGTGATTAGCTATTGGATTATGTTTTGACCTTGTATGGATATATATATGCTTCTCCACCACAAGCCAAACAAAAATTACCACCACTTGAATCAGTTTGACAAGATATTTAATCAACTTACATATCTTTAGCTCATACTTGAACTTTGAATCTTTGTGATATATATGTGCAAGCTTTTCTGGAAACTTCTTTCTTATGTGCCACAAGCATAGACGATGGCGAGTATGTGGAAATACCTTAGCCACTGCAGCTCCAATAGTTAAATCTTGATCAGTTATTATTATTGATATTGGCTTCTTTCCATTCATTTCCTGAAGCCAAGTTTCAAATAACCATGTAAAAGATATCTCAGATTCATCTCATAATAAAGCACAACCAAATAAAATTGACTGGAGGTGATGGTTTAACCCAGTAAATGGGGCAAATGGCATGCTATATTTGTTGGTTTTATAAGTGGTATCAAAAGTAACAACATCTCCAAAAATGTTGATAAGCTAATCTTGATCTGGCATCAACCCAAATTTTTTTTACCATTCTAGCTTCATCATCACATTGTATAGCATAGAAAAAATAAGAATTTTGAGCTTGCTTGCGTTGGCAATAATTAAAAACAGCTTGTGCATCTCCAACATCCAAATTATTCATTCGAACATTTCTCATATGATTCCAACAATCTCTATTTGAAAAAACTAAATCACTGTTGTTAAACATTGTAGCAACCTTTCCGGTGGGCAAACCTTCTTCACTAAACTTCTCAACAAGATTTTTTGCAGCACCGTTCATTTTTTTATGACACTTCAAATAAGCTACACTTTTGGGACTAGCCATGACATGATTATGTTTATTGTCGAAAGATTTTATAGTCCATGTGTCTTTATTTTTTTCTTTTGATACAATGAGTGATGCTTGACATTCCAAACGCATGGTTGAGCATTTTGTTTTCACTTCCATGTTGCCATCATTTTTACTTTTCTCAGGTAATTTACCTTCCCTAACACATACCAAAATGCAATAATTTGGCTTTCTAGATCGGATACGAATCCCAAATCCTTGTGTCTTTGCAAATAATGTATAAAATTCTGTAGCCTCATCTAATGAATTAAATTTCATTCCAACATGAGGCTCAATATTCTCGTCAGCAACTATAGGAATTTTTGGCTCACCGTGAATATCAGTAGAGTTTATAGTATAATCAGAAACATTCTCCATCATCATGTCAGAAAAATTCATAGTGTCCAAATCCATTATTACCAAACCTAAAAAGAAATTTGGAAAATAATGATTAGTAAAAAAAAAATTACTATCACCGAAAGAGGTAATGAATTACATTACATATATATATGAATTAAATAATAATAATCATTAATTAGCATTATCAAATATGTTGGAACTGGATATATAGTCAAAACTATCTATCCAACAATACAAAGAGCTAACTAAAAATTACTTAGAAAGATTAAAGAAACAAATAGTGCGTGGAAGAGTCAAGATACAAAAACTACAACCAAATGATACAAGCAAAAAAATTTATATCTCATATAATAGAGCAGGACCGGATATAAGCAAAAAAAGTGAAGGTAAAAAATTTATAACTTATACAAAAACTACAACCAAACGATACAAGCAAAAAAACAGAGACGATGAGTCAAGATACAAAAATTATGCACAAAATTAGTAGAGGATAACCAAAGTTTGAGCAACGTTGATGATGAGTGAGCAGTGCGCATCCAACAACTTGTAAGAAAGGGGTTTTGGCGGAATATGGCGGCAGAAAAAAGAGGGTAAAAAAAAGAACGTGAATATTTAATCGGAGGACGTGAGTGTTAGAATGGAGTATTTAATAGCCACAAGATTAAAATAAGATCAATGGCAAGGAGGGTATAAGAATAAAAAAGGAAAAAGAGATTTTTTATTTATTTTTTACAAGAAGGAGATCCTTTCATTTTTTTTTTTTACAAGAAGGAGATCCTTTCATTTATTAATAGGATCTTGTAAGTTTATATATTAGTAACTAATTAATAGCCATCGGATCAAAATAAAATCAACGGATATTAATGAGTGTAACAATTTTAAAATTACACTGGTGTAATTTGATCCCTCCCCATATATATATATATATAGGTTAGGATCAAATGACACCAAGGTGTCAAACTTAATACTATGACACCTCTGATAATTCTTTACCGGATTATCGTATTACAAAATCCACCGTTGGATTTAAAACTATTATTGTATAGATCATGTCTATAAAATTTAACATCAATCGGAAATCATTTGATATGTCAATGAGATGCATAAAAATTAACGTCTTACAAAATTTCGTCAAAACCGTTAATTTTGATCCTTCTCTTTAACTCATCAAATGATTTCCGATTGATGTTAAATTTTATAGACATGATCTATACAATAATAGCTTTGAATCTAATGGTGAATTTTGTAATACGATAATCCAATAAAGAATTATCGGAGGTATCATGATAATAAGTTTGACACCTTGGTGTCATTTGATACTAAGTTTACTTGGTGTACCTAGTCTTTAATTTCCTATTTTAGAAAGCAAAACAAATATTTATTTATTTATTAAATTATTACCATATCATACCTTACCAAACTTTCTGATCTATTGGAACCCATTAATCTTGGTATTTTTGTGGAGATTGGAACAATCGAACCGATCGATATTTTATGTAATGTATTATGTTCGTGCTAGTGTCATCGATCTTCACGAAATAGTTGTTTTATATATAACGAACAAAAAAAATTATTGACAAATTATAATGAAAAAGTTGAAAAACATGCAACCAAGATAAAACTCTTACAATTCATGGTATTTGTTCCTGGTGCAGAAATTAATAGTAATAAGATCGTAAAAATGAGATATTTGGTTCTTCAAATTCCCAAAAAAAAAAAAAAAGATTGTAAGAGATCAATTATTACAACAAAAACACATCAAATTAATAAAAAATGGTTGCCATTGATATTAATTGAAGATATTAATCATAACCATTTTTTATTAATTTGCCATCAAATTTCACATCGATGTGGTGCAATTTGATTCGGCTTAAAGATTTTAGTGAGAGAATGGTGTGTAAGATTATTATGATAATTAATGTTTCTTTTTATTTAGTAGAGAGAAGGAGATACAAAATTTGTTATTAAAGGAAAGATTTGAAAATAGATAACGTAATATTTGATAGTGTTAATTATATTAGTAATTATTTCAAACCATTTAATTAAATAAAATGAAGGGTTGTGATTTGGTGTCATATCAAATTTGACACCTTTGTGTCATTTGATCCTGCCTCATATATATATATATATATGGCTAAAGTTATTATGCATAAAGAATATCTTTATGCATGGTGCATAAACAAATCTCCACCATCCAATGCTTTTTTGATCAATTAAATTTTTTGATCAATCAAATGCACTAAAGCATGCATGGTGGAGATTTATTTATGCACCATACATAAGGATATTCCTTATGCATGATAACTCAACCCTATATATATATATAGGGGAGGGATCAAATTACACCAGTGTAATTTTAAAATAGTTACACTCATTAATATCCATTGATTTTATTTTGATTTGATGGTTATCGATGAGTCAATTATAAACTCACAAGATTCTAGTAATAAATTAAAGAATCTCCTTGTTTTTCTCTTACCCTCCTTTTGTTTTCTTTTTTGTTTTTATTACACCTTGCAAGAATAAATATTTTTATATATAAAAATTCATTATGTTTCCAACAACCAAAAAAGTTCATGAATAATTTTTTAATATGTGTACCATGAATAACTAATGTTTTTAAAGAAACGAAATAGGACAAATGATATAAAAGTTTTTTTTCTAAAATTCATGAATAAACTATAATTGTGTTTTAATTTAATTTACAAGAAAAATAATACAATTTATTAAAATACACCATCAATGAAATATGATGATTTTATGCGGGCAAGGAAAAATAAAAATTGCAGTCATAAAAGCATAACCATAAACTCATACTACTATTTCTTTTTTTTGTAAAAAAAAACGTAAAGCATATCATACTGAGAAATTTCACAAGTGCATAACATACAAAATAATAAAAAAATGTTGATAGCATGAATCGCAGGGTTGTTCATGTAGAAATAGTACCGATAAGTAATAATTCATAAGTAATTTTTAACAATCTGTACAAAAGTTCTTTTGCACGCTGTTTTACGTGGAAATGAAAAGCTTCTTTTTTTAGTGTGAGCTTTTAAAAATTAACGATTGGCCCAGCTTCTACTTTGAAGAGATGATGCGGGGAAAAAAGCTAGGCCAAACATGGTTATAGTATCATTACATTTAAATTATTTTTAATTATTATGTTTCATTTTTTTATTATTTATTTTTTTATTTGCAATATAAATAAAAAATATCGTGGGAATTCTATTGGTAAAAAAATAAGAGGGTAAGGTATAATAAAAACAAAAAAGGAAACAAAAGGAGGGTAAGAGAAAAACAAGGAGATTCTTTAATTTATTACTAGAATCTTGTGAGTTTATAACTGACTCATCGATAGCCATCAGATCAAAATAAAATCAATGGATATTAATGAGTGTAAATATTTTAAAATTACACTGGTGTAATTTGATTCCTCCCCATATATATATATATATATATATATATATATATATATATATATATATATATATATATATATATATATATAGTTTGACACCAAATGTTACACCGCTCAGTAACGCTTTAACGGATTCGAATTTTACAAACTCCACCGTTGGATTGGAAGATTATATCATATAGATCATTCATGCTAATTTTTATAAAAATCCAAAACCGTTTAATATGTTATTGAGACTCGTCAAGATTAACGGTTTATGCGTTTTTATTGAATATCATTAATCTTAACGAGTCTCAATAACATATCAAATACTTTTAGATTTTTATAGAATTTAACATGAATGATCTATATGATATAATCTTCCAATCCAACGGGGAATTTTGTAAAATTTGAATTTGTTAAAGCATTATTGAGCGGTGTAACATTTGGTGTCAAACTAGTTGGTGTCATTTGATCCCTCTCCATATATGTATATATATATATGGAGAGGGATCAAATTACACCGGTGTAACATTTGAGTAATATTACACCGTTCAATAACGCTTTAACGAATTTAAATTTTACGAAATCCACCGTTAGATTGAAAGTTTATATCATATAGATCATCCATGTTAAGTTTTACGAAAATCTAAAATCGTTTGATATGTTATCGGAACAAATCAAGATTAATGATATTCAATAAAGACGCAAAAACCGTTAATTTTGATTGCTCTCAATAACATACCAAACAATTTTAGATTTTTATAAAACTTAACATGAATGATCTATATGATATAAACTTTCAATTCAACGGTGGATTTCGCAAAATTTAAATTCGTTAAAGCGTTATTGAGCGGTGTAACGTTACTCAAATGTTACACCGGTGTAATTTTAAAAAAGTTACACTCATTAATATCCCTTGATTTTATTTTGATCTAATGACTATTAAAGAGTCACTTATAAACTCACATGACTCCTTAATTAATTAAAGAATTTCCTTTTTTATTATTTTACCTTCCTTTTTTTCCTCCATATTAATATCCTTTTGATTTTTTTAATTTTTTTTTTTGTGATATAAGTTTATAACGTCCCTTGCTTAAAAAAAAGTTAAAAAAAGTTTATAATGTCCCTTGATTTTATTGTATTTACTGTACAACTTATAGTAGGAATATATTTTAGAGCAACTAAAAACCAAATTATGACACTTTGTTCGACAATTTTTTTTTAAATAAAGTCCTATCTTGTAAATTTCACCAATGAATTTTACAAACAATACACTAAGACAAACACAATGTTTTACATATATATTAAGAAAAAAGGAAAAAGAAAAATCCTATTTATAATGTCTTATATTATCTTAAAAGGGCAACATAGCAATATAGTTAATTTGCAGTGTACACAGTGGCCTCGACATTGTGTACACTGCATAACAAATTACAGTCCAATCTACACCGACTTCGACATAGTTTTTTTTTTTTTTATTACGGACATAGTTATGTTTCTATTATAAATAAATTGTATGAAGTAACAAAAATAAAATTAAGGGATATTATATTACTAAAAAAATTAAGGAATATTAATATGGAGGCAAAAAAGGAAGGTAAAAATAAAAGGAGATTCTTTAATTTATTGATGGAATTATGTTTGTTTATAAATGATTCTTTAATAACCACTAGATCAAAATAAAATCAATGGATATTAATTAGTGTAACTTTTTAAAAATTACACTGCTGTAATTTGATCCCTCCCATATATATATATAGGGGAAGAATCAAATTACACCGGTGTAACACACCCCTCAATAACGCTTTAACGAATTTAAATTTTACAAAATTCATCGTTGGATTGAAAGTTTATATCATATAGATCATCCATGTTAAATTTTATAAAAATCTAAAATCATTTGAGTAATGTTACACCGCTCAATAATACTTTAACGAATTCAAATTTTACAAAATTCACCGTTAGATTGGAAGATTATATCATATAGATCATCCATGTTAAGTTTTATAAAAATCTAAAATAATTTGATATGTTATTGAGAACCATCAAGATTAACGGTAATAACAACGCATAAACCGTTAATCTTAACGAGACTCAATAACATATTAAATTGTTTTAGATGTTTATAAAATTTAACATGAATGATCTATATGATATAATCTTTCAATCAAACTGTGAATTTTGTAAAATTTGAATTCGTTAAAGCGTTATTGAGCGGTGTAACATTTGGTGTCAAACTAGTTGGTGTCATTTGATCATGACCCATATATATATATATATATATATATATATGAGGACATATATTATGAGAATGACTATCTTATATGAGAATGATGAGAATAATTATTGACCTTTAGATTTAATTGAATGGTTGAGATTAAAAAACAACACATGTACCTTTATCTAGTCTATCAAAATTTCAGCAAACACCAAACACCTGGGTTTTCATCTCCCTTCAATTTCGTAAAAAAAAAAAAAAACCTCTCCCCTTCATCTTCTTCAATGACATTTGTTTGTTACCTTGACAACAAATTAATCATCTTCTCTTCAATCACCTTGTTGTGGTGGTGGTGAGGTGTTGAGATGCTGATGTGTTGGGTCTGACGTTGTCAGTGTGTGGTTGATGTCGTGCGCGTTTATTTTTTCTTGATATCCATTTTTCTGACCGTTTCCAAATCTGTATAGATTTCCAGGATTCTTTTTGAATCGCTGAGGGTTTTCAAATATGTTGAGATTTGCAGATTTTTGGTATTAAGTTGAACTATACCGCATCGATGTTGACCGTTTGTTCTCTTTCAACCGGCGGCCACCAATTGTCGACTTAAGGAGCTGCTTTTTGGATTCTGATGGGCCGAGTAATTTTGATTCGAGTTCGAAAGTTAGTATCTAGTGGTGTCTCTTCAGATTGGGTTTGTGGTCATTGTTGAATTTTAATTAATGTAGGGGGTGGATTGGGGTGATGTTTTGGTGTACTTTTTGATTGGTTAAAGTGTTTTAATCACATTGTCTCTCATTGTATGTTTTAACAATTCCTTATACTTCTTGCTTAGAAATTGTTCATTAATAAAATTTAGCCGATTCATATTCTTCCAATTCATATTATTCAAAAAAAATTCCATTCATGAAATCAATTTTACTAAAAGAAAGAGAATGAGTCAAAATTTATTTGCACAGGGTCTCTGTCGTTCTCCGACATGAGTACAGGGTTGCCGTCATTCGTTAAGCACTGGATCACCGTCGTTCACGCTGTTGACTCGCCGCTTTTCGCACTTTGTTGTCCATGCCTCCCCGCCGCTAAGTCGCCATCGTTCTTCTATACGCCATTGTTTCCCTCAGATTCGCTGAATTGCCACTGTTATTGATTTAGCAGCTCTGAGATTCTAATTGAAACCCAATTTCAAAACAACGACATCGGTTTTTTTAAATAAACAATTTTGTATTAAAAATCAGAATTTTAATGAGTTAAAATTAAAAGGGATTAGTGTTTTTGTTGTTGTTGTTGTAGAAACCCGTTGATTTTCAAGTCCTCTCTTTTTTTGAGAATCTGAGACCCATATATAATTGAACGAAGAAGAAGACAGTGTGGTGGTGGGTAAGGAAAACAAAGGTGAGAAGAAAAGAAACAAGGTGATTAATTTGTTGTCAAGGTAATTAATTAAGGAGTCATGTGAGTTTATAAGTGACTCTTTAATAGTCATTAGATCAAAATAAAATCAAGGGATATTAATGAGTGTAATTTTTTTAAAATTACACCGGTGTAACATTTGAGTAACGTTACACCGCTCAATAACGCTTTAACGAATTTAAATTTTACAAAATTCATCGTTGGATTGAAAGTTTATATCATATAGATCATCCATGTTAAATTTTATAAAAATCTAAAATCATTTGAGTAATGTTACACCGCTCAATAACACTTTAACGAATTCAAATTTTACAAAATTCACCGTTAGATTAGAAGATTATATCATATAGATCATCCATGTTAAGTTTTATAAAAATCTAAAATAATTTGATATGTTATTGAGAACCATCAAGATTAACGGTAATAACAACGCATAAACCGTTAATCTTAACGAGTCTCAATAACATATTAAATGGTTTTAGATGTTTATAAAATTTAACATGAATGATCTATATGATATAATCTTTCAATCAAACTGTGAATTTTGTAAAATTTGAATTCGTTAAAGCGTTATTGAGCGGTGTAACATTTGGTGTCAAACTAGTTGGTGTCATTTGATCATGACCCATATATATATATATATATATGAGGACATATATTATGAGAATGACTATCTTATATGAGAATGATGAGAATAATTATTGACCTTTAGATTTAATTGAATGGTTGAGATTAAAAAACAACACATGTACCTTTATCTAGTCTATCAAAATTTCAGCAAACACCAAACACCTGGGTTTTCATCTCCCTTCAATTTCGTAAAAAAAAAAAAAAACCTCTCCCCTTCATCTTCTTCAATGACATTTGTTTGTTACCTTGACAACAAATTAATCATCTTCTCTTCAAGAAACAAGGTGAGAAGAAAAGGACCACCTCTAACACCTAAATCCCGCAACCACCACACCACCTACCACCACCACCACAAGAGAGTGTGATGGCGTCCAGAGAGAAACTCCACCCCATAACCGGTACCTCCGTCTCGTCGGAAGAGTTCGTCATACGACACCAAAGCACCACCGAAGCTTCGAAACCGCCCAATACCTCGAAATTCAAAACAAATAAGCACACCAAGAACCGAATTACACCTAACACACCCCGAGCTCCAGAAACCTAACCAAAATTCCAGAACCATTGCCGCGCCGGAAAAACTAAAAAGAACAACATAAAACAGAAACGAGAACCACATCGGCAAGAGAAGTACCGACCAAATAGAACCGGCACCGCCACCAACCACCAGGGCCGGTCCCGAGATTTTGGAGGCCTGGGACAAATAATAAAAATGGACCCTAATAAAAAATATAATTTTTTTACAAAGAACATCATTTATTTAAATTATATGTGGTATAAATAACATCAAAAATAATTATTTATCTGTATAACTAACATAAAAAAAAGAGATCATTCCACAACATTGAAATATCATCATTTCGTAAAAAAATTTTTTTTTTAATTTTTTTATATAATGTTCGGTATAAATGAACATGAACATTAACATATATTATTCTCATAAAAAAACCCATTAATATATATTATTAAAATTCTCTGGATTTTGTTATAAATTAAATAGATATTTTAATGGTCATTTATTGACACCAACCTTATTTGATGGATAGTGAGTAAATCCTCTCCCCACACCATTTTTTACTGTTGCAGATTTCTTTAAAAAAAATAAGAAAACAAAATGTTGTCACAGGTAGTCGAACTCAGAACCCCATGATCAACATAAAATCAAGCACATCCGCGTGCCACTAAGCCATATGCTACTTCTTGATTTATTTTGTCCGCAATAATAATTAACCCATGATGTATGTGATGGGCTTGAAAAAAAAAAGTGAGGCCCCAAAAATCTTGAGGCCCTGGGCTGTGGGCCTGCTTGCCCTGCCTCAGGGCCGGCCCTGCCAACCACCCCATCCACCACCTCTGACCATCGCAAGCAAAACCGAGCAACAAACCCAAGCGGGTTTTTGAGATCCAAACTCGAAACAGACCAAAAAACCAACAAATAGAACCTCCGGTGCGAACAGACACCAAAACAGAAAAGCGGCGGCGCCGCCCTCTCCCTAAACCACCCTCACAACCTCCGGCACAGACCTATGACCACAGGGAACGACGAAACAACGGCCAACCACGTCCGGAACAGATCACAGAGAACGACACGAACGAAACGACGAAACGCGAGCAAAGAGAAAGCGCCGAAAGGAGAGAGGGTAAAACTAGGACTGTTCATTTAAAACTGTGAACCGAACCGAAAATAACTGAACCGACTCATAAATTTATGAACCGAACCAATAATTCAGGACAGTTCAGTAACTGTGAACCGAACAATTAATAACCAAACCAAACTATTTGAACCGAACCGTTTAATAACTTAAACTAAAACACCCAAAACTCAAAAGTTTCAAAACTTTTCACATTTATTTCTTTTCTGCAACTTTTCACGTTATTTCTATGTGACACTAAGTCACTCAATCCTCCAAGGCTAAGAACATAGGACTATATTGATGAATAAAATGAAAATTGAAAGATATTGAGAAAGTAAAATAGGGAGAAAAGCACTCAGAGAGTGTTGATGCTTCTATATATACTGTGAGAAGTAAAGTGCAGCTTATCTAGTCTGAGCTTGCTTCATTGAATCGTAACTATGCTCCTTTCCTAAAAACATGTGAGTTAGTTGTAACTGAATTATATTCTATTACCAAGATATTGGTGAGGTGACCAATGTTTTTTGTTTTTGTGTTTGTGTTGTTAGTAATTTATGTGCTATTATGTCTTGAGTTTTTTGCCTAAATATTGTTGAGAACATGAAGAATTAGAATAAATTGTTGAGATTCTGGTCCTAATATGTGTTCAATTATACTTATGTTCTCATATGGAAACTTTTCTTGTATGAAATTATTGATGGTTTGCTTAAAAAATTGATTTTGATTGAAGCTGGATTATATACTGCTTTAGGGGAAAGTGTCACGAGACAGCAAATTAATTATCAGCTTATGCATAATTGTCGACAAACTATTTCGATTTACTGTATCTCTTTTGCACAACAGATCTACTATAAGACAGTACAACAAATTATCAGCTTATGCATTAATTGTACTTGGATTTAGGCTTAACCATTGATGTTTATTTAAGTTGCAATGTTTAGTTAATTATAAAATTAAAAGGCCAAAAAAAAAGTTCTTGTGACTCTATGTTCATTTGTTAATAGTAAATCATAAGTTAGTATTGTGCTTAACGGTTTGGTTCGGTTAACTGAACTGAACCATAAGTACAGTTCTGTGCGTTTAACAGTTCGATTCATTAAACCGATTAATTGAACTAACAGTTCAGTTCGGTTTGACTGTAAATCATAACAGTTCGGTTCGATTTTCTCGAACCATTGTTATGATTCAATTTGGTTCGGTTCTTCGATCGAACTGAACCATGAACAGTCCTAGGTAAAACGATGGTACGGAGTTGAGAAACTCTTCGCACCACCATTCAAAGGGCTTACATCTTGCTGTGAGAGTTTTGGATTTTAGCTTTGCAGCGGCTGGATTGAGTTAGAAAGAAAACAGAGAGAAATTTGACTGCGTTTGTAGTTAAACTATCTTCAAGTTGGTTCTTTATGTTTTTAAAAGTTTCAAGTTTAGTCCCTATAAATAATACGGACTAAACTTGAAACTTTTAAAAATATAAAGGACCAACTTAAAACCTAAAATAAATAAACATGAGGGATCAACTTAAAACTTTTAAAACATGAAGGGCCAACTTGAAACCTAAAATAAACATAAGGGACCAACTTGAAACTCTTAAAACAAAGAGACTAACTTGAAATCTAAAATAAACATAAAAGATCAAATGTGCAATTAAGCCAATAAATATATAAAATAAGGTAAATGTTAATTACTCACACAACATATATTCTATACAATTTCTACTAAACTATTTTTTCATCTCAAGCTTCAATCTATATGTCATAGAACTAGCTCTTTAGTCCATATTAATTCCTTTTGGATGTCTTTTGATTTTCGATCCAACTAAGTGATGGATCATAATAGCGAGTGATAAATAACAAGCTTACAATTTCCACTTCTTTTCAATATTAGCAAGTATATACATTTTATGATTCAAACTTATCCTTCAAAAATAAAAAAAAAACAAATGTAGCGTGGACAAAATAACTTAAATGTATTAAATTATCAAGGTTTATATATACTTCTATAATGTTATTCCAAATTTTAACAAGTTCTGTGAAAAATGACCCTATGACTATTTATTATTAAGATAATTCATTAAAACATGTGGGATTCATCAATTTCTTTTCTTCCAAATTTTAACAAGTTCTGTCCAATTTTTCTTTAAATATAAATTAGCAAATCCAAAGCCTTAAAATTAGAGTACTTAATTTTTCGCAACAATTTTTTATTCAAACAATGTTTTTTTTAAAATTTAACAAAAGTTGTGCTTCGAAAATTCCCGAAAAATAATATAAAGAATAACACTGCAAAATGAACAAAACTTAAAATTAATGGTGCAAAAGAAATGTAAAGATAAAAAACCAATTTAAAAAGAAAATATTGTTAATGTGAATGACTGATACAAAATACTATTTGATTTTTACTTTGTTCACTAAACGTATGTTTTAAATTATTACTTTTTCTTTTTACTATATTGAATTATTGTACTTTTAAGCAAAGATGACAAAGTGTTCTGAATATTAATCCAAATATTATTTGTTCTTTGAAGCCACTTTAGGTTGGTCGCTTTCTAATTAATTAGTGTCACATATGACTATGAGTAGTCTTTTCTGAATGAATTCACAAAGAAAAAAATGAGAATTAAATGATCTCATAACATATTTAGCGCTTAAGCAATTCAATTGTCCTAAGTGATATCCTTCCATTGATAATGATACATATAGATAAAAACAAAACTTAGCTCAAATATTTAGAGTTTTTTCTAGAACAAATTATATAGAAGAATTTGAATTTGATTTTTTGTGAGAATATTTTTTATTCGACTTTATTTATCTAGCACGAACTTTAAATTAACGGGACGTCCTTCTCCGAAGAAACCAGAGGGATAATACTAAAAAATATAGATTAAAACGATTTAAAAAGAAAACTCAATTCAAATTAATAAATTTAAAGTCATATAGTTTGAGTTGATCTTTTCATTATGAGTGTTCTTTATCTGATTTGTCTTATTAGTGAGAGTCCTTTTTTATTTCAGACTCTTACATACAAATAATAGAGATTTTATTTGATATTGAAGCAAAATGTGTCAGCAGAAAAATATACAGATTGAAAGGAAAAACTCCCACCAACTAATGCACTATAATGCACTGAAATTTTAATAATTGAGAAAATGGAAATATTAATTTAGAAGCTGAAATAACTAAGCATTCTTAATAGACACATATATGTGCATTGAATCAATTGTTAATTATAATATTCTGAATAAGTCCATAAGTTAGAAGTGGATAGAAAGTACAAACTAATTAAAAATATTGGTCTAGTTATTATAGATTTAAAGTTACTTAATGTGATTTGATTAAGTTTAATGATTAAGCTCTTGTTATAAGTGTTTATGTATAAATTGTTCACTCCGATATTAAAATATGATTGAACTATTTTCATATAAGATGAAGTTATTTTTTTTTTTTGAGCAAGATGATGATGAAGTTATTCTAAAATGTGAATATGTCATTAGTTATTTTTCTATTTGTTTGTCTAGTAATCTAATAGTTAGTCTCGTATAAAAAAAATATTATTAAAAGTTTTATGGTATGAAAACTTTTTGAAAAAAAAAAAAAACCGTGACACTAAAAGGCTCCCAATAGATCTGATGATATCGTAAATATCCTTTTCTTTTCTTTTTTTCTTTTTTTTTTTTATAATTTAATGGTTTCGAAATAAAATTATTTTTGTATATTGAACTCATTTTTTTAAAAAAATATTTCTTGCATATCGAATTCAAAGTGCCATTCTTTTGTTTTACTTTTTTTTTTGGATTTTCACTGTCGGTATCTAGTCCACTGAACGCGCCTAATCTGGTCCGAGAGTAACTTCTAATATCAAGTGGTTTCAACTCATTCCCGATCACAGTTGTGGGGATCGAACCGTGGTCCTCCTACCAAATTCAGCGTCAATCACCACTAGATCTGTTGGGAAAAACCGGCATAGAGAAAATAAAAGAACACAATTAACAACACAAGAATATAACGTGAAAACTCCAAAACCGAGAAAAAAACGACGACCGTTGTCTAAACCGACAACTAGAGAATAAACACTATATGAAAATTGTTACAACATATAGACTTCACTCTCAACCCCATGACCTCAGTACATCCACACTCTCCATTGAATACTCTAAAACAAGAGCATAAGAGAAAAAAAAACAAAACACAAATATAAACTTAAAATGTTTACAAGTGCTATTGGTTGGTGTTTGGTGTGTTTTTTTTTTTTTTGAATCGGCTAAATTTTATTAATGGACAAATTCCTAAACAAGAAGTATAAGGAATTGTCGGATCAAACAAAGAAAGGCAAAGTGATTAAAACACTTTAACCAATCAAACAGTACAACAAACACACCCCAATCCACCTCTTACAAAACATCAATAAAATACAACAATAACTCACTATCATAGTACTCCAAACTAAAACTAGAACGAAACACTGAAACTGAAGTCGGGCAAAAAGAAGCATCTCCCACCGAAAACACCATTGCCGAACCACACTCTTCCTAAAAAAAGAAACCGCCGACAACTAAACACACTCCACACAGATCTGAGCAAACTGCAATCCACCAAAACATCAGCTCGGTGGAGACCGCCAGAAGCCTCTGGTATAAGCAAAAAGTCTACATTTGCGATCTGATTGCGCAATTGCTGGCGAAAACTCGAAAAAGAATGCAACGACAGAGTTTTGACGGAGGGGAAAAATCTTGTTGAACTACAACAATCCAGCCACCATTGCCATACAATCAATCACCAAACACGATCCAAGAAAAAACCAATCAACACCGACGCGATAAAAGTCAACTACATAAAAAGAATCCCTGCAAATCTCAGCAGATTTGGAAACCAACAGAGATTCAAAAAAGAACCCTGCGAATCTCAACAGATTCGAATAACGGTCAGAGACTCGATAACGTAGAAAACCAAATACGCTCAGCATCGATCACACCCCGGCACCAAAACCAAACCACAGCACCTCACCATCACCTCTGCACCTCCAACCACCACCAGTCAGCCACCGCACCTCCAACCCCGTCTAAAACAGCCAACAAAAACTCAACCCCATCACCCCACCCAAACTGGATTTTGAAGAACCAAACCCAAAACCCACACAGCGGCGCAACAAAACACTGAGAGTGCAGCGAACACCGGCCCTTATTGCAAACCAACATCACGCCACCTGAAACACCACCACCACTTGGAAAACAAACACACTAATGCCACCTGAACTGCATTGAACAGAACAACCACTAGTGACTACCACACCATTGCCATATCCACCGCTGGCTGAAGGGAGCCACCAAAATCCAAAAACTAACCACCATGGAGGCTACCGGAGTTGCACAAAACCCACCCGAAAACCTCCAGATCCGGCCGGAAAACTACACCTTTGTCAGAATAGCAAGGAGAGCTACACCACGACGGCCACACCACCAAAGCAGAACGAAAAACCACTTAAAAAAATAAAAGAATTCCAGATCGGCGCCGGAGGACTATCCCACGGAGGCCGAGTCGCCGGAGAACTGGAAAACAAGGTGGTGTGGAGGGCCAAACGCCACTCATCACACCACCGGCTGTGAATCTACATCTAGAAGAGAGTTTTGAGAAAGGGTTATGGGGCGGCGCTAAAGGGACTTTGAGAGAGGGCAGAGAGAATTTGGTTAGAGAGAGAAAAAGTTTATAAAAATATTGGGGGTTGGTGTTTGGTGTGTTGAAACAAGAAAATTGAAATCTCTATATATAGCATTGAGTTCCTCCACCATTCACTCATCTAAGTAATGTGAGACTTCTAAATATAATTTATTTGACTTTTTTTTTTATTAACAATGTGGGACTTACATTGCAATCATCCCCAAAAGGACAAACTAACAATTGGTTTGTTTTGTTTTACTTAATATCAGTGTAGGTACAATCTTCTTTTTTATTTATATTTAAAGTATGGAGAAGTGAAAAATTCATAGTTGAAATTGTAATCTCTTCAACAATGTCTTTAGTAGTTATCGATAAAATTATCGAACGTATTTTCCTAATTTACTACGTGAATTTAATGTATAATTAACAAACTAGTATGGTGTTAACCGATCACATAACTTACCACCATACTGGTGACAAAATATTTGGTTGTCTTGTCGCATCATTTTGGTTTAATATTATAGGAGTAAAAATCTAGGAGTTAACTCACATGAACATTGCTATTTAGTAAGAATTTTTTATACAAGAAAAACAAGAATTAACACATGACAAAATTTTAAAGGATTATGTCATGTAATCTCATCCTTTTGTGAAAATCATGGATGGTGATAGATGTAATCAAAGGTATAAATTTATTCTTACAATTTTTTTCTTTAAATATTCTTATTAAAAAGCTTTTCCCAACTCACATTGCTATTGAGAAAAGTAGGTAAAATGACTCTTCTAAAATAAACAACTGCATTCGATTTCAAATACCGTTCATTTGAAAAATAACGTAACTCAGCTCTAATAATAAAAATAGATACTTGGAATGTTTTTAGAGTCAAATATCTTAATTATTGAGGGTTAGAAAAAGAAAATCTAGAAATAAAAATAATATTAAGAAATAGAAAGAAAGTAGCAGTTAGTGTCAAAGTCAGAATTAATGAGCTAAAGTAGTATAGTAGCCAGCTTATCTGACCTGTTATGCAATTCCTATTCCTACATATATATGTTAAGTTTGCTTCACTGCTGGAGAATGTCATTCCTATCTTTAAGGTCAATTACTTATATGAATGAACTTTCTTATTTTCTTCCATAAACCACTCTTTCATTATCATTATCATTATATATAATGCCTTATGACTTGTTAAAGTCATCATCATTTAAGCCTCAACACTGTACTTACCATACCCAAAACAAGAGACCAAAGGAAATATACTATATATACACTTATTGTTGAGAGCATTTGCTCATATTAAAAAAGATGAAAATGGTTGCCAATCAAGAGCTTCAACCAGATGTTGTTGTGTTGGAGATTGATCATTTGCAAAACCAACTCACAGGTAGTAGTTCATATATTATTTCATATATTATAGGTTTAAATATGATTTTAGTATTCATAAGTACAATATTTTTTGTTTTGGTTTTTGTATTTTTCTTTTTAAATTTAGTCCTTAAAAATTTAAAAATGTTTGTTTTTAGTTTCAAATACCATCTTATTAGATTAGGTGGCGTCACATGACATGATTATATTGGGTCACGTATGACGTTAGGGACTAAAAACAATAATTAATTTTTAAATTTGTAGAAACTGAACCTAAACAAAAAAAAAATTATAAAGATTAAAATCTAAAAATACTATATTTACAGAGACTAACATCATATTTAAATTTATATTATATTATCCGCTCAGTTGGTTTTTCCTTAATATACCTTTTATAAGGTAATGAAAAGAAGTTAAAATTTTCAAATTTGAGCTGCTAATCTTAGAAAACTCAAAATAAAAATAAGTTAAAGAATAGAGAGACTACTGATTAGAGATGAAGTTTAAAAAGTAAAAGTATATTTGTCTGCCACCATGGTTAATGTGTAAAGAATATTTGATAGCTTATTATTAAATTTGTTTCACACATCTTGACTAATAAGTGATAGTGATCAGGAGAGGACTAATGAGTAATGACAATCTATACATAGAAAATTAAACAAATTAAGCGCAAATTATCCAAAATATCGTATAAGATAAAAAGTTATTCAGTATCTTAAAAGTTTGTTTTGTCTTGTGCGGTTATGTTCAGTTCTTATCTATTTTAAATCAAACGGACCTTGAATTTGGATTCGGTATTTACTAGCAAAAAGTCACTAAAGAGTTATGAGTAAATTTTAATCCATTGCAGAAAAGGTTAATGAACTAGCAACTTGCCAGGGTGAAATCAAATCCTTAAGGGCAACTGAAGCTCAGAAAGATAAGGCCATAGAGGAGGTATTTCTTTTTCTAAGATAAAAATTAAACTATTTTATCTTAGTTTTTTTTTTTAACAGTTACTATGATATTTGTTTGTAAATAACAAGATATATAAATTTCTCAGTAGTTAATAATAGTTGTAATTATCTTTCTCCAATTCCAGCTGAGAAATGAAGTTAGTAAACTTGATGAGAGACTAAGACTTAGTGAGGATCATTTTAAACACAAGGTAAACTTGATTGGTTTAGCGTATATTAAAATTTGGAAGAATATAAAACAATCCAAATTACTAAAGTTCTTTAAAATATTTTCATATGCAGAATCTAGAAATCAAGAAACTAATAGATGAAAAGAAAGACGCGTTAACTGCGCAATATGCTGCAGAAGAAGCTCTTAGAAGATTACACACAGATCAAAAGGAAGATGAATTTTATCCATTTGAAAGTGTCATCACTCCTCTTGAGGCTGAGATTAAGATGTATAGGAATGAGGTACTGATAATGCAATTTTCACTATAAAGGCTTAATTCTTGAATATGTTTTTGGTCCTCAAAAGTATGATCACGCTGACATCAACTTTATCGACAGATTACAGCATTACAAGAAGATAAGAAAGCTTTGGAGCGACTCACAAAATCGAAAGAGTCAGCATTGCTTGAAGCAGAGAGGATTTTAAGAAGTGCATTAGAGAGAGCTTTGATAGTTGAAGAAGTTCAGAATGAAAACTTTGACTTGAAGAGACAGATTGAGATTTGCCAGGCATGTGTTTTTTTATGTTTCCATTTTCACATTTAGTTTCGATATCGAACTGGAACTAGTTTCAGACAATTTATTACAATTTTCATGAATAGGAAGAGAACAAAATCTTAGAGAAAAGTCACCGGCAAAAGATTGTTGAAGTTGAAAAACTTAGTCAAACAATCCATGAACTTGAGGAGCTTATCTTATCTAATGGAGACAACGCAAATGTCATTCGCGATTATCAGCGACAGGTTAATGAGTTGCAAGTAAGCATACTTTGTGACTACTTTCATTTTGCACTAATTTGTCGATATTAAGACCTAGTAAAATGGTTTTTGCATAAATTTTAGGAGGAGAAGAGGACACTGGAGAGGGAACTAGCAAGGGTAAAAGTTTCAGCCAACAGAATTGCAACTGTTGTGGCTAATGAATGGAAAGATGAAAATGATAAGGTCATGCCTGTTAGGCAATGGCTCGAAGAGAGACGGATTATGCAGGCCGAGATGCAAAGGTTGAAAGAAAAGCTAGCTATATCAGAGAGAACAGCAAAAGCAGAATCACAATTGAAGGTAACTTATTTGTTTATCATGTAAGCATATAATAAATCAATTTTTAGCTATAACTAATGTTATCTGGTATTTTTCTCTTAGGATAAACTGAAGCTGAGGCTAAAAACACTAGAAGAAGGCTTAAAGAAATTCCCATTCAATTCCAATGTATTTTCAGGATCTCCAACGGCTGATAAATCAAATATCTTAAGTTTTGTAACGAACAACAGCGGACTCAGAAACAGGTCCACATCACAGCCAAGAGCTTCTACTGTTGGAAGCACTTTGTTCCAAAAGGCAAACATAAAAGGAAACATGGATAGTATTGCTGGGAACCGAAAATCGGGTAGCATTACAAAAATGAAATATAGTTCTACAGAAAATGTGTTGAAAAAAGGTATATGGGCATCAAGAAACAAATTTTCTGACACTGGTGAAAAAGAAAATGAGATGCAGGTGAACAAAGGCATAAACTTAAATAAATGTGATGGTGAAAGAGAAGCAGGAAATGTTAAAACCAGTGTTGATGTTGATGAAGATTCTAAAAGTAATAGCTGTAATGATTTTGGTAGCAATGACGTGGTCTCAGGTTTTCTATATGATAAGCTTCAAAAAGAGGTTATCAATTTGAGGAAGTCTTGTGAAACAAAAGACAGTAATCTTCTCACTAAAGATGAAGAAATAAAGGTACTAGTAACAGCTATGCCGCCATTCACATATTAGTGTTGTCGATCATGGATCGCAGAAAATAGCGGTTTGTTCAAATTACAGTATGCAATAGTCCTATAGCACCACTATATCTGCTATGTGACAATATTTTGTACTAAATAGTATATCACAGAGCAATAGCAATTTATTCAAATTCTGCTATGCTATAGTTGCTATTTAACAACATTGCCGCATATGATGTTTCTTTTCAGATGCTCACAAAGAAAGTTGATGCACTGACAAAGGCTATGGAAGTAGAGTGGAAGAAAATGAAAAGAGAAGCAGCTGCTAGAGAGAAGGAGACTGCATCAACAAAATCAGATGATAAGAGGAAAAACAGAAGTTCAAACTTCTCTAAAAGGTTCTTTTCTGTGACTTTTTCTTTTTAATGATTGATACCTTTTACTTCTATGGTTAACCTGAACATTGTTATAAAATTACTGCAGGGTGATGAAAGAACATTGAAGATTCTTTATGTAGAGAAAAATTGGAGGCTATTTATGTATCAATGCATGTTGAATTTTTTTTCTTTGTCTATACAAACAATACATAATTTAGTGTGGCAGTGTGTTCAAATAAAGTTCCACTTCAGTAAAGAGTCTGAGATCCAACCCTGTACATACATAAGTATTGTATGTCTTCCTCTATATATATTTTATGTCGCGTGTATTCTGTGATTGTGAACATTGCACACTGGCCAAGTTTGTAAAATGCATCAGCAGAGAGATTGTATATGAATGACATACAAGAAATAAATAGAATCACACCAAATGAGTTTTAAGAAGGAGATCCTGAGTTGAAACCTTGGAAACTAACGTAATCACTAACTTACTAACATTTGCCTATAAAAAAATTTGCTTACCAATCGAATCACGAGTTCGATAGAACTATTGTTACTTTAAGTCACAATAGTTCTTTAATCTTAATGGTATGATGATTGTAATTTCACTTATAATTGAGAATTAAGGATATCTATCTACCTCTAAAGAATTATGAATTATTGCAAACTTTTGAAGAATATTAGCATACATCTAAATAAATAAAAAGCAGCTGAATGACATTAGTTTTTTCTCAGTTGTTTACACACTGAGCACATGCAACAGTTTAAAAGAAATATGGCCTTTCAAAAAGATCTTGTAGTGTTTGATTTATGCCGCTTGTATCAGATAATTCTACGAAACAATTTAAAAAAATCTAAAGACCAATATCACACAGAACCAAATAAGTAAAATTATTATTTATAACATATCAACAGTAGATTTGTACTAGTGTAAACAACTTATACTCTTTAAGATAAAAGATTATATTTAATTATTTTAAAATGATTATACTATATCAGATGAACCTCTAGACTGCAGCCATGACTTGACTGCTTCACTCATTGTCAAAAACCACCCAGCCTTATCATTATCCTTTTGGAATGGAGCATTATGTTCTATCAGATATAGTTCAATTACACTAGGCGAAGACTTGTTTTTCCGAGTCGCAGTATAAATTCCAAGTACTGGTGGAAGCTCCTCCCCGGATTCCAAAGCTTTAGTCAAGTCATTTATCCAAACATGTAATGCTGTTAGAGCAGTTCCAGTTGAGAGGCTATTTACATGCAAAGACCACATATCTTGAAGTATGTGGATGTAACACTGTCTGGATGGCAAGTTCCGGAAGATTTCATATCTTGAAGTATTTCAATAGCTTCATCGGCATAACCAACATCAGCACACATGCCAAGAAGCATGTGATATTGAAATCTACCGATATCCATTCTCTTTTCGTTCATTTCCTTATACACACTGAAAGCATCTACTTTATATAATCCTCTACAATAGGCTAGCAGAACAATTCCATAGATTGACTGATTCAGTGAAATTCCACTTTTATCATCTCCTCATATATAGCCTTGACTTTCCGTGCCCCATAGCCTCTTTCCATGGCACGCAACAGTTCATTGTATGTTATCAAGTTAAGCTTAGCACCAAAAACCTTCATATCACTGTAAACTCTTAAGCATCCATCATAATTTCTTGACATCCCATACATCTTAATCAACGCCGACAATGCCACCTCATCAACTTTCACAATTCAAGACATCCAACATAATACAAATATTATCTTCTGAATTTGAATCTAATACCAAAATTTTCATACAAGGTATATAAAAATACATTTAACTAGCACATGGCTAACCTATAACAACTGTATCAATGGGGAAGAGCCTCTATAGGAACATCTAAAATCGTAGAGTTCAAATGAGCAACTGTTTCATTTGAAACTCTAGACTGCAGCCATGACTTGGCTTCTTTGCTTGTAGTAAAATACCAGCCATTGCTATTAGTATCCTTATAGAAAGGAGAATTAAGTTCCTTTAGATACGATTCAAATACACTAGCCAAGTCTTTATCTGAAGGGTTGCGACTCCAAGGGACGGTACAAATTCCAAGTACTTGTGGAATCTCTTCACCTGATTCAAAAGCCTTAGACAAGTCATCTATCCAAACATGTAAGGCAGTCATAGCAGCTCCAACTGAGAGTTTTTTTAGGTTCAAACACCACTGAGTTTCAGATCTCAATTGTATATTGCTATATATCTCAAGCCACAATCCCAAGCCGAGAAGGTCGCGAGCTCTGTCTTGCATGCCTAGGTTGTAACAAAGATCAATTAGTCTATTGCACAAGGGCTTCTTTACACGTTCATCAGCCGAACTTAAAAGTTCTGATACTTCCTTCATAAAATATCCATCATCTTCTTTCTCCTCCATCAGATATGTCACAATATAACCAAGCTTTGGGTTAGCCTTCTCAATGCAATTTGTTATCTTACCATGCTCTTCTTTTGGTATTTGGGTCATGACATACAAAAGACAATCGCACAATCGATCATCGGGAATGATGCCGATATCCCAAAATTGATTAAATATGTTCACAACATCATCAGTTCGTTTGGCTTTTCCATAGCAATGAACAAAAATTGAGAGAACCGAAGTATCAGGCTTCAATCCACCGATGATCATTTCATTCAACATTGCTTCCGCCTCCAAAACTTTCCATTGCACGAATACATGTTAATCAAGGATGAGTATATGAACTTGTCAGGCTGGCAAGTCCCGGAACGCTTCATATCTTCAAATATTTCAACAGCTTCATCTATATAGCCAACAGCAGCACACATGTGAAGAAGCATGCTATATAGAAATGTATTCATAGTCATTCCCTTTTCCTTCATTTCCTTATACACGCTCAAGGCATCTACTTGATATAATCCTCTACAATAGGCTTGCAAAACAGCTTCATAGGTTGACTGATTCGGTGAAATTCCATTGTTTATCATCTCCTCATATATAGCCATGGCTTCCCATGCCCTCTTGCCTCTTCCCATGGCACACAACAGATTGTTGTATATCGTCACGTTAGGCTTAACACCAAAAACCTTCATATCACGGTAAACACTTAAGCATGCATCATAATTCTCTGATTTCCCATACATCTTAATCAACGACGAAAACACCATCTTTTCAACTTTCCATTTCTCCTTCTTTGCCCGACTATATAATTTCAAAGCCATATCAACATTACCAATGCGTGCATAAGAAGAAATCACAGACGACGATATGTTGTCATCAGGTTCACATTCAAACGAAGGCATCATCTCAAACCATTCTACAGCCTTATGATGCATAGAACACAATATAGCACAACTAATCATCGTCGAAAACGTAATAACATTAGGCTTAACCATTCTTTGAAGCATTTCATCAAACAGTTGGTCTGCCTTTTCAAATTCCTTACTTTCCCTAAACAATTTCAACATCACATTGTAAGGAAAAACCAGCTTAACCGGTTCAAACATGGGCATAAAGTATCTAAACACAAGCATTGCATTATCAGTTTTGGACATATTATTCAGAATAAAACAAACATTACGTTCAGTTACATTGTAATCAAAACCCTTGATGATTTCATAAACTCGATCCTCATTAGGGTCACATGAGTTAAGAGTTTTGGCTAGTCTCAACAGAAGTGAATTCTTCAAGAAAGGTGAAGAATTTGCATCTGGGTGCTTCAGTTTGGACGTATTGTCCTGAAAATCATTGATGATTTCATAAATTAGAGTCTGATTAGGGTTTTGAAAGGAAAAGTGTGTGATGAAAGGAGAGAGTTTATTGGGAAGTTTGAGATAGCGGCATGAATGTGAAGTAGAAAATGATTTGATTTGAGAAGGATTTGAGCAAAGAGGGTAAGCGTCAACCATCTTCCTATGTCTTTCACAATAACAAGCATCTTCTGTAAGCTTATATATAAGGTCATTTGGATTTAATTTATTTTTGAGTTTCTAAAAATAGCTTATGTAAATAAATAATATTTTATTTTATTTTTTTGAGAAAAATAATCTTTTATATATATTTATAAGTTTTCACTAATAAAATTATATCATTATAAATTGTTTTTTTTTATAAACTGTTTTGAAAAAGTTATAATAATACATAAAAATTTATGAATTAATTAGTTTATTACTCCTTTAAAGGATGCGTTTGTTTAAGCTTTAAAAAAAGTATTTTTATTTAAAAAAATTAGATTTTTACAATCATATAAATTTATTTACAATCATTTAAAATTAGCTTTAAAAAATTTATTTTTATAGAATCTATTTTTTTACAATCATATAAAATTAGCTTTAAAAAATTATGTTTATTTACAATCATAAAAATTTATTTTTTTAAAATAGAATTTTTTTACGCTTAAGGTCTGTTTGGTAATAATAAGCTATTTAAAAAAGCTCTTTACCAAACACATCATTTTTTCTCTTTCAAACAACCTTATAAGCTTGTCCAATAAACTATAAGCTATAGCTTATTGGACTTACCAAACAGTGTCTTAGATTCCTTAATTTAAAAAAAATAAAATAAAATTCTTGAAAAGCTATTGGAAATAGGTTTTCTTTTAGTGTTAAAAATGTTTTTTTTTTTTGAAAAATGATTTTAGAAAAATCTATAACAACCACTATCAAAATAATAAAAATGGGTCCGGTTATTATACTTAAAGAATACTTAAGCACGCTGCTTAAGAAAGCCCAGCCCAATCAATTTACTGCATCCACCCCACTATTTGCTAATACAATCAATCCATCACTAACGGTTATCGTCTAAAATTAACGGTTACTTCCCAATTCCCATTTCTTCACACACGTCACTTTCGTGACCGAAATCAACACCACCTCACGTCATCGCCTTCGCCGGAATCATAACCAACACCACCTCCCGTCATCGCCTTCACCGTCGTAATCATCACTATCACGCAACCATCACTGTTCATCATCGTCATTATCACTTTTCATCATCACTGTTCATCATCGTAATGGAACGGAAGCAACGTAATAAGGGACCATGTGTAATCGAAGAAAGCAAGATAATGAACGAAGTAGCTGCATTTGTTAGAGAGAGTAAATCAAAACAGGTTTGAACTTCATCAATGGTTTTTGGAAGTTTATCTAGCAGTTTGAAACCATTTTGCTTAATTAGTAAAGTAATTGCATGTGTGTCAACCTAACTTTTGATTTGGGGGAAATCATATACTGATATGATATAGTTTACAAATTGTATATGTTATCTGGATGCTGGTAATTTTTTATTTGATCTAGGCTATCATTGAAACCAAAATAGCCCTCTTATGGTTTCAATGATAGCCAAACAAAATATAGTTTCAGTACTATTTTAAGATTGGGTAGGAATGGAGCAAAAATGACAACTGTTTGGTATCAGATTGTGTTTAGATGAATTACCTTGTTGAGATGAGTTACTTTGCTTCATTTGATTTACATATTAATTTTGTTTGAGGATTCGTGTTTGTTGTCATGGAAACCATAAGTGTGGCTAAATGGTTTCAATGTATTTGTTTCTGAAACCAAATTAGCCCTCTTATGGTTTCAGTGTATTTTGTGTGAAATTTTTTCAGAAATGTATGTATAGTGTTGCTTTTAATTAATTAGCTTACACCAAATTCCTATAATCACTTTTTTATATTGTCAGATGCATCAACAAAACATCTTCCAGACTGACAACATAAATTAGATAAAACTATTTGAAACCATAAGTGTGCCTTTATGGTTTCACTTGGTACGTATCTGAAACCAAAGTAGCCCTCTTAATGTTTCAATGAGTTTAAAATGTACTTATAGTATTTAACTTATGAAACCAAAGTAGCCTCCATAATATGAAACCAAAGTAGCCCCCATAAGGTTTCACTGAATTTAAATTATACTTCGAGTATTTAACTTATGTTCTACCATGATATGAAACACTTATAGTATTTCACTTATTTTCTGCCATATGAAACCATACTTACTTGTTTCATTTGATACAGGGGAAAGAATCAAAGGGACTACAGCCAATGCCATCATTTAGTATTGGTTTGACACCATCAGATGACGATAAACGGAATAAGAATGATTCGTTGTCTGGTAGTGATCAAAAGAATGAGAGGGGACGTGTCAAAAACAAGAAGCAAAAAAAGAAAGAACAGACAAAACGTGGTGAGAGCGTTGCTTCTACATCTCGTGGTCGTAAAAAGAGAGCAACAATGGCAACAGAAGATTCTGATGAAGCAAGCTCGGGTGAAGAAAATGTGAAACAAGTTGTTGTGACAAAAGATCCTGATGCGGATGCAAGACTCAGGCATAAAATGAGTGTACCTAAGGTCTATGAACTTATGCATTCAGTAAATGCCAAAAAGAGGAAACAGGAAATAATTGACCAACTACACGAATGTGGCTTTGGAGGGATAATGCATATATGCAACTGGAAAAGGATCCACACCTTTTTTGTGGATTGGGTTGTCAAACGATTTGAACATGAGCATATGTGGATAAGGCTGAGTGATACAGAGGTCCTGATGTTGAAAGAGGATGATGTGCATAGAGTCTACGAACTACCAACAGCTGGAAAGAAAATAGACACTGACCTTTGCTCTGAAGGAGCAATTAAAAGGCTGAGGAAGGAATTAGGATTGATTGGAGATTATTCTCCAATTGTGAAGGTTGCGGAATTGGAAAGCTCACTGAAGACAATAGAGAAACCTAGAACATGGGTGAAGGGTGCAATTTGTTACATCATTCACAACATTTTGTGCCCAACTAATAGAGGAAATGTGTCTCTCCAGTATGCAGATATTTTGGAAGATCCAGCTGGAGTATCTTCATATAACTGGTGCTCACATGTTCTGGACTATATGAAAAAAGGCTTGCAATCTCCAGATGTTTTGAATCCACTAGCAGACTTCCACTTTTTAATGGTAATGATCTACCCTCAATGCAATAACCTATGTTTAATTCCTAAATGTATTTGCATCTTTTATATCTTGTATCTTTTAACTGAAACCATTAGTGTGTCTTAATGGCTTCATTGTATTTGCATCTGAAACCAAAATAGACCTATAATGGTTCCCATTAAATATTCATATTTGAGAACTACTTGCAATAACCTATGTTTAATTGCTAATTGTTGTTATTATCCTTTATATCTTATATCTTTTAACTGAAACCATTAGTGTGTCTTAATGGTTTCATTATATTTGCATCTGAAACCAAGATAGGCCAATAATGGTTCCCATTAAACTATTCAAATTCTATTCAACGTACAAATATTCTAATTAATGATCTATGCTTTGGAGTTGTTATGTGACACAATACTAACTAATTGTTGCAGATTAATTACATGGAGAAAATGGGAAAAAGAAGTCCATTTTTGACAGGAAAGTACAATCGGCCATCCCTCCGTGATTGGGATGTCAAGCTCGCAAACCAAGAACTTCAAAAGATCCATGATATTATGGGACTTGAGAATGGACTGACAGCAGGGGTAACAAGACTTGATAATGGACTACCAGCTGGGTTACCAAGTCTGAGCAGAACCGCAGGAAGTCCGATTGTATTGTGCTTTGATGCAGACACTTGTCCACTGTCTAAGGTGATTGTCATTGATTCTCATGTACTGCATTTTCTTTTCAAATGCTAATCGAATATAAAATATTGGAAATCGTACCATAGATGTTTCTTAATGGTTTAACTTGTGATTGTCCTTGGCAGGCACAAATGTATCTTACTCATTGTAGGTCTTGTATAACTGTCTATACAAAAACCGCAGAAACATTGGAAAGAAGAATAACTGAAGCAAATGCCGGAACTTCAGGAAAAGATAATCCAATTGAAGTAGAAGGTGAAAATGAGAGGAATAAGAGTTCCAATATTGGTGTTGTACCTGAAACTGAAAGGTACTGCATTTAATTTAACTTTTTCAGACAATTAAATTTTGCTGGATTAGTTTATGAAAATTCACACTAATGATTTCCAGGTTGAATGATGATGATGATGTTGGAAAAAGAACTCAAGCGGAAGAGAGGTACTGCGTTTAATTTGGTTTCAGGACCTTTCCTTAATATATGTATTCATATTCTATACAACATGAATAATATAACTGAAACCATAAGAGTGACTTATTGGTTTCATTATAGTTGATTCTGAAACCAAAATACCCATCTTATGGTTTCCAATACAAATAATAATTTAATTCAACATTAAAAATGTTTTTTCTGAATGCTTTATGATTGGGAGTTATGTTGTGACTTTCTGAAAATTCAATAATGTAGGTTAAGTGGTAATGATGAAGAGGATGACAAAATCATTGGTCAAAATAGCAACAAAGATGACAATGATAAAGTTCAAGATGACAAGGATGAGGACAAGGATGAAGAAGATCAGATCAGTCCCAAACTCATTGATGATGCAGTGCCGACAGCATGCAACATCATTGATGATTCAATGAAAGTAACACCTAATGTTGATGCAGGCAGCATGCAACATGAGAATTATGAAGAGACAGATGAAGAAGATGAGATCGCTCCAAAAATCATTGATGATGCAGTGATGGCAGCATGCAACATCACTGATCATTCAGTGAAGCTGACACCGAATGCAGGCCTGACATTAACTCAGGAAACTATCTTGAAGTTTCCAGAGTTTTTTGATCGGGCTGAAGCTTCTAACAAAAATGTTTCGGTGTCACAAGGGGCTGAATCGACAACATTGGAAACTATGTTGAAGTTTCCTGAGTTTTTTGATGCAGAGTAAGATATCTTAACTTTCAAATCGTTTGTCAAATGGTTTTCATATAAGATGTTTCAAAACTAAATTATTGTTTTGATTGTTTCAGGTTGATTAAAGATGCGCCAGTACCACAAGTTTCAGTGTCACAAGACACAGAAAAAGCCACAACTGAAACAATCCTGAAGTTCCCGCAATATTTTGAAGTACCCAACCAATGCCGTGCGCTAGTGTTGGTACCAGATGTGTCACAACAGGAGAAGTCTGAAGAACGTGACTCAGACACTGTTATAAAGTAAGAATCAAACAGTGTGATAAATATAATATTATTTAAATCCTGCAGAAAATAACATTATTATGTACTATTATTTCACAGTGCAACTCCAATAAAGACAATGCTTCCAGATGAAATTATTGACATTGACAATGTCACTCCAAAAAAAAGAAAGAGACATAATGTGCTTCACTCTGATAGGACGTACCCTGAGCGTCGACGGGTGGTGAAAAAATCTAAATACCTTGCAAGCCCATATGATGACGCTGTCCATGAGTCTAATACAACTGAGTTGCAGAAACAGTTGTCAACATATGCTTGGAGCCCAGATCTTGATCAGTAAGTTAAAAACTGTTTCTTATTTAGCTTAGTGCAAATGTGATTTTTTGGAAAAATGGTTGTTTTATTTGATTTTGAAGTTGTTTGATAATGCTTAATCAATGAGAAACCATAAGTTAAGCTTGATGGTTTCACTGAATGTGTATACGAAACCAAAATAGCCCTCTCATGGTTTCACTAGGTTGTGTAATGTAAATGAAACCATGAGTGTGGCTGAATGGTTTCACTGTATTGATTTCTGAAACCAAAGTAGCCACCTTATGGTTTCAGTTGTAATGTGGCATTTGTTTGATGGTTTCAGCACTCAACATAACCAAATATAAATGAAACAATAAATGTGATTGACCCTTGTATTTGTTTTGTTTGGTTCTTAATCAGTTGTTTGAATAATGTTTTAAAATTAGCTGTTTGTGAATTCAAACCCAATGTGAAACCATAAGACTGGCTTAATGGTTTCACTGGATATTTATCTGAAACCATAAAGTCTCCTTATGGTTTCACTCAGATTAAATATTATTACCAATAGTAAATGCTTAATTATTGTATAGGTATGAAATTATGTACTGCTCCAACAACAAGGCTCATCTTTATTCCCTACGAAGAGATGCTTTATGGACCCTTCAGAAGGACGAATGGGTGTCATGTCTGGTCATAAACGTCTGGGTTAATTGTCTGAATTGGGATCAACAGAGTAGCATGACAAAACTGGTGACACCATTACTTACTTATGTATGTATCACAATCCATTAATATTAAAAATTAACATAATATTGTTTATTTACATATTATTGATTATTTTACTCATTTTATATAAACAGTTTGACCAGGAAAGAATGCCTCCCGTGAGTAGGAATATTGCATGCTGGAGATTTCTTGAGAGGCTCAACCAATTCAAATACATGGATTGGAAGGCCATTGACCCTGAAAAGCTGGAATACGTAAGTCTCTTTTCAAAACCTTTCAGATACATGCTTTATGATAATGATTTTATTATTAAAATTTTAGTTAAATAATGTGATTCTAATACTATGTTTGTCATGGTGGAACAGATCATGGCACCAGCAATAGTTGGTAACCCGGGAAGCCATTATGTTTGCTTCGTTGTCAATCTCAAAGACCGCAAATTCCAATTCCTGAACAGTTTGGCGGGTGTAGGAGAAAGATTGGAAACCAAGGATGGTGAACCAACCTCATACAAGAAGCTATTTGATGTCTGGGTAAATGAGGTAGAAGCATTTGTGGCTGAATTGTATAAGCAAAGGAAAATGAAAATGCCTTTCTCCTTCATCACATTCACTTGGGATACACCAAAGGTTGCTACACAGATTGATTCGGACAATTGTGGTGTATTCTGCATGAAGTATCTAGCTGAATGGGGAGGTGAAATACAATCTTTCAAAGGTTGGTCAAGACTCAAAAAGCATGCAAAGGTTGCAAAAATCATGGATCTTCGGATCGATTTGTGTTCAGAAATCTTAAGCCATCCAAGCAATTCCATGAAAGATGATGTGAAAAAGCTTGCAATTTCATACCATGAAGAGCTGCTTCAAAAGATGCCAAGTTGTTCTGTTAGGAACCATTAGTACTGTTAAATGGTTTCAAGGTGCTTTGTCTTGAAACCATTGGTATTGCAAAAATGGTTTCAGCATCTTTTGATAGGGTTGTATTCGTAGTTTGTTCTCTCCTGCTCATTAGAACACTTTTATTGACAAAACACTCTGTTGCTGATTTTATGGATTGTTTTAATGTTTTTTTCTTCTTGGGACAAGTTATGTTCAATTTACTGACTAGTTTTAATGAATTGCTCTTTGTAGATTATGAAATTTAATTCTTAATCAATCTTTACTTTAGATGTACCTTATAATATACACACATGGAAATTTAGTTTTCACTGTTTAAAAAACAAGCTTCAACAACTATCAAATTGTAAAATTTAAAATATATAGTTTTTTGAATATATGATATATTAAAATACGTATGTAATGTTCATTGAAACCAAAAGAGGGATACTTTGGTTTCAAAAATAAGTGCAGTGAAACCATTTAGCAGAACTTATGGTTTCATTAATTATTCAATAGACTTGATTATCTATACTTCTATACTAATATATAAAGGCAAAAAATCATTTTGGTGTAGCCTCTTCTGGAATTCCAATAATACCCTTTTAACTTTCAAACAACAACATTTTACTAAAAAACCTTGGTTATTACTACCTGAAACCATAAGATGGGTACTTTGGTTTCAGAAATATATGGAGTGAAACCATTGAGCCACTATTATGGTTTTCATTTACATTATACCAAACAATTATGGGTTCAGGTATAAAGAGACATATATAATAATATCATAATAATTTATATAATATGAATAGTCTTGATTATTTGTATAATAACAATAATCTATGATTTTATTTGATTACATTTAATTATTCGACATGTTAGATAATATGAGTTTATTATAATGCTTTTGGCAAAGATTTTTTTTCAATAATACTTGAATATAGATATTTTTTTAAAGAAATTATGACTGTATATTTCAATAATATATGATATATTAAAATACGTATGTAAATGTTCATTGTTTCATTGAAACCAAAAGAATGCTACTTTGGTTTTAGAAATAAATACAATGAAACCATTCAGCCAGACTTATGGTTTCATTCATATTATACCAAACAAGTATGCATTCAAGTATAACAGACATAAATTATGATAATCATTCTCTCTAATACAAATAAAATATATGTCTAATGATCGATATCTTATAATCATCAATACATACCACACAAAGAACATGAAAATGACGAAGTACGATTCCTACAAGTCTAATGGTTTTGTAACAAAGTCTATTACAAACAGTTAACATGAAACAAAAACAAATGTAAATATATCAAACATTAGCCTCTTTCTCCTTTAAAGCCTCATCCTCTCTTTGTTGTCTCCTCCGCTCTACTTTCCTTTTCTGGCGTTCCCTAACAATTTCATAATCACTTTTCATTCGCCTCTTTGTTCTAATTGGATTTGGTCTGACTTTGAACTTTGGAGCAGTTGACTTTACCCCATCAGATGGTTCACCAACAGTAGTTGTATTGGAAGACTTAGATGGCGTCACAACAGGTGGTTCTGTATGAATACCTATACAATTATAAAAAAAATTCATCAATCATTGTGCAGATAAATTGAATACTCAAACCCTCAAAACAAATGACACAACAAAAGCACTTGTAACCATAAGAAGGCACCTTTGGTTTCACTAACAAAGACAATGAAACCATTCAGCCATACTTAGGGTTTCAGTTATAACACACAGACAGCCAAGGTGAAAAACATAGTTCAAAAAGAAAATATTTAAAAACCTTTGGACATAATCAACTCCTCTGCCTTTTTCCCAGCTTCAAGTACACCATTAAGGAAAACTTGAGAAGCCTCAGGGTCTGTACAAACACGTGTACAAATCTGGATTGTAACAGCACAAATCTGTTGATATCTTTGTGCTTGAGTCGTCCCTTCAGTGCCAGCATTGATGGTAGGTTTAATCTTATCAATCGAATGACGAACATCTCTAGTCCACCGCTTCAACACATATTCTGCAGGTATCGTTTTCAAACTATGATATTGCACGGAACCACCTAAAAATTCCAATATTTTGAAAACGTGCCGACATAAAAAACCCCTGTTCTCAAACATACGACATGTGCAGCTAATATGTTTCGTCCTAATATCAATTGTCACAACCCTTTCATCAAGTCGATCATGCTGTTCAAAATTTGGGGAAAGGTTTTCAGAAATTTCTTCATCCAAAAAATTGCAGTCTGAATGTCCATCATTAGCATCATCATCATAATTAGCACCACCTACTTCCTCAGGTTCATCAAGCTGTTCAATTGTAAAAACTTTGAAAACCTTGTTAAAGGCAGAACATTGAGTTGTGACCTCTTCATAGAAGTATTTGAAGGAAAGATCATACTGTCTATGAATGAATGCAAAACATGCTGGGGTGTACTTGTTTACAACAGACCGCATCAGTTGACTATTGGGATAATTGTTTCTTGATCTAGTGTTTGCAGCCTTAAAATCCAACTCAGCATGCTTATCCCTCAATCTTTGAACCATGATATTAAAATGGCTAAAAAATTGAACTAGAGAATGGTCAGGTTGCAGAAAACGACGAAGAAACGCATTAAAGGACTCACTTAATTGGGTCGTTTTCAAACCAGCTGTGAAATGCGACTTGACCCAAACTGACGACCAGTGCATTCGATTCTTGTGTGTTTGAACAAGCCAACTAAAATCAGAAGTTGGCCTTCCACCAAAGCAGTTTTTCATCATCTGATCCCAGTAGTAATCAAAATCCGATTCAGTCTCAACATTTGAAATCAAATAATTGAACTCATTGAAAAATGCAGCATTTGCACGAGACCCCAGATTTTTTTTAGCATTCTCTGACATATGCCATGAGCACAAGCCATGGAAAACACCCTCAAAAACATTAGGAATTGACTTCAACAATGCAGGCGCCTGGTCTGTATATATGGATTGTGGTTTCTTATTAGACATACACCTCAAAAAAGTCGCAAACAACCAATCAAAAGTTGCTGAAGTCTCATCATACAAAAGGGCAGCACCAAATAAGACACTTGTCCGATGATTGTCAAAGCCCATGAATGCAGCTGAAATGTAAATAAACCAAATCAGGGGAAAAATGCATATATAAAAGGACAATTAATATTGAGATCAAAAATATAATCCCCAGCTAATAACAACCTAGTGAAACCATAAGGAGACTATTTTGGTTTCAGATACATACCCAGTGAAACCATTAACCCACACTTATGGTTTCTTATTGGTTTTGAATTCACAAACAGCTAAGATTAAAAAATTATTAAAACAACTGCTTAAAAAACAAGCAAAACAAATTCAAGGATCAATCATAATTATTATTTCACTTAGAATTGATTATCTTGAGTGCTGAAACCATCAAACAAATGTCATGCTATAACTGAAACCATAAGGTGGCAACTTTGGTTTCAGAAATAAATACAGTGAAACCATTAAGTCAGATTTATGGTTTCAGTTATATTATAAAACCTATTCAACCCATAACATGGATATTTGGGTTTCAGATACACATTAAGTGAATCCTATTTATGGTTTCTCATTGGTTTTGAATTCACAAACAACATAAAAACCAAATAAAACAACTATTTTGCCACACTATCAACAAGAACATGTACTGCAAGGATCAACCATAATTACATAAGGATAAATTGAATCCCTAATTACTAGTAACTGCTACTTATAATTGATTATGTTTGGTACTGAAACTATCAAACAAATGCCACACTATCATTGAAATATAAAATGGAGCAACTAAAAGGACACAAAGCAGATATCAAAATTATGGTTTCACTTATATTATAAAAAACACTTAAACAATTAAAGGGCTATTTTGGTTTCAACATGTTAACAAGTGAAACCATTACTAATGATAAATGGTTTCAGAAAGATATACAAAGAAACCATTATTATTGGTAAACGGTTTCAACATATTCAACTTACCTATACTATTCATGGCAACACATTATATAACATAATGGAATAAAAACAAAAATTTTTAACCTGGTAGAAGTTCAAAAAAACAAACCTAAAGGGCGATAATGGTTGTTGGTTCGGTAAGTTGTATCAAAACTTATAACATCACCAAACAAGGAATAATCAAGCTGCATAATCCCATCTGCCCAAAAAATACTAGCTATATCTTCTGCTGCATCAACTTGAATATCATAATAAAATGATGGTTTCGACAAAGCTTCATTCCTAAAAAATTCTTGAATCACAGTTGCATCACCAACCACCATCTCTTTCGACCGGATTGTCATCAAATAATTTTTTAAATCCGAAAATCGAAAAGGCAAGTTATCTGTGCCTCCAACACCCTGACCCATGACCTCATATGAAGTTCTCATTGACATCCCAGCTTTCGAATTAATTACAGCAAGCTGTCCTTGCACTTCATTCACCGACCTAAATGATCTCAAGTAACGTCCATGCTCTGGTTTATGTAACTGATGACAATGGGCCACATCCCATTTATATATCTTGTAAACATTCAGAGTTTCATCCAACTTTAAAGAAATCGCAGCTCTACAACCAATCCTTTCCTCTGCTTTTTCTTTTACTTTCTCAAATTCAACCACAACAGGACTCTCTGAATTTGGCTTGTTCTTTGGATCCAACAAACTTCCTTTCTTGTAACCTTGTTTGTTACAACCATAACGTAGGTAATGATATCTATCAGATGGCTTATTTTGTGAATTCTTTTTTAATCTCATCAAAGTCCGAACTGAAAACCCACATTTAAATGCATAGTCACCATAAAATTTTTCAACTTCTTCAACAGATTTAAAAGCAAGAGACTCCCAATTTTCCTTTTTAGTAAGAGACTCCCAACATTGAAATGTATCAACAAGTGTTCTTGAACTATCCGCCTGTGTGTTTGAACTATCAACAACGGACAATGGGAGTGTTTCAAATGAAGTTGACATCGAATCCATTAAAGACAGCGACAATCCCTATAAACAAAAATCATGTAAAATTTAGTTAACCACTAGAACAACAACCAAAATAACACGCATAAAGTAGTGTACTTAAAAATCATTTACATAGCAAATTGTTGTTCTTGAAACCATTCCTCTATATTCATGGTTTCAAGGTATAAAAGCTGGAAACCATTTAACTATCATTATGGTTGCATGTAAATTTAATATGCTGCTAATGAAACATTACAATTAATCCACTACTATGAAGACCTACAGTCCAAAATTAATCAACATTACAATTAATTCGACGTTAGACAATGAATCCACTTAAATTTCATCGACAGCAAACATTAAGCATGTAGAATTTGGATTTGCATTGATACATGAAATTGAAATTGAAATAGAATTATTGAAGTTTTGTGCTCTGATAAGCTGCTAAGCTTTTACTACTCAATCCCATTTTCACTCTTTGGACTTAGGTTTCACAAATAAACAACTTCATACAAATTCATTGTGTCTATTAACATCAATTACATAAAAATCTGTACTAACTACTAACTGTTGTGTATTAGTGTTAGCTTTACCATCTTCAACAACAATTCCTATACCTACTCAAATCAGCATAAAAACAACAATCTAATGATTCATATACATCCTCATAACAATCAACAAATGACCACAAGCATCCAGAAATAAAATCAAAACGGGAAACAAACATAATAAATCGAAATTGAAATTGAAATCAATTGTTCTGCCCAACACCAACCTTAAACGTGATTCCAGAAAAAATGGCGGCGATGGCGACGAACGATCCAATCACTGACGGATATGATGATTCCGGATACGGTGATGACGATTTCGCCGTCGGGTTTCGCCGGAGCGGAGCTTGGTTGTTGCGTGTGAACTTCCGTCAATTGAAAGATGAAACCGTTAACCGCGCGTGTGAAAATCCGTTAATTGCTGGGAATGCTAGGATTATAACACGTGGCAGATAGATCTGGTGGCTAGTATTTACTTAAGCACCCTGCATAAGGAAATTGTTTAAGCATAATAACTTTGGCCAATAAAAATAATCTATTTTTTTTCTTAAAAAAATTCAAAACAAACACTCTAAAAGATATTTTTTATTTTGCATTTAGGGATGACAACGGGTGCCCACGGATGCGGGTTTCACACTACCCACACCCGCACCCAAAACTAACACCCGAACCCTAACTCAAAGGTTGTTCGGATGGCAAAACAAAACCCACAACCGCACCCGTTGGGTTTGGGTTTTTCCACCCAAACCCGCAGCATGACAATATTAAAATTACAATTAAAATTAAATTACAATAATCTTTTTTGAAAAGGCAAACTATATTAATAATTAAATTAAGTACAATGATACACTAACAGAGCATCTAATTAAATTAGGTAATTAACTATATATACTTAATGGCAAAATATATTAATTTTTTTGCAATTATATATACTTAAGGGACAATTAGGTAATTAATTATATAAGCGGGTAGGTGTATGGGTATCGTGTGTGGGTTTGAGTGATCACAAACCCGCACCCGAAATATCGGATGACGCCCGAACCCAGACTCAGTCAATTCGGGTGCGGGCAGGCCCCACGAGTTTGGGCTTATTTGCCATCCCTATTTGCATTGGTCCCATAAAAAAAAATATTCATTTTGGTCCCTTAAAAGACTTCTTTATTTGTCATTTTGATTTCTTCCGTTAATTTATGGCAAAAAAATATGAACTTTAGAACCAATATAAAACCTATTAAACTAGATAAATGACCAATATAAAACTAGATAAAAAAACCAAAAACTTATTAAACCAGATAACGAATCAAATATGAAACCAAAGTTATTGTTTTATGTAAAAAGTTAACAAAAGATACTAATGTGGCAAACAATTATTTTTAAGGGATCAAAGAAGATTTTTTTTTATATGGGATTAATATGAAACCAAAAATATCTTTAAAGATCAACGAACTAATTAAGCCAAAATTTGTTTGTTTATATAAGTTGTTTTGTATAAGCTTAAATATAAATTAATTTAATCGGACATATACAAGCCACATTCTCTAAGAATTTCTCATCCATTAAAAACATTTTTTTATCAATTAAACTCAATACCGATCATCTATTATCAAAATTTTATGTGTGAATAGCTTCAAAAAGTGGTCATCAATTTGAGGAACTCTTGTGAAATAAAGGTACTAGTAGTAACAGCTATGCCTTCATTCACATATTAGTGTTGTCTAATGCAGATAGCAGAAATAGCGGTTTGTTCTAATTCTGCTATGCAATAGTGCTATAGCTCCACTGTATCTGCTCTGTGACAATATTCTTTTGAATGATTGGTATCTTTTACTTTTATTCTATAGTTGATCTGAACTTTGTTATAAAAATGGGTGATGAAAGACATGGATCAAATATAGTATAAAAATGGCAAGGATAAATTATTCCGATAGTAAAATAACATAAGCTAATTGTTCATTCAAAAATAAGAACAAGAGCCAACATTCACCACTTCTATAGTATAAATAAAAGCTCTAAACTCTATGCAGCACGGACACTTTAAATTAAAAAGTGTCCTCAGTGTCGGGCACCGACACATGTAGTAGTTGTACAACTATTGATAGGAAAGTTTAAATTTCAATCACCCTCACCATTCAAAAGTTCTGCACCTCTTGAATAGTTGGTAAAGAAGGAAGCCATTTTGGACATCTTCTCAACACAGAACTTTTCGTGACAGGGGCAACTCTAGTTTTGATTTGAAACTTTTTTGATCCGCTTAACAGCATTTCCAACTGTTCTGTAGTCACCACAATCTTCACAATCCTTGTCTTCGTCTTTCTATCATCAGTTTTCATACCAGATTGCCGTAAGAATGGTGCAAGATGGTAAGCCTCCCCATGCTGCAGTTTCCTACGCACTGCAATGTAATGTTTGCTAGAAGCGGTGTTCATCTTTTCGACTAGCGCCGAGGCATTATTAACCTCGATTTCTCTTCCTTGAATTACAGGACATCTAGTTTGCTTATTTGGTCGAGAATAACAAGCCACACAGTTTCCCATTTTGAATGATCAAAAGAACAAAGACTCTCCCCATTATATAGAGAGGTTTGTTTGGTTGAGTCAATTCCATGTTGGAGGATATATTTTATCATTTAAACGTGCAAGCCATCAACTTATCACATAGTTTTGATTCTAATTTTGACTTCTATAATAAAATATACAGAAAACTCTGATAAAAGTCAAATGGGGTGGTAGTAGTGACTTGAAGGTGCTCATCACTTTCACAATATTATTCTTAACAAAATTCAGAAGCACTTTCTTTCTTCATTTTACCAATCACTATAACTAATAAATAAAGCTATAAACTTTAAGTCAAACTCAGATAATAAAAGTGACTAAATAAGGCCAACCATTATGCTCAACATATAAGTCAACCTTAATAACATCACTGCACATCTTTTTTTTCACTAAGCTTTTTGGAATAAATAAAAGAAAATAAAAAACTCATGACACAACTTTTTTCTCAGTTGTGTACACGCCCTGGGCACTTAGAACAGTTCAAAAGGAATATCACACTTTAATTGCTATTTTTTATTACAACATGCGGGTAACAACATTTTCTGGTATTCAATCTATGCCACTGTATCAGATATTTGTGTAAAACACTTAAAAAAATCTAAAGACCAATATCAAACAGAACCAAATACGTACAAGTATTATCTAAATATACAAATTAACAATAGTTTATTACTAGTGTAAGCAACCACTCTTTAAGATAAAAATTATATTTGATATTTTTAAATAGATTATACAATATCAGGTCGGCAATCACAATATAAGAATCCAGACACAAAAATTCTCGAATCAAGTTTTACGTATCAAAATTTCCTCATGGCAGAAAAAGTAAAACTATATAAAACATGGCTACCTAAAACAACGTTGTCAATGAGAAAGTACCATAGTTGGAACACATAGAACCCTGGAGTCCAAAGGAGCATCGGTTTTCCTAGATTGTAGCCATGGCTTAACTGCTTCACTCGTTGTCAAAAACCACCCAGCCATATCATTATCCTTTTGAAATGGAGCATTATGTTCTATCAGATATGATTCAATTACACTTGGTGAAGACTTGTTTTTCCGACCGGTATAAATTCCAAGTACTGCTGGAAGCTCCCCTCCTGATTCCAAAGCTTTAGACAAGTCATTTATCCAAACATGTAATGCTGTTAGAGCAGTTCCAGTTGAGAGACTCTTTACATACAAAGACCACTTGGTTTGAGATCGGTTCTGCATATTGGTATATATCTCAAGAGTAAGTCCCAGGTTGAGAAGGTCGCAAGCCCTATCCAGAAGTTCCATGTTGACACAAAGATCAATTAGACTGTTGCACATAGACTTCTTTATAGCAAAGTCGTCAATTGAATTAAAAAGTTCTGATGCTTCCTTCCTAAAATTTCCATCACCATCCCTCTCTTCCATCAAATATCTAACCACAAAACCAAGCATTGGATTGGCCTTCTGAATGCAATCTGTTATTTTACCATGTTCTTGTTTCGGTAATTGTGTCATAACATACAAAAGACAATCACAAAAGCGATCATCAGGACTAATGCCCAAATCCAAAAGTTGATTAAATATCCTCACAACAACATCAGTTCGTTTTCCTTTTCCATAACAACTCGCAAGAGATGTCAGAACTAAAATATTAGGCTCAAATCCACAATTCATCATTTCATCCAACATGGCTTCTGCCTCAGAAACGTTTCCAGTGCGGGAGTACATATTAATCAAGGATGTGTATGTAACACTGTCTGGATGGCAAGTTCCAGAAGACTTCATATCTTGAAATATTTCAACAGCTTCATCGACATAACCAAAATCAGCACACATGTCGAGAAGCATGTGATATAGAACTTTACCGATATCCATTCCCTTTTCTTTCATTTCCTTATACACACTCAAGGCATCTACTTTATATAATCCTCTACAATAGGCTTGCAAAACAGCTTCATAGGTTGATTGGTTCGGTGAAATTCCATTGTTTATCATCTCCTCATATATAGCCTTGGCTTCCCATGCCCTCTTGCCTCTTCCCATGGCACACAACATATTGTTGTATATCGCCACGTTGGGCTTCACACCAAAAACCTTCATATCACGGTAAACACTTAAGCATGCAACATAATTTGCTGACTTCCCATACATCTTAATCAACGACGAAAACACCATCTTTTCAACTTTCCATTTCTCCTTCTTTGCACGACTATATAATTTCAAAGCCATATCAACGTTACCAATACGTGCATAAGGAGAAATCACAGACGATGATATGTTGTCATTAGGTTCACATTCAAACGAAGGCATCATCTCAAACCACTCTACAGCCTTATGATGCATAGAACACAATATAGCACAACTAATCATTGTCGAAAACGTAATAACATTAGGCTTAACCATTCTTTGAAGCATTTCATCAAACAGTTGCTCTGCCTTTTCAAATTCCTTACTTTCCCTAGACAATTTCAACATCACATTGTAAGGAAAAACCAGCTTAACCGGTTCAAACATCGGCATAAAGTATCTAAACACAAGCATTGCATTATCAGTTTTCGACATATTATTCAGAATAAAACAAGCATTACGTTCAGTTACATTGTAATCAAAACCCTTGATGATTTCATAAACTTGATCATCATTAGGGTCACATGAGTTAAGAGTTTTGGCTAGTCTCAACAGAAATGAATTCTTCAAGAAAGGTGAAGAATTTGCATCTGGGTGCTTCAGTTTCAACGTATTTTCAGGCTGGCAAGTCCCGGAACGCTGCATATCTTCAAATATTTCAACAGCTTCATCTATATAGCCAACATCAGCACACATGTCAAGAAGCATGTGATATAGAACTCTACCGATATCCATTCTCTTTTCTTTCATTTCCTTATACACACTCAAGGCATCTACTTTATATAATCCTCTACAATAGGCTTGCAAGACAGCTTCATAGGTTGATTGATTCGGTGAAATTCCAATGTTTATCATCTCCTGATATATAGCCTTGGCTTCCCATGCCCTCTTGCCTCTTCCCATGGCACACAACAGATTGTTGTATATCGTCACATTTGGCTTAACACCAAAAACCTTCATATCACGGTAAACACTTAAGCATGCATCATAATTTGCTGACTTCCCATACATCTTAATCAACGACAAAAACACCATATTTTCAACTTTCCATTTCTCCTTCTTTGCACGACGATATAATTTCAAAGCCCTATCAACATTACCAATGCGTGCATAAGAAGAAATCACAGACGACGATATATTGTCATTAGGTTCACATTCAAACGAAGGCATCATCTCAAACCACTCTACAGCCTTATGATGCATAGAACACAATATAGCACAACTAATCATTGTCGAAAACGTAATCACATTAGGCTTAACCATTCTCTGAAGCATTTCATCAAACAGTTTCTCTGCTTTTTCAAATTCCTTACTTTCCCTAAACAATTTCAACATAGCATTGTAAAGACAAATCAGCTTAACCGGTTCAAACAAGGGCATAAAGTATCTAAACACAAGCATTGCATTATCAGATTTGGACATATTATTAAGAATAAAACAAGCATTACGTTCAGTTAAATTGCAACCAAAACACTCCTTGAAGATGATTTCATAAACTTGATCCTCATTAGGGTCACATGAGTTAAGAGTTTTGGCTAGTTTAAACAGAAATGAATACTTGAAAAACTGTTTGGCTTTTGGGTTTATGGGATTAACCCAGAAGTTAGTTTTGAATAAAGGTGGAGACTTTTCATCTGGGTGTTGTAGTTTTACAAATGGGTTTTGAAAGGAAGAGTGTGTGATAAAAGGAGAGAATTTATTGGGAAATTTGAGATAGCGGCATGAAGTAAAAAAGGAAGAGAAAATGCGATTGTGGAATGTAGAAGGAAGAAGAGGGTAAGTGTGAGTGTGACTGTGAACCATTTTCCCTCTCTCTGTGTCGGTAACCAGCTTCTGCTATAAGCTATGAAGCACCAAGTATCGTGTCCGATACCGATAGTCGTCCAATACTCTCCGATAGACAATTAAAATTATTTTTTTTAAAAATAATTATCAATACGTGTCGGATACTTCTTCGATACACGTATCAGAGAAATATCGGGAAAATAATATTTTTTTTATGATAGAAATGGAGGAGATGAGACTGATACAATTTGTGTTTCCTCTTAAATAGTAAATATTAGAGTATGATGTTCTTTATGGATTGACAACCATGTGTTTTTTGGATGGTACCGATGATGTTTTGTTTTTTGGATAGTAATAATTATCCTTTTTGGGTGGTACTTAATTAACTTGAGATATGTAATTGTCACTTGTTTGCTCATTTTGAATAATTTGAATGTTAATTTATTATCTTTCTCGATTTTTGTTATGTTTATATATTGTGTATTTGTATATTTAATTTTAAGTTTATTTTTAAACAACGTATCGCGACCGTATCGTATCGAGAATTTTAAAAAAATTCCCGTATCGCCGTATCAGTATTGTGTCGTACCAGTATCGTGTTTCATAGGCTATAAGCAAACAATGTTAGGTTATAGCTTAGTTTAGTTAATAAAAACGTCAGATTTTATATTTTAAATATATTCTTTTAAATTTGTCTTGTTAAATGCTTTTTAATTTGATTCATCTGGTAATTGAATATATTTGTCCAATAACAATTTATCTAATTAATTTATGAATACCTTTTATATAAATAAAATTAAAATTCAATTTGGTAATTATACATAAAAAAATTAATTTAATTTTTTTTGATTTTCACCATCAGTTTAATCTTGTTCGAAGGTCATTTCTAACATCAAGTGGTTCCAGCACCCTCTTATAAATAAAAAACAATTTAATTTAAATTATCTAAATAAATAAAGAATAATTTTATTTAAAAGTATATTGGATGTCCCGAAGTAACATCTTGTGTTTGGTTTTGTAACGCCCATATTTATTTATTTTCATTTAATTAGACTTATTTTATTTGATTAGATGTTAATTAGTCTTTTGTAGTAATTTAGTGTAGTTTAGTAATTAATCATAGTATTTGACTATAAGAGGAAAGAGTATAGGATAAGAAAAAGAGAGTTATGAGTGGAGGCATTTTAAGGAAATGTTTGGAGTTTAGTAAATTTGGCTTAAGTTAGTAAGAAGGACATTTTGGTCTTTTGTTAATTTAGATTTGAATAGAAACTTGGAGTAGAGAGCAAGAGCTCTCATAACACCATTTGCTTAGAAAGGAGGTAGAGGGAGAAGTTCAAGCTTGAAGAGAGTAGAAGGGATTCAAGTGTAGAGCTAGAAGATTAAAACTTCAAACAAGGTTAGAGAGTGGTTATTAATTCTTGTGAGATGAACAAAGAAGGGGGAGAAGTCCACTCTCCACACTCAAACCCTCTCATCTCTTTTGGTTGGAAATGAGAATCAAGGGAATGTGTTTATAGTCTAATATGTTGTTGTTTGATGTTAACATGTTACTATATGCTTCCATTTCGAATTCCCATGATCAAATTCGTGTTCTATGAATGATTTGTTGTTGTTGATATTTGAATGAGTTTTGGATAAAATGAAGAAAAATCCTTACTTTTACCATGAAATGATGTTTGATGATGTTAAAGTTTGTACTTCTAGGCTTATACATGATATATATGCTTAAAGTTGATAGCTTTAGGGATTCACATGTTGAAAAATGGAATTTTTAATGATTTTGAACTTAAACCCGAAAGCAGAGTGTTCCTTTCTGTGTTGGCTCGCTAGGGCGAGTATAGTGCTCGCTATGGCGAGTAATCATGGTTCTTGGCGCTGCTCAGAAACTATGAGCTCGCCATGGCGAGTAGTAGCGAGTAGGATGGCGAGTTGAGCTCGCCATGGCGAGGTGGTGGCGAGCTGCACTGCTACTCTCTGACTTAGCTCGCCTTGAGCTCGCCCAGGCGAATCTTGTCTATGATAAAAGTGATCTTTGTGGAATAAAAGAAATTCATGTTTATATTATGATTGAATTATGATCTTATAACATGATATAAGATTAGATTGATTGAACCTTGAGATTATATGAGAGTGATATGCTTATATAAGTGTAATAGATTGAAATTGTTGATGATGACTTATGATTAACTTAGTTAATAAGTATTGTTATGCCTTGCTTGGATGTATACCTTAATGATGGTATGATGATGCGATTTGATGCGAACTTGAGAAGGAGTATTAGGATGAGTGGCCTATTATTCATGTGTAGATGTATAGTGTTATCATCATTGTTTGGTATGTATGCATTCATGCATCCATGAGTCAACTTGAGCGAAGTCCCCCAAGACTTAAAACTGACTTGATGCAAGGAATACATGTGTATTCTAAATTTGATGCGGGTACCACATGCATTAGATGTGTCTAGGTTGATGCATAATAAGTGATGGCATTAGTTGCATTAGGATAATTGTGCATCCTACTTGTTAGTTGGTAATTGCCATTGTTTTCCATTATGATTGTGAATGATTGGATAATGTAACTTCAATTAAATGTCTTGGTCAATTGATAATGAGTATGATATTGCCTTTACCATGAATATTGTTACTATGCCATATGACGAATATGCGTCAATTATGTATATGATTATTTTACATAATGTAAGTATATGATATACTTATTATTATGAACTTGAATTATAACTAACTCTCTATTTTGTGTATGTGTATGGTTTGGGTCCAGATTCTTCACTTGAGGAGTGATCCCGTGGCTTTGGAGTTAGCTTGTGTTTACTAGCTTAGCTTGGTAAGGATGAAAAGTAGGAAGTTCTAGAAGCCTTAGAAGTCTAGGATTTGCTCTGATACTTGTAACCTTGCTAGGACTAGTTTCTTAGTTCGTTTGTTTGAGGCTATGTATGACCTTGCTAATTATCTTAACTTATCTATAACTTGAGTATTTGGATTTATTTTGGATTAATGTGGATAGGCCTTGTGGTTGAAGGACCTAGTCCAAGTTGTAATATGATTTTATGACTTCCATGTTTGGGATTTAATTACTATGAGTAATGATTATGGATATTAATGCTTCCGTTGCTATAAAAATGAATATATGCATGTTCGTTATTTGAAATTTTTATTATGTAACGCCTTGATTGATGCATGATCTTAATTTAAGTTAATTATAGTATGTCTATCGATTAGGGTGTTACAATTTGGTATTAGAGCAAGGTCGGTCCATGTCGGATCAATTAGGTTAGTATACCCTTAGGTGCATAAGTGTAGTAGAACACTTTTTAGCACCCATAAGTTTAATGTGAGGTTGGGTTTTTGGTTGATTGTTTAGGTGATGGCGCAAAGAGCAATGGCGGATGCAATAACCTTGATGGCTAATGCTTTGACACAAGATGCGGCGGCTAGAATGGCCGAAAGAGTTGCACATGAGAATCGCATAGGGAATGAAGATGAATTGAAGTTGGAGAGATTCCTTAGGAACAACCCTCAATCATTCAAGGGAGGTCATGATCCCGAAGGAGCTCAAAAGTGGTTAGAAGGCTTGGAAAGGATTTTTGGTGCTATGAGATGTTCGGAAGCACAAAAAGTGACTCTAGGGAGCTATATGTTGCATGAAGACGTCAGGTATTGGTGGAAGAATGTGAGTCAAAGGTTGGGCCAAGGTAGAGCCATCATTACTTGGGACATCTTCAAGAGAGAATTTTTGACTAAGTACTTCCCAACGGACATGAGGAACCGAAAAGTGGTAGAATTCATGGAACTCAAACAAGGAAACTTAACCGTTGCAGAGTATGCAACCAAGTTCGAGGATTTGTGCCGTTTTTGTCCACACTACAATACCGTGGAAGCGGACAAATGTATGAAATTTGAAAGTGGAATGCGTTCCGATCTCAAGCAATTGGTTGGTATCTTGGAGATTAGGAACTTTGCCAACTTGGTGAATAAGAGCAACATCTGTGACTTGGATGGGAAAGCAAAGTCAAGCTACTACAAGGATATGAATGATAGGAAAGGGAAAAGCCAAGATCGTGGCAAGCCTTATGACAAGAGGAACAAGGGCAAGATTGAAGATAGTGGAGGAAAGAGAAAGAATGCTAATGGCAAGTGCTATAAGTGTGGTGCTTTGGGTCATCATTCCTATGATTGCCCAAAGGGAGATAGATGCTTCAAGTGCGGAGAGTATGGGCACAAGATTGATGCGTGCAAAGGGAAGATTGTTTGCTTTAATTGTAAGGAAGAAGGTCACAAGAGTCCAGAGTGCAAGAAGCCGAAGAAGGTGATTAGTAAAGTGTTTGCTTTAAGCGGAGATGGAGCAGATCAAGTAGACAATCTTATTAGAGGTACGTGTTTCATCCATAACACCCCTTTAATTGCGATTGTCGATACCGGAGCAACACATTCCTTTATATCTTTTGAATGCATGAAGCGTCTTAATATTCCTGTGTCTGAAATGATTGGTTGTATGGAAATAGAAACTCTTGCTAGTGGTTCTGTGACTACTCAACTTGTTTGTCTTAATTGCCCTGTAACTATTTTTGGTAGATATTTTGGTATGGACCTTGTATGTATCCCACTTAGCGGTATAGATGTGATTTTTGGTATGAACTGGTTAATCGTTAATCGAGTTCACATTAACTGTTGTGAGAAGACGGTTATATTCCCGAAGTTAGAGAAAGATTCAAACTTGATGAGTGGAAAGGAAGTAAGAGAGTCGTTAAGCGAACATGGTGAGTTGTTTGTCATGTTTGCATCTTTGAAGCTTAAGAATGAAGTTGGAATTGAGGGACTACGAGTTGTGCAAGAATTTCCCGATGTGTTTCAGGAGGATGTGTTTGATGTACCCCCAGAAAGAGAAGTAGAGTTTACTATTGACTTGGTACTTGGTACAAGTCCAATATCTATAGCACCGTATCGGATGTCAGCATCTGAGTTAAGTAAATTGAAGGAGCAACTAGAGGAACTACTTGAGAAGAAGTTTATTCGGCCGAGTGTTTCACTTTGGGGAGCACCTGTGCTTTTGGTAAAGAAGAAGGACGGAAGTATGAGGTTGTGTATAGACTACCGTCGTTTAAATCAAGTTACAATCAAGAACAAGTATATGTTGCCTAGGATAGATGACTTGATGGATCAATTGGTGGGTGCTTGTGTGTTTAGTAAGATTGATTTGAGGTCAGGATATCATCAGATTCGAGTTAAGGCGGAGGATATTCCGAAGACTGCGTTTAGAAGAAGATATGGTCATTATGAGTATTCAGTTATGCCTTTTGGTGTAACCAATGCACCTGGAGTGTTTATGGAATACATGAACCGGATTTTCCATTCTTATTTGGATAAATTCGTGGTAGTTTTCATTGACGACATCCTAGTGTATTCCAAGACCGAGGAAGAACATGCGGATCATTTCAGGATTGTGTTGAGAACCTTGCAAGAGAAGAAGCTTTATGCGAAGTTGTCCAAGTGTGAGTTTTGGTTAACGGAAGTGAGTTTTCTAGGTCACGTGATATTTAGTGGAGGTATTGCGGTAGATCCTTCTAAAGTGGATGCGGTATTGAAGTGCGGAACTCCAGAATCAGTGTTTGAGATAAGAAGTTTTCTTGGTTTGGCCGGTTATTATCGAAAGTTCATTGAAGGTTTTTCGATGTTGGCATTACCGTTAACCCGATTGACTAGGAAGAATCAAGCTTTTGTTTGGGATGATCATTGTGAAAGGAGTTTCCAAGAATTGAAGAAGAGGTTGACGTCGGCACCAATTTTGATTTTACCGACACCAAATGAGCCTTTTTCTATGTATTGTGATGCATCTTTGATGGGATTAGGTGGTGTTCTTATGCAAAATGGACAAGTGGTTGCTTATGCTTCTAGGCAATTGAAAGTGCATGAGAAGAACTCTCCAACGCATGATCTTGAGTTGGCGGCTGTCGTGTTTACTTTGAAGATTTGGAGACATTATTTATTTGGTTCTAGATTCGAAGTCTTTAGTGATCACAAGAGTTTGAAGTATTTGTTTGATCAGAAGGAATTGAATATGAGGCAGAGACGTTGGTTAGAATTTTTGAAAGACTATGATTTTGAGTTGAGTTACCATCTTGGAAAAGCCAATGTTGTTGCGGATGCTTTGAGTAGGAAGTCATTACATGTGTCCTTACTTATGGCAAGAGAGTTGGATTTGATTGAAGAGTTTAGAGATCTCAGTTTGGTTTGTGAGACAACACCGTACAGTGTGAAATTGGGAATGTTGAAGCTTACCAATGATTTTCTTGATGAAGTGAAGAATGGTCAAAAGGGAGATTTGAGTTTGGTAAATCGTCTTACATTGATTAATGAAGGGAAAGAGATCGATTTTAAAGTTGATGAGAATGGAGTCATAAGATTTCAAGGAAGAGTTTGTGTTCCTAACATACTCGAGTTGAAAAAGAAGATTTTAGAGGAAGGTCATAGATGTAGTTTGAGCATTCATCCCGGAGATACTAAAATGTATCAAGATCTTAAGAAGTTATTTTGGTTGTCAAGTATGAAAAAGGAAGTTGCGGAGTTTGTGTATGCGTGTTTGGTTTGTCAAAAGTCTAAAGTTGAGCATAAAAAACCATCCGGATTGTTGCAACCCATGTTCATACCCAAATGGAAATGGGATAGCATTGCAATGGATTTTGTGAGTGGACTACCCAAGACTAAGAAAGGAAATTATTCGATTTGCGTAATTGTTGATAGATTGACGAAGTCGGCACATTTTATTGCTTTTAGGACGGGAACTTTGATACGTAAGTTAGCCGAGATCTATGTTGAGCAAGTTATGAGACTACATGGTATTCCATCTAGCATTGTATTGGATAGAGATCCAAGGTTCACTTCGAGATTTTGGGAGAGTTTGCAGGAAGCTTTGGGGACTAAGTTAAGAATGCGTTTGGCTTATCACCCTCAAACGGATGGACAATTGGAGAGGACTATTCAATCTTTAGAGGATTTGTTAAGAGCTTGTGTTTTGGATGATGGAAGGAGTTGGGATAGTTATCTACCTTTAATAGAGTTTACTTACAACAATAGCTACCATGCGAGTATTGGAATGACACCTTTCGACACCTTTCGAAGCTTTGTATGGAAGGAGATGCCGTACTCCTTTGTGTTGGTATGAAGATGGTGAAAGTGTCGTATTGGGGCCGGAAATAGTTCAACAAACTACAGAAAAGATTAAGATGATTCAAGAAAAGATGAAAGTGACTCAAAGTAGACAAAAGAGCTATCATGATAAGAAAAGAAAGGATGTTGAATTTCAAGAGGGAGATCATGTATTTTTAAGAGTCACTTCAACCACCGGTATTGGTCGTGCTTTGAAATCTAAGAAGTTGACATCGAAGTTTATTGGACCTTATCAAATTTTGAAGAGAGTGGGAAGTGTGGCGTATAAAGTTGCTTTACCACCGTCGTTGTCGAATCTTCACGATGTGTTCCATGTATCACAATTAAGAAAGTATGTTTCGGATCCATCGCATGTACTCACATCAGATGATGTGCAAGTAAGGGATAATTTGACGGTTGAAGCCAAGCCTTTGATAATTGAAGGTAGGGAAGTGAAAAAGTTGAGGAACAAGGAGATAGCATCTGTTAAGGTCATTTGGGGAGGACCCGCGAGAGAAAATGCTACTTGGGAGCTAGAAAACAAGATGAGGAGTTCTTATCCGGAGTTATTCACATGTAAATTTTCGAGGAAGAAAATTCTTTTAAGAGGGGTAGAGTTGTAACGCCCGTATTTATTTATTTTCATTTAATTAGACTTATTTTATTTGATTAGATGTTAATTAGTCTTTTGGAGTATTTTAATGTAGTTTAGTAATTAATCATAGTATTTGGCTACAAGAGGAAAGAGTAGAGGATAAGAAGAATTGAGTTATGAGTGGAGGCATTTTAAGGAAATGTTTGGAGTTTAGTAAATTTGGCTTAAGTTAGTAAGAGGGACATTTTGGTCTTTTGTTAATTTAGGTTTGAATAGAAACTTGGAGTAAAGAGCAAGAGCTCTCATAACACCATTTGCTTAGAACGGAGGTAGAGAGAGAAGTTCAAGCTTGAAGAGAGTAGAAGGGATTCAAGTGTAGAGCTAGAAGATTAAAGCTTCAAACAAGGTTAGAGAGTGGTTATTAATTCTTGTGAGATGAACAAAGAGGGGGGAAAAGTCTACTCTCCACACCCAAACCCTCTCATCTCTTTTGGTTGGGAATGAGAATCAAGGGAATGTGTTTATAGTCTAATATGTTGTTGTTTGATGTTAACATGTTACTATATGCTTCCATTTCGAATTTCCATGATCAAATTCGTGTTCTATGAATGATTTGTTGTTGTTGATATTTGAATATGAGTTTTGAATAAAATGAAGAAAAATCCTTACTTTTACCATGAAATGATGTTTGATGATGCTAAAGTTTGTACTTCTAGGATTATATAGGCATGGCAATAAAACCCATACCCGCGGGTACCCGCTCGTACAATCCCCGTTTTGACGGGTAAAACCCGAGTTGACTGGATTTGGGTTCGGGTTTGGATTTTCCCCGATTTTAAAAGACAGGGATGGGGCGGGTAATGGGGACATTGATATCCACCCCGAACCCGTCCCCAAACCCGCCCCGTTTATATAAACATCATATTTTCCTTTTCATAAATTAAATTATGTATAAAAAAATACGATATATGTACAAAAAAAATTTTAAATTACATTGATACGTTTATTTTTATTTTATATTGAGTATTACATAAATTGTTTTTCCTATTATTTCTTTATTTAATAAAATCATACTATTGAAACATAATAGTTCTCAACTTTTAAATCATTTTTTAACTAAAAAATATCAAAATATAATTCGAGTTCATGTGGAGAGAAACAAAACGGGGATACCCGAAACCCATTGGGGATACTCGAACCCCGTTGGGTATGGGTTTGGGGTTATACTTTTCTTCCCCGCTTAAAATGGGGATGGGTATGGGGATACCCAAACTTTATGGGTTTGGGTTTGGGGAGAGCAAAACCCGACCCCGCCCCATTGCCATGCCTAGGCTTATACATGATATATATGCTTAAAGTTGATAGCTTTAGGGATTCACATGTTGAAAAATGGAATTTTTAATGATTTTGAACTTAAACCCGAAAGCAGAGTTTTCCTTTTTGTGTTGGCTCGCTAGGGCGAGTATAGTGCTCGCTATGGTGAGTAATCATGGTTCTTGGCGCTGCCCAGAAACTATGAGCTCGCCATGGCGAGTAGTAGCGAGTAGGATGGCTAGTTGAGCTCGCCATGGCGAGGTGGTGGCGAATTGGGGGCGAGCTGCACTGCTGCTCTCTGATTTAGCTCGCCACGAGCTCGCCCAGGCAAATCTTGTCTATGATAAAAGTGATTTTTATGGAATAAAAGAGATTCATGTTTATATTATGATTGAATTATGATCTTATAACATGATATAAGATTAGATTGATTGAACCTTGAGATTATATGAGAGTGATATGCTTATATAAGTGTAATATATTGAAATTGTTGATGATGACTTATGATTAACTTAGTTAATAAGTATTTATGCCTTGCTTGGATGTATACCTTAATGATTATATGATGATGCGATTTGATGCGAACTTGAGAAGGAATATTAGGATGAGTGGCCTATTATTCATGTGTAGATGTATAGTGTTATCATCATTGTTTGGTATGTATGCATTCATGCATCCATGAGTCAACTTGAGCGAAGTCCCCCAAGACTTAAAACTGACTTGATGCAAGGAATACATGTGTATTCTAAATTTGATGCGGGTATCACATGCATTAGATGTGTCTAGGTTGATGCATAATAAGTGATGGCATTAGTTGCATTAGGATAATTGTGCATCCTACTTATTAGTTGGTAATTGCCATTGTTTTCCATATGATTGTGAATGATTGGATAATGTAACTTCAATTTAATGTCTTGGTCAATTGATAATGAGTATGATATTGCCTTTACCATGAATATTGTTACTATGCTATATGACGAATATGCGTCAATCATGTATATGATTATTTTACATAATGTAAGTATATGCTATACTTATTATTATGAACTTGAATTATAACTAACTCTCTATTTTGTGTATGTGTATGGTTTGGGTCCAGATTCTTCACTTGGGGAGTGATCCCGTGGCTTTGGAGTTAGCTTGTGTTTACTAGCTTAGCTTGGTAAGAATGAAGAGTAGGAAGTTCTAGAAACCTTAGAAGTCTAGGATTTGCTCTGATACTTGTAACCTTGCTAGGACTAGTTTCTTAGTTCGTTTGTTTGAGGCTATGTATGACCTTGCTAATTATCTTAACTTATCTATAACTTGAGTATTTGGATTTATTTTGGATTAATGTGGATAGGCCTTGTGGTTGAAGGACCTAGTCCAAGTTGTAATATGATTTTATGACTTCCATGTTTGGGATTTAATTACTATGAGTAATGATTATGGATATTAATGCTTCCGTTGCTATAAAAATGAATATATGCATGTTCGTTATTTGAATTTTTTATTGTGTAACGCCTTGATTGATGCATGATCTTAATTTAAGTTAATTATAGTATGTCTATTGATTAGGGTGTTACAGGTTCTGTGGTTGTAAGAATTGATTTTGATAGAATTAATTCTGTAAAATTGATTCCGACCAAAATTGATTTTAAGTTAAAGTGATTTATGTTTGGATATATTCATGTAAAAGTGAGTTTAACGAAAAATTTACATGTAAAAATCAATTCTAGAATCAGAAGCTACGATTTCTAGCTTCAAGTACAATCAATTCTGGAGGTAGAATCAATTCTACTGTTGAGAAACCAAACAACTCAGAATCAATTTTATATGTTCAGAATCAATTCTGGTTACTCCAAAATTGAAATCAAACATATATAAACATGAATAAATTTAAATTCAAGTCATGTTGAATTAAAATCAATTCTTTCGGACTAAATTTTCTTAAATTCAATTCTGGCATAATTAAACGTGGGATGTTTGCGGTGCTGTTAAGTTCGGTTTTGAACTTAAAAGTCATCCTAATCGGGAAATAAAATTGCATGCGGTTCGCTTTGGTACGATTGATTTATAAAAATTCTTCCAAACAAAACCAATGCGGTTAGGATCGGTTCGGTGGTTGCTATTTACACCATAATTAATATGTACTGAAATTAAATTAAACTAAAAACAATGAGTGACTACGGTTTACATGCATGCTTTTTTTTTGGAACAACAAAAAAATTCATTAAAATCAGGGAACACCCAAACTCACATCCAGTCAACTCGGGTTTTCCTTGTCAAAGAGGGTAGAATTTAGACGGGTATCCACGAGTCTGAGTTTTACTGTCATGCCTACACATAAAGTAGTAAGTAATTAAATAATGAAACAATCCGGACTTGTCGTGAACTTTATTTCAATAATATATTTGTTCATTGTTATTGGGCAATGTATATTGGAATATAATAGAAACTTAATGTGGTTTCAGCGGTATTGAAATATAATAGAAACTTAATGCGCTTTTAGCAGTTAACCGTGGTATTTGCGGATTTTGCGGTTTGCAATTTCACGGTTCGCGATTCAATAAAAAAAGTCATCCAAACTAAATAAGGTTTTTGCGATTTTCGATTTGAATTTGTTCGGTTTGCAATTTTATTTTTGAATTGGTTCAGATACGATCACTCCTAACTAAATGCATGTTAAGAAGTGCAATTAGAATGAAGCTTTTATTGTTTGTCCAAAAAGAAGAAAGGGTATGAAGTTTATTGTTTGTGTCAAAAATAAAAAGTACGTGGTTTAGTGACTAAATTTTCAGCCTTGGTGAAAAATTAAAGAATTCTATATTTAAACTTCGGTCACTACATATTACAATTTCTCTCCCAAGTGATCTATGTGGTTTAGTCTAATAATTAATAATGTGACCAACTTCTTACTTACTAAAAACAAAAATGAGACCAACTTTTTTAATGATAAAAGAGTATTATTAGTATGTTTAAAGAAAATATACCAGTATCAAGGCTTTCCACAACAATACAAATATTATTTTTAATCTAACATCCAAATTACAAGGTAAGGAAAAATGCATTAAACTAGCACATGGTTAACCTATAACAACTTTATCAATGGGGAAGAGCCTCTGCAGGAACATCTAAAATTGTGGAGTTCAAATCAGCAACTGTTTCGGTTGAGCCTCTAGACTGTAGCCATGACTGCAGCCATGACTTGGCTTCTTGGATTGTAGTAAAAAACCAGCCATTGGTATCAGTTTCCTTATAGAAAGGAGAATTAAGTTCCTTTAGATATGATTCGAATACACTAGCCAAGTCTTTATCTGAAGGCTTGTGGTGACTACAACAAATTCCAAGTACTTGTGTAAGCTCTTCACCTGATTCAAAAGCCTTAGACAAGTCATCTAACCAAATATGCAAGGCAGTCATAGCAGCCCCAACAGAGAGTTTTTTTAGGTTCAAACACCACTTAGTTTAAGATCTCGGTTGTCTATCGCTATATATCTCAAGCCATAATCCCAAGCTGAGAAGGTCGCGAGCTTTGTCTTTCACGCCTAGGTTGCAACAAATATCAATTAGATTATTGCACAACGACATCTTTATGTGTTCATTAGCTGCACTTAAAAGTTCTGATACTTCCTTAAAAAAATATCCATCATCTTCCTTCTCCTCGATCAGATATGTCAATATATTTCCAAGCTTTGGGTTAGCCTTTTCAATGCAATTTGTTATCTTACCAAGCTCTTCTTTTGGTATTTGGGTCATGACATACAAAAAACAATCGCACAATCGGTCGTCGGGAGTGATGCCAATATCCCAGAATCGATTAAATATGTTCACAACATCATCAGTTCTTTTCACTTTTCCATAGCAATGAACAAAAATTGTGAGAACAAAAATATCAGGCTCCAATCCACAGCTTATCATTTCATTCAACATTGCTTCCGCCTCCAAAATCTTCCCATTGCGCGCATGCATGTTAATCAAGGATGTGTATATGTGACTGTGAGGCTGGCAAGTTTCGGAATGCTTCATATCTTCAAATATTTCAATAGCCTCATCTATATACCCAGCATTAGCACACGAGTCAAGAAGCATGCTATATAGAACATTATTCATAGTCAACCCTTTTTCCTTCATTTCCTTATACACACTCAAAGCGGCTTTAGTATACTGCCCTCTGGAATAAGCTTCCAAAAGAGCTGAATAGGTTCTCCAATTCGGCTCAAATCCATCATTTATCATCTCCTGGTATACCTCCCTGGCATATCTTGCCCTCTTAGCTTTCCCCATTGCAGTCAACAAAGTATCATACACTAACTTGTTAGGCTTAACACCAAGAACCTTCATATCATTATATACACTTACACACCCATCATAGTTTCCTAACACCCCATACATCTTGATCAAAGCAGAAAATGCCATTTGCCAAATAGGCCGTTTCTCGTTTTTCTCACTATCATATAATTTCAAAGCCATATCAACATTACCTGTTCGAGCATAAGCATAAATCATGGAGGAGAACACATTATAATCCGGTTCACACCCAAAAGCCGGCATCTTTTCAAACAGCTCCACAGCCTTATGTGGCAAACCACAAAGAGCAGCACATGTAATTAAATTTGAAAATGTAATGGTATTCGGTTTGAGACCTCTTTGAAGCATTTCATCAAACAGGTTCTCTGCATTTTTAAAATCCCTAATTTCCCTAAACAACTTAAACACTCTGTTGTAGCGTTTAAGACGAGTTTTCGGTTTAGTCTCGTCCGGTAAGTTTCTAAGAACAAGAATTGCATTTTCTAGGTTGGAGATGTTGTTGATAGTGTTTTCTGCATCAATTTTGGATTTGAGGGTTTTGGATAAAGATGAGATTTTTGTACCTGGGTTGTTGAGATTTGCATCATGAAGAGAATTGGGAGATTGGTAAGAGAAGATAGTTTTGAATTTATGGGATGTGTGATTGAAATTTGGAAATTTGCGATTGATGAAAGAATAAGAACAAGAGAATACGGTGGAAAATTGATAAGTCGAGTGCATTTGTACGTGTGATATTTGCGATTGAGTAATTTGTGTGTATTTATATGGATGATTCCGTAATATACGTACTTCTATACTAAAAATAAGTATTTTGATACATATTTGATATCGATAGTTGTCGATATCTTTCGATATTCATATCGAAGAAGTATCGAAAAATTAATATTATTTTTTTAAAAAATAAACAATTGATATGTATCGGACACTTTTTCAATACGCATATTAGAGAAATATCGGGTAATTAGTGTTTTTTGATGATGGATACAAAGGAGAGGAGATTTAAGTGGTAAATGTTAAAATATGATATTTTTTTATGAATAATCAACTATGTTTTTTTATAGTACTAAGATGTTTTTTTTATAATAATAAGGGCCCGTTTGGCCTAGCTTATTTTTTAGCTTTTGCAAACAGCTTATGCAATTTTTATGTATTATTATAAGTTTTTCAAGGTAGTTTATGATAAATTAGCTTCTAAAAATTCAATTTTCACTAGTTTAAACTTATAAAATAGCATAAAACTTAATTTATATTGCATAAGCCGTTTGCGTAAGCTCTAAAATAAGCTAGGTCATACGTGCCCTAAATATGTTCTTTTTGGGGTAGTACTTAACTTAAGATATGTAATTAGTAAATGTCATTTGTTTGCTTATTTTGAGTTATTTGAATGTTAATTTATTATCATTATCGATTTTAGTTTTGTTATATATTTTTTTGAACAAGTAGTTATGTTATACATTGTGCATTTATATATTTAATTTTAAATTTAATTTTTTAAATAACGTATCGCGATCGTATCGAGAATTTTGAATATTTTCTCGTATCGCCGTATTGGTATCGTAGCGGTATCGTATCACGTATTTGGACTTCATAGATACGGAGAGATATACTTTCGTCACTCTTCCATTTTCTTGCGTGTCTTACGCCTTTTGTATTTAATCCTTTTATTATTTAAGTAGTCGACATTGTAAGAATGAAATTTTTGTGAAAAACCACTAAACATGAAAAGATTTTATGCTACTTAAGAATGTCACAAAAATATGCAATTTAAGAGAGAAAAGAAAAAGCTCTAATCAGAAAATTTCTCAGCTTCTGTCTGCAACTTAAGTAACGAATGTTATAAAAATGAGAATTTTGAAATAAAATAACATTCTTGTAACATGAAATTTTTAAAATTTTAGACATAAAATCCATTACTTAAGTAGCGAATATGAATATTTTGGTAATTGTGTAGTACACGCGAAAAAATGGATAAAATGACAAAAGTAAATCTTATATATGGATACTAAAGGTGTACTAGATAGAGTAATTCAAATTTGGTACAATAAAATAATCACCCGTTACAATATTTGATTGTGTTGGGTAAATCCATTCATTTCCGAGTTAGTTGGGTTGAGTTGAATAGTGGGTTCCCCAAATTGTTATTTTTAAAGTTTTTTTTTTTTTGAACACCTAAATTTTATTAATAACGTAAATAACCTCAAGACGAGCACAATCTGTAAAATTAAGTCATACAAAATCACTTTACGCAAGGAAGAATTTCAATGACACTATTACACCAATGACAAAACTCCTAAACCATCCATACAGTTTCAACTAAAACAACAACTAGAAATAATAACAAAAATCGCCCTCAAAAGCCAAAACAAGAGTAAATGCAGCAAATACCATCTCCTACACCCATCATACTCCAACTCCATAACAAGAAGAACCAAAACGGCAACCCCGAAGCCAAGCACCTCACTGGACAAACAAACCCAAAACTAGCACAAAAGTCGCGCGTAAAGGACTAAAGTCGCGGTTCCATTTAGAAGAAAAGGGAGTACGCTCACCGCAAGGACACCAAGGCAGAGGAGGCCGCCGAAAGTACCTCACCAAAACTCACTGACGCATCGACCACCGGAGAACTGTAGAAACATAGTAGCAGCCACAACTACTACCCTAACACCAAGCCAAAGACCAAACTCAGCAGCTCCACCGGCAGGGCCAGATACAAATGCCACCTCACCAGCTGCACCACCAAAACCATTGTCGGAATAACTAACCATCGCCACCACTAAAAACACAAACTCGGATCCAAACACCAATATGCCAATCCCACACAACATCAACTACACAACGGCGGCGCCAGAACCAATACCACCACGTCTGCACATCACCACCCACCCCCCTCAACTCAGTTCCGTCACATCCACCACCACCTCGCCAACTCAGATCCGTCGGTCACCACCACCCCATCTCAAAACCTTCGTAACCGCCGTCACCACCAAGCCACCAAGTGGACAACGTACACACCAAGAGAAACATCACACATACAAACAAAGAAAAAAACAAACATAAAAATACCAAGCCTGAAAAAATCAACATAAAAACTCACCGCCACCAATCCTCCAAAACCACCACCACACTCCAAGTGCTCCTGCCACCGCCACCACTCCAACGAAAACTCACCACCACAACACGAAGACTATGTCAATTCTCCGGATCCGTGCCGAAACCACCTCACACGCCGGAAAACCACCCTTTTCGCTGACAAAGAACACCAGCGAACCAACCAACAAAAACTGAAAACAAAGGGGCTCACAACCATCAGAGCCCAGATCTGCAACAACCATAACTTACCGGCGCAGAGAGGAGAACTATAGGCGATGATCTAGATGCACAGCTATGGAAAGAGAAAACGAAGGAGCTTGCTGGAACGTGGTCGTGTGGAGAGGAGAATACCACACACCAACAGCCAAGGCATATGCATTTTGAGAGAGGGAGGCTGATTGGGATATTAGGGAAAGCTGTGGCGGGTTAAGAAACTAGAGAGAAGGCAGAGCATAAAAGTTTTTAGAAAGAGATTTCCTATGTATGAACTATTGTTATTTTTAAAGTAAATAACTAAATGAAAAATCGTCATACTTTTTTATAAAAATAATTCAACAATTGTATTTTTATTTTTTTTAAAAGTGTAACCTAATTTTACTATGAAAAGTAACCACTCATTTTGGTCGGGATAGCAGACTAATTTTTAAGTTAGATAGTTGGTTACCCGAATAATTTTTCTGTGTTTTTAATATTAAATGACTAAACGATAAATAATCATATTATATTTATAAAAATTACTCAATTTTTTTATTTCCCTAATACACTAACCTATTTTCACAGTGAAAAATGTATAACTATCAAATGGCAAACCTTTAGAATTTTCACAAAAAATATTTCAAAAACTTTGGATTAGTGGATTTTTTTGGATTGGATCCAATTTTTTCTAAATTCTTTTTTTTTAATGGATTTTTCGTTTTTAAAATTCATATCCACCCTATTATCTAACCCAATTCAGATATTTAGGTCGGTTTGGATGGGCTTGGTTGAGTCAACCGGATTTATCCAATTCATATACACCCATACATATTCTCCATGTAATAGAGACTAACCCGTTCGACGAAACAGATTCTATGATGTGCTTTCTAACATAGTTTACATGAAGTATTATATCACGACTGTTTGATTGGAAATGTACGGTCGAGATCATCTTAAGAAATTTTATCACAACATTGATATATACCATCTGATCTATAATTATTAGTCTAGATTGAAAACAAATGAAAACTATGTGATAAACTATTATAGTAAATCTTGATCCCCCGTTTGAAGTAACTGGAACTTATTTAAGAGATCATTCCTTAATTAAATATTTTATGTCACAATTGAACTCAATCAAATAATTAAAAGACTCAAATTATCTATAACTTTTTTTTATAAGCAAAATATAAAATTAATAAGAAATACTTAAATTCTTACAATTGACAAAAAAAAACTCCATAAATGCTACTAAGACACATTAAGAGGTTATTAAACAATTAAGAGAAAGCAAAATTACATAGACATCCTGCTCTGCCTAATAACCAATGCCAAGAAATAATGCTTTCAAACAAACCTAGAAATGGTATTATTCCTCATTTGTCAAATATTCTACATAGCTGCTAACTAAATAAAATGACCAATTTTTATTTCCTTTTTTGTTTTCAACTTAGATCCAAATTGAAGAAAATGATGGTAACCTTCATATTGATTATTGAATACCAAATCCATCAAATCATATATCTTCTTCCAAAATAGTATTCACTTGATGACATTTGAAAAATAAATGATTGACATTCTCCATCAAACCAAACAAGAACGGAAAACACAATTTAAATCACTCTCAAGCTAAAATACTTCAATGAGCTAAAGTATATATCACTTATGTTATACTCATGAGGGTAGATATGAAGCTAAAATACTCTTAGGGTAGATTTGAGCTAAAGTGATATATACAATTGTGTGCAAGTAAGAATTGCTTCAAAGTCACTCAATTTAAAAGTAAAATCCCTAATTATTAGATAACGGTCGTTTAGTAGACTTGCCGGTAGTAGCGGATACACCCAAAAATACCGTACCATTATAACGTCCGTTACTGGACGACATTTTTTTAAAATTTTCATTTTTACGACGTCTGCTACTTAAGTAGCAGAAGGATAAAATATGAAAGGCGTAAGGCGCGTAAGTAATTGATAGGGCGGCAAAAGTAAATTTCATACTATTTTTATAAATAGAATAGGCCAGCGTTTTTTTATAAGCCTATTTAACTTAGGAAGAACTTGTTGCAGGCCAAAAAAAACTTTTTAGGCCTATTAAACCGGCCTATTTAAATAAATAAGAATAACATTTTTATTATTATATATTAAAATGTGTATTTTGATTAAATTATAAATTTATTATCTTTTCAATGGTTTAAGTTTATTAAACTACATTAATTTTTCACATATATAAATGTATTATTATAAACAAGAATTGAAATATGATGTCATATATATATAGTCAAACTCTCTAAAATATAATTAATGTTAAATATCAAAAGAGAGTTTAATCTCATTGATCAATCAATTCATTACTATATTTGAACATAAATATAACTAGTTACTTAAACATAAAATTTTGATGTTCTGACTATATATAGTGGTGTGTGTATATGCATGAGCCTAGAATGAGTGTACCAAATGAGTACTGCACACAGATACTCATGGGATACCAAATTACTGAGGGATTTGGAAATTATATTGTAGGCTTCACCCGTTGATTTGAAATCTGACAGTTTAAATTTTATATACATGTACGGCGCTATACAGTAAACAACTTCAGCCGCCGATTTTAAATTAGACGACTCAGATCAATTACAGCATGTTGTAACTGCAAAAAAAATTGATTCCCCCACATTGATATACTCAGTATCATCTATGGATGACTGAAGTTTATGTGTAAAACACTTGCAAAAATCATCAAAAAGTACATTATTTATCTCGAATACCAAAATACTGCATCTTCAAACATAATAGTAAGACACACGCATCGATCTTGGTAATAATTTTAAAAATTACAGTAAGACATACATTATTTGTCCTGACAGTATAAATATAATCACATGTCTCAGTGTTGTAAACAGGTTCGATGTGAAGCGGAGCAACTTTGAAACAAATCATTTTGTTTTTAGCTTTATGTGGCTATGGCACTGACACAATATGGAGTGATGTTTTATTTATCACTTTCTTTACCTACAATTTAATTTGTACTTGGTATAATAGAACTTGTGCTTATATGACTGATTATATCAGAACAAACATAAGCCTTGGAGGAGCAACTTATAGTTGATATACATTATAATCACCTACTAAAATCTAATGTTCAAACTGACCTACCAAATAAATTTCTAATAAAGCATTACAAAAAATAATAATTCATATTGGTTTGGCACTGAAGGAATATTTGAAATGCAGTTCACATGTGATGTGAATACCTCACAAAGTTATTGATCATTTCAAGGTCCTCTTCCTTCTTTTGATATAGCAAAATTTCGGATTCATTAGCAGAACTCGACAACACTGTATAAGAACATCTTCTACACAATTTTGAGGATAAAAGTGCATGAAAGTAACACAACACGTCATTTTCAATAGAGAAGGGCTATTGATAAAGCAGACAAAACCAGAAATGGTTTTGGCTGAACCTCGAGACTCCAGCCATGATTTGGCTGCTTCCTTTGTAACCTCTAGACTCCTGCCTCATTTGGAGCTTCATGAAATGAGCATTGAGTTCCTATACCCTTGCTTGAAATCTTTACTCAGTATAATTCCAAGTAGTGGTGGAAACTTCTCCCTTGATTCCAAAGCCCAGACAAGACAAGTCATTTATACGAACATGTAATGCAGTTCAAACCTAGAGCAATACACATGAACCATTTTCCCTCTGTCTGTCTGTCTGTCTCAGTAACCAGCTTCTGCTATAAACAAGAGTAGCTAGTACAATAGCTGATAATAACCCCCCAATTTGAAAAAACATTTTTGTATAATAATTTTCCTTGAGACAATCATATACTCACTAGTACCCGTATATTTATATTTTGAAAGCCTAGATTCCAGTTTAAAAATTAGTTACATTTTGTTCGTACAATGTTATAAGTATATTTCAGATAGTGAAATGATGCACAGCTATGTTGCTAATCTCGGATAGCGGCGCTGCGCCGACCACAAAAAATGCTATAACAGTATAACGGGTAGCGGGATGACCGCTATTGTGAAGACCAAAAAACCATGTACAAATTAAACATAAATTCCAACAACATACATAAATACTAAAAAACAGAAAAATACACAAAATTAAAGGGACATTCATACTTAATAATTATACTAAATATTGTCATTTACCATCAAAATAGGTTCTAAATAAACACTAAATAACATTTCATCAAGTTCTAGAAGTACTCAAAACGATATCCATAAAAATAAACAAAATGGCAACTATGAAATGAGAAGCGCTGAAACGGCGCATATAGAAAAGTAATCACGTGTGATATAAGAACTTAGCGCAACAAAGGGGTGCGGAAAAGCCAAAAATACCCCTAACTTTATGATTTATTTCCAAAATAAAGATTCTCATCAACTTTTTTTTTAAAAAAAAAGAAAAAAAAGATTCTCAATTGGTTCAGGGTTTTTAGATAAAAGGTTAAAAGGGATATTAGATTTACACTAATGTATATAAATTAATCTCAGTTTCGAAACCTAAACAAATTGACACTTTCAATTTCTTTTGTTATTTATCAATTTATTTTAATTAAATTGCAAATAATAGATTCAAGTACAACCATACGAATGCCAAAGTACATAGCAATATAGCATACAAGAGTATAAGTATTAAAGTTATACCAAGAGAGAATGCGTATGAGTATTGTATAGGTGATTTTTCGAAGGTCAAAAATGAAAAAATTAACTACTCTCTATAAAAAGAAAAAACATCGGGGACTAGAATTTCACTCTTTATGGTGAAAAATTAGACAAACCAGAATTGAACTTCCGTCCTGCATATTGTAATGTCCCTACCAACTGAGTTATCAAGTTTACTCTAATAATTAATAATGTGACCAACTTCTTATTCACCCAAAACAAATCTGACCAACTATTCTTTTTTAATGGGGCCAACTATTCTTAAAGATGAAAGAATATTATTAGTATGATTCCATCCACAATTCAAATTTCAAGATATCCAAAATAATACAAATATTATTTTTGAATCTAATACCAAAAATACAAGGTAAAGAAAAATGCATATAACTAGCACATGGCTAACCTATAACAACTTCTATTGGTGGGGAAGAGCCTCGGCAGGAACATCTAAAAGTGTGGAGTTCAAATCAGCAACTGTTTTGGTTGAGCCATGACTTGGCTTCTTGGTTTGTAGTAAAAAACCAGCCAGTCATATTAGCAGCCTTATGAAAAGGAGAATTAAGTTCCTTTAGATATGATTCAAATACACTAGCCAAGTCTTTATTCAAATGGTTGTGTTTAGAAGGGACAGTACAAATTCCAAGTACTTGTGGAAGCTCTTCACCTGATTCAAAAGACTTAGACAAGTCATCTAACCAAACATGTAAGGCAGTCAGAGCAACCCCAACTGAGAGTTTTTTTAGGTTCAAACACCACTGAGTTTCAGATCTCAATTGTAGATCGCTATATATCTCAAGTGTCAATCCCAAGCTGAGAAGGTCACGAGCTCTGTCTTGCACGCCTAGGTTGTAACAAAGATCAATTAGACTATTGCACAAGGCCTTCTTTACATGTTCACCAGCTGAACTTAAAAGTTCTGATACTTCCTTCATAAAATATCTATCATCTTCTTTCTCCTCCATCAGATATGTCACAATATAACCAAGCTTTGGGTTAACCTTCTCAATGCAATTTGTTATCTTACCATGCTCTTCTTTTGGTATTTGGGCCATAACATACAAAAGACAATCGCATAATCGATCGTCGGGAGTGATGCCTAAACCCCAGAATTTATTAAACATCTTCACAACATCATCAGTTTGTTTGGCTTTTCCATAATAATAAACAAAAATTGTGAGAACAAAAATATTAGGTTCCAAACCACAGCTGATCATTTCATTCAACATTGCTTCCGCCTCAAAATTGTTTCCATTGCACGCATGCATTTTAATCAAGGATGTGTATATGTGACTGTCAGGCTGGCAAGTTTCGGAATACTTCATATCTTCAAATATTTCAATAGCCTCATCTATATACCCAGCATCAGCACACGAGTGAAGAAGCATACTATATAGAACATTATTCATAGTCAACCCCTTTTCCTTCATTTCCTTATACACACTCAAAGCCTCTTTAGTATACCGCCCTCTGGAATAAGCTTCCAAAAGAGCTGAATAGGTTATCCAATTCGGCTTTAATCCATCATTTATCATCTCCTGGTATACCTCCCTGGCATATCTTGCCCTCTTAGCTTTCCCCATTACAGTCAACAAAGTATTATACACTATCTTGTTAGGCTTAACACCAAGAACCTTCATATCATTATAAACACTTAAACACCCATCATAGTTTCCTAATAACCGATACATGTTAATCAAAGCAGAAAATGCCATTCGCCAAATAGGCCGTTTCTCGTTTTTCTCACTATCATATAATTTCAAAGCCATATCAACATTACCTGTTCGAGCATAAGCATAAATCATGGACGAGAACACATGAGAATCCGGTTCACACCCAAAAGCCGGCATCTTTTCAAATAACTCCACAGCCTTATGTGGGAAACCACAATTAGCAGCACATGTAATTATATTTGAAAATGTAATGGTATTCGGCTTGAGACCTCTTTGAAGCATTTCATCAAAAAGGTTCTCTGCATTTTTAAAATCCCTAATTTCCCTAAACGACTTAAACACGTTGTTGTAGTGAGAAACACGAGTTTCCGGTTCAGTACTGTCCGGTAATTGTCTAAGAGCAAGCATTGCATTTACTGGATTGGAGATGTTATGGATAGTGTTTTTTGCATCAATTTTGGATTTGAAGGTTTTGGATAAAGATGAGATTTTTGTACCTGGGTAGTTGAAATTTGCATCATGAAGAGAATTGGGAGATTGGCAAGAGAATAAAGTTTTGAATTTATGGGATTTGTGATTTAAATTAAGAAATTCCAAGCCGAGAAGGTCACGAGCTCTGTCTTGCACGCCTAGGTTGTAACAAAGATCAATTAGACTACTGCACATGGAACTCTTCACACCTTCATCAGCTGAACTTAAAAGTTCTGATACTTCCTTAATAAAATATCCATCATCTCCTTTCTCCTCCATCAGATATGTCACAATATAACCAAGCTTTGGGTTAGCCTTCTCTATGCAATTTGTTATCTTACCATGCTCTTCTTTTGGTATTTGGGTCATAACATACAAAAGACAATCGCACAATCGATCGTCAGGAGTGATGCTTAAATCCCAGAATTTATTAAACATCTTCACAACATCGTCAGTTCGTTTGGCTTTTCCATAAGAAGTAACAAAAATTGTGAGAACAAGAATATTAGGTACCAAACCACAGCTGATCATTTCATTCATCAATGCTTCCGCCTCCAAATTGTTTCCATTGCACGCATGCATGTTAATCAAGGATGTGTATATGTGACTGTCAGGCTGGCAAGTTCGGGAAAGCTTCATATCTTCAAATATTTCAATAGCCTCATCTATATACCCAGCATCAGCACACGAGTGAAGAAGCATGCTATATAGAACATTATTCAGAGTCAACCCCTTTTCCTTCATTTCCTTATACAAACTCAACGCGTCTTTAGTATAATTCCCTCTGGAATAAGCTTCCAAAAGAGCTGAATAGGTTATCCAATTCGGCTGTAATCCATCATTTCTCATCTCCTGGTATACCTCCTTGGCATATCTTGCCATCTTAGCTTTCCCCATTGCAGCCAACAAAGTATTATACACTACCTTGTTAGGCTTAACACCAAGAACCTTCATATCATTATATACACTTACACACCCATCATAGTTTCCTAATAGCCGATACATCTTAATCAAAGCAGAAAATGCCATTCGCCAAATAGGCCATTTCTCGTTTTTCTCACTATCATATAATTTCAAAGCCATATCAACATTACCTGTTTGAGCATGAGCATAAATCATGGACGAGAACACATGAGAATCCGGTTCACACCCAAAAGCTGGCATCTTTTCAAACAACTCCACAGCCTTATGTGGCAAACCACTAAGAGCAGCGCATCTAATTAAATTTGAAAATGTAAAGGTATTCGGCTCCAGACCTCTTTGAAGCATTTCATCAAACAGGTTCTCTGCATTTTTAAAATCCCTAATTTCCTTAAACGACTCAAACACTCTGTTGTAGATAGTAACACAAGTTTCCGGTTCAGCATTATCCGGTAATTGTCTAAGAGCAAGCATTGCATTTACTGGATTGGAGATGTTGTTGATAGTGTTTTCTGCATCAATTTTGGATTTGAGGGTTTCGGATAAAGATGAGATTTTTGTACCTGGGTTGTTGAAATTTGCATCATGAAGAGAATTGGGAGATTGGTAAGAGAATAAAGTTTTGAATTTATGGGATTTGTGATTGAAATTTGGAAATTTGGGATTGATCAAAGAGAAAGAAGAAGATGAAGAAGAGAAGACGGTGGAAAATTGATAAGTCGAGTGCATTTCTACGTGTGATAATTTTGGAGAATATGCGCTTTGCCGCTTTGGATGTTTTTCGAAAGGTTTAAGGTATGTTAACATCTGCACGGCACATGTTAATTAATGTATCTAACTCTAACTATGAAAATTTAGAATTTAACGGTAAACAATATTTAATGTTTAGAAAGTATTTTTAAGAGAATATTTTTATATTTATCTTTTTTTTTTAAGAGAATTAAACTATGAAAAAATATTTTTAAGAGAATTTAACTATGAAAAAATATTTTTAAGAGAATATTTTTACATTTATCTTTTTTTATTTGGATACATACATTTATCTTTTTAACATGTATTATAAGGATGTATAGTATGTTAATATTTTTCAAGGTTTAATTATTATTTTCTTCGGTCCTATATATTTGAAACATTTTACTTTTTAGATTCATGATATAATTGATGTATTTAGACAGGTCCGGCTCCGACTATTTGGAGGCCCGGTTAAATATTGAAAATGGACCCCTAATAAAAAATGCTATTTTTGTTTATAAAGAATTCAGTTTTAATTTAATTTAAAATAACTATACCTAAAATTATGCAGAAAAATGTCAATATAGGAATTTGTTGAACAATGACCTTACACAGAAAAACATCATGGTCTATCATTAATCTATTGATACACATATAATATTTTATGAACATTGATAATATATAACTATTATTATTGAGTTTCAAAATTAATCTATTGATACACATATGGTATTTCTTGAATATTAGTAATATATAACTATTATTATAGGGTATCAAAATTTAAAACCGAGGCCTCAAAAATTTCGAGGCCCATTGCAGTCGCACACTTTGCACTTGTGTGGAGGCCGAGCCTATATTTAGACTATATTATTATCTAGATACATCAATTTTATAATGAATTTAAAAAGGCAACTTTTTCTTATATATAAGACTGCAAAGAATATTATGATACTTTAAAAATATTTTTAGTTTCATATTGATTTCTTAAAGAAAAAAAAGTTCAATTTTAATCTCTTAAAGATTTATGTTAACAAAAAAAAAATTTGGCTAACGGAGATGTCTTTAAAGACCAAAACAAAAAAAATCAAAATACTAATTAATTTTAGAAATAAACTAAGATTGCTAAAGAATAGAGATAGAGAAGATAAGAGCAATGTATTATTCCATTCATATGTGTGTTTACACCATAACAAGAGTCCTATATTTATAGGATACAAAGAGGGAAGTGAAAGACCATGAGCAATTAAGGTCCACTTCACTAGTGGGAGTTATAGGACAAGGAAGAGATAAAGATGGACATCCACTAAGTCTTCCACTATTATTCATAACACTCCCCCTTGGATGTTCATCGAGGATGTGCCTCGTTAAAACCTTACTAGAAAAAAAATCCAATGGGAAAAAATTCCAGTGAAGGAAAAAGAGTACAACATCCTTTTACATGATATATTTATTTCTCCCCCTCAACCATACGACCATCTCTAGGACGGCGAGTACCAATATTCTTCCTGCAAATAAACCATAATTTTCTTGTATGGTTTGAGTTATAGACTTCAACCAAAAGATCTAGAATATCTTCGTACTCTTCTTTAGATTAGCCGTGCTTGAAATATCATACTGATGTTGAGTGTTTGAAACTTTCAACTTGAAAGAGCCTCCTTATAGAATGAGAAAACTACAAGTTCATTATACGTGTAAACTCATAATCCTTAATAAAAAGCATTCTCCGCTTTCTTGATTATGTTGTTTCTCTAAGAAACAAAACGCATGATTGACTTTGCTCTGAAACCTGCATTTACAAATATTGACAAAAACAAAATACCACGATATACATATAACGAACAAAATACATTAATATACACATTTGAACTAATATACGGTACTTCAGGACCAATTCAAGTTGTCCATCATTTTCTTGAAGATGTGATCTTATATTAACATCAAGTGACATCACAATCATTCTAGTATACAATCAAATAGATTTGTCCATATCAAATTATTTTAATGAATTTGCTATATAAGATTTTATATATGTTTCTTGATGCACAAAATCTAATTTAAATAATAAATTTGCAAAAACAAACCTTTCACATGCACCATATGCAATTTCAAATCTTTTTATAATCAACATATTTTAGGATCTCTTCTAGAGTACTAATAATATTTATATAATCATAAAATTGATTATAATAAATTGACTTCCAAATGTTTAGAATGGACATATGATGTCATTTCTTCAATGTACCATAAAAATTAACTCCTTCAAAGAGTTTCATATAATCATCGATTCAAGTGAGCCAAATATATCGTAACATATATAAATTTAGCCTTTCAAATGCTATTAAACTTAATCAAGGAAGAAAAATTTCTCAAATTCACTTCAGGTGAATATGTCTCATCAAAATAAATTGTAGACATTTATCATCCATTTTTGGTGAACATATCAAACTCTATAAGTATGCTTTATATCAATATAATTCTCTTTAACGTAAAAATCATATATATCTAATTAACTTCACATCTTCAGGTGTGCGGACTAGTCCAAACAATTCAGTTATATGAATAGAGTTTGATTTCACTGGAATTGTCTATTTTCATCTGCAGATATTTTCTTTATCTATAATCGTGAATAGACTTTGATTCATGATCCTCATTATCACTTATCACATATAGCGCTATAGAAAAATATCGTCAACGTTGACTTTTATTTTTGGTTCCATCTCATTTCATTCATAACTTATCGAGATCTATTTATTTTCATAAATTTCAGGTACCTGATCAGTTCTTCTAGAACTTAAAAATCAATCATATCAGAGAACTCTTTAAGAGTTTCTACATCCTCATTTGGGTTATCTTTCCTTTTAGCTCCTTTTTTTGTTTGACGATTTTTATATTTGGAACCAATTTATCTACCACGCTTCATGCGCGGTTGAGACTCATTTGCAATATTCTTTTATCCGACAAGGATATCTATTTTCTTTGGAGCATTAGCAGCTTTAATTTCTTAACTTTGCAAATGAGTTATATTTTGAGGATCAAGATGAGACAATAATATTTATTTTCAAATAATTCATTTGAACTTCAGGTTCATGTTTCAGTTGTCAGCTGCTTATTCTCTCCCCCTAATATTGGGAAAATTAATTCAAGAGTTGATAATCATCCTACTGGGATGTAAACAAGTTGGCTCAATACAATTTGTAAACAAGATTCATATCAAATATATTTTCCCAATATTCTTTCAATATCTATATAAGTGCATTATATTGGAGCAACTGTGATATACACAACACATCCAAAAATGCTTATATGAAAAATATTAGGTTACAAACTCAAACTTAACTAAATTGCAAATAAAGGGGAGGACTTTCATATAATAACTTATTGGCTTGATGCGAAGCAAAAACTCAATATAAATGATCTCATGTTCCCAAGATATTCAATAAGTATCAATCAATCATACATTTAACTTTAGACGTCTAAAGAATGGATCTTCAAGTCCATATTTTTTAATGAGCATATGCTACAAGATATTCAAATCAATTTTGGTCGACCAATTTCACAAACTTCTGGTTATGAGTTGACTGAACATTTAGTTGATGCATCAATTACAATCATATAATATTTAAATGATAATTGGTGATTTAATTTACAAATATCACCTACTCTCAAAATTTGTGAGAGATTCAATTTTCCAACTTCCTTTGGGAACAAGGAATATACAAATTATTGAATTGAAGAAACTTCTGGCTCTTCAATACATATCCAAATTATTTTATTTTATTTTTTCGCATCGCAATAGATCCGGGATAACCCAATCGGTCTTGCCAAAGATAAACTTAATATGATTTGTAAACTTCTGGTTTACAATAATTTGTGCTTCAATTGCACTAATATAAGTGTAGTATATTCATCATGTGTAATATGAGCTCTCCATGTGCTACAAGGCATCTTACGTACCAAAAAGTACTTGTATCCTTGAGCAACATGTCGTACTTTGTATTTCACAATTTCTCATTTATATGCAACTAATTTCAAACTTTTAAGTGTTTGGACTACAGGTCCAACAACATTTTGCTTGCAAAGCGAGTTTCATTATACTTCAATCTAATTTCTCAATTTTGGCCAATTCTCACTTTGCTTCTGGTGCTTTCAATAATTGTGACTAATCTTTTAAGATATTTTAGAAATTATTTTCTTAATTTTGCTACTTCAAGAGCATACTCAAGCACATAAACAAGTTTTCTTCTAATCTCCTTTGCTCCAACTTATACTAAAATCAAATATGTCCTATAGACTTCAATCATGGTCTAAATGTTTAGTTCCTTAGGACCACAAATTTACAATAACGACCAAGAAAAATCATAATATTTTTTTATCCTTTCGGGATATATTTGACTTTAATTATTAGTTCTTCGGGAACTATACGACAAATCTTCATAAACAAAAATATTGTATTTATTGAGCAATTCTCCAAGAATGCTTTAATATCAAACTTTTAGTTCTTAAGGAACTTTAAACATGTGATATTCATCCTTGCAAATATAATCAATGAAATTTGATGACTTGAAAGTATCATAAATCTTTTACAGTGTAATCACAAACAATTAATAAGCAAACAACCAACCGTTATATCAAAATAAAGCAATTTAGTAACAATTGACTTCACATTTGTGTTATTACTACAAAGAAGATAAAATTTCTCCAAAAAATAACACTATCAGCAATGAAAGTTGAAAATACTTAATTATCTTATGCTTTGTCTTTGGCAATCATGCTAGGCCAACTTAAAGAGTACACATAGACATACATAATCTTAGTCATAAAATACAATAGACACCTTGAACTAACCATTACCTCTTTTAGTATCCAAATTTGCGACAAAAGCAATGCAATCTAAACGATTTTCAAATAAACATAAGTGGATGTATACATTTGTAAAGTATAATATAGTCCAGGGATACTTTCAAACTTCAAAGCATGCAAAACATTAACAAAAGAGAGAATTGATCCTCTGAAGCAAATAACTAACATAACACACAGGTTATAAGTTATAAGCCTATCAAGTTACTATCCGTTATAAACTTATAATCAACCAACCAAATAACTAACAAAACAAAAAGGTTAAAGGGACTAACACATAGCTTTACAAATTAGGCATCAATATAAGTATCCAGATTCTATTTGATGAACCACAGTGGTAACAAGAATATATAAAACATCAAAGACAAAGGCTAACAGAAGACATATTCATCTCGGTGGCTGTAGATAAGAGGAAGAAAAATTGCTCTATTCCCACACATTTTTAATCAAACAAAAAATACTAACTTTCTGAATTCAATATAAAAGTCAAGCAAAAATACTAACTTTTTCACTTCTGTTCTACAAATCAAGACCAACACTATCATTTACCTTAATATAGGCTACCAGGCAAACAAGGCATCATTATTTCAGCAGCCGAAGAAAATTTGAAAGGTTTCTAATGTTAAATTACTAGTTTAAATCTTTATCAATAGCAACCAAATTCTAGATTAATTGAATGAGAACATAACAAAACAAAAGGGTCAAAGTAACTAACCATTGATATATAGAAAGATTACATAGGCCTAAACAGGTTCAAAATGGAAAATCATTGAACATCTATAACATAATTTGGTTACCTTTTAAATTGATTATACCATCTAAATTTATTAATATCACAAGCAACTTCGTATAAATAAATAGTCCAATATCACAACTTTCAATTTCTACAATAGTGCATAATACAAATTTAAATCTATATGACAGTTCAAAATATATATAAAATTCATATATCAACTCCTTATATCATGTTTCGATCACTTGTATATTTTATACTAAATCACTTGTATATTAAACAATATACAAACAAATATATCTAAATATACATGTACAAAAGTGAAACAATTAAAAGTTAATAAAAACATAAACAATTCAGATACAATCAAGAATCAACGAGTCATTAACCTATGCCGAATTGATTCTTTTATTTAACTTTGATACTACATGAATTTATGCCCAAAAATAACAAGTCATATGAATTTATTCTTTTATTTATTTATTTATCTTGATTCACAAACAGATATATTAGCATAGAAAGATATATATCAATCCGAAAAATACAAGCAACTAAGTATATGATCAAATCTTTTGCACAAGTTATAATTTACTTGATAATTCCTGGACAATTTTAATAAGGTAGAGTTTCGTGCTGATAACGTGTTAGAAATAAACTAAGATTGCTAAAGAATAGAGATAAAGAAGATAAGAGCAATGTATTATTCCATTCATATGTGTGTTTACAACATAACAAGAGTCCTATATTTAGAGTTCAGGGTAGCTCCATTAGTATTAGCTCCATTTAATCCAGTCCAATCGTTAGATTTGTGACACGTGGCAAAAAAAAAATCTAAGGGATGAAATTAAAAGGATTAATATATTAAATAAACAATTATATTAATCCTTTTAATTTCATCCCTTAGATTTTTTTTTTGCCACGTGTCACAAATCCAACGATTGGACTGGATTAAATGGAGCTAATACTAATGGAGCTACCCTGAACTCCTATATTTATATGATACAAAGAGGGAAGTGAAAGACCATGAGCAATTAAGGTCCACTTCACTAATGAGAATTATAGGACAAGAAAGAGATAAAGATGGACATCCACTAAGTCTTCCACTAAGACTTATTATTCATAACAATTAAGTCTTTTTAAAACGAAATGCATATTTCAAGTGCAATAGAGGTTAATCTGTTCCAAAAAATAACAGAAGTTTATTAAAAAGATTGACTTTTTAGATTAAATATTTTCTACCTTGACTCTCAATCAAATGATTAAAAAATTTAAGTATCTACGTGCTACATTTGTCATATTTTATTGGTCTTGTTAGTAATATGAATATTTTATTTAAGATTGTGCTTAAGTAAGACTTGCTTCAAAGTCACTTACTCTAAAATAAAATCACTGATTATTAATAGATAACTAGATAGTGATGATTTAATAGACTTGTTGGTAGGGTTGGGAATCACTTAGACCGGCTAAAATTCAAATTACATAAGTTGTTGGTCTAATTTACATAAGTTCAAATTACAAGTAATGCAATTTTCTTAAATTGAACAGGTTAAAGTTTTTCTTTATAAGTCTATTTAACTAAAATTAAAGTTTTTCTGTATGCCATAAAAAAAACTTTTAGGTCTATTAGACTGATTTATTTAAATAAATAAGAATTATATTTTTAGAATTATTATTATATATATAAAAATTTATAGCTTGATTAAATTATAAATCTATTATCCTTTCAGTAATTTAAGTTTATTATTTAACATTAATTTTTCACATATATAAACGTATTATTATAAACATGAATTGAAATATGATGCCATATATATGTAGTCAAACTATAAAAAATATTATGTTAAATATTAGGATTAAATAAGTAAATTAATTCCTTCAAAAAAAAAAAAAAGTAAATGAATGGTCGACCCTATAGTTGTTTAAAATTTTGTTTTTAGTTCCCGAAGATTTTTCGCACTTTTTGGACCTTGAAGTTTTTTCTGTCTTGATTTTTGATTCCTACTTTTCATTCAATTCTTGTATATTATTCGAAATTTTAAAATTTTTTATGCGGTCATATTGAATACATTATAAGAATCTCTCTTACAAAAGTTTAAATTTTTTTAATAAGAGATGAATTAAATATAATATATTTTAGTTTTTGCACATAAAAGTTTATAAATAATTCAAAAATGTAAAAGTATACAAGAGTTTTATTAAAAGTAAGGATCAAAAGTTGTGATAGAAAATTTTTCAGGATCAAAAAGTGCGAAAAAAAATCTTTATGGACTAAAAACAAAATTCTAGAAAACTATAAGGACTATTTAGTTATTTAACCCTAAACATTAAATGAGAGTTTAATTTCATTAGTTTATTGGTTCATTAGTATATTTAAACACAAACATAATTACAGTATTTGTTTAAATATGCTCATATAAAATAAATTTTTAGATAGAGTAACATGTCATAACAAACTTTCAAAATATCAAACTTAAGTCTAAAATCTAACTTTGCTTATGTTACTCTCACTTCTCTCACTCCGGAGTCTTAGTTTTAGTGATATTCATTAAGCTAAAGTAGATTTTAGTATGCCTACTTTCATTGAAGAAGAAGAGCAGATCATTACTTTCCATAGATTATTAGCAAGAAGTGTGAGGAGATAGATTACCGGTAAAGACAAACGTAAAAAAATGGAATAATGTTCATGAAATTATAGCTTAATCATTTTTTGGGAACATATTCGGTTCTCATGTTCATGAATGTGAGAGAGTAAGAGAGATTAATAATTTGGAATGGATTAATGTGTCTTAATCCTATTTGATATGTATGAGCATAGAATGAGTGTACCAAATTAGTACATTATTTATCTTGCACACCAAAATTGAGATTTGAGAAGGACATAACAAACATCTATGAAACCTTGACACAAACTCGAACATAACAAGAACACACATGAAGATCTCGATAATAATTTTAAAAAATTGAATAGTTGAATATAATCACATATGTCGGTGTCATAAACGGCTTCAACGTGAAGTGGAGCAATGTTGAAACAAATCATTTTGTTTTAAGCTTTATGTGGCTATGGCACTGACACAATATGGAGTGATGTTTTATTTATCACTTTCTTTTCTTACAATTTTTTTTGAACAAGTTCTTTTCTTACAATTTAATTTATACTTGGTCTAATATAGAACTTGGCTTATATGCTTTGAATGATTATATCAGAACACACATAAGCCTTGGAGGAGCAATTTATCTATTTCAATACCAATAAGCAAAACAAGTAACTACAAAACGAATAGTGGTTGATACATTGTCAAGACAATATAATAGTATTGGTTTTGTTCACAGTATTATAGTATTGGTTTGGCACTGAAGGAATATTTGAAATTTGAGTGAATACCTCACAAGTTATAGATCCTTTCAAGGTCCTCTTCCTTCCTCTGATATAGCAAAATTTCGGATTCATGAACAGAACTCGACAACACTGTGTAAGGACACCTACACAATTTTGAAAATGAAGTAACACAGCACATCCTTTTCAATAGGGAAGGGCCACTGATAAAGCACTTGAAAGTTGAAACTTTAGAGTCCAAACCAGCTATGGATTTGGTTGAACCTCTAAATTCCAGCCAAGATTTGGCTGCTTCCTTTGTAAACTAAAACCAGCCAGCTTCATTTGGAGCTTCACGGAACGGAGCATTGAGTTCCTTCAAATGTGATTCAAATACACTACCTATACCCTTGCTTGAATTCTCACTCGGTATTAATTCCATGTAGTGGTGGAAACTTCTCCCTCGATTCCAATGTTTTCTCTCATTTTCTTAATCCAATGGTTGTTAAATTATAAAGAATAAAATAATACTTAAGAAGAGAGAGAAAATAAGCAAATGAATGGTTAAGATCACATTGGAGAGAAAACATTGGAGAGGATCCAAATCCGCCTTAGACAAGTCATTTATACAAACATGTAATGCAGTCGTAGCAGTTCAAACTGAGAACAAGGAGGGTGCGCTACACATGAATCATTTTCCCTCTGTCTCAGTAACCAGCTTCTGCTATAAACAAGAGTAGCTAGTACAATAGCTGATAATAACCTCCCAATTTGAAAAAACATTTTTGTATAATAATTTTCCTTGAGGCATAGTCATATACTTGCTACCCGTATATTTGTATTTTGAAAGACTAGATTCCAGTTTAAAAATTAGTTACATTTTGTTTGCTTAACAATGAGATAAGTATATTTCAGATAGTAAAATAATGCAGTCTTTGATATGTTGAAGTGTGGATTCAAATCCACAATTTTCTACACCTAGTGCGTCTTCTTAGGAAAGACAATGTTATAGGTGCGAATGGAAATAACACATAAAACATGGGCGGGGCTGTAACAGTTTAGTTTGTTTGGTTCGGGGTTTTTAGATAAAAGGTTAAAAGGGATATTAGATTTACACTAATGTATATAAATTAATCTCAGTTTCGAAACCTAAAAAAGTTGACTCTTTCAATTTCTTTTGTTATTTATCGATTTATTTTGATTAAAATGCAAATAATAGATACAGGTTCAGCCGTACGAATGCTAAAGTACCTAGCAGACAAGAGTACAAGTATCAAAGTGACACCAAAGAGAGAATGGGTATGAGTATAGGTGATTTTTCAATATACTGACATGGTGGAGTACTATATACTCTAACCATACCTTACCAATTGTTGCCCCTACATACAAAGGTCCTAAAAGAATAAATGAACATAGGAGTATATAAAATAAAATACTCTCTATAAATAGAAAAATTATTAGGGACTAAAATTTCACTCTGTCTGATGAAAAAATGGACAAACCAAATTTGAACTTCGATCTCTCCATATTGCAATATCCCTCACAACTGAGTTATGAAGTGTACTCTAATAATTAATAATGTGACCAACTTTTTATTCACCAAAAACAAAAATCTGACAAATTTTTTTAACGTGGCCAACTATTCTTAAACAAGAAAGAATATTATTAGTATGATTTATTTAAGAAAATATACCAGTATCAGGCATTCATTCACAATTCAAGACATCCAAAATAATACAAATATTATTTCTGAATCTAATACCAGAATTACAAGGAAAAGAAAAATGCATATAACTAGCACATGGCTAACCTATAACAACTCTATCAGCGGAGAAGAGCCTCAGCAGGAACATCTAAAACTGTGGAGTTCAAATCAGCAACTGTTTCGGTTGAGCCTCTAGACTGCAGCCATGACTTGGCTTCTTGGCTTTTAGTAAAAAACCAGCCAGTCATATTAGTAGCCTTATGAAAAGGAGAATTAAGTTCCTTTAGATATGATTCAAATACAGTAGCTAAGTCTTTATCTGAAGGGTTGCGTCTCCAAGGGACGGTACAAATTCCAAGTACTTGTGGAAGCTCTTCACCTGATTCAAAAGCCTTAGACAAGTCATCTATCCAAACATGTAAGGCAGTCATAGCAGCTCCAACTGAGAGTTTTTTTAGGTTCAAACACCACTGAGTTTCAGATCTCAATTGTAGATCGCTATATATCTCAAGTGTCAATCCCAAGCAGAGAAGGTCGTGAGCTCTGTCTAGCACGCCTAGGTTGTAACAAATATCAATTAGACTATTGCACAAGGACTTCTTTACATATTCATCAGCCGAACTTAAAAGTTCTGATACTTCCTTCATAAAATATCCATCATCTTCCTTCTCCTCCATCAGATATGTCACAATATAAGCAAGCCTTGGATTAGCCTTCTCAATGCAATTTGTTATCTTACCAAGCTCTTCTTTTGGTATTTGGGTCATCACATACAAAAAACAATCGCACAATCGGTCGTCGGGAGTGATACCAATATCCCAGAATCGATTAAATATGTTCACAACATCATCAGTTCTTTTCGCTTTTCCATAGCAATGAACAAAAATTGTGAGAACAAAAATATTAGGCTCCAATCCACAGCTGATCATTTCATTCAACATTGCTTCCGCCTCCAAAATCTTCCCATTGCACGCATACATGTTAATCAAGGATGAGTATATGTAATCGCCAGGCTGGCAAGTCCCGGAACACTTCATATCTTGAAATATTTCAACAGCTTCATCTATATATCCAACATCAGCACACATGTCAAGAAGCGTGCCATATAGAAATTGATTCAAAGTCATTCCCTTTTCCTTCATTTCCTTATACACGCTCAAAGCTTCTTTACTAAGCCGCCCTCTAGAATATGCTTCCAAAAGAGCTGAATAGGTTGCCCAATTCGGTTTAAATCCATTTTTTCTCATCTCCTCATACACACCCATGGCATCGTTTCCCCTCTTACCTCTCCCCATTGCAAACAACAAAGCATTATACAATATCATGTTAGGCCTAACACCAAGAGCCTTCATATCATTATAAACACTTAAACATTCATCAAAATTTCCTAGTATTCCATACATCTTAATCAAAGCAGAAAATGCCACTGGCCTAATAAGCCATTTCTCATTTTTCGCACTATCATATAATTTCAAAGCCATATCAACATTACCCGCACGAGCATAAACATAAATCATGGACGAGGACACATTATTATCCGGTTCACACCCGAAAGACGGCATCCTCTCAAACAACTCCATAGCTTTATGTAACAAAGAACAAACAGCAGCACATCTAATCAAAATTGAAAATGTAATGATATTCGGCTTGACACCTCTTTGAAGCATTTCATCAAACAGTGTCTCTGCATTTTCAAAATCCTTAATTTCCTTAAACAACTTAAACACCTCATTGTAGAGAATAACATGTTTCACAGGTACAATCTTCTGCAGGAAGTATTTAAGAGTAAAAATTGCAGTTTCTGGGTTTGATATTTTGTGGAGAATTTGCTCTGCATCACTTATTGTAACATTGCTTCCTAAACCACTCAAGATTTCATAAACTTGTTGCTTATTAGGATCACATGAGTTAAGAGATAAAATTGCTGTGTGGGGTTTAATCCAAATTCGTTTGGAATTGGGATTGACCCAGATTTTATTTTTGGATGAAGATGAGATTTTTGCATCTGGGTTGTTGAGATTTTCATCTTGAAGAGAATTGTTAGGTTGGTAAGAGAAGAAAGTTTTGAATTTATGGTATGGTTGATTGAAATTTTGAAGTTTGGGATTGATGAAAGAACAGAGAGGGTAAGATTGAGCCATTTTCCCTCTCTTTATCACTCTATGTTGCAACCGAGCAACAATGAACTCAAATGGAGTATGTTTGGGTACATTTCAAATTGACTCTTTTCTATATGTGAAATTTGGATAACATTTTGGCCATTATCTATTCCTCATTTCAGTACTTATGTGGGGAAGCTTTCTCTCCCACCCCGATATATTTTTTTTTATGATTCCCTGATTTTGTAATATACTTTTAAATAGGTCTTGACTTTATGAATATTTTAAAAAGGTTATTGACTCTGATAAATTTTATTTATATTAATTTTTCAAAAAATAAATTATGAACTAAATTGAGAATAAGTGGATAAACTTAAGGACCAAATTGATAATAAGTTGTAAAATATAAGGATTTAATTGATAATAATTGATTAAACATAAGAATCAACTTGACAGTTTAACAAAGTCATGGACTTTTTTGAAATATTCATAAAGTCAGGGACCTATTTGAGAGTGTCTTACAGAGTCAGAGACTAATTTGGCGGATTACTCATTTTTTATCCTAATATTTCAATTTTGTCTTTGGTTAAAAAGTTCGGAATGTATTTTCTGAATTTTTCTTAGTATAAATTCGATAAAAGTTTCGGAAAATATATTTCGAAGTTCGTATTCAGGAAGCCCCTAATATAGTCTCAATTTTAAAAGGTCCACAAGGAGAATGGATCCTCTCAATTTATTTTTCCTCAATTTTTTTCAATTTTCACATCTCAACCATCAATCAACTTTTTCTCATTTTTTTTCAATTTAAATATTACTTTATATTTATAATCCAATGGTTTAAAACCCCACTTTATTTCCTCAATTTTTTTTTCAAATTGAGAGGATCCTTTCTCGTCCACAAGTGAACCTCTCTGTTTGACTGGTTATATCCGGTTACCTTTTTTGAGTTTTAATCATGGTTTTATTATACATAACAATAAATTAACTTTAATATAAAAAAATTTGATAAGCGGTGTATGGTGGATCATCCACCATTAGATCTAATTAGGTTGTATGCTACTGAGGTACTATGGTTCTTTCTCGAGCCTCTCTCCTCCATCAAGTTCTTATCCTCCATTGCTTGACCAACCTTACAACCTTACAAGGGCTTATTTGAGTTTCTAGGTTAATAGTAGCTGTAAACATTAAAATGAATACCCTTTTTATGTGCACCGATTTGAAATTTTTGCTGAAAAAAAAAAAAAAAAAATTATATGGTTACTAGTGACCCAGAATGTGAAAATGTCAATGACCCCTTTTGGAAGAGGCATGGCTAATAATTCCTTCTATCTCTGTTGATACTTGCTATTAAGATTTTGAAGAAACTTGTGAAAATTGAAAAATCTGGTCTTTTAAGGGTTGTAATTATTGGTGATATTTCATAGTGATGTTATGTAAATTAAGTTTTTTCATTATTTGATTTTTTTTGGTTATTAACGGTGTGATGTGATGAATAGCTACTCCGTCCGCATCAGTGAAGAAGATGAACAGTGCGCCAATGAAATTAGAAAACATAGTTGGATGCAAGAAGTGCACCCTAGAATGTGGTAGGTACTTGATCCTACAGTTCAGAAATATAGTCTACCATAGAGTATATAGGGCACTTATCCAAATCAGTCTTAGCCTAAAAAAAGTAACCGGCTATAGGAAGTTAGATATAGAGGAACATGAATGGACCCTTAAAATAGTGGATCATATTAGGGATTTCCTCGTATTCAAGATAAAAAAAAGTTTGAAAAATATGTTTTGAACTTTTTAACTAAGGACAAAATCGGAAATTCAAGAGGGAAAAAAAATATGGAGATGGAAAGAGAAAAATTCGTATGTGGGTGTCATATGAATATGACTAAACACTTGTGAGGAGATAGGCTCATAGGCAAATAGGCACAACAACTACAAATCTTTTTCATTTTTCTTTTTTTTGTTACTAATAATCGTTTTTATTTAGGAGCACAAACATGATCTCAAAAAAAAAAAAAATTAATAGTAATTAATGTGACTATTTTATTAATATTTATTTATTTATGCATGTGTGCCCAATGTATTTATTTGAGTTTATGTCCATCTAAAAATTGAGCAGATATCAATCTAGTAATAACTCAAGTCCCTAGAGATAACACTTCGAATTTGGACATGCTATCCTAAAGATTCAGCTACTTGATAGGAACATCTTAACAAAATATTGACATGCAAGCCTAAAGATTCAGCTACTTGATAGGAACAATTCAAAATCTTAACAAACAGTCTCATTATCCAATCAGAAACTCCTTAGCTAAAGACTTCTACCAGGTCACCACATCATGTCACTCCAATCTTCAATCCATAGTCTCAAGCAAATGTTGAACCGTTTCTACATTTTGTTACTTCTATTTATCTTCAATCTTCTTATGCTGTTTTGAATTACTTTTCTTCAATCTTTTAGTTCTTTTGGTTTAATTGCATTGTGGGAGATAAGATAGGAGTAGATGGATCAAGACTAATACTATTGGCTTTGGTACAATTCTCAAAAATCACCACTTGATAGGAACAATTCCTATCAAATAAGGGAGAATACATTGTCAACATTGCTCATGCAAGGTAACACTTATGGCCTAACATTGGTCTTATCACTGTTATGGACTTTGAAGGGAATGAGATTCCTTCTAACTGGTGTAATTATTCAAATTTGCTAGAGAATATGATTAATTTAATTAATTTTACATGTAAAACCCTTTGTTTGGGGAAACAAAAAAGGCATAAAAATTGAAAATACTTGTGTAAGTAGGGTAAGAAGGGCATGACATTTCATGTGGGTTTTTCAACCCCATTTTTTTAACTTGTTCAAGCTGTTATTTATGTTTGTCATATCACTTGATCAATAATACTGAACAAATTCTATCATCCAATCTCTCATTAACATTTGTCCATTTGTTTTCCTGCTCAATCTTAAACTTGCAAATCACAATAGCCTTATGTGCTACATACAACAAGGAGTTGGGCAATTTGATTTTATTGAACTTCCAGCAAGAAAATAACTTCATATACAAGGAAGAAACATGAAAGAATATGACAAAAAACAGATTAAGTTTTCTCAATTGCACTCTTCCAATTCATGGGTATGGAACTGTTTCAGCATTTCTTTATGTAAATGAATGGTTTTGTATAGAATTGGGGGAGGGGGATAGTGCATATTCATGAATAATTGTTCATATTGGCTCTCCAAAAAAAACATCATATTGTGTCCAGAACTTTGTAAAATATTTTGATATACTCATATGTTTGTTGCTCCTTCAACCCTGAAGTCTTACAGCAACTACCAAATGCATCCAATTCTGCTTCCAACAAACTATAAGTATCAAAGATTTCAAGTATTTGTAAAAGAAGGAATGAAAATAAAGTACTACTTAAAATTGCGTAAATATAATACTACTCTTCCTGAAGGTTATCTTGGTACTGAAGGAATATTTGAAATGCAGCTCACATATGGATACCTCACAAATTATTAATCTTCTCAAGGGCCTCTTCCTTCCTTCTTCTAATGGAGCAAAATTTCGGATTTAGAATTGGAACTCAACAAAACTGTGTAAGAACACCTTATACATAAAACTGTATAAAAACACCTTCAACAAAATTGTGTAAGACATCACGTCATTCTGTAACACATTTTCAATAGGGAAGGGCTATTGATGGAGCCCTTACGACCAGCGAGTCCAAAGCAGCGATGGATTTGGTTGAATCCCTCGACTCCAGCCATGATCTGGCTGCTTCCTTTGTAACCAAAAACCAGCCAGCTTCATTTGGAACTTCAAGGAACGGAGCATTGAGTTCCTTCAAATGTGATTCAAATACACTAGCTATACCTTTGCATGAATTCTTGAGTTTTCCTCGGCCAGTATTAATTCCAAGTAGTGGTGGAAACTTCTCCCCTGATTCCATAGCCTTAGATAAGTCATTTATCCAAACATGTAATGCAGTCATAGCAGCTCCAATCGACAGATTCTTTAGGTGCAAAGACCACTTTGTTTGAGTTCTTGATTGAATATTCTTATATATTTCGTGTGCCAAGCCTATGCCAAAAAGGTCATGTGCTCTGTCAGGTAGATTCAGACCGACACAAAGATCAATCAGACAATTACATATGGGCCTCTTTGCTTCAGTATCAATTGAATTTAAAAGTTCCAATGCTTCTTTTCTGAAATCTCTATCAGCGTGCTGCTCTTCCACCAAATATCTTACCACAGACCCAAGCTTTGTGTTTGCCTTCTCAAGACAATCTATTAGTTTCCTGAGCTCTTCCTTTGGTGTTTGTGTCATAACATTCAGCAAACAACCGCAGAAGCGATCATCTGGAACGATGCCCAAAGTCAAGAATCGGTTAAATACCTTCACGACATCATCAATTCGCTTAGCTTTTCCATAGCACTGAACAAGTGATACCATAACAAAAATATTAGGTTCAAATCCAGATTCGATCATTTCATCCAACATCCCTTCTGCTTCGGGAACTTTCCCACTGTTGGAATATACATTAATCAAGGCTGAAAAAGTCCAACTGTCAGGCTGGCAAGTCCCAGAACTTTTCATGTCTTCAAAAATCTCCAGAGCTTCGTCGTTAGAGCCAACATCAGCACACATAGCTAAAAGCACATTATAGAGACCTATACTCACTTCCAATCCTTTCCCCTTCATTTCCTTATAAACACCAAGAGCATCTTGACCAAGTTGTGCTCTGGTATATATTCGCAAAAGAGTTGAATAAGTTACAAAATCGGGCAAAACCCCACTACTTTTCATCTCTTGATATATAGTCTGGGCTTGCCAATGCCTCTTGCCTCTCATCATTGCAGCCAACAAAATGTTATACGTTTTCACATTAGGCTTAACACCGAGACCCAACATTTCTAAATACATATTCAAGCATCCATCATAGTTTCCAACCAAGTCATACATCTTAATCAATGCCGAAAATGTCACTACATCAATAGGCCATTTCTCCCTTTTTGCACGATCATATAATCGCTGAGCCATATCAACATGATTCGTACGCGCATAAGCACACACCATAGCCGAGCATGTAATTGCATCAGGTTCACACCCAAAACCCGGCATCTTCTCAAACCACTCAACAGCTTTATCCGACAAAGAAGACATCCTAGCACAATTAATCATAGTTGTAAATGTAATATTATCAGGTTTTACTCCTCTTTGAAGCATTTCATCAAACACCTTCTGTGCACCTTCAAAATCCTTACATTTCCTAAACACTTTCAATGTCACATTGTAAATAACAACCCCATTATCTCTAACATGTTGAATCCTATCCCTAAGGTATCTAAGAACAAAGGGAGCAGTTGTGGGGTTCATCATGTTATCGAGAATGAACACAGCATCTCGTTCTGTAACACCATTGTTTCCAAAACCGTTTAGAATTGCAGAAACTTGTTGTTGAGTGGGATCACATGAGTCCAATGACTCTGCAAGTTTAAGGAGAAAACTGTTTCTGGAATTAGATGGTTTGTTTTGGAGAGGTTTAGATTTGGAAGCATTGGGATTGACCCAAATTTGGGTTTTTGATAAAGATGAAGAATTTGTAACTGGGTTGTGCAAAGAATGTTTGTTTAGGTGGGAAAAAGTTTTGAATTTGAAATTAGGGTTACAAGAAGAAGAAAAAGGGGTTGAAATTGAATGAAAAAGAGGAATATTAGAGAGTGAAGCCATGTTAGTTGAAAATCCTCATAGATTGAAATATATTTTGAACTCGATTTCAAGAGTGAATCATCTGGAAATTGCAGGGTCGTCCCGGTTATTTAGAGGCAATATTAAAAATTAAAAATGGACATCTATTTACGATTTATTAAAAGAAACCACTATTAAAAATTTAAATTTGTCATTATCATTTTTAACGGTATTTCAATATTTACGTCGTTAATTTTGAGTTTAACTGTTTTTTTTTTTTTTTTGATTAAATGGAGGGCCGAAGCCCAAAAGGAGATTACATCGAACTATTCGAGGAACACTAGTTCCAGAAACATCAGCTCTAATAAAAGTATGAATTTGAGTCGGACAAGACTCATAGATAATCATAGTGGTACCCATCTTGCAGTCTTCATGAGCAAGCAAATCCGCACACAAGTTACTCTCACGGTAAATATGTCGAATTCGAACTTCCCAGTCTAACTCCAATAACTTCCAAATCCTTTTACAGATACTTCAACCTACTGACTGAACGTCAATCTTTTTATTAAGGACTTTGACCACGCCTTGAGCATCCATACGAAAATCTATTCGATGGTGCCCCAAGTCCCAAGCTAACTTCAAACCAACCCAAGCTCCCCACAACTCTGTCACCTCCACTCTACACTACACTCTTTATTAAGTTTAACTTTAAATTAACTAAGATCATGTACAATGGGGAGTTGAATATGGTGTTGAATTGAATTTCAACAAGACAATGTTCTCCAATGAGGGTGTTGAAAGTGACATGGAGGAGAGATAAGTTGAAAACTTTCAACACTGTTGAAACACAATCGGGGGGACACTTGTCTTGCTCTGATTGGCTTCTCGAATTTTTATCCAATTATGACTTCGAACTCAAATTATTTCATTGCAAATTAATTTTTTAAATTTTTTGTTTTTTATCAAAATTCATAATTTTTTTTCTTTGTAAATAGAGACTTGATTCATTTGATTTGGACACAGAAAAAAATCACATTTTTCACTATCTTAATCTTATTAGTGGTGGGGTAGAGTGTTGAATGAAAAACCATTGGAGAGGGTAAAAGTTGAATGAACGTTGAATTATTAGGTGGAAGAGAGAGAAGATGATGTGGAACGTAAAAATAGGTGTTGAATGTTGAAACCATTGTACATGGTCTAATAAAAAAAATATATAAAAAAAAAAAAAAAAAAGAAAGATAAGCATAAAAAAATCTTTCCATAAAAATTGCATTAAAAATCACATTTCTAAACAAACAAAAAAAGGAATGTTGGTAGTGATAGTGTTAGGGGATGTTAATTAAATAAATTTACGCATAAAAATAGAAACAAAAATCACGATAAAAGATACGTGCCCAAGATAATAAATTTTTTTTAATGAAAAAGTAATAACTCGATCTAACATATAAAAACTTATATATAAAAAAAATAAATAGAAGAACCTAATAAAAGAAGATATTTATTTATGAGCTTAAAAATAAAATAACATAAAAACAAAAACACAATGGGTCCGTTTGGATTGACTTATTTATGATCTTATGCGAAATAACTTATGCAAATATATAAGTTTTTATGTATTATTATAAGTTTTTTAATGTTGTTTATGAAAACAATTTATAAAGATATAATTTTTGTCGGTGAAAACTTATGAAATAACATGCGTAAAAAAAACTTATGAAATAACATAAAAGTTTATTTATAAACTGTAATCATAAAGTATTTTCATAAGCTTAAAAATAAACCAAATTCAAACAGACACAATATATTAAAGGTATTACTGCTAAAAATCTTAATTTGTTCTTCCCAATTCTTAAAAATATTTCAAATCTTCTATTTCGTAAAAAAAAAATTATATTTTTCAATTTACTATTTTTCTATATAATAGTTAAATTGTACTCTATATTTATTATAAAAAAATCTACTCTATTTTAGATTACTCTTATATAAAAAATACAGGAGAAGTGTATTATTGATGAATATATTGTCGTATTATAATAATTACAGAGTAAATATATATTATAATAATACACGGGACAATTGTTTTAATAAAAAAAATTAATCATACACGAGACAATTGCTTTAATAAAAGACAATAATTGAATAATATATTATAATAATACACGGAACAATTGTTAATGAATATATTATTGATAAATATATATATATATATATATATATATATATATATATATATATATATATATATATTATAATAATACACTGGACAATTGTTTTAATAAAAAATTTTATCAAACACAGGACAATTGCTTTAATAAAAAAAAATTGACTAATAAATATTTGTTATTATTAATTATAATTTATTACACAAAAATTATACACGAGACAATTGTTTTAATAATAAAAATAACTTAATTTAATAATTCTTTACAAAAAAAATAGCAGAATAATGTCACTTATTTTTTTTTTTGATACACAATGTCATTTTTATTTTAAAAATATTTTATAAATAAATATCAATAGACCCGTGCAAATGCACGGGTCTCAAAACTAGTTTGATAAAAAACACAAAAATTTAAAAACAATTATCTCTATTCAAATTATAAATAAATAATATAAAAAATAATTATTATTGTATTATATACAAATAAATAAAAAGATATATCTTAATTTAGGATTAAATTTGATGCAAAATATGAAATGGTAACGAATGAGTTTCTAAATTAGTTCAATATATGGTTTTCAATCCTAAAATAAAAATTATACAGAAAAAATGAGATTGTAAAAACTTGAAGTAAGGACTTTGCAAAGTATGCGAGTTTTGCGTTATCCTTTTTTTTTATATTATTACCCTGCAATGTGTTATTATTATTTTTCGCAGTTCATTTTACTCCCCAAGGGGGTAAAATAAAACAACATTACATGGGGTAATATAAAAACAAATTGCACGGGGTAATATAAAAAAAATATAGGGGGTAACGCAAAATTCGCTTACTTTGCATGGAGTAAAAGCCTATTAACCCAAAAAAATATAGTCTACCACTAATTTATTATGAACATATAATATTTTAAAAATATTAAAAATAAGCTTAAATATGTTTTTGGTTCCTGCAATCATGCCTCGTTTTGAAAAGAGCCTCTGTAAAAAAATATATTTGATTTTAGTCCCTGCAATATCTTAAAACTTTTAAAATAGCCCCTAACTGGATTTAGAACTGACGTGACAAATTTTTAAATATGTTTTTGGTTCCTACAATTATGCCTTATTTTAAAAAAAACCCTTGTAAAAAAATTTAAAAAATTGATTTTAGTCCTTGTAAAAAATTAAAAAATTGATTTTAGTCCCTGCAATATCATCAAAAAATCCAGTCACGGACTATTTTAAAAGTTTTGAGATATTGCAGGGACTAAAATCAAATTTATTTTTTTACAGGGGATCTTTTCAAAACAAGACATAATTGCAAGGACCAAAAACATATTTAAGCTTTAAAAATATATAATTATATTTTATAAAAAAAATTAAAATTATTCCTATAAAATTTCAAAATTTTGAGATTCAATGTCGTCGCACGCCTACACGTGTAGGCCGGGTCTATTAAAGAATGCATTGTTACATTAGCTTCACTTATAAGTGAAGATATAATTTGTTCTCTCAATTTTTTGACGATTGAATTCTTTTTTAACAAAAATAAAATCAAAATTAGTCACCATAATTTTTATACTAGGATTAATGAATCTCATTATAATGAATTAGATGCTAATTTGTCTCAAATATAAAATGACAAGGATTTTATAGTTTTATTTCATCAGAAGCTGAATAGAATCGTCAATTTTTTTAAAGGAAACATGCTTATAACATTTCATAATCAATAAGTGTTCAATACAATTTGTTATATTAACCTTAGATAACCTATGAGCAATATCATTTGTTTGTCGCATAATAAACTTAACACATGAGTTATTATAGAAAAGAGAGAAAAGTCTTTTACAATGAGCAATAATCTCACCGGACCCAAAAACATCCTTGTTACTCGAGTGAAAACTGTCCACCACTAGTTTGGAATCTAACTCGAAGTTTACCGGACCTAGATTAAATTCATAGACCCACTTGAGTGTCGATAGTAAACCAAGAGCTTCGCCGATCCGAACATCACATATAGGTGAGTGTTGATCATATTTAGCCAACACATAAACTCCAAACTCATCACAAATGCAACTCCTATACCCACTCGATTAAGATTAGGAGAGAACGAGTCATCAATGTTACATTTAATGCGTTCATTAGTAGGTTTCTTCCATATGTGTCCCACCATCCCTTGTCTCTCACTCGTTTCATTTTTCATAACATGTACAACACACCGATCATTTAAAGTGGTAACAACATGTGAAAAAACAGCACTTTGCGCGTCCGTTACATCATTCTAGACTCGATTGTTACGCTGTTGCCATATGCTACAGATAAGGGATGACAATTTACCCATACCCAGTGGGTACCCATGAAAAATACCCACGACGGGTAGGGTAAAAACCCGCATTTTAGGTACGGGCATGGGTATGGGTAATTACCCATAAAATTGAGCGGGTATGGGTGCGGGTACGGGTACCTTAGTACCCACCCCATATACCCATATAGTTTATATTTACTTATTTTAATTATATTATTATATAATAATTATATAAAAATATATGTAATTATTTTTAAAAAATACAACATTATTATACTATTACACATTTTTTATAAAAAAATGTTTATATATAACATAATGTAAATATGTCAATAAAGAAATTAACTTTAGCATGATTTTACTAATAGTTTTGTTTATAATTTTCATGAATCAACATTAAAATCTTTGAATTTTTTTAAATTCTATTAAAATGATATGAGATTTTATAATTAATCAATTATTTTTAGTAAAAATACGGGTAACGGGTACGGGTATGGGTACTTAGGTACCCATAGGGCATGGGTACGAGAACAAAGATTGTCACCCACGCGGGTATGGTGGATACGGGTATTTTTTCAAACTGCGGGTATGGGGATGGGGACTACAGTACCCTACCCATACCCTACTCATTGCCATCCTTATTGCATGTCATGTGTGCAGCCTCGTCGGTATTCAGCCGCTGTAGAATAGCAAAAATTAGCTTTGTAGCATTTGCATATTGTTGTAGACCTGCTGTAATTACATTACTAAAACTACACATGCTCCATATGTTCCTACCTATGAAGCACGGACTCTGACACGGACACCGCGACACGACACGGACACCGTTAATGTAAAAAATATACGACACCGACACCGCTACATATTTATAAAAAATATAAGTTTAGAATTAAAAATACATACATATGCATCTAAGTTGAACAAATTTTTCAATAATTTTTTTTTAAAAGAATATATGATAGTACATTTGACATTTACTCATCCAACTACTATAAAAAAACTAAAAACAATGTAATCAAAATGTAATATCTTTAATCCCTCATTGATCAATATTATTATTTCGACACATCTTTAATCGTTGTATATATGTTTGAGAAAAGTAGAAGCAAATAAAAAAAATAAAACTTGGACACTTATCCCGACACGTTTGTACGAGTGTCTTATAGGTGCCGGACACCGATTTAAGGAGTGTCGGAATAAAGGAAAAACTGTTTTTTTTTTACACCTCTCCGACACGTTTGTACGAGTGTCGGACACCGCGACACGTCTAATCATAGCAAAAATTAGCTTTGTAGCATCTGCATATTGTTGTAGACTTGCTGTAATTACATTACTAAAATTACACATGCTCCATATGTTCCTACCTATGAAGCACGGACTCTGACACGGATACCGCGATACGACACGGATACTTCGACACCGTTAATGTAAAAAATATACGACACCGACACCGCTACATATTTATAAAAAATATAAGTTTAGAATTAAAAATACATACATATGCATCTAAGTTGAACAAATTTTTCAATAATTTTTTTTAAAAGAATATACGATAGTACATTTGACATTTACTCATCCAACTACTATCGAAAAACTAAAAATAATGTAATCAAAATGTAATATCTTTAATCCCTCATTGATCAATATTATTATTTCGACACATCTTTAATCGTTGTATATATGTCTGAGAAAAGTAGAAGCAAATAAAAAAAATAAAACTTGGACACTTACCCCGACACGTTTGTACGAGTGTCTTATAGGTGTCGGACACCGATTTAAGGAGTGTCGGAATAAAGGAAAAACTATTTTTTTGGACACCTCTCCGACACGTTTGTACGAGTGTCGGACACCGCGACATGTCTAATCATAGCAAAAATTAGCTTTGTAGCATCTGCATATTGTTGTAGACTTGCTGTAATTACATTACTACAATTACACATGCTCCATATGTTCCTACCTATGAAGCACGGATTCTGACACGGACACCGCGACACGACACGGATACTCCGACACCGTTAATGTAAAAAATATACGACACCGACACCGCTACATATTTATAAAAACTATAAGTTTAGAATTAAAAATACATACATATGCATCTAAGTTGAACAAATTTTTCAATAATTATTTTTTTAAAAGAATATATGATAGTACATTTGACATTTACTCATCCAACTACTATCGAAAAACTAAAAATAATGTAATCAAAATGTAATATCTTTAATCCCTCATTGATCAATATTATTATTTCGACACATCTTTAATCGTTGTATATATGTCTGAGAAAAGTAGAAGCAAATAAAAAAAATAAAACTTGGACACTTACCCCGACACGTTTGTACGAGTGTCTTATAGGTGTCGGACACCGATTTAAGGAGTGTTTGAATAAAGGAAAAACAATTTTTTTGGACACCTCTCCGACACGTTTGTACGAGTGTCGGACACCGCGACACGTCTAATCATAGAGATGTCGGTGCTTCATAGGACTACTCAAACAGTCAAAGAAAATATGACGATTATCCTCTTCATGCTCGTTGCATAATGCACATGCTGTCGTACAATTAACACCTTTATTGTGAAGATTAGTACAAGTAAGGATGCACTGTCTACATATCCGCCATATAAGGTTCTTGACCCGCGAAGGAACTTTCAGATTCCAAATCAAATTCTAGTCACCACTCATCTTCAAGTGAGATGTATTAAGATGTTCTTGTACACACAATTGATATGCACTTTTAACGGAATACATTTCATCCTTCTGATTGTGCCAAATGCGTTTGTCTTATGTCACAAAATTGTAAAGAGTTTTTACAATTTTAAGGACATTGTTGGGTTCAAAAAGAGATGAGATCAATGGAAAGTTCAAATTCTTTTCGTTTGGCATAATTATAACAACCACTAAAAGATTAGCAGCAAGGGCCACTCTTGTATCTTGCACATTCAAAGCAGAAGCATCGAACAACCAATTCTCATTTAAAAGTGAAATGTCAGTGCCACTTCCAATCCGCCATCGGGTACCAGCTCTAAGAATATATTTTGAATTACATATACTCCTCCAGAAAAATCTAGGATTGTGCCCGACTTTTGCATAGAAAAACTCACTATGAGGGAAGTACCGAGCTTTGTAAAGCTTTGAAGTTAGTAAGTCCGGGTTTGTCATGATTCGCTATCCTTGTTACGGGCAAGCTTGTCCCATGACATCCAGTGAATACCTTTGTTACGGGCAGCTGAGTGGCCCCGCCAAAAGGAATTCATCATTTTTTCCATCTCGTCGCATAGAGAGGAAGGGATAATGAATATACTCATAAAGTATGTTGGGATAGACTGCAGAACTGATTTGATGAGAACTTCACGTCCCCCTTTTGAGAGACTTTTTCTACTCCTAAGAGTTTATTTTCTTCGAAATTCTGTCTTTAATGAAACTGGACACAACCTTCTTACTTCGACCAATCATGGATGGCAGTCCCAAATATTTACATGTACGTAACACATCATTGACACCAAGATAGTTCGAAATAAATGCCTGAATATTAACCGGAACATTGCTACTGTCGAAAATTTTGGACTTCTGAAAATTGATTACTTGCCCCGACGCTGCCTCACAAGTAGCTAGGATATTTTTCATAGGCTCAGCTTCAACATTACTAGCTCAGAAGAATAAGAATCTGTCATCTGCAAATAGTAAGTGGGAAACAATGGGGGAGTTACGACAAATTTTGACCCATGGATATCTCATCGCGCTTCAGCATGTTCAGTTTGATAAGACATGACAATCCTTCAGCACATATAATAAACAAATACGGAGAAAGATGATCTCCTTGTTTGAGTCCTCAGCTGGGTGTGATAGGCTCGGTTGTATTATTATTCACGGGTATGGAATAGTCAATTGTTTCCACACACATCACGATCCATGTAATCCATTGTGTGCAAAAAACCCATTTTCTGCATCACTCCACGCATGTAGTCCCATTCGATTCTGTCATATGCTTTGCTAATATCATGTTTGAGCACTACATCTCCCGTCTTTCCTCTCACCTTTGACTTTATATAATGCACCACTTCTATAGCAGCCATAGCATTGTCATGAATAGAGCGACCTGCGACAAAAGCTGACTGGTTCTCAAAAATGCACTTACTTAGGATGATCGTCAATTTGTTCTCTAAGACTTTTGCAACTAGTTTATATATAACATTACAGAGAGCGATAGGTTGCCAATTTTTCATAGAAACCGGAGTATCACCTTTAGGTATGAAAGCAATTTTTGTCATATTTAAAGTTGATGGAAACACTCCTGAAGTAAGCCATGAACAACAATCTTTAAAGATATCTTGATTGCATATATGCCAAAATTGTTGAAAGAATGCAGGATTAAATCCGTTGGGACCAGGACACTTGTCTGGATGCATAGAGAATAGAACCTCCCTGAATTATTCGATGATGAACGACGATGTCAGCATGGTATTGTCTTCGAGAGAAATAGACTGGTTGATAATATTGATAACTGGAGCTATGTTGATATTTTGTTTATTGAAGATATCAATAAAGTAGTCACGAGTAACTTCGCACAGATCGTTAAAATATTGTAAGCGATCAAATTGAATTTTCACACTTTTCTCTTTTAACTGTTACATTTTTTTAACCTTTTAATTGATACATTGTCACATTAGTTAATGTAACGACCCCCCAAATTTGATTATTAGAAAATAATTGATTAATTAATGTTAATTAGCTATTTATGAATTATTTGAGAATTAGTTATTAATTAATTATGTGATGTTGTCCCAAAATAGAAAGAGTAGAGATTGTGAATCTTTTAGTAAGTGAGAAGAGTAGTATTGTGAGTGGATTTTTGATATACTCCGCCATACAAAACGGACTATATCCAAGATTAGAATTAAGAAATCTTACAATATAAAAAAAGATGGATGTGGTAAACCCTATTGATCCTTAAGAAACCCTACCCCATGATCTCACACATAATGTCAGCAATATGTCAAGTGCTTACTTGGAAAAATTGGGCTTACGTGTGTATGCATAGCCAATAAGTCTCTCTCATTTGTTTTGATTTTTAAACTTCTCCTTTGCAGATGTGGACATAACATAGATTGTGAGAATGAAAGCCAGGGCTGTTAATCATTACTTCTCCATGCTTTCTATTGGTTGCATGCATTGTTTGCTCTTCTTCCTTTCCATTTGTCTGATGTTACTCTTCTATTCCATTTTTCCATTGGCCAGATGCTTAAACAAAAGAAAGAAAAAAGAGAGAAAGTGAAAACCTAAAACCAGAAGCGAGAGAGAGAAGGAGATATGGCCGCGTGAGAGGGAGAGAGGTGGTGGCGCGCCGGAGAGGGTAGGAGGTGTTGTGACAGGGAGGTGTGGCGGCGCTCACGGTTGCGACGGTGGGAGTGAGGTGATTGTACGGCGGTTGGAGGGAACGATTTAGTCGGGTTCGGCGACGGCGGTGTTCGGCGCTGGTTCTGTTTCCTCTTCTCTTTTGTTCTCCTTTTTCGTTTTTCTATTTTTGTTTGGTACATTAGTTTTGATTTGGGAATGGTGGCAGATTGCGGGTTGCGGTGGCTTGAAGCTTCACAAGTTCCGGTTGATTCTTCTTCCTCCTTCTTTCTCTTTGGTTCTGGTTCTGTAGCCTTTTCGTGTTTAATTTTTCTTGATTATGGTTGTTTGTGGTTTCTGTAGCCTCCTTCTTTCTCTTTTTTATTTTTAACTTCTGCAGAAAAATATTTGGTTTTGAAGGAATGTGTTTTTTATTTTTAGGTTATTTGTTTTGTTTTATTTTAAGCTAGTGATTTTAGAGATTTGATAATTTGTTGCAGACCTGTTATTGGTATCAAAAACAAAGATGAGATTGTTTGCAAATTCAACCCCAATTAGGTTTTGATTTTGTTTGTTGTGGATGTTGAAAGTTTAATTGTTACTATTGAATTGAAAGGTGTTTTTAGTAATGGGGTTTCAATTTTTCTTCTATCCCTTTAATTTATTTTAGTAAAAGCATTTTTTAAGCTTCTTCAAAAACACTAATTGTTAATTCTTGATTTGGTAGGTTTTCAATGAATGCAATGGTGTTGATCATTCTTCTATTCCCACAAAGATACATTCAGGTAGTACTATTTTTCAGATTTCCTTTTATATTTGGGGCTAAGATAAAAAGGTGTCAAAAATTTATTTTATTTTCTTAAAAAAATAAAATTATTTTTTAATGTTTTTGTTGATTAATGTAACAGCAATGAAGAATCTTATTTAAATATAGAGTCACCTGTTTGGAAGGAGAAATCACAAGGAAAATCTTCATATGGTGAAGAAACATGGCAGTTGATAAACTCCCAAGTTTGAGAGGTATGGTTTAAAGAATAGTATCTTTAAATGTGCATTAATCTTCTATATACATATCTAATAATGAGTTTATGATTAATATTAGCAGATTACTATATTGCAACAGCCAACAAACATGTTTTCTAATTCTATTGTTTTCAATGTTTGATTTAATTGATTTTCCTAATTTGTTTTCTAATTTCAATCAAATGTTTATGAAGGTTGGGTTTATTGATTCTAAGGATTTATGTATGCTTTGATTTTTTTATTTGATTAGCCTATTCTTGAAATTATTTGGTGTTATGTTTTTTGATCACTCACTCAACACAAGTCTTGAAATTGGGTCCTGTTCAATTGGTTTGTATTATGGAAGCTATTTGAAGTTGATAATGTCATTTATCTTAATACATTTTATAAACTATTTATGTTGATGCTTATTAAGGATTTAAATTAAGTGAAGCAAAGTTAAAAGTAGGTAGTTGCTACAAAGTTAGACTTTTGCATTTGAACATGGCTTCTAAAATTTGAGTTTTATACCAGTTAATAACATTATGACAAGAGCAATGTGTCTTTTATTTCAATTGTAAACGAGCTTTGTAAATTTTACTCCTAACTATGCATTTTCTTTTTGACCATGATGAGAAAAATGTTGTATACTACTATCCTATCTTCTACATAATTGGAACTTTGTTAGAGATAAGTGTTACTTCTAAATAATTTGCTGTATAATTTGATTGTTTTACAAGATCTAAACTTTGATTAATTTGTATTAGGCTTTGCTTTTGGATAGTCTTCATTATTCAACCAAATTCCGTCCTCTACAAGTTATGTAAGTTGTGTTCTCCTTCCTCTTCATTTTTGTTTTAGGGTTGATTTAGAAAACAATTTGATAGCTTTTTGGGATGCAAAGGTCAATACAAAGAAAATTCGTTCTACAATGATTGAAGGAGGACAATACTACATGGCATTAGGCGGCGTCTCAGTGGGTGTGATCATATGAATTTTTTAACTGAATTGCTATCTAATTTGTTATTGAGTCTTATATTGAGTACTTTGAATCGAGTTTTATTGGTTTTGTTGGTCGGGATTTGGATTGGCGCATGGATTTTCTTAATTGCTATTGTTTTTACTTTCTTTTCTTCAAGTTATTGCATTGATTTACTATTTATGAAATTCCGGTCAAATTAGAGCACTTGATTAGAGTTCATTGAAGATTCATTAAGATATAAAAGCCTAAACAAGAGTTGTGAAATTGATCTATTGAAATTTGATTTATCATATGGGAACAGCCCCCTTTTTATTCTCTGTTTTGTTTTGAGTAGGAACCATGAGAAAGAAAAATAGATGATGCAAATTGAATCATCATACTCTAATATGTAAAGATGCACTATAAAGGTTCTATTAAGATGATATTACCTGAGAAGAGCTTGATTGAAGTCAGTGGCAAAGATCATAGCAGAGTTAGAGGTACATTTGTCTCATTTGAAGCAAGAATATTTGATGTATACTGTATAAGGCAATATGATATCACATAGATGAATAATCTATGTTAGTTATATCTGGAAGCAAAGATGATGATTTAATTGAGCAAGATCTGAATGACCTAAATTAGGTTTTCTTATTGTTTTGTCAGATGTTGTTGATTATAAAAAAAGGTTGAGTATCGACAAAATTGGCAATTCAATCCTTTAGTGCTAATTGCCTAAGTGCAATTTGTGTATTTGATTTTCAATTTGTTTTCACTAACCTAATGGTGTATGACTCTTCTTTAGCCAGCTTTTCTTCTTAATCTAAATGGTAGCTCAGTCTCATGTCCATTATTTTATACAGGTCATTCAAGCATGGTATGTCATGGGGTAACTTGGTGCCTTCAATTCTTCAAATTTGCAGGTAGCTACTTCTTCCATTCATCCATTTCAATCAACTATATGCTTCACACAATCACCTCATAATAATTCAAGTTTCTTTAATTCACCATAGATATCAAATTTGCCAATGGAGTATGATCCTCTCTATGTTGTCATCTTTCCATGATATCAGTGACATTGAGTTCGATATACTCCCAATTTCTTGAATACTTGGAAAGGAAATATGGAAAGGTTCTTAATATTAGTTTCTATTTGCAATGATTCAACATTAACTTGATGTTAATTTGTGATGTTCATAAGTAAACTTTCGTAGCTAATGACTTTTTTTTTTTTTTTTTTTTTTGTAATTCTTAGCTATTGAATTAGTTTTAAAGAATTGGACACCGATTATGTAGTGATTCTTTTTTGCACACATAACTGATTTTGTTTTATGGCTTGCTGAGAAATCCATGGAGATTGAACCTTTTAATCACTATCATTTTTAGAGGTAAGCTTTATTTCTTTCTATTTTCTTTCACTTCATTATTTATAAAAATAATGTAACTACTTTGTTGTCAAGGTAATCTTTCTCCATTTTCTGGTGGTGATGGGGTTAGATCTCAATGTGCTGAACAATGGAAAGGTTTCTATAATGGGTGAAGCTTCTAAGTTGCTAAAGGATTTGCTGTGTCAAATTCAGACCCCCCGGAAGGAGAACATCTCCTTATTGTCTGAATCTCAATATGTAAGATTGACACTCTTTTCTTCCTTTGATCCCATCATTTTACTTTGTTGAGAGTACTGCATGTTGAATTTTGATGTGTATGGGGAAAAACTTTTATTTTTGTCTGATGTTTTCTTTTGGTACGGCTTGGTTGTTGTTAATTGTTATAGAGAAATTTAGATGCTGGTTTGATTGAGAGGCTAAGTGAATAGGACAACATATTAAAGGAGGAAATGAAAGGGAGTATAACTGTATAAGATTTAGAAAAGTAAGCAAAACAAACTCAAATTTCAATTCCTCAAATTTTGATATTGCATGTTTATGACCCTAATACCCAAAATTTCAATTCCTCTCTCTAATGTATTTGAGTTTTGATTTTTAATTGTTTCTCTTAATCTCAAAGGTGGAAGAGGTAGATCTGTTCCAATTGATTTTGGTCTTTCGAAGGCAGAAGAACAAACAAGTTCCATTTTTACTCCATTTTATAGTATAAATGTCGGTTTCTTCCCGACACCGTAAATAATCTATTGCTTCTTTAGTTGTTTCTCAAAATCATAAATTAATTAGGCTTTTCCCTTTTCATCATACACTTGGTAAAGATTATGCTCAAAATAAGCTTGAGACTATTGCTCATATTTGCGCAGTTGAATCCTTGAATGCTGAGAGTGCATCACTTAAATCAGAAGTAAATCAACTTGCTGAGAGTTCTGAAAAACTGAGGATGGAAAATGCTGCATTGAAGGTACTTTTCACATAATACTTCCTTTGTATGTGATGCATTTCATTGTGTTTTTCTATACTTCCAGTTTTAGAATTATTTACTATTGTTGTTTTTTGCTAGAATTTGTAGCAAATTAGCAATGAAATATAGAAATATATACCTTGCCAGTTGCCAGTTAAATAATATATAAGAAAAAGAAGTCTTTTTCATCAATTGAGGGACTAAAATGAGTGATTTTATATACTTCAAAGACATTATTTTTATATATCTTAAGAGACTAAATTAGAGACTAGAGAGAGTGAGCGATACTTTGGAAACTAAATTGATGGTTTATTATTAGACTGTAGTTCGTAGTATATTATTGAATGAGAAGGAATGGTTAAACTGATTCACACAATGTTTTAAAAATTGACATGAAATGGTTCAACCAATTAAATCCTTAATTGGTACTCTCGATTGATTGTTTATTTGAGTGGTTCAATCGTGGTTTATTATTAGAATGATTTAAAATAGTTGAACCATGCCATTGGCATAACTTGACTTATGCTGCCTATAAAATAAATGTGCAGGTAAATATTTGCAAGTTGAAGTTGATAGATAATTTGACAGAGACATACTTGAGTAACAATTTGAGGAATTGAAATCAAACAAACAAAGGATACTTATTAGTTAAGAGTCTCCAAGTTTTGATTCCATGGAGTAGTTAAGAGTCTCAGATTCGCCACCGCAGAAACAGTTTTATAGATATTTTGTTTTATATTTGAAGCTGGTGGGATTTTGGCATAGAAATATATCCAATGTATGTAAATTCTTTTTGTAAAGCCATAATCTTTACATTTAGATAATACCCGGTGTTTTTTTAATGATGTTCAATTGATATAAATCGTTTTTTTTTAATGCCAAGTTTTGATTTTTGTCGCCGTGCGCTAATGATTTTTATGACAAGTTCTAATCTTTAATGTGTTTAGATAATCTTGGCAAAATCTGCTATAAATTTCACGTATATGACTTTTAATGTTGTTCGATTAATAAAGATTGTTTTTTATATTCCTCTTGGATTTAAGAAATCTAAACAGTTAATACTCTGTTTTTTTAGTGATCTTCAATTAATAAAGATACTAATTAATTTCTTTTTAATGTCAAACATTACAAACCTCAACAACCAAGTCATCCCCATAGAATGTCCAATGTCCATGGTTCAAACACTACTTATAAACCTTTCAAACATTAATTATTAATCTCCTTATAAAAGTGCATAAAAATTACGAATCTTTCGATCAATATTCGGAGGTCGAAAACAGTTTGTACCAATCTATTCTCTCTTTTATCTCCAATAGCTTTCTACATTAATTCTTTTTAAATCATCTAATTTTGTGTAAAAAAATATCTAATAGTGCATAAAAATGCTTTTTAAATCATTCAAAGTTCTCAAATTTTCTTAATCTAATTGAGACTTGATGTTATGAGGTTCCCAAGTCTCGCATCAAATAGTATTAGATGCTTAATAAAGTATTTAAGTGGCTTTATTCTTTTCAATTGATAGTTAGCTTTTAAGGGAGAGTTTCCAAGATGTTTTGATACTACTCATCCATGTGACATTTTGTTACAACTTCCAAATTAGCATTAGTTGGTAGTTGTTGTAATGGTGTGGTCGGTCTTCTATCCTAAATTTTTACATTTCACGTTTAAAATGCAAGTTCAGTAGCTATTACTTGATTTACTTTAACCATTATTAATTTAAGTTTGTAAGATAATCACTAAAACTATGAGTTTAATAAAGATTATTTAAGTATAAATGGGGTGAGGATGTTAAGTATCCTATCTTTAATCCTTCAAGAGACATTTATTGGATATGAGTGGTCTTGATTGTGGGGTTGATTTTGTTTTCTCTTTTAAGATACACATCTAAATATGAGAAAATTAAATTAATTGTGCTCTTAGAATGGAAGTACCATTTAGAGCAAGGTGTGACTCTCAAATTAGATGTTACAAAGCCATCCAATAATGATATCATTCATTTCTAGATGAATATCATTCTTTATGTTATATGTATATCACAATAAACTTTGATGCTTTGCTTTTACTATTATGTTACTCTTGATTTTTATCAATTTATACTTTGTTGATTGACATAATGTTACTCTTGATTTTAATTTAATCTACTTCTTTCTTGATGTCAACTATTTTGTTTGAAGTCTCAATGAAGTTTTCTTTTTAATCTATTGATAGTTGTCCTTTATAAAACCATAGTAATTGCACACAAAAAGAGTAAAATTAAATTTTATACATGTGACGGGTCTTTGAAGGCTCAACAATAAAATCCGATGTGACCGAACCATCCAACAATAGAGTGGTTCACTTTTGTATTGTATTATCCAATTATCAATGATTATATTAAGTATACTCTAAGGCAAACTTAAATTTTATGCATGTCACGGGTCATGAAAGTTCCACTATAAAATTTGGTGTGATGCTTCACTTGATTCGCTTTGTTATGACGTTCTACAAAAGCCGTGCATCACACGGGTCAGCGTTAGTTGACAGAAAACATTTCTATAATTACTTTATATCATACCTCTAATCTAAAGCAACAACCATGATCGACAACAACCATGATTGATATACATATGTCGTTCCGCCGAATCCGTGCATCGCACGGGCAGGTGACTAGTTTGAATAAAAGAGTAAAACTTAAAAAACCGCATCCCTAAATCATTTTAAATTGATATAATGTTAATTATATGCCACATCTTAATTATTTTAAAGAATAGTTGAGTTTTATTTAATTTCCTGTAATACTCCCTCCGGCCTTTTTTATAAGCAAAAATTGCTTTTTAGGTTCATTGAAGAAGTAATGTATCTAGTTTATATTTAAGACTAGATACATTATTTTTTCAATGAACATAAAAAGCAACTTTTACTTATAAAAAAGGCTGGAGAGAGTATTTTAAAAGCAAATTAATTATCCTTTTTCTTTTTCGCTGTCGTTATAGTGTCGATCTTTGTATGTAAACCTCAAACTAACTCAATTGAGATGTTTAAGAATTCAAAATTCTTTGTGTAACCCATAATATTTGCTGAAAAAGAAAACTCTCTGATCATCTATTTAAAAACTCGATTTTTTTATTACTTAGACTAAATAGCCTTTTGTTTTCTTTTTCTTCATTTATAACATTTTCTTGTTAGTTAATTAATTATACTAATTAACTAGCTGGTTATCTAATCTAATATTCGAAATAAAAGAACAAGCCAAATGAGATGCTTTATGAATTAGGAGTACAATATATTGATAACAACAACACGACGGTGCTACCGATACAATTCTTAGATCTATCTTCCTTTGAGTTTGAGATAATTTGAGATCATTATTTTCCGTTAATTACTCTCTGAGCACAAATAATTAACTTCCTTAAACACCAGCTAATTTATTTTATTAAACATATATGTCCAAATCATGTGGTGCACTGCATATACAGAATAATGGGATGTGACAAAATTTTGGTGCCATCGAAAGTTCGAAAGAATCTTGAAAATTATTCTTATATAGGATAGATTGAGATAAGATAACCCTATTGTAGAGCTTAATTTGGTTCCTTATGGTTGCTACACCTATTTATTTATTATTTTTTAAATAAAATAACATTATCTTCTTTGTTATCATGTGCGTACCAAGCACATGATATGATAAGTGTTTATTTTGTCACTGTCTTATTCTTATTTTATCTTATATTATCTCAATCTTATCGCGCGCATCAAACAAACCCTCATATGTAAGATGACGTGAGTCTTTTCTTACTAATTCGTTTGAAGGATAAATTTCTAGTTTCCGTATATTTTTCTAAAAGTTTGAAATTAAAAGGTAAGAGATTATTCCCGTGAGCATAATTCAGTTGACAGGAACACTTCATACAATATGTAGAATCAGAATTCGAACTTTGGTACTCCCACTATTTCACCTTAAAATGTGAAATTTTAGCCATCAGACTATAGACCAACAACAAAATTAAACATATTTCCAGTTCAATAAAAAAAATTGTGTGATTAAATATAATTTTAATTTCTTATTGTTTTATTATATATATATATATATATATTGTTTATTAATGAAATTGATGATCGAACCTACGATCTTTAACACACAACTCAAATTTTTTACCACTAAACAAAATCAAGTGCCTATTTATATTTACTTTTCTTTTAAAATTATTAACAGCATACAAACTCGAAACCATCCAAATCTAAGACATGTCTCTCTTGAATTCACGGTGTACTTTAGGAGATTTATTTCTGATACTTTACTCATTTCTCATGCGTTCTATTTTACTCTTTTACTACTTAAATAGCAAAAATTATAAAAATGAAATTTCTTTAAAAAATATCGTCTTCTAATAGCGGAAGGACGTTAAAAAATAATTCTAATAAAATATTTTTAAGATGTATCTACTACCTAAGAAGATATGAGTATTGTAGTAAAATTATAGGGTCCGATAATATGTGTTGGATAACTAATATTAATCCCTATTTTAGATTCTGTGTAGGTTCGTGTATCTAATGGAATGGGCAGATCCAAAAGTGCTGGTGTGGGAAAGAGAATTATGGATTCATAGTTGTCAAATTGTCATTGTCTATTGAGGTCATTAATCAACAATCATTAACCACTAAAGCATGAGTAACTCAAGTTTATCTGCTGGAGAATATGCGATATGGTCAATTAGCTGTCTGCTTCCTAACTTGAAAAAAGTCTCATACCAAAAACATGCATGGAGTATAAGCCAAAGAACTAACAACTGATCTTGGTTGGCAAGTATACAAAATTTTCATATAATAACTTTGGTTTAATTGTATTTAAGTAACTTTTTTTTTTTGTCTTTGTATGTTAGTACCTCTATTATAGTTGATTTATGATTTTTAACTTGCAATACAATTTTAAATAATTGTGTTTTATCACTTTCTAATTATTAAGACTCAAATTCTAATCTACATTCTTGGATTAGCTAATATATTGTCTTTGAAATATATGATTATAATTTTTAAGATGATTGGTTTTGCATTTTTAAAATGAAATATTGAAAATACTAACTAACTAAAGTTTGAACACAATTCTTATATTTTAATTACATGTAATATCCATAGCAATTTATTGGTCCACACAGTTGTCCATGTCCCAATAGAAGATTCTACAGTTACCTCTTCATTCTACAATTTAAATAGAATTAATGGTGCAACTATATTTAATATCTGAACCATTACACATATCATTGGGATCAAATACATGATTATATAATTATTCAAAAAAAAAAATGATCATATAATAATTAAGAGACTCAACTAGTGCGACTGTATTGGACCTTGTCCTTAAATCTTATTACGTCACAGATCCTTTTAAAAAGGCAAATATTCCATTGTTCAATGCTAAACATATGCATGTGGGTGATTGTTGTTAGAAAGTTGAATGCTTTCAACAAAATCAATTTCAAAAAGCAAATTATTCCATGGTACAAATCAGATTGCAATTTTATTATCAAAAGTTCAACTAAACTTGATAATATAGTAAGTATACATTATTTGCATTTTAAGCCACCAAATAAACTTTCATTTTCCACCCGCCTCATAATTTTTTACTCTATGAAACTTATGAACTTTAATAATTTTAATTAAAAATACAAAGAAACATTTTTTTAACATGATGTGAAGAATCACATGATTGTGCATCCAGTTGCGTTTTCTTCGCTGAGATATTGATCACAACGGCCCACATAACATGGCGCACTTCCACCATAGCTATCATATACAGGCCTAGCATAGTATCCATCATAACATATTGGTCCACCATACTGATTAGGGTACGGCCCGTAAGGCCCGACAGGCCTACCCTCGTAGCATGGTGGAACATAACACATCCCGACCGGAACTGCCATTGGCGTTGGTGGTGGCATTTGTGGTATCATCATTGGCATAGCAGTCGGTGCAGACTTGGGCTTTTCACCTTCGGGTTTGGGCTTTGGCTTATCTGCATCCTTTGGTTTATCTGAATCTTTCTTCTTTTCAGGCTCAGCAGATTTTGGCTTTTCGGCTTCTTTAGCGGGCTTGAGCTTTTCAGCCTCTTTAGCGGGCTTGGGCTTATCACCATCTTTTTTCTTTTCTGGTTCAGCAGATTTGGGCTTATCGCCTTCTTTTTTCTTCTCGGGTTCAGCAGATTTGGGCTTTTCGGCTTCCTTTTTCTTCTCCGGCTCGGCTGCTTTGGGCTTTGGTGAATCCACTATTTCAATGCTCTTGATAGAACCTCCACCTTTGTAACAAAGTTTGTCCCTAATCTTCTCAGGACTACAACATACCACCGTGATTGTCACAATGTTTCCTTTTTCATCATACTTTTGGTCTCGAATTTCTGATCTTGTTCACAAAAATTTCAACACCCAAAAATTAACTCAATTTGATATTTTTTTTCTAATATTTTTGTAAATCCAAGTGCATACAATGTTTTCAATTTTCAGTAACACAAATTCTAATAAAGTAATTAATACATAACTTATTTTTTTATGACAAAAAAGTAATAAATAACTTACATGTATCTATAAGCATATGTCATATATATATATATATATATATATATATATATATATATATAGAAAATAAATATTTCACCAAAAATATTATAGGAAAGAAGTAGGTTGGGTGATGAACTCACGAGGATATTTGCTGAGAAGTTTCTTAACCTTCTTATAGCATTTGTCACACTCAAGATCAACCTTGAGCCTCATAATAGTCACCTAAATTAAAACCATATTCAATTAGAATTATAGAACCATGGTGAAACATAGTTATAATTTAATTTTTTATAAAAGGAATGGCATATATGATATAATGACATTTTAAAGATCACAATTTCATTTTTGTAACAAATTTTGTTAAAAAAATATCTTAAAGGGCATAATAAATAAGTCTAGATATATTTTGGAGATAAAAAAGATTGATAATTTTGATGAGAATTGAAATAAAAACTTTACCTTTTCAGCCATAGTTTTGGATCAGATCTGATGCTCAATAGAAAATGATAGAGAGAATGCAGACAAAAATGAGCAAAGTTACACCACAAAGCAAATTTAAGAAGCAATTATAACTTATAAGGTTAATACATAAACATGTAGGCCATATAAAGCTGAATATATAGTTAAGATTGTTGTCGCACAGTGATGGAGTTTGCTAGAACTGAAAGGGTGTGTATGTATATATGTATATGTTGTTAAATACTATATACTAAAAATATTCATAGAAGAATTTGATGATGACTTTGCAATTACACTTAGCTCTCTTAGCAGACAACATGTGCTGTCTTTTGATTTACACGCCCAACCTTATTGACTCAATGCAACTTCATCAATCCCTCTATTAATAGTACTTGATTAAACCCAATTTTGTTAAAAAATAATTACCATCATTATATTTTAGAGTAGGACAAAATCAAAAATTAATTTTTTCTTAATTATTGTTTAAAGAGTTTGGTTATGTGTAATAATGATTATGCACTACCACATGCCGACCGTACACGTGTCAATAATGCAAGATCCTTAATATATGTAGCACATGTGAAGTGTAATGAAATACCATAGACTAAAATTAATGTTATTAGAAGAATATATAATAAAAATACTATAGAGTATAGACTAAACTTAAGAAGTTTTTTGAATATAATTATTAAGGAGGGTGAAATTGAGTAATGGCAACACTACCTATAATATACTAATTAATTAGTTGTAGATGGGGTGGGTGCTGTTGAAGAGTGGTCCAAATTTGTGGGCCATAGAGTGTTCACATATTTCTTTGAGGTATGAATGAAAGCAAGCTTAGCCATCATAGGATTTAACCGACACACATATGTAGGAGTAGTATTTGAATGAGGGATACGAAAATTGAATACTTGGCCTTCACCATCAAAGTTTTTAATCGAATTATGCAACTTTGTGTAAAGTGTAAACACGGTTTCAATCATGATAAATATGATTTTAGCATAAGGTTGTAGTTGTATTCATAATTGGACACTTTCCCTCTAATCTTATCTCTTTCATTGTCTTTGTTTTGTAGTGAGCAATAAGAACAAATGAGTATTGAGTACACATTTACATTATATAGCTAGAAAATATATCAACATTGATATCAACTTTGCAAAATATTACTGTTTTAAAATTACATCCTTTCTAATAATCACTTTGGCTAGTGTGGATTTATTGGAGAAGATATAAGCTTTATCTTATGTTTTTTGGATTATCATTGAGTTTTAGAGAAAGAATTGAAATTAGAGTTTTTTTTTGCTTTTGAAGCTAATTCTTTATAACTCTTTTGTATTTATTGTAAAGATTTATGAATAGTGTGTCCGATAATTGCATAGCGCAGTTTGGTGTTCGTCTACCTTTTATTAAAGTGTAATTATATATATACACACACACACACACATAGGCGAAGAGCATCTAGACATCAGGGGACAAAGTAGGTTTCGCCCCCACCCTATGCTTATATCTCTTTATTCTATTAAAAAAAAGGAAAAAAATATATACATAATTGGGGAGACATAAACAGAACCCAGTAAGCCTACATGAAAGTGTGTACGACAAAGATAAACCAACTTCTAGTTAATCCTAAGACAAAGTTGAAGTCCCTAAAACTTGAGGCGAATGTACCGGTAGTCAGCACACCACGGTCCACGTACCCACTAATCCCTACAAACAAGCAACAAGCGATGATTTCTTTTTCAAGCTAAACAGTCCGAAATCAAAGAATGATACAGATATTGAGATAAACTCGAAAAATGAGACCTCTCTGTCCGCCTTTGATTAATCAAATTTTGTTAAAGCAACCCATACCCATCAAAAACCAGATCGAGGGATGGTCAATCAACAGTGTCTAGCCCCACAAGCACAAGAATTAACAAAAACACCAGCAACTACTACCGTCAACACGGAGTATCTACACACCAAGCCCTTTCGAGCAAATCAGGTCGAATTGGGTCATGATAAGTCCAACTCGTGGGAAGCTTCCAACAAAACGGCGCGCAGAGATAAGAATCAACTGCCAACACAGAAATGGTCCAAATAAAATTCTTTGTACACAACAAAATTGGCAACGAAGGCGACCTCTTTTCCAAGTCCAAAACTACAACAAACAACAACAACACCATTTGTGGTAGTGATGACAGTAATTTCTATGATGTTTTTAGTAATATTTATTATTAGTTTAGTATTAGTTTTAGACCAATTACAAGGAAAAAACCTAAAAAAGCAAAGCTACTTGTCCAAGAAGTCAAGAATTGAAGAAAATACATGAAAAGAGGCTAAAAGGAAGAAAATACGCAAGTCTCAGTATGGGGACCATAACTTGAGCTACGAGTATCGGATTGAGGCGCGATCAGTTGCGTTGGAAAGCTAAGACGAAGAGCTACAACTGTTATGTTGAAGCAAAAACGTAATTTTGCAGTTTCATCGTAGCACGATGGAGCTGCTTGTTGGCCAAGACAGCACATATTATATTTTTGAAAGAAATCTTTTCATCGTACCACGATGACATGTATCGTGGTACGATGGCTTTACTTGGTGCACAAGCTGATAAAAACACACATGATCAGTTATAATTTTGAACTGAATCTTCATATCGCAGTACGATTGGTCCATCACAACACTATGTGCCTTGGAGCCCAAGTCCGGAAAAACTATAAATAGAGCTCTCCTCCTTCACAATTATTCATTCAGAAATTTAGAGAACTATTTCTCTACAAGGAGCAAAGGAGGAGGAGCTCTAGGGAATGAACTTTCTCCCTTCAACGGGAAAGGCACCTTCCTCCGCAAGGTAGCAAGGTTATTGGTATGCATTATTTTAATTCTTGTAATTTAATTATGTCTATTACTAGCTAAACTCCTTTAGGTTAGGTGGAGAAGATGAACTCCCTTAGGAATGCTGGAATTATGTAATTTGGTTTAAAGTTTATATAATTTTCTATTCAGTTTTATTTATTCTATTGTTTATGCTTTAATTACGTAAACTGATTGGTGGCCACAGTTAGGGAACGCTCTTAGGGTTAGTGATACCTAGTATTGTATCTCAAAGCCGACAACTAACCCCGATCAATTAGACAATATATAGCTTAGTCACACTAGTGGTTAAGGGTTAAAGAACTAATGCAACCAAACTTAATTGACTACATATTTAGAGTCAAATCATTAGCATAGGAATGTGACAACGTGTCTAAACACGAGGTTCCTATTTATTAATTAAGGTTCTTTATACTCGTAATTAGGGTAATTATCGTATGCGGTTATTACTAATTATATTAGGTCACCAATAATAAAAAGGAATAGTCAACGATATAGTACCACTTACCCAGCAGGAATAAGGGAGGGATTCCAACTATTTAACCTATCCTCTAAAATTGTCTCTTTTCTAGTTTATATTCTCTGTTTCTTGAATCTAAAACTATCCCAACTCATAAAGCGTAGACAATCTCAACAAATCCTAAGATAAGCTTAGTAACCTAGGCGTTGTCCCTGTGGATACGACCTCATTCTACTCAGTAGAGTGTAAATTATTACTCGACAACAGATTGGTACGCTTGCCAGACCGTAGTCAGGTAGCTTCAGCCAAACAGCAACAACAAATCGTGTAACAACAACAACACCATTCACGATAGCTTCATAGAAACACCATTTGTGATAGCTTCAGCCTCGTGTAACAACGACAACAAATCTCAGAACCATGAAATCTCAACAATCTCACCAGAACATGAAATTTCAAACATGAAATCTCCGAACATGTAATATCATAACGTGTAACCTCATATTGTGAAATCTCAAACCATGAATCATGAGGCAAAAGAGTAGCATCTTCCAAACAGCGACGATGTTTACACCGATTTTTGGTAACGTAAACTGCGTTATTCATCAACGCTTTAGGACCGGATACAAGTCCTTTTTTGGAGTGTTTGTTCAAGTCTCACGATTTACGATGCCACTTCATGCGTCTTTAAGAATAAAATCATTGTTTTTTTAGTGTTAGAATCGCATCCAACACTTTTTAATAACAAGTTGTCTCGTGACAACGTAAAAGAAAAATAAAGAAGATGAAAAGAAATGCAAAATTGCAAAAGAAAAGTGAAAATAAAGGAAGAACAAGGCAATATTAAATTGCAAAGTGAAATTATGTTCTCTGGCAGGACATATGTCGAACACAATGTCTAGGACAATGTGTCTGCAGTCCAGATGTCTTAGACAACTGGTTATGAGGATCACGATTTATTGCAGTACTGAAGTAAATAAAAGCAATAAAGAACACCAGTAATTTGTTAACCCAGTTCGGCGCTAAACAGCCCTACTCTGGGGGATACCAATTCAGGAAGTGAACACTACTACTCCGAATCAATACTTAGTCTTACAACCACACCAAACACCTTTTTGGCATGTATGCTTTTTCTTAATCCTAGTAATCTTCTACTCAAGGGCCAACTCCCTCTGAATATGAGAACCTACCCAACTCCCTCTAATCACTAATCCCAAGTGACGAAACTTTAAACTTCACAATTTAAAAGACTTTGTTGAACGACAACATTCAACGACACAAAGCTACAAAGTATCAAAGAACAATACTTAGAGCCACTTGATGTTTTGCACAGTGGATACAAAACTATCTATGGACTCACAATCTTCAGTTATTGTGGGTTGAGTTTTAAGCTCTATGTTGAGTCCTTTATATAGGCGTGCAAGTCTTCAGATATTCTTTAATCTTTCAGATGCACTACAATAAAAATTAGTTTTAAAACAAACTTGTTTTAAAACAAACTCCACAAGATAAAGAATTAATCTCTATCCACAAATTAAATACGAATCCAATCGTATCTAACACTTAGAATTAATAACAAACTTTATCATTAATCCTAATCTCAGCTTGTTACTTAAAGATTTGCACCTTATCCAAATTTGAACAAACACGCGTGCTTAATGGATAAGCATTATCTTTTAAGCTGAACTGGGTCAAGATGTCCTACCCACATGTCTTGGGACATCTTGTTCGACATGTTGCCTAAACATGCTCTGAACCCAGTGACAAGATGTCTAGGACATCTTGTTCAACATGTTGCATCTGCACATCTTCAATATGCACGAGTGGTTTAGACTTAATTACTTCAGCATTGGTGCTTCAGTTAAGTCACTCTGACCAAGTTGTTTTAGCCTTATGATGCAGCCAATCTCAGAAGAACTACAATCTCCCTCTTTGGCAAATTATGGCTAAAACAACCACAAACCACTTTGTTGAATGTGCATTCTTCAGTCTTCAATCTTCAAATTCTTCAATCTTCAAATTGATCTTTGTTGATGCAATCTTCAATTCTGAAATCTTCAGGTCTTCAATGTCTTTGATCTTCAGAATCTTGTGTGTCTTCAATTTTCAAGACTTCTTCAATCTTGAAAGTGTGATGAACTTTTTCCAGTATGAGACAGTCTTAGTCTTGTCTTCATATGATTCATTACAATGAATTTTTTAAGTCCAGGGATGAGATACCTAGTGACTTAGTGAACCAAAGTCTTGAGTTGCAGCGGAAAGTACTTAATCTGAGTGATCAAGACTCATTAGACTTCTTAGAGGTTCAATTTTAGCATTTTAATTATGCTCTGGACACACTTTTTTTTGCATAGCTTTTTAATTTTTAATTTTTTAAAGCTTGCCATATTCATCCGTAAAGCAAGAGAATGATTCTTCTTGCTAAAGAGCTGTTCTTTATCATCAATTATTACTTTCCCTTTTTACCATAATTTGTCAAAGGTTAAAGGAAAATATTCATTGATTAATAAAAGAAACGAACAGCATACATAAGTTGCACTTCAAGTGCCGGATGTCAAAGTCTCCAATGTCTAGGACATTTGGTAGATCACAAAACAAAAGAAGATGAACAGGAATACAGGAAAAATACATAAGTACTTATTTTCCTATTACCCAGTTACTATTCTTCAGTCTTCTTCTTCTTCTTGCTCAGCCTCAACATGAGCATCTCCTTCATTCTCAGCTATTTTCTTTGTCAGCTGCTTGATCAGATGGTCTACACAGACTTTCCTTACTGTGCTTGTCTTGATTGTCTCCTCTAACTCCTTAGAAACTAAAATTAGCTCAGCCAGTACTTTGTTTTGTGAGCTTCTAACCAGTGGAGCAGAGGTCTCAGCTGCTTCTTTTTCTTTGAACACAATGTCTGGAACATGTGGTTCAGCAAACAGCTTGTAGTTGAAGGATATTGGTGGAGGTCTTTTAATCACATACTCCTCAAGAAGCAGGATGCTTGGGTGTTGGCTGATAATTAACTCAGTAATCAAGCTAGGGAATGCTATTGGCAACTTTGCTGCATTGGTTTCCACATGCTTCATTGTTTGCTCGAAAACATGTTGCCTAAAGTCTACCTTCTTCCCTTTTCCTATGAGGTATATGAGTTTTGCCAGATTTGGGGTTATACTTGAGCTGTGATTAGTTGGAGCCCAATTTGTTGTGCCAATCCTGTTGAGTATTGCATACTTGACAATCAGCTTGGACGTTGGAAGTAGTCCCTTTTAGGGCCAATGTTCAGCTTGCCCTGAGGTAATTTCTTCAGCAATTTTGTCCATTGATAGGATCTTCTTGCTCTCAGCTTCAGTACTCCTACCCAGAAATTGGTTTATCACAGTTGGAGAGAAATTAATGTTCCTAGTCATCACTGCCCTCATCATTGCATTCTTCAGTGAGATTGGTGATGAACTCTCTTACAAGCCTATCATAGCACCTTCCAACCCCTAATACTGTCTTCATGAGTTTTGCTTCTTCAAGAAGAGTGATAATCTCCTTGTAAGAAAGTGCTTCACTGCTTAGTTCCCTCTCAGTAGTCATTCTTTTCTGACTTACTATCTTCCACTTTTGTTCATTCTCCTTAGTGTGGAATGATGTTGAGGATGCAGTTTTTCTTTTCTTTGACATGATGTCTGGGACATCGTCTTCGACATCAGGCTCAAACTCACTTGAGGACTCTGGCTTTCTCTTTCTCTTTTGAGACTTCTCTTCTAAGTAGGATTTGGGAATTTCCACCTTCTTTCCCCTATTCCTTCTTACTCTATCAGCAATAGACTGAGATCTTCTGGGAGCGATCTCTTCACTTTCTGTCTCTTCCCCAATCTCTATGACTTCTAGGGTCTCAGAGATTTCTTCTTCTTCTTCTTCTTCTTCTTCTTCTTCTTCTTCTTCTTCTTCTTCTTCTTCTTCTTCTTCTTCTTCTTCTTCTTCTTCTTCTTCTTCTTCTTCTTCTTCTTCTTCTTCTTCTTCTTCTTCTTCTTCTTCTTCTTCTTCTTCTTCTTCTTCTTCTTCTTCTTCTTCTTCTTCTTCTTCTTCTTCTTCTTCTTCTTCTTCTTCTTCTTCTTCTTCTTCTTCTTCAGAAACGAGTTTCTCATGTGCATCCTTTGGATCTTCTTCCATCGGATGTTCTTCAGATGTGATGTCTCTTGATGTTGAGACATTTGTTTCGACATCCTTGATGTTAGGGTCGGATGTCATGACATCTTCTTCACCATTCTTCTCTTTCTCTATTTGAGGCTCAAGATTCTGGTTTTGAGTAGCCTCTTTCAGAGATGATTCTTTAGGAATTTGATCTTCAACATTCTTTGGTGACGTTTGACGTTCTGGAGTGGACGATTCCTTGGGTTCTTCACCTTGCATTGGATTAGTGAAGGGCCCGACCAATTTGCTGCTTCTCCTCTTCCTTGCTGTAGTTCTTCTTCCTCTGGGAATAACCAATTTGTCAAGATCAACCTCTTGTTGATTGACAGTTGAGCCTGAAACCCTAGCTGGATCACTATGTCCTTCACCTTTGTTGATTGCTTGGTTGTTTGAGCTCATTGTGATTTCTTGACTCATGTTGTTCAGAGTTTCTTTGAAGAAGATTTCTTTTGAGAGGTTTTGAAGGATGTCATACCAGATGTTGAAGCGTGTGTGATAGCACAAGTGATGATCTTGGCGGCTTTTTATAGACGGAACTAGGTAGTATGTTACCTTGTTTATTGTGCAAAAGTAATAATGATTAACGTTATAATCTCTCTGCACGCCACCCCGTCACTTAATGTTCTACACGCTTTTGGACGTGTGGAACTCTAGAGTTCCTTTCCCACATTCAGGTTGAAGTGATTCAACTTCCTGACGAGTGTACAGATGTTGGGACATCTGGTAGAACATTTGGTCATTTTCTTCCTTGACTGTCAAGAAAGCTATTATTGGACTATTGTTGGGAGGAGTCCACTTATAGCATTTGTCCTTTTCATTGACACCTTTCATCACTACCTTCTGATTGTTAACAATAATGCACTCAGAGTTGTTGAAGTACACATCTAGTCCTTGTTCACATAATTGACTAATGCTTATCAAGTTTGTAGTGAGTCCTTCAACTAGTAGAACCTTATCAAGGTATGGTGAGCTGGGATCTCTTAGCTTGCCTATACCTTTGATTCTACCTTTAGCACCATCACCAAAAGTAACACATCCTTTGGAGTAAGGCCTTAATTCCTTAAGGTATTTCCTATCTTCAGTCATGTGTTTGGAGCATCCACTGTCAAATACCAGTCTTCATATGAGGATAGTCTGATACAAGTATGAGCCTTTAGTCTTGCATCTTCTTTTGGCCTCCATACTTTCTTGACTTGAGTCTCCTAGCACTTTGCTTGTTGAGCAAGAATCTTCTTTTCATCCTTCCTTGGTGATATTGATCTTTGAGGATAGCCATGAATTTTGAAGCATTCTTTCATAATATGTCCAGACCTACCACAGTGATCACATCTATTGAAAGCTCTTCTATTTTGGCTTGACATCTCCTTCTTGGTCTGAACATAGTACTGAGATGTGTGGTCTATGATCCTGTTTGTGTGTTGAACAGGATGTTGAGACATTTGGCTTGACATCTCTTTCTTGGTCTGAACACAATGCTGAGATGTGTGGTCTATGATCCTGTTTGTATGTTGAACAGGATGTTGAGACATTTGATGTGACATCTCTTTCTTGGTCTGATCACAATGCTGACACTTGTGGTCTATGATCCTGTCTTTATGTTGAGCAGGATGTTGAGACATTTGGCTTAACATCTGGTCCATAGGTTTTTGTAGAGGAGGAGTTACCTTTTCTGGAGCAGATTCAGCCTTTCTGAAGGGATGATCGAATCCTAATCCAATCATGTCTTCAGCTATTTTTTCAGAGTCAAAGAGCTCATCCTCTGAGTCAGAATCATAGTCTAGACAACTCAAAGATTCAGTCATGCTTTTGAGTTTAGACTTTAAGAAATTACATTCTTTCCTCAGAGCTGCTTGTTCCTTATGCTCCATGATAAGCCTCTCAATGATTTCATCTTGCTCTAATATTTTAGCTGTGTATCTTGAAGGGCCGAGAGGTTCTTCATTCACTACAAGAAAATAAGCGCATTGCAACAGTTAAAATTGCGATTTGCAACGGTTAAAACTGTCGCAATTGTACATCTGCGACGGTTGGCACACCGTGGCAAATTCGTGTGTTGCAAGAGAACTTTGCAACAATTTTGAAAACCGTTGCAACAACCGTCGCTGTTGTAGTGGCAACAGTTTCAAACCGTGGCTATTTTTTTCTTGCAAAACACTTACAGCAGATGTTGCAACAGTTTAAAACCGTCGCAAATGTTTTCTTTTTTTTAATATTAATTAAAAATATATTTTATTTACTATTATTACTTACTTAATCTCATTCATACAAGAGTAAGAAAATTAAAATGCACAAAATATATAAATATATATTACTTAATCTCATTCATATAATTCATTCAAATAAGTGACAATCCATACATAAAAAATTTAGGCTTAAATATGCTTTTGGTCCCTGCAATATACACTTGTTTTGAAAAAAGCCCCTGTAAAATAAAATTTGATTTTAGTCCCTGCAATTTCTAAAAACTTTGAAAAGAGCCCCTGAGCAGGAATTTTGGATGCCATGTCACTTGAATTGACAGGTGGCACACGCTGATTGGAACAATTAGCTGATGTGGCACATTTTTGACACTTGGATATTACATGTCATTTTTCTTTTTAAAAAAAAAAAAGAATTACCTTTTTCCCAATTTAATTTTTCTGAAAAACAAATTTGAAGGTTGAAAAACACACAAGAAGGGGGGGGGTGGGGGGGGGGGGGGGGGGGGGGGGGGGGGGGGGGGGGGGGGGGGGGGTTGAATTGTGTGAGACTTTTTCTAAGTTAAAACAAATTGCAGCGGATAAGGTATAACACACACAATATATGAGGATAGGGGTTAGAGAGAGATGCTCAGAATTTTTATACTGGTTCCTCCCACTAACAGGAGTAGTCCAGTCCTCTTGTCCTTCACAAGAGATTTCACTATAATCACTCAGATTACAAATGCTCAAGCACTAAGCAAGAGACTTCAAACTGCTCAAGCACAAAGCAAGAGACTTCAAACTGCTCAAGCACAAAGCAAGAGACTTCCAATGCTCAAGCACAAAGCAAGAGACTTCCAATGCTCAAGCACAAAGCAAGAGACTTCCAATGCTCAAGCACAAAGCAAGAGACTTCCAATGCTCAAGCACAAAGCAAGAGACTTCAAACTGGTTTTAATGTTAATAAAGATAAGAGATTAACACTTGATATACAATCAGAGGTGTTTACAAAATACAACGCAGTTACAAGACTAACTTAGAAAATTATCACAAAGTTTCTAAGTGTTTGATAGCTTCAGAATTTGACAGAGTTTCAGCACGTTCAGAAGCTTAAGTCTTGATTCCATTTCTTCACAAATCTTCTTCCTTTTATAGATGATAAAATGAACGTTGAAGATTATAGCCGTTTGAAGAATTGAGACGCTCCTTTGTATAGATCAGTGAGCTTATTAGCTGTTCTGATTTGCAGTAGCTTAGGAGCTTAACGTTTACTACAAAATGAGAGATTCCTTTTGGCTTTTGATATTTGAACCTTGGTGAAAGCCAAATAAGGAAATAATCGTTTCTGAAGCCTGACTTGAAAAGGACCTTTCCATGGTCAAACCTTTTCATTCTTGGTTTCTGCGTTTGGACTTAGTCAGGCACAGTCTTCAATAAAATTGTACTCTCAAATGTAGCTTAACACTTATATCTGACGAGCCTTCAGATTTTGATAGGCTCAGAATTACTTGTTTCAGATCTGGTGAGCTCAGATGTTCTTCAGATTTTGATAGGCTCAGAATTACTTGTTTCAGATCTGGTGAGCTCAGATGTTCTTCAGATTTTGATAGGCTCAGAATTACTTGTTTCAGATCTGGTGAGCTCAGATGTTCTTCAGATTTTGATAGGCTCAGAATTACTTGTTTCAGATCTGGTGAGCTCAGATGTTCTTCAGATTTTGATAGGCTCAGAATTACTTGTTTCAGATCTGGTGAGCTCAGAAGTAATTCCTTCAGAAATTCTAAGGTTCTTTAGTACGCAAATTTTAACTTTTAATCCTGCACACTGAATTAAATTATTAGTATTCCAATTTAACCTTAAATACATTGTTATCATCAAAATCAATTAAGGAGATACAAAATCATAATTTTGTTCCAACAATCTCCCCCTTTTTGATGATGACAACTATATGTATTTAAAATCAATTGTTGTTGTTTTTATTTAACATCTTGACTTCAGGTTCTGAGGTTTGCAAGCTCCCCCTGAGTCTGATAAGCTTCAAAAGTTTATCAATGATAAATATAAAACAGTCTAAGAGTAATATTTAATGTCAAATATAATTTCATATATTCTACCTTCAGAATTAGAGGTTTGCAAGCTCTATTTCTTCAGACTGACAAATATAAGATATGGTTTGCAAGCGTATCTTATATTATATGAATTTATGTTGGACAAAATTTATTACTCCCCCTCATTAAAAGTTTAAAAGACTTTAATATAACTTAATAAGAGTAGAGTTCAGAAAATGTGATCTTTAGAGCTTCAGAAATAATTTCACTGCCATAGGAAATGAAATAATATTTTCTCCCCCTTTGTCATTATCAAAAACGGGTCAGTCAAAGCACAAGTTACAGGGTAGTAAATGCACACAGCAAACAACCACCAGCAGTAAATGCATTCAACGGTAAAAGGGAATTGTTAAGTACCATGGTGAAACAGGGAATTGTTTCAGAATGAAGACGAGTTTCTTCAAGATCTGAATCAGTTCCAGGAAAAGGTGGAGTGGTTTGAATGGATGAGGGGTTTGGTTCAGAAGTGGTTGGCTTAGGAGATGAAGTCTGAAGGGGTTCAGTTTGGGATTCAGCAGGGACTTCAGAATTTTGAACATTTGAGGGTTCAGATTGGTCTACGTCCATTGCTATTGGGGTAGACTCAGAATCTTTAATAGGAGATTTCTGAGGGGATTTAGGAGTGTCAGAAATGGTTATAGTGGAAGTTTCAAAATATTGAAAACGTGAGAAGTGATAGTGACTAGTGTGTAGTTAAGTGATTATAGTGGAAGTTTCAAAATATTGGGGAAACAAGATAGTGACGTAATGGGGGCTTGGCAGTTACTTTTAATAAAATCATCATTAGCTCTCCTTCATTACCCAGCGGTTACTAGACATGATGGGAAGTTACACAGATAAGTAGTGTTTTCAGAAGCCAGCTGTCAGTTAGAGAAACTGAGTGGTCAACTAACACTTAGAGTAGGTATCTGAGTCACAAGAAATCATATTTAATAATAAATAATTCTGATTGCTTCAGATGAGAGAGTGCTTCAGAACCTATATAATAGTTTCTGAGCCGTCCAAACTTCTGAGGCCCTTCAGAACCAGTTTATTCATTCAGAGTTAACAGCATTCAGAGATATCATTCAGAAATAAAAACCATGTTCAGATTTTTCTTGATAAAATCGAAACGATCAATAGCAAGAGGTTTGGTAAAGATATCAGCCCATTGATGCTCAGTATCAATGAATTGAATCTTAATTACTCCCTTCTGAACATAGTCTCTAATGAAGTGATGTTTGATCTCAATGTGTTTAGCTCTTGAATGCAAATAGGATTCTTAGACAAACAGATAGCAGCAGTATTATCACAGAGAAGTGGTATACTACTTATCCTTATCTGATAGTCCTCCAACTGATGTTCCATCCAGGAGCAATTGCGTGCAACACTTAGCAGCTGAGATGTACTCTGCTTCTGCTGTAGATAGAGCAATAGTTGCTTGTCTCTTACTAGCCCATGATATAAGGTTTTCACCTAGAAATTGACAGTTTCCACTAGTGGACTTCCTTTCAATTTTATCACCAGCATAGTCAGCATCACAGAATCCAATAAGCTGATAATCTAAGGATTTCTTATAAAGTAATCCAAGATTAGTGGTTCCTTTCAGATATCTAAAGATTCCTCTTAACAGCAGTTAGATGAGACTCCTCTAGGATCTGATTGAAATCTAGCACACAAGCATACACTGAACAAGATATCTGGTCTAGATGCAGTGAGATGATCTACTTTGCCTTCAGATTCTTCCTTCAGAAGACAGCTAGAGGGATGCATAGGAGTTGACATTGGTTTACAATCTTCAAGACCAAATTTCTTCAGTAAATCCTTTGTGTATTTGGTTTGATGCACATATACTCCTTCTTTTCTTTGATTGATTTGAATTCCCAAGAAGAATGTTAGTTCTCCCATCATACTCATTTCAAATTCATCCTGCATAAGCTTAGAGAAATTCTTGCAAAGAGAAGCATTAGTTGAACCAAAGATAATATCATCAACATAAATCTGAACAATCAAAATATCAGTTTTTAAGGTTTTTCTAAAGAGAGTGTTATCAACATGTCCTTTTTCAAAACCATTTTCTAGAAGAAATATACTTAACCTTTCATACCAAGCTCTTGGAGCTTGTTTCAAACCATACAGAGATTTCTTCAATTTGTAAACATGATCAGGACACTTTATATCTTCAAAGCCAGGAGGTTGTTTAACATAGACTTCTTCATAAATTACTCCATTCAGAAATGCACTCTTAACATCCATTTGAAATAGAGTGATGTCATGATTAACTGCATAGGACAAGAGAAGTCTAATTGCCTCAAGTCTTGCTACTGGTGCAAAGGTTTCAGTGAAATCTATGCCTTCTTGCTGACTATAACCTTGTGCAACCAGTCTAGCTTTATTTCTGACAACTTCTCCCTTTTCATTTGACTTGTTTCTGAATACCCATTTTGTTCCAATAATGTTCTTGTGTTTGGGTTTTGGTACCAGATCCCAAACATCATTTCTTTCAAATTGATTGAGTTCTTCTTGCATTGCAACAATCCACCCATCATCTGAGAGTGCTTCTTCTATGTTTGTGGGTTCAATTAATGAAATTAACCCAACTAGGGATTCATCCTCTTTGAAAGCAGATCTGGTCTTTCTTGGGCTATCCTTGTTACCAACAATTAGCTCTTCAGGATGAGATGATCTATACTTGAATTTACTCTTAGGTGGAGCAGGTGTCTGAGAGGGTTCAGTTTCTGAAGGGTCTCCAGTTTCAAGGCCTTCAGAGATATCTTCATTTTGAGTCTCAGATGGATATACAGCAATGGAGAGATCTTCACACTCAGAATTTGAGGAAACTTGAAATTCTGCAAAAGTCTCAGCTTGCTCTGACATTTTATCGTCAGGCTCTTTATCATCAAATCTAACATGTATAGATTCTTCAACTGTGTGAGTTTCAGAATTATACAATCTGTATGCTTTTGAGCGTTCAGAGTAGCCTATAAAGATACCCTTATAAGCTCTAGCATCAAATTTCTTTCGACAGACCTTGTTGTCTAGAATATAACAAGTACATCCAAACTGATGAAAATAAGAAATATTTGGTTTTCTTCCTTTGAACAGTTCATAAGCAGTTTTGTTCAGAATAGGTCTGATGTAGATTCTATTCTGAACATAGCAAGCAGTACTCACGGCTTCTGCCCACAAGAACTTAGCTAGGTTAGACTCAAGCATCATGGTACGAGCCATTTCTTGCAAAGATCTATTCTTTCTTTCTACAACACCATTCTGCTGTGGTGTTCTAGGAGAAGAGAATTCATGGATTACTCCATGCTCTGAGCAGAAAGATTCGAAAGAGTCATTTTCGAACTCTCCCCCATGGTCGCTTCTAACCTTCAGAATCCGAAGATCCTTTTCACTTTGTATTTGTGTGCAGAAGTCACTGAACACCACAAGTGCTTCACTCTTAGAACGTAGGAATTTCACCCAAGTCCATCTACTGAAATCATCAACCATGACCAATCCATATTTTTTACCATTGATAGAGGCTGTCGAAACAGGACCAAACAGATCAATGTGAAGCAATTCTAAGGGTCTGGAAGTAGAGACAATGTTTTTAGACTTGAATGAAGTCTTAGCAAATTTTCCTTTTTGACATGAGCCACAAAGTGCATCTGAGTGATAATCAATGTCAGGCAAACCACTAACAAGCTTTTGTTTGCTAAGCTTAGAGATCAACCTCCAGTTAGCATGACCAAGACGCTTGTGCCATAGCCATTTCTCATCACTCAGAGACAAAAGACATATAATCTTTTGGTCAACCAAATCAGAAAAGTTTACTTTATAAACATTGCCAACTCTCATTCCCTTGAATACTACAGATTTGTCAGAGTCTTTTGATACAGTACATGATTCCTTATTAAATGTAACAACACACCCATTGTCACAAAATTGACTAATGCTCAATAGATTGTGTTTAAGTCCATCAACTAACCAAACATCTTTAATGGAAAGAGAAGAATTACCAACTGTACCTGTACCAATGATCTTCCCTTTTTGTTTTCCTCCAAATCCCACAGAGCCTCCCTCTTTCAGAGTTAGGGTTTGGAACATATGCTTTTCTCCCGTCATATGTCGTGAGCAACCACTGTCCAGGTACCAGGGCTGCTGTTTTACCTTTCCTTGCATGAGCATCTGAAGCAAACATTATTTCAGATTTTGGTACCCATATTCTGATGGGTCCTTTAGAGTTAGTCTTCTGAATAGTATTCCTTCTTTGTTTTCTATGATCAACACAAGATCTAGAATTAATTAAGCTTTGACAAGAATGTTTAGGCTTAATTTGATTCTTGGATTTTGATCTGGAGTATATCACAGTTCCAAAGGTCAAGCAAGGATCTGAAGTAACTTTACCTTGATTTCTCAGAGGTTCAGATGACTTCTGAGCCTTAACTTGAGAACTTTTGGACTCAGAAATTTTAGGTTCAGAAGAACTTGGAACTTCTGAGTCTTTGGGTTCAGGTTCAGAACCTCCTTCAGAGTTGGATGCCTTCAGATCAAGTGTACCACTTTTAACAAAGGTAGAGAATAATTCAGGTGGAGTATCATCCTCACTATATGATTTCAGAGGTTTATCCCAGTTCTTAAACCGAGAATAACCAATGCCTTCACCATAGTTACGAGTCATATGATAAATCATGGAAGCCATTTTACTCCTATTGAAGGTACAACGAATAAATTCGTGAAGAGCATCTTCATGATCATCATTGAGCTTGTCTGCCAAGACATAGTTAGATTCAACATGACAAATACGAATGTTTAACGATTCATTTTCATCATAAAGAATCTTGGCATCCTTTTTCAATGATTCATGAACATTCTTCAGAATTTTGTGTTGACTTACTATACGAGAGTAATGTTTCACGGCAATCTTAAGAGAATCAATTAACTCAGATTTAGTCATGTTAGAGTATACCTCATTTTCATCATCTGAGTCATCTTCAGAATCTCTATCAGAGTTGTTACCTTCAGAAGTTCTTGCCATTAAAGCCAGATTGCCTTCTTCATCATCTTCTCCTTCAGAGTCATTCTCAATGGTCTCCCAAGTGGCTAACAAACTCTTCCTTACCTTTTCTTTGTACTTTTCTTTCCCAAAGCTCTTATTCTTTCCTTTGTCCTTGGATGACATTTCTGGACAGTCCGCAATGAAGTGTCCAGATTTCTTGCAGTTATAGCAGTTGTTCAGTTCTTCCTTTTTGTCCTTTGAAAAGGAACTTCTTGAGTTGTTTCCTTTGTTTGGAAACCTTTTGTATTTCTTGTTCCATTTCTGAAACCTTCTAACCATTAGTGCCATTTCTTCATTCTCAGAATTTTCATCCATCATATCATCAGAAGTTTCTTCCTCTTGTTCAGACACTTTGATCTTTGCAGCTTTTGAGGAAGTCTGAACAGAGCTTAGAGCCAAGGACTTCATCTTCTTGACAGGTTCATCTGACATAAGTTCTAGCTCATGACTTCTGAGTGAGCTTATTAAATCTTCAAGAGTCACATTGTCCAAATCCTTGGATTCCTGAAAAGCTGTAACTTTTGGTCTCCATTTGGAAGGTAAGCTCCTCAGAATTTTCTTCACGTGATCAGATGCAGTGTAGCTTTTCTTCAGAACTTGAAGACCAGAGACAAGGGTTTGAAACCTTGAATACATGGTTTCAATATCTTCATCTTCCTTCATTCTGAACAGCTCATATTGATGAACTAATAAGTTTGCCTTAGCTTCTTTGACTTGCTTATTTCCTTCATAGGTGGAACATAGAGAGTCCCAGATAGTTTTGGCACATGACTTGTTGGATATTTTTAAATACTCAGCATGAGATATTGCACCAATAAGCATATTCTTAACAGTATGATGCTTCTTATACTGTTTCTTCTTTTCAGCATCAAAGAACTTTCTGTAGGTATTTCTTACAACACCTTCATCATCCATGTGTTCAAAATGTATACCATCTTCAATGATATCCCATAACTCATCATCGGTCCCAATGATGTAACTATACATCTTGGTTTTCCAGAAAGGAAAAGTAGTAGGATCACTGTTGAAGTAAGGTGGTTTGTCTCTGTGATTATCACTGTTCCTTTCCCTATCATAGTTGTGAGGAGGTGGAACAGCAGAGTGATCAGGTCCAGAGGAAGCAGAAGGAGAGGTAACACCAGACATGTTTTTCAACTAAGTACCCCTAGATCTTTTACTGTTTCACTGTTAAGTGAAGAGCAACAGACCGGAGCTCTGATGCCAATTGAAGGTTGAAAAACACACAAGAAGGGGGGGGGGGGGGGGTTGAATTGTGTGAGACTTTTTCTAAGTTAAAACAAATTGCAGCGGATAAGGTATAACACACACAATATATGAGGATAGGGTTAGAGAGAGATGCTCAGAATTTTTATACTGGTTCCTCCCACTAACAGGAGTAGTCCAGTCCTCTTGTCCTTCACAAGAGATTTCACTATAATCACTCAGATTACAAATGCTCAAGCACTAAGCAAGAGACTTCAAACTGCTCAAGCACAAAGCAAGAGACTTCAAACTGCTCAAGCACAAAGCAAGAGACTTCCAATGCTCAAGCACAAAGCAAGAGACTTCCAATGCTCAAGCACAAAGCAAGAGACTTCCAATGCTCAAGCACAAAGCAAGAGACTTCCAATGCTCAAGCACAAAGCAAGAGACTTCCAATGCTCAAGCACAAAGCAAGAGACTTCCAATGCTCAAGCACAAAGCAAGAGACTTCAAACTGGTTTTAATGTTAATAAAGATAAGAGATTAACACTTGATATACAATCAGAGGTGTTTACAAAATACAACGCAGTTACAAGACTAACTTAGAAAATTATCACAAAGTTTCTAAGTGTTTGATAGCTTCAGAATTTGACAGAGTTTCAGCACGTTCAGAAGCTTAAGTCTTGATTCCATTTCTTCACAAATCTTCTTCCTTTTATAGATGATAAAATGAACGTTGAAGATTATAGCCGTTTGAAGAATTGAGACGCTCCTTTGTATAGATCAGTGAGCTTATTAGCTGTTCTGATTTGCAGTAGCTTAGGAGCTTAACGTTTACTACAAAATGAGAGATTCCTTTTGGCTTTTGATATTTGAACCTTGGTGAAAGCCAAATAAGGAAATAATCGTTTCTGAAGCCTGACTTGAAAAGGACCTTTCCATGGTCAAACCTTTTCATTCTTGGTTTCTGCGTTTGGACTTAGTCAGGCACAGTCTTCAATAAAATTGTACTCTCAAATGTAGCTTAACACTTATATCTGACGAGCCTTCAGATTTTGATAGGCTCAGAATTACTTGTTTCAGATCTGGTGAGCTCAGATGTTCTTCAGATTTTGATAGGCTCAGAATTACTTGTTTCAGATCTGGTGAGCTCAGATGTTCTTCAGATTTTGATAGGCTCAGAATTACTTGTTTCAGATCTGGTGAGCTCAGATGTTCTTCAGATTTTGATAGGCTCAGAATTACTTGTTTCAGATCTGGTGAGCTCAGAAGTAATTCCTTCAGAAATTCTAAGGTTCTTTAGTACGCAAATTTTAACTTTTAATCCTGCACACTGAATTAAATTATTAGTATTCCAATTTAACCTTAAATACATTGTTATCATCAAAATCAATTAAGGAGATACAAAATCATAATTTTGTTCCAACAAAATTAACAAATTAAAATTGTTTTGCTTGTTCTGCAAAATCACAAATCCAAGCATATCATCTTCTTCAAACAAAGATTGCAAAAACCCCCCTTTCATCTTCATCTCTCATGCCTCATATTCATTCTCTTCTCCATCTCAGATTTGCAACCATACCACCATCTCAAATTCTGCAAATAAATAATGAACGACACATCCAGCGGCGATTGCAAAACCCCCCTTTCATCTCCATCTCTCATGCCTCATATTCATTCTCTTCTCCATCTCAGATTTGCAACCACAGCACCATCTCGATCGCACAAGCAGCACCACGAAAGACACATCGACCGTGGACAAAAACGAGGTGGCAAAGGAGGTGAAGAAAAAGGAGATCGGAAGAGAAGAAGAATGGGTGAGTTGATGAGAGTTGAATAGTGAATGAGATTAAGGAAACTATATGAGGAGTAGATACTGGAGATTGATGCTGCCTAAGAGAAGTTGAATCAAATTGATTCTTGATCTATGATTTTTTACAAACCTTAATCCCTTTTTGATTTTAAACCCAGATTTTTTTTTTCTTTTTTGCTAATTTCCAGATTTTTTTTCTTGGTTAAGAGATAAAAAAAATATTGATTTATAATTAAATGTTTATTTTTTTTATTTTGTTTTTTAGAAAATTGATAAATAAATTTTTTAAATTGAAATTTAAATGAAAAATTCATGTAAATGCCACATCATAAAAAAATCCTACTCAGCAACATCCAAATCATCAACAACAAGACATGTCAGCAAAAAATCCTACAAAAGGGCTCTTTTCAAAGTTGTTAGAAATTGCAGGGACTAAAATCAAATTTTTTTTACAGGGGCTCTTTTCTAAACAAGTGTATATTGCAGGGACCAAAAGTATATTTAAGCCAAAAATTTAATTAAAGTACTTGAAACTGCAAAATCGAAAAACTAGTTAAAACATAAATATTAGCAGAGTGGCTAAACATATACTCCCTCTGTACCTATATATAAACACCCCAAGAGAAATTTCACGCTTATTAAGAAAAGTTGATAGTGTAATTACTAAATTGTCCTTGGTGAAAAGATGTATTTATAGTTGACTTTACGTATTTCAATGCAAAGTGTGGTTATGTTTGGAAAGGTAATACTAAATGTGTCTAGAGAATTGAAAAGAGGCTTATATTTAGGGACAAATGAAATCTTTGTAAGAGTGCTTATAATAAGGGACGGAGGGAGTACAAAGCATCACATCAAAATAACAAGTTCACAAAATATCTAAATATTCCATATAGTATGTGATGTTGCTTCATGATCTTTAATTAGTGTTATCTCTTGACTCAAACGCTTACCATCTCTTGACTTGCTTATTTAGTTACCTGAAAAATCATAAGTATATATTAGGTTCCTTCAAACATAACATAACATCATCTCTTTTCGAAGCACATCAAATAAATGAACGAATATTGCTAGTAAGTCGCTTAATGCATATTTAACAAAACCTCCCTCTGCATATTTAACATACACAAATAGCTATAAATTTCAACAAAAAGTTCCTATAATCTTTGCCAAGGGTTTACCAAGCTTCAACACTGTTTTGCAAGCACTAGTGTCTCATTATAGAAAAAGTAAGGCATCAAGCAACACAAAACCTGGACAACAATACAATAGTGGTGCACTCATAGCAATACAGTAGAAAAATTATGTGCTAACAAAGGCTTAATTCTATTGGGTTTATCGAGTTCAAGCTGCGTCGTTAGGATTGGGGTGCGTTGATTTTTTCTATTGTGGTTTTATCTCTGCAACTATGTTATGGTTTAAAGGATGAGATTTGGTTTTCAATTTTTGTTTGTCTAGTGGCCGTAGTGGATTGCTCTTTGTTATGGTTTGTGGAGTGGCCATGTTATGCTTATGGCTTAGAGGATTAGATGTGTTTGTGTAGTGGTTGTGTTATGCTTTTGGTTCTGGTCTGCTATTTTGATTTTAAGCTTGCAGGACTTTTGTTTGTTCCCTGGTGTAACTTTGTTTGTGGAAAATGTATTAAAGTGATTAATTTTGCAAGCATTTAGCAAAAATGTTCAATCTAAAATCGAAGATGCAAATATACACACAAAGCATATATATACAATTAAAATTAAACAAAGATTGACTCATAGATGCTAAGTATGACCGAGAAATTCTATCATAGGCACAACCCCAAATCAATATTATTTGGGCACACACACATCAAAGAGAAAAATTTAAAGATAAATTATTAAGTCACATCAACTATCATTAATCAATCCTTTTATATTTAATTTTTTAAAAAGTATGTATGTGTGCCTAAAAGACAAATGTTGGGTTTGTGCCCATGCAAGAGTTTCTTAGTATGACCTCATAATGTTATTAGAAAAAACTAAAAAGTAATATTTGAAAATTGAAATGGCAACCATGGTAGTTTTATATTAAACCACTAAATCAAATTGATAAAAAGTCTTCAGATATACATACAGCCAAAACCAGTGTGGTACAAAATATCAATTGACTATATACAAACAAAATGCTATGTTTTCACCTGCAGATGGTACAAAAAAACTATGCTTTGTGACAATCCAACAAGCTAGAAGGTTTGTAAATTGTAATTCTCTCTCAATCAGTAACCAACATTTTGCAAAACTGAATTAAATTTTTTTATATTTTCTATCATATATAAACACATGGTATTCATCAAAACAAAACAAAAATTATCTTCTACCAAAAATATGACGATAAATAAATATATAAATAAAAAGACCTGCTTACATGAGATGGAAAAACTGGTTCAACATTACACCTCTACCCTGTCAAACGATGTGTGCGTTGAATCAATGAACTGATTCCAAAAAAATGGTTGCTTGAATTGGTTCAAATTCACATGTTCTTTCGCTTGTTTATTTCCTGTCAAAGTCAATAGCAAAAGCATGAAAAGAAAAACATGTTATATAGTCTTATTCAGAATCTTCTCTACAAATTCATATCATATCCTTCTTCATCCCACCCACACCGTCCCTATCACAATATCCCCCTAACCAACAAATATCTATATACAAATAACAAATCTTTCAAGGTTTCAGAGTTAACTAACTTTGTTTAGCCAATTTAGTTACAATTAGAGGGGTAATATATAGGACCTAGACTATATATTATTCCAAATACTTGTCTTGGCATAAGACATTCCAAGAACAAGGAAAAGTTACAGAGAGAACAAGAACTAGGTGGAAAAGAAACACACTAGAAACCAAAAGCAAAACCCAAAAAAACAATAAACAAAGCACACAATGGATGCACCTAGAGTTCTCATGTGTGATAGGGTGCATCCAACATCTAACCCCATAACAGCACAAACAAATAGGACATCGGAAAAACTAGATAATAGAAACAACAACCAACACCTAGAGAAAAAAAACCTAGACAACACCTAAAAACAAAAGCATCATGCTCCAATAAACATAACTTATAAAGCTCCAAAAATGCCTCACCAGCAGCATCTTAATCACAATATGGGGTTATCTAACAAAACAATTTTTGGGATCCCATGTCCATTCATAATAGAGACGCGGAGAAATTTTCAATCTCTCCACACTCCATCTCCACGAGAAGTGACTAACACGCAAAGAAAGAAAAAGTCAGTTGAAAGATTAAAGTGACTAACACGAATGGAACCGAGAATGCTAATTTCTTTCACCGTGTACCTAATCAAAGAAACACAACATAAGTCAAATACGATACAACCAAATACAAGGTTCAATGATGAAAAACATTCTATAGCGTCATTTAGAAATATATCAATGGAACAAATCAAAACTTCATTATTACCAACTTAACACATAAAAGAATCAGAGCTCAAATGGAACTAAAACAAATTAAAGGTTCATTATCAAAGTGAGGACCCAAACCTACTTACCACATAAAAGAAAAAAAAATGAATAAAATGAAAAAGAGTATAAATAATAACACACTATGAAAAACTCTAAATTCTCAAAACCACAAAAAACACATGTGATTATGATAAACAAATGAGGCTATGCGTTTATAATCAACACCATGTTTCTCAAAACCTTCCAAATTTCTGGTCATCAAACGTGATTCTCAAACCCTTTCTGTGCATCCTAACTCCAATGGAAAACTAACAATAACAAAGAAAGGGAAGGAGGAAGAGGGGAAATCAAACCTGAATGTCTAAACTGGGGAAGGTGCGTCTGCGGAGATGGACGTGACTGACGGATGTGCGGGGAACCTGAGTAGTGAAAGCGAAGCCTCGTCGGAGACATAATGAAAGACAACAAAACTAGAATAGAAAGGGAACGATGAAGGGGATTTAGGGATTTGAACGATGAAGGGAACACAATTTGGAGAGTGATTTGTCATATAGGAGAAGCTTGGTTTGTTGATTCAAGAGATTTGGAAAAAGGATTTTAGGGATTGGTTTTTTTTTTTTTTTTGGTTTATTAAAAAAATTGAAGAGGGGTTTGAGTTTGAGTGTTGAGTGTTGAGTGAGAGTTCACAAAAAATTCACTAGGCCCTAACTTAAAACTTGATTATAAATCTAAAAGTTGCAACAGTGGCCAAAACTGTCGCATACACTGTCGCAAAATTTTGAAAAAAGATACATTGCAACAGTTTTAACTTGAGTGTCGCAAATGAACTGTCGCAAAATGCTTATTTTCTTGTAGTGATTGTTATCACTGCCTTCAGTGTCTGTGAAGCTTTTGAAGCTATCATTGCTGCTTGTTTCACATATCCCCGAGAACGCATTGTTTATGTCTTCATCTTCACTTTCATCCTCAGAATCAGAGAGAATTGCAGCCAGTCCCTTTTTCTGTTTTCTAAGAAAGTTGGGACACTGTATTCTGATATGCCCAAAACCTTCACATTCGTAGCACTGTACCTCTGTTTCTTCTTTAGAGTTTGTTTCTTCTTTTGACATGCCTTGTGTCTTGTTGTTGGACATCTTGTTTGGGACATTTGTCCTCCACTTAGCTCGGACCCTGTTCACAGAATTGTTGAACTTCTTGGTCAATAGAGCTACTACTTCTGATAGACAATCTTCACTTTGGCTTTCCTCGGATTTGAATGCCAAATTCTTCACATTCTTTTCAGGTCTATCTTCAAAGGTCCTCTCAAAAGTTTGTAATGAGCCAATGAGTTCATCAACCTTCATTGTGCTAAAGTCTTGTGATTCTTCAATAGCAGTTACCTTCATAGAAAATCTCTTAGGAAGTGATCTAAGAATTTTTCTGGCTAGTTTCTCCTAAGGTATTTTCTCTCCTAGAGCAAAGCATGAGTTTGCTATGTCTCGAACTCTAGTGTTGAATTCTGATATTGTCTCATCATCCTCCATCTTTAGATTTTCGAATTTTGAGGTGAGAAGTTGTAGCTTTGACATTCTAACCTTGGAAGTTCCTTCATGAGCAGTTTGCAGAATCTCCCAGGCTTGCTTGGCTTTTGTACATGTGTTGATCAGTTTGAATATGTTTTCATCAACACCATTGAAGATAGCATTGAGTGCCTTAGAGTTGCTATTGAACTCGGTCTCCTCTTCTGGGGTCCAATCTCCTTCATCTTTTAATATTGAAGAATCATCTTCTGCATAGACTATTGGGTGATTCCAACCTGTAATAATTGCCCTCCATGCCTTTTGATCCATGGACTTGATGAAGGCAATCATTTTTGCTTTCCAATAGTCATAGTTTCATCCATCCAGAACTGGTGGTCTGTTTATTGATCCTCCATTCCTGTCCATCTTGAACAATATTTTGTCTCCCTGGAGCTCACTCAGCAGGTTAGGGTGCCTGCTCTGATGCCAATTGAAATTCTGTTCTCTAGCAGGACAGATGTCGTACATAATGTCTAGGACAATGTGTCTGCAGTCCAGATGTCTTAGACAACTGGTTATGAGGATCACGATTTATTGCAGTACTGAAGTAAATAAAAGCATTAAAGAACACCAGTAATTTGTTAACCCGGTTCTGCGCTAAACAACCCTACTATGGGGGATACCAATCCAGGAAGTGAACATTACTACTCCGAATCAATACTTAGTCTTACAACCACACCAAACACCTTTTTGGCATGTATGCTTTTTCTTAATCCTAGTAATCTTCTACTCAAGGGCTAACTCCCCTTGATATGAGAACCTACCCAACTCCCCTCTAATCACTAATCTCAAGTGACGAAACATTAAACTTCACAGTTTAAAAGACTTTGTTGAACGACAACATTCAACGACACAAAGCTACAAAGTATCAAAGAACAATACTTAGAGCCACTTGATGTTTTGCACAGTGGGTACAAAACTTTGGACTCACAATCTTCAGTTATTGTGGGTTGAGTTTTAAGCTCTATGTTGAGTCCTTTATATAGGCGTGCAAGTCTTTAGATAATCTTCAATCTTTCAGATGCACTACAATAAGAATTAGTTTTAAAACAAACTTGTTTTAAAACGAATTCCACAAGATAAAGAATTAATCTCTATCCACAAATTAAATACGAATCCAATCGTATCTAACACTTAGAATTAATAACAAACTTTATCATTAATCCTAATCTCAGCTTGTTACTTAAAGATTCGCGCCTTATCCAAATTTGAACAAACATGCGTGCTTAATGGATAAGCATTATCTTTTCAGCTGAACTGGGTCAAGATGTCCTACCCACATGTCTTGGGACATCTTATTCGACATGTTGCCTAAACATGCTCTAAACCCAGTGACAAGATGTCTAGGACATCTTGTTCAATATGTTGCATCTGCACATCTTCAATATGCACGAGTGGTTTAGACTTAATTACTTCAGCATTGGTGCTTCAGTTAAGTTACTCTGACCAAGTTGTTTTAGCCTTATGATGCAGCCAATCTCAGAAGAACGACACAAAGAATGTAAATGGTGGATGGAATCTATCTCTATGCACTCTTCAACCCTTTTGCACATGCGGCGTGGGCATTGCAGAGTTTTTAGGAAATAGGATTCAACCCTTAATACAAAGAAGTTATAAATATTTATAGAGAAAAACAAATAACTTCCTACATATAAGATTTTGACAAGTGTCCATTTGGATATCATCAATTTTATAATTTTGGTGTCAACAGACAGCAGACCGATTATGAGCCACCGACGTCTACTGGTGGGGTCGCGAATCCTAATGGATCGATCGCACCACTGCGTGGCCATGGCTACATCGCGAAGAGTTTGGAGTGAAAGTATATGTTACCGGTTGGAGAGACTCTGGCCGCATGAAAGGTGAGCGGCAGTAGTGAGGTGGACGATTATTAAGGAAGATGAAGGAGGAGGTGTGGTAGGTGTGGTGACGGTTGTGTTGGTGAAACCCTAGTGTGTTTGTTATTCTACTCTCTTTATTTCAAGCTTTGGTTTGATTATGGAATTTACTTTAAACATATATTATAGATTTGTTTTTGCTGGTTTAGTTTGATTGTCATTATTATTTGTTTCATATTTCAGATTTTACCATTAAGATTGCTTAAAATGTGAAAAAATTTGTTTAAATTGTTTTGAGAAAACATATTGTTACCCTTACTATGTATTTAAACTAAAAAATTATAAATTTTCTAAATTTAAATTTTTTGGAGTTAATTACCGAAATTTAGTTCATAGTCACAATTAATTTTCTAAATAAACTTAATTATTATATTATTGACAAACTTAAAATCTAAGTTATATACACCGATTAAAATTTAAAGAGAGTTTATTTTTATATTTTAATTTTAAAGTATACTAGTCACATTTTTAAAGCAAAAGGAACATGAAAAATCCTTATGCACAACAAAACTAAAATATTATAGGTCTAAGCATAATATTTTTCACGCGCTCTGTTAAAGTATCAAAATACTTTTGACTACTATTTAGGTAGCGAACTCAATCCGCTAGATAAGTAGTAGATAGGGAAAAATATTCATGAAATTCAGCAATGTTTTAAGTTTTCATGCTCGTAAAAACTCGTTAAGAAAATTTTGAAATTTTTGACATCCACTACTTAATAGTAGGCGACTTCGATACATATAAACAAAGGAAAAAAAAATCAGGATTTAAATTGCAACTTTACATTTCAATAAGAATATTTGTATTTATTTCATTACAACCAAAAATATAAATTGCATAAAGTGTGCCTTGATATTTTTGGGGAGTATGCTGCTCATTGTAGGGGACTTCTAAGTTTCAGATACGGGCATGATCAAGTCAGAGATGTGCTTTTTAATATTTTTAAGCGTACAAGAATCTCTGTGAAGAAAGAAGCACCAGTGAACTTCTTGACAGGCCCAGAAGAAGGGAGATCAACACTTCGACCTGCGGATGTTCTGGTGTATGGATGAGTAGGAGGAAAACATGCTTGTGTAGATTTGACTGGAGTTTCCCCACTTGTCGGACTAGGGGTATGAGATTTTACAGTAGGACAAGCAGCCCTCAAAGTTGCTTCAAGCAAAATGGTCAAACATGAGAAAGCGTGCTCTGACAATCAACACGTTTTTATACCATTTGCTTTTGACAATTTTGGCTTCCTAGGCCCTAGCACCAGATGCAGTAAATCTTTTGAAAAGAATTCAAAGAGTCATGCATAGTAATGTTGTGTCGCCTAGGTCTAGGAATGTAGTTTTTCAGAGATTGGATTTTGCTATACAGAAAGGTTTAGCGACTATCAGTCTAGCATAATGAAATTGTCTCATTTGTGTATGGAAAAGAGATAATATGGGCACAAACCCAAATAAATATAGTTTAGACAGACTCATATTAAAGGATAAGAATTAAATAAAAAATGAATAAAATGATATTGATTGATGTGACCATTTTATTTTTCTTTTAATCTTTTTAATTTATGTGTGCAAGACTATGTAAGAATAGCTCTATGGAAAAACTCCATTTGAGTGACATTCATTTGTCATATTGTTCTCAATTTGGCCACAATAAATCTCTCGTCGATTATCATATTGTTTTCGATCATGATGACTAAAGAACATCGGTAGGAACAATATTACTAACTAACGAAGGACTATGCGGTCATTTACACACGAAATAACAAAAAACTAAACTAGAAATAAAGAATAATAAAAAAAAAAAAGAGAACGAGAAAAGAAAAGATAATGGGGGGCTTTTGGAGAAATTTTGGTCGTGTCCTACTGGACAATGTCATGTCATTACCATACAAGCAGTCATTTATAAATGGCCACTTGGCAGACTTTTGACTGGTGCAAGAGCTTGACCATCGACTAATCTAAGTAGCAGATGTTGTTCAATGGTAGTGGCCGTCCTCCGAACCCTCTTCCTGCGTTCCACCGTCCTCCATCAGAACCTCCTCCACTCTCTCTGTAAATTGGTTTATGTGTTTTTTGGTTTGTTGTGTTGTGATTTTTTTCTTGTATTTGTTAGTCCTTCTGGTGTGATCGGTGTATATTTTTTTTAGGTAGCTTTAGATTGTTCTAGTTCAATCTTTCTCCTCTTTTAGATCTGGATCCATAGTTTAATTTCATAACTTCTTCTCAACTCAAGGTTTTTCTAGGTTTTCATTGTCATTGCCATGGTTGTGCTTCTAACCCCTGTAAGTCTTCGGTTTAGTGTTCATTTGTTCATGTTCGTTTGGCTTTGTGTGACTTAGATTGGAGTGATCTTTTGTTCCTTTAGCTGCTTTAATTTTGCTCTTCTAGTACTTTGTTGAAGGAGTTTGTTGCTGATGAAGATGGGTTCTTTCTTCTAGTGTTTTGTTAAGTTTTATTTCAGTTTAGCTCTTTCTCTTGGTGGTTGTTGGTGTTGATTGTTCATTCTCAGCTTGCCGAGTTAGCCGTGATCTTATAGATGTGCAAGTCAGAAGCAAATCTAGATCTTAAAGTTGTATTTGTTTGATTCTACATCAATTCTGTACTTTATCCCATTAATGAGTACCCCGTTAGCGGGTTGTGATTTATTCATGGTGTAATATTTGGCTTTCAAACTTTTTGAATGAATGAAATTTCTCTTTTGACAAAAAAAAAAAAAGTAGCAGATGCTGTTCGCGAGACATGTTGTGGTCGGTGTTTAAAAAATTCTCTAGAATTTATCATTTTTATGATGTTTGCTACTTAAGTAGCAGAATGACAAAATTAAAAACTAATAGGGTGTGCAAAAATAAAAAATTCTCTAGAAATATTCAAATATTTTTATTGAAGCATTTTTATTTTTTACCGAGATGGAAAAGAATAAACCGTTTAAAATGGGCTTTAGTGGATAAAGAGGCCCAGAAAGTATGTTAGGCCTTAAGGTTAAGCCATCATTTAGCATCGTAAAATTTGACCCATACTGTGCTGGGTATAATATTTTAGGCTGCCTAACATTTGGAGAATGGGCAAAACTGAAAGTTATCCTTGCTAAGTGTTAGCTCTCAAATCAATTTTTCCATCTCCCAAATTAGTTGAATTACCTAAATTAGGAGTATATTTTGGTAGTAAGAGAATATCCATTGAACTTTTTTAACATTTAGAACTTTGTTGTATATTTTTCTTTTATTAGAAGTCTCTAGATCTTAACTAAATTGATACTTTAAATTCGATCTTTTACAATCAGTTGACCATACAAACAATTTATAATCGAGAAAAAACAATTCTCTCTAATACATCGGTGTATAGTCGACTAGTTAATCGTAAAACAATCAATAAAGAATACAATTGAATACAATTTGTGATAATGCAAAGTATATTAAATAACTCCAAAAATTTCTAAGAATATGTGACCACCATTCTTGGTACAATATATGAGAATTAGGAACAAGAGTACTAGTGTCTTTACTAAGGCCCAAAGTTAGAGGTCATGCTGACTCAGCCATGGTCCCTTCCATGTCAATTCTGCATAAATGCTCCACCTCAGATTTTCAAAATCTCTATCTTAGTTTAATGTTTTTTTCCCTCACACTCTCTAAGGTTGCTCTATAACTAGACAAAGAGAGCAACAAAATACAAAAAATAAAGACAAAAATATAAGAGATTCATTCACATCAATTACTATTACATATTGCAAGCCAAAATTTCTCAAGTATAAGCAATTGTTCTGAATCTCAAAGAAATGGGTGAAGTAAGTGTTATTATCTTGCACAATTTATTTATTTTTATTTTTTCTTGAATATAATCATATCTCTATATATGAAGCTTTTAGAGTTGATATTTTCTATTTGGATTGTATTTTTATTTTATTTTTGGTTTTGGTGTTGAAAGGAGAACAAAGAAGAAGGAAAGAAAGAAGAAACCAAAGAGGAAAAGAAGGAAGAAGAGAAAAAAGAGGAAAAGAAGGAAGAAGAACAACCTCTAGAGATAGTACTCAAGGTTGATATGCATTGTGAAGCTTGTGCAAGGAAAGTTGCAAAAGCATTGAAAGGATTTGAAGGTATTAATTAATTAATTACTTTAAAATTATGGTCTAAGCACCAAGACATTTTTTCTGACAAGAATTTAACCAAGGCAATAATCTAATTAGTCAAACATGTTTTCTGCTGCAAATGTTTTGATCAGAGTGTTTTTGAATTTAGCACGAATTCTAATTTAATAGGTAAAAATGTATGTCGAAATTTTTAGATTTGACGTTATGACTCGAATTTAAATTTTATTACAATGTGTGTTCAGTTTTTAATAACTTGTCATTTTATCTATCTAAAAATATTATTGTGTTTAAAAAAATTATGATAATCTTTAAATAATTTAATATATTTTATGTCAAAATTATGGTGACACTTTACCATTATGCCAAATTAACCAAAAATCTAAACTTGGTCAAAATTTTGTTGAAGTTCCACCAATTACTGCCAGTTTATATGATTTACTAGTGTCAGCTTGGTACTTTTGTTCTCTCTTTTTCCCTCCTTTTTTTCCTTGCTAGAGGGATCTACAAAATCCATGATTGATTTTTGAATTTCACATCATACTTGATGAAATAATGATTTGTCAGTATATAAAATTCTCAACTTTTACAGGTATATATTCAGATAGTGACAAAAGTACATTATTACATTTTCCTTAAGTAAAAATAAATTAAAAATAAAACTCATTTAATAGTTGTAAGAATGTTGATAGGTAGGAGTTTGAATTTAAATTGTAGATTTATTTTTATAAAAATTTAATGTATGTGAGCGAGGCTATTAGTCTATTTAATTTAATTTAATAAAAAAATAGAAATAAAGACATAGGTGAGGTAGAGAAAAAAGTAGTAAATTAAGGATTATTTATTAATTATTAATAACGTTTTATTTACATTAAAAAAATATTAAATTCCGAACCAGATTTAATTGGTGGTGAAAATAAAAAAAATAAAAAAAAATTGTTTGTGTGTGTAAGGAGTGGAGGAGGTGAGTGCAGATAGTAAGGGCAGCAAAGTGGTAGTGAAAGGAAAGGCAGCAGACCCCATAAAGGTACTCAAAAGACTACAAAAGAAAAGTGGTAAGAAAGTGGAGCTTATTTCACCTTTGCCTAAACCTCCAGAGGAAAAAAAAGAAGAAATCAAAGCACCACAACCACAGCCAGAGGAGAAAAAGGACGAGGTAATAATAATAATTTAATATTAATTACTTTGGTTAACTCAAAAAATTAATTATATATAGCATCATAATTTACATTCTTATTTTGTCTTCATGGTACCCAGTATACTCAGAGATTAAACATGTCAAATTTTGAATTTGGCGCAATAACTACATTATAAAATTTTCGCACTTAGGTCTCAACCGTTCAATCGAAAATTCATCATCAAGATCATTTAAAATCAATTTATTAATTATTGTATAATTTGAATTTTCTAGTTTCCAATTAATAGTTGAGATCGTTTATTGCATATAAACACGTGATTTTTTCCTTGCATGGAATCTCAATCACTAAAACTTGGGAAATATATTAAAACTATTTGTGACCTATTGATATTTTGTGCAAAATTTAAACTCAAACATTTTTACTTTGGAGAACAAGAACAAATGAATAGGAAATTGAAATGCATGTACTTACTCAATCATACATGATACAACTTAGATTTTGAATTTATACTTTGAATATTTTTTATAAAAACAAAACACGAGTCATCCAATTAAGATTAAACGGTTATGACTGCATGACAGGGCATGAATGTATAAAAACTTACTCTGACAACAAAGAAGAAATCAAGTTCCAATGAATGGGGAATTGTACATGACCTAAAAACATGTATGAATGCTTGTTTAATGAAATATTTTGAATGGATAGAGTTTTCCAATTGAATTAGCCATACCCTTTTGGTTTTGTTGTTTATATGAATTGGATTGTATTAATAGAACACAAGTACTTGTACATAGCATGAAAGTAATGAAACAAAATGAAGAAAATGATGCCCCTACCATTAAGGGCACATGTAACGAGGGAGGGCAAAAGACTGTGACAATTAAGAGATGGCTTTGGCTTTGACCCCACTCTCTCTCCTTTTTGCAACTTGACATGCAGCTTGCAGCTAAATGGGGTCATAGTCACGGACTCACTATATGTCTTATGCACTCAACTCCTAGTTTTACGGTGCCCAACATCTAACGTGAATTCACGGAATCATCGTAGATTTGTCAAAATTACGGTGAATTATTTTGATTTTGATAAACAATAGGTAATATATAACATGTATATTGTAAAGTCTAGGGAATTCATATTGTTTGAATTCGACAATTTTTACACTCATGTAGTTGTTAAGATGATTTAGATTTCAAGTTTAGTATCTTAGCTTTTGAAAAAAATTAAATATATACTATAACTTGAAGCACTTAATCTCGATTTGTTGACTATCAATATAACTAACTAACTACATGAATGTAATGAATTGCTGAGACAAGTATTGTGAATTCAAATTTATGAGTTCATGAATGGATCTGAATTGCATGTAATTTTGGTCTTTCGATCATAATCGAACATTTTAGTTTGAAAAAGATTTGATTGAATTACATTACTATTTTAAGTTTGAATTATCTAATCTTATACAGATGGTCAGATCTATTTTAATTATATAACTAATGCAATTTTGACCGCGTATAATTCAAATTTGTCCATGAATAAATGATAGAACTGTGTGACATTGTGTTGACATGGCACAAGTTTCAGAATTCTTTTAAAGGTAAAAACATTGTAATACAATGTGACATGTGTTAAAAGTTAAAATAACAATTGTTGTGTTGTGCTGTCAATTATTCATTGGATAGTGATGAGATCAGCAAGGTAAGGTAGCTCTCTACTTTGGTGATGATAACTGATTTTTATGGTCCATTTTGGAAACCCCACATCCACACATGCATGCATGGCCCATATCTGAATTGTCAAAATTTGAAACTTGTAGAAGAACAGTACATGCCTTTATTTTGGGCCAAATAATTAAATGATGTATATTGCTAAGGTCACATGTTCAAACATTAAATTGCATTGAAAATAATTACTTGTAATATTTTAACTTTACAAAAAAAATTAAATATAGGACTTTCCTAAGAGTATTTAGATGAGATAACACAGATCTATTCTAACTTAACTAAAGTCTTGAGTTCGATCTCTAACTTAGGATGCAGCAACGTTAAATCTCTTAGGGAAAGTTTAACGTTCATTTAGATCTCATAAAATTTGAGGAATTAGTCTTTATAGTTGTACGTAAAAGATATCAATTTTTTAAAAAATGATTTGTTACATTTGAATAAAAAAAACACTAATAATGGAAAAATGAGGTGAAATTATTTCAACTCATGAACTTATCAATAATACTCCAATAGACAATAGGTTAAATAGTCCAATATATTGTTACATTTTTTATGTATGGTTGGATTGACATTGAGTTGGTACATCATGGTGGATAAGTATGATCCTGATAAAAGCTATATTTTAGAGTTTCAACAAAATTATAGTGCTATCATAATTTTCACCAATTTCACCGTCAATCCAAACATACACTTTGTAATTTCACTTGTGTTCATGACCAAATGACATATGGTTTATAAACTTTCAAAGCAAAGTTATTATATATGAATTTTTTATTATATATTACTCTTATAATTAAATTGACACTGCTTACATGTTATATACTGTACTATATGTTAAATGGTAATTATTATGACTATACAATGATCTTTTGGATTTTGTTGTCTCATAGTTTGTTTGAATTATTTGTCAGCAGCCTCCTCCTGTGGTAACAACAGTTCTAAAAATTAGAATGCATTGTGATGCATGTGCTCAAGTTATACAGAAACGAATCCGTAAGATTAAAGGTACAAAGATTTGTTCTGTTTCTATCTTCTTGATAGTATTGATTAAGATTGCTCCTGTAAATTGTCTCCTTGCCACTAGTTGTGCACTTACAACAAAAATGTTTGAATAATTGTAAAATAATTGAACTCTTTTATTGTACGCATTTTTTTATGATTTTGTTTTTCTTGTAAGCCTTTAAGAGAAACACTGTAGCCTATAATTTTAGGTGATCACTTTGGTACATATCTTATTTGAATATGTATTGATACATCATTGAGGTGGATAATTCTGATAGGTCTAAAAATTAATAAACACTATTCTAAAATCTATCAGAATCATTCAACTCAACGGTGTATCAGTATATATTTAAATAAAATGTGTACCGAAATACTGCTTAAGGGAGGAACTTTCAATGTTTTTCATGCACCTTTTGACCGAAATACTTGTGATTTCTTCCCTAAACTTCTTTTTCTAATTTCTGACTATGTTCAACAGCACCTATTAGTTGACAAATATAGCATCATATGCTTTCTATATTTTTATTTTTTTTATTCTTAAAGCATCTTAGAAAAAATGGATCTTGCACTAATTTAGTTTCCAATTGAATGTAAGTAAAGTTGGGCTAAGAATTGTTTCATTAGAGGGAATCAGACGACTCTTTTAGATGAAACACATTAACCACTTGCGTCTAGTAAAACCAAATTTACTACTGTAAGTCCGTAGCCTCACTGTTACACACAACAAATAATTTTAGCCGTTAATTTGAGATCATATGTCTTAGATTACATATTTATCGAATGAGCTTTAAATAATATATATACCATTGACAGTTGAGATCAATAACTGCATCACACAGGTACTGTAGGAATCCGATTATGTGTCTAACATCCGATTATGATTACATGCTTACTAACTAATTTAACTAATCTATGCAGGAGTAGAATCAGTGGAAACAGATTTGGGAAATGATCAAGCTATAGTAAAAGGAGTGATTGATCCAGCAAATCTTGTTGATGAAGTGTACAAGAGAACAAAAAAGCAAGCTTCTATTGTGAAGGAGGAAGAAAAGAAGGAAGAAGAGAAGAAAGAAGAGGAGAAAAAAGAAGAGAAAAAAGAAGAAGACAAAAAAGAAAGTGAAGAAAACAAGGAAGAAGATGATAATAAAACCGAAATCAAGCGTAGCGAATATTGGCCATCAAAAGACTATGTTGATTATGCTTATTATGCACCGGAGATTTTCAGTGATGAGAATCCAAATGCTTGTTCTGTTATGTAGACCTGTTATTTGTACTATCTTTTGTATTTTTAGTAGCTTATTAGATTAAGCTAATTTTCTATGTTATGTAACATAGTATACTAGTGAATATTTTATGAATTTTAGCTTTCTGTTGTGTTTATGAGCTTTCAATGTATTTCACTGTCAAAAGATGACAGAATCACTTATGTTGGTGTGTATGTGCTATGTAGTATTACTGAATTTTGGCCTACCATTTATGTACCTATAAATGTTGACATTTGAATAAATTTATTGTGAAAATGCCACTTCAACCTAAACTTTAAGCCTTCAAAACCATTGTGGAAAAAAAAGTTGATTGAATGTTGTCTTTAATTCAAAGAGGTTTTGAATTATTTTGTACCATTGTCCTTAGTCTTCTTGACCAACTGCACAAGGAATGAGACCGAAGGTTGTCCATATTCATAAGGGTGAGAATGTGGTTAAGACCGGTCATGTGTATTATTTACCGTGATCGGGTCGAACAGTTCATGGGGTAAATGTAATGAGGGATCTTAGGGAATCAGATTTGATGCAATAATTGCGTTAACAGTCACTGCTATCTGCCATCTGATCTCAATCAAACAATTGAGATTGTGTTAATAGTTAAAACTGATGTACTATTCAGATCTTTTGATCTTGAATCATCGGATAAGATTAAATACTATGTTGAACTGCGTGATAATCTACAACAAAAGATCTCAATCCGGATCTTAGAGGTCATACAGGCAGATAAAAACAATTGCACGTAAGGGTAATATATCATCTCCGGTGATAGAAAGGAGTACAAGAAGGAAGGAGGAGATGCAATATGGTGTCGGAGAGGTATGATAAGATACAATAGAATTACAAGATCCAACTATTTGATTTGATGTTAAAACTTAAAAGTCACATGTAACTTGTTATTTCTAATATATAATATTTGTACTCATTTACTTCAAATATGCCATAATTTAACCTATGGACATGATAGTTAAAATTTTAACTGTTATGCAGAAAAGAATCAAGCATAGTAGTGCTGCAGAATCTAACTCCAAAAGGAATAAGATGCAAAAAAGAAATCTCTGAAATAATGGGACGTTTAAGATATATAGCAGCAAAAAGGTGACATGTATTTGGATGTAGCAATTTGAAAAGGTGAATCAGAATACCATATTATTCTTGTAAAAGCTGGGGTGAACTATTAGTGAGGTGGCAAACTAAGAAGCACAAATGCTATAACAAATTAGCATATAATTGGTTTAGAGTGTGAATTATATAATACAATAGATTATTTGAATGAAAATAAAGTTCAACAAAGTACATAGAATCAAATAGTACTTGTGGCTTAAAGCTGCAACACCTATTCTAAAGAAAGGCATAAACCGATGAGGAGTGAAATTTTGGTGCAACTCGTTTAAATTTCAACCAATAAAAGGGTGAAAATTTGTATTGAGAGTGAGTGTGTTATGAAATCTGACATGTTTTTTTACAAAGTTATAGCAAGTCATAACAAGTCTATTCTTAGATAGCTTCAGATAATTGTTTGCGCCTACAAGGTCGACGAGCAGGTGGAGAGCGAGTAGATTGAAGCTTGGGTTCACGTTTTGTTAGGCTATGTTTGGTCCGACTTATTATTACTTTACTTTTGACTTATTTAGCAGGAGGTAAATCTTGAAGTTTAGGTACAAGTAGGATAGAGAGCATGTTAAAATATATGAAGAAAAAATTTTCCTAGAGAATACCATCATCAAATGATGTAAAATTTTCTAACCGAAAATTTGCATTATATGTATCATAATGTTGATTTTCATGTAATGATCCTTCTGTAGCTTAAAGTATCTCTCTAAACATTGTACCGATGGAAGCTATATTAACAAATACAACCGCTTTAAAGTTAAAAGCTAACCCAACTCCACGGTCCATATCATTTATGTTTACTTCTGCAAAGACTTGTACATCACCACAGTGACATATTTGGCACCAAATCGATGAGTCGTCCCGAGTGCAACCACTGAAGGGCTGCTCTTTCCTTTCTGCATGTAGAGATGATTGAGCACGACGTGCTGTGGTCTGGATACAAGAGGTTGGAATTCCATATTTGCGGAAGGAACATTAAGAAGAGTCATTTGCATGAACGGAGGAACCGATGGCGGCTCCTTTGCATAATCTTCAGAACTTAGGTGTAAGTTGTTGTAACTAGAGTCTGGTGATTTAGGAGCTACGAAACAAGAAATGCTTTCAATGTCTTCAGGAACGTAATCCTGCATAATGATTAGGTTCAACATGCATTTGACCAAACAACTTACTAAAATGCTTATTAAATATTTGTTTATCATACGAAAATTTATGTATAACTGGTTTCTACAATCAAAGAAAAAACAAAGATAACCTCGGCATAAGTTGAGAATAGCTTATGAAAATAAGCTATTTGGGTGAGCTTGTGAAAATAAGATGACAACATTCACAGAAGTGCTTCTATCATACATAAGACCAAATAAGCTCTTCCAGGTTCCAAATGTAATCATATAAGATATGCTATAAAATCAATTTACCATCATTCAACTTCTCCATGTTTAGGAATTTCAAGTTTGACTGATAATCACACATTTTTTCTAGAGTGCCACAACAAAGTTTCATAAATATTGTATACGGAAAATAAATGACCCCAGATAGTTGATAAGCTAATCTGTAAGCAGTAACAACTGTTAACAAAAAGCAAATTCATGTCATCAAGGACTTGCAACGCTACTTCGCCACAGATCAAAGCTATGAGTTTAAAGTTCAGATCACATGTATTCGAAACAGAGTTCATGCAGGAAAAGACGAGAATTTTGGCCAAACATTATGTCAACAAAATCAGATCACTGTGCCTCTTGATCACATGGAACGCACACTAAATAAGTCAACAAAATATTACCTGTAAGTCCAGAATGTTGTAAGTATTGGCAGCATCATCTTTAGCCCAAGGTAAGTCAGGTGCATACCTCCACAGTCCATCCACGATAAATCTAAACTGATAAACACCAGATGGAAGCACCTTCATTATAGTGAAGTCCTTTCCTGATCTCTGCAAGGGTATTCTGATGAACAAGAATATCAGAACCTAAGAAACAATTATATAGAAACCTTTGAAGACAAATAAAGAAGATATTAAGAATGCATTTGGCTTGTTTTTTGTTTTCATTTTCACTGATAAAGAAGACTTTTGTTTTTTTGATTTTACAATCCACAAAAGAAACGGGGAAAACAACTTTAGTAATAGCAACTATAGCGGACATTGGACAAATTATTGCTATGCAATACACTATTTAGGAAAAATGTTGTCAAATAGCAGCTATATCGACATTATAGCACTATCGACATTATAGCACTATTGCATCACAAAATTTGAACAAATCACTATATTCTGCGATGCACAATTGACATCAGTACAATTTTGTAACTATCATTAACAACATATCAGCAGTAAATGAACTTAACTAACACTAAATTATCCGAACCTTGTTTTCCAATTATCCCATGATCCCTCCACAGCAACTTCTTTACCGCCATAACTCCAAGTAATCATTGTCGGAATTCCAACTTCATTAAACATATCCTCATACCCTGAAGTAGTTTGCATCCAAGAGGGGTTTGGAACCTGCATCTCATCAGGTCTTTGTAGTGGAACCACCGGAACCTAAACACAGGTGAAAAGCGAATGATTCGAAACTAATGATAACCGAGAATCCACAAAAGCATTACACAAAAAGGGGTAGGAAAAGTTATTCTTGATAGTGACAACAATCTAGAATATAAGAATATGGTTCCATTAAAGTAATCCCAATATCATAAGCTACTTTTGCTTCTCAATCACAATCACAACAACAATCATTAGATTCCATTAAATGATGATTGATGAAAACACCAATATAAACCCTGAATCTGATCCAATTACCAAAACCCACAAAGTGAAAAACATGGAAATGTAAACTAATGTATGAGTAAAAACACAAAATGGGGTGACAAAAAAATATGAACTTTGCATCAAACAAATACATAATCTGAATGTATGTTTGGTATCGCACTGAGTATGTCAGAATCACACTGATCCACCGACCAAGTCCACCAATTCACCACACTCACATTCCAAAATAAATGCATTATGAACTCAAGGTTGTTAAGACATGTCAAAATCAGACAACATAAATAACATCAAATCAAAAACAAAAACCTAGGATACTGATTTAGACAAACCATTCGTAAAAATAAAATAAAAAATAAAAAAACAATTTTTTTGAGATTTCGCAATCTGAATGGAATATAAAAAAAAAAAACTAAATTAAAATGAAAATAAGCAAACCCTTTTGGTGTGAATTGGGGAAAAGGTGAAAGAGATTGAAAAGGAAGAAACTTGAACATACTTGAGGGGAAAACATGAGTGGAGATTGAGTTGTTCTAGGGCTAGCAGGTGGAGAATGACCCATTAATTCAGAAGGTGAAGGATTTTCAACAACCCCATCAGGAGTAGACATGCAATCGCTACTCACAGTGTCAAAACCACCCTCTCTTTCTCTTTCTCCTCCTCCATCTTCTTCTGATGAAATTTCTGATATTGTTCCGTTGAAATCTTCTTCTCTTCCATTGACATTTCCCATGTTTGTTGTGCAAAGAAGAAAAAGAAGAAGAGGGTTTTGGAAGATACTACGAGTGATGGGTCATTTCATGATATTCTTGTATATTACTCTACTTTGTTCCTTTTTCTTCATTTTTATTTTTTACCAATTGGAAGCTTCAACGTGCTATGTGTGTTTTCTGCGTGCGTGTGTGTCTGTCTCTCTCTTGTTAGTGAGAGTGACTGAGAGAGAAGCTGTTGGTAGTGTTATCATATCACTATGTCCCCTTTACTCTACTTGTGTAATTGTGATTTTTTATCGTCCGATTTTAAATTAACGGTTAAGATTATTTTATCGAGATTGTTTTATCGTATTAAATTATGTTTATAATTTGAATCGTTGATCTTAAATAAGTGTTTGAGATTTCGTATTACTTTAAATGTTTATTGCATAGGATATGGGTCTCTAGGCCTTAGCTAATTAGGGTTTGAGTTAGATTTAAGATTTAGATAGTGGGAATCGATTTGGTGCATTAACATAGTTATTGTACCCAATCGTCTTATTTCAATCAAACATGTAAATGAGTTAATGGATGTGCAATTGAAACCGTCTAATTTCGAATCAATAGATGAAACAAAATTTTGGGTGAAAATTTATAGCACCAGTTCTCAATCTCATGTAGTGATGATAAATGTATTTCTTCTTATTGTATGTTGTAATGAAAATAGACACCACTTATGGTTAAAATTGTGACGAGTATTTCTTTTGAAAATAATCTATTAGGATGCTTTGGATTCGTGTACAATTGTCAACTGTTAATTATTATATTGTGATAAGTGAATATTTACTCAAATAATGAGAATTACGTTTCTTCAAGAAATTTGGTTACGTGGTGTAGTAATGAGGGTCTAAAATGACTAGGTGGTGAAGGGAAAGAAAGGTTGGATGCTCGGACATATTAGTGATAGAAGAAGTGATTAACAATTTTATTTTTTTTTGACAGAATTAACAATGTTGATTATAAAAAAAAAATGAAAAAAAATATTAAATATATGTGAAAATCACATTTATTTAATTAAAAGAAAAAAAAAATTTAAAGGGATGATTTTAGTTATCAAGAAAAAGGAAAAAAGTGGTGATAACTAAAATTAGAGGAGAAAAAAAAAAGGTGTTATCTATCATTCCTTTTTTTTTTTTGAGATTTTTTTTTTGGTACAAAGCAAATCTATCATTCCTTTTAATGCGAAAATTAATATTTTGATATATGGTTCTGATCGTACCTGGAACGGACGTTCGATCGATGGCCAGCTGCTAGTCACGTGCGGTGTTGATAGTTGCCTTTGAAAACGAAGGGGGGGTTGTACCTGCAGACACTCCGATGCCTAAGTCAGCACAGATACAAGAGAAGAGGTAGAGAGTAAGAATTGAATACCTGACTCCTCAATGATGAGGAGTATTTATAAGCCCCCAGCGCGGGGCCAACGATTATCACTATTGGGCCGCGTAGAGCAAGCCCAATGAGGATAACTGCTAGGGATAGCGTGGTAAGCTGGAGAAGTTGTTAGACTCTCCCCCTAGTCAAGCTTAGCCCGTATTCTGTGGGAGACGAATAAGCTTGGGATGAAAATGTGGCTTGTGGAGCACGTTTGACAGGTGCGAAATTGGTGGCGAGCACGGACGTGCTCGACAGTGAGAAACTGGATAAGCTTGAGCTACTGATGAGCTTGAGCTGGGGTGTCGAGCAGGAAAGTGAATGCGCTCGACGTTGGGCTGTCTTCGACACACTAGTGGATTGGGCCTGCTAGTCAATTCTAGGCCCAGTCCGGAACAGAAGCCCCCCAAGTCATTGCTGCTAGGCATAGGAGTAATGACTTAAGGTCCAGTGCAGGAATGTCGAAGAGAAGCGTCAGGCTGTGAATCAACAGCCAAGTGCGCTCGTCAGTAGTTCGTGTTCGACAGAGACTTGGAGTTCATAAATTTGGGATTGCGCAGTTTCGCTCGCCGAGGGCGTGAGTCTTGTTTGCCATTCGCATGCAAACCCGAACGCCGTGTCGAGGAACTAATTGAGTCGAGGAGAGCGAAAGGCAACGTGTGGAGAAGCTAAGTGACGTTTGATGAGATAGTGCGTCTCCTGATGACGCCACGTGCGCCAGCTACGAGGGGATGCAATGATGGCCTAGTGATGTAGGTCATAAGTGACCTTGTTTCCTGTGCAGGCGCGTACGACGCGTGGTTGAGACGCCGTTTAATTTTTGCGGGAACGATTCTGAAGCGTTGGATCTTCCTTATCTGAAGCGTCGGATTGATCCAACGTTTGGGAAGCGAAGGTGGCATCGTTCCACGAGGTGACGCGTCGTAGCGGATGACGCGTTTGGTTGAGTGTAAGTAGAGGAGGGGAAATTCATTTCAGAAATTTTCCTTCTCTTCATCCTTTGGAACAGAACTTAAAGCTTCAAAATCCATTTTCAATCGCTGGTGCTCCTGCTCTGTTGATCAAATCTTCCTCTCCACACGAAGTTTCTATTTCCAGTTAAGGTACAAATTTTCCCATGCTTTTGAGTTTGCATTTGCGTTTACTTGGATTTGTTTAGAGGATTAGAACCCCGGTGAATGTTTGCTGTTAAGAATAATGCAAATGTTGTTGTTCTGGTGAGTTTGAAGGTGTTTGGTGGTTGTTTTCCACTGCCAAACGCCTTTTCGAATAGTAAAGTTAGGATTTTTATCATTTTTTGTTTAGATTTGAGTCCTAGCGCCACCCACAACCACCGTTTCGTACTATCCGATGGGTTTTTCGGTGAGAGATTTCCAGAAATTCATTTGAATTTCTGGAAATTTGAATGGGCGTGTCGAGGAGAAATTATGAGTGGTGCGGGCATAGGGTGCTTGTTTTGGCGAGCAAGAACGCTCGCTATGGCGAGCAGAAATGCTTGCCTTTGTGTTCATAAAGTCATTAGGTCTTAGTTTTTGCTCGCCATTTTACGGTTCGAGCGTGATACGCCCGTTAGTTCGTTTCTTCGCCATTTGTAAGGGCCTTTGGTCGAGGGCAGCGTCCTCGGCCAATACTTCGCCCTTTCACTTGATTTGCGGTGGAAGGGTGAATTTGATTTTGAACGTCGAATTCATTTTCTTTCGCTGCTTTTCAGGTGTTTATAAATGGAAGAAGAAGAAGCTGGGACGTCGCAGCATAGAGAGCCGATCATGCCCACCGAAGAAGACCCTTATGCTTGGATAGGCGAGGGTCCTAGGACGCGCTCGGTGATTTCCCCCTCGGCAGAGCCCAAATTTACCATAGTCGAGGAAAGGATAGGGGATCAACCAAGCAACTGGTCGGCGCATGCCGTAGGCGGCGAGCGGCGAGTATATTCAAACTTCGGCGAGGACGGGTTCAGGATGTATGAATTCGTATTCGAGAAGTTGGGGCTCAGGATGCCGTTCAGCGAATTCGCAATGAGCGTTTTCAGGCACTTGAAGTTGGCCCCTTCCCAATTAAATCCGAACTCGCTAGGGTTTATTCGGATACATGAGATAGTGTGCGAGCACCTGCGGATCACCCCTTCCCTCGCCCTGTTCTTTAAGATATTCCAACTCCAGCGGCAGGCGGTAAATGGGCGACAAGGTTGGGTGTCTTTGAAATCTCAGGGGAAGAAGTTTTTTTAACATGTTCGTGGATTCCGTTCGGGGCTACAAGCCTCGCTATTATATAGTTCGAGCAGAGAGTGAGGCTGCTCGGGAATCCCTGTACAGGAATGTGACGGTAACGGTGGATGGGGAGCAAGTAGTGAGGTGCGAGCCCAAGTTCCCTTTGGCGTGGACATTCGCTCACTACGAGCAGAGCACCGATTCCTACCTGACCAAGGATCAGGGAATGTCTGAGGACGATTGGGCTGGCTTGAAAGTCTTGAGCGACTATGTAAATAGCTTCAAACTGGGGCCCTGTGTGTATAAGGAAGTGGTTGAGGGGGAAAGGGTAACACTGCCTGTGCTCGACAAGGAGGGTAAACAGGTGTATGACATTAGAATAATTAACACCAGGGCGGTATAAGGATTCGTTTTTTAACTTTTTTCCTCGTTCATAGCTTGCTTTTATTTCCCTATATTCTGTTACTGACATCTTTGATTTTCCACTTTGCAGACGAAATTTTGAGGATGCTACTGATATTTTGAGGATGTTAGGCGATCCAAAGGGAAAGAAAACGGGAAAGCCGGGCAAGAAAGGACCTGTCTCCGCCGTTTCTTCCGCTGCTGGTGGTTCGGACTCAGGATCCCCAAAGGTAGATTCTCTATGCTTGAGGACTACTTCTCTTCGACCAGAGAAAAGAGCGAGGACGTCCCCGGACGTGGAGATCATTGACAAGGGCGAGCAGAACGTCGTTCCTCAATGATGGGCGGTGCGAGGGTACCTCGACAAGTATCCCCTCACCGTTGCGGCGAAGGAGAAAGCCATCATTAGGGAGATGGACCCTGAGAGGAGGGAAGGGTATATGAAGGATGATCTCGCTGGGCTGATGAGGTTGGTGTCGACGGTTCTGGTGCTGAACGAGGAGAGCAAAGAGCTGGGGAGGGAGATTGAGAAGCTGAAGGCGAAGATAGAGACGCTGAAGGCCAGCAAATTGAAGCTCGAGGTTGTCGTCGAGGACCTGCAGAGCAAAAAGGAAGTCTGGCACAAGACTCAAACAGAGCTCTGCCTCGTCAATGAGAACTTGGAGGCGGCGGTCAAGAGGCAGAGGGAGCTCGAGGATGAGCTAAAAGAGTTGAGGGAGCTGAAAGACTCTATGACTCCTGCTGAGGACGAGCCTGAGTTTGCTCGAGCATTGACCACCAGAGCTGCCCTTGTCAGGGAGCTCACTTCTGTTCGGGAAAAAATTACGGCGGCGGCTAAGTTTGGTTACAATAATGCCGTCGCCCAGCTGAAGATTGTCAATGCCGAGCTCCAGACTGCGGGGACTGGCTTTTGGCGTCGCGTGGTCGACGGGGAAGTGGTCCTTCCTTCTAAGAATGAGAACGCCGAAGCTAACGATCTCCTGCTTGACGAGGAGGAGGAAGACGGGGAGGATGATATGGATCAGGACCAGTCAGACGGCGAGGAGAAGACCAAGGAGGGCAAGCATGTTGAAGGTGATCATGTCGAGGAGGAGCATATCGAGGAAGAGGGTCACGATGAGAGCAACTAGGCCCTTTTTGTTTTATGTTTTACTTTTGGCCTGCGCGCCATAGACTTGAAGTTTTTTTGATGTATTGTTGATTTTGGTGGCCTTTTGTGCCTTTAATGTTATATTTGAACAACTGGGCTTTGCCCGTTATTGTTAAGTACTTTTGTGACCGACTTATATTTGTGCTCGCCCATGTGGACGCGTCTGCTCGTGTTTAACTTGGAAATATTTCTGCGAAACTAATCTCAAGTTTTCCTCGTCGAGCTTGTCTGCTCGTGTTTAACTTGGAAGTATTTCCGCGAAACTAATCTCAAGTTTTTCCTCGTCGAGCTTGTTTGCTCGTGTTTGACTTGAAAATATTTGTTTTTGTAAAATTAAGCACAAGCTTTCTTTGCCGAACTGATGTTCTTTTGCTCGACGAAGGTTTCATCCCTGTGGGTTCCTGGTTGTCGTCCAAGTGCCCGGGTATCCTGCCCCCGGACAAAATAACGGAAAGCTTAGTCATCCAAGTTATTCTGTTAGTCTTGCATGTGACCTTGGTCCCCACGCAGTCAACCTTGGGTTGTTAAAACTGCTTGGTACCTATGCCTTCATAAGTGTTTGTTGAAACTGCTCACATGCATTTTGTTGAGATTATGGGGATAAATAGCTCCATTTGCTTCTCTTCTCTTCATTTTCAAGAGTTATGGAGAGAAAGAATGTGGAGAAAGGTGTTGCAACTAGGTCAAAGAAGCAATCTAAGGTCGACAAGATAGACTGCGTCGAGGAAGGTGGATAAATAGCACTTAGAAGTAGGGTTGCTTGGTTTTCGTTATGCGAAGTCGTGTTCGCCTTGTCGCTCTGTTCGACGACGGTTACGTTGGCGCGTCTAAGGTCGACAAGATAGACTGCGTCGAGGAAGGTTGATTTCTTGCTCGGCGTTACCATGAGCAGTTTAGGGAACCGCCCAGGCGTTCGGAGGTTCGACCCCGAACATAACAGCGCACAAACGTCGAGGAAGAGGTTTGTTTGCCGTAGCTCCACCTTCCCATCGCGAGCTGGGGGTCGAGCCGTGGTACGAGGACGAGGGGGCTCGTGTTTTGAGCTTTCCCAAGTTGGGTTTGTTATCCTTATAGAAGTTTGAGGCGGGCACCTGTACCTTGGTGTCTGCCCGTTGTCGAGGAGCGGCAGTCCGCGTGTCTTTTGGGCTGGTCGTCTCCTTCGCTATAGGCTGTCGTGGTCGACGTTGCCTTAGCTATAGTATTGTTTTAATTTTTTAGCATTCCAAGTGCGAGGGAGTTCTTTTCCTGTGAGGGTTTCGAGATGGTAAGCTCCAGTTCCCGTTTTTGCTCGCACGCGATATGGGCCTTCCCAGTTGGCGGCGAGCTTTCCGTGGTTGGAGTCTTTGTTGTTTCGTCTTAACACAAGACTGCCAATGTCAAAGTTTCGTCGTATGACCTTGACGTTGTGTCGAGCAGCAATTCTCTGTTTAAGTGCGGCTTCTCGGAGGGAGGCGGCTGTTCGGAGTTCGTCCACCAGGTCGAGCTCCTCTCTAAGTGCTTCGTCGTTTGCCTTCTCCGACAGTGGCTGCGTTGTTCGCCAAGAGAGGTTTTCGATCTCGACGGGGATGACGGCTTCAGATCCGTACGTTAGTCGAAATGGTGTTTCTCCGGTGGTGGAGTGTGGAGTTGTTCGGTAGGCCCAGAGTACGCTCCACAGCTCTTCGACCCACTTATTTTTCTCCTCGTCGAGTCTTCTTCTGAGACCGCGAAGGATTATCCTGTTCGCCGATTCGGCTTGCCCGTTGGTTTGGGGGTGTTCCACAGAGGTAAAGTGTTGTTTTGTTTTAATTGCGGCGAGGAAGTCCTGAAAGTTTTTGTTCGTGAACTGAGTGCCGTTGTCGGTGACAACCACCTATGGAATTCCGAAACGCTCCAGGATGTTCTTTTTAAAGAAACAGAGGATCGTCTCCGCGGATATGTTGGGGATTGCTTCGGCTTCTACCCACTTGGTGAAGTAATCGACTCCGACTATTAGGAATTTACAGGGATGGAGTCCCGTCGTGAATGGCCCGAGGATATCCATGCCCCACCACGAAAAGGGCCAAGGCGAGGACAACGTCGTTAGCTCCTCTGGGGGTGCTAAGACCATGTCTGCGTGTCGTTGGCACTTGTCGCATTTCTTAACGTGCTCTCTAGCATCTTGTTGCATGGTGGGCCAAAAATATCCTGCTCGGAGAGCTTTTCTTGCAAGAGATCTTCCCCCGAGGTGCTGGCCGTTGATGCCTTCGTGTATCTCGCGCAGTATGTAATCGATGTCGTCTTGGTCGATGCATTTAAGGAGAGGGATAGACACCCCTCTTTTATAGAGTTGGTCACACATGAGGCAATACGAAGTAGCTTTTCGTTGGATTGTTTTTGCCTCTTTTTCGTCGTCGGGGAGATGCCCGTGCGCGAGGTACATCCAGAAAGGCGTCATCCAAGATCTTCCGTCTCGGATCGAATTAATGTCGACGATAGATTTCGAAGACGACGTGGCCGGCCTCTCGATACTTGGTCGAGGAAGTATTTCCTGAATGATGGATTTGTGTCCGCCCTTCTTTTTTGTGCTTGCCAATTTTGACAGGATGTCCGCTCTTGTGTTGTGTCCTCGAGGGACATGCTTGACTTCGAAGGAGTCGAATCGCGCCACTTTGTCGCGTACTAAGGCTAAATATTCGTGGAGATTGTCGTTTTTAGCTTGATATTCTCCTAGTACTTGTGACACCACGAGTTGCGAGTCGGTGAATATTGTTACCTCCTTGGCGCCCACGTCTTCGGTGAGTCGTAGGCCTGCGAGGAAAGCCTCGTACTCCGCTTGGTTGTTCGACGCTGGGAATGACAGGGCGAGGGATACCTCAATTATGGTGCCCGTCTTGTTTTCGAGGATGATTCCCGCTCCAGCTCCTGAGGCGCTAGAGGCTCCGTCGACGAAAATGGTCCATTTGTTTGCCCCGTCGTCTGGAGATGCTGGTAGAGCCATTTCAGCGACGAAGTCTGCTAGGACTTGGGCTTTTAGGGCCTTCCTACTTTCTTATCGAATGTCAAATTCGGCCAACTCGAGGGACCATTTGAGCATTCTGCCCGCCATGTCTGGTCGAGCGAGCAGCGCTTTGATAGGCTGGTCCGTTCGTACGGTGATTGTGTGAGCAAGAAAGTAATGCCTTAGTCGTCTCGCAGCTACGACGAGCGCGAGTGCGATTTTCTCGATTCGTTGGTTTCTGATTTCGGGTCCTTGTAGGGCCTTGCTCGTGAAGTACATAGGTTTTTGGCTTTCTGTTGTTTCACGGATGAGTGCGGCACTTACAGCCTCGGGAGTTACGGCGAGGTATAAGTATAAGACCTCCTTGGCATCCGGTCGTGAGAGGACTGGAGGTTCGGACAGAGCTTTCTTTAGGCGTTGGAGAGCCTGCTCGCACTCTTCCGTCCATTCGAATGCAACTTCTTTTCGAAGGAGTTTGAAAAGGGGAAGTGCATGCTGTGCGGATTTTGCTACGAAGCGAGATAACGAGGTGAGCATGCTGTTGGGAGTTCAGCGAATGCTCTGCATTTATCGGGATTCGCTTCGATTCCTCTCTCCGTAAGATAGAAGCCGAGGAACTTCCCTGCCCGTACCCCAAAAGTGCATTTTTCTGGGTTGAATCGCATTTTGCAAGCGCGGGCACGCTCGAACACCCTCTTTAGGTGAATGGTGTGGTCGACTTCCTCTTTGGACTTTACGATCATGTCGTCCATATAGACTTCGAGCATGTCGCCAATTTCTGCTTGGAAGACTTTGTTCATCATTCGCTGGTATTACGTTATAGTAATAGTTGCCTGATTCGGTCATGAATGCGGTTTTTCCCTTATCCGATTCGGCCATGGGTATTTGATTATAACCTGAATATGCATCCATAAAAGATAATAATTTAAAACCAGATGAATTATCTACAAGTTATCAATACTAGGCAGGGGATAAGCATCTTTGGGACAAGCCCTATTGAGATCGGTGTAGTCAACGCACATTTGCCATTTACCATTAGATTTCTTAACAAGTACAACATTTGAAAGCCAAGTAGAGTATCTAGCTTCGGAAATAAAATTTGCCTCTAAGAGGTCTTTTACATTTTTTTCTGCAGCCTCCGCTTTCTCGGGAGACTGCTTTCTCCTACGTTGCACTACAGCCTTAGCGGCTGGGTCTATGGCGAGCTGGTGGTAGGCGACCTCAGGGTCGAGGCCGGGCATCTCAGTGGGGCTCCATGCGAACAGATCTGTGTTCTCACGGAGGCAAGATTTCAGCTGGTTCTTGACAAAATCGGGAAGGTTCGCACCGATCTTTACTCCTCTGCTCGGGTCCTCTCCAAGGGGAATAACTTCGAATTCACCATCTGGAATGGGGCGGTAGTTCTTCTTGCTCGCCTCATTGTCCTCTTCATTGTCTTTTCGAAGCTTTTTCTCCTCTTTTCGTTCTTTCTTGGAGAATCGAGCATCCAGGTCGATGGCACTGACATTGTTGGGCTTCTCGTTGCTCCCTTACCCCGACGAACCTGGTGCGTTCTTGGTTTTGCTCAGTGTCTTGCCAATTGATGACAAACCTTTGGACGCAGCATCAAAACATCTTCTTGCCGCGGCGATGTCTCCGTGGATAATTGCGATCTTACCATTCTGAGTGTAGTACTTCATTTTGAGATGAATGGTGGAAGGTACAGCGACCAGATCGGCTAGGGCTGTTCCGCCGATGATGCATTGGTAGAGGGAGCAGCAATCTATGACCAGGAACTTGACTCTGACGGGCTTGGCTGTTTCTCCTTGACCAAAAGTGACGAGGACGTCGACGTAACCCCAAGGCTTGCTTGTCGAGCCATTGAAGCCTTGCAGGTCTGAGCCTAAGTAAGGAGCCAAGTGTTTCTTCTCTAAACCGAGCACCTTGAACAGGGAGGAATACATTATGTCACAAGAGCTTCCCTCGTCGACCAGTATGCGGTGCACCTCGAAATTCACCATGTGCGCCTTTATGAGTAAGGGAATTTGAGAGTTATGAGAGCTGCCGAGCATCTCTTCCGGATAGAAGGCAAGGGGAAGAGATCCTTTCTCCCCGATGTCAAGAGTGACGCCCAGATTAGACGAGGTGGAGATCAGTTCATCGAACTTTCTTTTCACAGAGCCTATGGTGAGGGGATTGAAACCCCCACCGGAGATAACCATGGCGGAGGAGAAATCCTCCCATTTGCTGAGTCGGGCAGCGAGTTCATCAAAGATGAAAAAGTCTTCAGGCTTGTAGATGGCCATGGCTACCTGCCCAGGGGCAGCGCCGTCGTCGTTCTTGTCCTCGGGCTTAGGAGCCGGAGGGTTGTTCTGTCGATGAGCGTCATTGTTCCTCACATATTTCCTCATGGGGCCGTCTTTAATCAGAATTTCAATGGCGTCCTTCAGGTGGACGCAGTCTTCAGTGATGTGACCATCGGTCTTGTGGTATTTGCAGTATTTTTTCATGTCGGCGTTGGGCTTGGCCGGCATGGGCTTAGGTACTCTGACTCCCCAAGCTTTGAACTGGGATGTGCCTGTAGTTGATAGAATGTGCTCACGAGATGTGGTGAGCGGAGTGTACTGAGTGAATTGACTATTGGGTCCTCGGTTCTTTTCGCGAGGACGTTCTTCAAACTTTCTGTCACCACCTGCTCGATGGGGACCACGGCTGTGCCCGGACGATCCTTCTGTTCGGGACTTGCGGAAGCTCGCAGCTTCTTCTTTCTCTTCGTACTCAATATAGGCTTGCGCCTTCTGGAGGAGGTCGTTGAGAGTCTCCTGCGGGGAGATCCCAATAAACTTAGCGAACTCGCTAGGGCGGCGGAGACCTCGCTCGATCAGATACTTCTTCATGCTGTCTGAAGTGGGAACCTGAACAGCTTCCTTGTTGAACCTATCAAGGTAGGCGCACAGAGATTCGCGCTCTCCCTGAACGACGTGCTCGAGGGTAGCCACCGACTTAGGTGGGCGACGCGAAGCTGTGAAGTGATTCTTGAAGCGTTCAGATAGTTCTTTCCATGATGTAATGGATCCTCGGGGAAGGGATTTGTACCAGTCAAGCGCTCCCTTGGTTAGGGTTGTTGAGAACAGCCTGCACTTGATGGGTCCCTTGACCTGGCGATAATTCAGCTGGACATTGAGATTGCTGATGTGGTCGTCAGGGTCTCCCAGCCCGTCATACTTCCCCAGGTTAGAGGGTGGTTTCTCTAAGACTGGAGGGAGAGGAGCGTTGAGGATATCCCAAGATAGGGGTCCTTGGCTGTCATCCTCGTCACTCGAGCTCGGCTGGTTGCGAGGGGAGTTGTATTCCCGAGGAGATGGGGAGCGCTCCTCGTTGTACGGAGGAGGATTAGGTTGCACATGTTTCTTTCCACGATCTGTGGAAGTAGTTGCGGAATTTCCGCCTGGCGGCCGCGTTTTGCAGGAAGGAGAAGGTTCGCGGATTACAATTCCCTTTCCTCTCTTGCTAGTCTGGGCTGGACGATCCTCGTGGGGAGGGGTACGTCCTCTTTTCTTCTGCGCCGTGGCGGGAAGGACGAGATTGTTTCTCAAGAGACTTTAATCGGCGGTTCTGCTCGCGGATTAGGTCTTTGTGTTCTCTGAGTGAATCAACCAGCGCTTTGAAGTCTGCTGCTGATATAGTAAGGATTTGTTGTCCTGGACTATCGGTGACTTGGTTAGCCGCAGGGGCTTTTCCAGATGAACTTGTGTTTCCGGCGTTCGGGCCCGGAATTTCGACGATTTGATTGTCGTCTTCAGTGAATGAGGAGCATTCCTGCCCGTCTCTCTCGTCGACTTCGAGATCGACGACGGCGTTAGCTTGGAGATCTTCTTCGTTGCTAGGAACGATGATGTCGTTGCGGGGTTCGACGACGGTGGACATGGGACGTCTGTCGGCGTCAAAGAACTGAGGAGTAGTTCCATCGTTCTGAGGTGGAGGTGTGCTACCTGTGGCCATGACTGAAGATTTGATGGATGGTTTTTCTTTCAGTTTGAGAAAGGGGGAAGACTCACGTCCACAGTGAAGTCGCCAACGATCGTACCTGGAACGGACGTTCGATCGATGGCCAGCTGATAGTCACGTGCGGTGTTGATAGTTGCCTTTGAAAACGGAGGGGGGTTGTACCTGCAGACACTCCGATGCCTAAGTCAGCACAGATACAAGAGAAGAGGTAGAGAGTAAGAATTGAATACCTGACTCCTCAATGATGAGGAGTATTTATAAGCCCTCAGCGCGGGGCCAACGATTATCACTATTGGGCCGCGTAGAGCAAGCCCAATGAGGATAACTGCTAGGGATAGCGTGGTAAGCTGGAGAAGTTGTTAGACTCTCCCCCTAGTCAAGCTTAGCCTGTATTCTGCGGGAGACAGATAAGCTTGGGATGAAAACGTGGCTTGTGGAGCACGTTTGACAGGTGCGAAATTGTTGGCGAGCACGGACGTGCTCGACGGTGAGAAACTAGATAAGCTTGAGCTACTGATGAGCTTGAGCTGGGGTGTCGAGCAGGAAAGTGAATGCGCTCGACGTTGGGCTGTCTTCAACACACTAGTGGATTGGGCCTGCTAGTCAATTCTAGGCCCAGTCCGGAACAGGTTCAATTCTTAAAGTATTGGTATATATTTTTCACTAACTTGCATATAGTATTCTTTTTCATATGCTCCTTCAAGTTGTGTGTGAGCATTATATATACAAATAAGTTGGATAAAATGTGATTAAAGGAAAAAAGAGTGTAGTGCACACAAAGTAAGAAACCTTAATGGAATTTGAGAGAAGGTGATCCACATATGGTTCTTAAAAAAATTTGCCCAATATAATTTGGTATATATGAAAAGGTTATCAACACAATTATTTTCTTTTCTGTATATATGAAAAATTTTAAAATGAAAATTCCCAATTAAATAAAGAGAGTTAAACGATATGAATTGAATTTTTCCAATCACTAGTATCTTTGAATTAGAGAAAACTTTATAAACAAGTATAGAATCACATTCAAGCCAAATGTTAAATCAACTCTTGTCAAGTATAGAAAAAATTGCACTCATCAACCGTTATTGATTTTCATGTGTAAGAAAGATTTCATAAACTCAACTTAAAATCTCACGTTAAGTTGGTCTAGTGACAAAGTTTTATTACTTTAACTTGGGTTCAACTCCCAAGTTTAATTGCTAACTTTTTTCTTCAAAAAAAACTTAAAATCTCACATTGAAAGTTATTAATCTAGTATCAAAACTTATATAGAATTAAACAATTATCCTTTTTAATCCAGTACATTATTGTTTTGAAGTGAAGTTAGGTTCCATTAAATTTGTATCATGGCAAAACGGGTCAAGCCCGTCGGAGCGGCCCGTTTAACCCGCTATTTTTGACGAGGTAGATTGACATTTTCAATCCGCCAAAGTAGTGGGTTCCGCTCCGCCTAACCCGCAAAAAAGCGGGGTGATGACAGGGCGGGTTGGTCCGTCGGGTCAAATCTATTTTTATTTTTAATACAAATTCTTGCCTCATTATATATGTTCTATTTTTTGCCCATTTAAAAAATAAAAATCAATTAACTGAATAATTTATTGTTTAGGGTTTAATTAAAATAAGGGTAAATATGTCTTTATCCCCCTGCAAAATAGGCGAGTTTTGCGTTTGTCCCCTGTAAAATTTTTTTGTAGGAATACCCTTTTGCAATGTTCAATTTTTTTTGGTAGTGTATTTTACCCCTCCTATGTTGGGAAAAAAAATTCGGTGGGGGATAAAATACACTACCAAAAAAAAATTTGAACATTGCAAGGAGGTATTTCTACAAAAAAATATTGCAGGGGACAAACACAAAATTCACCTATTTATGATAAGTGGTTTTAAAGCTTTTGATTTTTGAGACATTATGGCTTAGTTTGTTTCAGATTTTTTAGGAAAAAAAAATCATTTTTTAAAAATTTTATTTATATTTGTTTCAGATATTTTTAAAAATCATTTTAGTACAAAAGTTATTTTTTCTTTCAAAATGAAAAGTTGTTTTCCACAACTTTTTTCAAAATCTATTTATATTTTTAAATCACAGAATTTTAAAAAAATTATGATTATAAAAAATGAAATGTAACTTTCAATTTTTAAAAAATTTCTACCAAACAATTTCTAATTTTATTTTAAAAAATTAAACAAACGCACCCTATATTGAACATGTAGGATCTGGATTCCCTGCAATCAAATAGTGACTGCAGGTAAATCTCAACCACCCATTTTATTTATGCTTTTTATTTATTTTGCAAACTTTAAATCTGAACCGTTAGATTAGCTGACTGCATGACTGCACAGCCAAAATGAATGCACCCAATCCATATCCAAACATGTAACTGAACAACCCATTTGTCATTATATCTTACAAAATCCCATACACTGCGCTCAATCTCGTCAGTGCCCACTTGTCTCTTCCTCTTGCTTTATATTTTCCCAATTTGATCCCTTATCTTTTAAACGTCTCAATTTGGTCTCTTATCTTTTAAAAGTCTCAATTTAGTCCATTATCTTTTCTGCAGGTCTCAATTTGGTCCTTTATCTTTTCTGCAGTTCTCAATTTGGTCCCTTATCTTTCTCAATTTGGACACATGGCACACTTAGACAGATGACACGTGTCCAAATTTAATGGTAATAGTGAAAAATTTGATGGGAGGGACCAAATTGAGAACTTCAGAAAAGATAAGGAACCAAATTGAAACGTTTAAAAGATAAGTGACCAAATTAAAAACTAAATTAAAGATAAGGGACCAAATTAGTAATTAAGCCTTTATATATTCAGTTGCTTTCAATATTAGTTAGTTGCACTCCACTTCATGCTGCTATCTGTAGCTCTTAATTATAGCTTAACTAAATAAGTTTTGTTTGTTAGTAACTAATAATCTAACTTTGAGTAATTTCAGTGTATCTTTGTTTCCATCTCTAGAAAATTTAAAATTAATTCTAGAGATAGGGAATGATTTTGAAGCTAAAAAATGTAGCTTTTGATTTTAGAATTGATGTTTATGTAAAAGCAATTGGAGTTTCTCATTATTATTTGCACCACTAAGGGGTAATTATACACATTGTAGTAAACTAACACTAAATGGACTTCAACACAGTGAGCCCACACACAATACAAGCCCAAATACCCAACAAACTCTCCTCTAATTGTACAATCATGAAACAACAATTAAGACAAGAAGACTAAAGACATAAAAAACAATCACAATGTTATGAAAGGAGCATAAATCAGACTGCACAAAAACAAGTATCTAAGCAAATGTCATAGCTCAACTCTAGCTTGTCTGCTAAGCAACCATTCCCAACAAACTTCCCAGCTTACAAAAACCTTCCAACTTCAAAGTCTTAGTCATTAAATCTGCATTTGATCTTCTGACTTGTAGTACTTTAGTTCCACAATGCCATCTTTAGCAAGATCTCTCAAAAATTGAACCTAACATCTATATGTTTGCATCGACCATGCATTACTGGATTTTTGGACAGTTTGATTGAAGAGTTATTGTCACAAAGGATCACTGTGCTTTCATCTTTACTAACTTGTAAATGATCCAACACTGATCTCATCCAAATACATTGGCAAGCACATGAAGTAGCTGCTACATACTCAGCTTCTGTTGTTGACAAGGTCACAATTGGTTGCTTCTTTGATGACCATGACACAACACCAGTTCCTAACATGAACTTATACCCCGATGTACTCTTTCTATCATTCAAATCTCCTACATAATATGAATCTGACCAACCAACCAACTCAAATTTTCCATATGTCTTGTGCTTGTACATTATTCCATGAGTAAGAGTGCCTTTCAAGTATCTCAGAATCCTTTTGATTGCCATCATATGCATTTCAGTTAGCCTATCCATGAACTTAACTACTAAACATACAGAGTGAGCCAAGTCAGGTCTAGTGGCAAGCAAGTACATTAAGCAGCCAAATATCTGTTTAAACTCTCTAGCATCAACAGGTTTTCCACTTTCATCTCTAACAAGCTTGCAACCAGTCACCATAGGACTACTAACTTTGTTATAATTCTCCATATCAAATCTCTTCAATATTTCTTCTGCATACTTATACCGATGAATGAGTATGCCAAGTTCTGATTGTGCAACTTCTATACCTAAAAACCTTTTCATTGATTCTTTAAAATTGTGCACCATGGTCAGATCATTGCCAGTGCATATGAGATCATCTACATACAAACTTACAATCATAAGCTTCCCTTGATCACCATATTTCACAAAGAGTGTATGTTCATGAGAGAATTTTGCAAACTTTTCATTACTGAAGTAGACTTCAATCTTGCTATACCAAGCCTTTGGTGCTTGTCTTAGCCCATAAAGTGCCTTTCTCAACTTGTATACTTTGTCTCCATTACCTTTCTGATAACCAAGAGGTTGATCCACATAGATATCTTCAATTAGTTCACCATGTAAAAAGGCATTTTTCACATCAAGTTGAAACACTTTCCAATTCTCTTTGGCAGCTAATGCTAGTATAATTCTTATGGTATCCCATCTAGCAACAGGGACAAACACCTCATTATAGTTTATCCCATGCTTCTGACTATACCCTTTTGCCACCAACCTTGCCTTCTACTTTTCAATTTCTCCTTTTTCATTCAATTTGGTTTTGTAAATCCATTTCACACCAATGGAATTAGCTCCCTTAGGTAGAGTAGTTAGCTCCCAGGTATCATTAATTTCAATAGATTCAATCTCCTGATCCATGGACTTTCTCCACACATCATATTTCTCCGTTTCTTCAAAAGTTTTAGGGTCCTTGCCTGAAACAAAGACCTCCAGATTATGCAAATCTTCTTCTTCACTCTCATAAAATGGCACATGCACATAGTCTTTGAAGTGCTGCGGGGGTCTTCTCTGTCTTGGTTGGATTATATCTTCATCACTACTTGAAGTATTCATGTCTAGCATTTCATCATTGCTTTCATCTGCATGATTACCATTATCAGTTACACCATCATTGCCTTCATTCACTGTTTCATTAACATTTCCATCATCTATGTTGCCTGCATTATCAACATCTATTTCATGTGCATTTTCTTGCACTGAGTCTTTGTTACCACCATTGTTCCAGTTCCAGCTCTTGCTTTCTTCAAAAAAAAACATCTCTACTGATTATAATTTTCTTTCTTATAGGATCATACAACTTGTATGCTTTGGATTCATCACTCACTGCAAGATGAATACACTTAATGCTCTTGTTATCCATCTTAACTCTTTGACTATTAGGCACATGTGCAAATGCTATACATCCAAAGACTCTAAAGTAATGCACTGCATGTTTTACTCCACTCCTAGCCTCTACAGGTGTGACATCTTTCACTGACAATGTGGGGCTTCTGTTCATAACATAAGTTGCCCATTTGACTGCCTCAGGCCAGAATACTTTAGGAACATTCCTCCTAGTTATCATGCTTCTAACCATATCCATCAATGTTCTATTTTTCCACTTAGCTACTCCATTATGATGTGGAGTATATGCAGCAATCAACCGTCTCTTGATCCCATGATCACTACAAAACACATTAAAATCATTGGATGTGAATTCACCTCCTTTATATGTTCTTAGGCATTGAATTACACACCCTGATTCATTTCCAACTACAACCTTAAAGACTTTGAACAAATCTAGTGCACTTGATTTTTCTTTCAAAAAATAAACCAAGTTTTTCTAGTGAGATCATCAGTGAAGGTCATAAAGTACCTATTGCCTCCATTAGATGTTTGATTTATTGGCCCACATATATTTGAATGCACCAATTCTAGCTTACTGGAAGCTATCCATTTGGCTTGTTTATGTATTGAACTTATGTGTTGTTTGCCAGTCAAGCAATTTGCACACTTATCTTCACTTTCTTCCAATGCAGGTAAACCCTTTACCATATCCTTCTTAACCAAAATGTTCAATCTTTTGATGCTTAAGTGTGCATATCTGCTATGCCATGACTGAGATATGTCCCTTGTTGAAGTTTTCAAGCATCTATGCATCACAACAGTTGCATTAAGCACATACATTCTATTAGTGGACATGTGTGTTTCAAAGAGTAATCCATTTTCATCATGATAGAGCTTGCAAAGATCATTTTTGAAAACAATGGCCACATTCTTCTGTTGAATTTGACCAACACTTATCAGGTTTGTCTTCAGGCCAAGAATATAGAAGGCACTGGTGATAACATGAATTTTTCCATTGATGCACAATTTACATTGCCTTTGCCCATGTCACTCATTCTTTAATCATCACCCAATTTGACTGAATCTCTATAATTCTCATCAAATTCATACAACCAATCTTTGTTGCCTATCATGTGATTGGTGCAGCCTGAATCAAGAAACCACACCTCACCTTTTGATTCTTCACAATCAGTTTTGGCCATTAGAAACATCTCTTCTTCATCATTGAACTGAGCATAATTGGCATTCTCACCCCATTCATGACACTCATTCTGATAGTGTCCTAGCTTGTGACACTTGTAACATTCAATTGCTTCTTTGCTCTATCTACCCCTACCATGTCCTCTTGATGAATTTCTACCTCCTCATCTCCCTCTGTCACCATTTGTTCATCTTGACTGGTTTGTTGACTCTTCATGCGTTTTTCTTGAACAATGAGACTGTTTTGCAGTTCATCAATGGATAATGCAGTCACATCATTAGATTCTTCAATGGAGCATACTACATAGTTGAATTTTGCAGCCATTGATCTCAAGATCTTCTAAACTATAGTAACTTGTTCTATGGTATCACCAAAAGATTTCATCTTGTTGGCAATAGCCAAAGTTCTTGCGAAGTAATCATCTACTGATTCACCCCCCCCCTGCCCCATCACAAGAACCTCAAAATCACGACGCACAGCTTGTAATTGTGCCCTCTTTATCTTTGTCAAACCTCGATGCTTTTTCTTCATTGTATCCCAGATATCCTTTGCTGTGTTGCGATTCAGAATCGTCTTCATGATTGATCTATCAATAGCTTGGAAGAGATAGTTCTTAACCTTCCAATCAAGAATCCTACTTGAATTTGTCGCTTGTAATTTCTCCGGTGTAGGATTCTCCGGTGCCGGTGTAATCCCCTCCTCAATGAGGTGCCAATACTCTTTTGATTGGAGCAAATTTTCCATCATCATAGCCCATTGATTGTAAAACCCATCAAATCTCGGAATGGATAGCCTGAAATTAGAACTATCCGCCATTGTTAATCGAATCAGTGATACAATTGATGCGAAACGGAGAAAAACGAGAAAGATTCAAGCTAAAGCGCGCGAAGAAGATGACAGTTACGGTGGTTGCAACCACCCGTAACGAAAAAGAAAGAAAACGGTTATGAAACAGGTCGGGTCCTGGATTATGGGCTCTGATACCAATTGTAAAAGCAATTGGAGTCTTTCATTATTATTTGCACCACTAAGAGATATTTATACACATTGTAGTAAACTAACACCAAATGAGCTTCAACACATTGAGCCCACACACAATACAAGCCCAAATACCTAACAGTTTACAGTTATATTTACTATTCAATTCATTTTTATATTAATGTATTTAAACATAAATTATTTTATTTTATTTTACACTCAATTTTAGTCATAATTAATTTTATATAACCAATTTACTCGAGATCAATTTTTCACCGTAGAACCAAACATATATTTTGATATTAATATTTTTTTGACAATACACTTAGATTCTATGTTATTTTTGACAATACACTTAGATATATTGAAAGTATAAATTTGTGCTATACTTTTAGTTAAGGCTGGAAATGAGTCGAGTCGAATCAAAACCGTATGAGCTCGACTTGACTCGAATAAGAATTGGTTCGGTTCAAAACTCGGCTCGAGTTCGATACAAACTTTTTTTCAGCTTGAGTTCAACTCGTTTAGAGTTCACGAGCAGTTCAGTTCGACTCGTTAGGTTCAGTTCGTTCTGCATCAAAAATAATTGACTCTAAAATAAATAAATTTGATAGAATTGATTTTGGTTAAAAGTGTTTTAAGTGTAAATTGATATATGTTTGGATACCTTAACTTAAAGTGATTTTCAATATTTTATATTGTTTGGATAGTTTGAATCAAAATTGCTTTTGAGTGTATAATTACCAAATTGAGTTTAATTGTATTAATTATAACTAATATAAATTTTAACTAATAACAGTAAAAAAAAAAAGAAAAAAGGGGGCTTTAGCCCTCAATTATATATAAAAAAAAAAAAAAAAAAAAAAAAAAACACATTCTAAAACTTATCTACAAAAAACACTCAAACCCAACCCAATAGTTAAAAAAAATAAAAAATCCAATAAATTTCTCTCTTGGTGAAATCTCGTGTCCCCTGTTTAGTTTGTTCAGAACCTTCAATTGTTTCTATCATCTCTATCATTTTGATTTCTTTTCCCATCTTTTAATTCTCTTCTACAATTTATCCTTCTCCCACATCTCAATATTCTTCTCTCATTCTACCATTTCGCATCACTTAATTCTTCTGTTATGGCCTCAAATTTACGAAGGGGAAATATAGATCTGTATGGTGGTGGGTTTCAAGGGAAAAAGAGCAGCATCCAACTGAGTTTGGTGAATTTGGGTGATTTGAAGAAGAATATGGGTGAAGTGGTGGAATTTGGTGAATTTGAAAGAAGAATTTATGTGTAGGAAATTGGAGGAGTTAGGGGCAATTAGGTAAGTAATCCTGTCTTGAAAATTTACAGCTTGGATTCATGTTTGATTTAACGCAGAAGCTTGGATTTGTAGCTTCAACTAAACTTGCGTTTGTAGTCTCACAGATTCGCTTTTGGTTTTTATCCAAACATCACATAAAATGAGAAACTAAGCTTATGTTTGTTTCGGCGTTTCGGCACTCCAAACACGAGTTTCACACTGAAAATGCGAGTTTCACACTGAAAACGTGATTTTCTCATTTTATGTGATGTTTGGATAAAAACCAAAAGCGAATCTGTGAGACTACAAACACAAGTTTAGTTGAAGCTACAAATCCAAGCTTCTGCGTTAAATCAAACATGAATCCAACCAAGCTGTAAATTTTCAAGACAGAATTACTTACCTAATTGCCCCTAACTCCTCCAATTTCCTACACATAAATTCTTCTTTCAAATTCACTAGATTCCACCACTTCACCCATATTCTTCTTCAAATCACCCAGATTCACCAAACTCATTTGCATACTGCCCTTTTTCCCCTGAAACCCACCACCAAACAAATCTATATTTCCCCTTCGTAAATTTGAGGCCATAACAAAAAAATTAAGTGATGCGAAATGGTAGAATGGGAGGAAAATATTGAGATGTGGGAGAAGGATAAATTGTAGAAGAGGATTAAAAGATGGGAAAAGAAATCAAAATGATAGAGACGGTAGAAACAATTGAAGGTTCTGGACAAACTAAACAGGGGACACGAGATTTCACCAAGAGAGAAATTTATTGGAATTTTTATTTTTGGATTAATAGGCTTTTACCCTCTACAAAGTAGGCGAGTTTTGCGTTACCCCCCTATAATTTGTTTTTTTGCTTGACCCCCTGCAATGTGTTTTTATTTTTTTTCGCAGTTCATTTTACCCCCAGGGTGTAAAACAAAACAACATTACAGGGGGTGCAATGAACTGCAAAAAAAATAAAAACACATTGCAGGGGGTAAAAGCAAAAAAAATATATTATAGTGGGTAATGCAAAACTCGCCTACTTTTCAGGAGGGTAAAAGTCTATTAACCCTGACTATTGGGTTGGGTTTGAGTGTTTTTTGTAGATAAGTTTTAGAATGTTTTTTTTTATATATATATAATTGAGGGCTAAAGCCCTTTTTTTTTTTTTTTACTATTATTAGTTAATTTATATTAGTTATAATTAATACAATTAAACCCAATTTGGTAATTAAACACTCAAAAGCAATTTTGATTCAAACTATCCAAACAATATAAAATATTGAAAATCACTTTAAGTTACGGCATCCAAACATAAATCAATTTACACTTAATTCATTTTTAACCAAAATCAATTCTATCAAACTCAATTATTTTAGAATGAATTCTTTTTGATGCAGAACCAAACACATATGTAGATGGTTTCACGTTAACTTGTTAAGTGTGTGTAACAAACAAAATCAAATGGCATTGCTCGTGTAACAGGAAACAAAATCAAATACTCCATTTATTTAGGGAAAAGTTGTTGGCAAAAAAATTATGTGTGCACTTAGTTCATGTCATGCTATTATTAAGGAAAAAGCATCAATTAATGTAATTGGTTGATTATATTAGTTGTGTCCACACAATTTTAAATGCACTTTAGAAACTTGTAGGCTTGATATATTGGGGCTCAATAGGGGTCTAATAAATGGGCCTTTTAAATTGGGGCCTGTTTAATATCTTTAATATGAAGAAAAAAAATGTTACCCCAATAATTGTTTGAAAATTGTTATTGAGGCCCCCCACATTTGCTCCCAGGCCCCCCAAACTGACTAAAATGCCCCTTAACATAATTTTCGTTGCATAGCCAACGAAAAAAAATGACTATTGGTGACAAACTGACGAAAGTGAGCAATACCTGCGCGCCTTCAGGATTTGGCCCAGATTAAGTTGATTTCGTTGCCTATCTCACGAACACGTTGCCTTTCGTTGTCTATCTCACGAACACGCTGACTTTCGTTGTCTAAGCAACGAAATGGCAAATATACTGAATTTCGTTGCCTAGACAACGAAATTGCGTCGGCAGTCAAAAACAGCTCCCCATACAGTCAAAATTGGTTGACACATGGCCAACTGTGATTGGCCACATGTGTGGCTGTAATAGTGCACTAGCCAATCACAATTGAGCAAAAATTCTATAAATAAGCACCTAATGTGCCATATTTTTTTACCATTCACTTCTTTTCCTCTTTTGCTCATAAGTTTTAATTTTTTGCCTTTTATAGTTTCGTAGTTTTATTAGTTTTAGTTGGTTTTTATTGGGCGCATGGTCCGTCGTGGACTAACCATAGCGCTCCTACCGGTGTTGTTATGCCACAATGGTTGGGAGCGCTATGTTATTCCACGAGAGATTTTGTGTCCTTACTAGGAACGCTATGGTTAGTCCAAATGAGTCTTGCTTGGCTTGTGGTTACTACTGCACAAATGAGACTGTCCTATAGTGTGGGACTAGTCGTCGGCAGATGAACCGAAGGGAAATTGCGCAAAATGTAGTGGGCGAAATAATGTATTATTTCTGCCTGACATGACCCGAAGGGATATTCCGCTAGGCCGGCTTTACTCTTTCCCCGGAGCGAGTTTCTTTTGCCCCGGCATTCATGTTTTTCCGGGTTGGTTTTCTTGCGCTTTCAAGCATTTGTATTTTTTTGCACCGGATTTCCTGTTGCCCCGAGCATGTTTCTTTTTTCCCCAGGATTACGAGGGATAAATGTATTATTTCTGCCTAATGTATCCATTTGTAATGGTTGTAACAAAAATCAATGAAATTGTTTTTGTTAATTGTATTTTGCATTGTTAATGTTATTTTTAATTTTCATTTTCATGTTGTTAAATTAAAATAAATTAACATTAACTTATTGTAAATAACAAAATCAACTATCCACTAAAATTAAAAAATTAACAGTATCAAAAATTAACATTATATCAGATTATCATTTAAAATTCTGGGCATTTTGTCTCTGTGACCATATTTCGTTGTCTTGACAACGAAAATCTCAAAAAGTGCTTCCAGTTTTCGTTGCAAGGACGACGAAAATCTGGGAAATACGTTCCAAATTTCGTTGCCTAGACAACGAAACCATTGATCACAGAACCAGTTGCAATGGCTTATTATTGTCTATCCACATGGTTTTCGAAACCACGCAAACCTGTCCATGTTCATTTTTAACAGACATGTTCATATAATTTGAATATACGTTTCTCAACTTAATTACGAAAATTAAAAGTACAAATGAAAATTACAAAACGCATTTATATTGTCGATTAATAAAGTAACAATATTACAAAATCAAGTTCAAAAACTATTAATAAAGTACCAAAACAATAAAGTACCAACAAACAACACCAAAATACAAGACAACATAAACAACGACGAGACTCTAGGCTTGAGAGCTTGGTCCGGCATCGTTGTTTTTCTTCTTCTTTCGCCTCCTTCCTTCACCGTCTTTCTTCCTCTTGCGCCGCACCGAGTAACTCGTGATTGGCTCCAAATCAGCATACACTTTTTTCAATAATGCTTTGGCCTCCTCCAAAGTCATGTCATCCTCATCCTCCAATTTTTCCAACACATCCGTCCGCACTTTTCGACAAATTTCAAACATATCCAACTTCGAATCCTTGTTGTCCTCCTCAATCAAGACCTCAAGATTCGCCAGCCGTGGAGTACTGCCCTTGCGTGGTGCATTAATCTTTGGATGCGAGACTTTGAAGAACCACGCAATATATCCAGGGTCGGCTTCAAAACCATGTGTGGATCTTGGACCCCGCATTTCCTCCGTCACATAATTCTCAGTCAACATATTCTGAAAGGCGTGATCAATTGTGAATCTGTTCATTTTCGCCTTTGCAGTTGTGTACGGAGCTCTCGGTATTGACTGAACATTTCCATATTGCCGGAGGACACGTTCAGGCAAATGCGGGGAAATCATTGACTGTCCACACATAATCCAACCCGAATACCAACTTGAATCTTCAAACGACTTGACATGGCGACAAGCCTCATATGGTTGCCACACGATGTCGTCGTGCTCCATCCGATCCAACGCCAACCTTGTTTCATCCGGTTGCACACCCCCTTTCAACGGTTGAAATTTTGCAGCCAAGGGAAAATCTGGCTGAAATTTTCTGTTCAAAACATATGTCCCAAATCTAGGGAAATGTGCAGGAACCCAAGCCTGCGCAAAATAAACAAATTCAATCAAAAACATATTATCAGCGATAATGAAATATAACGGAAAATAAATAAATTATACGATGACAACCATATTAATGTATTACGCAAAAATAGTAAATTAAATGAAAACAAGAACTAAAATATTAATTTAAATATTTACCTGAAAAAGGCAATTTTAACCGCCGTTGTTTCCACTCTTCTGTCTGGTTTGCTTTTTCAAATAGTTGAACAGATAAGCGAGTCCTGAGGCACCTCAATTCCATGTGTGCAGCACATCCAGGTCTTGCAAGTATGTGAGAAAAATCACATCCACATACCGCGTACTTTTGTTGGTGAACAGTGTCCCCCCAATCAAGTACAGCAGAAAGCATCTGACCGTGCATTCCCTATAGTACAGCACGGTGTCCTCCGAGTCCTTATCATTCTCTGCCTTCCGAGCAAGGTTGAGGTTGTCGAAGTATAACTGCAAAAGCTTGGGAAATCCAATATGCGCTCCCTTCGTCTTAAAGAACTCAGCCATGCAATCCGCGTTCCCGAAGTTGAGGTACTCCTCACACATATCAGCTCCTTCAGCCTTCGTGCATGCAGTGGATTCGTGGTTAAGCATCTTACCACGAATCGGAATGTGCAGCAAGGACGCAACATCATCCAATGTGATGGTCACCTCCCCGACCGGTATATGGAAGGTGCCGCTCTCTGGTTGCCACCTCTCTGAGAATGCAGTCAGTACACCCCAATCGACGTTGTCGTAGTTTGTCTTCAGCAGGGGTGTCATTCCACTTGCATTTACCGGATCCCAAAACCAACGCAAATGGGTTGTTTATTAAGCAAAATAATGTTGCACAAGTAATTTTGACCGACAGGGAGCTTGCTTTGATGAATGCAATTGAAATTGTATTTCCACATACCGTTAATTTGCTTTGTACGTGGCACATAAACAAAAATGTGACTGGGAGATGCGGTGTACATGTAGGTAAGGATATGCGAGAGTTGGTGAAAAATTTGTGGCAAAATATTGTACGTAGTACATATGAGGTGGAGTATCAGCAGCGGTTGAAGGCTCTTGAGCAAACATGTGTTAATTCAAGTAAGTTTTTTGACTATGTCAGTAATACCTGGTTGACCCATCACAAAGAAAAATTTGTTGCAGCATGGACCAATAAAGTGATGCATTTAGGAAACACAACGACTAATAGGTATGATTATGTCCATTTCAAAATTGATTATTTTTTTTCTTCATTTAATTGACTTTTGTGTGGAATTTAATATTTAGAGTTGAGTCATCACATTGGAAATTGAAGCAGATGTTGGAAAACAGCAAAGCTGGCTTATTAAAGTGTTTGGTATCCATGGATAACAATATAATTGTTCAAGTTGGCAAAGTCAAGGCGTCATTTCAAAAAAGTTTTTATTATACGGAGCGCCTACATAGCAGCCCGTTTTTTAAGAATTTAAGAAGCTTTGTGTCAAGAGCCGCTCTGAATCTAATTTCTGAGGAGTTTCAGAGAGTTTTAGCATTGTTGGAACCAACAAGGACATTTATGGTTGTACCACTTAAGTCAACATGTCAGTTGCCTTGTGCATGTGAATTGGGAGGGTATACAGTGAGCGGTGTACTGATACCATTAGATTCAGTTCATGGTCATTGGAAGAAATTAACTATGGGGGAACCATTAGAGGATGACACAGTGGATGGATATGAGTTGGACATGAGTCATGCAATAGATGCAATATGTAACACCCCGTTTTTCAAAGACCAAAAAGGGGCATTTTTTTTTTAAACAAAACAGAGCGCGCATAAAACATGTGATGAGCCGGCATTAATCTTACAAATGTACTAATTATATATTAGTACATCCCAAACATCGGCATAGTACTAATCATACATAAAAGTGCTTTCGAGAAGCAAAGTGTGTAGCTGAATATTTACAGTACAAAAGACGACCGTCTAAACCTCAAGTATAAGTATTCAGATACAATTATCCAAAAGAGTTAGAATACTACGCCTAACCAAAGGCACGATGTACAAGACACACCGGCACACAATCTAATATGATCCGCCACGCCACTCGATCACTGAGGGCTCAAGAAGCCACCGTCGTCCTCACGACCCACGGTCTCGGACAGGAATCCATCGTCTAGGTGGGGGTAACCCGTTCATGTTTCATTGTAAGGGTCACCACAAGTAACACATAATACAAATAACAAATATGGAAAAAGCGAGTAAACACTTAGCAATTTCACATTTCGTGCATAATATAATTAAATGCACACACAACCTATCAATGCAGACTCTACCATGATTGTGGCACCAATCACTGGCTGCCACATGCATGAATTCCGAAATTTAACCTCTCCGCAGAGAGTTGTAGGTCCAACCTACTAACAATATCAATAAAATCCCGTAGCTCTCCCGATTACTACAAAGGATTAGAGTGGGCTCTCCCGATCACCACACCCCTACCATAAGTATCAATAAAATTCCGTAGCTCTCCCGATCACTACAAAGGATTAGAGTGGGCTCTCCCGATCACCACACCCCGTAGCTCTCCCGATCACTACGTATCGAACTCAATAAAAATCTCGTAGCTCTTCCGATCACTACGAATAAAAAGTGGGCTCTCCCGATCACCACACCGTACACGCAACTGCCAAATGCATGAGCATACGCTTCCCCATATATGTTAATGCAATAAATACATACCTCTCTAGCATATGTAAACCAAACACAACAACATACATACATTTCTCATCATATGCATTTCAACCACTTGTTCATACATATATTCTCCTAATCATATGTAAACAGCGTACGTCTTAATAACAACTTCTCATCACGAGAATACATAATACATACATACCAAACACAACACAGCACATCACAGAAAATAACCAAGCATGTTATTAACCAGTGAAAAGACAGAAATAAAGTGATGCCCTTACCTCGGCAAGCTTCCACAACAATTTCTCGCTCAATTCTACAATTCACGCTACCTAAAATACAAGCAGCGTAACATCAATAAAATACTCTCACCGTATTCTATCTAACACTCTCGGATAGTGATTACGAGTTCTCCCCATAGTGATTAAAAATTCACGAAGTTAAATGCACTATTTCTCGCTACGCGAAAATATTTTCGTTTCAAAACAATTTATGAAACCCTTTGATTCCTAACTCCAAGGCAATCAATTACACATAATAAAACCATTTGAAAACAACCCATGAGCTCTTCAAAAAAAATTCACAAAAATAAAAGTTTACTTGCATCACAAGTTAGAAGTTTTTCTTCTCAAATAAAATGGTCATAACTCGCTCATTCTTTATCCAATCGAGACGAGCCATACGCCAAAATCTTCGTCTCGAAAAGACGGATCAAATGGTTAAGTTTCCAAGACATAAAAACAATCCTATAATGACGAAAATACCCTTGCAGATTTCGGCCAAAACCTATAATTAGCTCAAACCCACTTTTTTTTCAAAAACTAACTTGTGAAAACTCTTATAATGTTACCAATTTCACATAAAGCAACTCAATTTGATTTAATTCCACACTTAACAACTTTTTTTTCCGAAATTTAACCTCTCCGCAGAGAGTTGTAGGTCCAACCTACTAACAATATCAATAAAATCCCGTAGCTCTCCCGATTACTACAAAGGATTAGAGTGGGCTCTCCCGATCACCACACCCCTACCATAAGTATCAATAAAATTCCGTAGCTCTCCCGATCACTACAAAGGATTAGAGTGGGCTCTCCCGATCACCACACCCCGTAGCTCTCCCGATCACTACGTATCGAACTCAATAAAAATCTCGTAGCTCTTCCGATCACTACGAATAAAAAGTGGGCTCTCCCGATCACCACACCGTACACGCAACTGCCAAATGCATGAGCATACGCTTCCCCATATATGTTAATGCAATAAATACATACCTCTCTAGCATATGTAAACCAAACACAACAACATACATACATTTCTCATCATATGCATTTCAACCACTTGTTCATACATATATTCTCCTAATCATATGTAAACAGCGTACGTCTTAATAACAACTTCTCATCACGAGAATACATAATACATACATACCAAACACAACACAGCACATCACAGAAAATAACCAAGCATGTTATTAACCAGTGAAAAGACAGAAATAAAGTGATGCCCTTACCTCGGCAAGCTTCCACAACAATTTCTCGCTCAATTCTACAATTCACGCTACCTAAAATACAAGCAGCGTAACATCAATAAAATACTCTCACCGTATTCTATCTAACACTCTCGGATAGTGATTACGAGTTCTCCCCATAGTGATTAAAAATTCACGAAGTTAAATGCACTATTTCTCGCTACGCGAAAATATTTTCGTTTCAAAACAATTTATGAAACCCTTTGATTCCTAACTCCAAGGCAATCAATTACACATAATAAAACCATTTGAAAACAACCCATGAGCTCTTCAAAAAAAATTCACAAAAATAAAAGTTTACTTGCATCACAAGTTAGAAGTTTTTCTTCTCAAATAAAATGGTCATAACTCGCTCATTCTTTATCCAATCGAGACGAGCCATACGCCAAAATCTTCGTCTCGAAAAGACGGATCAAATGGTTAAGTTTCCAAGACATAAAAACAATCCTATAATGACGAAAATACCCTTGCAGATTTCGGCCAAAACCTATAATTAGCTCAAACCCACTTTTTTTTCAAAAACTAACTTGTGAAAACTCTTATAATGTTACCAATTTCACATAAAGCAACTCAATTTGATTTAATTCCACACTTAACAACTTTTTTTTCCAAACCCTAACTTCAAAACCAACACAAAAATTGGAGCTTTTCTCTTCTAACCATTTATTTCAAAAATTGCACTCATAAAACATGTGAGGTTAGCTTCAATTGCAAGAAAACAATAACATAATTTCATTTCAAACATTTTCAAAAATCAACAACTCTCTATAATACTTACAATCAAATTTTCTTCTTAGATCTATTATCCTACAACTCACACAACATCATTAACAATTGGCTTGAGCAAGAAAATTAAAACTTAACCAAAAAAATTTATCATTATAACAAGCAATTCCAAGTATAATTTTTTTTCTAGATCTATCTATAACTATCATGGATCTATGATATTAACAATGAAAATAATTGAAACTCAAAGATCCAAGCTTGGAATCACATATTTTCTATGGTTTCTACACTTAAAGAAAAATCTTTTGGGAAGGAAAGAATGAAAGGGAGGGAGCTACGGTCTTGGAAGGAAAAGGAAGGAAAAGTCTCATGACTTTGCTACTTAAAGATATCTTAATTAATTCCTAGCCATTGGATCAAATCTATCATCATGTGCTTTCAATCCTAGCCATTCATTCTCTAACTCACACAGTTAAAATAATGATATCCTAGAAAATATCTAGATATTTTGATGATCTTAGCCAACACATCTCGCTCAGTCCCCGCGTTCATTCTTAAATGAGTCGTATCTTGCATACCGATAAACTTTACGGAAACAGAAAATTCTACCGTAAATCATTTAATTAAAACAATTCACAAACTTTCGAATAAATTTTATTCCGAATAAATTTTTGCTCTTAAGCTCGGAAAAATACAATGAGATCAAATTATCCTAACAGTCGATATATAAAGTCTCAGTTTAAATTTTGACAGAAATCGAAAACCGTAAAATTTTCAAACAGCGGTAAATCTTGCCCGTTTTATCAAAAGCCACTAAAAAATTATTTTCAACATTTCGACGAGACAAAAATGTTTCTAAACTCATTTAAAGCTTATAAAGTCATTGTGCCCTTTTTCCAAATGTTAAAGTACGTGCATGCACAATCTCAGCATAAATTCTGTCAAAACAGACAATTAAACAGAAAAATCAATAAAAACAAATAGCACAAGCTAATTAATATACCAAAAATATAATTCCTGCTATTGAAATTCTACGGGTCTTACACAATATGGAGTCGATTTCGATCATTTGATATTGTTGGTAAAAGAGTGTTAAAGAGTAAAGTGTTTGAACTTGCTTATCCGGCTACAAGTTCATTGTGTGCACCACCTGAACAAATAAAAACTAAAGGTGGAGTGAAGAACAAAGATAGAGACAAAGCACCAGCGAGTTACGATGAGCACCAGCGGGTTATGATGAGTTAAATGATAGATGGTTCACCATACCTGCCATGAGTTACTTGGTTGCAAATAGGTATAATGTCATTTTGGTCATGTTGGGTAAACCTAGCACGACTTTCTTTCCTATGATGAGATCATATTCCTCTTCAGCAAGATTTTTCTGTATCGGTTTTGTCGGTGGAAATCATTGGGTTCGAGTAAATATGAATTTAAACTTAAACATATCGATTTACAAAATAATAATTATGTTTTATTTTCTATAAACCTGAATTTTTTTTTTCTTCCAGGTAAATATGAATCCAGGATTTCTGTTGCTCGATGTTAGGCCATATTGGAAAAAATATTGTTTACCTGAAGATGAATCTTGGATCGCAAACTTAATCGGACGTCTACAGTATTGGCAATTTCTAAATTCTCCGCTTAATCCTCGTCGTGTTGTTGTGGATGTTGATTAATTTTGAATCATATGTCAAACATCTAAATTACTTACTTTTAGTTGTTTAATTTTATGAGAGATGACATATTTTTTGTTTTATATACACATCATCAATCCTTTTAGTAAACTTATATTAAAGATTATTATACGTAGTGTCATGTGATTATTTGCTTTTTTTGTTTGAGTCGTGTGATTATTTTAGGACATGAAGAAGTATTATATAATTTACATAAATAAGCAAGTGCAAGAAATAAGTGGAAGAAAAAGTTCACAAAAGTACATAAATAAGTGCGCTAAAAAGTTCACAAAAATACATAAGCAAATGCATCAAGGCACATAATCAACTGGATCAACCTCTACACCTTGGCAAATATCAAGTGCCATAAAAAAATCTGTAAAGGTATCTTCTTCTCTATGAGCGTCTATCTGGCCGATATATCTCTCCAGCGTGGAAGCAGCCAAATACCTCCAATACCGCTCGTCTTGTGGTGCATCTCTTGCTGGTGCATCTCCTGCTGGTGCATCCTCCGGTATCGGATCATCTTGCTGTGCTGGTACATACTGTGGAACTGGATGTACTCCATGTGGTCCATCAACATGGCAACATAATTAGGATGTGACACCGTATAGTTCCACTGCAGGTAATCATCTGTAGCCTCAGCAGCATATGTCACTGGACGTGTCGCCTGAAGGACCCGATCAATAGAAATATCATAATCGACCCAATCACTATCAATAACATCAGTGGCGGGAGCTGGAGGTGGTGGTGGTGGTATATACTGTAAGAATCAATACTGCCTAACACACCTCTCAGGCAAGTGAGGAACTACCGCGCAGCAACGCAGATAACCACTATACATAGTAATCGGGTCAAAAGGCATAATATCCATGTGATCTTCAAACAGACGCCAAATCACATCAGACGGGGTCAGTGCATCCATGATATGTCGATACTCAGGAAACTTAAGCTTCCCCTGCCTATATACCCACCGCATAGCTCAAGGGAAACCAGGTGCATTACAATTAAGTCCGGACTCTGCCTCTGCCCGCCGACCAAGGCCAGGGAAATACTCGTGAATCCAACACTGTTACAACAAAAATAAAAAATATGTCTACGCAACGAAAAAAATTAAATATTATAAAAGAAAAAAAAAATGATCACATACTAAATTACATACTAAACATGCAAGATGCATACAAAATGTCCATAATTAAATAACATATACAGTAACGAAAAAGAAATGTTACCTATAGAAGTGTCGCATACCCTGCAAGAGCCTTTGTGGTGAACATGAATGCATCATTCAAGTTATCATATAAACAAACTAACGCAGCGCTAGCCCAAGAATATGTATGGCATGCATATAAATCTCTAAACATAGGCAGCCATTTTGCGTCCACGCGTGTGTAACTCTTATCCGTAAAAATAGTACATCCAACCAACAACAACATCCACGCCTTACCAGGAACAACAAATCTCCCGTGGTGGCAATTCATCTGATAACACCCATACAACCACTGCTGAGAAAAATATCCACCCCTCTGAGATGAAGTTTCTTCCAATGCACTCTCATAACTGACCCCCAACAACTGTTCTGCAAGTGATGCAGCTTCTTCCATGGAAGCTGATTACGGAGTGTAAAAAATACCCCTAACAGGCAGATGCAACAGACATGCCACATCGTCAAGTGTAATCGTCATTTCACCAAACGGCATGTGAAACGACGATGTCTCCGGGTGCCACCTTTCAACAAATGCTGCTAAAAGGTTTGGATCAACCTTTTTCAAACTAGTCCGCTCAAGCCAGATCAATCCAGACATATTTGAAATTCTGGTGGCAAGTGTCAGATGTGTAGCACAATGTGTACACCTTAGGAATAGTATGATGTGTAGCCTAATGTGCCAACATCGTGGACATACTGAACTTGATGAACAAGGAAACAATATAAAATGCAGGAAACAATAAACACACAGAGTTTGTTAACCCAGTTCGGCACTTATAACAAGCCCTATTCTGGATGATACCAATCCAGGAATGAATCCACTATGGTAGTATCAATTCAAAGCTAAACTCCCCCGTTTACAACTTATCACTTAATCACTACCCGTGCTAATCCTACCTAGGAACTCCTAGATATGAGAATCTCTGCTCACTCCCCCTCAACCTTACCCAGTAAGGATTTAATAACAAACTCAATTGGAGACACACTCCTAGACAACTAAAGCACTCGTACCCAAAGGCTTAGAGTGTTGCACAATCTAACTCCTTGCTTCAAAGCTTTGGCGAAAGACAACTAGAGATTACAACTCTATCAAACTCAGTCCTTACTTGTATCAAAACTATGATTCAAGTGAAGGCTCACAAATAACAATGAACAGACTAAAAACCTAAGACTCAGTATTTTCAATACTTGTTTTCGTCAATAATAATGTCTTCAGTCTTCCTTTATATAGAACAAGCTTCATGGGCTTTGACGAGCTGGCCTTCAATAAATTTGCCTTGAGATTTATTTGATCATAATCTTTTAATTGTTTGTTTCAAATCTTTTTGATCAAAGTCGGCCAATAAAATAAACAGAACCATGAAAGATTATCTTGTTCCTTGGCGCGCAAGCTGGCATGATTTTATTTGAAAAACAAATCTTTTCAAAAGATCACGCATAAAAGAATAAAAGGCACGTCCAGCTAGGGCGTCCAGATGTGAATCCTGATGTGCCACACATCATGCTCCACATCATGGAATTAGGCTTATTTTACCAAATGAAGCCAACACCCTAAAATCCTCAACAATATTCAACCAATTTTGAATAAGTGCTGGATGTTGATCAGGAACCCAACCAGCTATCTTCGCTCCTAAAGATGCTATCCTCAAAAGTGGATGTTCCTACATATATTTAAAAGAAAACATTATCAATAATATTTCAACACTAATATTGATATAACTTCATCAATATAATTTAACAAATAATAACAAAACAAACAATTGGTTAACTGACCAAACCATGTATGACGAGAGATGTACTGATCGTATCGTGTCAGTCCATAGCTGCAGGCTGCTCCTTTGCCTGACCCTAACGAAAATCTCCATGGCTGGACCCTCCCGTGCGACGAATTATACCATCTCATCCTCTGGTGCGCACCACTGAAAAAAAATAGCTTAACAAAAAATACGCACCAACACAGTTAGATACTAAACTGGACCGGTATGAATATTGATACCGGTACAACCATACAAAAGTGTACCGATATGAATATTTATATCAGTGCAATCATCCAAAAGTGTACTGGTATGAATATTTATACCGGTGCAGTCATACAAAGTATACCGGTATGAATATTCATACTGGTACAGTCACACAAAAGTGGACCGGTATGAATATTCATAGCGGTGCAGTCAAACCAACTGTACCGGTATACAAATTTACAAACCGATATAGTTTAAATAATGTGTACCGGTAAATTTACTTTTCCTATGCTCTCGCTATACTTCGTTTGGCAAATAGTAAAAGTGATAATTTTTTCACTCTTATAGTTTATATACGATGGCATTTTAGTCATTTCACTTTCAAGTGTTGGGGTATAGAAATAATTGTTGAGGTAGAAAGTTTTTTTCCCTCTAATATGATGTATTCCCAATGCTAAGGAAGTAGGGCAATTATTTTTCTTGGTTATGGTGTGTTGTGTTGATATTTAAGAACTTTAGATTTTGTTCTTTATTTTGTCAATCATATATATTTTATCCGTCTTAAAATATAAGTAAAAAATAATCAATAAAATTGTTATTAGGCCTAAATATTATAGTTACATACATTTTAATAGTTTATATTATGTGAACTAGGGTTCTAACTCCGCAATCTAAACAAGTCCATTTGAATGATAGAAAAAGTGGAATCGTTATTTATTTAATTAATCAGTGATTTTGACATTTACAAATAATAATTAATCATGATATAGAGTTATTAAACTTCTAAAAATTCAATTGATAATCCATAAGATGAAATTAGTTGCTTTAATTTGATCATGGAAGGACATTTGGTGATGACACTGGTCAAATGATGGTACGGATGAATGGTGGTGGTTGAAGAGTGCTAGTCAATAACATTGGATGCTATTGCTCGATAGTAACATTAATGGAGATAGATAAATTTGTAATTTTATAAAAACTATATATAATGAAGACAGAATTACGATAAATTATTGTAATTTTATAAAAACTATATAATGCCCCATTCAACATGAATACATCAACCAAGTCTTGAAATTTCTATTTATGCAAAGGATAATCTCAAAAAAATAAATAAATTATAAAGTAATATAAAACTTGTCTATTTTGTAGGAGTAAAAATTTATTAACCCTATATTTTATAAAAAAAAAAAAAGGGGTATGAATCCCAAATCAAAACGTTATTTTTATCCTTACAAAAAAGAAAGACATTGTTGGTTGGTGACGGTAGCACTGCAGTGTCATATACATTGTTGTGAGTTTCTTTTTCCCCACAAATCTTGTGTGCTCTTGAAAAAATATATTTTTACAATATGTTTAGATTTTAAAATTTTTAAAACTAGATGTATTTTTTATTATTATTATTATTATTAACGGAACGATCTTTTAGAAAAATGCACCTATTTTTAATCTTTCAAGTATCCATTTATGTTTTTTTTTTTTTTTTAATATTTATGCTTAATAATTCACAATGGAATTCCTCTAGAAAAATGGACCTATTTTATTTTTTATCTTTTAAGTACTCAATTATCAATTTTTTAATAATTTTTGTTTGATGGGTCAATTTTTTAATATTAGTGCTTAATAAACATATTTTTTTTCCAACTCAACGCAACCATCAGGTCTCATCACTAACGAAAAAGTATGTTTGTTACAGCTCTTTTTTTAAGTCATAATTACTTCAGATGGATAGAAATGAAAATGAGGAGAAATAGAAAGAAATTTTAAGGACCTATGAAAGTGAACCTTTACCTTGCTTTCAACTTGAAAGCCGACCAATTAATTTCTCACTAAAATCATACTGTACATAAATTTCAAGTCAGATCTGACCATTTTTAAAAGAGAATTTTCGTGTGCGTCTCTTCTTTTTCTTGATCTTTTCGTTTTTAATTTTATTATTTGATTACTAGTTTGCTATTTAAATAGTAGATCAGTTGATGGTAAGTTTATCACATCAGTGAAAGGTCCAACGGTAATCAAAAGTTCGTAATTTAAGTAGCGAAAAATTTTAAAATTTTAAAATTTGTTTTTGGAAATCAGGGGGCTTGAAATCTTCACCCATTTTTTAATTTAAATATTGCATATTCATCCACTATTTAGATAGCAAAACGGACAAATATATTTTTATAATTTCGCAGAGCGTACGAGAAAATTCAAAAATACCAAAAGAAGCTATTTGGACCCCTCCCCAATTCATCGTTAAAGGCTAGATGGCCCAAGGTAGTAGTTGTGGTGGATGCTTTCTCTTCCCACCCCCCCTATATCTTTTTCACCCCCCAATATTCCAATTTTGCCCCTGGTTAAAAAGTTCGGAACGTGTTTTCCGAACTTTTTTTTGCCTTGAATACGAACTTCGGATTGTGTTTTCCGAAATTTTTGTTGAATTTACACTAGGAAAAGTTCGGAAAACACGTTCCGAACTTTTTAACCAAGGGCAAAATTGGAATATTGAGGGGTGAAAAAGATATAGGGGGGGTGGGAAGAGAAAGCTTCGTTGTGGTGGTGGATGTGTGTAATTGCAAGAAAAGGAATTTTAATGTTTTTATTTTCGCATTTTTTTTAAATAATCAATTCACAAATGGAATTGTACTAATGATTTTATGGCCTTTGATTACTTAAAAATAATTAATTTAATAAGTGGCAATCAAGTGAAGAATGGTATGGGATTTGTGTCAATGTACACAATACAGACACGCATACAAAAGGGAAGATAACAATTCTACATACAGGGGAGATATTTTTTTAAGAGACTCTTTATTTTTTATTTTCTTAAGATGAAGAGACTCTTTTTTTTTAGAGGAATTTTTTTTTTTGAACAATATTTTTAGAGGAATTTAGACATATTTAAATAAAACTGTTTAATTATTATTTTTCTTTTTTATATGTCTCTCTAAATATATTTTTAATTATGTGTCGATATAGTAATTATTATTCAAGAGATGAATGTCTAAATCAACTACATATTAACTACCTAACTGTCCTTTTTCTCATAACCGATAAGAGTTAAAATTCACTCGTTTTGAACCTCTATCCACTTACAACCTCTATAACACTTTATAAGTAAAACTGACTTTTAAAGTTTATCGTAGATTTAATGTATCTAGTCTATATAGATCAAATATATTAAACCTACAATGAATTTAAAAAATTAATTTTATTTATAAAATGTTATGAAGGGAGTACAATAAACTTTAGATTTAATTTTTTTTTAAAACATGAACTATGTATATTTGGTACCCAAACAACATAACCAACATAGTGTGATACATTAAATATTTAAGTCATTGTTAAAATAAATAAATTATATTTAAGTCTTTTTGGTATGTGTTTATAAATTTGATCCCAATGTGTATATAAAATAACATTTTTTTTGCCTTCGCACCAATTTTCGACCCACCAAAGGTGGACGACTAATATGGCTCGTGCGTAGAGGTATGCGCACTAGTCAAATGTTATTCCTCCTGAGAATCGAACCCGATATTTTCTGGATATGTCCTTGAAAGAAGCTCATTGTCACTTGAGCCCAAGCGATTTGGTTATAAAATAATATTTTTTGAAAAGGATAGAATTTTAAGTTTTTCAATATTTCGCCTAATGTCGACTTATCTGAAAGACATTAATTTTACTTTCCATTTATGAAAATATCAAAAAAAAAAAAATTATCAAATAGAGGTATCTATTTAAAATAAGAATTATACTCTATATAAACGACCTAACACAAAAAATAATATTAAGAGAATTCAAATTTCGAGATCTTAAAATGAACAAACACCAATATTTCAAATTCATGTGAGTAGAAACTTAAGTTATGCGATCTTTAATACAAGTATATCTTAAAAGATTGGTCTTTTTTTTTTAAAGAAGTTAAAATTAGTCTATTTAAATTGACGCCAATGAGAATCGAACCTAAAATCTTAAGAGGAACACACTCCAAATCTCAAGCCAATACCATCAGACCAACTCATACAACTAAATTATACTTTGACTCTTTGAGAGTAAAAAAGTGCTCGAGGTACCCTACTTGAGAAACTCTATCATAGGCATAAGCACAAACTATTTGGATTTAGGAACACATACAAAGTTAATTAAAATTTAAAAATAAAAGAAATGATTGATATAAATTGATGTGACTAAATTATTTATAATTTAATTTTTATTATTTATGTGTGTGTGTCTAAATTCAAATAATTTGTATTTATGCCTATGGAAGAGTTTCTCACCCTACTTAACGTTCAGCCGAGCCTACATGAGAGACAGCTTATGCCATTGTCCCCTTTGAGCACAATTCAGTGACGTGGGTGTTTGGATTCTAAGATATAAGTATTAGAGATACTAAGTATTAAACCCATGCGTTGCACGGACTTGATTAAATTTTTTATTTTATAATTTGCTTATTCAAGAAAATAATATGATATTCAACTTTTTAAAATTTAATATATATATTGATAAATAATTATTTTTTGTGTTCTTAAATCTTGATGTATAGTTTAAAGTTGTATTTAACTTTACTTTTTTAAGACTTAAAAACAACCTGAATAGTATATGAAATAATACAATTGCAATATATATCAATTAAGTGTATAGAAATCATTAGAAGCTACCTTAAAAGCTATTTTTTTGAACTATCATTCATAGTGTATAGAAATTTAGCGGAAAAACGCATTATATTTCTCTTACTAATCTTGTTTTTAAATTCTGAGTTTGATTTATATCTCTTCAAATTAATTAGTCTAATTTTTTTAATTTTAATATCATTTTCAATATATCTCAATTCTCAACCTCTATCTTTATCTTAATTATAATATAATCTCTTTATTACTCATTTCGTTCCTTTTTAACTGTCTTTTTTGAATAGTAACATCAAATTAAAAAAGTGGATAATTTTGAGAGATACTTATATAATTTTGTTTTTTATACAATACATTTTTGTTAATTGATTTTATCAAATCTAGAGACCGATAAAAAAATACTTATTCAAAAAAATTTATATGCTTCATATAAAATTGAATAGCTTTGTTTTTATATTATATTGAAAAAATGGTAGATACTTATTATTTGCACGGGTTTGATTAAAATATACTTATATGATTTTGTTTTTTGTACAATACATCTTTGTTAATTGATTTTATCAAATTTAGAGACTGATAAAAACCATTTATAAATTTGATATAACCTTTGTAAATTTTTATTTAATACACACAATTTTATTTGAAATATAAGTAAAAACATATAAAAATTATCTAAAACATAATATAATTAATTAATAAATTAAATTTGTGTGCAGAATTTTTTTTAAAAAAATCACGTTCTCTATGTGAGAAGAAAAAAGACAATACTCCAAAATTCTCAAATAATTTGGGGTATAAAATATATTTTCATTGTAACAAACCAATTAAGAATGAGCGAAGAAATAGTCAAAGTTTTTATAAAATCCAAAAATCATTGTAAAAAAATAATATAATAATTGTCTTTAAAAGAATAATTATCCATATGAAAAAGGTCATATCTACATTAAGAAGTAAACAAAATAAGAAAGAAAGTTGGAAAATATTAGCGTTAAAGATATATATTCATACAATCTATATACACCATTTTTCATAGACTTCTTGAATAGCAAGGATGCATCAAAAGTTAAAATAGAAACATCATTTATCCTCTTCTTCTAATTGACACAAAAATGACCATATTAATATTAAAGATTAAAGAAAATAAGAAAGTTAGAAAAGTAGCATAACAAAGGTTTTGTTATAGCAACTAAAAAGGTATGACTAATTATGTTTGCCCAATTTATATAATAGAGTAACTTGAGTTCCGATCGATCATGTCATAGTAACCAAAGAAGAGTCAAGACATAAGACATGCAAGAAAGAGAGGAAAAAACTACCATATGGGATTGAAAAGGTATCACTCAAGAGTTGTTTGAAGAAAGTGACAAAGATCAAAATTCAAAATATATACTATCGACGTGCAGTAGTTGTAAATAAAATTATATATTTATACATACAACAGTTAAAGATAGAAATAAAAATAAAGTAGTTCAAAGATTGGTATGATAAAGTTATTTTTAAATAAAATATAATAATTATTGTAAAAAAAAATATAATGATTGGACAATAGATATTAATTAAAATTGTAACTATCCAACTTGCAAATTAAAACTTTGCATCAATATACAATGAGTGAGTGAATAATCATAATTAAAGAATAAGAGTTAAGAAATAGTAAAAAAATAGTATTGCAAAGGTTTGTGTGTTATTTTTTAAATATCTATCTTTTATAATAATTTAATATCAAAATCATAAGGTAGTATGCCATGTAATTATGATTCATATTTCCTCTTTATTTTCTTCTTTTAGTATTCTCTAATAATTATATTTTATGACTAAATTTGAAATATTATCATTACATAATATTTTATTTTTCCATTTAATATTTTTATACTAATTATTGAGTTTGACTTCAATAATAAAAAATTTAACAACTTTTATACAATTGATTATTAAAATGCAACCTTAATACAAACCACACTATTGTAATTTTTTATTTAACTACACCCAATTTAGGTTTAAAACTAAAAGAATTATTATATGTATCAAACTTTGTCTTCCCTTCTAAACAAAAAAAAAAATCTCATTACTTGGTGTAGTACCCCAATTTTGTCCCGACTTTCTCTTCTTCACATTCGAATTGGTCTGTTTTAATTTCAGAAATAGGAAAATTTATTTTTTTAACTTCATGCATTTTTAACCATTTTTCATTAATCTTGTGAAGATTTGAAAAAATATAAAAAATATATTATGATATTTAGTTTTTTTTGTTCATGATATCATTATTATTTTTACCAAAATATAAAGATTTGAGTCCAAATTATAATATTTAGTATTTATTGTGTATTGATTTGTGTTTAATTTTTTACCTTTTATAATTCCCTCATAACCCAAAAATAGAATTTTGTTTCCATATTTATTTGTTACTATATTTATTTATTACTATTATTATTGTTATTATTATTCATTATTATTAATTAAAAAAAACAAAAAAAATAATAAAACAAAGAAGAAGAGTAACACGTGCTCTCTTCTTTCCCCCCACCCCTTTTTTTTCTCTTTTTTGTTTTTCTTATTATTATTATTATTATTATTATTATTATTATTATTATTAAATTAAAAGTCAAACAAAAAAACAAAAAAAAAAAAAAGAAATAGTACTGCAACACAGTACTGCTGCAACACGCCACCACCTTTCTTTTCCACTTTTCAGTCTCTTTTCACTGCAACAAGCAACAGTGCAAACTTTTTCCAGATTTCCTGGGAACAATAAATCTGTCCAGACAAAGCTTCAATCCAGTGTATAATTAAACCCTAATTTTCTCTATAAGTCAGAAGCCAAAAATCAAAGCAAAAGGGATCCAATTTTCTTCTCTCTCAGCCGCAGCGCCAAAAACAAATCCCAATCTTTAATTTTATTTATTTTTATCTGAATAACAGTGTTTTAAAAAGAAATCCAGAATTTACAATACAAACCCACATCTCACACATAAACAAAAACTCACCACTGCAATCACAACAACATCACAGAATCAAAACATCATCACCATCTCAGAAGATCAACCCAAAAATCATCAAGACAAAACAAACACAAACACAGTCTCGGAATCGAAACAAAAAAAACATAATACAAAAACAAAAAGAAAAAGAAGAGGAAGAAGAAGAGAAGAGGCAGAAACAAAACAAAAAAGTTTAAAACTTTTCATCTCCGATCTAACATTTTTGGTAAGGATTTAAGAGTTTTTAAGTTTTGATTTGGGTTTAGAAAGGTGTAAAAAATAATTCTGGGTTAAAAAGCTAAAATTTTGAGGTTGTTTAGGTTTCCGGTGGCGGTGCCGCCGCATCGGCCGCCGTCCACCGCCACCGGAAACTAGGTTTCACGGTGGCTGCTCACCGGAGCTTCATCGTGTTCTTCATCCTGAAGAACACCAGCCCAGAAAAGCAAAAGAGAGAGAGAGCGTTGAGATAGAGAGAGAAAGGAATGAAAAAATGAATTTTGTGATGAGGTTTGAGTATTTATACTCCCTCTGATCTCGTACACGCACCCCCATCAGCATTATCATGCAATTGTGCCGTTCAGATCCTTTGATCGTGATCAAACGCCCCAGATCTCATCATCCTAAGATCAAATCAGGGATGTCTGATTAGATCAAACGGCTTCGATTCACCCCTCTGTTTGACCTGTTAACTCTATTGTTTTGCTAGTACACCCCATGCTTTGCTATCTGCACCCCATTTTTGCATTTATTTTTATCTCTTGTTTATTTTATTTGTTCCATTTTATTTAATGTCATTTAAATTTATTTACTTGTGTATTATTTTTATGTTATATGCTATGTAAAAAATATCAAAAATATATGTATTGTCTTTCATTTATTTGTTTAGCTCTTTTCGTCAAAACTACAAAAAATTACATTTTATCATGTTATTTTACTTTTAATATAAAAAACATCAAAAAATACAAAAATACGCAAGTTTATTTTTTATTTCTCGTACGCAATTTTATCTTTATTCGTTTTCTTACACATCAAAAATACCAAAATATACATTTTTATTTTATCTTACACAAAATACCAAAATCAATAAATAATCATAAAACACAAAAATATCAATTTTATTTTATAAATCTTGGATTGAACAGGAGATCGGCAGATGTACTTCCGTTCGTCTCTCGAATAACCGAGGCTTAGCGTTCGCTTTGTCTACCGGTTATCCGTCTTCCACACCTAAAAATATATTATTTTCCAAAACATAAAATTTAAATAAACTTAACCCATTAAACCTTTAATCTTTTCATGCCTGTGTGCATTTAACTTTTTCTCAAACGGATATCGTCGCCCAAGTGTGAGTCCGTCATTTTCTTTCAAACAAATCTTTTTTCACGCCCATGCGCGTTTAAATATTTTTCAAACGGATATCATCGCCCAAGTGCGAGTCCGCATTTTTAAATCAAGCAAATTTTTTCGCCCAAGTGCGACCAAACAATTTTCATAAATAAAATCAACCAACAAACAAATATTTTTTACCAAAGAACTACGTAAGCTTTGAATTTCCCATTGCACTTGGGAATACGTAGGAGCGGGATCCAACAACCGTCAAGCACAATAATAAAAAACTATTTTTTCCCTTCTTGTAAATATTTTAATTATTAATAAAAAGCATGCAAACAAATTAAATTACACTTTTTAACCCTAACTAATTAGAAGGTTCCCGTTGAGTACAACGGATGTGAGGGGTGCTAATACCTTCCCCTTGCATAATCGACTCCCGAACCCGAAATTTGGTCGCGACGACCGTCTTTCCATTTCTTTCAAGGTTTTATCGATATTTTCCTTTTCCTTCGGGAATAAATAAAGTTCGGTGGCGACTTTACTGTCTAGCGAGCGTTTTTCGCCCGCGCATTTTTCCGGCCGCTTCAGCTGGCGACTTCACTGGGGAACATTAGAGAGTCAAGCCCATTCTTTTTTTAGGGTCATTTGTACTTGTTTGTTTGCATTATTGTTTTTCTTTATGTTTGTATTTTTTTTTTTTATTTATTTATGCATATATGTTTATTGCTTTGATGTTTGTATATAAAAATTGTGGTTGGGATATTTTCTTGAGTGAAGCTCTACACCCGGGCTTGAGGAAATCTAAGTTAAGTTAGGTGTTAGTAGTATGGGCCCATGAGATGTACTTCTCATTCGGTGATATACGAAAGCTCCGCCTAGAGTAGATCCATTCAAAGTTTTGTCTCGAATTGGCTAGCCCATTCTCTTGACGAAATTTTGAATGTTGATCAAATACTCTAGGGACCTTGTGTAGAACCCAATAAAATCCACCTAAGGGAAAGCTCAGGAAAATTTTCCATGAATTGGCCAGTCAATTCCAAGTAGGGTCTACAATCTTGGTGGTCACAAATAACAAAGAACCCTAGAGCCATCCGTGTGAGGGGTTGGGTAGAAAAATTTAGAACCATCGTATCATAAGGAACCATCTTATGTAGGTTATTCTATCATCATCCTAAATCTATCATGCATGTCATTGTTGTCAGCCTCATGGTCATGAATAATTTCCACATGAATAAGCATTTGCATCATGATACTTTGTACAAACATATCATCTTATATTCATTCATGCATATCATATTATTTATCTACAATAAAGAGCACACATGAGTAAAAAAAAACGATAAAAAAATTGAAAAGTGATGTTTTGCTTGAAAATGATGCTTAATAGAAATAAAAAAATTGAATTGATCACTCTTTGAAAATTAGATTTCCCAACTCTTGATGATTATGGTCGCAAAGGTAGATTGTCATTAATCTTCTTTAAATTTGAGAATTAATAAACACATCTCAGTCTTTCCTTGAAAAAATCATTTGAATTTAGAGGTCAAGTTTGTTAACTCTTGTGATTAACTTGAAGGAATTGTTTTATCATGTTCAAAAAAAACAAGTGTTAACTTTCTTTGAAACATTCATTTAACGAACTTGCATGCATCCTTGTCAAACCTCAACGATGAAACCTCACAAGATTACCACTTTGAAGTCCCAAAATTGGGGCAGCTTGATGATTTTTGAATGATCACCAAAGTATTTGAACAATAATGTGCAAGTCCTTAAAAAAAAAGAAAAAAAAGCCCGCTAAGTTGAAAACTCGAAAAGAGCGACTTAGACAAAATTAGGGCATCCCGGTTGACTGAAAACTCGAAAGAGCGGTCCAAGCAAAAGTTAGGGATATATTAAAATATAAAAAAAAAAAAAAAAGCTCGTTAGGTTGAAAACTTCTAAAGGCAACCTAAGCAAAAATTAGGACAAGCAAAAAAAGAACATGATTTTGTCCTCAAACTAGACTTTTTGAAAATAAGCAATCATGATTTGAAATGAAGTTTGACCATCATTCTCCATCCAAAACAAAAAATAAAACTCTTGCTACCCTTTTGAGCTAAAAATAGAGATTTTTTTTTTCTTCCTCCATCCTTTCAATAATCAAAGACAAAGAGCACTCCTACACTAGGAGTCGAAACCATACCTCCATGACTTTTGCATTACTCGTTATATCAAAAAAAAAAATCAATCAAAATTCTTGGGATAAAAAAAAATGCAACAAAAGCATTGAAAAAAAAAGAGAATATCTGCAATAAAAATGCAATATCAATTTTTAAATTGATACATCATGGAGCTAGTCTTTAAACTAAAAATATCGTTTTGTCATTTTCAACTCATAAATGGTTATTTGAATCACACATCTTTTCTTTCATAAGCTTTAGCTATTAACCATGTCACAGCCTTAAAAAGTCCATCTCATCAATGATTGATTGCTTATTTTCTTAAATTTTAATTTTTGAACAAGACAATGTTCCTTGATTGCAAAAAAAAAAAAAAAAAAAAAACCCTTAAGGCTTGCACGCCCAATACTCTTTCAAAATAAAAAGATCAAGACAATATTTTTGGTGTTCATCAATGAATTCAAATCATCAGCACATCAACAATGGATCATTATCATATTTGTGAGAACCTTTCAAAATGATAGATCAAAACCGAGGCAGTCATCTTTCAAAAGTGGGGCAATTCTTGCACCTTTCCTTTCAATCTTACACTACATGCAAAATCTCTTCTACATATTTCCCTAAATCAAGTTGGGGCAGCTTTCTTATCTTTCATTTCATGAAAATACAGTTCATCCCTGACATTCAAATTAGGGGCAAACTCCATGTCTTCCATTTCACCCATATGCATATTCAAAATCTATAAATGGGGCAATTCATCAATCTTTCATTTTCACATTTTACCAACATGTATTTTGGGAATATTTTCCAACCATTCATTTCATCTTCACATCCTTTCATTGTCATTCTATAATGGGGCATTCTCACTTTCTTCAGGATGAGATGATTATTTGTTCAAGTCAAAACTAAGACAATACCATCCTTTGTGAATCATGGCAATTACATGGATCTTCATTCCATTTGTGTATACATTTGTCTTAAATCAACTCATTCTCCTTTTGAGTTGCACCTTTTCAACATCATTCAACATGCATGTTCTTTAAACAATGTTTCAAAGAGACAAGACATGCATTCAGCAACATGATCGATCAATTCAATGCAAACTCACAATTAACATCTTGGACCAAATAAGTTGAGTTTCTAAGACTCTAGTCAAAGTAAAGACTAAGTTGATTATAACGAACCGACATTTGTTGTGAATAACTCCATTTGGTCACATTCTTTCTCAAAAAGACATCACTCACTCAACCATTGTTGATCACAATCATCAAAATAAACAAAACCGCAACGGTTGAGTGAAATCAGTGATAAGCAAAAATGACAAGCTTGACTTTGCATGATCCCGAGTCCAAATCCTGGTTTTCAAATCTAAACTTTTTTTCAAATAAAGTGATCAAGTCAAGAAGTTCACTTCTTGCACAAAACAAAAAGCATTTCATTCAGCAAAAATTCTTTGCATGTTTACAAAGATAAAATAAAAATCTACTCATGTGTGCTTCTTGAAATCTTGCATTGCCAATTAGACACATTCATAAATCGTCCATACATATTGCATCAATCATATATACATCAAATTAGGCATCAAATTGTATCCATCATGGCATTCATAAATCATATTCATGTATTTTGCATCAATCATGTTTGAATCACCTTAACATCAAGCTACGAATCTTATTTTATCCATCATAGCATGCATCTTGCATCAACCTTGCTTGCATCGCTCTAGCATCATATTGCATCCATTAGGACATATCCTAACATATCATTCATGAATCTTGCATCATACCTATGTGCCAATATCTCTAAATCATCCAATAAAAGAGAAAATGACCTCACTCAAAAACCCAATTGACATTGGGATCCACCCAAAGTTCAATTCTCGTTAACATCCCTTGAACTCAATATCCATCGACATCATCCAAGATCCATGTCCCTCTAAAATCCAACATTCATTGACATTCCCCTGCATACAACATTCAATATCATTCGGCAATTCAATCATTGACATTTAGCTAAGCCTAATTTTCATCGACATACATTCATTACACAAATTAGCCATGCATTTCATTTCATGCATCATTTCACACTCATCACATATCACATATTACGCCCAACAACCAGGGGCATATCATGCACATCACGCATTAGCAAATATGTCAACACAAAACAAATCATGCATCAAATCAAACAAATTCATGCACACTTGCACAAAATATACATACATAGCATATGCAAAGACTTGGTGACCGCTCGCAAAAGTCCACATCCATCCTTAGTTAAACCAATCACGCCCAAAGCCCAACCGAGCTTGGCACCTAATTGCAATTAAAAGCCCAACATGTCACTAGCATTCCCAAAAGTTAGCATATCACATGCATCATTATGCACATTCATTATCATGCATCTCATACCCTATCATATTGTTTCCCCATGAAATCCTTCCACAAATAAAGTTTCTAACACTCCTCAACAATTTATCCTAGTGTTCCCCAGCGAACCTACATCAAACACTCTCAAGCGAGTCATTCCAGTGTTCCTCAGTGAACTTCATTCTAAATCCCCAAGCGGATGTCGAACCAAGTTCCCTAGTGAACCTCTTTCAAAATTTCCCCAACAAGTTTTTGAAAATCCACCAGCGGATCTCTTCCTCAATTGTACCAATCCCTAGTAGATTTACTTATATCCACTGAATTTCCCCAAGCTAAAACTCCCCTAGTGAGTCTACCAGTAACCATCATTTCATTTATCGTTAACCAGCAACAGACTTGCGACGATCATCTCATTTCATCAGCATCAGACTGGTCATATCATTTCACCTCTCATCACTTCACCAGGGTCCACCTGGTGAGGACCAATCAAACATCACTTTATCCTTAGAATTGACCTTCAGTGCAGGCGGCTGAATAAGATTACTTTTATCCCTTAGGGATCGACCTTTAGTGCATGCGGCTAAATAAGATCACCTTTTAGAATCGACCTTCAGTGCAGGCGGCTGAATAAGATTACTTTTATCCTTTAGGGATTGACTTTTAGTGCAGGCGGCTAAATAAGATCACCTTTTAGAATCGACCTTCAGTGCAGGCGGCTGAATAAGATTACTTTTATCCGTTAGGGATTGACCTTCAGCGCAGGCGGCTGAATAAGACCACCTTTTAGAATCGACCTTCAGTGCAGGCGGCTGAATAAGATTACTTTTACCCTTAGGGATCAACCTTTAGTGCAGGCGGCTGAATAAGATCCCCATCACCTTTTAGAATCGACCTTCAGTGCAGGTGGCTGAATAAGATTACATTTTTATTTCCCAAGTAGATCGACCTTCAGTGCAGGCGGCTGAATAAGATTACTTTTGCGCTTAGAGATCGACCTTTAGTGCATGCGGCTAAATAAGATCACTTTTATCCTTTAGAAACGACCTTCAGTGCAGGCGGCTGAATAAGTTTACTCTTATCCTTATGAATCGACTTTCAGTGCAGGCGGCTGAATAAGATTACTTTTATCTTGTAGATCGACCTTTAGTGCAGGCGACTGAATAAGATCATCTTTACATTTTCCTCAGTAGATCGACCTTTAGTGCAGGCGGCTAAATAAGATCACCTTTTAAAATCGACCTTCAGTGCAGGCGGCTGAATAAGATCACCCCTTCCTTTTACCTTAGCAGATTGACCTTCAGTGCAGGCGGCTGAATAAGATCATTTTTTTACCTTAATAAGATTGACCTTTAGTGCAAGCGGCTAAATAAGATCACTTTTACTTTTATCCTCGGTAGATTGACTTTCAGTGCAGGCGGCTGAATAAGATCATTTTCATTTCCCAGTAGATTGACCTTCAGTGCATGCGGCTGAATAAGATCATCTTTACCTTTATCCTCATAGATCGACCTTCAGTGCAGGCGGCTGAATAAAATTACTTTTATCTTGATATTAAAGTTGACCCTTCCCAAGTGAAGTTATCTCACCCATGTTTCATTCATAATTTTCCTCTAAGGACAAAATTTGAGTCCTTCATACTTAATTACCCTTCACAAAGAGTTCACGAATACCCATAATATTCGCATACTCTACGTCAAGGGATAATTAAGTAGGGGCAGCTGTAGTACCCCAATTTTGTCCCGACTTTCTCTTCTTCACATTCGAATTGGTCTGTTTTAATTTCAGAAATAGGAAAATTTATTTTTTTAACTTCATGCATTTTTAACCATTTTTCATTAATCTTGTGAAGATTTGAAAAAATATAAAAAATATATTATGATATTTAGTTTTTTTTGTTCATGATATCATTATTATTTTTACCAAAATATAAAGATTTGAGTCCAAATTATAATATTTAGTATTTATTGTGTATTGATTTGTGTTTAATTTTTTACCTTTTATAATTCCCTCATAACCCAAAAATAGAATTTTGTTTCCATATTTATTTGTTACTATATTTATTTATTACTATTATTATTGTTATTATTATTCATTATTATTAATTAAAAAAAACAAAAAAAATAATAAAACAAAGAAGAAGAGTAACACGTGCTCTCTTCTTTCCCCCCACCCCTTTTTTTCTCTTTTTTGTTTTTCTTATTATTATTATTATTATTATTATTATTATTAAATTAAAAGTCAAACAAAAAAACAAAAAAAAAAAGAAATAGTACTGCAACACAGTACTGCTGCAACACGCCACCACCTTTCTTTTCCACTTTTCAGTCTCTTTTCACTGCAACAAGCAACAGTGCAAACTTTTTCCAGATTTCCTGGGAACAATAAATCTGTCCAGACAAAGCTTCAATCCAGTGTATAATTAAACCCTAATTTTCTCTATAAGTCAGAAGCCAAAAATCAAAGCAAAAGGGATCCAATTTTCTTCTCTCTCAGCCGCAGCGCCAAAAACAAATCCCAATCTTTAATTTTATTTATTTTTATCTGAATAACAGTGTTTTAAAAAGAAATCCAGAATTTACAATACAAACCCACATCTCACACATAAACAAAAACTCACCACTGCAATCACAACAACATCACAGAATCAAAACATCATCACCATCTCAGAAGATCAACCCAAAAATCATCAAGACAAAACAAACACAAACACAGTCTCGGAATCGAAACAAAAAAAACATAATACAAAAACAAAAAGAAAAAGAAGAGGAAGAAGAAGAGAAGAGGCAGAAACAAAACAAAAAAGTTTAAAACTTTTCATCTCCGATCTAACATTTTTGGTAAGGATTTAAGAGTTTTTAAGTTTTGATTTGGGTTTAGAAAGGTGTAAAAAATAATTCTGGGTTAAAAAGCTAAAATTTTGAGGTTGTTTAGGTTTCCGGTGGCGGTGCCGCCGCATCGGCCGCCGTCCACCGCCACCGGAAACTAGGTTTCACGGTGGCTGCTCACCGGAGCTTCATCGTGTTCTTCATCCTGAAGAACACCAGCCCAGAAAAGCAAAAGAGAGAGAGAGAGCGTTGAGATAGAGAGAGAAAGGAATGAAAAAATGAATTTTGTGATGAGGTTTGAGTATTTATACTCCCTCTGATCTCGTACACGCACCCCCATCAGCATTATCATGCAATTGTGCCGTTCAGATCCTTTGATCGTGATCAAACGCCCCAGATCTCATCATCCTGAGATCAAATCAGGGATGTCTGATTAGATCAAACGGCTTCGATTCACCCCTCTGTTTGACCTGTTAACTCTATTGTTTTGCTAGTACACCCCATGCTTTGCTATCTGCACCCCATTTTTGCATTTATTTTTATCTCTTGTTTATTTTATTTGTTCCATTTTATTTAATGTCATTTAAATTTATTTACTTGTGTATTATTTTTATGTTATATGCTATGTAAAAAATATCAAAAATATATGTATTGTCTTTCATTTATTTGTTTAGCTCTTTTCGTCAAAACTACAAAAAATTACATTTTATCATGTTATTTTACTTTTAATATAAAAAACATCAAAAAATACAAAAATACGCAAGTTTATTTTTTATTTCTCGTACGCAATTTTATCTTTATTCGTTTTCTTACACATCAAAAATACCAAAATATACATTTTTATTTTATCTTACACAAAATACCAAAATCAATAAATAATCATAAAACACAAAAATATCAATTTTATTTTATAAATCTTGGATTGAACAGGAGATCGGCAGATGTACTTCCGTTCGTCTCTCGAATAACCGAGGCTTAGCGTTCGCTTTGTCTACCGGTTATTCGTCTTCCACACCTAAAAATATATTATTTTCCAAAACATAAAATTTAAATAAACTTAACCCATTAAACCTTTAATCTTTTCATGCCTGTGTGCATTTAACTTTTTCTCAAACGGATATCGTCGCCCAAGTGTGAGTCCGTCATTTTCTTTCAAACAAATCTTTTTTCACGCCCATGCGCGTTTAAATATTTTTCAAACGGATATCATCGCCCAAGTGTGAGTCCGCATTTTTAAATCAAGCAAATTTTTTCGCCCAAGTGCGACCAAACAATTTTCATAAATAAAATCAACCAACAAACAAATATTTTTTACCAAAGAACTACGTAAGCTTTGAATTTCCCATTGCACTTGGGAATACGTAGGAGCGGGATCCAACAACCGTCAAGCACAATAATAAAAAACTATTTTTTCCCTTCTTGTAAATATTTTAATTATTAATAAAAAGCATGCAAACAAATTAAATTACACTTTTTAACCCTAACTAATTAGAAGGTTCCCGTTGAGTACAACGGATGTGAGGGGTGCTAATACCTTCCCCTTGCATAATCGACTCCCGAACCCGAAATTTGGTCGCGACGACCGTCTTTCCATTTCTTTCAAGGTTTTATCGATATTTTCCTTTTCCTTCGGGAATAAATAAAGTTCGGTGGCGACTTTACTGTCTAGCGAGCGTTTTTCGCCCGCGCATTTTTCCGGCCGCTTCACTTGGAAATACACACAAATAACTCTATACACAAAAGACAATTCTCAAAATAAACATATATCATAAAATATTATTAAGGTACTTGATCCCTAGTAATTAATCTTTTCATTCTTGATTTATTCTCTTTAAGAAGTTAATAAATATTAAATTGATATTACGTTATATATATATAATGCATTAATTTTTCTTTTATATTTAATTATTTATTAAAAGTTATGACAGTGTTTTAGTAGAGTTTGCAAATTCTTTTGTAAATTTTTTTAAAAAATTATTAATAGTAAGAGTAAGGAGAACACAACTTTTTTTATTTTCTATATAATTATTATTTTTGTACTATGTAACCGACCAATTTATTAGTTAAAATTTGTTTCACCACTTTCATTTTCATGAATGATAGTAAAGATGAAGGAGTACACATCTTTTTATTTTTTACATAATTATTTACATTTTCTCTTTATTATCACCTATTAATTTTGATTAAAAAAACACGTATCATTGCTTGATTTCAACCTTTCAATATTGTAGCATTCTTGTTTTTAAAAGTAATTATTTATGGATTTGGTGATCATAATTTGTAAGAAGTTATACCACTAAATAAAATAAATTAATTTGACATAGTGCAAGATAACTCCTTAAAATGATTTAATTAAAAGAGATGATTGGAAACTTTTTTTAGTGTCACGTCGTCACAATGAAGGTATAGGAGCAACTCAAGCTTTCTTTTATAAGATAAAAGAAGTGAATAATGTTTTGTGTCATCGGTGATAGTTATAAATTACATCATAAACATCAAAATCATCCCAAAATATATGTATACCTACATAATATATAATCCCTATGATTCCAGGTTTCAGTAAGAAGTGTGGAATTAATTACTACAATCTTCCTTCCATGCACAACATTCTACCATTACTCCTCCACTGTTGCTTAAGAACATTGCAAAGAAACTCTAGTTGGATATATAACAAATATTAGTATATAAAGAAAAATAATAGAACAAACAATTTTATAAGTGCAAACAATAAGTCAGAAGTTTTAGCATGTTGATTTTTACCGCAAACATAATTCAATTTTAGAAGACATAATTTACATTTATTAAAAGACATAATCCATAATTATTATGAATGAAAAATTTAGAACACGAAGTTCGAAGTTTTAGCATATATACAATGTACGAAGTGATATATATACCTTTTGTTTTACGCGAGTGATACCTATCATCATAGACATTAAACGGAAAGAAAAAGAATGTGAGAAAAATATAATTTTAGTGTAGCAATTCTAAAGATAGCAAAATATTAGACGATAAATATAACATTCCATCAAATGACTAAATCAATGAAAATAATTGACTTTAAAATCAAAACAATAGAGAGACAGTGTTAAAAAAAGAACACCCATTAAAGATTACAAAATAAGAATGAAATGAAAAATAATAGAAGTCTTCTTTATCCTCTTTACCTCATTCACATGACAATAATATCCACAATATTATGAAATAAAATAAGAAAGAAATCTTAAAATTCTAAAAAACAATAAATAAATAAAAGAGATTTGGTTAATCTAAATATATAGAGTGACTTGAGCTTCAACGTTATTAGGAAAGCAAATACAAAATTTTAAGAGCACCATTCGGATAGTTGTTTGAGTAAAACGATGATGATCCAAAATCAAGTTCCAAATAGAAATTTCACATGCTCATCTATGAGGAAGGATTATACATAATAACATATATATAATAGTTAATTCACAATGGTTTTTTTTTTTATAGTGGGATTGAAAGGTTAAGAAGAATGAAAAGTTTAAAACAAAAAATAAGTACACAAAAAACAACATTATAATGGGTGATTTTTCACCTTTCATAACATTTTTTTTATAATAGTTCTAGTTAATTATTCAATTCAATTAATTAATAGGTGAATGACACCAAAAGAATGCAAAAAACTCAAAATAAGTACACATAAAAACAACATTAAAATGGATGATCCTTCACTTTTCATAACATTTTTTTTTATAATAGTGCTAATTAATTATAGATGACACATAAGCAATGAAGTTTTCTAGTGATGACACATAAGCAATTAAAAGATTTTGTTATTTTAAAGATGAAAATGCCACATAAGCATCAACTATTGCTTAGAAAAAAGGAAAGATGAGAGAAGCTCTATTAGGCTGACACATAAGCAAATCAAAGTTTGCTTTACATATAGTATATAGATAGATAGATAGATAGATAGATAGATAGATAGATAGATAGATAGATAGATAGATAGATAGATACATAGTTAGTTGCTATAGTTACTAGTTAGTTAGTTAGCCTATAAATAAGTTTTACACTAGTCATTTACACCTAATTTTCTCATATTATAATATTTTAGTTTGATCAATACAAAGAGTTTATAGCTTTTCTCTCATTTCTTCCATGGATGCCATGTTTCATAACATGGTATCAGAGCAATATTGGTATCCACCTTGAAGAAAATTTTCCGCTGCATTTCATCCGAGAAAATCTAATTTTCTCATTCTAGAGTTTCTTTTCTCATTCATTTTCTTTCTTGTTATTGTTTTTCTCGAGAAAAATATTGTTTTCTCAATTTTCCTTTCGTTTCTGACTTCGATTTGATTAAGTTTCCAATAGATTCAACTTCGATCCATTTCCTGTTTCGATCTTCTTTTTGCGATTCTGTTATATCGCAATTTTGTGTGTTATTTTCCCCAAATTCTAGGATTTTTCGATTTCAATGTTGATCACAATTTTCTTGTTCTGATTCAGTTCTCTCTGATTCCGATTGGATTTCCGTGATTTCCATTTGATTTTGTTTCGATTGTGGTTCTTAGTTACACAAATTCATCATCTCTAATCTTGATTCGGTTACTATGAATTTGTTGTACAATGGATCTAAGTGGATCATTGTATAGTTCCGATTGGTGATTTTACAATTGAACTTCCGCTACATTTCTAGTTGCTCGCGATGTGGTGTCTTTGGCGGTGGTTTCCACCATTCTTATGCAAGTGAAGATAAATTTGAAGATTCCAGCTCTATTCAATTCTTGAGGTTTGTTTACACTGTTCATCAGATTATGTTGAAGGTTAGGCTGTTTGATTCGTCAGTTAGGGTGATTCTTGAAGTTTTGTTGGAGATTCAGTTTGATTCATTTCCAAGTTCTCTTTCAATAAATGATTTCATAGTTTGGTTCCTTATTTTGCTATGTGTTAGTGGTCTTTATCTTCAAGTATTGTGATACAAGCACTGTCAATAATCCTTATCACTGCTCATTGTTTGAACTTGCTCTCAATGGCTGGTTTTGGCTATCTCCTTTTGATAGATTTGGGTTCTATGATATGCTCCTCTACTAAGTTGTTTCTTTGTTTAGTTTTCATTGATCTTTGAGATTTCAAATTGAAGTTTTGGGTAATTAGATTATCTAGTTTGTTATTGGTTTATTGGAATTAGATTCTATTGGAATTTCTTACTGTTGGAAAACTTTGGAGTATCATGCTATGCACTAGTTTGTCATACCTCTTATTGTTTGGAGCTTCTTAATGTTGGAGTTCCTTGCTATTGATTTTGTTCAGCAATGATGTGATTTTGGGAGTTTGGAGATTTTCTTGTGTTATCCCACAAATGGGACTGTGAAAATTGAAGACAAATTTGGATCTCATCCCTTGGTTATTTTGTTACTGGTTGAACTTGATTTGGATGTTCATAAGAAGTTTGGTAAAGGCCACTGTTGTTGAAAAGTGATAATTGGTAGTAGTAAATTGGTTATGTTTTGTTACTATTGGAGATATAATTAGTTGTTGCTTCGGATTTGTTTCTGGGAGCCTCAGTTTCATGCTCTACTTGCCTCTTATCTACATTTATGAAGATTGAAGACTAGTTTGAGTTCTTTGATCTACTCTTTGTTGTCCTATTTTGTACAGGTTGTATTCGATTTATTTTGGATTGACTAGTTGGTTTTACGATGTGATATTTCATCTTGAGCACAACATTGGTTTTGTTGCTTTACTCTCTAGACATCAATCATGCTACTCGATTATCTTTCTCGTTTTGTTGGTCCTCTGATGTGCTAATTACATTTAGCACGACTTGAGTATTGTTGCTTCACTTCGTAGCCATCAGACCTTCCGACATTTCTTATTGTGCTTCTGTCTTGAGTGATTGAGTGCTCTTGATGGTTAAGCTTTGTGCCTTAATTGGCTTTGTTGATTTGCTTCTGCCTATGGTGGTTAAGTGTCGATTTGTTGCTTCCTCCGAGTAGTTTAGCCTTGAGTTGTGGTTTCTACTTAGTGGTTAAGCGTCTTGCCTTATGGCTTTGATTTTGGCCGATGTATTTCCGGCATATCTCGTTGTATTTTCTTTTGGTTTGATGTACTTTTGTATTCCTTATCCCAAGCTAGAAGTGTTGTGAACACCTTCTAGCTTGCGAAAGGCTATTAGAGATATAGTTAGTTGCTATAGTTACTAGTTAGTTAGTCTAGTTAGTTAGCCTATAAATAATGAAATTCCGGCACGCAGGAACTGGATGTTGAATGGGATGTTCCAACACTTGCGATGTTGAGTGTGATGTTGGAACATTCACAGTACGAAAATCAACTTAGGCAACTGAAAATAAATGACAGAAAATAAACAACACAGTATGTTTGTTAACCCAGTTCGGCGCACAACATCAACCTAATCTGGGGGATACCAATCCAGGAAGGAAATCCACTATAATAGTCCTAGTTCAAAGACCTCAGCAAACGCCCCGTTTACGTCTTATTACCTAGACACTACCCGTGCAACTTCTACCTAGGAATTCCTAGATATGAGAACCTCCGCTCACTTCCTAACACAGCCGTACATCCAGCACTATTTTACAATTAATAACAAAAGCATATGATGGAGACACACTCCTAGAAACTAGACCACTCGTACCTAAAGGTTTAGAGTGATACAAGAAAACAAATCTTACTCCGTGCTTCAAAGCTTTGAAGAAGATTACACAATACAACTCAATAACACAGTCCTAAGCTTGCATCAAAGTGATACAAGAAAGGCTCACAATTAACATAGACTCAAAACCCTAAAAACTCTATATTTTCAATGATGGCTCAAGTAAATACTTAGGTTTTTCGTCCTTGCTTTTATATTCTGAAGTAGCACAAGATTAATCTTCAATTTGGGCTTCAGAAACACATTGATCCACGAAAATCTCCAGCTCACATATTCTTGAATCAAATATATTGTTTCCATAAATATTTCCATATATATCGGAACCAAATACAAAGTTTCCTAAAATATATAAATATCTTTAGGAAATAATCACAACATTGATTCTGATCAAACCCACGTCTTGGTGCACAAGTAAAAGGACGTGATTTCCTTATATAAATAAATCTCGTAATTATGACACGAAATCAAAGCATTCTATAGACGTCTCAGATGTTGGACCATTGCATCAAACATCCTGTTTCCCAAATGTTGGAACATTGCATCAAACATCCTGTTTGTATATTTGTTTTAGCAAAATGATGCCAACATACAAAACACCAACAATCTCCCCCTTTGGCGAAATTTTTGGCTAAAACAACCTGAGACCACATAGACAGTCTAAAGAGATACACCAGATACCTTCCTTCAAATCAACACAAACACACAGTCATGAAGAAAAGTAACACATCTTCAAAGCTACCTTCAAGAGAACCTCTCAATTGAGAAAATAGCAGACAAGAGTAAGACTGTATCACTAAAGAGCATCAGAGGCAATCAACAGCAGAAGCATAACACAACATTAGCCTTTGAGGGTCTCAGGGAGAAATAAACTCTCATGCATACATCAGAACCAGAATGTTTCAACATCATCTAGAACATCATAACACAGAGATAATCCCCCTCAAACTAACACACGTACAACAATACATGAGCTAGAGTACCACTCCCCCGGAATGAATGCATCCAGAATTCAGTACAACACACATACAACGCACATATCAGCTCAGATAGCTGCTCCCCTTGAATTAATGCGTGAGAGAGAGAACAACTACACATGCATAAGCAAGCATGCAGATGTTTCAACATCAGACACAACATTCACACAGCTACAGTAACTACTGCATCATCTCCCCCCTTTTTAGCCACAAAATATTGCCAAACTTCGTATAAGAATCGAAATACCAAAGATAGGCATATAGAGGCATACCAGAATAAATCACCAAAGTAACATTACATCAGAATACCAAACCACCATAAAATAATGTCATATTACCAAAGCCTAGAGTATTAGAGTACCACACCAGTTAATATCATAGACCAAATGCACACAAGGTTCTCAAATATCCATGGGACAGGGCTCATAAACATCCAGAGAGCACAAGCAGAGGAAACATAAAGGGAACACACCCATAAATATGCTAAGTAATTTCACATTTCACCATAGACGAACAGAACACATGTGAGATTTCATCCACAATCATAGCATCTTGGAAAACAGAGAGAATATTCACAGAGATCCTCTTCCATAGAAAAATTCTTCCTGCCAAGTTACGTGATGTTTCACACATCATCCTCAACATCTGACTCAGAGTCACACACACAATAGTAAAAATCACATTTGAATATCACACATCTGAACACATATAGTACTTCTCAGCAGAATGCACATCCACACACAACCAGTCATAACAAAATCAATTCTCATTCAGCCACACTTAGAATAATAACACAACCAAGTGGAAGATCATCAAGATTAGTTTCTTCCTTTACATTCAAAACCACAATGCTCCAAACCAACATCAGGTTTATCTTCGAACACATCAGTTTGAGAACACTGAGAACCATATCAGCATCAGTTTGAGGGATCTCAAAATCGGTTTCAACAGCACTAACAGGTTGGTCTTAGGATGTTGCAACATCTGGTATAACATCAGAATCAGATGGAATATGAGGAGTCACTATTGTAGACTCAACAACAGTTTCAATGACATGACTAATGGGTTATGAAGAATGAGTTGGTGCGGGGTTCATTAGCAGAAGCACAAACAAAAACAACAGAAATATCATGTGTACTAAATGGTTCAACAACCTTACTAGGGGCAAGATCTACTTGACATATAGACACAACAGAGGGTTCTGCAGGGGTTTCAACAACAAGTTCAACACTAGGTTTGACATTTGCAATCTCAAAAGTTTCAACAAGTGGATTTAGAACTGATTCAACTTGCACATGAGGTAGTTCAACAACAGACTCTTTGGCATGATTTGTGAAAGGAGTCATTTGGCCAGTTGATGGTTCAGCACTGGTTTCTTTAGTGGGTGGATCACTAGCAACATCATCAACAACAATAGTAATAGAACTAGACTTTTCTAGGGTCTTTTCAAAGATACGATTAACATGGCTAATAGACTTAGAAACATGTTTCACAAATGTTTCAACATTTTGTTCAACATGCAAATTAGAAGCAGTTACAAAAGATTGTGAAACACTCACAAAGGCATTACTTGAAGTCTCAGTAACATCAAGATTTTCATCCACATAATCAAAAGAGCTTGTGAGATCAATAATCGGTACAGATGAAGCGTCAAGAGAACTTACATTTTCAAGGATTTTCAAAATGGCAATGATTTTCCTTATTTCTTGTGCAACTATAGTTGTAATAAGGAGGAAGTATCTGCTTGCACACCTTCACAACTGTAATTGCTATAAATTCTCATACAAGCAAATACATAAATAGCCCTTTGACTTCTCAAACTGCTCACAATCTAAAACCTCAATGTAAATATCTTTCAGTTCATGGTTCACAACTTTATCTTCCACTAGCTCCCTGATAAAATAATGATCAATGTGATTGGGTATGCTATGTTGAATGAGATTCTTGGAGATATTACTAGTACTCACATTGTTGCAGTACAATGTTAGAACATCATGTTCAACATTGTATTCCTGAAGCATTTGTTTCATCCACAACATTTGAGAACAAGAACTTACTGCTGCAATATACTCTGCCTCTGCAGTAGATAAAGCCACACTATTTTGCTTCTTACTAAACCAAGAGATCAGATTGTTACCTAGGAAGAAACAACCACCAGATGTACTCTTTCTATCTTCAGCACTTCTAGCCAAATTTGCATCGCAACACCCTATAATATTCTTCTCACGATGATTCTTCTGAATTTTGATTGATGACATTACTTTTAATTCAGAAACTTCACATTCAATACCACCTGACTCAATGTTGAACTCTTTATTTGGAATATATGTCTGCTGGGATGATGTTTTAACATTGTCTTTAACATCACTCACGCTTTCAACTATCGAATCATGTCTTTGGTGCCACAATTTGATTTCATCTTCCTTGCTCAGCAAACATGGGGGCAGGTGTGATTCCTCATCTTGTGGTACCCATAAGTAACAGTTGTCCTTAGATTTGGTACCTCTCATTAGTATCACACCTTCCTCATTAGTAACCACACATTCAGTCCGAGTAAAATTCACCTTCATTCCTTGATCACACAGTTGACTTATGCTGATCAAATTAGCAGTTAAACCCTTTACTAACAAAACATTTTCAAGTCTTGGTAAGCCAATTTTTGTTAGATTACCAATACCTACAATTTCTCCCTTTTCTCCATCACCAAAGGTAACAAAGCTAGTGACATAGGACCTTACATCAACAAGAAATTTATCAACCCCAGTCATGTGTCTAGAGCAGCCACTATCAAAGTACCAGTCTTCTCTAGATGAGGCTTTTAAGGAGATATGAGCTATCAAGCTAGCCTCTTTGGTCTTGGGCTTCCATTCCTTCTTAACTTGTTGTGCTACAGCCTTGGGTTGCTCACTTTCTTCTTGTTGATACCACTTAGGATATCCATGCAGCTTGAAACAAAAAGGCCTTATGTGTCATTTCCTTCCACAATGATGACATACCCATCTATGAGACTTTCTTCTAACATTAGAACCATGATGTTGAGGAGAACGTTTCAACATCTGCTTTGCTAATGTAGGGTCATACTCATTTACAGCAGGAACAAACTTCTTCTCCCTGTTTTGCTGATTGTTATTCAGAGTTCTATAGTCAAACCCTATTCCCTTGGGTTTCCCTTGATTTTGTGACTCTAAAATTTCATCCAGCACAGTGGTTCCAGTATTTAACATCCTAACTTGTTTCTTCATATTCTCTAGCTGAGAGTTCAATTGAGTTACCTCATCAGTTAGTTCAGCTATTTTCTTCAAGCCTTCATCTTTCTCAGTCATGAGTTGATTTATGGTCTTTTTCTGCTTATGTAGGGTCTTGCAGATCTCCAAGTCCTTTTCATATAGTTCTTTATAAATAGCAAGTAGATCATCATAAGACAAATCTTCATCATTTGATTCAGCATCTGAAGTACATACACCAGTTAGTGCAGTCACATGTCTTGTTGATTCAACATCACCTTCAGAATCATCCTTGTCAGACCAAGAGACTACCAAGCTCTTCTTTTGTCTCTTGAGATAGGTAGCACAATCAGTCATGATATGACCATATCCTTCACATTCATGACACTGGACACCTTTAGGTTGAGTAATCTCGTCATCAGATGTCACCTTCTTCTGATTATCTAGCTGAGTGCTGATGTTGAATCGGATGTTCTGACCATCTGATTTCTTCTTTCCTTCTTTCCAAGCTTGCTTGAATATTTTTTCAACCAAAGCTAGAGCTTCTGAGAATCCATCATCATCATCCAAATCATCTTGAGATTCACAGTCATCAGTATTAGACATAAATGCAATACTTTTGTTCTTCTTGTCATCCCTTTCATTGATGGCTAGCTCAAACATTTCAAGAGATCCAATTAACTCATCAACCTTCATGGTGTTGATGTCTTGTGCCTCTTCTATTGCAGTTATCTTCATGTCAAATCTTTTTGGCAAGGACCTGAGAATCTTCCTTACTAGCTTAGCATCAGTCATCTTTTCACCAAGTACATCAAAAGAATTAGCAATATCAAGGATGTTCATATAGAAGTCATGAACACTTTCTTCTTCCTTCATCTTCAAGTTTTCAAACTTTGTAGTAAGTAACTGAAGTCTAGACATTTTTACCTTGGGAGTTCCCTCATGAACAGTCTCCAAAATATCCCAAGCTTCTTTTGCAATGACACACTTCTTGATCAACCGAAACATGCTCCTATCCACTCCATTAAATAAAGCATTTATGGCTTTTGAATTGTATGTGGATAAAACCTGTTCTTCCTTGGACCATTCTAGTTCTGGTTTCAACACACTAGTCTTATTACCATCTTTATCTGTAACCACTGGATGTTCCCAGCCTGATAAGATGGCTCTCCAAACCTGAGCATCAATGGATTTGAGGAATGCAGCCATACGAGATTTCCAGTAGTCATAGTTTGTACCATCCAACAAAGGTGGTCTGGTGACAAATCATCCTCCCTGTTCCATAGCACCAGAAAACATTCATGAATCTCACCCAAACAGAATAGGGTACCCACTCTGATGCCAATTGAAATTCCGGCACGCAGGAACTGGATGTTGAATGGGATGTTCCAACACTTGCGATGTTGAGTGTGATGTTGGAACATTCACAGTACGAAAATCAACTTAGGCAACTGAAAATAAATGACAGAATGTAAACAACACAGTATGTTTTTTATAATAGTGCTAGTTAATTATAGATGACACATAAGCAATGAAGTTTTCTAGTGATGACACATAAGCAATTAAAAGATTTTGTTATTTTAAAGATGAAAATGCCACATAAGCATCAACTATTGCTTAGAAAAAAGGAAAGATGAGAGAAGCTCTATTAGGCTGACACATAAGCAAATCAAAGTTTGCTTTACATATAGTATATAGATAGATAGATAGATAGATAGATAATTAGTTGCTATAGTTACTAGTTAGTTAGTTAGCCTATAAATAAGTTTTACACTAGTCATTTACACCTAATTTTCTCATATTGTAATATTTTAGTTTGATCAATACAAAGAGTTTATAGCTTTTCTCTCATTTCTTCCATGGATGCCATGTTTCATAACATGGTATCAGAGCAAAATTGGTATCCACCTTGAAGAAAATTTTCCGCTGCATTTCATCCGAGAAAATCTAATTTTCTCATTCTAGAGTTTCTTTTCTCATTCATATTCATTTTCTTTCTTGTTATTGTTTTTCTCGAGAAAAAATTGTTTTCTCAATTTTCCTTTCGTTTCTGACTTCGATTTGATTAAGTTTCCAATAGATTCAACTTCAATCCATTTCCTGTTTCAATCTTCTTTTTGCGATTCTGTTATATCGCAATTTTGTGTGTTATTTTCCCCAAATTCTAGGGTTTTTTGATTTCAATGTTGATCACAATTTTCTTGTTCTGATTCAGTTCTCTCTGATTCCGATTGGATTTCCGTGATTTCCATTTGATTTTGTTTCGATTGTGGTTCTTAGTTACACAAATTCATCATCTCTAATCTTGATTCGATTACTGTGAATTTGTTGTACAATGGATCTAAGTGGATCATTGTATAGTTCCGATTGGTGATTTTACAATTGAACTTCCGCTACATTTCTAGTTGCTCGCGATGTGGTGTCTTTGGCGATGGTTTCCACCATTCTTATGCAAGTGAAGATAAATTTGAAGATTCCAGCTCTATTCAATTCTTGAGGTTTGTTTACACTGTTCATCAGATTATGTTGAAGGTTAGGCTGTTTGATTCGTCAGTTAGGGTGATTCTTGAAGTTTTGTTGGAGATTCAGTTTGATTCATTTCCAAGTTCTCTTTCAATGAATGATTTCATAGTTTGGTTCCTTATTTTGCTATGTGTTAGTGGTCTTTATCTTGAAGTATTGTGATACAAGCACTGTCAATAATCCTTATCACTGCTCATTGTTTGAACTTGCTCTCAATGGCTGGTTTTGGCTATCTCCTTTTGACAGATTTGGGTTCTATGATATGCTCCTCTACTAAGTTGTTTCTTTGTTTAGTTTTCATTGATCTTTGAGATTTCAAATTGAAGTTTTGGGTAGTTAGATTATGTAGTTTGTTATTGGTTTATTGGAATCAGATTCTATTGGAATTTCTTACTATTGGAAAACTTTGGAGTATCATGCTATGCACAAGTTTGTCATACCTCTTATTGTTTGGAGCTTCTTAATGTTGGAGTTCCTTGCTATTGATTTTGTTCAGCAATGATGTGATTTTGGGAGTTTGGAGATTTTCTTGTGTTATCCCACAAATGGGACTGTGAAAATTGAAGACAAATTTGGATCTCATTCCTTGGTTATTTTGTTACTGGTTGAACTTGATTTGGATGTTCATAAGAAGTTTGGTAAAGGCCACTGTTGTTGAAAAGTGATAATTGGTAGTAGTAAATTGGTTATGTTTTGTTACTATTGGAGATATAATTAGTTGTTGCTTCGGATTTGTTTCTGGGAGCCTCAGTTTCATGCTCTGCTTGCCTCTTATCTACATTTATGAAGATTGAAGACTAGTTTGGGTTCTTTGATCTACTCTTTGTTGTCCTGTTTTGTACAGGTTGTATTCGATTGATTTTGGATTGACTAGCTGGTTTTACGATGTGATATTTCATATTGAGCACAACATTGCTTTTGTTGCTTTACTCTCTAGACATCAACCATGCTACTCGATTATCTTTCTCGTTTTGTTGGTCCTCTGATGTGCTAATTACATTTAGCACGACTTGAGTATTGTTGCTTCACTTCGTAGCCGTCAGACCTTCCGACATTTCTTATTGTGCTTCTGTCTTGAGTGATTGAGTGCTCTCGATGGTTAAGCTTTGTGCCTTAATTGGCTTTGTTGATTTGCTTCTGCCTGTGGTGGTTAAGCATCGATTTGTTGCTTCCTCCGAGTAGTTTAGCCTTGAGTTGTGGTTTCTACTTAGTGGTTAAGCGTCTTGCCTTATGGCTTTGATTTTGGCCGATGTATTTCCGGCATATCTCGTTGTATTTTCTTTTGGTTTGATGTACTTTTGTATTCCTTATCCCAAGCTAGAAGTGTTGTGAACAACTTCTAGCTTGCGGGAGGCTATTAGAGATATAGTTAGTTGCTATAGTTAGTTAGTTTAGTTAGTTAACCTATAAATAAGTTTTACACTAGTCATTTACACCTAATTTTCTCATATTGTAATATTTTAGTTTGATCAATACAAAGAGTTTATAGCTTTTCTCTCATTTTTTCCATGGATGCCATGTTTCATAACAATAAGCAGTTGCAATCCAATGTTAAATTTCGAACACACGTCAAATACCCATTGTCGCACATGAACGGTCTCAAATGATCCACATTTCAACGCAAATACCACAATAAATAATAAACATTCCATAGTTGTAGTCTCAATTTTTTTCACCACCAATTTAATCTGATTCGAAGGTCAATTTTGGCATTAAGTAGTTCCAGCCCCCTCCCGATCGCAGCTGTGGGGGATCGAACCGCGATCCTCCCTACCAAGTTTAGCGCCAATCACCACTGAACCAACTAACGATTGGTTGTAGTCTCAATTTAGTTGTATATGTAAAACCCAAACCTCTTAACGATCTTATCAATAGTTTGTTGTACCAGTGATAATTGGCGTTGGATTTGGTTAGAACTGTTAAAATGGGTTAGTTTGAATGAGTCGGTTTAAATAGTTTGACTTTTTTCCTAAGTTGAGCTTTAAAATTTGAGTATGATTTTTTTTTGAAAATTGCTATTGAGGCCCCCCACGTTTGCTCTCAGGCCCCCCAAACTGACCAAATTGCCCCTGGACAGAATTTTCGTTGGATAGACAACGAAAACAAATGACTATTGGTGACAAACTGACGAAAGTGAGCAATACCTGCGCGCCTTCAGGATTTGGCCCAGATTAAGTTGGTTTCGTTGTCAACCTCACGAACGCGCTGCCTTTCGTTGTCTACCTCATGAACACGCTGACTTTCGTTGTCTAGACAACGAAACAACAAATCTACTGAATTTCGTTGCCTAGACAACGAACTTGTGTCGGCAGTCAAAAACAGCTCCCCATGCAGTCAAAATTGGTTGACATGTGGCCAACTGTGATTGGCCACGTGTGTGGCTGTAATAGTGCATCAGTCAATCAGAATTGAGCAAAAATTCTATAAATAGGCACCTAATGTGCCATATTTTTTTACCATTCACTTCTTTTCCTCTTTTGCTCATAAGTTTTAATTTTTTGCCTTTTATAGTTTCGTAGTTTTATTAGTTTTAGTTGGTTTCTATCGGGCGCATGGTCCATCGTGGACTAACCATACTACTCCTACCGGTGTTGTTAAGGCACAATGGTAGGGAGTAGTATGTTATTCCACGAGGGATTTTGTGTCCTCACTAGGAATAGTATGGTTAGTCCAAATGAGTCTTGCTTGGCTTGTGGTTACTACTGCACAAATGAGACTGTCCTATAGTGTGGGACTAGTCCTCGGCAGATGAACCGAAGGGAAATTGCGCAAAATTTAGTGGGCGAAATAATGTATTATTTCTGCCTGACATGACCCAAACGGATTTTCCACTAGGCCAGATTTACTCTTTTCCCGGAGTGAGTTTCTCTTGCTCCAGCATTCATGTTTTTCCTGGTTTTTACCAGGTTGGTTTTCTTGCGCTTTCGTGCAGTTGTATTTTTTTGCCCATATTTTCCTGTTGCGTCAATTGGTGGCACCCTATATCCCTTAGTCATTACCGGCCTTTTTTTACGCTTTGTCCTCCTGGTAGGCTTCTTCGGAGGAGACGGCGTCTGTTTCTCATCCTCATCTTCCTGCTCCTCATGATCTCCACCATCACCATCCTCATTTTCCTGCTCCTCCTCTCCCTCCTCCATATCATTCTCCTCAACCTCCGCCTCATCATAATCATCCTCCTCAACATCCACCTCGTGCTCCGTCTCTAACGTAGTCTCATGATTGGGCACCGGATCGGGATGATTTTCCGCAGTAGAAGAAACTTCCTTCATTCTACCACCCGTCCGTTTTGAGCCCCTTATCTGTGCTAGGGCAAGCTCTCTCTCCCTACGAGCCGAGCTATGGGAAACATTATCCCTACCCGTTCTTTTACGAGTAACTTCATTCATTTTTCTTGCAACATTATTATATCATCATCATCAGCTAAATTCAAAACATCAGATTTAATCATCAACTAAAACTACTAAATTTAATCTAATTTTTAATCATAATCAATTATGATCAATTAAGAACATTATCATTGTTATACCCTAATTCTAATCATATCAACATCAAGCAAAACTCAACATCATCAATTATGATCAATCCAAATTCTAAGCAACATCTAACTTAATCAACAATGAATTTAAATTTATCAACAAAACATTAACTTAATATAATCAACAATGAATTTAAATTTATCACAAACCCTAAATCCCCAATCTAACACATAAACCCTAAATCCCAAATCAAAATCCCTAAATTCTAAATTAATTTTGTAGCATGCAATTGACTGTTAATCAAACAAGTTAAACAACTTTAATTGATTAAAAAAAACTAAATTTTGGGATTCTTACTTGGATTTTCATTGCCTAAGTGACAATTGAATGAGTGGATGCTTGCTTGCTCAAACAATGATCCTCACAGCCTCCTTTAATCGAAATCGGTTGTACTTGAATGGTTGGATGCTTTAATCGCCCTCAAAAACTTACAAGAATCGTTGCTCCATTCTCCCAAATCGTTTCAAACGTTTTACTGTAGTGATTTGGGATTCGTTGTCTCGCTTCAGATATGAAGCGTTTTCGTTGTCTATCCAACGAAACCACGCGTGTTCGTGAGATAGACAACGAAACTAGATATGAAGCGTTTTCGTTGTCTAGACAACGAATTTCAAGTAAATTAGGTCAGGAACGCGCCTTCGTCCTGCAAGCAACAATATATTTGGATTTCGTTGCCTAGACAACGAAAATTTTGATCATGTCCTCAAGAGTATTTTGGGATTTTATGGGGGCTTTGGAGCAACTTGGGGGGCCTCAATAGCAAAATTCTTTTTTTTTTTTAGTTTTTTAGTCCAACCCATTAAGCCCATTTAAAATATGGATCAGTCTGAATGGGCCACGGGTTGCCCAAAGCCTGAATAAATTTAATAAAAATAATTATAAAAATAAATATGAATTACCATGTTACATTTTAAGTGTTAATTTTTTTTTTTTATTTGGGTCAACTCAATCTAATATGTTGTTGATTTGTTTTTCCTATGTGAATTAGTATTTATGAATTAATATTTCTAATTCACATTGTGCTGAATTTATACGTGAACTTAAGTGTGAATAACTCTATTTCTTTGATTTTCTATGTTTTTTTATAACTTAAATATGTTGAATTTATGGAATGAAGGAAAAATAACATTAGCAATATCTATTTTAATTGAACATTAATAGCTAAAAAGAATTTTTAAAAAAGCAAAATGGGCCGCCCATATTTCATCTGAGCTTTTCAGCCAGGTCCACTTCACTTTGACAGTTCTAGATTTGGTAGAAATTCGATATTCTGCAATTACAATCAATAGAAAGTTGAAATCACTTAATGACAAAACCAACTTTAGAACCAATTAGACGGTACAGTGAACCGAATAATGATGGTTAAAAAAAAAGCCAAACCTCATAATTGATCATATTCTAAAATCAACCCATAAATACACACACATCAAGTTCACTATATCTAAATTTTTCATGTCTTTCTATCTTTTTATGAATTATAAGAGATAACATTTTATTTTTTATGTGTAAATTATAGACGAAAAAGAATTTACTCTCCGCACATACCCTACTCGAAAATGGATCACCCCATGCCTCATGTGTTACCAATCCCTCATGTATTTCATCCGACTGAGAGTTCTTTAAAAATAATTAAATAAAAAGTAGTTTAGAGAATACACTAAAGAATTGAAGATCTGAATTCCTGTCATCACCTGCGATTTCCAAACGGTTTTCATTCATTTTTTTAATTAAAAATAAAAGGTATTCATTCATTCAAATCGGTAGAGTACATCAGATTCAAATACAAATTCAATACCGCTAAAGGATGAATCTGCGAACAAGCTCACAACATCCAAGTTAATAGCATAAAACGGCATACTCATATCTCCTATGCCTCCGGATCTGCATCGTTGACGAATTTAATCACTGTCTGAATCAGTAGTTGATCGAAATTGATCTGCCGATTCGATCAAATGAACATCGCAACAAGACGGGACAACAAACAACACCGCACCAAGACGGGATATCAAACAACGTCGCACTGAGACGACGAAATCACACACAAAAAGAAAAAAACACAAAAGAAAGATTTACTCTATGAGAAAATCACTTATTTAGATTAAAATCAAAATAAAAGAGATACATAGAGGTGATTTCGAGTAAAAAAAAGACCCAAAACCACCACTTTTAGGTGAAAAAAGATGAAAAAAAACTTAGAGAGAAGGAAGAACTTATCTCTCTAAAAAATTAGGGCCGACTTTATATTTCCACATTTTGAAAATATATCTAATTTTTTTATTTTCCATATTTAACTTTTCAAACTTATTGATAAAAGCTTTGTCAAAAAAAAAAAAAAAACTTAATGATAAAAGTGTGTAAAAAAAACTTATTGATAAAAGAACAACTACTATCATTAATTTTTCCTTACAAAAAGAAGAAAAAAAATATGATTTTTAATTAATGATAAAAACTCTCGTGTTTTTGTTATGTTAAATAAAATTAACGATGGCAAAGTGGGCTAATGTATGGTTCGATCCCCCGCAACTGCGATCGGAAGGGGGCTGGAACCACTTGATGCCAGAACTGACCCTCGAACCAGATTCAACTGGTGATAAAAACCAAAAAAAAAAAAAAAAGTGGGCTAATGTATATCCAATTTAGGTATGTCTAGTTTTTTTTTATTTTTTTATTTTTTTATTGTCAGAAATGTCTAGTTTAAATTGTTAAAAAATGGGACAAAATGGGAAAAACCGTTTTAGGAATTAAAATTTAAAAACGAAGTCTATCATATTTTTGGCGAGTTAGTGGGCCAATATGCCAAACAATTTATATATTTTAGGCTTAATTCATACTTTGGTCCCTTATGTTTATTTTAGCTCTCAATTTGGTCCTTTATGTTTTAAAACACTAACGTTAGTCCCTTATGTTTTGAACGTTACTATTAAATGGTCATTTCCGTCAAAAAAAATTTAAACGTCGTTAATTTTGGCCACGTGTTAGACGGAAACGGGCTTAATTCATACTTTGGTCCCTTATGTTTATTTTAGCTATTAATTTGGTCCCCTATGTTTTAAAACACTCACGTTAGTCCCTTATGTTTTGAACGTTACTATTAAATGGTCCCTTCCATCAAAAAAAATTTAAACATCGTTAATTTTGGCCACGTGTTAGAAGGAATGGACTTTTTTTACGCAGTCACCCGGCCATATCATTAAATTGGATTTAAAAAAAAAATAAAAAACTAAATGAAACCCAGAATCCGTCTGGCCCGGCGACCACCGCACCGGATTCTGGGTTTCGTTTATGCATGAACATAGTTGAGAGTGAAAGAGAGATCGGTGAGAAGTAGAGAGGGGTTTTTTAGTTTCAAATGAAATTCTCTTTCACTAAAAACCTTTTGTACTTCTCCCTAATTTTCATTCACCCCAATTCTTATTAAGTTAATTTAGTTATTTATTTATTTTTTTTAAATCCAATTAATGATATGGCATGGTGATTGTGTAAAAAATGTTCATTCCGTCTAACACGTGGCCAAAATTAACGATGTTTAAATTATTTTTTTACGGAAGGGACCATTTAATAGTAACGTTCAAAACATAAGGGACTAACGTGAGTGTTTTAAAACATAAGGGACCAAATTGAGAGCTAAAATAAACATAAGAGACCAACGTATGAATTAAGCCTGTTTCCGTCTAACACGTGGCCAAAATTAACGACGTTTAAATTTTTTTTTACGGAAAGGACCATTTAATAGTAACGTTCAAAACATAAGGGACTAACGTGAGTGTTTTAAAACATAAGGGACCAAATTGAGAGCTAAAATAAACATAATGGACCAAAGTATGAATTAAGCTTATATTTTATCACCTTGTTTTTATTTGCTCATGTGTTTAAATTTTTGTTTCCAAGCATTCCTAATTTTTGCAGCAACACACACTCTCATGCTAAATTTTCAAATTCATATGCAAATCGAAAGAAAATATTCTTCAACATTAATTTTTTTGAACATCCTCTAAACGTGTGTGAATGGACTGCAAGAAGAATGAAATAAGACGATTGATGCTGCCTCTGCCATATTTTTTAAACGAGTTAGACAAGATGAACTAACTTAAGTTATGAAGCCCAAAACTCAACTCTATTTGCAAAAAGTAACGGGTTGGCCGATATCCCAATTTATTTTGCCATTGCTGCCACCCTTAAATATTAAAAATATAATCCAACATCCAATCATTTGACGCCACATCGTTGTTTTATATATTTAATTATTTCTAAGTGAATTGAAATTAATCGCTCATCCACTTTTTTCATGGTATCCAAGAACTCTCCTTAATTAATTTTTATATCCGGATGAATCCAAAGAATCCCACAGTCTAATCTAAATCATTATATATAGTTTACACTATGGTCTTTGTTTTATCACTGCCCCACTATTGAAAGAGTTTTTTTTCGTATTCACTCGACCGTCTAATTTGGTTCGGGATGAGTTTTAACATCAAGTGATTTTAGTCTCTTTTTAATCGTAGTTGTGGATATCGAACGGTATTTCTTCCTACCGAGCTCAGTATCAATCACCTTAAACCAACTAACAATTATTACTATTAAAAAGGTCTTAATAACATTTTAATCAATGATCAGATATATAATTTATTTAATGAATCTAAAAAAGAAATATTTGCTTATATACTAAACAGACAAATAAATAGTGTATATAAATTAATTGTACACACATATATCATAACTCAACAAGACTGTGTTTGGTTGGTAGCATTTCTTAGACTTGCAACTATGGCAGAATCAGACAACGAGTCAGGAGGAGGTCAAACAGGTTGTAGAGAGCAAGACAGGTTTCTTCCAATAGCAAACGTGAGTAGGATCATGAAAAAAGCTTTACCAGCAAACGCAAAGATCTCAAAAGAAGCAAAAGAAACAGTTCAAGAGTGTGTATCAGAGTTTATAAGTTTCATAACAGGGGAAGCTTCTGATAAGTGTCAGAAAGAGAAGAGGAAAACAATTAATGGTGATGATCTTCTTTGGGCTATGACAACACTTGGATTTGAAGATTATGTTGAGCCACTTAAGATTTATCTGAGTAAGTATAGAGAGATGGAAGGGGAAAAGAGTGCTATGATTGGAAGGAGTGATCATAGAGATCATGGAAATGTTGGTGAAGGTAGTGGTGGAGTTCCATCTTCTATGATGAATATGATGGGGCATAATATGTATGGATCTGGAAGTGGATCACTATCTTTTGGAAGGAGTACTAGATAGCAGAGACTAATCATTCGAGCCAGATATGATTACAATAGGCGACAAAATTCTCCATCAACTTTAATGCTGCTTCTTTCTGAAGCTTGAATTTGAACTCAAAATCTATGACGACTAAACTGGAACAAACCTGAATAATCTCATCTATGCGTTCTTGATTAGATAATAGGTTTATATATCTTATGTTTGATATAAATTCATGTATTTTATTTTTTAATTTAGAATACTCTAGAGAGACCTTATGGATGGTGGTGTGGAATTAATGCACAAATTCTTTGTATTTTTCTTTTTCTTTTTGGGGGAGGTGATGAATGTTGCATGTATTACACTATTATGTATAAATATAGTTACTTGTGTTGTGTACCACTTTTTCCTTCAATAACTTTCCATAATTTTGCATCTTGGTAGCTAGATGTGATACATACTATAGTATCTATGTTACATTGATAATCAATTCAATTCCCTAATTAGAAACTGGATTATGATTTTATGAAAGAACCTATTGAAGTTAGAACTAAGCAGCTAATTTCTTTTTAGCTTGTTCATTGAAAAGCAGTGTTAATTTTCATAAATTTTCTATTTATACCAATTCTTATCAAGTGGTGAGCAACTTATTTTATCTTCAACAATGTCTCTAGAATCATTCTTGTGAGCTGGAAAAGCAGACAGATAAATTAGGTGGACTTTGTTTCATCATAATTTTTGGATAGAGTTTCTAGATTAAAAAAATAATAAAGAATTGTACAAAAAAAAAAAAAGAAGAAGAGATTTACTTAAGACAACTACAAATATAAAATGAGAAATTGATTAATTTTTTATGCATATAGATTGTGTACTATTATGATGAATATATGATCAATATTAATGAATTGGTTTAAATGATAAAAAATGTGGAGTAAATAGTTAGGAGTTTGATCTCTGAATTTTACTTATGAAAAACAATTTGATGGGAAAGGAGAACACATGCCTAAAAGTTTCTCTGACATGTGTTTGGTTTTAATTTTAGAGGGTCAAAAGTGATTCTAGATGTTGTAGTTGTGATTTTAACATGTTTGGATGATTTAAAAGAGAATTGATTTTGCTTGTAGAATTGATTCTACTTGAAGCTACAATTTGTAGCTTGTGATTTTTACAATTAATTTTAGCCTTAAATTTATTGCTAAATTCACTTTTACACAAATATATTCAAACATAAATTACTTCACATTCAACTCACTTTTATCAAGAATCAATTCACTCAAAATCGATTCTCGTCACCACTAAACGAGCAGTAGAAATTGCGTATCTATAATCTTATTTTTTAGGTTTGTTATTCAAATGAGTCTTATGTTTTACTCATAAGTGAATATGTGTTTCATTAAAAAAAAGTGATCTTTTGTAACAAAATAAAAAAAAAAATAATGTGATAATTGGCCAATAAGAAACATGAGACAGTCTAGTTTCATCTTATGCGGAATTTGTTGTTTTGCTTCCAATATTCCTATGATATGTTGTCTCTAACACCTTCTTGATGTTGAGTTTGGATCCTTCCATGTCTTAATGTGTTCTGCCAAGGTTGTCAGAATCGAGATTTCACCTTAACTCTTTTTGTCTAGGTAAAATCGAAACGTAAAATCGTCAATTTTACCTCATATTAAAATAATATTAATTTTATATACATGACATATATATACTTATATAATATTATAATGCATCAATAACTTAAATTTTCAACTTGATTTTAAAGTAAAAATATACTAAATTACCATAATAAAATGTAATAATCATAAATTTCGATCAAACTTCACAAATTACACACCAAATCATCAAAGTAATATAAAAAAAAATTTGGGCTTTTTTTTAAAAAAAATGGTCAAAAAAATAAATAAAAAAAGGTAAAATTGTCTCAAAGAGTTAAAACCAACGATTTTACACGATTTCAGAGATTTTAAACGATTTAAATCGTTTAAAATCGTTCCAGATCACGATTTTACCAGAAAACGATTCCACCAGCGATTTAACTCGAAATCACTACCTAAAAACGTAAAATCTATAGTTTTTACATTTTAAATCGCGATTTTAACAACCTTATGTTCTGCCATTTCTCATGTCTTAATCTAATGATTGAGATTGTAAAGAAAAATAAAGTGGTCTAAAAAGAGAAACAACAGTAGAGATCTGATGGTTGTAATTAGTGCAGGACAGACAACAGGAGAGGATCAAGATCTCTTGATGTCTATATACGCAAACTTAAAGATACAAGACGCAAGGTTTTCATCGTGCTGCAGCATTTAGCAATGCGATAAATTGCGATCAAATATGAACCATACAATCTCAGATTCTCAATTGCAATTGGGCGTTGTTGCACATTCATAAAAAATCTTAACGCCGTAGTTAGAATACAGTCGTAGAGTTTCTTTTATAGAACCGTAAATCTTTATTTAAAACCTTGAAAAGAACTATATAACATGAGGAAAAAAAAAGTAAAAACATTGATCACAAGATTCAAATTGTACGTTCAATTGTGTTTGGTCAAGGTAATGAATATGATCGCCAAAAGGTTTTGGCCATTGACCATTCTCTTAGGCTAGATTCTTGTGTAAATGAATAGTAACCTAAGTAGAAAATGATGTAAAAAACATTAGAAGACTAGAAGGGGTTGGTTGTGAATTGTCTATTGACGCTTCAACTAAACCTAAAGGCAAAGTCCAAGTTAGCTTGAATGGAAGATAATCTCAATTAAATCATTGATTGTTGTTAGTTAGTCAACATAATGGACAATTAGCTTTGAAAATTTAATAGAAAATAGGTGAAAAGGTGAAGAATATTTCTTCACTTGCGCTACTTACGGTATATGTGAATTGAATCAAAACTGTTTGTCTTTGTGTGCCATATGATATGATGCTTATATTTAATAATTTTATTCTCATATATGTACATAGTATTTACTTGACATATTATTTTATGTCTTGTCCAAATATATAACAAGGTAAATCCATCTGAAACAAGCCACCTTGGACAACTGCTGTAGAAGTATGTCCAAACTTTTGTAGCAAGATAGTTGATAGGAAAACACAAAAAGTGTCACATGTAATAATATGATGAAAAAAATTGTGTTATTAAGTATTATAACATCAATCAATTTTTTGAAGAGCTTTTTTCAATAATTGAATCACAAGCATAAAACAAGGTTTTCCAACCTTGATTATGGTTTTCTCACTTGCAAATTGTTATTTTTTTTCATCCAATGCATTTTTTATTTTATTTTGTGATTACGATGATATAATTTTGAAAATAAAATATTCTACTCAATAACTTATTCACTTTCTTTTTTTTTGTAGAGATTGTTAATTTTTTGGTAGAGTATACCACTTATTCACTTTATAGAAATAAGAAACACAGTCCACAAATCTTAAATCAACCGGTAGAAATGTCAATATTACTAGTGCTAGATGTCATGACCGAAGTACGAATCCCGGTACCTTCAATTTTAGTATGTGACTTTCTAATGGCCTGTAATTTCGTTTATCTATCAAAAAGAAACAAGAAACACAATCTTAAAAAACAACCAAAAATAAAAAACACAGTCCCATAAAATTAACTCAATTGATAGCTACTAAGTAGCTATACTATTGTAAGGGTCGAAGTATGAACTTCAGATTCCTCACTACCCTACACTTATAGTAAGTGTCTACTTAGAAACCTTTATTGGATAACCTAAATGCTTGGGAAAATAAATACATAAGTTTTGAATTCAATTCCAATTTTCTATTAGTTTTTTTTTTTTTTTAAAAAAAAACAAAAAGAAATGCCTACTCAATTGGTGAAAAGAGTTATCCGCATTTAAAGGGACTTTTTTGGGATGGTGTGAATGGAGGTAAGAAACTAAGTTGTCCTTTTCCAAGGTTGTTTAGGCTATCTCTTCAAAAATAGTAGTGTTAGAGAGGTTTGGATTTATGATGGAGTGAATTGGAATTGGGATTTTAGGTGGAGAACGAGGCTTTTCCAATGGGAGGAAGATCAAGTCACACAATTAACAATTTTTTTTTAGAATGCGAGGCTCTCAATGTGGTGGATAGGTGGTGTTGGAAGCCTAATCCGAATGGGTGTTTCTCAGTAAAGTCCGCTTACAGTACGCTTGTAAAGGATATGTTGGAAGCGTTTAGCTTACCTCTCTTTGAAGCAAATATTTTCAACAATATTTGAAAGAGTACGGCTCCTTCTAGAGTAATTGTTTTTTCTTGACAATTGCTTCTTAACCGGACGCCTACCAAGAATAACCTTTTGAGAAGAGGATCAGTTTTGCGGCAAGAGGAAATGGGTGATTGTGTTTGGTGTAGTGACATTCTTGAAACTCCAACTCATCTATTCCTCCATTGTAAGGTTGCTCTTGTGGTGTGGTATGAGATCTTTAGGTGGTTGGGAGTTGTTATTATAGTGCCAAATAATTTGTTCTTTCTCTTTAATTGTTTGAGCGCGGCAGCAAAAAAATAAAAAAGTGAGGAATGGATTTAGATTGGTGTGACATTCAACTCTTTGGTCAATTTAGAATTCTAGGAATAATCACATTTTAATAATGTGGTCAAGGACCCTCTTGATATTGTTGAGGAGATAGTGTTGTTTTGGAGGTGTAGTGAGGCGCGATTGAAAATTGCTCCTTGTCTCTTTTACGAATGGACATGGGACCCTGGAGATTGCTTCGAACGATAATTTTGGCCTTTGTTTTGGGCAGTTTCTAGTCTCTGTGTATTGCTGTGTTGCTGTTGTTTTTGGTGTTAAGTTGTTGCTCCCTTGACTGACTTGTTGCAGCCATCTATGTTTGTGTACTTCATTCTTCAACTTAAGCATTTCTTGTGCTTTGAGTTGTGTTGATGTGTGTGTGTGTAATTTTCTGTTTAAAAAAAAAAACTTTAACATAAACTAAATTTGATTATCAGTGCAATTGCTTTCAACTTTCAAATGACAAAGCCAGTACTTATGGTAAATATATGTAATTTACCAGATGAAGACCAGCATTGTTGACTTAATGAATCAAAACATTACAATGTAACCAATATTGAATGAATATACTATCTAGTTGTTTAACCTTTTGATGATGTTTTTCAAGAGTTGGAGCTTTTCAATGCTCCAGCATTCAAGTACAAATAAAATTGCTGCTCAGTGAAGTTTGATAATGTAGATACAGGAGTATATCCAGAATATCTCCCATTGATCTTAGCCAAACATATATCGTTGATGTACTTCAAAAGATCACTCTTTTCGATGAATGGCTGAGTTGTGTATTCCACAAATGGCATCCACTGCAGTAAAGAATAATATGAAGAATTAATATCTGCATTTGGCTATACATTATAATGATACTGTCAAACTTGTATGTAATAAAGCAAAACACCGTCGAAAAGGAGAGCTTTAATATGCACAATATTAGAGCTTGGACAACGTCTAACTATACCCCAAAAACGAATTTGGAGCCCCTGCAGTAGTTGGATGGTGCAGCAGGTGTGAGGACCGCTAGATTTAGTGAGAGAAGTGTTCTCCCTCAAGATCTAATCGTCCTAAACCTGCTACACCATGCAGCTGCTATAGGGGATCCAGGTCCTCTCAAGAGTCAAGACCCCTTTTCAGGCTCAAGACTATCTAAATTTTCGAGAAAAACCATGATACCATCTTAGGTTTTAGCCGTTTCTTGGGGCTTTGCCCCTTGAAACCACCAATTTTTTGTTTAGGTTTAACGCTTAATTAAAACACGAGACCAATTTGTAATGTGAGGATTTCCTTAGATTAGGGGGGGCCAATAACAAATCTAAAATACACTATGATACAATATATTATAATATAGGGAAATATAATTATGATCCATAAGTATTGAACATTTTAAAAACCAGAAATACTGCTTAGCTTGAATCCTTGAACTAAAACTAACGTACCTGTGCACCCTCTATCTCTAACCTCTGCACTTGGATCTTAGAAGAAAGCGGCCGCAACATACACAAAAAGAATAAATCTGACTTCTCAAAGAATGAGTTATGACTTTGTCTGTTGATCGGATATTCAGATGAAAGGAGAAAAGAATAATCAGTCATCTAAGTACTGCACCGACAACGACAAGAATCCATAAAACTTCAAAGGACTAGTAGGTTACTAATTAGCAATAAATAAATGTTCCAAGCACAGGTTCGCCTATAGACAATGATATTGCCAAAAAATTGACATGTCAAATCGTCAATATGAGATTTGAATCTTCTACCTTATATTTGGAGTCACCATTTTCAATCATGGGAACTTCTGAATTGATAATATAGTCATACGAGTATGCTACCTGAATGCTAATACTTCCAGAAATTCTGAATCAACCTATAAAATTGAAAGAAAGAAACAAGATTTATTAGGCTTAGAGCAACTGAAATCTTCATCGACTACCCCACATGTAATTGTACAGCATTATAATGACTTACTCCCGTCTCTTCTTTGACCTCTCTAACTGCTGCTACACAAATATCTTCTCCCTGTATAGGTTAAACAAGTAGATCATATATACACAGCATATAATCTTATATACTAAAATGATAAAGCTATCAAACACATTTACCTGATCAACGACTCCAGTAGGGAATTTCCAGACCCCAGTTCCCTGAAATAGTCCACTATTTTCTCGAACAACTAGCACCTTATAGTAATGAATAACGATAAAACAAGATATTAGCTCCAAGAGAACTATGAATATCTGGAGTAGTTGTATTAGTACAGATATTTTACTCCTTTTTCCATGTAAATTCAGATAATAACCCAGACAGAAACTAGTAAGAAATAATAGAGTCTGTTTGCTGCTTTTCTATCAATAAAGGAGAAGCAAGGTTCTTTTTTGCTTTTGTTTTCCCACACGATCCAAATATACTAGCTCTCGAAATGCATGTAAGTTGTTTTTCATCCCAACTTATGACATTCTCATTTTATCAAGGTACAAGATACAAAAACTGCATTTATTAAAGATACAACCCTCAAACTTCAAGGCAGTACTATACATAAAGGTTTAGTATTTAAATAGCGAGGAAATACCTCGTGTTTTTCATTCATGACAAATGAACCAATGCCTACCCTGTGTGTGGCATTTGCAGGAATAGTATTTGGACTTTCAGGAATCCAATACACAAGCATTAAATATTTTGGTTCTGCATGATGATACCAAAAACCTTCCTGTCATAGAAAGAATCTTTAATCCATAAAGTTGATACATAACAACTTTAGTAGAATCTGATTTTCATTGATCAAACTTCTCAACATAACCATTATCAATATGGTAAGCAACCGATTCACCTTAACTAAAGCTTCAGCAAGACTGACTAGATGGATAGGTAATTTTATCCAAACTCCCTTCTTGCCCTACAAGAGAATGTTGATTCAATAACTGAAATAACAATTCTGACAGATTCTAGATTCCCAACACATATGTAAGGATAAAAATACAGACGTTTTATTGTCCATAAGTGGCGAGCTTATTAGCTTAGTTTCAAACATTTTTTTGAGAAAGTTCACATTCATTTCAAATAAAATCACTTTAAACAAGAACCTGAGTTTATAGCAATAACTAAATCAGAAAGGTAATGCAAACTCAAAATGATTTTGTTTTCTTCTTTCTTTTCTGGTAGACCATAATTGCTAAACTAGGATTGCTAATCATATGCATAGATGTTCATGGAAAAAGCCCATTATTTCTATTTACTAATATTTCACTATAGTATATTTCATCGATGAAAGCAATCAATTATAGGATAAATTAGTTAGTAAGAAACTATTATGAAAATTGAAAAGCTACCAGCTGCTTCCAGTGTAAAATTGAAGCTCTAAGAATTGAGATGAATGTTGTAGAATCCATAAGCTGATCCAATTCCACAATAACTCCGTCATAATTATCATCAGTTGACGTAAGTAGTTTAACCCGTTGAACTTGATCTCCTGCTGTCGTCTGTGATGAAATCGGTGAGGTTGACATGCATCGAATTGGAACTCGGGCTGTCACTCCAAATTTGACTAATACAAAAAAGTGTGAAGAAGAAACATTAGATTCTAAATATTAGATTCTTATACAAAAGACTGTTAATTTTAGCAATTTACAGAAACCTGAACGGAATAAAACATTCCTTATAGAAAGGAAACAGTATCTACTAGAAATATAGATTAGAAGTCTTCATATCAAACTTTGATGGTTCCATATGAATGATTGAATTATTAATTTCAAACCGAATCTTACAAGACTTAAAAACCATTATGCAAGCAAAAAAAAAAACCAGCTTTTACTTTACAGTTATGCCATTCTTTTAGGCTTAATTTCTTTTTTCGATCAATACAGTTTCAAAGTCGATGACTTGTCAGCTCAATGCCAATAGTGGACCTTATAATCTTAAACTACAAAGTTCAAATTCCTTCGAAGACAATTGTAAAATGACTATTAGTGCTACCTACGTAGCACTGAATGTAATCTCAAATGACAGTCTTAGAATTTTGAGTTTGGCCTAACACTACAGAACCGACTTGTAAGTTAATGATTGTCCCACTTATAAACATCTTTTCAAGTCGTCTCTCATCCAATGTTGGACTCTTAACACAGTTCAAACTCCTTGAGTAAAAATTGTAAAAATATTAATTCTACCTATGTAACACTGATACTTCAAATTAAAGGCATGTCCTGTGTCTAACACATGTCAAACCCCATCGACGCACATAGTTTTCATTTTTTTCAAATAATTATAGCGGCTAATCATGTCAGTGTCGTATGTGGTGTCTGTGCTTCCTAGAGTAACATTACAATTTCAATTACATAAATGGAGTCCTAATACTTGATACTTGTTCCAGGTATCTAAAGGTATACATAAAATTGAAGATGAAAATGCAAGTTGAGTAATTAAAATAGCTTGAAATTGAACAAATACCTCTTGAAGCAGGTGTTGTTGAGAATGAAGATATAAAACGTTGAGTAGCATTTGCAAGAAAACGAGAATTGTTGGTTGGAGAGAAGATAATTGAGAGCTTTGGGAGCGATCTAAGCATGATGTTGTTGTTGTGAAGCCAAAGTTATGAAGTTGAAGGTTGAAAATTTGAAACAGGAAAAGTTTTTTCCATTCAATGAGAGTTGAAACTGGAACAATGGACGGACACGGCGGTGACGGGGTAGAATAGTCATTCTGGAAAACCAAAATGTAACACCGGTATGAGAAGTGCTATTGTCACACACTCTAACACACTCTTTAGACACACTCCAATAAAAAAAAGCCATGTCATCCATACTTTTTCTCTCTTCACCGGATAACCGGCTGTGCCAATTCCTTCTTTTTATTTGTTTTTTAATTTGTTTTTTAATCTTCTCCGATCTCCAAAAAATCTCCAGGATTCAACTGCTCGTGAAAATCCAATTTCTCTCTATCTCGTGAAAATCCTCCATTACCCTTAATGTCTCTTAAAGCAACTTGTTGTCTCTATCTCGTGTTCCCTTAGCCGCTGTTGTTTTGCGACGACAACTTTGATTCCCTTTGTTTTTATCTTTGACTCCCTCATTTTTTCACTTTATTGATCTTAAAAATCACCTTGGCACCAGAGGGCGGTGGTGGAGAAGGAACGGTAGTTGAGGGAACCAAGGGATCGATTGTTTATTTGATTACAGAGAGATGGGAAGGGTAAGTGAAGAAAGGGGTTATGGTTGGTTTATTGAGAACGTCTTCTGTGTTGTTCTGTTAGCCTCAAATTTTCTAAACTATAATCCTTTGTTCTAGATTGAGTTGGATAGTAATCCAAAGAAGATTGAATTGCTTAATTTTTTGTGGCTTTATTGTTTCTTTTACCAACTTTGTGGGTTTGTTTTAATTCCAATTTATGAACAAAAACTTTGATTTCCTTTGGCAGAAGAACATGGAAGATGAAGTGAATGGTGCTTGATATTCTAGTAACGAGAACAGAGATAATTTTGTTGGGAGAATCTAGAAGAAAAGTTAGAAAAATAAAAATAAAAAAATACACCTCTCAAGATGAATCCAGTAACCGGTAAAAGAAATAAAAGAAGGGAATGATGTGTCTTATTATTATTGGAGTGTGTTTAAAGAGTGTGTTAGAGAGTGTGTTTTTAGCATTTCTCACACCGGTATTGTTCCACGTAGAATACATGTGGATGCTAAATTGCATATCAAGATTGCATGCAATAAATATTTCACACTATTTCATGCAGTAATGAATATTAGCAGTTGATTTAAAATCAAACGATATAAATTACATAGTCAAATTTAATAGTAAAATAATTTCAGCTGTTGATTAAATTCGGGTAGCCGAGACCCATAAACTTAGGCCCTGTTTGGATTAGCTTATTTTTTAGCTTATACAAACAACTTATACAATTTTTAGGTATTATTATAAGTTTGTCAAGATAAATTAACTTATAAAAATACAATTTTCACCAGTTTGAACTTATAAAATAGCATAAAACTTAATTTATACTCCCTCCGTTCCAAAATATAAGTCGTTTTGACCTTATTACACAAATTAAGAAATGTAATCATTGTTGTATAGAAAAGAGAAATTATGAGTAAGTTTACAAAATTGTTCTTCATTAATTGTATGGGAAAGATAAATGAAAGAATAGAGAGAAATAAAAAGTTAAGGGTATAATAGGAAAAATACCATTAAATGCTTCATTGGAATTGTAAAGCGACATATATTTTGGAACAAATTTTTTCTCCAAAGCGATATATATTTTGGAACGGAGGGAGTATTGCATAAACTGTTTGCATAAATTCAAAAATAAGTTAATCCTAATAGCATCTTACTATTGCAAATATATTAGTCAACTATTTCCCATTTCAATTGAACAACTTTTGCAAAAATATTAGATTGCATTTGATCTACTAGAAATGAGTGTTTTTGTTTTTTTTTTTTTTATGATGATTGTGTGTTAGTTAAACTCTTTTTTTTTTTGGTAATTTACACTTAGGGAAAGTCTTACCTAGGCACAAGTTTTTTGGGCATAAAGCTTAGGCACACACACATAAATAAAATAAAATAAAAATAAATTTGTCACATCAATCTATATCACTTTAATAATTTTCTTTTTAATTTTTGTAACTTTTTGTGAGAGTGCCTAAGAAAAAATATTTAGATTTGTGGTTATGATTATTGCGCTTCAAATAACTGATTGATTATATTCGATAGATAATTTTAAAAATTTACCGGTGTCAAAATTTACTATTAATAAGTAGAAATCAGACTCGGTTTTAACAAAAGTTTACAATATGATGAAAACAAAAGTTTGGAATAAGATATTTTCAATTTTAATCTTAATACTATACAAATGAGACAAATTTTATAAGGTCTCATTAAATGCTTACCTTCACCACATTGTTTCTTATAATTTTGTATTTAATTTTGCATTATAAAGGAAACAATTCAATAAAGGAAACAATTCAAATAAAGGAAATAATTTAAATTCAAATTATAATTAAAAAGTATGATTAAAATATTCAAATTATTATTGTTTTCACCTTCAAATAATTTTGTTTTTGTACATGATTAAAATAAAAATAATACTTTTTTTTTTTAATCAAAAGGAGAGTTGAGGAAACCCTCAACCCTATCCGAAATATATTAAACATAAAATAAAAGAGTACAAACTGGGGGGACATCAACCTGACCCAGTTAACCGTTTTGCAGCAATAAAAGATAAAACAAATAAGAGCAGCTACAAGTAGGTTATAGATCCAACCCTAACGGGTAACGACCAAAACATACACTAGCACATCGGACACTACTCGGCGAACCCGCGTACGGGCCTGAAACCAAATAGCAAAAAATATCTGTAAAGTATAAACGGCGAAAGAAATGACCGCCAACACGGAACATTTCACGTACCAACTCCCTCTGATAAATCAAAGCAAGTATCAGAACCATTTCGGGTCAACAAACTCAAGCCCTGCAAACAGAAAGCCATATGCAGCAACAAAAGTAAAGAAAACAACGGGCCCAGCAGAACCCAAGACCACCGGCACGACGGCAGCGGCGAAACAACGATCCTGAAAGCTGCAGATCTCAGCAGATCTGGAGACGAAATCAGCAAACAAAACCAAGATCCACCACCACCGTCAAGGAAATCCAGCGAGCGAACACGAAACCAAACCACGAGCTCTCCAAACCCAATATCGGAAAAATCGAAACAAAGGGAGGAGGAAAGGTTATCAGAATCGACAGCACAGAAGACCACCGAATCTGCAGCGACCCACGACGGCGAAACAAACAGAATCATCGTTGAGCAGGACCACTGGAAAAACAAACCGACTCACCAACCACAACCACGGTGACGACGGGATATATCTCCAGTTCAAAGAAACCAGCCGGTGAAAAATCTTGACGTTTTGGAGAACCATGGAACGTTGCCGGCTAAGAAACCATCGATTGGGTGCAAGACCTAACCAGACCGAACAGAACAAACCACGTCTAGATCCAAGAGAACAAATCGACGAGGTAAAAACCACAAACCAGTGAGCGCTGGCGGCGGCTGACGGACGACCCAATAAAGGGTTAAGCACCCCATCTTGGGGTCAAACGATGATGCTGGCGGAGAGGCACACGCACCATCGTGGTGGCCGGATATCTACATCGGAAAAAAGGCGTTTGGATTTACAGGGAAAACAAAGAAAGGTTGAAGGGGAAAAAGGCGGTTTGTGTTCTTATATCAAGAGACATATAAGAGGGACATGGCTAGGCTATGACCTAGACCATGCTCCGCAGGAAATAATAATGAAATAAAAATAATACTAGGACCAAATAAATAAATAATATTATAAATAAATTTTCTTGCATGATTTGTTTACTAGAAAAATTAATTTTAATTAAATAGATTATTTTAACGAAAACATATTTTGATGCATGTTTTAAAGATTTGTATAGTTTTTATAAGTTGTAATTTTTTTTGTGTGCGAATAAAAACTTATATAAAATTGATTAAAGCTGTAGATTTTATTAAACTTTACATTAATTTGTAGACCTCTGTAATATACATATGTGATTGAAGTGTCTATTGTTAACGGATTACAAGTAGTTTAGTTTATGTTAATAGTAATATTGTTGTAGGTATTGATCATTCTAATCATGAGCAACCTTCTACATTGAGCTTTTCAATTAAATAAAAGGGTAAATAGGCCTTTACCCCCCTGCAATATAGACGACATTTGCAATACCCCCTGTAAAAAAAATATTTGGGATTCCCACCTTGCAAATTTTTTTATATTTGCGTTACCCCCCTGAGTGACCAACTAGACATGGAATATTCTATTTTGCTGACATGGCAAACATATGTGGAATTTTTTTAAATTTTTATTTATTTTTTCCACTGATGACTGGGTAATGTATATATTTTTTTCAAAAAAAAAGAAAAAAAAAATTATATAAAAAATATATGAAAAATTTTATTTAAAAAAAACTGAAATATTAATGTTTTGAAAAATATAAATAAAAATAAAAAATATTTTTAAAAAAATCTGTAATATTAATTTTTTTTTAAAAAAGGAAAAAAATATTACTTTAAAAAAAATCTGAAAAAAAATTTATTTTTTTAAAATCTGAAATATTAATTAAAAAAAAACTGAAAAAACATAAATTATTAATTTTTTAAAAAAAATCAGAAATATTATTTTTTTCAAAAATTTGAAAAAACGAAAAACATATTGGTTTTTTCTAAAAAAATCTGTAATATTAATTTCTAAAAGAAAAAACAAAAAAAAAAATTTTAAAAAAAAAGGAAATAAAGATTTTTTTTTTTTTTTTTTTTCGGTTTTCACCACCAGTTGAATCTGGTTCGGGGGTCAGTTCTGGCATCAAGTGGTTCCAGCCCCCTCCCGATCGCAGTTGCGGGGGATCGAACCGTGGTCCTCCCTACCAAGTTCAGCGCCAATCACCACTGAACCAACTAACGATTGGTGGAAATAAAGATTTTTAAACATCTGAATTATTAATTTTCAAAAAACTGAAAAAACATAAAATGTTAATTTAAAAAAAAAAAGAAACTCAGAAATATTATTTTTAAAACTAAAAAAACTTAAAAATAATTTTTAAAAAAAAAAATAGGAAAAAAAGATTTTTAACCATCTCTAAAAGAATAATATTTAACATAAAATGTTAATTTTTTAAAAAAAAATTAGAAAATGATATATATTAAACTTTTATAAAAATCTAAAATATTAATATTTTATTTTAAATATATAAAAAATTAAACATTTTAATAATTTACATAGCTTATTTTTTATGTGACAAATGAAAAATATGTACACATAATTTTTACAATCTTTAATTAGTAAAATAGACTTTATAGACTATATATAGCTTGTTTTACACATAATTTTTAGTAATGAGACTATTAAAATAGAATTAACTTAGTATTAAAATATTAATATTACATATTTTTTAAAAAATATTAATTTTTTTTAAATATTTTCCTATTTATATTACAGATGGTTAAAAATCTTTTTTTTCTATTTTTTTTTCAGTTTTAAAAATAATATTTCTGAGTTTTTTTAAAAAATTAACATTTTATGTTTTTTCAGTTTTTTTTAAATTAATAATTCAGATGTTTAAAAATCTTTATTTAATATTTTTTTTTTAATTTTTTTTTTTGTTTTTTGTTTTAAAAATTGATATTACAGATTTTTTTAAAAAAAACCAATATGTTTTTCGTTTTTTCAGATTTTTGAAAAAAATAATATTTCTGATTTTTTTGAAAAATTTAGTAATTTACGTTTTTTCAGTTTTTTTTGTAATTAATATTTCAGATTTTAAAAAAAATAATTTTTTTTCTGATTTTTTTTAAAGTAATATTTTTTCCTTTTTTTTTATAAATTAATATTACAGATTTTTTTAAAAATATTTTCTATTTTTATTTATATTTTTCAAAACATTAATATTTCAGTTTTTTTTAAATAAAATTTTTCATATATTTTTTAAATAATTTTCTTTTTTCTTTTTTTTTTAAAAAAAATATACATTACCCAGTCATCAGTGAATAAAATAAATAAAATTTTAAAAAAATTCCACATATGCATGCCACGTCAGGAAAACAGAATATTCCATGTCTAGTTGGCCACTCAGGGGGGTAACGCAAATAAAAAAAAATTTGCAAGGTGGGAATCCCAAATTTTTTTTTACAAGGGGGTATTGCAAATGTCGCCTATATTGCAGGGGGTAAGGGTCTATTTACCCTAAATAAAATTTGTGACACATTATTTAATTTGTTGATCAACTTACTCTAAGACAAAATCAATCAATATAAAAAAATATATTAAATATATGAAAAATTGATCAAACTTCCACAAAAGTTTGTTAATTATAATATATATTGTAAAAATGAGTATTTTTTACATTTGCAATCATTTGATATTCATTCAAAACACAGTGATATAAAAATACGAAGAAAAAAATTTGAAAAATACGAGCAAGCTTCCTAAGTAATACTGAGTTTTATAATTACAATAGAAATTTGGAAATAATATTTAAATTTATTGATTGAGATTCTTTGAGATTGAATTAAAATTGATTAATATTAAAATAAATTTTATTCTAAATGTATAAATAAACCGTAAAGTTTCTTTTTATTAATTCTAAGATTTTTAAGGATTTCAGCAATTTAGAGTTTGATCGCAAGTTTTTTTTTTGTTTTTGTTTTCACCATCAATATCCAGCATTGGACCGCCTAATCTGATTTATGGATCAATTTTGATATCAAATGGTTCCAGCCTTCTCGCGATCGTAGTTGCGAGGTTTTTTATTTTGAAAGAAATCATAAAATATTGTTAACATATTTTATTAAGATTGAATAAAGTTATTTGATTTAGAAAAAAAAATTATATTAAATATATGAGAATAAAAATCAAAACTATAAGCAAAAAATCTGCAATAAGTTTGATAATTATGGCATAAATAGTAAAATATTATTTTCATTTATTGCTTGAGATCATATAAAATTTGATCAAAGTTTATAGATGCAAATAAAGTAGGGGCTTAAGCTCTCATGAATATAAAAAAAAAAATGATGCAAAGTTGATTCAAATCCAAAAAAATTCAAATCCAATCTTACAAAAAAACATATTTGACTCCTGCATTACCTTATGAACCATAATTGTGAACGCGTTGTTTAAACTAAACCAATCTCAAATATTTTTGTGAGCTCTCAAACATAAAATTTGTAAACTAAAAAAGAAAAAAGGCATGACAAAAAGATAGAGAACATTGAAATGAAAATAAATGAAATTTAGGTAATGTATATAATGAGAAATAAAATTGATATAGAAAAATTGAGATGATTTAGGCAAATTAACATGAAGTATTGTGTAAAACATTTCTTATGCATTTTCAAGGTTGATCTACGCGCAATCGCAATGGCTAATCTTTCAAAGTATTTGATATTCCATATTATTTTTTTGGCCCCTAGTTTTCCAACTATATATTAATCAAAAACGAAATCCTTAATAATCCAAAATTCGATTATAGGAGATACGTAAAGTTTGTACAATAATCAAGTTAATCAAAATTTGAACTAGAATCTTCTCATTAATTTATCTTTAAGTAAAGTTCATTATCTACTTGACGATAAAGTTCACTATCCTTAAGTAGTTTTTCATATTTATTTTAATTTAAATATTATGGAATTAAAATAAAGCTTTTTTTTTTTTAAAAAAAAGAAGCATATATAGGACTCATATAATACATAGGCCTTTATTTTTATTTTGCATTTTTATGGCCCGTGTTAGATTTTTTTGTAATTTATACGGTGACTTTTTTTTATCTATATGAAAACTATATTTATATTCATATATTAATATAGTGACCTATTTTTATTTTGTAACTTATATGGTCTTTTTTATTTATAATTTACTCATATATTAATATGAGGACTATATTTTTATTTAATATAGAGACTTTTTTTTATAACTTATACGAGGTTCTATTTGTATTTTATTTAGAGGGTACGTATTAACGTGGAATTAAATAATATGAGATATATTCAAATAATTACTTATAATTACTTTAGGCTATTTTTTTCATATTTATTTTGCTCTAAATATTATAAGATTAATTTAACTTTTATTGTTTGTTTCGGGGCCTTTTCATAAAATTTATATATTCTCTACTTTTACTCATATAATATTTATGAGATTATTTTTTTATTTATTTTTTGACAAATTATGAGATTATTTTCTTTCTTGAGAAATTTTTAAATTAATCTAAGAAAAATGTTAACATGTATCTTTAGGGCACGTGTTAATGTATCAAATGTGTAAATTGTATCTTAAATAATGTTCATTTGATTTTTTTTGGTTCTCGATATTTTAAGGATTGTGATCATGGTTAGTATTTTGCGACATTCTATCTTATATTTAAAAGAAAATTATACCCTTTTTTCTCTTTTATACATCCATGTAAGTTTTGTTATTTGTTTTCGCATCCTATTAATATGTGATCTATATTTATACTCATATATTAATAGTTTTTTTAAGAAAATTATATATATATATAGGGTTTATATAAACTCATATTATTTAATATAAAGATTTTTTTTAATTTATACGAAAACCTATATTTTTTTTTTTTACACAAATGATATTCATTCATTCAAATTAATAGAGTTCATCAATGCAATACAAATTTAAAATCGCTAAAAACAAAAAAGATGAATTACTCACAACATACATGTTAATAACATAAAACGGCAAATTGTTTAAACTTACATATTTGACCAAATTGAAGTGTCCGAAATATTCATGTCTTCGGATCTATAGCGTTGACGGCATCAAAGTCATTGATTTGATTTGCACTACATCGACTTTAATCTTTCAACCTGAAACATATAAACACCGCAACAAGACGGGAACACAGAATACACACAAAATATGCCACACAAAGACGGAAAAACAAAATACTTCGCACTAAAACGAGAAATTAAAAGAAATAACGTCACACTTTAAGACGACGAAATCACAAAAATACAAATGAAATACAATACCAAATATATGTGGAAACCATACTTATATAATTAAAATAGAAGAAAAAAAGCGACTTGGAGGGGTGATTCTATAAGCCTAAATTGACCCTGTATTTATGCTCATATTAATTTGTGTAATTTATACTGGTATTAATATGAAATTCTATATTTTTTTTTTTAAATTTATAAAAGACATATACTTATACTCATATATTTTTAACACAGGGATTTATATGGAGCCTATATTGTTTGTCATATATTAATAAAAGGCCTTTTCTTTTTGGTAATTTATATTAGACCTATATAAATATAGTCATATTATTAATATGTGGTCCTATTTAAATTCATATTAATATGAGAGTTTATATTTATATATACTCATATATTTATATAAGACCTTTTTTGTTTGTAATTCTTACATGAACCTAACTATATTTATATATTAATAGAGAAGCCTATTTTGTTTTTGTAATATATATATATATATATATATATATATATATATATATATATATATATATATATATATATATATATATATATATATATATTATTTTTTTTTTGCTTAATACGAGACCTATCTTTATACTCATATATTAATATAGATTTTATTTTTTTTTATAATTTATACGGGACCTATATGTATACTTTTATATTAATTTAAAGAAGTTTTTTACAATTTATACATGCTTATATTTATACTCATTTTAATAAGGGGCTTATTTTTATCTAATTCCTACAGACATCTATGCTTATGCTCATATGTTAATATAATGTTTTTAAAAAAATTATACAAGACCTATATTTATACTCACAAATTAATATGTCCACCGTAATTTTTATGTACGCGAACCTATATTTGTACCAATTTATTAATATGAGGTGTTTTTTTGTAATGTATATGGGTTATACTCATTAATTAATAAATGAGTCTGTTTATTTTATTTTTAAAATTTACAAGCGGCATATATTTATACTTATATATTTTTACAAATATGTTTTCTTATATTATCAGTACATTAAGCCTTCACAATAAATATAATTTAAATTTAAAACAATTACGACCTACCTTCCTCGATTGTTTTGAAATTGTTCAGACCGTAATGGTCAACCATTCAATCTGTGGACCGGTCCATGAAATTTATAAAACATTAAATATTTCTATTGACTTTTGTGTTTATTTTAAATCTATTCTAAATTTATGCTAACTTATGTCCTTAATTTTATTTTATTTTTTTTCCCTTTTTTTGTCTTAATAAAATCTTAAATTATGAAAAATTAATTTCAAAATAAAAAATAATACTAATATACAAATAATATAATATTTGTTTAATTTATAAAAAATAATTAATAAATTGATAGTCCGTGCTTGGCACTGGTCTCACACTAGTTTGATTGGCTGAAGTTATTATGCATAAGTCTAATACTTATGCATGGTGCATAAACCAATATGCACCATTAGATCTCCTCACTTCATCTTCCTTTTAAACCATACAGCAACTTCATCTTCTTCTCTTCTCAAACCACCAAACCTCCATTTACACTTCTCAAATCTTCGTCCAAATTTCTCCAATATCATTAATCTCAACCTAAATTTCTCATACCCAACCACCAATTCTCACAAAAACCCCTCATTCTCATAAAAAATTCAAATCCATCGCAGATTGAAATCATAAACCCTACAATTTGGGGAAACTAAAACGAAATCGGATAACGAAAATTCGGAATCGAAATCAAAATAGTGTTACTGTTGTTCGTATTGTAAAATCGATGGTTTCCATGATTGTTTTTTTTCTATTGGTGAAAGACCAGAATTGCAAGCGCAGTAAGATGTTTTGTGTTCTTCTGTTGCTGCTTCTGCTATGTGGATGTTCCTTCTCCTCCTTATCATGGGAAGTACATGGAAGCATATGGCACATTACACTTTCATGAACACATATTTTGGTAAGTCCATTTTGCGAAACCGTAAGAAGCAGAGAAATAAAAACCAGAAGCATCAACTCTGCAGATAACAATCATCAAGTTAATTAAAGGAAACCAAAAGATCGTGATTCGTGACTAATAATAATAATAATAATAATAATACCTTCTTTGATCTTCTGGAGAGCTTCATAAAGTGGCTTTTGGCCCTTGCATTTGAGAAACTTTCCGCCATAGTGAAGCAAAAACTTAGCATATTATTTTGGAAAATAATGTTGAAGATCTTTTTTTTCTTTAAATGAACAGTAGCTGTTATGGATGTCATTGAAACCATTAGATAATTATTTTGGTTTCACATAAGAGATTATCAAAACCATTAAAGAATACTTATGGTTTCATTATAATTATTATTATTATTTTTTGTACAATTATAATCATTATAACTGAAACCATATGTGTGGCTTAATAGTTTCATTAGTTTTGTATCTGAAACCAAAGTAGCACTCTTATGGTTTCTAATAAAATATTATAATTGAAACCATAAGTGTAGATAAATGGTTTCAATAGTTTTGTATCTGAAATCAAAGTAGTCCTCTAATGATTTTCAATAAAATACTCATATTTTATTCAAAATAAATATTATAATTGAAACCATAAGTGTGACTTAATGGTTTCACTAGTTTTGTATCTGAAACCAAAGTAGTCCTCTTATGGTTTCCAATAAAATATTCATATTTAATTTAACATAAATATTATAACTAAAACAATAATTGTTTGTTTATGTCAAGTGCTATATCTCTGAAACCGTCTTATGCACTTAATGGTGTTGGAGTGCATATCTCTGAAATCATTCTCACACCAAAATGATTTAGGCTAAAAATGTGGGGACAAAAAAAAAATTAAAAAATTGGGGGCTAAAGTCATTTGGGGGTGCGCAAGAAATTTGGGGGTGCATGAGAAATTTGAGGGGTGTGTGCGAAATTTGGAAGGTGCACGAGTAATTTGGGGGGTGCGCTAAGTAATTTGGAGGGTATGCTAAGTAACTTATGCATGGTGCATAAACATTTGGGGAGGAAAAAAAATTGGGGGGCTCACAAGAAAATATAGGGAGAAAATGGGAAAAAAAACTGAGGGGTGTGCTAAGCAAATGGGGGGCGCGCAAGTAATGGAGTAGTATATGGGGGGCGCGCGAAGCAACTGGGAGGTGCACTAAGCAACTGTAGGAGTGATTATTTTAAGGTGAACTTTGGGTGGAGTGTATAACAAAATAGCATGAGCTTATGCACCATAACCAGACCCAGTTTAATTAAAGGTAGCGGGGAGTTATTGGAATATGAGATTACGAGATTTATGCATTAATTAATTTCATAGCAAGGTGTTAATAATGTCTATCTTAGGTTGGTAAAGATATGAAAATGGCAAATATGGATAGTTGCAATCGTTGTTGGGTGCGGCGTAGGCGGTGAAGGAGATATTTGTTTGTATGGGAAGAAGAAATTCTCAAATGAATTAGAGGCTACTATAGTGTTGGTGTTCATCCAAGGATGGAAGAGACTGATGGTTGGATTTGGTTGTTGAATAATCTAAAACGGTTATCCATTAGTTTGTGTTCTGTTTGGCAAAATTAGCGGTTGGTTGATAAGCTAACTGATGGCCGATAGCTTATAGCTTATGGCTGATAGCTGATGGCTGATGACTGATGACTGATAAGTTAATTGAAATGTTTGGTAAAATTAGCGGTTCAACTAGCTGGTAAATGTAAAATGACATAAAAGGGTATTGTTAATTCAAAATAAAATTTATGGCAAATTAATATTTAATATACTTGAAATTTAAAAATTAAATGTACTAATATAATATATATTTTTTATATTACTAAACTAATTGTTATTGGTTGAAATTTTATTTTCAAAAAATTATGGGTTTTCTTATTGACTTTTTTATTAAAAAAGTATGGTTTTTTTTTTTTTACAAGATTGAAAAAGTATGGTTTATTATTATATTTTGGTCCAAAACAATAATTATTAGGCTATTTTATAAAACAGAGCAACATTATTTTTTTATTTTATATAAAGCAACGTTATTTTTTTATAGTGAGTACTGAGTAGCATACATAAAGTTTTTTTTTGGTAGTGCATACATAAGGTTTATATTCACGTAAAAATTGCCATAAGGTAATAATGAATGATAATGCATGATTTATTAAAAATAAAAGTATTGTTTATATTTATTAAAAAAATTATGGTTTATCAGGTAGCCAAAAAAAAAGTATGGTTTATTTTAAAGTGAAATAAAAAAAAGGATAAAAGTGAACATTAGTTAAAATAATAAGGGGTAAAAATGGAAGAAAAAATAATAAGCTATAAGCTATAAGCTCATAAGCTACTTGAAATAGGGTCTGGAAAATAAGCTATAAGTCAGTAAAATAAGCTATAAGCTCATACAGAAAAGTCTGTTACCAAACAAGTCTTTTAGCTTATAAGCTATAAGACATAAGCTATAAGCTAGCTTTTTTGGCTAGCCATACAGACCCATAGCCATTTGATTGCATTTACAAATGTTGAGATCCAATGTTTCAATCTTGCAAAAAACATTGGAAAATTTGAATTTGATCTAAAATTTTAACTCAACACCACTAAATCAAACTAACTGAGCTTGATCAAACCAACAATTATTTACAACATTGTACAAATATGATCAATAATACATAAAACAAAATGATTATAAGAAAACATCAACAAATATCATAAGTCATTTTGATTGGGTTGACTATACTTTTTTAATAAGGTTAAAAATATAAACTATTTACTTATCATAAATAATTTTTTTGTCAAGTAGTTTAGCGGCTAGATAATCCACCTTAAAGGTAAATAAGTGGAGTATTTCGAATTCGAACTCGGACTCCTACATTATAATACGATGTCTCTACCAACTACATCAAATTCACAGAGACAAATTTTATTATTATTATTATTATTATCTACCACACCACCACCACCACTACTACTACAAAGAAGACTATACACAAAGACCCAAATATTATCTAAAAAAAAAAACCCAAATACTAATTTAAGATAAGAAATGTTGCCTTACCTAAAATATGCAATAATAATGTAATGTAATATGTGCATCATATATACTAGTATTATTAACCTAAGTGATATGGTGAGTGTGGTACCAATTTACTTACCAAAGTTTTTAACACAAATATAAAAAGCATTACTACATTTTACTATTTTCTTACCAGTCAGTAACCACCGTTTCACCTCTACTCAAAACCCTTAACGCCGCATACTCTCTTTTTTTTTACCATGGACCTCTTCGCCGCCGAACACGTAGCTCCATTTCCCGACTCCGGCGACCTTCTCTTCGCCGCCGGTCTTCTCTCCACTCACCACAATCCCCAAAAACTCCGACCTATCAGGTCCCTCCCTCCTCCTCCTGGTTACCACTCTCAGTCCCCTCCCAACCCTGACGCTCTAGAACCTTCCATCAAGTCGCAAAACCCGACCGAATCCGGTTCGGGTCATTCTCAGTTGCCTCATGTACACGAACCCGGGTTAGTTCTTTTCTCACTAGCTAGCTGGTAAAGTTAATCACTTTTTTTGCACTTCAAAAAGTTGTTACTCTTTTCTTTAATTTTAAAAATTCAATGATTATAAAATTAGGTTTGTTTTGTTTAATTCAATTTGAATTTGTATATCTTTGTTCAATTAAGCACGTTAGAAATAGGTCACTTTTTTATTACTGTTATTTTGTATTGAATAGAAAAAAAGTGATTTTTGATGATAACAATTGACTAGGGTAAAAAACTGATTTTTGTGCATTTTACTCTCTTCATTGTAGATTTGTATGTTAATGAGAAAAGAGTAGAGAAATAGAATAATTGTAAATTTTTTATGTTGTGTTGCTAACATGAAAATTGCTTACTTAATTACTCATTGCTTATATGCTTTATATTGATTCTTTTGCTGATTGTAAATGTTTGGATTCGGATTTTATAAGGTTGCGGAATCCGACAAACATTTATGTTAGTTAAACAATTCAGACCGTTGGATCAATATCAAATGGTTTGGATTGTTTAACTGCAGTAAATGTGTAGAGTTCGGATCCAAACAACTATGTTTAATTTGTAGCATATAGAATCCTCCCTCTGGTTTTAAATATAAGCAAAGAACAACTTTTCAGATTCATTGAAGACCGACCGAATTCATTGATTATTCAATGAATCTGAAAAGTTGTTTTTTGTTTATATTTGAAACCGGAGGGAGTAGTTCATAAGGTAACAAATCTATTTTGGAGAAAGAATTGATATATTGAATGGAACTTTGTTCTGATTTTTTTTTGGCTACACATAGGTTTTATGGAATGTTTCCTTTTGCTATAACGATTCTAACATGAATTGAGTTTTTGACATTTCAGTTCGTCTTTGGATGATGATGATGACGATGTGAATAATTCATCTGCAAGTACTGACGAATTTGGCTCCAGAAAGAAAAGGAAAAAGACGGCGAGAAATCTTGAAGATTTTGTATCAAATTTGGTGAAGAGGGTGATGGAAAAGCAAGAGCAGATGCATAACGAATTGATGGAAATGATAGATAAGAAGGAAAAGGAAAGAATACAGAGAGAAGAAGCTTGGAGGCGCGAGGAGATGGAAAGAATTAAGAAGGACGAAGAAGCTAGAGAGGCAGAAAGGTCTCGTAGTTTAGCCCTCATATCACACATTCAGAAACTATTACGTCATGAAATTCAGATTCCTCAACCAGCAGAAGAAAGCCAGAAACTATTAAGTAATGCAATTCAGATCTTTCAGTCAGCTGAAGGAAGGGGAAAAGGAGAAGCGGGTGAAGTTGAGATGAAAAACAAAAGAAATTTCAACGGCGATTCGAGTAACAATAGATGGCTAGTTGAGGTCAACAACAACAAAAGGGATTTCAACGGCGATCCGAGTAACAATAGATGGCCAGATGTGGAAGTACAAGCGCTCATAACAGTAAGAACTTCATTGGAACACAAGTTCGGTCATATGGGATCGAAAGGATCAATATGGGAGGAGATATCTGATGCAATGCGAGACATGGGATACAATCGTTCTGCGAAGAAGTGTAAGGAGAAATGGGAAAACATCAATAAATACTATAAGAGGACAGTGGCAAGCGGCAAGAAACGGCCTCTAAATAGTAAAACTTGTCCTTACTTCAATGAATTGGACAATCTTTATAGAAATGGATCCTCCAACAGCCTTGGAAATGCATTAACCATTACCAACAATGTTTCCATTAGTGAAGAAAAGGAGCAGGGTGAAATTTTATAATCATAAATATGTCCTATGTAACATTTCACATACTCTCATTATCACTTAACTTTTGTTTGGTTTTGTGTGTTGCCGCAACCGCACATTTGAAGTCTCTTTTGCCGTGGAAATGAGAAGCTAACATTTGTAGCTTCGAATAAACACGCGTCTACAGATGTGGCAAACGCGGAAGCAAACAGTTAGTCATATTTCTTTTGCATTCACCTTAATAATGAACTTATTTTTTGACAATATACCATCCTGAATTACTGATGTTCTTGTACTAAAAGTTTAACTAAATGGTCAGTTTTGTAAGTAGACCAAATTGTTTGCAGAAAGAGCCAAATCCAATTGTGTACAGTGAGAACCAAATTGAATATTTGTAGCTCAGTTATTGTCATTAAACATCTTTGTGTGTAACATAAATTTTGTTTTAACTATTGATTATTTTTTTTCTTAAACATCTTTGTGTGAAATAAAGTTTGTTCAATAAATGTTGATAGTACTTATTTAACCACTGTACTAGTTCATGATAAAAAATCAAGGATTGAGTAACATATAGTTGAGTCAGAAACAAATATTGATACTCATTTAACCATTGTACTTGTACTCAAGCTGAGTTTAATATAACCAATTTTTTAAAACATGTTTTATATCTATGTACTTAATTCAGTTGGTAGAGATATTATATTATTATATATATAGAATTGGAATTCGAATACTAAACACACTATAAATACGTAGCGGAAGTTATAAAATTATTTTTATAAATTATTTTTATAAATTATTTATGCTACTTAAATAGCGGACGTTATAAAATTGATTTTTGTTTTTTTTTTTGTAAATGTATCTGCTATTTAATTATTAAAATAAAATTTGGTAGGATGTTTTTGAAGTGTATCTACTATTTAAGTAGCGGATAGGGGTATTTTAATAAATTTGTAAGGCATGCAAGAAAAGGAATAGGTGGCAAAAGTAAATCTCCTAATAAAGATTCTTACTTTTGCCACCCTACTAATTTTGGGGCACGCCCCCTACAAAATGACCAATATACCCCTGTCCGTCACTTAGGCCACGAACACCTTCCGCACATCAAGGCATGAATGTGTAAAAAATATTGACTTTTCCTACACATCAGAAACGACCCATCAGAGGCACCATACTTAAAAAACTAACAATCCACGACTTAGGGTGCGGACCCTTTTTTTACCGTTGTTTGTTCCGTTGCTTAAGCCGTGGAGGATAACTATATATAGTAACAAAACGTTCAGTTGCAAATAATGCATTCAATTTTATTCATTGAACACAAAAATTACATATATTTTTCAATTCGTGGTGTTTATCACTTATTCAAATAAAAATTACATAAAAAATAATAATAATAACAAAATCTCAAACACAATTCATAACGAACTCTAATAAGTTTAGGATGCCACTTCGGTAGTCCATTTGAACCCGTCTGGACTTTGACAACAGTGGCAGCTAATCCCTTCCACTGCAAACGGCAGTGACTTTTCGATTAGTCATAGAGAACCCAAAATTAGACACAAAAGTTCTGTGTTGATTAGTTATAACGATACCAAAATCCTTGTTAAAAGGGACTGAAAGTATCGTTATGCCTAACCAACGAGCTACTTTGCGGCCGTTCACACACAAAATAGCAAAATCTAAACAACATAACATTAAAAAAAATGGAAAAAAGAAAAAAAAGAAGAGAAAGAGAGGTGTGAAACCTCACGAAGCTGAATGCTTCCTTTTATAGGCATTTTGGCTGCACCCGTGGCCAATTAGAATTGGCCACGTGGTAGACCTTTGATTGAAATAGGGGTGCTTGACCACCGACTATTCTGTGACTTAAGGCACGGATGACCGGTGAAAAATTACTCAGAAATTACTCATTTTTATACATCTGTGACATAAACCACAAAAGTGTATTTTGAGAAATTCGTAGAACGCGCGAACAACATTTAGGGTGGCAAAAGTAATTTTCCCTAATAAATACTAGTAAGATCCCAAAAATAAAGAACGGCCAATACTAAGAAGATTTCTCTTCCCACCCCCCGTGATTTTTTTCACCCCTCTGAAATCCAATTTTACCCCTTAATTTAACCCCCAAAACTTCGGTTTTCACGTACCGAAGTTTTCCGATAGTGAAAAACATGTGTTTTCAATCGTTTAAAACTTCGGTACGCATGTACCGAACTCTTTTTCCAAGGGTGAAAACGGAAACCCGAGGGGTGAAAAAGAAACACGGAGGGTGGGAAGAGAAATCTTCCAATACTAAAGGCTTGTGAAAAACTCAATTATCCAGCTCAAACTATTTTCATACATATACAGATATACTTTTTTTTTTGAAGCATTTCATACATATACATCATGAATTCAGTGAGAGGCTAAAAACAAATTATTATATTTTGATTAAAGAGTAAAAACAAAACTTAAGAGCTCTTGAATATTAATTTGGCGTTGAGTGGTATGGTTACTCTGTCTTCTTTGTAATATGATAGTGATCCAGCTAGTTTCTTTTTGATTTATGTGATTAATTTAGCTTAAATTTGTAAGGTTTGATTTCTTTAAACATAAATTGAGGTATTCATGTACTATTTTAAATAAAATTTTATTTTTAAAAATAATTTATGTCAATACCATTCAACTATTTTCCAAAAAACCAACTATTCACATTTGATGCTACAGTGATTCTATTATAAACAACAAAATTTCATATAACTCTCATATGAATTCCGTGTTACCTTGCCAGGGTGCCAGCTTGATTAAGCATCTCTAATCTCAATTATAATCCCATTATATGTTCACGGGTTTCCCTAAACAAAATTATTTAAAATTGACATTACATAATCTAAACACATATAAATCCCCTCTTAACATCTCTAATTTTTCATCATTCAAATTAATACCAAACCATAAGTCACTATTCACAAACTATTAGCATTCTAGTTAAATACTAATTAGTTTTGTGAAATGGCTTTTAAGGTTAATGTTGCATTTTTCCTATGTCTCAATCTCATTTCATTCATTATGGTGAATGCCAATTATGTCCCTCAAATTCCTACGGTCCCAGTCCCTGACCCAATTTATGACCCTTCTCCAAAGGGTACATGTCCTATAAATGCACTTAAGTTAGGTGTTTGTGCAAAAGTGTTGACTTTGGTCAATGCAAAATTGGGGGCCCCACCAACACTCCCTTGTTGCTCACTCATTCAAGGTCTTGCTGACCTTGAAGCAGCTGCTTGTCTTTGCACTGCCCTTAAAGCTAATGTCCTTGGACTTCACCTTAATGTTCCTATTTCTTTGAGTCTCATTCTCAACAATTGTGGAAGGAACAACTCTGGTTTTCAATGCCCTTAGAAAATCAATTCATCTTCACCATATCCACAATTTCATTTGTTGTTTGTCATATATATATTTGTTGACTCCTATTCATATGTCCGTTCGAAGCTGTTTTCACTTTTTCAGGAGAAAGAAGTCTTAATAATTTGAAGTTTGACTGCGAGGTAGTAAAACATGAACAAAGACCATTTCAGGCTTAACTCTCCAATTCCTTATGCTTGAATTATTTTTATGCTTAACTGTTTTTGTTTATATTTGGTGCTTGTTTGCCATATGCTTGATTTCTTACTCTTGACTATTGTACTTCTTGGGTGGAAGATTATACATCTTCCTCATCAGCTTCTTTGATTGTATTAAAGGTGTGGTACAAATAAAACTTTGTGATTTTCAAGTCTATTTTAGATTAAGAAGCTCCTCAATTATAATTAGTTTTTGGTGCTTAACAAAAAAAGTAATCAATCGTTGTGAAATAGATAAAATTATGAGAGTTTATGAAAAAAAATAAAAATGTAGAAACTAATTAATTTGAAGTTATATGAAAGTCATTTTTTAAAAATTCTTGAGAGATTCGCCATTTAATTAAACACCAAATTTACTCTTTTTAAGGATTAGTTACAATGTGGGAAATTTACTTCGACTAAGGATGAATCGTTTATGTTGTATTTTAGTTTTTGATTTTTGACTTTAGTTAAGGATGAATCGTTTAGAGAAATTTATTTTTTGACACATGGTTAGAGAATATTTAAAATTGTTCTCTAATGGAAATGTTTGTTACTTTGACTTTATTTATTTTGTGGTCAAATTTTAAATCATTTGGCCTTTCTTTCTCATTGAGAATGGACAATGTTTGAAACAAAACAAAGTTGTAGGTGAAAAGTTTTTTTTTTAATCGAAAAGGACATTCTTACAACATTCGTTATGATAGTAAACACAACTACGCTATAAATGTGAGAAAATTAAAATAATCAAAATATTTATGTCTGTAGATTTGTAACGTCGACGTTTAAGTCATTGATTGAACCGACAATTGATCGAAACTGATATGTAAATTTTAATCAAACAAAAATCGTGACAAGACAAAAAAACCAACATTGTTGCACTAAGACCAAAAATGAAACCTGTAACAGCTCGGAACCCCTTTTCTATGTTTTTAGTAACACCCCGATTTTTTAAGACCAAAAGTAGGCACTTTTTTTTTTTCTCTTTAAAACCACAAAGACTTTGAAATAAAACATTCACGATCCTCCTTAGATTAAATCAGAGTCAACCATTTTAAAAATAACGATTGGAATGCAATGCCTCTTTTATAAACCGTTTTCACAAATAAAAGTTTAAGAATATAAAACAAACGTTATGTTAAACAAACATAACGACATTATTTATTTCAAATAAAACATCATACTACAAGATTACAATACAAATGCAGGGAAGCATAAAGAAGAGTAAACGAGACTCTTAAACTACTACCCCTAAGCCGATCTTTAAACTCTAACTAAAGATGACTGGGTAACGAAGACCCACAGACAGCTTCAAGTCTTCCCGCTTTTCCACACGGTACAAATAAATCCCTAAGAACGCTCGTAGAGGGTCACCATCTAAAAATAACATATGACCAAAAATACGCAGCGCAAGATACACAATACATGGCAGCATATACTGGTGTATCATATGAATCACACATCATAGAATTTAAGTATACAGATAGTCTATCAATCAGACACAACAATATTCAAATGCACAATTAGCCTATCAATGCAGACTCTACATGATCGTGACACCAATCACTGGCAGCCACATGCATGAATTTCGAAATTTAACCTCTCTGCAGAGAGTCGCAGGTTTTGCGTGGACAACAATCACTGGCTGTCGCACACCTACTAAACCCCATAGGGCAAAACAATACAATCCCGAAGGATCAGAGTGGACCCAATCATTGTCAATCAAACCCCGTGGCCCATCACGATCACCACATATTGGACTTCATAAAAATCCCGCAGGATTAAGGTGGACCCAATCACCGTCAATCGCACCCCGTGGCCTATCATGGTCACCACGTACTATGAATGCATGAGCATACGATTCCTCATATATGCCAATGCAACAATTACATATCACCCAAGCATATGTAATCACAACCACATGTCAATACATATATTTATAAGATAGGTGGCACATTCATATCTAATGTGTCCATAACCTTCACATTCATGACATTGAACACCTTGCCCTGATTTGGCTTATCACCCAAGCATATGTAATCACAACCACATGTCAGGCTGGATGTTCTTCACATTCCTCTTTGGTCTTATGCACCTTCTTCAAGATCTTATTGAACTGTCTTCCAAGTAGAACTATAGCATTTGAGAGACCTTCATCAATGTCCAAGTCACTCTCCTCTTCTTCATTCTCAGCACTAGAGACAAAGGCTATACCTTTACCTTTCTTCTCAGTCTTATCACTAAACGTCATCTCAAAGGTTTGTAGAGAGTCCACAAGTTCTTCAACTTTCATGCTAGAAATATCCTGGGCTTCTTCAATAGTTGTCACTAGAACACCCAAACCCGCTATTTAAATTATTAATACCTTTATAAAATCTTTTCTCAAAATACGCAGTAGAAAATAAAAGTGAATTATAAAAGTAATGGTTCGAGCATTACATTCTTCATCAAAATAACTACTAATAACTTAATTAGTAAAATACTGTTATACGAAACCCTTTCTTATTAGATACATCCTTAAATAAATTAGAATAAGAGACAAAGACTCTATATACATATATACATATGTGAACCCTTTCCCCGTGTCATGATCAGAGCGGAGCTTCATCGAAAACACACCACTTGAGAACCTGGACCCAAACCATTCACATACACAAAATAGAGAGTTAGCTACAATCCAATATCATAATAATAAGCATAAGGTACACTTATATCATGTAAACATCATGGTATAACTAGACAACATTCTTGTCAAGTTGCATGCATCTCAATAAACATAATAAATTCATAACTATACTCTTTGCCATATAGGTAAACACTCAATCATTTATCACATTGAACACTTTCAATTAATCACAATCGCACACAATATCAATTACCAAGTATCAATTAGGAATGCACAACTTCCTAATGCATCTAATGCCAATTACTCATGTCATGTCTCCCTAGACATAACTAAATTCATGTGGTACCATCTACTCATTGTTCATTTTTAAGTCATGACGGACTCTGCAAGGATAAACATATATCCCAATGTTCATTTTTAAGTCATGACAGACTCTCCGCTCAGTCAGTTTTGAGTCATGATGGACATATGTTCAAGTTCAGTTTTAGGTCATGATGGACATCTGCTCAAAAGACTCATGAATGCATGAATGTACATATACCAAACATCATGATACCTCTACACAACTACTCATGAATACTAGGCAACTCATCCTAATATTCCTTCTCAATTTCTCATCAATTCACATCATCATTATGGTTATACATTCAAGCATATATCATACCTTAACAATTAAGTTATCATAAATCATTATCATCATCAACTCAATTCATCATCATATTTTATTTTCATAACACATGAACCTCATAAAGTCATGTGAATCCAAACATCACACATCGTTAACTAACTTCTAATCATCACACATCATTAGCTAATCAACATATATTATTAACTAATTCTCACACGTCACATTATAATCACCCAAAATGGATATCAAGTCATACTTCAATAATTACTCATCAATTCATTAATTCAAACTCAATTTCATATACTAAGTTCTTATTTCAATTAATAAAGTATTGCAATCATATACTAAAGCATCATAATCCAAACACGATCTTCAAAAACTAACATAAAAAATTGATTCTACGCGAAAAATCATGTAAATCATGTTCCTAAATTAATAAAGTATTGCAATCATATACTAAAGCATCATAATACCGCTTCTGCATGTAAGACCCCTTTTGCATATAAGACCCCTTTTGCATGCAAAACCCCTACTTCATATAAGACCTCTAATGCATATAAAACCCCTACTGCGTATCAGACCCCTTTTCTTTACATTTTTCAAATCCAAAATCACTTTTTCAACTCAAAAACACTTATTTGAACCTAATAACTTTTACACAACATATTCCAAGCATATGTATGGGTAAAAACACTTATTCGAACTCACACACAACTTAAATGGAAGATTTTGAACTCATTTAATCATACCACCCATTTAATCAACAACAACCCATTTATCATACAAGTTCACTTATGTCAACAACACATTGATGAAAGTGTAAAATCATAGTTATTCATATAACATGTTCAATGATTCATACATAGTATAACATTCATTTATCAATAATCCAATCAATCAAAAGAAAACACATTCCCATATCCCCTTTCCCAAACCTAGAGATGAGAGAGTTTGGGTATGGAGAATAGACATCTCTCCTCTCTTGATCATCTCTCATGAATTGAAACTACTCTCTAACCTCAAGAAGATGGATTCTCTAATCCTTCACCTTCAAGCTTTACTCCTTTCTTCTATTCTCATCTTTCTCTACTTTCTCTTTCTACCTCATTTCTTTCTTATGACAAAATGAGCTTCTCTCTCTAATTTTACCTATTTATACCTAGGTTTAGTTTTTGCTCCAAGCCCAACAACTAAAGCCCAATAATCATTCTATCATAACTCTACTCAATAACTAGTGTTACTATTTTCTACTCAATTCTCTACTCTTTCTATTAATAGATAAAACTACATAACAAATATTAATTAATCACGATTAAACCATAAAGAGCTAATTAACACTAATTAACCAATTATTTCATAATAATCAAATTTGGGTTGTTATAGTCACCCTCATGTCAAATTTCTTAGGTAGAGATATGAGAATCTTTCTCACAAGCTTTACTTCTAACAGCTTTTCTCCCAAAGAATCAAAGGAATTTGCCAGGTCAAGTATATTCATATGAAAATCATAGATAGTTCCTTCTTCCTTCATTATGAGAGTTTCAAACTTTGAGGTGAGGAGTTAAAGTCTTGAACTTTTGACTTTGGATGTGCCTTCATGGGTTGTCTTGAGTATTTTCCAAGCATCCTTAGCAATTGTGCATTGTTTAATCAATCTGAACATGTTCTTGTCCACTCCATTGAATATTGCATTCAAAGCTTTGGAGTTTCCAAGTGATAAAGTGTCTTCTGCTGCAGACCATTCGTCCTCTGGTTTGAGTTCCTCAGTATCAAATCCATTAGCATCTTTGACCTTGGGATGCTCCCAACCCTTAAGCACAGCTTTCCAAGTTCAACTATCAAGTGACTTTAGGAAGGCAATCATACGTGACTTCCAGTAGTCATAGTTGGTACCATCCAGAAGATGTGGTTTATTGACCAGTGTTTTATCGTTGTCCATAATGCCAGAAAGTATCTTCCCTTGAGCTCACCCTAAAACAGGCAAGATGCCTACTCTGATGTCAATTGAAATTCTGGTAGCAAATGACAGATGTGCAGCACAATGTGTAGCATTTTAGGAATATAAAGTGTGATGTGCCACATAATATGCCAACATTATGGACATACTGAAACTTGATGAACAAGGTAAATAAAGTGCAGAAAGTAAAAGAACACAATGAGTTTGTTAACCCAATTCGATGCAAACAACATCTACTCTGGGGGATACCAATCCAGGAAGAAATCCACTATGATAGTATTAATTCAAAGCCCTAAGTAAACTCTGTTTGTGACTTATCACTTAAACACTATCTGTGCTAATTCTAGTTAGGAACTCCTAAGTATGAGAACCTCTGCTCACTCCCCCTCAACCTTACAGTAGTAAGTATTTTACAATTACAAACAAACTCAATGATGGAGACACAATCCTAGACAAAGAACCAATTCCGTACTTCAAAGCTCTGGAACGATTCACGAGAGTTTATAACTTAACTAAATAGTCCTTGCACTTGTATCAAACATGATCCAAGAGAAGGCTCACAATGAACAATTAAAAGACTAAAACCTAAGACTCAATTTGTGAACTTAGCTTCTACGATTTTAGTGAATGAAATAGGTCTTCCATATTCCTTTATATAGAATGAGCTTCATGGGCTAGGATCTTCAAAATAACAACTTGCCATAACAAATTTGTCTTGAGATAAATATATTTGTTTCAAATCTTTTGATCAAAGCTGGCCATCTTAAAATAAAATAGAATCCTTGAAGATTATCTCGTTTCTTAGCGCGCAAGTCAGCGTGAGTTTATTTTTCAAAATAAATCTTTCAAAAGATTATACGAAAAATAATAACAGAAAAAACGCGTATTTAAGGCGTCCAGGTGTGGATCCTGATGTGCCATGCATCATGCTCCACATCTTGGACATAGACTTATTTTAGCAAATAAAGCCAAAATCCTAAAAACCTAATAATAATAATAATAATAATAATAATATAAATAGAAATAATAGTAGTAGTAAAAGTAATAAATAGTATAGTATATATCATTTTTATTTTTTAAGTGATTAAAAAATTGGATTGGCATCATTTTCATCTTTTCTTCTCTTTTGTATAATATAGAGCAAATCAAGTGATTTTTTTATATAATAATAAATAATTATTCTAAATTATCACAAAAAATATCTACATATAATACACTAAATGGAAATAGTGTAAATAATTACTCTAAATCTTTTTAATAGAGAATAAATTTAAAGTGTTTCCAAAATGTTCATTATAAAAAGGACCAGAAGGAGTAATAACTTTTCATAATTTTAAGTTGATTAATAGTATTAGTTAATGAGACTATGCCCTTGTTGTGAATTCGACGATGAACTCACACATATAAAAGAACTTGATGTGTGAAACAATTGAATCAAGCAACCAAAATCAAAGAGTATATAGAGACGATGATAACTAAACCGTAAACAAATTAAAGAGAGAGAGAGACACAAATCTTTGTTTACCCAGTTCGGAATAATCTACTATGAGGGAGTGAGCAGCCCCTCCGTTCTACTAGAATCAATGAGTATCACTTTACAATAAATTCCAAATTTGGGTACAAGGAATTAACAAACTCTAATTCTACCCAAAACCCGAATCTCTTCCCGTGAACAAGAGACTCAATGACCTAGACTACTGATGACAGGAATTTCTGTAGTATTTTAGGTAGTATTATTAGGATTAAAATGACCAAGACAGACCCAAATATCAACAAAAACATGAAAAATCGAGAAAATGCTTCAAGACAAGGTGAAGAAATGTAAAAGACAAGAAAAAATCCAAAGATGAAGAAAAGCAGCACATTGTGTCACGATGGCACTCAACGTGACACGATGGAAGCTCCTTGCGCGCCAAGACATAATCAGATATATTTTTTAAGAGAATCTTAGCATCGTACTATGATGAAGCTCAACGCAGTACGATGGCTTTGCGTGGTAACCACGCTGATCAAACACTCAGGATTCATTATAATTTTGAACTGAATCTGCCCATCGTGACACGATGGACCTAGCGTGTCACGATGGCTTGCTGAGGCCCATTACGAAAAGTATAAATAGAGCCTCCAAAATTCGTTATTTTTCATTTAGAAATAGAAGAACTTTCTATTCCTTTTGGAGAGAAGTTCAGAGGAGCTCTAAGGGCATAGTTTTCTCCCTTTACGAGAAAACTAACTCAGCAAGGTATGATTCTTTAGGCTTTTTATAGTTAGATTCTTGTAATTTAATTATGTAGTCTTTTGTAATAATTCCTTAGGTTGTGGTGGAGAAGATGAACTCGCCGATGAATACTTGGGTCATGTCATTGAGTCAAAGTTATAATAAATCGTCTTTATAAATTATTATTTATTATTTGTTTTCTTGCTTTAATATCGTTAGTCGGAATCTTGGCCGGATAAACGGCGACGTCTTAGAATAAATAATTAGGGTTTACTTTAATAGTAACATATTAGGGTTTTCACTATTATTTGTCCGGAACTAGTAATAAATAACACTAGATTAAAGGAACGACACAACAATCTTGTACTAGTTATGACTTAATAATTAGAGGAAGAATCAGGAACTAGTTGTAATAACAATTGGAACTGAATAACCGTAACTAAGATCTAGGGGTATTGGATGGTCGATGGGCATAATGCATGTATGTTAAATAACTCTATCTAGTAATAAGGGTATGTGACAAAGCGAGGTTAGGCTCTCGTAGGTACCTTAGTTGCAAAAATAGGGGGACTTTGCTTACATAGGGTAGCAGTAAGGTGCTACTAAAACAAGGATAGAATCGACGGCCGATAATAGTACGAATGACTAAGTTATACACCGATTATGCCAAGTATGAGGGAGGGAGTAAGTTCAACCACCATACCTATCCTCTATGTTTCTGAATCAAAACATTTATTTTCTTGCAATGCATATCGCTATTTTTATAAACCACGAATGCAAAAACCACGAACTAGAATAGCACTAGCGAAGGTTTGACACGATCCCTGTGGATACGAACTCATTCTAGACACCTAGAGTGTGAATTATTGCTCGACGACAAACTGGTCCACTTGCCAGAACGTAGTCAAGCTTTTGGCGCCGCTGCCAGGGATTGTGTTCACAAAACTTTGTTAGAATTATTCTAGTTTTTCAAAAAAAATTTTAAAATACATAAAAATTGAAAAATAAAAATTTTTGTTAATGATTGTGAATTTAGAATTGTGAAATTCTGGCCAAGGAAAAGTCAAGGTAATTAAATCCTAGTGATCCACCCCACTTACTTGAGAATTTTCATGGTGACAAAGACACATGAAACAAACCAAAAATAATTATAAACATCTTTTTCAGTGCTACTGATGGTATTCATTTGTTGTGCTTGATAAACAGATATCCTGGAGTTTGAGTACTTCGACGAGCCAGAGAAAGAGCTAAGGAAAAGACTGAACAAAGAATCACTATGGGAGATTACTGCAAGAGGACTGACAATGATAAGATATCACTAGGGTTCCAGCCGACAAACCCAGCTAACTTTGATATCAAAGGTAACGTTCTTACAGGTTTGCGGGAGAACCAGTTCGACGGCCGCACCAACAATGATCCTTGGGATCATTTGTCAAAGTTTTCAGAGACTTGTCAGATACAGAAGGTGCCGGAAAATGTCACAGAGGACCAGAGGAAGCTGCGGTTGTTTGTTTTTTCTCTTACAGGTCCAGCAAAAGATTGACTTCAATGTTTGCCAAGGGGATCAATCACCACATGGAAGGAGCTTGAAGACAAGTTTCCAGAAGCGGAAGTCTGATATCCTGAGTTTCAAACAGCATGAATCTGAAACGCTGTGTGAAGCTTATGAACGCTTCAAATTGCTCATGAGGAGGTGTCCTAACCACAACATTAATGATATGGAGCAGATGCAGATATTCACGGCAGGTATGAAAATGCAACATCGCATGATACTTGATGCCTCGGCTGGTGGGTCTATCAAAATCAAGACCTATGCAGAAACCAAAGATCTAGTTGAACAGATGTGCCAGAACGAATACAACATGAGTCATGACAGGAATGAGAAGACACTTGGAATCATCAAGGTGGACAAAGAAGTTGCTTAAAAGTAGAAATTGAGCTGCTAAAGAGGCAACTTGCTGAGAAAGAAAAAGAGGTAAAAGAAGCTAGTGTGAAACGGGTAGAAGGAGTCTGTGACTTCTGCCTAGAAGATCACCCAAACGGGAAGTGTTTGCCAGGAGGTGAAGAGCAGGTGAACTATATGGGAAACAACTACAACCCAGGTTGGAGTAAGCACCCAAGTTTACGCTGGGACCAGACCGGAAACCAAGCTCAAGCAGCACCTCAACCTAGAAAACCATCTCCTTTGGAGGAGTTACTCATAAAGTTTGCAAGCATGAGCAAGACAAATTTTGAAAGCATCCAGAACACACTAGCCAACCAGGGGGTGACCATCAAAAGTTTTGAAACCCAAATTGGTCAGCTGTCTAAACTGGTAAGTACTCATGTTTCTAAAGACATTGTAGGTAACACGGTGGACAACCCAAAGGAGGAGTGCAAAGCGTTGAAAGAGGCAGAGCCAGAACGCGAGCATGGTGAACAAAAGCTAATAGATTTTAGAGAGTTCGAGGGATGGTTCAATATGCTAGGAATGACTGTCGAAGAAGCCTATGACCAGTTCATAGGTGAGCTAGAAGAAAACAGAGAAAGCCTAGCAAAAAGACCAAAGCTGCCACCCAAAAAGAAAGATCCTGGAAGCGTAACCATGGTCTGTCAGATTGGGGAAGAAGGAGTTAACGCATTATGTGATGTGGGCTCAAGTGTGAATGTCATACCATTATCTTTGGCAGACAAATTCAAGCTCAAATTACCAACTGCAGGCACAACTAAAGAACTCATATTAGCTAACCAATCAACCATTCGATCAGCAGGTACAGTAGAAGATGTCCAGGTGAAAGTCCAAGACCTGGTTTTTCTAGGAGACTTCATGATCCTAGATATAGGAGAAGATGAAGAACATCCCATCATCTTGGGAAGGCCATTCCTAGCCACTAGCAGGGCCATCATTGACATGGATCTTGCTAAGATGACACTAAGGAGTGGAGAACAGGTAATCACCATTCCAACTTCCAAGATGAACATGGACGAATGCTGCAAGCTCGAATGGAAGAATGAAGCGGCTACACCACCGACTCCAGCTCAGGTGAATTTGAAGATAGAGATAGAGGAGCTAGGGGATGAAATGGCGCAGCTACAGGTAGAAGCAAAGGCCGAGGAGGAACCCGAGGGGATGACTGACAAAATGAAGAGGCTGACCATTGAGGTAGAAATCCAGGTACCATGGGTCAAAGCATGGGGAAGAAACCGAAAGGCGGCCAGAAGATCTAAGTTTGGGGTTAACACGCCACCTCTGAAGAAGCCAGCTGCTGCACGAAGAAGAGAAGGAAGATATGGTTCCAGAAGGTAGAGGAGAACCGCTGGGTCAGCATACCACACGAAGAAGAGAAGGAAAGTCCACCAAAAGGCAAAGGTAAATCTATCATCAAACCAGTTGCTTCAGATGATGATGGAAGGATCTATTTTGCCACCTTCAAAGAAAAATAGGACCCAGAAAAGTACGAGAAGAGCACCAAGAAGGGAAGAGCTAAGGCGGAAGCTCCTAAGGAAGAGAAAGACATGCGAACCTATCCTCTGTAATGGAGGAAATGCGTCAAGCTAATGAGACGCTAAACAAGCGCTGCTTGGGAGGCAACCCAAGGATAAGTTTTTAATTTCAGTATTTGTTTCAGTAATTTCAATTCAGTATTTGTTTCAGTTTTTCAATTCAATAAAATGTACTAAGAATTCCAGCATGTCATATTCATCTTTTAACAACCCCTGTCTTACAAAAAAATTAAATAATTGTTGCTGTTTATTATCTTGTGCATGAGAAACTGTTATAGGTAAGATTGCAGCGAAGTAAGTTGTAAATTCTGATGATCCGAATTTTGCACCTTAACACAAACACCAAAGGTGAATGCTCCGAAAAGCGGAAGTTCGGGAGACAATGAGACGAGTGATGAAGTGATGTCTGCAGATAAGTGTTCACGCCTTCAGATACCTAAGCCAAGTGAGAATTTGAGCCAAATATTTCCAAAGGTATTACCAATTTCTTTCGATCTATGAGAGTACCGTGCACTTGTTTATTTTTTAGAACTTGCTCCAATTCTTTGTATCTAGTTGATTTATTAAATTATCCATTGAGGCAATTTTTTGTTATAACTCTGAGCCTTTTTCAAGCCACCCTGATAAATATTATTTGTGAAGACAAGCTTTTATATTGAAGAATATTTTGATGAAGACAAATATACAAAAACAAGATAAAGATGGATTATGGCTCAAGAGGTTCAAGATTGAAGCAATCAATTTTATCTCATGAAGATCTTGATCAAGATATATTTTTATCATAGGTACAATATACATTTCATTATTATAAGCTTTAAGTGCTCACAAATAAACATATAAACTTTTCTAAAGTTATTATTACAATAATGCAAAAAAGTCTTTGAAAAGTATTTTGACTTAAAATTATTTTAATAATCAATTAAAAATAAATTTCTAAGTTAAATATAAAAATCCATATGAAGCAAGCTTTTAAAAAATATAAAAACTTGATTTTTAAAAGCTGTCAGCACATTTTACATCAGAGGTTACGTCCAACTGATGTAAAAAGTCTGGTGCTGTTTGCATTTTGAAAGAGTGCAAAACTTTTAACAAGAAGGAAGCATCTACATCCACACAAAATATCAATTGTTATGAATGTTGGAAACAAGGACACATAAAGACGGATTGTCCAAAACTTGCTAAGAAAAGTAGTTTCAAAAGAAGAAAGGAGTCAAAGCCCAAAAGAGCATTAATTGCATGGGATGATAATGAAGTAAGTTCATCATCCGACTCGGAAAGTGAAGAATATGCAAACCTTGCATTAATGGCATCATATCATTCCGATGATGAATATGAAGAGGTTAGTAGTAAATCTCCTTCTTGTGATAATGACTATCAAGGTGCTATAAATGAATTACTTAATGAATGTAAAATTCTATATAGAACAGTGTCAACACAAAAGAATCAAATTTTATCTCTTGACGAAAAAATTGACACTATGGAAAAGAATTTTGAAATTGAAAAACAAAGTTTTCTTGAAAAAGAAAATCAAAATTTTACATGCAAAGAATGTGATTCACTTTCCTTCCAAATTGTTCAATTGAAAAGAGTTCTTGAAAGATACGAAAAAGGACAAGTTGGATTGGACAATATCCTTAGTCAACAAAGATATTCTAATGATAAAAGTGGACTTGGTTATTCTAAATTTGACAAACCAAGTATTAATAATAAAACTATCTTTGTTAAAGAAATTGATCAATCTACAAAAGAGAAAGTGAATAAAGCACAAAATGTACATTATCACCCTAAGAAGAGATCTCCTAAAAGGAAATCATATGTTCCTAGATATCGAAGTAATTTTGTTCCTACTTGTTTTTATTGTGGTATAAGTGGACATACACCTAATGCTTGTTATGTAAGAAACTTTAGTGTACCAAATGGGCATTATGTGTGGGTAAATAAAGGAACTAATTATGAAGGATCCAAAGCAACTTGGGTACCAAACAAAACTTAATTTGTTTTGTAGGTTTTCTTGAATACCAGTACAAATCTTTGGTATCTTGATAGTGGTTGCTTCAAGCATATGACGGGAGAAGTACACAAATTTTCAAATCTTTTTTGATATAAGCAAATTTTCATATCTAGTGCTTAAAGCCAAGGGTTATGTCACTTTTGGAGACAACAACAATGGAAAAATTCTTGGCATAAACAAAATTGGAGCACCACCTTTCACTTCCATTGAAGATGTTCTTTATGTATAAAAACTAAAGTACAATCTTCTAAGTATAAGCCAACTTTGTGACAAAGGCTTCAAAATCAAGTTCCCTAAGGATAAATGCTTGCTTGAAGTTGAAGACAATAATGAGGTAAAATTCATAGGTAGAAGAATTCATAAATTTTCAAGTCTTTTCCTCATCCTTTTTGCTAATAACAAGGGGGGAGAAGATGTCTATGTATATGTATGTTTTTTTCTAACAATTGCAGCAACCAATATCTCAAAAAATACTCTCATTCAAATATCAAGGGGGAGTTAACATTGTTAGGATAAACAAAAATTATCAAAGTTTCATCGGGTTGTCATCTCCAACAATTTGTTTTGATGAAGACAACATAAAAGAGAATATTCATAGCCAAAACATATAAAAAGCCTCATGGTAAAGACTAAATCATCAAGTATTTCACCAATCTTTCCCTTCTTTTTGATAATGTCAAAAGGGGGAGAGAGATGTATATATGTATGTTTGTGTGTTTTCCTTGTCTCCTTGATATTCAGGTACATCAAGAATTTTCAAACTTAAGAACAAGTGTTATGGATTGAGGGGGAGACATGCATCCTAGGGGGAGAATTTCGGAAAACTCACAAACTTCAAGTATTCATTTGTCATCATCAAAAAGGGGGAGAATGTGAAGACAAGCTTTTATATTGAAGAATATTTTGATGAAGACAAATATACAAAAACAAGATAAAGATGGATTATGGCTCAAGAGGTTCAAGATTGAAGCAATCAATTTTATCTCATGAAGATCTTGATCAAGATATATTTTTATCATAGGTACAATATACATTTCATTATTATAAGCTTTAAGTGCTCACAAATAAACATATAAACTTTTCTAAAGTTATTATTACAATAATGCAAAAAAGTCTTTGAAAAGTATTTTGACTTAAAATTATTTTAATAATCAATTAAAAATAAATTTCTAAGTTAAATATAAAAATCCATATGAAGCAAGCTTTTAAAAAATATAAAAACTTGATTTTTAAAAGCTGTCAGCACATTTTACATCAGAGGTTACGTCCAACTGATGTAAAAAGTCTGGTGCTGTTTGCATTTTGAAAGAGTGCAAAACTTTTAACAAGAAGGAAGCATCTACATCCACACAAAATATCAATTGTTATGAATGTTGGAAACAAGGACACATAAAGACGGATTGTCCAAAACTTGCTAAGAAAAGTAGTTTCAAAAGAAGAAAGGAGTCAAAGCCCAAAAGAGCATTAATTGCATGGGATGATAATGAAGTAAGTTCATCATCCGACTCGGAAAGTGAAGAATATGCAAACCTTGCATTAATGGCATCATATCATTCCGATGATGAATATGAAGAGGTTAGTAGTAAATCTCCTTCTTGTGATAATGACTATCAAGGTGCTATAAATGAATTACTTAATGAATGTAAAATTCTATATAGAACAGTGTCAACACAAAAGAATCAAATTTTATCTCTTGAAGAAAAAATTGACACTATGGAAAAGAATTTTGAAATTGAAAAACAAAGTTTTCTTGAAAAAGAAAATCAAAATTTTACATGCAAAGAATGTGATTCACTTTCCTTCCAAATTGTTCAATTGAAAAGAGTTCTTGAAAGATACGAAAAAGGACAAGTTGGATTGGACAATATCCTTAGTCAACAAAGATATTCTAATGATAAAAGTGGACTTGGTTATTCTAAATTTGACAAACCAAGTATTAATAATAAAACTATCTTTGTTAAAGAAATTGATCAATCTACAAAAGAGAAAGTGAATAAAGCACAAAATGTACATTATCACCCTAAGAAGAGATCTCCTAAAAGGAAATCATATGTTCCTAGATATCGAAGTAATTTTGTTCCTACTTGTTTTTATTGTGGTATAAGTGGACATACACCTAATGCTTGTTATGTAAGAAACTTTAGTGTACCAAATGGGCATTATGTGTGGGTAAATAAAGGAACTAATTATGAAGGATCCAAAGCAACTTGGGTACCAAACAAAACTTAATTTGTTTTGTAGGTTTTCTTGAATACCAGTACAAATCTTTGGTATCTTGATAGTGGTTGCTTCAAGCATATGACGGGAGAAGTACACAAATTTTCAAATCTTTTTTGATATAAGCAAATTTTCATATCTAGTGCTTAAAGCCAAGGGTTATGTCACTTTTGGAGACAACAACAATGGAAAAATTCTTGGCATAAACAAAATTGGAGCACCACCTTTCACTTCCATTGAAGATGTTCTTTATGTATAAAAACTAAAGTACAATCTTCTAAGTATAAGCCAACTTTGTGACAAAGGCTTCAAAATCAAGTTCCCTAAGGATAAATGCTTGCTTGAAGTTGAAGACAATAATGAGGTAAAATTCATAGGTAGAAGAATTCATAAATTTTCAAGTCTTTTCCTCATCCTTTTTGCTAATAACAAGGGGGGAGAAGATGTCTATGTATATGTATGTTTTTTTCTAACAATTGCAGCAACCAATATCTCAAAAAATACTCTCATTCAAATATCAAGGGGGAGTTAACATTGTTAGGATAAGCAAAAATTATCAAAGTTTCATCGGGTTGTCATCTCCAACAATTTGTTTTGATGAAGACAACATAAAAGAGAATATTCATAGCCAAAACATATAAAAAGCCTCATGGTAAAGACTAAATCATCAAGTATTTCACCAATCTTTCCCTTCTTTTTGATAATGTCAAAAGGGGGAGAGAGATGTATATATGTATGTTTGTGTGTTTTCCTTGTCTCCTTGATATTCAGGTACATCAAGAATTTTCAAACTTAAGAACAAGTGTTATGGATTGAGGGGGAGACATGCATCCTAGGGGGAGAATTTCGGAAAACTCACAAACTTCAAGTATTCATTTGTCATCATCAAAAAGGGGGAGAATGTGAAGACAAGCTTTTATATTGAAGAATATTTTGATGAAGACAAATATACAAAAACAAGATAAAGATGGATTATGGCTCAAGAGGTTCAAGATTGAAGCAATCAATTTTATCTCATGAAGATCTTGATCAAGATATATTTTTATCATAGGTACAATATACATTTCATTATTATAAGCTTTAAGTGCTCACAAATAAACATATAAACTTTTCTAAAGTTATTATTACAATAATGCAAAAAAGTCTTTGAAAAGTATTTTGACTTAAAATTATTTTAATAATCAATTAAAAATAAATTTCTAAGTTAAATATAAAAATCCATATGAAGCAAGCTTTTAAAAAATATAAAAACTTGATTTTTAAAAGCTGTCAGCACATTTTACATCAGAGGTTACGTCCAACTGATGTAAAAAGTCTGGTGCTGTTTGCATTTTGAAAGAGTGCAAAACTTTTAACAAGAAGGAAGCATCTACATCCACACAAAATATCAATTGTTATGAATGTTGGAAACAAGGACACATAAAGACGGATTGTCCAAAACTTGCTAAGAAAAGTAGTTTCAAAAGAAGAAAGGAGTCAAAGCCCAAAAGAGCATTAATTGCATGGGATGATAATGAAGTAAGTTCATCATCCGACTCGGAAAGTGAAGAATATGCAAACCTTGCATTAATGGCATCATATCATTCCGATGATGAGTATGAAGAGGTTAGTAGTAAATCTTCTTCTTGTGATAATGACTATCAAGGTGCTATAAATGAATTACTTAATGAATGTAAAATTCTATATAGAACAGTGTCAACACAAAAGAATCAAATTTTATCTCTTGAAGAAAAAATTGACACTATGGAAAAGAATTTTGAAATTGAAAAACAAAGTTTTCTTGAAAAAGAAAATCAAAATTTTACATGCAAAGAATGTGATTCACTTTCCTTCCAAATTGTTCAATTGAAAAGAGTTCTTGAAAGATACGAAAAAGGACAAGTTGGATTGGACAATATCCTTAGTCAACAAAGATATTCTAATGATAAAAGTGGACTTGGTTATTCTAAATTTGACAAACCAAGTATTAATAATAAAACTATCTTTGTTAAAGAAATTGATCAATCTACAAAAGAGAAAGTGAATAAAGCACAAAATGTACATTATCACCCTAAGAAGAGATCTCCTAAAAGGAAATCATATGTTCCTAGATATCGAAGTAATTTTGTTCCTACTTGTTTTTATTGTGGTATAAGTGGACATACACCTAATGCTTGTTATGTAAGAAACTTTAGTGTACCAAATGGGCATTATGTGTGGGTAAATAAAGGAACTAATTATGAAGGATCCAAAGCAACTTGGGTACCAAACAAAACTTAATTTGTTTTGTAGGTTTTCTTGAATACCAGTACAAATCTTTGGTATCTTGATAGTGGTTGCTTCAAGCATATGACGGGAGAAGTACACAAATTTTCAAATCTTTTTTGATATAAGCAAATTTTCATATCTAGTGCTTAAAGCCAAGGGTTATGTCACTTTTGGAGACAACAACAATGGAAAAATTCTTGGCATAAACAAAATTGGAGCACCACCTTTCACTTCCATTGAAGATGTTCTTTATGTATAAAAACTAAAGTACAATCTTCTAAGTATAAGCCAACTTTGTGACAAAGGCTTCAAAATCAAGTTCCCTAAGGATAAATGCTTGCTTGAAGTTGAAGACAATAATGAGGTAAAATTCATAGGTAGAAGAATTCATAAATTTTCAAGTCTTTTCCTCATCCTTTTTGCTAATAACAAGGGGGGAGAAGATGTCTATGTATATGTATGTTTTTTTCTAACAATTGCAGCAACCAATATCTCAAAAAATACTCTCATTCAAATATCAAGGGGGAGTTAACATTGTTAGGATAAGCAAAAATTATCAAAGTTTCATCGGGTTGTCATCTCCAACAATTTGTTTTGATGAAGACAACATAAAAGAGAATATTCATAGCCAAAACATATAAAAAGCCTCATGGTAAAGACTAAATCATCAAGTATTTCACCAATCTTTCCCTTCTTTTTGATAATGTCAAAAGGGGGAGAGAGATGTATATATGTATGTTTGTGTGTTTTCCTTGTCTCCTTGATATTCAGGTACATCAAGAATTTTCAAACTTAAGAACAAGTGTTATGGATTGAGGGGGAGACATGCATCCTAGGGGGAGAATTTCGGAAAACTCACAAACTTCAAGTATTCATTTGTCATCATCAAAAAGGGGGAGAATGTGAAGACAAGCTTTTATATTGAAGAATATTTTGATGAAGACAAATATACAAAAACAAGATAAAGATGGATTATGGCTCAAGAGGTTCAAGATTGAAGCAATCAATTTTATCTCATGAAGATCTTGATCAAGATATATTTTTATCATAGGTACAATATACATTTCATTATTATAAGCTTTAAGTGCTCACAAATAAACATATAAACTTTTCTAAAGTTATTATTACAATAATGCAAAAAAGTCTTTGAAAAGTATTTTGACTTAAAATTATTTTAATAATCAATTAAAAATAAATTTCTAAGTTAAATATAAAAATCCATATGAAGCAAGCTTTTAAAAAATATAAAAACTTGATTTTTAAGAAAAGCTGTCAGCACATTTTACATCAGAGGTTCCGTTCAATAGATGTAAAAAGTCTGGTGCTGTTTGCATTTTGAAAGAGTGCAACGTTTGGAATTTTGAAAACAGAACCTTTCACATCTGCTGTTTCGTAACAACAGATGTGAAAACTCCTGGGCAGAATAAAAAAATATAAATACGTTTTTTTGAAACATTATGTTGTTTCATGATACTTTTCTTTTCTTAAACAATTGCTTTGCTTCATAAACAATTCTAAAAGTCTCTATATATATTTAGAACTTTTCTAAGATCAAATTACCTCTTTCATTCAAATTTTCATAACAATTTTTTTGCCAAAATTATCACAAACTCTTTGAAACTTTGTTACATATTTTTCATATCAAAGTTAAAGTTTCATGAGCACTTTGAGTTTTATAATTCTGAATTGTTATATTGAAAGAGAGGACAAAGTCTAGAACTTTGTATATCAAAATTCTATTGTATTCAAACTCTTGTACAAAATTCAGTTTATTGTGAATACCTTGCTGTCCAGGATTGTTGGAAGCAAGAGAGTGAAAAAGAGAGGATTGTTCTCTTGTTTCACTTTGTAAGGGAATCACCTTGTTGTCCAGGATTGTTAGAAACAAGAGAGTGAAAAAGAGAGGATTGTTCTCTTGTTTCACTTTGTAAAGGTCATAGTGAAATCCTTCACATGGTGTGAAGGTACTGGACGTACCCTTAGGTTAGGAGGGGAACCAGTATAAATCCTTTGTGTTCTTCTTATCTTCCCTACACTTTTTATTTTTCTGCATAACTTTCATACATTCATCTCAAACCTTCAAGAAGAATAAAAAGAATCCAAACATCTCTAAAATAACCGAAAAAAATATTAAGAACCTAATTCACCCCCCTCTTAGGTTGCACTCTTAAACTTACATTATTATCATTTGCTAGCCACTTTGAGCAGTAAAAAAAACATATATATCCCTTTTCTTTCGGTGACAAACCACGATACAAGCCTATAGTCTAGAAAAACAATGAATTACCCTCTTTTGGAGTTAGGTAATAGTTCTTTGATCATAGCAACAATCGAAGTTTGGGGTTGCTCATGGAACTAGCAACAATTCAAGTTTGGGGTGGGTATACAGAGAACTATCACTAAAAAATAAAAATGAACAAAATAGAAAAAAGAGACGGGAAAAATCCCTAAAAAAATAGTCTCTACAGAAAATAATAAAAAGAAAAGAGACGGGAGAACATAAAAAATCCTTAAAAAAGTCTATACAAAAACAGTGATAGAAAAAGAACCACAAACGTCTCTCCGGTTCTATTCTCTGAAAATACCAAAAAAATCAAAAGGTACCATATGGAATAAGGTTGCGTACACAAAAAGAAAACAAAGTAGTACTTAACTCCAAGTTTTGCCTACTTATCCCAAAAATATCCTACCTTGACCCTAACCACGTTATAACCCTTAAAGACCTCCAAAAATGCATATTTATTAAATTTTGACAGGTTACTTAGAATTTTTGCAAGCCTATGGTAAAATGGTAGGTTGTGCGATGATTGAGAGTGTCTCTTTCAATTCGAGTGAAAATATGAGAGAGAGAAAAGCTTGAACATGGACTCTTGCAGACACTTGTCCGACTCGCTACTATCAACGTCTCCTGAACCAAGCAGGACTGTGCATTGCACGCTACGGTAAGAATCAGCGGTACCATTGCTGAACAAGTAAGGGTGTGAAATTCCTATCATCTATATTTATTTCTTAAATCGCTAACGATCTTGTCTAACAGCATGTTACTTGAGGACAAGCAACAGTTTAAGTTTAGGGTTGTGATGACAATAATTTCTGTAGTATTTTAGGTAGTATTATTAGTATTAAAATGACCAAGACAGGCCCAAATATCAACAAAAACCTGAAGAATTGAGAAAAAGCTTCAAGACAAGGTGAAGAAACGCAAATGACAAAAAAAAAAAAAATGAAGAAAAGCAACCCATCGTGTCACGATGGCACTCAACGTGACACGATGGAAGCTCCTTGCGCGCCAAGACAAAATCAGTTATATTTTTGAAGAGAATCTTAGCATCGTACCATGATGAAGCTCAACGCAGTACGATGGCTTTGCGTGGTGACCACGCTGATCAAACGCTCAGGATTCGTTATAATTTTGAACTGAATCTGCCCATCGTGACACGATGGACCTAGCGTGTCACGATGGCTTGTTGAGGCCCATTGCGAAAAGTATAAATATAGCCTCCAAAATTCATTATTTTTCATTCAAAAATAGAAGAACTTTCTATTCCTTTTGGAGAGAAGTTCGGAGGAGTTCTAAGGGCATAGTTTTCTCCCTTTACGGGAAAACTATCTCAACAAGGTATGATTCTTTAGGCTTTTTATAGTTAGATTCTTGTAATTTAATTATGTAGTCTTTTGTAATAATTCCTTAGGTTGTGGTGGAGAAGATGAACTCTGTCGCGGTGATTTTTGGATATCAAGCTATTGTAGAGCATTGAATCGGAAATTTTAAGTTCACCACCGATCTTTTATTTTTCCAAGGAAAAGGGAAAAAGTTCGAAATAACCCTAATTATTAAGAGATTAAAGGTTCGGGGTTAGTTACATAAAGTGAAGGTATTAGCACCCTAAACGTCTATAGTACTCTATAGGAACCTCTTGTTTTTATTTTACTTTTGTGCTAAAATTAATTTGCTTGTTTAAATATGTACTTAAATGTAAAAAGTTTAAAAGAAAAAAGAGAAAAAAAGTTTTTGTTATTTTTATTGATTTGGGAAGACATATAGTCTTTTGCACTACGTACCCGAGGGATCAAAATCACCGTAGTTCGGGATAAAAATTAAAAGTGGTTTGTTGATGTTTTTTAATTTTGAAAATATTTTAAAATAAAAAGCCAAGTGGCAAAAAAGTTTTTTTGATGTGTTTTTGTATTTTTTAATTTTTGAGAAAATAGAGTTTAAATATATTTAAATGAATTAAAGTTTATTATGAAAAGATTTGAAAAAGTCTCTGGACGAGTGTCAAGGTTTTTTAAGGAAAGAGTTTCTTTTTTGAAAATGATTTTCGACTATTTGAATTAATGTTTTTGCTTTTTTGATTAATTAATTTAAAAACTAAGCATGATTAAATAAAACTAATGCAAGAGTTTTCATAACGATGTTGAATCGAAATGAAACTCCTCTTTTTCTTAGAATTTCTATGCTAATATTTTTTGTGTTTTCGTTTTGACGTAAAGCGAATAAATAAAATGCATGCAATGCAATATTTCTCATTCATATTTACATTGATTCCTAATTACATTCTAAATCTCAATAACAAAATTAAAATAAATAATGATGCAAACTCCTTTTTTTTTAAAAAAAATCTACTTTTTAAAAAAAAAAAACTACTTTCCGAAATCCTTTTTTCTCTAGTTTCCAAAAATCCAATTAGTTTTTGCAAAAAAAAACGTTTGGAAAATCCTAGATCGGGAATTAAACTTTCGGACACAAAAGAAAAATATTTCTACCTTTCTTTACCTCTTTTCGGGTTCTGATCCGGATTCAGAATTGTTTTTTGATTCGGATTTGAAAAAGAGATGTAACATCCCGCTCTTTCAATTACCTAATTAATTTTTATTAGAGTGTTGTCTAATAAATTGGAATTAATTAGGGGATTAATTAATTATGTCATGGGATTTAAGTGTATAATGTGTAAATTAGAAATTTCTTTTGGGTCTAAATTACACCCTAATACACTAATCTCACACTTGTAAATTAATTAACACAAGAGATTTATTTTCTTTCCCTCTCAAACTCCCTTACTCATGACTCACTAAGCTTGCATGCCATGACTCATCCCTCCACTCAATCCAACACTTCCTCACTTAGCAACACCTCATCTAGCACTAACACCTCATCAATGATCTAACCATTAGGAAGGCATGCAAATGTGACTTATTAGTAACAAGCAAATTTATTCATTCACATAAACAACTATTTCATAAATGAATGGCTAAGCTCTCTCATTCTCTCTACTCTCACGAGAAAACAACAAAATCCTCACACCCTCATAAGTTTCAAATTGTTCCAATCACAAGAATCTTGGTATTTTCTCTTTTCCCACTCCACCACACCTCATTATATTTATTTCCAAAAAGAAACTACATGCAACTAATTTAACTCTCTCATGTCCACACTTCAGAACTGAATTTCTCTCCACCTACCCTTTTCTCCACTTTCACGAATTTACCAACAACAACAACTCTTCTCATCACCTACTTTTAGCCAATAACCTTGCATGCAAATGAAACTCAGAACAGAACACCAACTGATTTCATCAGAAAACCTTTCTGTTTCAACCTTTCAATCTAAGGGGAAACAACATCAATCAAGCCTTCAATTTTAGAGCAAAAATAGGAGATTCATCATCTTCAACCAATTCCAAATCTCTGCAAATTCTGTTCGTGGGAATGGCTGCGTGGATTGTAGCTGTGTAGAGCCCAAGGAGCGAGTTAAAGCTTCTTTTATCAGGTGGGTTCTTAGGCTAGTTTAGTTAGTTTTCCCCAAATTGAATATTTGCATGTTAACATAGGAAATTAGGAATTAATTGTGTGAGGAGAAATAACTCCCAATTTCTCTTCTATTCTGTTCTATATTAATTATATTATGTTTCTGCACTTTCTCAGAGGATGATTGTAGGTGCACTCTTTTAAAATTAATGATTTTAGTAAAACAGAGTGTTTTCTGCATGAACTCGCCATAGCGAGTTGCTAGCGAGTATTCATGGCGAGCATCCAAGTTCTGGGCTGATGAAACTCGCCATGGCGAGCAATTGTTCGCCTAGCGAGTTGATTTAGGCCAGTACCTGCAGTTCGCCATGGCGAGCTTGGTAACTCGCCGTAGCGAGCTAAGTGTAGAAAGACCCATATTTTCATTTTCTAAAATATTCCTAAAAGCACTCGTTTTATATCCTCATCTGAGATAGATAGCTCGCAGTTATATAATGTATTTAATGTTAAACAGGAAGTCAAGCACAATTCTGAATCTTAGGGTATAACTTAGAATTAAGTTGCATGTTCCCGGGGTATTTGGGATAATTATGGTAGTATGGATTAATTTAGCATCAGTCAGTTATGCGCGATTATTAATATCGCTTTGTGGACTTCGTTTTAGATGTTCCACCAGTAAAACTTTGTGAGCTTCACGCCGGAACGCTTTCTGTTCGCGGACAAGGCAGGCCTCCGAGACATGCTCACCTCGGAGTGTCTTGCGGTTAAAATCAATAAGACTAATCAGTGTTACACCTTTATTTTTATGCTTTAAGTTATTATGAAATGTATATGTTACGACTGATTAGGTTCCCCGGCTTAATAGCCTTTAGGAGGGTAGTAGAACTCACTGGGACGAAGTGACTGTCTCACCCCACTCCCTTTTGATATAGGTAGGACAGGTTATTTCGGAGCAAGGACCAGGTTGGACCTGACGATTGGAGCTGTGCTTGGATTGTCAGCTTAGAAGACTTAGTCTTCTTCCTTGTTTCTTTTTAATTTGTTGTTCTGTTGTAGTTTATTTCCGCTGTTTGTATCGAATATACATTATTATCTTAATGATAATGCATTATTCAGTTATATTCCTTTTTAATTAATGTACACAGATTCCAGTTTTAATGCTTCGACTAAATATTCTAGATATTTTTAGTTGGGGCGTTACAATTGGTATCAGAGCAGGTCGATCTAGTATCAGACCTTGCCATGAGTCATTACAATCCCTCTCTTAGTAGTACGGACCCTTTGGAGTCTGGACTGTTTACGCTGAAACCATCGCGTGCTGAGTCTGATCAGCTCAGTATTGTGCATGGTAGGCAGGGTATTATGGTTGAGAACCGAAGTGGACCACGGTGGTTAAGTAAGAAGATCGTAGTGAAAGTACATTCCAGAAGAAATCGTTGGCAAGAATTCTCTCTAACCGGATGTTAGAGCTGAAATAATTAGGACTGAAGGAGTAAGTGGTGCAACGCCAACGAGTATTCAAAGAGTTAAGACGGAGTATATGAATTGGAACCAGTAGTGATAGGACGACTCGGAGAGTGCGATGAAGACAGTGTTAGGAGTGTAAGGATTAAGAGCAGTGTGATGGAAGTACTAATCGCTCGAAGTAGAATTGTTCATGGAAGAACGTAAGTGTGTAGGTCATTATAGCAACCAACTGACACCGTGTGTCAGGTAAATTTCCCGAACCTGAGAGTAACCCTACCTTCTAGTGAACATGTTTACAAGAAACACGTAGGCCAAGTAAAATTCAACGTTCAGTAAATCAGAACTCTTCCTAGATACTTAACCTTACACGTCAGCCGTGAGATTCACCAGTGATGTTAGATCTATTCAATACCATACTAAAGAAATCAAGTTGGAATATTCACCTATAGTAACACTTATCTGAGAACTTCCCAATAGACTATCCTATAGGAAGCCAACTCTTAATGCCTCTCTAAAGAATAATTTAGACTTTCAACATCGTAACTCGTGTTCCTACCATGCCGCGAGAAGCCAGGATCCGCTTAGCATAACAAATAAGATTTCTTTTATCGATACCAGCTTAGGTCAGTTAACTCAGCAAACCATTAGAAACCGACTTTGATTAGAGTAACAATTATGAATTATTTTTCAACACCATGTAGATACCTGACTTAATTCATAAGGCATCATTCGTGAGCAGTAGAAACAAGAATCAACCGAATTAACCCTTGTAAGTAGCAAACAATAGTTGTACCTTACCACTAGAGGTTGAGTGTTATCAGATGTAACAGCTAGGAATCGCACCTTATGGATTTGATTACCTATATAGACTTGTTAGGTATAGTTATTCACTTATCACGAACCAGTAACTTAGTGTCTCAAGCTACCCAGCCATGAATATAGGAAATTAGTCGAATTAGACCACCTTTGATCTAGCGATCTCTCATTTTCCAATCTGTTATCTTATCACGTAGGATATTGCTACATGCCAAATAAGATAGTCTCAGCTTAATACATATTGTGTTAGGGGAACACATCAACCACTTAAGACGTAACTTACTTGGATAGCAACTAGGAGCATTTTGGCCATACACGTTTATCAGGAAGTGTACTAGACACCATCATATGTTTCTCTAAATTAGTAGCCTAGTGTTGCAACGTAGATAGATACCGTGTGAGAGAAAACAAGTTGAACCAACTGAGTTGGCTAATGCAAGTCTACTGTTTTACCACACCGAGTGTCACCATTAGATACCGACGTAGCAACATTAATCTTTTCCTTTCGAGCCAATCTTCGTGTTTAACCTTAGCATTTCAGTCTTGATGCAATTAGCAAATTCAAAGGTCATCGCTAACGCCTTCAGCCACCTTGACCAACCCTTGAATATCTATGTTAGATTGTTCCAAAGCAAATTCTGTGTAGAAAATTTTGGGTATTGATGCGTTTTTGGCTCTGAGTGATTGGAAATATTTGGCTCCCCCTTTACTGTGCGCTCCTCCTTTCTTTTTATGTTGATTTTGCAGCTTGGTCATCAAGGAAAGAAATTAATGCCTCTTCATGAACATTCCTCTTTTGATTGATATGCTGTGATATATTTGACTGGTGCTGACTGTAATCTGGAGCGTGTGACTGTGTAGAGTGTGTTATGCCTTGGATTGTGCCTCGGATTGGATGAGTTGCTTGGACCAAATTAAAATTGAAATAATAACAACAAATAAAAGTAATGATAATAATAAAAGCAAACACAAAAAATGGGGCAGGCGCCCCCACACTTAATTTGGACTGATAAAACAAAATAAAAAAATAGAAAATAATAACAAAATAAAAGTTAAAAATAAAACGAACCGAAACACAAAAATGAGCTATTTTAAAATACCTCTTTGCCGAAATTTCGTCAGGAACGATGAAAAATTTGGTTTTAAAAAGATGAATAAATTGGTCAAAAAATGGGGTATGACAGATGCCCCTATTTAAGTTTCTTCGACCGGAGAAGAAAAAGAATTTTGATTTGATTCGACGGGTCGAAGAGACTTAAATACAGAGTACACCATTTTTTGGCCAAATTAAACTGTAAAATGTTTTGAAAAATGCCCGAGTCTGTAAAAGGAAGGGTCCAACTCTGCTGGGGAAACAATATAGTTTCACTTGGGATAAGCTGCCTACTATCGTATAAATGATAGCTTAACAAAGGCAAAAGATGGGATAGTCGTCTACTACCGTATGGATAGCTTAATGAAGACGAGTGTCAAATATTCCTACTAGCATATGAATAGCTTAATGAATGTAAAGAAAAATGATATCTACTACCGTATAGATAGCTTAATGAAGATGATGAAAAAGATACCTACTACCGTATAGATAGCTTAACAAAGGTAATGAAAAAGATACATACTACCGTATGGATAGCTTAATGAAGGTAATGAGAAAGATAAAACACTGCCTACTACCGTATGGATAGCTTAATGAAAGACAAGTGACAAATATTGCATACTACCGTATGGATAGCATGACAGACGTTACCTACTACCGTATTGATAGCTTAATGAAGGTAATAAAAAAGATAAGACACTGTCTACTACCATATGGATAGCTTAATGAAAGACAAGTGACAAAAATTGGCTACTATCGTATGGATAGCATGACAAATATTACCTACTACCGTATTGATAGCTTAATGAAGGTAATAAAAAAGATGAGACACTGTCTACTATCGTATTTATAGCTTAACGAAAGACAAATGACAAATACTGCCTACCACCGTATGGATAGCATGACAGAAGTTACCTACTACCGTATTGATAACTTAATGAAGGTAATAAAAAAGATAAGTCACTGTCTACTACTGTATGGATAGCTTAACGAAAGACAAGTGACAAATAATGCCTACTATCGTATGGATAGCTTAACAAAGGCAAATGAAAGATATTGTTTACCACCATATGGATGGCTTTAATGAAGGTGGTGAAAAATGATTGATATCACCTACTACCGTATGGATAGCTTAATGAAGGTAATAAAAAAGATACTACATTGTCTGCTGTCAATGTACGAGAGCGAGACGCAACAAGAAATAAATTGTCTGCTGTCAATGTGGGAGAGCAGGACATAACAAGAAAATATAATTGTCTTGACCAGACACACTGGAGATGACTTCTCTTGGGGAAGTTGAAATGTAAATTTACAATTTGATTGTTTGTAAAACCTGCCACTTGGAATATGTTTGAGGATGACATCTCTCGACCAGATACACTGGGGATGACATCACTTGGGGAAATTGAAAGTTTAATTGTTTGTATGCAAGCTACTCAAATAAAGAGACTGCCACTTGTTGATTGGAATTAGAAATCGATCCAGGAAAGAACTGGAGAGAAATAGTTAAACAAGACTCTATACTCAATGAGGAATGAACTCGACTGGGTTCTCCATCCGTGTATGGGAGTGGAGGTAACTGAAACAACCTTCTTCCACGAGGAGTGAGCTCGGTGGGGAATTTTGGAAAGAATATGTACTTTTCTTCTTATGGCTGACACTCTAATTGGAAAGAATGACGCGCCCATCCTATTTTGTGAATAAACAAGACAAATGATTAGATTTCTAGGATGTGCAAAATAATGTATGAATGATATGAATGTATATGCTATTTTTGAATGTATGAATGTATGCATGTATGAATGTATGTGACAGACATAATGAGTGAGATTGGAGTAGATTGACACTGTAGCACAAATACTCAGCAAACCTCAACAGGGTGTATATCATTGGAGATAGAACAACAGGCCGCTGACGGAGCAAATTCCGGTTATAGGGCTCAAATCTTGCAGGGAAGAAGATGCTTCCTGGAGAGAAGATCCAACAATGTTCAAAAATCTGAATCGAAGTTCAGCCGAAGATACCAGGCTTAAGTCCCACTGGTAGATAAGAAGTCGCCATTTGTAGACCGAACAAGAATGTTCCTCCATTGGCGTGCAGCAGTCATGCCTTTTTATTTATATATATTTTTTAGATTCCCTAATTTTTGTTTGGACCGCCTTTTCAGGTTTTCAGTCCAACGGGAGTATATTTCCTTTTTTTGGTGCCCCTAACTTTTGCCTGGACCGCCCTTTTGGGTTTTCAGTCCACCAGGACGCTCTCTATTGCCTAAGCTGCCTTTTCAGGTTTTCGACTTAGCGAGCTTTTCTTTATATCTCATTTTTTTAGACATTGTTTCTCTTGACTGCGGCAGCATTTACCGAGAACGGAAGCTCTTAACCACTGACTTAAATCTTTGAAGGGTATGCCCCTGGATGCAAGAACTTGCCCCTGATTGGCAGAATCTTGAGGTAACTTGCCCATGATTTGCAAGACCTTGAGGTAACTTGCCCATGATTTGCAAGACCTTGAGGTAGCTTGCCCCTGATTAGGAGCATTCTTGAGTTGGTTCGCTCTCTATCAAGCCATTTGCTTGAATTTTTTTTTATGCTAAATATAGATTTGCAAACAAAATTGTTTCTTTTGAAAAAGTGTTCCTGATGTAATGTACATGCAAGTTTTGAAATCATAAAAATTTTATGGAAAACACACGTATGGTGTGCGAAAATATAGTTACTTAACAAACAGGTGGAGTCAGCTTTAACAATAACTTTACTGAATATGCTTTCACAGTGAACCTAGCTTCAATTAGGTCTTTTGAGGGTTATAACGTGGCTTGGCTCACGGTTTTGAAAAAAAAGAGATTTATTAAGCTCAAAATTTTTATTTAACCCACCCACTCTTCTTTGATGTCCTTCATTCCTAAACTCAATTAATTCGGAGGACGCACTTTAACTGGCAAGAGAAGTTTTGCAATGACATTTGAGGTCGATGCTTTGGTCAAAGCTCTTATGAGGATTTTGAAATGGCAGCCACTTGTTTATTTACAAGCTCTTTTTAGCTTCTAATCCCCTATTTTGAATGGACCAATTCTTTTGAATTTTGCAGTCCATCGGGATGCCCTGAATTTTGCCCAAGTCATTTTAATTAGCGGGCTCTTTTTTTATTTTTTTTTTATGTAAGAGAATTGTGACTGCCATGGGACATTGTGAGTTTTTGTCCTCTCATCTTAGACAACTCTTGCAATAGGATATATCATTGAATTAATTGAGAAACTACCCTGCCCCGGGTTAAGATTAAGGGTGTTTTGAAAAGTAGAAAGAACAACTTTTGGCTCAAAGGGGTTGACTACGGATTATCTCCTTATATCTCCAGTGTTTAGGGAAATAAAACAATGCCTTACATCGTCAATCGAGTCTTACTATTTGAAAGCATATATCAGAAAATTCAGTTTATTTTGTTTACATCATCCTCCCCTTAAGTTTGTTTTAACATGAAAAGTAAAGTGGAAAAACATCGCCATTTGTGTGATGGCACAAGAAAAGAGTGAATACGGATGGATAGATTCCAAAACATGCATGCTCATTTTATTAGAAACATTAATTAAAAGGTGCAATTTTAAAAGCAATCCAATGTTTGGCAAGAAAGAAATTACAACTTAAGAAATAAAGGCCTAGAGATCCTAGGGACGAGCTTCCTTGTTAACCCACACTTTTAAGAGATGCCCCTTGATGTCCATGATTTGGCATCAGGTTAGCTTGCACATTCAAATTCAGATCCTTGAAGGAGAGGACATTTGCACGAGTCAACTTTTGATCTTCAGCCTTTAAAGCAAAACAACGCTCAATATCATGGCCGGGTGCCCCTTGATGGAAGGCAAAAAAATGATCATATCTATAACACCATGGCAATTTTGCAGGTACCCGGGGAGGTGCTCTAGTCTGAACAAGATTTTTCTCAATCAAAATGGGAAATAACTCTGCATAGGACATTGGGATCGGGTCAAAGTGAGGCCTCTGGCTGCGATTCTGGTTACCAACATGCGGTAGAGCCTGTTGTCGAAGCTTTTGTTGAGACAGGGGAATCACCCATGGTCGTGGGGCTTTGCAGACCTGCAGTGAGCTTGACGAAGGGTCGTCTTCTCCTTTTAGTAGAATTTGTATCATCAGACTCATTTGAGTTTTCAACTGATTGACCCCCTCTTTCACCAATTCTTGATCTTCTTAATCAACGTTCCACAAACATAAAGATTGAAATATGAACACGATAGAGAGAGTGAGAGAGAATGAGAGAGAGAGAGAGGGAGAGAGGGAGAGAGGGAGAGAGAGAGATATTAGAGGGGAGAGAGAGAGAGAGAGAGAGAGAGAGAGAGAGAGAGAGAGAGAGAGAGAGAGAGAGAGAGAGAGAGAGATAGCGAGAGATATTAGAAGAGGAGAGAGAGAGAGAGAGAGAGAGAGAGAGAGAGAGAGAGAGAGAGAGAGAGAGAGAGAGAGAGAGAGAGAGAGAATATTCACCTATCCTTCCGTTGATAGGATAATTCTAACCCAGCAAAAACTCAGGATATAAATTAGAAAGGAGTGATTGGATAGGATTAAAAAGGGAATAATTTATCATATCCCATTGGTGAATAAAAAAAATAAATTAAAAGAGGATATGATATAGTTATCATATGGCCCGTTTGATGGTCAGGATATGATAGAAATAGGATAGGATAAAGAGATGGATAAGAACAGTATATGATAGTGACATGATAGTCACTTATCCTAACATGTATTCGGTGCACACTTGAATGACAATTGGTGCATACCTGATCTTCTTAATCAACGTTCCACAAACATCTATTGAAATATGAACACGATAGAGAGAGAGAGAGAGAGAGAGAGAGAGAGAGAGAGAGAGAGAGAGAGAGAGAGAGAGAGAGAGAGAGAGAGAGAGAGAGAGAGAGAGAGAGAGATATTAGAGGGAGGGGGAGAGAGAGAGAGAGAGAGAGAGAGAGAGAGAGAGAGAGAGAGAGAGAGAGAGAGAGAGAGAGAGAGAGAGAGAGGGAGCGAGAGAGAGAGAGAGAGAGAGAGAGAGAGAGAGAGAGAGAGAGAGAGAGAGGGAGCGAGAGAGAGAGAGAGATATTAGAGGGAGGGAGAGAGAGAGAGAGAGAGAGAGAGAGAGAGAGAGAGAGAGAGAGTCGAGAGAGAGAGAGAGAGAGAGAGAAAGAGAATATTCACTTATCCTTCCGCTGATAGGATAATTCTAACCCAGCAAAAACTCAGGATATATATTACAAAGGAGTGATAGGATAAAATTAAAAAGGGAATAATTTATCATATGCCATTGGTGCATAAAAAATAAAATAAATTAA